>OZ023287.1:8895238-10209009 GCA_964007245.1 Hypomecis atomaria | reverse complement strand
GATCCTAAAGAGTTTGATGACGGAAAAACAAAATATGTTTATTTGCCATTTGGTGAAGGACCACGAGCATGCATTGGTGAGTCTAAACACAAGTTTATTTATCCATATAAATAATAAAGATTGGTGGATGGTTGGTACGTATAATACGTATAATTATGTTACAATTTAATATAAACATCTGTTGAAAAGTATTATTAAAATTTTACTTTTGTTTTACACAACGTGGTGCCTGGTGCAGCTGATGCATTCCTGTACAATTCATGCATTTTTTAAATTGTTCAAGAAGTATACTTATAATAATATTTCGTCTGTTTATTTCTAGGAGAGCGCTTGGGTCTGATGCAGTCGTTGGCGGGGCTTGCAGCCGTGCTGTCCAAGTTCTCCGTGGAGCCCGCTCCCACTTCCCTCAGACATCCTGAAATTGAACCTAATCCCGGTGTAGTGCAAGCGATAAGAGGAGGGTTACCACTCCTGTTCCGAGAGAGAAAGAAACGACTGTAAAATTAATTTCGGTAGTAGGTAACATGAAAATTAAAATTAATAATCCCGAGTAAATAGGTATCTTCTAGGTAAGCGTGCTACAACCTAGACCGCATATCTGCTTAACATCAGGCAGTATGTGGTCAAACGCAAACCTATTCAGAATAAAAAAAAAAAAAAAAAAAAATTAATTAATTAAAGACTGTTGAATAAATCGTTCTTTTTAATTTAAAAATCATACAAAAGTAACGGCAATGTTCTTCGATTGCTTTTAGTTTTTGATACATTCTTGTATAATTCAATGTGTGGCTTTGCCAAGTGCTGAAACTTTCCGAGGTATAATCGACATTATGAACATGTTTTATTGTGCTATCGACCCGGAAACTGCAATAAAATATCAGCTGTACCATGCTTTTTCAGTCAATGCATTTTTTGTTTAGAACAGATTTTTTGCGATTTCATCATCCTTCCAAGATAGATTGACTTACACGGTGATTATTTTTATGGTATACATATTTGTGTTATCTTTTTTTGCACGAGTTGTACAACGTGACTACTACCTGTTATCACAGTTTTTATCTATATGACAATGCAAACTAAAATAAAAAATCAAATAAAATGCCTTTATTTCAGATACTAATATACGATTAATTCTAAACTTAAATAAACTAACTTATAACTAATTAATAATTGTATCCGTTTGCTCTGGTTGAGCATAGGCCTCTTCCAACTTTTTCCACTCTTTTCTATCTCGGGCTATTCTTGGCCAAATCTTTCCAGCGATAGCCTTCAAATCGTCGCTCCATCTTTTGAATTGACCTCCTCGTTTTCTTTTATTCTCTCTCGGAAGCCAGTTTATAATTATTTCTGCATTAATAACTGGAATTAGGTTTGTCAGTTCTGACAAGTTAGTAGTCTTTTGGTAATATTATCCATTCTCGGACAATAGGATAGATTTTAAAACACTTATAATCTACATACAAAAAACCATATTTGTGTGCCGTATCGGTGTGAAGCACCGTCAGCAATGTCAGCATACGTGCGCTGGCCGCGGAGGTGTCGATGCCCGGCGTATCTGGGTCGCGGACGGTGTTTTCGGCATGTTGAAGGTTTTGCAATACGTACATGTTCATCATTTTTCATCGCATCTATTCATCAGATCAGTCCAGCGAGGTCCTAATATAGTTACATTGCCGGTAGGTAGTTATTGAGGAATCAAAATGACACCCCTATTTTAATCGAAAAATATTGATTTAACAAAAAAATTATTGGCATCAAAGTTGTAGAAAATCAAATTTTAAACAACTTTTGTTCCTTTAACTTCTGCTGAAAAATTGAAATAACACAAGTTATTGAAGAAATGAAATGGCACAACCGGCTATTTGAAAAAAATATCGATCCCACAAAAAGTTAATGGGAACTAAAGTTGTAGAAAATCAAATTTAAACAACTTTTGTTCCCATAACTTCTGCTGTAAAATTGAAATAATACAAGTTATTGAAGAAATGAAATGGTACAACCAACTATTTAAAAAATTATCGATCCTGCAAAAAGTTTATGGGAATCAAAGTTGTAGAAAATCAAATTTTAAACAACTTTTATTCCGTTAACTTCTGCTGAAAAATTGAAATAACACAAGTTATTGAAGAAACAAAATGGTACAACTAACTATTTAAAAAAAGATCGACCCTACAAAAAGTTGATGGGAACAAAATTTGTTTAAAATTTGATTTTCTACAACTTTGATTCCCATCAACTTTTTGTAGGATCGATATTTTTTTAAATAGTTGGTTGTACCATTTCATTTCTTCAATAACTTGTGTTATTTCAATTTTTCAGCAGAAGTTATAGGAACAAAAGTTGTTTAAAATTTGATTTTCTACAACTTTGATGCCAATTTTTTTTTTTGTTAAATCAATATTTTTCGATTAAAATAGGGGTGTCATTTTGATTCCTCAATAACTACCTACTGGCAATGCAACTATATTAGGACCTCGCTAGACTGATCTGATGAATAGATGCGATCATCGCAGCGTGTGTGCCCAGCTTCAGGTAGTAGTTCAAATTGTGAACAACCAATTACTACCGTTTGAATTAGATGAATGAGCCCCCAGTGACGAAAACTTCGCCGTAGGGCGCAGATGTGGCCATAGCATAAGCTGAAGTTTATTTTTTTATTGGCAACTGTTTCTCGGTGGTAATCGGATAATAAGTTCGTAATGTCTTTATTCGTAAAGTCTGGCTACTTAAAGTTGACAGTAAGTTCGTATAGGCCGGGAGGGTCAGAGTTTTTAGGCCGCCTGAAAGCCTCTGACATGGCAGTTGACACTGAAAACGCGCAGTAAAATAAAATTCAGCACAATGTACGACTTGTACACAAACCAATAAGAGGACTTGTATGATTCAGCTCATTCGACCTATCTCCTCTATTCCCTAAGCTTTATCTGTAGTATCTATAGAAGTATGTGCTCCCAGAATAAAAACCAACTTTTCCACAATATTTCTCTTTCAAAGTTCATAGTAATATATTTGAGTTGTTTTTATACAGGGTTACTGGTAATCAATTAGCATCCTTTTAGGGGCTTATTCTGTACATCAAAACTATCAACTTTTGTTCTGCGACTTTTTACTTGTAACCCTGTATAGTGTAAATCCTAATAGGTACCTACCTTGGATGTAGCTATTCATGATTTGTAACCACAGACTACTATTTGTAACGGAAAATATAGGTAACTATGAGACAGATTTAACAAATCTTTCTTAACCTATTGTCCAACGCTTGATAACCACACAGCTTATTTGTGAACAGGTGAAAAGAAAATAAATTATAAAAACAATTATTGATTCTAATAGGTATATTATACCTACCTACCCACATAAAAAGAGAAGTAGGTAAGTAAGTACAAAAACAAAACAAAATAATAATATGTACGTTATTTGATTGAATTAACCATTGACAATTTATATTATGAGTAAAAACTACATGAGAACATGGCTCCGGGCCATGGATAAGTACGTATGACTAGACTATGCTCCGGGCTTTATTATTTAGGCTCCGGGATTACTCAAATGGTTGTATGCGCACCTGCGGCACATCCTACTCACAGAGCTATTTTTGGTTATGTACCTAGTACTTAGCGGTTTCGAGACCACAGACAGTGGCGTAACTATAGGGTGGCAGGGCTGGCAAATGCCACGGGCCCCCGACCTAGGAGGCCCCAGCCCAAGAGCCCATAACCCAAGATTTAGAAAAAAAATCCAAATATTACGACTTTAAAGAAAAAACGCCATGAAAAATTTTCGCGCTCCCTGTTTAAATGTTAAATTTTGTTCTAAAAAAATTGAAGTTTAAAATTTAATTACAACGCGACAATTTTTATTTTGAGGGGGCTCCATCAAATGAATTTGCCACGGGCCTCATATGGTATAGTTACGCCACTGACCACAGACATAATATAATAATAGATGGGTAGTATATTATCAATGACTGTGTTCGAGACACATTATTCGCGGGTGATACAGGTCGCGGCATATAAGTCTAGCGCTGAGCGAAGTGTGGAGGGGATGGCTGCGCATGAGTTTAGTATGGCGGTCAACATGCGCAGCCATCCCCTCCACAGTAGGTACCTACCCTCAGCGCTAGACTTACTGCCACTACTTGTACCTACACTAAATAACTGGAAGTTACGAACGAGAGACTTTAAACTCGACTTTCCTTAACAATTCCTTTCCAAGTGTCCCATTGACGATGATGTACTCGTAGCTACATAATTTAAGAAAAATAATGTTTAACAGTTAAGAAATAATTTTATTCAATTTTGCACTGTTTTAATAAAAAAAATCATTTTCGATCTTGAAAATTTCGCCATATTCTTCGGGATGCTGTGAACAAAAATGTACCTAATCAATTAATAGTAGTAATAAAAAGTATTAAATTTTCTCATCTTCTAGCTGTGCACAGTGCTATGCTGCGCATTAAATCATTTTGCGGCATATTCTCGAAATTCCTCATTCTCAATAAAGTACAAAACTTAAAAAATACAGTCGAGTTGAGTGATGGACTAGGAAATGTGTAGAGGACACATTTTTAAAGGCACCCAGTGTCGCGCTTAACTTTTCCATATGAACTATCATTTAGACTTCCGTTACTTTTAAATTGTAATGAGTGCAAAGGTGTAATATAATATATAACCTTCGGCTTCGTTTTCCTCTTCTGCTTCTTCTTCGTCTTCATTTTCAGAGCAAGAGTCTGTACACGGTTGGAAATCAAATTCCGAATACTTATCTATACATTCCTGTGGCACCGCTGATCTCTAGAACAATGAAAATGATGTTTTTAACTATGTATTAAATCTATGTTTTTATCCGAGTTCCAACAAGAAGATCCTATAAGTTGAGGTGTATTTTTATATTGTGGTTATGTAACCCGATTTCTCCGCTTTGTGTGGGGCGATTTACATGCTTCTAATCATCATTCTTAGAAAAAGCACATTAGGTACCAATAGTATATACAGCATTATACACGGCTGATGACGAGTCCTTTAACAAGAAGGTGCCGCAGCCGGTACTGCACGCCCGCCGCGACGCCGCCAACTCACTTGCCCTGAATGGCTACCACTCCTTACACAGTAAACCTGTTTGACGACGTCACCCGTCACGACGCATCCTTGCACGGCTACCTACCATTCCTTACTTACACGATAAGCCTGCTTGACGACATGTCCGTCGACAAGATAGTGCCGCAGCCGCTGGCGCACGCCCGCCACCACGCCGCCCACGCACTGCCCCTGGCACGGCTGCCACTCGCCCCAACTCGACATTGGGCAAGACTCGTCTGTCTCCGGGTTCTCACTCGCAGTTTCCTCACTAATAAATCCGAGAAAATGCAAAAATTAAAACCCTCAAAACTTTGGAACATATTTTTTTCGAAATAAACAGGCATTATTGACTGCTTCGGTGGCTCAGTGGTTAGTGACCCTGACTTCTGGGTCAAAGAGGCGTGGGTTCGATCCCCACCCAGGGCAAACATTTGTGTGATGAACATAGGTGTTTGCTCTGTGTCTGGGTGTTATTTAGGTACTATCTATATAAGTATGTATTTAAAATATGTAAATGTAGTATATCAGTCTCTGGCAGCCATATCACAAGCTTTGCTTAGTTTGGGGTCAGAGACCGTGTGTAAGATGTCCCCTAATATTTATTTATTTATTTATTACGAATGAAACAACTGTTTATGCTTGCCTTGGACAAGGAAAGTTTCAAAAAGCTGATGACTCCATTAGTCAACTTTTTGAAACTGTCCTTGTCCCAGTAGGAGAAGAAGCTTTGTATATAAATATAGGTGGAACGTCATTGTATTATAGAGCTCACACTATACAGGACGCTGGGCTGGATTTAAGGGAGTGCACCCGGGGCTACTTCCCGGGGCCCACAATAGATTTCGAAAAAAAAACTTTTATATTATTTTGTTCATGAAGGGGCCTCCGCTCTTTTGTTAATGTTTTATTCCCTAACTTTGATTACACCGCCTTACATAAGAGTCATCTTGGTCACCTGGTGGTAGTAGTGACGGTGGTGGTGCGCATGCGGTGCGGCCGCTGGGTGACGTA
The DNA here is from genome assembly GCA_964007245.1 of Hypomecis atomaria. Classification (NCBI taxonomy): domain Eukaryota; kingdom Metazoa; phylum Arthropoda; class Insecta; order Lepidoptera; family Geometridae; genus Hypomecis; species Hypomecis atomaria. Next base: position 10,202,920 of record OZ023287.1, on the reverse strand, counting down.
CAAGGTTTTCTCCGGCTCCCGTTCTTCCGGTTCACGCTCCGTGTCGTCACCACCGCCTTCGCTCTCGTCTTCGGTTTGATTTTCTTCTAACATAATAGTTACTTTAAACAAACTACTAAAGAGGATAAGGCATTTGTAAATATTCGATATGTCGTAGTAAGATTTGATAAACCGTTTTTTTGCGTAAATCCTAGGATTTTTTCAAAAACAACATATTTCTTTATCTTATTAAAAAAAGTTAGGATATATTTTAGTTTGTTTTTGGTAGTCAGCGATTTTCAACTGGGAGGGTATTACTAACAAAAAGGGGGAAATATGTTGTAGCGCTATTAATCAATAGAATCTAAATCCTAAGAAAATTCGCAAGAATGGTCTAAATCGGTCAAGAAGAGCGAGTCGAGATATAGGCACGAAGATTCAGTTTAAAAACTAGATGCAAGGTCTACTGTTCGGAGAAGTACTAGTATAGAATTTAGAATACCTATCTCTTGCAATATGCGCGTGACTAAGTATAATAACTTTGACTTTTTAACCAACTTAATTTCGTCAATTGTGAGCCGAATCGAAAAATTCTTTTTTAGTTCGAAATGATATACTCCCGCCGAGGTAGTTCCATTAAAATTTTACAGAAACCGGCTGAGTCGTTTTTAAAAATTCAACAATAATGTAAGCAATTTGAGCGAAATATTCAAATTTTGTACACGACGGAAGGCGATTTTGCCATTTTTTGCGATAAATAATTATGAACATACCTTCGGTTTGCGATTCTGGCGTGCTAGCGAAGCACTGTGGCGTGGTGTAGGTGCGCACGAGCTCCACGATGAGCCGCGCAAACGGCTTCGTCGGCCGCACCTGCTGCTTGCCGATCCCGGCCAGCTGGGTGATCGGCTGGAACGGCGACTGCTCTTCGTTTGACGACTACAAAACGGTATATTCATGATAAGTAGTACCTTACCTGGCGAATTTAGTATCGCTTCAAAATGTATACTTAGAACAACAGTCATTAGATTAAGTGTAGGACTCTAAATATTTGAAGACTCCTAAAAATTGATCCAGCCTTTCTTAATTTATATAAATTGTAAAGTTGAGATGACAATGAGATGGCATATAGCCCTCAAGCTTAACCAAATGATACGTATGGCAGAATAAAATGGCAAAAGGAAACGTACTCGTAATGTGCCGACCTCAGTCTGAGATAAGTAGGTGATGATGGGAGAGAAGAGAACATAATATTTAGGTACCTATACTTTTCATTTTTTTTTAAGAAAAAAATAACGTTTATTAACAGAGAAATGAATGACTCGTACCTTGCGTCTACGGATCCGAAGACACAGATCAGAAGGTTCGAGTCCTGCATTCGCGACGAATTTTTGAACTGTTTATCACAAAAATAACTCTTAGTGTAGGATGAACTATAAAATTAAAATCATTTTATAGTTACAAATTGTTTGCAAAACAGAGTTACCGTAAAATCGTAAATGAAACTAGTTGGATTAACAGCGGGCCCCAAACTCGGCTAGGCCGGTCTCTCGGCGGCCCTTTTCAAATTGATTCCCGTGAGCTGAATTTTCGCGTTCCATGCATAACAGACCTTTGGCTTCTAGCCACTTTAACTAATACAACAGAGCTCATTGTTTTGTTACCTCGAAATCCGATCCTTTGTCGGTGCCAGCGTCGATAGGATACAAGTTGAGCCGGATGCTCTGCATCCAGCCCGCCGGCTCGCACAGCTCGAGCTGGCTGACTCCGAGGAACCAGTCCGGTGAGGGCATGATGCCGACGGCCATGGACAGCCGGTGGTGCTCCGGGCTGGCGCGGAACGACGTCGTCGTCGACATGTTCGTCATTTCAGGGGCAATGGCTTTTATCACCGTACGCACGGTCGTTGGCAACTGTTGAAATAAACACTAGTAATGTACTTATGATACTCCGAACAGTGGACCTCGCAAACACAGCTCTTTAACTAAATCTTCATAAGTCTAGATCTTGACTCGCTCCTGACTTCACCGATTTGATTAATACTTGCAAATCTTGTTAGGATTTAGATACTAAGCAATCTTGTCAAATATTATCGAAATCGGGTGATAAATAGCGCGACAGCAAATTTCCTCCTTTTTGTCAGAGAAATACAGAATACTCAATTAAAAATCGCTGACGACAAAAAAAATGCAGTTTCAAAAAGTTTCATCGAGATTCATGTGACCTATAGACGAAAATCAACATCCGAACTATTCCGGACAAACGAAACCAAAATAGTCGAGATGAAGTAAAGACCTTCGCTTCTCTTCGGTCAACAAAGATTGTACGGGATTCTGAGTTAGGGAGCTAATCCGAGGTTAACAAAACTCAAAATTCTCAAAATATTTTCCAATGAGGGTCAAAAACGAACCTTTTGTTGAATCTCGACCTCAAACTTCGTGGTGTTGCCCTGCTCGGCCAGCATCTTGATGCCGATGGAGGCCTCGAAGGCGTACTTGAAGAGCCAGGAGACGGGGCTGTGCGAAGCGCCCACCACATCGCTGAACCGCGCCAGCTCGCGCGCGCTCGGGAACATGTCGTGGTGGGTGTTGTATGACCACAGCCCTTGGAAGGTCAGCTGAAAGTTTGAGCGCGTTTAAATACGTTCGATCAGCAGCTGAGAATCTGAAGACGAGGTTATATGAAGCGCCCACCACATCGCTGAACCGCGTCAGCTCGCGAGCGCTCGGGAACATGTAGTGGTGGGTGTTGTATGACCACAGCACTTGGAAGGTCAGCTGAAAGTTTGAGCGCGTTTGAATACGTTCGATCAGCAGCTGAGAATCTGAAGACGGGGTTATATGAAGCGCCCGCCCCGTCGCTGAACCGCGCCAGCTCGCGCGCGCTCGGGAACATGTCGTGGTGGGTGTTGTATGACCACAGTCCTTGGAAGGTCATGCTCTGCCAGGAGACAGGGCTGTGTTAAACTCCCACCACGTCGCTGAACCGCGCCAGCTCGCTCGCACTCGGCAACGTGTCGTAGTGGGTGTAATACTACCACAGCCTGAGCTAAAAGTCGTGGACACACATTGGCTATGTTGGCTAAAAATTACAATTTTGGTTCCTACACACCAATGAGAGGATCGATCTTGGATTGATATTGGACGATCAATATAAGTCCAAGACCTATCTACAATTTGGAGCCAACATAGCCAATGTGTAGCCCCGGCAGAAAGTTTAAGCGCGTTCGAATACCTTTAACTGATGTTGATTAGAGATGTAGTTGATGTACTTAGGACATACATACACGTTGACTCGTTATTGTAGTATGTACTATTTATGGTATAATGGTATGCTTATCTAGAAAGTCAGACTTACCTAGTCTAGCATAATCTCTTTCAAAAAACTGTCGCTATTAAACGCACCTATTCGATAAAAAATGCATGGAGTTTCTAAACAATTCAAATTAGTATGTCTTCAATTACAAAGTATCTAAATAGGTAGGTATCTTCTAGAGAAGATTTTCATCTTAGGCCGTATATACTTAGGTACTTTATAAGATGACATTCTTGTAACCCTAATTACATAAGTACGTACCTTGGAAGAAGTAATAGTTGAGGATAATATAACATGGTACATACCCGATATCTCGCATCTTCGCAGCTATTACAGTCTCCATCTATTTCTGATGGAGGCACGTCTTCCGACTTCCTGGGGTCTTCGCACAACTTCACAGAGAGGGGCGGCTCGTAGCTGTACCATACGTCACGTGTTATAGCCACCACCGAAAATATCGACACACATCTGTTGTCCTTGCCTGGAGCGTGCCATTCCACCTGAAATTGTATTTCTTATTAGGAAAATATACCTACACTCGGCAATCATAAAACAGGCCTACCATGGCATTCTCCAGTATTAATTTAGAATGAAGGGATGGATCCATCACTAATCAAATATTTTCCACTCAGTTTCTTTTTGGATAGGATGCCTGCTGGCTGCCGGCACCCATGCATGCACTCTCTTCGGAATGCCAACTCCCAGGGCCGGATCTACCATATGACTTTTTGGGCTTCAGCCCAGGGCCTCGTGGTTACCATGGTTACCCCCCAGCTAAGTCAGGTCAAAGTCTCAAATCCTTACTAATATTATAAATCCGAAAAGTTTGTTGGTTTGTTGGTTTGTTACTCTATCACGCGCCAACGGAGCAACGGATTGACTTGATTTTTGGCATGGATATAGTATAAAAGGCGGAAGGAGCTTTAGGATACTTTTTATCCCGAAAAATTTCATAGTTCCTGTAGGACAGGACAAAAACCCTCGAAAGCGAAACTGTCGCCACTATCACAAAGACGCTAAGTGATTAATTCCTCTATGACGCTAATATGGACTAACGAAACGTCACAGCCAAACGTAATTAGATGACAGGTGACATTGTCTGCAGACTTTTATAAATCACAAGTAGCGTGGCAAGGCGACAAATTGTTTTTCTACCATTATATCCCCTTGAAGAGGAAATAAAGTATGGATTGAAAATGACAACTGACATTAAAATTGGATAAAATGTTATTTTCCTTCTGCATGCTACATGTTACTATGACGTTTAATACCAGGCCGTCATTTTGTCTGACATTAAAATATTTTTAAATATTCTATCATTAGAGGTTCAACATGTTTTTTTATTCTACCTTTATGGTACAGAATCATCATACTTTAATATTATCAATCCGAAAAGTTTGTTGGTTTGTTCCTCTTTGTCGCAGCAACGGAGCAAAAGATTGACCTGATTTTTGGTATGGATACCTATGGTTTAATAGACAGAAAGTGATAATAGGATACTTTTTATATCTCGAGAAAATTCGTGATTCCCATGGGATAGGACATAAACTGTTTCTCAGCAATGGAGCAACGGATCGACTTGATATTTGGGGTGGGCATAGTTTGGAAGACGGAAAGTGACATGGGATACTTTCCATCCCGAAAAAATTGTGGTTCCCGTAGGACTTAACGATAAATTTTTCTCAGCTACGGAGCAACTTGCCTTGGCATATTGCATGAATATAGTTTGAAAGACGAAAAGTGACATAGGCCACTTTTTATCGCAAAAACTTTAACAGTTCCCGTAGGATAGGATAAAAATTAAGTGAGTGGGCTGCGGTAGCAGCCGTCTAAGCGCCAGAAATAACCTGTCATGGCAAGTTTAGGACGTTCCCACATATTTCGCACTCCTTCGCGGCACTCAACAGCACTAGCCCAGACTCGGGCTCCATAACGGAGCTTGCGCTCTCGCCATAGTGACGGAGTGTTTCGGAGCACAAGACACATCGTCATCCACCACTCGAGACTAACCAGTACTGAACGTCAGACAGCATTCCAACGCCCTGGTCCCAGTGCAGTGGGTCAGTCATAGTAGCCCAGCGCCTGCCTCTTCAACTGCAGAGGGCAGTGAGAACGGCAATCGCGATACCGACACCTCTCTTCTCCTGCAGCCCCACTGCGTCTGCCAACACGTTGACGGCCTAGCGGAAGGTAGGGTAGGTGGCGGCACCCACACCACCAGTTACATATATCCCACCGCGGCCCCTTATCCTCGGCTGTCATATCAGAGTCATTCATAAAGCAACCTTGCTTTATGAAACTAAGAAAGGTTATTCCCAGCAAGTAACTGGAGATAGAGAGACAGAAAAGAAGCCACACCCAGCGCAGCAGGAGGAGCTGGAGTTCATATGCCTGGCAGACGGAGCAGCACTAGAGCAAAATCTTAACCGAGAAATTAACATATTTACAGACGGCAGTAAAATTAAAGGGAAAGTTGGGGCGGCATTATCCATTTGGGATGATGCCGCTGAGATCAGTACCCGCAAGCTGAAATTGGCCGATTGGTGCTCTGTGTAACAGGTCGAGTTATTGGCACTTCTTGAGGCTACCGAAAAAGCAAAAATCTTTTGTGACTCCAGGTCTGCACTGGAAACGGTAGTTGGCGTATCTTCCCTCCATCCCTTAGCAGTAAATTCAAAGCTAACATAAAGTTACTACACGCACAAAATAAAATAGTGAAACTTTATTGGATTAAAGCGCACGCGGGGATGGAGGGAAACGAGAGAGCGGACCAGCTAGCATAGGAAGCAGCACTGCACTCGAAGTGCAGACCTATTTAGGATAACTGCCCCGTTTCATTCGTCAAGCGAGAAATCCGAAAGGACTCTCTTGACGAGTGGAACCGGCGGTATCAGGATGGACACACAGCGGCGGTAAACAAAACATATTTTCCGGATGCAAGGGCGGCATACAAGATCGCAAGAGAAATAGCACCAGTGGGAATCATAACTCAAGTGCTGACGGGGCATGGTGAGTTTTCCCAATACTTACATCGATTTAAGTTGAGGGAAAGCCCATCGTGCATCTGTGAACCCACAAAAGAGGAGACTCCACTGCACATAATCTTGGAATGCCCAGTTTATGGAAAGTAGAGATTTGATTTAGAACAAAAAATTGGAATTAATCTAACACGAAAAAACCTTAGAAACAATTTTATCGAATTTTTGCACAAATATTTGTAAAAAAGCAATACTTAATTAGGAACAAGTAGGTATAAACTTTGCTGTACCATTGTAATGTTTATTATAACTGCAAACAGCCAAAAACATTGAAATATAGGTATACTTAGTTTTTATTCATTTGTAATTAAGACCCCTGATCATGTCAGGGATATTTCGCGATATAATAAAAAAAAATCCTCGGATGCAGCGTCGCAAGAGCGGCACTGCAGCCCGCCTAAGTTGCGACACTCCTCTTAAGGCATGCAACCTACCGGCCATCCTCTCAGCTGCTTTAGTTAAAAGCGGCTGAAACTCGAGTGCCAGCCTCTAAGCTTCCTTGGGGGAAAAGACCCAAAGAAGAGGGAGACTTCGAGCGCCGCCTTTTCAGCTGCCTCAGACCTCCCCCACGACAAGGCTGGAATACACGGGGGGGTTGTATATACACTCCAACCGTAACTTAACCAACAAAAGCATTCCTCTAAGGTATTTTGATATTTGTCAGTTAGGTTAGGTTTCGCAGCCGACATAAACATAAGCCAAAATCAAAATACAACGCGGGCGAAGCCGCGGGTAAAAGCTAGTAGACGATAATGCGCAAATATCTTTAATTTTACTAAATCTGCAGCACTTCGAATTCTGCGATTAATTAAACCCATTGAATTCATTTAATTCAAGTCTACGTTCAGGCGTTGGTACTTGGAACTGACAGTTAAAATGTTCGGCAGCCATATGTCGATCGTGCTCCACTGCTTGTCTGTTTCACTCTCAGACTCTGTCTCTTTCTATATTGCTATCGTATATTTTGAGTAAGGAGTAGGGCATGCAGGCATGAGTTTGGAAAACCGGTTTTTTCGGTTTTTAAATTAAATAACCGGGGAAATCGAGTTTTTCGGGTTTTTCGGTTTTTTTCTAGTAAATTAATGAAAATACTAGTAAACATAACAGTTTGTTTGTTTATGAGCCTGTACTGCCTCATTGTTGGGCAAAGGTCTCCTCTCGAGATTTCCAGTTTAGTCGGTCTTGTGCTGATGCCGCCAATTTGGATTAAATGTATTCAGTTCATCGCACTATCTAATAGAGGGTCTGCCACGAGGCCGCATCGAGTTGGGACTCCATTTGGTGGTGATTGCAGCCCAGAGGTCTTCCAGAGGACTTCTGGCATTCGACTGATTTACCCGGCCCACTGCCACTTCAGTTTAGCGGCTGTGAAAGCTACATCTTTGATTTGAGTTCTGGAACGCAGTTCGGTGTTTACTCGCAGTACCTACTCGGTCTATTAGCCGGTCACCGAGAATACTGCGCTCCATCGCTCTTTGGCAAACCTTGAGCTTGGACTTTTGGACCTTAGTTAATGACCATGTTTGTACACCATAAGTCAAAATGTGATCGGAAGGCGTTTCTTCATATTATGTTCTTTCATGGCCCAACAGCTCTTCCAGGCGTTCTCTGTTCTTCTTGGTCTTGTCTCGCCTGGAAGGTGACTATTTGGCCAAGATAGATGTAATCGTGAACGTATATGTCTTCGCCATCGACAGTTACCCGATGTTTGATGCCATTGGTCATCACTTTGGTCTTTAATTAACATGTTCCGTATCCGCAATCCAATCCAACCTCAAGGCTTGCAGTGGTTAGGTTTTGTAGCATTGATTATAGCTCTCTGACTGAGGAAGAGATACTAGCTGACGATATTGTCTGCAAAATGAAGGTTAGTTAACCATTTTTCACCAACATTAACACGCCATCCTTCCCAGCTTGCCGCCACCTTTCTGAAAACTTCTTCGAGGACGCCCGTGAATATTTTCGGGGACAGTGGGTCTCCCTGTTTAACACATTTCTCTATAGCACATGCTGGACGAGAAGATTGTAATTTTATTGCAGCAGTACTTTGAGAATGGGTGAGGCGGAGAAGATTAACGTGATTGATGCTATCAAATGCTTTTTGACCGACGAAACGGAGGAGGTACTCAATTCGACACGTATGTTCTATAATCTGGTTGATTGCGTGGAGATGGTCTGTAGTTTAAATAGCCCGCGACGAAAACCAGCTTGTTCGGGTGGTTGTTCCTTGTCTAGTCTTCCTGATATGCGATGTTCTATGATTTTGATGAAATAATAGTCATTATTTATATTTCTTTTGTTTTTTAATTTCAACAATCGAGCTTACTTTTATGTATAATTTACAAATATTAGACAAACGTGCAATTTATACCACGCGTAGTTTTACTACGTAGCTTAGCAGAGACTGCCGAACTAATGTAACGAAACTAAATGGCGGTGGTCGATAGCGTTTCGGTGAAGATGAGACAAAACGCGTCCCATTACGCTTATAATTATAACGCTACAGCGCAGCGCTCTGCCTATATCACGATACTCGCTATGTAAAGGCAGAGAGAGTGAGAACTTTCGCACTTGAATTTCATCCTTAGCACGTATACCTATACGAAAAAAATACCTCTAATGTACCTACATTTGACGTAATTTTTAAATGGAAAAACAGTATCTTAGTTCGCTTGGCTTATTATTTCTCTGTAGGTTAGAGCAACTAGATGACAATAATGTATTTTATTGCGAAGGGGAAAGTTAATATACGAATTTAAAAAAAATTGTAGAAAACACCGATAAACCCGAAAAAAGCGGTTTTATAACTAGAAAAAACCGAGTTTCTAATGCGGTCAGTTATTCGGTTTTTTCGGTTTTCGGTTAACCGGTTTGCATGCCCTAGTAAGGAGCCTCTAAGTATATGCGCCCAGGGCCCCCTAAACTCACGGTCCGGTCCTGCCACCTTCTAAGGCCAAGGTGCTGTTTTATTTTAGTAAATATCGAAAAAATGAATGCATAACAGCGTACATACCTCAACTCTAGTTTTGGCTGTCACATCAGACTGTATAATTGTATTTTCGCATACAGGACTAATCTTCGCCGTCACAGAGTTTTCATACAGTCTCAAAGTTCCAGCGTGCAGATGTATTGGTTTCCTAGGGTTGGCCTTATTGGGCAACGTATCTTCTTTTAGGGAAATGGTAAACGCTATAAATGACGCATTACCATACGTCGACCGCAAGATTACTGCAATTTTTACAACATTTATAAATCACTGAAAAATTATTGGTGCTTTTTTTATTTTACTAGCTTAGGTACAGCAACTTACAACACAAAAAAAAATATGGAAAAGCCTAGCAAGAGTGAATGGATAGCTGGTCTATGTTTATAGAACGGATCCAAAAAAGGTGAAAAAAAGTTCATGAAAAGCGTAGCAGTAAAGTAATGATATTTTATAGAAATAGCGAAGATACAAAAGAAATGACTCTAAGCCTTTCTCGCACAGTGTGACTTTTGTTCGGACAGACAAATTAATGGAGAAAAGTTTTAGTTTTTTTCAACTTTCGTCATCAAAGTCTTACCTTTATACTTCTCGTTCGGTATATATTTGTTGTCTTTAATTTTATCGACTTCTAAAACAAATTGATTATCAGGCCGCAAAGCCTCCAACGTAGTGCCGAGAGGTCTTCTGTCACACACTTCATTCTCACAAACGCATGTTGTAATCAGGACGATAAAAATACCTGGAAAAATATTTAGCAGTAATTGATTAAAACTAGAATTTACATCTAGATATCACTACATAATATAAAACAAAGTCGCTTCCTGCTGTCTGTCCTCATGTATGCTATAACTACGCAACGGATTTTGATGCGTTTTTTTTAATAGATAGTGATTCAAGAGGAAGGTTTAATTATGTATAATACACCTCTGTGCGAAGCCGGGGCGGGTCGCTAGTGTAATATAAATCAAATTAGTAGTAGGTATAGAAAATTTTAATAGCACTTACCAATTATTTTATTCGAAAATAATCCTTCCATAGTAAGTGGAAATCATTGATTTTTAAAAGTATTGTACCACTAAGTAGATGAAGGACGAAAATAATATGTATCAAATGGTCAATTGCTTGTGAGAGACTAAAATTAGTGTTGAATTACGGTGTGCTTTCAATTATAACTTACATACGATATGAGTAATTGTTCGTAATTAATACCGCGTACTTTAATTGCGTACTGCGCTAAATTAGCTCATGGGGCTTCATCCAGTGTCAGTGTGGGAACTCTGACAAAGATGAGAATGCTGATGATGGAAGACTATTAATTTATATATGTATTTGAAATAGCTGATTTCGTTGGATCATTTATATAGGGTTATTCCTAATCAATTAGCATCAATTAAGGGGCTTATTCTGTACATCAAAACTAACAACTTAAGTTCTGCGACTTTTGTAAAAATTAAAAAAAACTATTGTTGTTTCATAGAAAAATATCGTTCACCCGCGACAAAATGTAACAATTAAAAAATAAAACAAAACAAAAAATGACAAAGTGGAACAGCTGTTTTTTTGTGTTTTGACAACGCAGAACAAAAGTTATTAGTTTTGACGTACCTACAGACTAAGCCCGATTACAGAGGCGCCATCGTAATTATATTAGCTAAATAGCATAGTTCTCTTTCTTTTTCACTTTAGGCATTCGATAGAGAGAACGCTTTTTACGTTGCTATTAAATTTACGCTGGCGCCTCTGTAATCGAGCTTAATAAGCCCCTAAAAGGATGCTAATTGGTTAGAATAACCCTGTATAAAAAGTATGACCGATGCTCAGCGGTGGAAAAATCCTGTTCTTTGCATTATTATTTAGCACAACAACCGAGTTGAAAAAAAAATGAGATAATGTTTAGATCACATCGTATAACTTGGCGGCAGCGATGTTAGCTACAAGCTGCGGATAGCCCAATCCTGACTGAAGCTCACTGTACATCTGCGCGAAGATTGGGTTATTCGCAGCTTGTGGCTAGCTAACATCACAACCGCCAAGTTAGATGATTCGACCTATGCCGAATACCGAACAGATACCTATATACCTAATATAATTTAAAAACCCGTTAACATAAATAATACGCTGTAATTCTACATTTATCTAGATTCATTTATTAATATCTTTTTATTTAGGAATCACATTTTATATATGTATAGTTATTTACTGTTAAATCTGGCATTTTTAATTAAAAAAATGTAATGCCTTCAAATATTTCTTATCATTAGGTATATCACCTACATCCCCCAAAGTCGCTAAATATATTTTCTGCTGGATTCTCGACAGTTATCTCTTTTTGGCGTAAAAATTCAGGTAGCCAGGCTTAGGAGGTCCCATCATTCTCCTTTCAGCTAAAACGAAAATTAAGTAATTAGGCATACTTAATAGTTTTGTCTTTTCCTTACTTTATTAGTACGGTTTTCGGTAGTCAACTTGAACTTGAAAATAGTTTTACCATTTCCTTCTTGGACTTGAGAATCAGGACAATCTTCTTCGCAGTCGTTTCTTTCAAAATCGTCAAAGTGCTCTTTGCAATATTTCGGCACCGCCTTTTTATGTGAATGTTTGGCCTGAAAAGTATCCTTACATTATATTTCACCCTTTCAATAAATAACGAATTTATCGACTTAGATATCGTATCGACACATCGACATTAAAAGTAGGTAACTGCATTTTTAAAGGCCCTATAATGTATACCCATCCGTTACCCAGGAAGGCCGATTTGGCCATATCTACCGCTCTGACCCAGTGTGTTCACATCCACGTCGAATTGTTTCTAGGGACTAACGCGAATTTCTTCACGATGTTTTCCTTCACTGTAAAGTCAGTGGTGCGGAAATCCATACATCAATCCCAAAAAACCCATCGGTACTTAGATTTGAAACCACAGCCTCAAGATTCTTAGGCAAGTAAGTTCTACATATAGGACACATTGTACTATATATGGGCCAAGTCATACAACTTGGCAGCTGTGATGTTAGCTACACGCTGCGGCTAAATGACCCTATCCTAACGCAGCTGTTGAATGAACTTCAGTCAGGATTGGGTTATCCGCAACTTGCAGTTAACATCACAGCTGCCAAGTTGTACGATCCGGCCTAAAAGTTGGACGTACATTCGGGTCGTATTTTTCGACAGCAATCCCGTCGACCAAGTGGTACCTCTCCCGCCACTTGTACCCCTTTATCTTGTTGTTCTCACAGGCTCCCTCACAGGGGCTCCACGCGCTCCACGGAGACATGGGGCAAAGCCCCGACATCTCTGGATCGGCGATAACGGGAGCCTCAGTGGTTTTGCTGAACGTACAAGCAAGTTGTTAAATAACTGTGGTAAAGTAAAATGTTTCTAGCCGGTAAAAAAGGAGGAGTAATAAGGTGGTACTTATGTTTTTTTGTATGTAGGTATGTTGCGCGATTACTCCGCTAATTTTGGACCGAGTTTGATAATTCTTTTTTATTAAGTAGATCATACTTTAGAGGTCGTTTCGTTGAAATTTTATCGAAATTGTCGGAGTCGTTCTTTGAAAATCAAGAAAAATGTGAAAATTAGTACTACGTCGATGATACATCGATCCGTGGCCGTGGCGATTATTCGAATCCTGTACAAGGTTGAAGTCGATTATGAAATTTTTAGAAAAAAAAAATTGTAGAATACCAAATTTATAAATATTTTCTCATATTCCACTTTTTATAATTATATAACCAGTATTCATTTCCAATTAGGCACCATATTGGCTTTTCAGACTTAGTATTAAATTTCTAAATAAATTGGTCGTATCAATTAGGTGTTCTAATTATTTACTCACATAATACCTACCTATGTTTGTCAATGCTATGTAATAAACAGAATGGAATGAAACTAAACTATCTACCTAAATGGATAATTATCTTACAAAAAAATATTGCAATACAAATAAATTACTAGGTTATAAGCGTGCATAATGCCAAAGGTCTATATACCAACTCAATAAGCCCGATTACAGAGGCACCATCGTAATTATATTAGCTAAATAGCATAGTTATGTTTCTTTTTCACTTTAGGCATTTGATAGAGAGAAAGCTTTTTACGTTGCTATTAACGCTGGCGCCTCTGTAATCGGCCTTACTATCAACTTTTACTTTGTTATCAATTTTGAAAACATGAGAAAAATATAGCTGTCCCATATGTAAATATATTTTAAGTCGAAACTCAGTAAACTTTTTGTGGATTTTAGGATAAAATATTTGCTACGTCCATGATGAGTAAATATAGTTAAGTACTCATTTTATTTACAAAAAAATACGAAACTAATGATAATCACGAAACCGATTGATACCTAACCAAAATATACTTTGCACGGCCAAGCTCAAACCCAAATTACCTACCTATAAAAATATTACATCTAATGAATGAAAGTGTTTTGTAGAATATCAACCAAGTCTCACCCCACGAAGTTGCCGGAAGCAATGTCAGGGTTTTGGTACCTGGATGGTGTTTTCGGTTGTTTTACGTCTTTATCTTCTTCTTCATCTGATTGTTCTTCTTCCTCTGTCTTTTCTTCCTCTTCTGATTTTTCTTCTCCCGTTTCTCCTTCGGCATTCTCGGACGTTTCCTCGCTTGTCTTAGGCTCTTCTAATTAAGTGGTCAAATTCGTTAATAGGGGTTTTGCTATAAATACAAGCGGATGTACCTAGCATATATTTTAGCGTTAAGCACTGTATCTGCCATAATAACAATGATCGGATTACAGAAACCATAGAACCCGCGTCAAATATGCCAGTTCTAAAATGTGCTACTCGCTGCGCAGAACCACAAACCTCACCCCCGCTGTTACATACTTTGCTCATGTTCGACGACTCTACTTATGTTCTGATCCACCATTAACTTTGAATCGTGGATATAATAGCTATAACCCGTACCTAATGCCCCATCTACGCCCGTAGTTTTACCCTCAAATATGAATCAAATACAAATAGCATATTTAGTTGGGGAACAAACTTTAAATAGACTAGACTAGACGCTTGGCGTAAAGGCTTTCGCATAATTTTGAAGATAGGTATCAATAAGATGAACCCCACATTATCGCTAAACTAACTAGAATTATGATCTTACCTGTAACTTCTGTGCATTCCCTATGATATGTTCGAATCAGTGTAATGTGTAATTTGCCGAAAGGATGCATATCTTTCATGTCCATTTCGAAGAACGGAGAGTTTTTGTCGTAAGAACTCATCTGAACTCGGGCCACGTCATCTTGTGGCACTGTTGGCATGTTTGCAGACTAAAAAAAAGTACTTAACAGTAATGGTAACAATTCCGCATTTCCATCTTTTCATGTTTTATACAATACAGGGACACACTGAAACGTGGTCTCAAATTGGCCAAATCATACAAGTCAGCGGAAGTGAAATTATCTACAAGCTGCTCGGAGTCTCTCTGCGAGATCGTATCAGAAATGAGGAGATCCGTAGAAGAACCAAAGTTACCAACATAGCCCAATGGATTGGCAAGTTGAAATGGCAAGGGGCACGTCCACACGAGGGATCGCGAATATCACGATGGTAGCAAGCCGCTTCCAACCGGACTTATTGGAGATCCATAGGAGAAGCCTATATCCAGCAGTGGACGTCCTATGGCTGATGGATGGATGATGTCAAAAACAATATAAGCTCTCTGGGGTATAGGTACCGATAATGCCGATTAAAAGGATTCATGCATTAGAATAAATTGCATTGCTGACTGCATTGCCATCAAAATATACCGAGAATATTTCAAATCGTAGCGGTTCTATACCAATTTAATATTTCACAATTAGGTACAATACTATAATTCGTTTATCAGGGTCTTTAAACAAATTTAATCGCAGTGGCTGAAATGAATAATTGTCGATGTAATCAGTACCTACGAGATACCTACTTAAAATACTAACAATACCAACATCACTTATCAACGCTATGCTATTGCTTCTTACTTCATAAGAAATTCCACTGTCAGTGCCAGCGTCCCAGGGGTACAGGTTGAGCTCTCTCTCAGGCAGCCACGCGCCATCCTGGCACAGTTCGAACCGAGTAACACCTAGGAACCAGTCCGGGGAAGGATGGATGCCCACCACCACAGAGAACAGGTGGTTGTCTTTGTCAGCGCGGAAGAAAGAGTAAGTGGGCTGTCCCATTTTGCGGTAGCCGTGGCCTTTGCCTTTTATCATTGTCCGGACTCCATCACCAATCTATGGAAATAAAAATATATTGACACTTGGGGTATAGTATAGGCTGAATCAAACTTAATGGCGTCTGTGAGTGAAATTAGCTACAAACTGCGGAATTAGAATTAGCTTTCATTTAGCCGCTGACATAGTATAGGCCGAATCATACAAGTCGGCGGATGTGAAGTTAACTGCAAGCTGCTCAATATACGCGCAGCTTTAATGTGAGCTTCAGTCAGGAATAGTCAGGATTCTCAGGATGAAATATTGCGTAGCTTGTAGCTATTTTCACAATCGCTGACTTGTATGATTCAGCCTATACGAATGTAGGTACCTACCTATTGGGCTATTGCTACTGTGCAACCAGTTGCCTCCCTATGCCTCTACGTATGAATGCATGCCCCAGTGATGGGCCGTGATACGGAGAGTATATCTAGAAGAATTTAAGGGAGACCTTTGTCCAGCAGTGGAACAGTACAGATTCGAAAAAAAACTTGGTGCCTTACATTAATGTATAGGTAAATGTATGTACCTCTACATTAATGTTGGGGGTTACCGTCCCCGGGACTGATTTGCTGGGGTATTCAGTACTTAGGCACCAAAGCTTATATTTCTACATTTATTAAGAATGTTAACTGAGTCTTCCAAAAGTAGTCAGTCGTTCATCCATTTGAGCTTTACTTTGCTGCAATAGTCACCAACACCACTCTAAACATAATTTCGCCGCCGCTGGTGTATCTAACACTGAAGGTTCAAATTTGTTCAAACATCTTAGTTTTTACAGACTTCCAAAAAGGTATTACTATGTTCGTCTGTATGTATTTTTTACGTTTGTTCATAGATATTTTCGTCAATTGTGAACCGATTTAAAAAAATCTAAGTATTTTATTTCGAAAGGGTATACTCCCAAAGTTGTCTCATTTAAATGTTATCGAAATCGGCTGATCCGTTTTTAAAATATCAACAATAATGTAAAAATGCACAAACACATCGATTCGTGCGAACTATTCGAATTCTGTACACAGTGGAAGTAGGTTATGCATGGGTTATGCCATTTTTAGCGAAAAATTTTTGTTATACTGAGATAACTATACCTTTTCTCTAATTTCTTGCTCGAATTTGCTTGTGTTAGCATATTCTGCTAACTCCTTCAAGCCGTCAGACGCCAAGGAGCCAGGGCTCCACAGTATCAACTCGGGAGAATGCGAGGCTCCTACCAAGTCACTGTATCTGGGCACCCAGTCGTTCTCAGGGTACAAGCGGGGGTGAGTATTCCTAGACCATATTCCCATGAATGATACCTGGAAGAAGAACTTATCTTAAATACCATCTCAGTACATATATCGAGAGATGATCAAGATATTAAAGGCCGAATCACTTCTTGGCGACTGTAAGGTAAGGTTAGCTATAATACGCGCTACACAAATCGGCGGATGGGAGATTAGGCGCAGAACGCTGCGCAAAAGGCAAAATATAAGTAGGTATGCGCGGGAGCCAGAGAGACGAGACGCCGGGGTACACCCGCCCGCCAAACTTATGCCTCCCGCGTGCTCCCTACGCCCGAGCTCACCACTTCGCCACTTGCGTCGGCATTGTGCACACATGCGCAATAATTAGCGGATCACGGCGAAGTGTCATTTGCGGCTAACTTCTTATCTGCCGACTTGTGGGGCGATACATATGTATTGTATATACAAGCTGCGCGAAACCCAATCCTCGCGCAGCTAAGTATATGTATATGCAAGTGAGTTTCTGTCGGGACTCGGGATCTAGACACGAGGAAACGTGTCCAGCCAAGTCTCTAAGAAAAAGGAACTGGCAACGCGACGTGTGTAATATTACACGAACCATTACGAGCCACTTTTGACCCCTTCATAACTCGAAAACTATTTAACCTATATATATGAAATTTAGCATATTTATTAAAGTTCTATAACTTATCTACAATACAAAATTTCATTAACTTTGCTCAGACGGTTAATGAAATATTAACGTTTAAAAACCGGGGTTTCATTGACTGATTCACTCACTGACTCACTGATTCACTGACTTATAGATCAAAAACCTAACCCACTTCCAGATGACCTATATACTTGATATTTGGCCTCAAGGTAGACTATTAGGCATTTACAAAGGAAAAAATCTAAAACTTTGAACTTTTACCCCCCAACCCTATATAATAGGGGATGAAAGCTTGTTTGAGACTTCCACAAATTTTCATGCTATAAGTCTAAAAATTGATATAAAGACTACATGTTAGAAATAATTAAACATGTATTTCAGGATTTTTATAAATCAGCCCCCAACCCCTAAAATTGGGGGATGAAAATTTGTATGTCACTTTCGAAACTTTTGATGCCAGAAGTCAGAAAATGGATATACGAACTCGTTGTAATAGATAATAAAACATAATTTCAAGATTCTTAATAAGCCACCCCCAAACCCTAAAATTGGGGGATGAAAATTTGTATGTCACTTTCGAAACTTTTGATGCCAGTCAGAAAATGGATTTACGAACTCGTTGTAATAGATAATAAAACATAATTTCAAATAAACCAAACCCAACCCCTAAAACTGGGGGATGAAAGTTTGTATGACACTTTTGCAAAGATTGATGCTAGATGTCCAAAAATTGATAAAGGGACTCTTTATTACAAATATAATAAAACACGTATTTCAAGATTTTTAGTAAATCACCCCCTAACCTTTAAAACTAGGGGTTAGTTGGTATGAGACTTCCGCAAGTTTTGAAGCTAGAGATGTGAAAATTGATAAAATGACTCCATGTAGTAAACTACAAAAAGAAGTGAAATCCAACAAAAACATTTTCATGTGAAATGAAGCCAAGTCTAAATCACAGTTCCCACTATCAAAAAGTTGTCATATCTCACGCAAAGCCAAGCATCTAACTCTAACGAAAATGTTTTTGTTGGATTAAGTTTAACGCAGCTTCCAGCTAACAGCACAACCGTCAAGAAGTCTCATTCGGCCTATATCAAAATTATACACAATAGAAAGGCTTTGGACGCCTGAAATGCGATAAGATAGATTCATAAGATTCATATACGGCTTACGCAAATATGACCACGTGTCTCAGTTTCGCAATAAGCTCAAGTGGTTGCCTATTCGCCTTCGACGGAATGCTCACATTCTTTCTTTACTCTATAATATCTTATTTAATCCTACCTCCCCACGCTACTTAAAAGATTGCTTCTGCTACTGGCACTCCTCTCATTCTATTCCTCTTAGGTCTCAAGATAACCTCACTCTCATGTCTCCCTCTGCGCGCTCTGAAACATTCTATGGCAAGTCGTTTGCTTTTCAGGCTGTCCAATTGTGGAATGCTTTGCCTGTTCAAATACGCAAAGCCCCATCTCTTGCTGTTTTCAAGGAAAGCGTTAAAAAACTTTATCTGTCACAGGTGCCATCGCAGTAGATCTGTTGTTATATTTTGTTGTTATTTATTGCTATATATTTTTATTTTTATCAAATTGTATTTATTAGTCTATCTTTTATTATCTTTCTTATTTATGTATTAGGATGTAGGTACTAAATATATATATTCGTTTAACTTGTTATGTATTTACTAATTAAATGTTTTTTTTTTTTTTTGTTCCTTTCTCCTTTACTACTCACCCCGTTTTTTTTCTATCATTGTTATTTCCTCCCTAGATGTAAGGGTTGCCTGGAAGAGATTGCTGTAAGCAATAAGGCCGCCCTTTGTTGCACTAGTTTTAAGTTACTTTATTTGTCCTTTCTGTGTATTTTTCTGTAATTTGTGTTAACAATAAAGTGTTCATTCATTCATTCATTCATTCAAATGCGTTCGTGATTTTGAAGATGTTCCTCATTGTAGTGGTGCCATCATTATGATCCTTTTGGGAAAGTACCTACCAGGCATTTTGCTATGTATTGAACCGTCGACTGTAGTGCATTATATGTATCCTATGTTTCCCATGCTGTGCCATGCAGGATTTTAATGGTTCAGAATTACTGGTCGCCTGCCTGATTGGCATTATAATAACAATAAAAAAAATTAGTACAATGCGAACAGCGGGAAGCGCAGTCGCACACTACCTACGCCGGGAAATTATTACCCACGTCAAAGGAGGCTTAAAACCTTCGCACAAGTTTCACTCATTATGTGTCTGTATCTTACCTCTTAGTGGTGAAGCCGTGGTGGTCTAGTGGTAATAACACCCGCCTTACAATTCTGAGGTCGTGGGTTCAAACCCGGTCCCGTACCAATAAGTTCCTTGGAATTTATTTACGGAATTTCACACCACTGGCTTTTCGGTAAAGGAAAACATCGTGAGGCAACCTGCATATGTCCAAGGAAGAAATTCCAAGTCGTATATATTTGAATCCACCAACCCGCACTGAACCAGCGTCGATATAAGTTACCACATCACTGGTTCCTCGACTGCGATGAATAGGTACAGTGCGCAGCGCAAGCGCGCGCCGCCGCTGGTCGCCGCTGCGCACGCCACTATCGCCCGTATTATCCTGGGATATGCGGAGCGAAGTGGTGCGTACGACGCGGCGCGGGCGGCGTGCGCTTGCGCCTCACTCTCGACATGCTTGGCTCGCTTACTATGTGTTATTCTGCTGTTGTTGATGCGCCAACCGCTGTTTATTTTAAGTGCTTACCCTCGTTTAAATAGCTTTTTAATATATTTTTGTCAAAAATTCTGCCGCAATTAATGCAATTCTAATCCTAAAGATTGCATAAAATCCTAAGTACATGTTTAATTAAAAAACAATTTATTCACTTTCCAATGTTAATTAAAATCTTGTTTAGTCTCCTGACATAAGTTTATATAAGTTAATTGTTCTAGCTTGCAAACGTACCTATTGTATTTTCTTGTTACCTCTAGGATTTAATGTACACTAGAGATGTATACAATTTGTAATACTTTGAAATTAAATAAAGACCTTTTAAAAACAAACAAAACAAACTGAACCAGCGTGGTGGATATGGCCCAATCACCCTTCGTGGGTAGGCCTGCAGTGGACTATTAAAAAGGCTGTTACAGATCTTACCTCGTATTTAGCTTCGTCGCAAATGTCGCACTCGTAGTTAATCTGCGGCGCGACATCGTCGGGCTGCCTCATGTCTTCGCAGAGCTTGTGCGAGAGCGGTGCGCCGTCCTCGAACCACAGCTCGTCGTTCTCCACCACCATGGCTCGCAGCGTCACGCACCCGTTGCCAGACCGCGGCGCTTGCCAGTACACCTAAATATCCCATTGGTGTTGTAAGTAAGTTCGTATAGGCCGGGTGGCTAGCCTGAAGGCCTCTGATGTGGCTAAACGGTTAAAACAACCGGGACCTACAATTTAACGTGTCATCCGAGCCACGGTAGCACTTCGTTGGAAAGTGCCACCTGCGGTCACCCATCCAAATACTGACCGTGCGGAACGTTGCTTAATTTCGGTGATCGCTGACAAACACCTAATCAAACTACGCTACGAGCGCTACGTACTGGTGTTGTTAGGATCATCATTATTCAATTTCTTCAACCATGGTACCCCCTATTCATCTTAGCCCTTCCCTAAGAGCGTTACTAACGTAATTTAAACAACTGTTTCTCAGCGATTACTCGGCAAGGTCAGTCTTCGTATAGGTGACCGCGGGTGGCCGAAGCAAATAGCATAGTAAAAGAGAGGCCTAGGTATATACCCAATATAGACCTCTCTTTTACTCTATTTTACAATGCTATTTATTATAATATATTGGGCCTATATTGCTATATGCTATTTGCTTCAGTCCTGTGCCAATGGTGTCCAGGTTCGACCCGCGATTTCGACAATATCATCAACTATCGCGCTGCCGGACGACCAACGCTTCGCTTACATTGCCTCGGAAAATAAGATCATCAACATTATTCAATTTCTTTAACCATGTAGAAATAGGCTGCGCCACACAAGTTGGTGGATGTGAAGTTAGCAACAAGCTGCAAGCTGACATAAAGCCGCACGTTAATTGGCTATTGCGCAGTTTGTAGCTAACTTCACATCTGACAACTTGTGTCGCGGCCTATATAGCACCCCTATTGTGTCTAGATGCTTCTTAACAATTACGATTCAGCAAATAAAATCAAGTACGACTCAGACGATTTAGATAAAAATTTAAATAGGACTACCATTTAAATTTTATCGAATCGAAGTATTTATTCCAGAAAAATAATACGAGTATAATTATTACCTCAGCGGAAGATTTGACAGAGTTCATAGCCTGCTCAACGGAGTAAGGGCACCGGTCGCTGAATTTGGCCACGATCGGGCTGGAAGGGCGGATCTCGCCCGGAAACAGAGAAATCACTCGCCGCGGGTTGTGCGGGTCCGGCTTACTGTCCCCTTCAGCGGATATCATGAACCCCGTGAAGTGGGACTCTTCGTCTGTTGATGCTAATTGAACTGCGCACGAAATAACATTAATTTTTAACCGACTTCAAAAAAGGAGGTTCTCAATTCGACCGAATGTTTTCTTTTTGCTCCGCCAAAAATTTATGAACCGATTTTGATGATTCTTTTTTGTTTGGTAGATCACACTTTAGAGGTGGTGCCATTTAAATACATTCATTACATACCTACTTACAATAAAAATACATAGATACACACACGTCATGTAGGTAAAACTTAACTTACCAATATAAAGTTGGTCGGGAATATAAGCATTGTCATCAGCGCCCAAGACCGTTAATTTAAAACGGCCGTCGGAAGGAGAAACTTGGAACTGGGTTCCATAGGGCTTACGATCGCAACGAAAACCGATACTCATGTCTAAAACCATTAATAAATAGTAAATTACTATTTTAATATAGTTTATAGTTTTCATTGTTGGCATTTCGTTTTCAATATTTTAACTATTGTTAGCACATTTCTATTATAAGTGTTTCTTCGAGGTATTCTAAATTGGTGCGAGTAAATAAATACGAGTATGGTTCACTTAGAAATTATTGAATAGAGAATAAACTTCACACTGAGACAGCTCCTCGCTGACTAGATTATAAATACGGAATGATACGGAGTTAATGGATAACCTTGCACTAATGCCCTTAGATACTAATCTTACTATGCACATAGTAGACATATGGGAACACCATGGCCAAGAATATACTTATAATAATACTACGACCATGGTAATCCGGAATCCCTTAAAGGACACCATTCACAGTCCATACATTTTTGGGCTAATTCTAAAAGTGCCGGCCAAAGCAATTATTTAGAGAATTATAAATGTACATTATTTTATCCTATGGGACCAATTTTCAAGGATCACTCCCTGAGTGGTTATCGAATTTTGAAAATAATTATTTTTCATAATTTTTTAAGGGTAATCCAGAAAATAAAGTAAAAAGAGTATTAAGATTTTAATGGACTGAAAAGTAAAAAGACTTTTCAGTGTCAAAGCAATGAATTGAATTTTCTCATTTCATTTGAGTAAGTATCTGATAGCGTCAAGCGTCAACCAACAGTTCAGTTAATAACTTTTAATAATTTTCCGTGCAGTGTTCTGTGAGAGACGACCATATGAGAGTAAACAGTCTTATAATTATACTCTAAGGTGTTCCTCAATTCTTATTTTCTGGCGTCTGCTTCCGAGACCGCAGCTGTAAATACTCGCCGAGACAACCCGAGAACGAGTACGTACGTGATGCTCTCATCATGTGGTGGTGTCTTACCACCTGTCTCAGGGTGTCTCGCCTTGCTCCGGTCAGTCTCGGGCGCTGTCGGTTCTTGCGTCCGACTACAACCGAGTGAAACCACTCGCTCACTCTGTCACTGACCGAAGTGACCGAGTTCGCAAAAAGTGCATTAAGATTTGTGAATTTTGTGATTTGATTTTCAAAAATGAATTTCGCGCACTGACCTCTTCTTCTTTTGTATTTTGGCTTGATTTTGGCGTCGCGTGGTTTATGCATTTGCCAGTGTCAAGTAGGTACCTATTAGTTTTTAACGTTTTTGATAATTTATCAAAATAGTCCGTCGTAGTCCAAAAAAGTCGCCGATATGTCCAGGCTGGTCCAACCGGGCTAGTATGCTCGCCACGAATTATTTCGTTCGTAGTGTCAGAATGAGACAGCGTTATGGTCACAGAGAGTCAGAGATACGCTCTGTGGTTATGGCAAAGTAAGTATATATCTGTCACTTTTTCTCACGTCGAAATTAGTTCTTTTCGTGGTCGCATGTTTGATTAGCAAGCAGGGACGTTTTATCTCCGGACTAGAAACGCACTACGATTCGCATTCACTACATTCTGTCAGCTTTACGTGAGGCGCGGGGGAAGAGGTGTTCACTTAAGTTTCGATCTAATACGACTCGAGTGCGGAGTGAGACAGGGCGGTTTAACCTCTCCAACCCTGTTTAACCTGTACATTAACGGGCTGATTGCTGAGCTCAGCGGTCACCATGTCGGATGTCACATTGATGGAATCTGTGTCAATAATCTCAGCTACGCAAATGACATGGTGCTGCTGAGTGCATCAATTTGTGGGTTGAGAAGGTTGGTACAGACCTGTGAGGAATATGCTGCTGGTCACGGTTTAAAATATAATGTGATAAAAAGCCAATGTATGGTCTTCGAGGCAGATGAAAATATCAGTCATGACATACCTCCAGTTTGCCTAAACGGTGTGCCATTGGAGTTCGTGGCTCAATTTAAGTATCTGGGACACATAGTGACCAATGACCTCAAGGACGATGCAGATGTCGAGCGGGAGCGGAGGGCACTGTCGGTAAGAGCAAATATGTTGGCTCGCAGGTTTGCGCGTTGCTCAGCTGAGGTGAAAATCACTCTTTTCAGAGCATGCCTCTCTACACATGCAGCCTGTGGGCCAACTACACACAGAGAAAATACAGTGATCTCCGCGTCCTGTATAATAACGCTTTTAGGATGCTGTTTGGGCTGCCCCGCTTCTGCAGCGCCTCTGGCATGTTCGCGGACGCACGCACACCATGTTTCCATGCCGTGATGCGTACGCGAGCCGCGTCCTTGGTGCGCAGAGTGCGGGCCAGCTCCAACTGCATCCTGGAAATGATTGCGTCCAGGCTTGACTGCCCTTACCTTCGGCACTGTTGCGAAAGACATGTCTCCGTACCAGTGCCGAAGAGAAGGCTATGATTTTCGTGTTTGGTGTAAATATATGTACAATATTTAATGGAATTTAAAATGAATAATAATTTGTAACTGGTGACATAATTTAATTTAATTGTTGTGAATATGGGTACCTACAAATGCCTGAAATAAATTAATTTTGAATTTTTTTTTTTTGAATTTTGAATTTTGAATACATATGGGAATAAAGTCGAAATGTTAACGGGTTACGGGTTTATGGAGCGGAGTGAGCGAGAACAATGCAGCCCAGTTGCTGATAATCCTTTTTCGCCTTAATTGCTTAGTAACATAAGTCTAAAATTGTGCAACGAAATATCTGGTGTCTCGTTTACATGTAGGTACAGTTTTTCTTATACCATGACAGAGGGGTACGCGCACTGAATTCTTTTCCAGTAGCTAAATCCTCCAAGTTAGCAAGTCATACCTCAGTCTCAGTAGTCAGTACAGCAGTGGAGACGAGACTACCTACTAGACTAGAGCATAGAGGAATCTAATTCTATGGAGTTTTGGTAATAACACGGAACAACACGACGCACATTATATCACTTGCTTGCTGACACTCATGCACGTAATTCAGCTCATTATCATAAAAATGAAAAACCACAATTTTCACTAAAATTATCACTGATAGAAACAAGTTTTACAAGTTTACAATGCAGCGACTTACACATTTCCGCGTTCCCGCCATATCTCTCCCTTTTGCGCTCACTCTAGCGACATTGACAATACAGAATAAATTGACAGTTTCTCTTGACGTCATTACAAAATCGAGAATTATCATTCTAATTAGTTAACGAAAAACGTTACTTTTACGACGATTTCTGTCTCTGACTCGATAATAGATATAATACGTTTTTGAATAATTTATATTGGATAATATTTAGTTGCCAATAAAATTAGCTGATACTAAATGTTCTGACATTTGTCAGAGCAACTAAATATTATCCAATATAAATTATATAAAATATTCAAAAACGTACATATTCTATCGTAAATATTATTTTCGAACCATAAGACAGAAATCGAAAACGTTATACATGCCCATACATAAATTGCTAAAAATGTTAAGTAAAATGACAAGTTAAATAAAATGACAAGTTTTACCAGGTAAACCCTAATTGTATTACATATTTAATATGTAATACAATACAATGCGAGGACATAAGTTTACCGCTTCCCCACCAAAAATGATGGCCTTTTATTGCAAAAGCGACGTTTTGATATGTCAATTTGCTTTGGATAATATATTAGGTAGCTAATTCACCGAGCGAACGAAGTAAAAGAGATTTGATGATTTTGCTTTCGTCTGTCCGGATGTTGATTCTCCTCTACAGTGTAGAGAAACTAACCTTTTTGTTAGCTTCTCTACATTCAGACTCTTTTAACGATAACACTGCCAACTAACAATTCTAATTGTGAAATTATTTAAATTTTTGAAATGTTTATCTCTGACAGGATCAGCGATCCTTGTTTGGTAAAATTCGGGCAGTCTTGAGTTGGAAGTGATCTGGAAGACACCCTTTTTTTCCATAAAAAATGTAAACTGTGTGTGAATTTGAGTTTGCGTGGACGAGTCCTGTAAACGGCATGAGCGTCGAGTAACAGGCAGGGTGAGAGGCTCCGGTCCCTTTGACTTTGATTCCAGGTGGATCTCTTGTTTTGGGGCCACTGACCCCTACCCTGGAGCACTGGGCTGGCGCTGACTTCGAACCCTAACGGCCAGTTTGGGCCGGCGCCTGTCGGCCGGTTTGGGCCGGCGCCTCCACCTCAGTCGACAGATGTCTCCACGCTAGCGCTCGCCTAGCGCTACCTTGCTGGCGCCACACTATCGGCGGGTCCAGCTCAGGCTATTGAAAATCCTCGGCCAGCCTCCAGCGTGGTTCTACGAGTGCTACCCTCTCCCTTTTTGGCTAACTTTCCAAGGACTCCTTCAAAATTCTCTCTCTCTCTCTCAGTTTCTTCAAGATTTTATAGACGATAAGTGCAGTGTGTGTTAGTGTAAATAAATGTGTAAATACTAAGGTTAGTTTTCTGTTTTAATCTCCGAACCGTTAGGAATCCTATCCTCTAGGCAGGACTCTTTGGTTAGGTTCGCTGAAGTCTCTTAACCTGTGGTGCTGCAACCGGCTCCCCCGCTTGCAACATTACGGGTTCCTCTCTAATTCTCTTTTAAGAGAATAGCCTAGTGACGAAGAAATTGAGAAATAGGTATTTGGACTAAACTATTGCCGTCGCGATGCCCCCAAACCAGGGAGCTTCAATGTGTGTGTGATGCAATTGTATTTGTGTGCGTACTGCGCTCGAACTGTCGCCGCACCCCGCCTCAAAGAACCAGCCGTGGCCGACCGAAATTTGATTTTGAATTGTAGCAAAATATGATATTACGTAGAGTGCGCACAAGATAACTCTGCGCGCGAGTCGTGGCGCCACGTACGTAATTTCACTAGCATTCCGTATTCCCTGGCAGCATAGAATTTGTTCCTGATTTTGGCCGTACGTAGAGCTTTCTTACGCGTATTCTACGTTTAATCTAGTTTCCTAGTAGGTATGGCGGAAAGCAAACAAAAATAATCCTGCCAATGATTATTTATTTTTCTGCCATTAGGAAGCGACATTATTTGTGACATAGGTTATTTTTTTATAGGCTTGTTTATTTTCTTTCAAATTATTTTATTATTGTTGTACAAAAACATAAAATGTACCCAACTAACATCATAAACAATTGATCTTGAACCCAAAGCAGGGAGTAAAAGTAGCAATTTGGCTATGTATTTGATTTCTGTAGGCGTTGCAGTTTACATTATATATTTTGACTGAAATCACTTCTTTCTAATTTTAAGTTAATTATTTTTTATTTAAATATCTAACATAGTTCTTCTACAAACTAAAATAAATATGGACTCGCGCTTAAAAGGGTTCGTACCGTATGGGAGCCAATTATGTACTCCTATTTCAATTATTTGTTTTTTAAATTGATATATTATATTACTAAATACTCTGAGAATATGTTAAACGTCTACCTGTTGTGATTATTAATAATTATCGTGCAAAAACTCACATCTGTTGTATGAATAAATATTTATTTTATTCTATTTTTTGACCGATGAAACGGAGGAGGTACGCAATTTGACGCGTATATTTTTTTTATTGGAAAGGGTATACGTCGAAGTTGGTCCCATTTAAATTTTCTTGAAATCGGCTGAGCCATATTTGATAAATCAACAATAATGTGAAAAATGCTACATCGATCCGCGCGAATTCTGTACACAGTTGAAGTCGATATTTATTTCATTCTATTTTTAGTAAGTATTTGTTGTTATAATGGAAACGGAAATACATCATCTGTGCAAATTTTAACTGTTTAGCTATTACGGTTCATGAGATAGGTACAGCCTAGTGACCAACAGACAGACGGACAGAAGAGTCTTAGTAATAGGGTCTCGTTATATTACTGTATACCTGCACATCTAAAACGTCTGGCCTTTTATATGGTACCTACTCGTACCATATTTTCATTCCGCTATTAGTTCCATAGTATAAAAATAATAGAGGATTCAATAAAACAGATGCGAGGTTTACTGTTTAGAGAACGGCTTGTCATACCTTGGTAATACTTTAAACACGTTTAAAAAAACTAAAACAATTAGCAAATTAAAGCAGCAGTGGGTAGGACACACACCATAGTAGGTATTACAGGATAGAACATCTACAAAGTAGGTAGATATGAACTGATTAAAGCATTTAAAGCACTCATTCAATTACTTTTTCTGTGTACACATATATTTGAATTACAATCCAGACCATAATATAATTATATTTAAGTTGAACTTTTGTAACGATTGTGATTTGTTTTGTGTATGAATAAATAAAATAAAGTAAAATTTAAAGCAATCCTAATTGAACTTTTAAGCTCTCTCCAAACTCAGTGGATTGGCAAGTTAAAATGACAGAGGGCAAGGCACATAGTTCAATGAACGGATAGCCAATGGGGCTGTTTTCTCGAATGAATCTCACGTATAATCCGCGCCACACAAGTCGGCGGATGGAAAGTTAGGCGCAGAACGCTGCGCAAAAGGCAAAATATAGGTATGCGCGGGAGCCAGAAAGGGGCACACTCGCCCGCCAAACTCATGCCTCCTGCGCGCCCCCTGCGTCCGTGCACTCCACTAGGCCACGCAGCGTCGGCATGGTGCACATATGCACAATAATTAGCGCATCACAGCGAAGTGTACTCGTACCTCGCATCTGTTTAATTGAATTGAGAATTCAATTAAACAGATCAGATGCTAGGCTTACTGTTTGGAGAACTGCTTGTCATACTTTGGTTCTAATTTAAATACGTTAAAAAAAAGTTATAACAATTAGCAAATTAAAGCAGCAGTGGATAGGGCACACACCATAGTAATACAGGTTAGAATATCTACAAAATAGGTAAAGACAAACTGATTGAAACACTTCTAAGTATTTGAACTTTTCAGCAAAACTCAGTGGATTGGCAAGTTAAAATGACAGAGGGCAAGGCACGTAGTTCAATGGACGGATAGCCGATGGGGCTGTTTTCTCGAATGGATCTCACCTACGATCCGCGCCACACAAGTCGGCGGATGAAAAGTTAGGCGCAGAATGCTGTGCAAAAGGCAAAATATAGGTATGCGCAGGGGCCAGAGAGAACAATGCACAAGTTCTAGCCCAAATTCTATGGCTATAAAAATATTTAGTAAATTGCCAAATAATTTAAAAGATATCGAAAGATAAAACTGTTTCATAAAACAACTAAAAATTTTCCTATTATCGAAATGTTATTATACATTAGACGAATTTTTTAACGTTAATCTAGAAAACGTAATAATAAATCGTTCTAATACAAATAATAAAATTGCCATACCCTTATAGGGTCATATGTATAACTATACAAAACATGTTAACTAAAAACCGCATGTAAATTTCATATGTTGAAATTGAGTTTGAGAGACAAGACGCCGGCTGGGGCACAGCCGCCCGCCAACCTCATGCCTCCCACGTGCACGCCTGTGCTTACAACTACGCCACGCGGCGTCGGCATTGTGCACACATGCGCAATAATTAGAGATTGTTAAGGTTTAAAAAGAACAACTTTTACTATGGGAGCAACTAACTCCGAATTGGCGATAAAAACCAGCTGTTCCATACACTTTGTCCATTATCAACGGACTTTTTCTATGGTATAGTTGATATTTCTCGCGGATTCGGCTCTGGTCGGTCCCATAGTAAAAGTTATGATGTACTTAACTCGCCAAAGGAGGTTGTTTTAGGTACCGGTAAGCTCTTATTAGTATTTAATATGTGTGATTTTTTTAGAAAATTTCTAATCAAAATTATGTTGCCATTTTGAGAATTGGGCCTTCATAGAATTATGCTTTCGTAGAATTGAGCCTTACCGGATTACTTGGCCACTATGCTAATTGGTTATTCTGTGCCTAACTCATTTAGATGTCTGCGGATACAACACGATGTTCTGTATAATCGCTGCTATATGTCGTAGCAACTAAACGTCTATATTCCATAGATAAAATCTTATCTTCAAAAGTAACAAACATACTGCGGTCAAATCATAAGATTGAAAAAAATAACTAATATTTTTAATAAACATCGATATCGATGGACATCACTAGAGCATCGACAAAAATATCGACTATTACTACATCCCTAGTGCTTGTGTACGTATAGGTTTGAACCTCCCTTACCTCGACCCTACCCCCGCATCGTGCGATAGGGACAATTGCAGCTCAGAGCGATTTATACCTACAAAAAACTTGGCGAGACAACGTTTCGTATTACGCTGTTTTCTTCTTCAAAAACTATTTCAATCAAGTACTTTTTTATGTCAAAATTTAAAAAAAAAATGTGTTCATGATTCTGTCATTTTATATTTTGTTAGATATTATTTAGTCTCTTCTGGTAGGTCTCTAAAGACGTCGGTAATAATGGTGAATTTTTTTGTGGTTTTGAAAGGTCATATTTTACCTGATAATTAATTTATCAAGAAAAAGAAAAGACAGAGTAGTCTAAACAGCAAAATTTAATTTTATGACAAAAAATTGAAGCTCTATAAGTATTTTCCAGGAAGAAAACAGCGTAATACATTTGTATGGAAAATTACAGACCAACCAGGCTCTTAACTTGTGGTGCTGCAAACGGCTTCCCCGTTTGCAACATTACAGTTTGGCGCCCGACCTTTTTACTTATCCACCCCTGACTACTTATATTTTCTTATTTTACTGTTACTTGTTTTCTTTCTTTCCTAAATTCTAAATCGATACTTCCACAAGTATCCACCCATCGCTTACACCTTAGGTATTTTTGGATTCTCTTTTGGTTATCGTACTCCGATTCTCCATACATTACTCTATACTTGACTTTACAGTACACAGGCTACATAAATACCGCACCCCTACATACAGTCACTTACTACCTGGTTACCTCTGTAACCTACACCCATTCTTCGCTTGGCGGTGTTAAAACCTAACGGTCACCTTCAAGTTGGGGTTTGGGAGACTATACGGCGAGCTGGAGGAGAGTATCCTCTCAGTGTACGTCACATACAGTATGTAAGTTACCTAACTTACAGCTGAACACTCTTCGTAGTACATAGTAGTACATATCAACACTTGGCCTCATATATAAATTATATTCTATTAATACCTGGTATTACGTGTATATTATTCCGCGAGTGTCTCTCTGCTCTCATACGTCTTCAGTCAAATTGTTGAAAAATTGTCTTCTTTGGTCTTTGTCTTGGAGGACCCTAACGGTTCGAGAGGTAGATGGCATGTTAAAGATATTAAATGCTAACTTGTATTATATTATTGTATTATATATATTATAATGATTTTTCTTTTTTTAACTAGTGCTGATCTATGTTTTTGTTTTCTTAAGAAGGTTGTAATAGTTTTCGTTTTGTTTGGTGTATACTGAGTACTAATAATGTTATGATTATGTCCATCCATCCATCAGCCATAAGAAGTCCACTGCTGGACATAGGCCTCCCCTATGGATCTCCAATAAGACCGGTTGGATGATTAATATGATTATGTATTCATGTAATTTTTTTTTTACGTACAAATGTACCTGTTAATGCTTCACAAAGAATCTAAACCCTTTGGCTTATTTTTTGTAATACCCTTGATTTTTTTTTTTAATAATAAAAGGCTTGCACAATGGTTAAGTTACCAATGAAGCCTATATTGTGCTTTTATCTTTTGATATTTCAAATTGCACACGTTGCAATTTAAATATTAACTTTAAAATTTGAATAGAAAATTACTTTTTTTCTATTCATTTCTCTGAAAAGTATTAAGGCTTACTTAGGCCATAATATGTGTAACTTGTAAATATTTTTTATTTTGACTTTATAGGGTTTTCGAAAAGGTGCGGGTTACGACACCTAACTCTAAAAAAATAAGCCTTCGTTATAATCGAATAATTCCTTGTGGAGTATGGTCATCATGGATTGTGAACCATAACCCCAACTTATGATTGAGTGTGCGTGCGAGGGAGTATGGAAGATGTGTGTGAATCTGTCTGGATGGTCAAGGTCTTGTTCTCAACCTGCAAAATTTTCAATGAGTGAAAATTTTTCTGGGGTTTTCGGGGAAATGTAGAGAAACTAACCTTTTTGTTAGCTTCTCTACATTCAGACTCTTTTAACGATAACACTGCCAACTAACAATTCTAATTGTGAAATTATTCAAATTTTTGAAACGTTTATCTCTGACAGGATCAGCGATCCTTGTTTGGTAAAATTCGGGCAGTCTTGAGTTGGAAGTTATCTGGAAGACACCCTTTTTTTCCATAAAAAATGTAAACTGTGTGTGAATTTGAGTTTGCGTGGACGAGTCCTGTAAACGATGCCGTTTACAGGACTCGTCCACGCAAACGCTCATGCGAGCGTCGAGTAACAGGCAGGGTGAGAGACCCTTTGACTTTGATTCCAGGTGGATCTCTTGTTTTGGGGCCACTGACCCCTACCCTGGAGCACTGGGCTGGCGCTGACTTCGAACCCTGACGGCCAGTTTGGGCCGGCGCCTGTCGGCCGGTTTGGGCCGGCGCCTCCACCTCAGTCGACAGATGTCTCCACGCTAGCGCTCGCCTAGCGCTACCTTGCTGGCGCCACACTATCGGCGGGTCCAGCTCAGGCTATTGAAAATCCTCGGCCAGCCTCCAGCGTGGTTCTACGAGTGCTACCCTCTCCCTTTTTGGCTAACTTTCCAAGGACTCCTTCAAAATTCTCTCTCTCTCTCTCCGTTTCTTCAAGATTTTATAGACGATAAGTGCAGTGTGTGTTAGTGTAAATAAATGTGTAAATACTAAGGTTAGTTTTCTGTTTTAATCTCCGAACCGTTAGGAATCCTATCCTCTAGGCAGGACTCTTTGGTTAAGTCTCTTAACCTGTGGTGCTGCAACCGGCTCCCCCGCTTGCAACATTACGGGTTCCTCTCTAATTCTCTTTTAACTTGTGGTGCTGCAAACGGCTTCCCCGTTTGCAACATTACAACAGGTAGCATTTTTCAATATGCTTAAATTATGAAGAGTCAGTCAATAATTATTTTTCGCAAAAAATGGCAAAGTCGTGTAAAAAAGTCGAATAGTTCGGTCAAATTTATCTAAATAAATACCATTATTGTTGATTTTTCAAAAACGGCTCAGCCGATTTCGATGAAATTTTAATGGAACCACCTCGAAGTAATTCGATTCACAATCGGCGAAAATATCGATGACCATACACAAAAAAAAAAGAGACATACAGACGAACATAGAACCTACTCCTTCTTAGAAGTCGGAGGTCTAGTGTTCGAAGAATTACTAGACATAAAATAAATAAAGTCTTCACATCGATTTTAATTTGATTTTGCTGTCATTATTTTGATACGTATTCTGGCAACACAAAAATTGGAAAATAAATTAAGATTATTACGAGGTGTGGTGTTTTGTTGATAATTTACGAATCAAATGTTAAATTTTAAATAAATGTCTAACAAACCAATAAAAATGCCGTCGGCAACAAGAGAAAAGGATTCTACCATTCTCAAAATAGCTGTGGAAATGCTAAATGCATCCGACAAAGTGCCACAGTTGATCGAATTCGACCAGAGCCAACCTTTGTCCAGTATTATCCAGCTTCTCTGCAAGCCGTGGGGTCTCCCGGACCCTGAAAACTACGCTCTACAGTTCTCAGAAAGCAATAATCAAAACTACATCACAGAGAAAAATCGAAATGAAATAAAGAATGGATCCGTGTTACGACTCGAGTTATCTCCCGCAAGGACGGTGCAAGACATTCTCACCAAAATAAACTCTGGCTTGGAGAGCGATCAAATTACTGCACTCTCAAAACTCTCAATTCTAAGCAGTGATCTCACCTTCGCTCTTGAATTTATTAACAAAAAAGGCTTAACTCTAATCATAAACAACATTGAAAACGGAAGGTTTAAAGG
Source organism: Hypomecis atomaria (assembly GCA_964007245.1). Lineage (NCBI taxonomy): Eukaryota > Metazoa > Arthropoda > Insecta > Lepidoptera > Geometridae > Hypomecis > Hypomecis atomaria. Next base: position 10,168,797 of record OZ023287.1, on the reverse strand, counting down.
CGATTCGCTGAAATACGCCCTCGTTACATTTGTAGAGCTCATGGATCATGGTGTGATTTTTTGGGATGTTCTCGAAAACCAATTCATAAATAAAGTGGCAAGTTTTGTTAGCAACCAATCAAGTGCACAAGACCCAAAAGTAATTCAGTGTTGTTTGTCAATTCTTGAAAATATTGTCTTGAACAGTTCAAAGAACTCACATGTCGAGAAAGAGATCACCATCCCAAACTTGATATCCCATTTACAAAATTCTGACCAAGATAAAATTATTATTCAGCAAAATGTTATTGCTCTCATTAATGCTATATTTTCTAAAGCAGACTTCACTAAAAGAAAAACGATTGCAGCTACATTATGTTCCAAACAAGTAAGGAATGTAATCTATGAGAATTTGATTGGAGCAAATGAATATTCTAAAAGTGGCACAAAAGAAACACTAGGTACAGAATTAGCACACCAGTTATATGTCCTCCAGACATTGATACTCGGACTGTTAGAGCCTAAAATGAGATCTCGAGCAGACTCGCAGGAGCAGGAGTCCCAGGAGAAAATAAAAGAACTCAGAAAAATTGCTTTTGAAAATGAGAACAATACAACTTTGGAAGTTACAATGCGACGCCCTGTAGGAAGCTATTCGAAAGACTTGAAAAAACTTGGCTTCAAATGTGAGATTGACCCAATAAAAGATTTTAATGAAGTTCCACCTGGTATCTTAGCTCTCGACTGTATGCTTTACTTTGCAAGGAATAGTTCAGAGGACTATACAAAGATTGTTTTAGAAAACAGTTGTAGAGCTGACGAGCACGAGTGCCCCTTTGGGAAGACTAGTGTTGAACTGGTGAAGACCCTCTGCGATATACTCCACGTGGGAGAGGCACCCAGCGAGCAGGGACAGACTTACCATCCTCTATTCTTCACCCATGACCATCCATTTGAAGAACTGTTCTGCATTTGCATAGTTTTGCTTAACAAGACCTGGAAGGAAATGAGAGCAACCATTGAAGATTTTGTCAAGGTGTCCAGTGTGGTCCGTGAACAGATAAGCAGAGCCTTGTCATCATCACCAAGAGGATTGGATAAGTTCAAACAGAAGATAAATCAGCTGACATATGCTGAGATTACGCAAATATGGTTACAGGAGCGAACAAACAGGGAGGTCTGGGAGTCCCATGCCAGGCCTATTGTTGAGTTAAAAGAGAAGATAACTCCAGAGATTATAGACCTGATCCAGCAGCAGAGACTTGGGGTCTTAGTTGGTGGGACTAGGTTCAAGAAATACTCCACTAGAGGTCAAAGGATAAAAGACAAGTTTTGGTTTATCCGATTGTCCCCTAATCACAAAGTGTTACATTATGGAGACTGTGATGAGAAAAGCACTCCAAGTTTAGAGGAACTCGGAAATAAGTTAGCGGTTTCAGAGATAAAATGTGTGATCACAGGCAAAGACTGCCCCCACATGAAAGAAGTAAGAGGAAGGAAAACAACACCACATTTGGCTTTTTCTTTGATACCTAAATCTGCAGAGGTGACATCTTTAGACTTTGTAGCACCTGATGACCAGATATTCGACTTCTGGACTGATGGCATCAATGCTTTGTTGAAAGAAAAAATGAACAGCAAATCGTTTGAGAATGATTTGCAAACATTGCTGTCAATGGATATAAAAGTGAGACTACTTGACGCAGAGGGTATTGATATTCCACAAGATCCTCCACCAATTCCTGATGAACCGGAAGATTACGACTTCTATTATGATAATAATTGATATCTGCTTCTAAATTTAAAGCTTTCGTGTACATAAATATAGTAAATTGTGTTGTCATATATATTGAGGCCTCTGCTAACTGTTCTATTAGGTTAGCTAGGTTTGGCAGGAAATATCTATATGTATAAGATTAATGTGACAATTTTAGCAATTATAGACAGTATTTTAATTTGTATAAGTATGAAAGTGGCAATGGATGTATGGATTCCAAATAAGGCAAGTGTGGTCCTATGGAGGATGTCACACAAGACAGTATTGGCATACTGATGAGATTGACTGAAATGGTGACTGAGTAATGTCTTTTAACTTGTATTCCATTAGTCTATGAGGATAAAACTTATATTTTTATGTATTTTAAATCGGATTTGTTTTATCAATATAATTTTAAGTGTATACTATTAGCATCAGACTATATTTTTAACTTGTATACTGGATTCCAATCGTGCTGCATCGACTGAACTTAACTTCCAATTTATACAATTCACAGCGGCCATATACCAATATGATATATTTTATATACCAAAGATCACTAAAGAACAAAATATATTTAAACATAAGTACATGTATAAATAAAAACTAAATGATCATTTTGTATTTTATTCAGACACTAAAAGCGAGAGAATAACATTAATAATAAATAAAAGTCAGAATCACAGTTTACGTAATACTTTATACACTTAATTAAGTAGTTACTGCATTTTGGAGACTTCGAACTTAGTGTTGATGATTTCTTCATCGGAGTCGAGGAGGGGCAATGAGCTGGTTGGAATATTTTCTTCTACCCAACGCAGGTCATTGTCCAAGGAGTGCTGCGCGGGCTCTTCGCGGGAGTCGTTCTCCACAGTCACGCTACTGTTGCGCATCTTCACCCCATATGCATCATTCACAAATTGCTCTTCTTCTTCTGTAAAGTAATTTATAAATTAATTAGTTTAGGAGAAGTTACACTGCAAGGACTAACACGAGTTTGGGGTTTCATAGCTTGTATTTTTTACCATTTTCATTCAGGTTGGAAAAAGAGCTCACAAAGTAGTCTCGGTAGAAAATACTAGTATATAAATTCAAAAGTACGATATAGATAATATTTAGTATTTACCCTTCTTGTAATGAGAAGAGGCTTATGCTAAGTTAGCACAATCTAGAAACGATAACAAATTGATATTGTTGGTGTCAAGATCATGATTACCGTTCTGTCGCGAATGGTCAAATTCACAATCGTTACATGGAATTTAAATTCAGAAGTAGATTTAGTGGTCCGTCCTTGCCATAGTCATTCTTCACATGTTTCAGGTTGCGCAGTATATTCCGCCGCGCTAATGGTTATAAGTTGGCAGGCTAAAGATCATGATTATGAATAAAACAGTTGCAGAGCGCCCGTAAAAGTATTTACCGTCATCATCCTCCGCGTTATCGAGCAGCGGCGTGAAGGCATACCGCTGGTTGCTTTGGTCGGCCGAACTAAATTCAGAAGTGGGATAAAGTACTGAGTGAGTATATACCGTCATCATACTCCGCGTTATCGAGCAGCGGCGTGAAGGCATACCGCTGGTTGCTTTGGTCGGCCGAACTAAATTCAGAAGTGGGATAAAGTACTGAGTGAGTATATACCGTCATCATACTCCGCGTTATCGAGCAGCGGCGTGAAGGCATACCGCTGGTTGCTTTGGTCGGCCGAACTAAATTCAGAAGTGGGATAAAGTACTGAGTGAGTATATACCGTCATCATACTCCGCGTTATCGAGCAGCGGCGTGAAGACATACCGCTGGTTGCTTTGGTCGGCCGAACTAAATTCAGAAGTAGGATAAAGTACTGAGTGAGTATATACCGTCATCATACTCCGCGTTATCGAGCAGCGGCGTGAAGACATACCGCTGGTTGCTTTGGTCGGCCGAACTAAATTTAGAAGTGGGATAAAGTACTGAGTGAGTATATACCGTCATCATACTCCGCGTTATCGAGCAGCGGCGTGAAGGCATACCGCTGGTTGCTTTGGTCGGCCGAACTAAATTCAGAAGTGGGATAAAGTACTGAGTGAGTATATACCGTCATCATACTCCGCGTTATCGAGCAGCGGCGTGAAGGCATACCGCTGGTTGCTTTGGTCGGCCGAACTAAATTCAGAAGTGGGATAAAGTACTGAGTATATACCGTCATCATCCTCCGCGTTATCGAGCAGCGGCGTGAAGGCATACCGCTGGTTGTTGTTGGTCGGCCGCCACAGGATCATGATGACCAAGAGCACGCTGGCGAACAGAATGTGCCAGTACGCTTCATCCATCCACACTTCCTTCCATTCCTGTTGACACATGTCATTTATTGTTTAGTTGCCGTATCTGGTCGTTGGTGGCGCAAACCTCATCGAAATTAGTGTGACAGATAAATGTGACATGAAGTTCACCGGGTCAGCTAGTACAAAATAAAACCCGAACGGAAAGACATAGACTATAGGCCGAATCATACAACTTGGTGGCAGTGACATGACGTTAGCTACAAGCTGCGTATAACCTAATCCTGGCGCAGCTGTTGAGTGGGCTGCAGTCAGGATTGGGTTATCTGCAGCTTGCGACTAAGATCGCCAAGTTGTGTGATTGCTTAGATCATCTACATTACAAGTATTCTACTTTAAATATTTGAAAAAAAAACAGATGTATAAATATTAAGGACACAAACATTTTAATTTCAATTCAATATTTCAAACGAAATCACAGATTTATAATTTTTACAATCTCAATCAATATGTAAGATATATTTTTTCGGAATGGTATTTTGTTCTTTAAAATTTATCTTCGATAAAATTAAAAAAAAATATCGAAGGGAAATTAGTTTCATAACATAACACAATTTTTTGGTAGACGTATGAAAAGACAAAAACTTACAGTAATACATGGCAGCACTCTATAGGACTTGATAGAGTACAACATGAAGACCACCGAAGATATGACGGCGAATATCAGCGTGTTCGTAAAGTGCCGGTACAGCGACAACTTCACCGTGTTTCTACAAAAATTCACACAAACATTTTTATATGAGATCCGGCGAACAATGAAAAAGTGTAACTTAAATGTAAATTGAAAATTTTGAAAACATCCTGACTGTGTAAGATTTTTTTTACATTACAATCAAGAAAAAATAGCTCACATTAGGTATGGTCTAGTCTAGAACATCCAAATTGATAACGCATCAAAATCGATCGTTTTAGGGTTCCGTACCCAAAGGGCAGTGGCGAAGTGTGCCTTGGCGGGGCCTCGTATAAAAATTTGTTTGGGACCCTTATGAAGGGTTAAGATTTCTCACAATAAAATTATTTTGCATAAATTAAAAAAAAAAACATCATAATTACCTACCTATCTGTTCCTTTTCAAATTTTTTTTTACAAACAATTCTAATTAAATATACACTCTCCTTGGCTTTTTTTCGGGAAACTGATTTATTAAATCATTTATAGCTAATGATGACTTTAGTTTTTCTAAGTTTATTAATTTTTGCTTACGCACATTATACGGGGCCCCCGTCGCCCCGTATAATTGATACGGCAGTTACTGCGGTAGCTACGCCCCTGCCAGAGGGTAAAAACGTGACCAGTATTACTAAGAATCCGCTGTCCGTCCGTCTGTCTGTCACCAGGCTGTATCTCATGAACCGTGATAGCTAGAAAGTTGAAACACAGATGATGTATTTCTGTTGCCGCTATAACAACAAACTACAATTCTAAAAACAGAATACAATTAATATTTGAGGGGAGCACCCATACAACAAACCTGAATTTTTAGCCGATTTTCGCTCGATATTAGTAATAACAGACAGACAGAACTCTTTATTGTGTGCACAAATATAAACAATTATAACAATAGGTACAAAGTATACATCTTGAATTAGTGCCACAAAGGGCACTATATTGGTATACAGTACACTTGAAAAATAATTAATTAAATCCTTCGGAATCCATCGTGCGCGAATCCGACTCGTACTTGGCCGATTATTTATTTAATCGGGAATTTTATTAATCTCGTATTAGTTCATATAAAATAAAGCAAGTTATTAACCTATTCAGCGCCCAACTATACTGTACGCGATGTCACGCTGTACGCCAACGTAGAAGGCTGATTTTAGTCTCACGCTCACCGGCGGCGCTCATAGCTCAGCGCTGAGGCTCGTTTCAGTATCGTACTGACCGCCTTACTGTACAGACGACGACGAAGCGCCGACAGCTACGCGGCGCCGACGGGCGATACGTAAGGCCGCGTAGCCGTGCGCGCTGATAGCTATGCGTCATTCAAAAACGCTTCCTAGAAGTTCATATATCTCGGCCATCAGCACCGACGGTGCGCGTGCGGTCGGCGTGAGACTAAAATCAGCCTAAATGTATAACAGCCTATATACTTACATAATACGCCTAAATTACAATAAATGTAAGCTGACCTGCGGAGTTGCAGCGTGCGTTGTGTGTGCGCGAGCGACACGAACACCCACCAGCAGATGGCGCTGTCCAGCAGCGACAGCGGCACCTGCACATCACATCACATTTTATTACACATTTATCGAAATATTTTATAATATTAATAAAAACACTAGCTTTTGGCCCGCGGCTTCGTAAGCCTGGTATTTTCATTTTTGAACTATCCCATCGGAACATTTATTTTTCTGGAATAAAAAGTAGTCTATGTCACTTTCCGTCTTTCAAACTATGTCCATCCCAAAAATTAAATCAATCCGTTGCTCTGTTGCTGCGTGAAAGAGGAACAAACCAACAAACCCACTTTCGGATCTATAATATTAGCATACATATATAGACTAACCTCCTCAAGATATTAGTAAGGATATATTATTCTAGTTAAAAAAAATGTTTTCTGATAGTGTTGCAGTATTTTGGCCACATAACTCGACAATCTGGAGTAACAAATGGACACAGGAAAGCTGGAACGAAAAGACCTCGCGAACGCAACTCTATAGAGAGGTTGAACTAAATCACAATTCAACTCACTGGCGTTACTTTAACACGAATTAGTATTAACTGTAGGATTACAGGAACACGATTAACTTTCCGGGACAGATTTAGGAAAGGCTACAATGTCCTGCGTCTGTGCATTCGGCAAGTAGGACATGGTACGGCAGTCGATGCGTTATTTTATGCTCAGTGTCCTAAAAGTGGTAGGGCAGCGCGGTCGCGGTAAAGCGGTGTGTGAGCGCAGCCAGGCCGAGAGCGCGTGAAGGGAAGGGCGGGGCGGGGCGTGTGGAGTACCTCCGAGAGCAGCAGGTCGCGGTTGGAGCGCGAGTCGGCGCGGTGCAGCCGCAGCCAGGCGTTGAGCGCGGCGAGCGCGGCCCAGGCGGCGCCGGCGGCCAGCACGCGCTGCAGCGCCGCCCCGAGCCGCGGCCGCACGATGCCGAACCCGAGCGACACGATCACCACCAGCATGCGCGCCAGCGCGCGCTTGCCCACCGACACGCACTCCGCGAACATGTACACGTTCACGTTGAAGTACCTGCCGCACACAAACGTCGAGACGTTACTGTACTGCACATCACCACTGCCGTGCGCAGGTTACATGCACGGTACTACCAATAAGCGTAGCGAATAATGACAGTGTCGCCAACTCCTAAAAAATGGGGTCGCTAAGCTCAATTTCAAGTTCTCAGATATACGCTAAAACTGATTCTACGGGAAGGGATTATCTCCAAGTGGAGTAGGGATGGCCGTGAAGCTATTTCGATTTGTACTCCAAAAGTAATGGGCATGAGTGCGACGCCGCCGATCCAGTACTGTATGTGATCCAGTACTGTAGGTGATCCAGTAGTGTATGTGATCCAGTAATGTATGTGATCCAGTCCTGCACGTTACCCGGTCCGGTTGATGGCAGAGTAGACGCCGTAGTAGGTGGCGCTCTCCACCATGCCCATGAGCGCGACGCCGCCGATCCAGTACTGTATCCGCAGCAGGTCGCGCCACTGCAGCCCGCACACCACCAGCCACATGGTACACAGCACCGTGTACACGCCGCACATCGTACCGAAGAACTGAAATTATCACAATTCACGATATACTTAGTCCGCATCATACTACTCAGCGGGTGCGATGTTAGCTACAAGCTGCGGATAGCCGGCAATTCTGACTGAAGCTCACTCAACAGCTGCTCAACATCACTTGTACCAAGTTATATGATTCAGACTATAAGGCATGTAGTCTTGTACAGAGTGGGAGTTTTGCAAATCTAATCCAATGACTTTTACGTCGCGTAGACCTAACGCGTCAAGCGCATGCTCGAACACATTGAGACACACACTCTAGTTAGCCAATCACAAACCTTACCGCGCTTGTGTTCGATCTGTTGGGCGCTCATTACATTATCGTAAAAAAAGAATTGTGACATTTTGTTGATTATAAGCTAATTTACGTGCATGAGTGTGTGATATAATATGGTGTATCGTGTTGTTCCGTGTTGTTACCAAAACTTCATAGACGCCTGTAAAGTCTCCATTGCTTTACTGAGGTATGACTTGGACTATGCTTGAACTTGACCGCGACTTATTTCACTATGACATGACTACGACTGTGACTGTTTTGATAAGATATCACAAATGATAAGAACTTATTACTTGACACTGGCAAATGCATAAACCATACGACGCCAAAATATAAAAGAAGAAGTTACCGGTAAAAGCGGCCAGAGCGCTGCGGAGAGGTAGCCCGACGGCGCCAACATCTCGATGTGCACGGTGCCGTTGAACTGCACCTTGCTCTGCACCGTCATGTGCAGGAGGTAGATACCTTCGTGGTCTACTTTCAGCAGCGGTGGACGTTTCTGTTGAACGATAGTTCACATATTAGAATCTGTCTCTTTACTGAATCCTTCGCAGCCCCCGAATCTTTATATCGTGTATGGATATGATATGGAGATCTCAATTCCCTCACTTTTTGACGTAATAACGTCTTATAAATCGATGCACGCCGTCTGCACATAGGAAAAAGTGTCACGTTCCGCCTGAGCTGAGCGAGAGCGCGGAACAAGCGAAAGAAAAGCGATCCTAGGCGATAAGGCCTAAGCGTTCGGCTTGTTTCAGTAGTTGATTCAACAATGTTTTCTTATGACGTTAACACGCAAAATTGACGTCCGTAAACCGCTTTACAGACAACCAAGTTTTTTAACTGCCTCAGTGGCCCAGTGGTTAGTGAGCCTGGCTTCTGGACCAAAGAGGCGTGGGTTCGATTCCCACCGTGAGCAAGCATTTTGTTATGAACGTAGATGTTTGCTCTGTGTTTGGAAGCTATTATCTATATAAGTATGTATTTATTAATTTGAAAATTTGTTTATGTAGTACTAGCGACCCGCCCCAGCTTCGCTCAGGTGTATTATACATATAAACATTCTTCTTGAATTACTCTATCTAAAAAAAAAACCGCATCAAAATCCGTTGCGTAGTTTTAAAGATATAAGCATACAATGCGACAGACAGCGGGAAGCGACTTTGTATTATACTATGTAGTGATATCAGTATCTGACAGCCATATGACAAGGTTTGCTTAGTTTGCCTATACCGTGAAAAAATCCTGATACCCTGAAAGTGATCTCACGTTCGTGGCCACCGCATTGTCCGCGTCAGTCTGCTTTAACCACGGCGTTGTTAAGACCAGGGTCTTCGATATTCTTGGCCTCCTGGCCGTCTCAGTTTCTCTGTAGTGTTTACTTGCGACGGTAGCCCTTCGTCTCACTCTAAGATGGCACAGCGTAAGATCATACCTGAACCGTGAAGTTGGTAAGTCTGACACCTTGAAAGCAATCTCACGTTCGTGGCCACCGCATTGTCCGCGTCACAGTCTGCTTTAACCACGGCGTTGTTAAGACCAGAGTCTTCGATAGTCTTGGTCTCGTGGCCGTCCCAGTTTCTCTGTAGTGTTACTTGCTACGGTAGCCCTTCGTCTCACTCTAAGATGGCACAGCGTAAGATCATACATAAACCGTGAAGTAAGCCTGATACCCTCAAAGTAATCTCACCTTCGTGGTGACCGCATTGTCCACGTCACCGTCTGCTTTAACCACGGCGTTGGTGAGGCCGGGGTCCTCGATAGTCTTGGCTTTGCGGCCGCGGCATGGCACTGCAGAGTAACTGGCAGCGGTAGCTTTCCATACCTAAACCATGACGTAAGTCTGATACCTTGAAAGCAATCTTACCTTCGTGGCCACCGCATTGTCCGCGTCACCGTCTGTTTTAACCACGGCGTTGGTGAGGCCGGGGTCTTCGATAGTCATGGCTTTGCGGCCGCGGCATGGCACTGCAGAGTAACTGGCAGCGGTAGCTTTCCATACCTAAACCATGACGTAAGTCTGATACCTTGAAAGCAATCTTACCTTCGTGGCCACCGCATTGTCCGCGTCACCGTCTGTTTTAACCACGGCGTTGGTGAGGCCGGGGTCTTCGATAGTCTTGGCCTCGCGTCCGTGGCAGGTTCGCTGCAGTGTGACGGGCGGCGGCTGCCCGCCGGTCACGTTCGTGTCCGCCAAGATGATGGGCCGGCTGGAGCATTGGACTACTTCCTGTGAACCAAATAAAATAAAACTAGTAGTTCTACGAACAGTAGACATCGAGACATCTCTTTAACTGAATCTTCATAAGCCTATTACTCGACTCGCTCTTTACCGATTTGTTTACTATACTCGGAATTTTAATTCGATTCCAGATTTGACATTAAATTTCATTCATTTGACATTTTTTCTCTATTGAAAATGTCAAATGAGTGAAATTTAATGTCAAATCTGGAATCGAATTAAAATTCCGAGTATAAACGATCTTGCCAAGCCGACGACAAAAAAATCATTAATATACAGTAAAAAAATAATTATAACAATAGAAATTCACTAAGCTATTGCGGTAGAATACCAAAAACTATGTGAATGCCATTAACCACACTCACCTGTTCGAAATAGTGCATGTAATCAGGTGAGCAAGGCGTCTCCATCCATCGGTATTCGATAGTTAAATTGGTTGGCTCCGTGACCCCACATTGTACTGAAAACAAATTCCTTATGTAATATATGTATGTGTTAATAGCTACATGCGGCGGAAAACCCAAATTGAGTAAATTTTGCTCATTAATTTCAGTGTTTTTTTATTATCACTTATACTAGGTACTCGTATCTTACCCCAAAATAAATGACCCTGATATTAAAAACATCTTTACTTATGTAACATAATCTGTGTTTGGTTCACTGCACAGATATTATTTTATCTGTACTTTCGACTTAATTAGTCCACTACATTCTGAGTAAATAAAATTAGGTACCTATAACAGACAGACACGATACTCGGAAGCAATCCTGTATAACTAATTTTGGCAAAAAATAGGCGATTTCAACTGGGTACAGAATTTTAACAGTTCGCACGGATCGATGTAGTAATATTCACATTATTGTCGATTTATCAAAAATGGCACAGCCGAATTCGATAAAATTTAAACGGGACCACCTGTGAAGTATGATCTATCCAACAAAAAAAAAAAGAATTATTTAAAACGGACTACCCTGTAAAAAGTTATGCGTGGACTTGAGAACCTCCTCCGTTTCGTCAGTTAAAAATACCTGTTTTTGGTTACTGAACCCAAGAAACAAGTCCTGCATAAATGGCCCAAGTTAAAATATAATATAAAGACGACCTTGTATCACTTACAGGTTTGTTACCAGAACCAATAGGAGCCAACAAAGGAATTGTCTCTTAGCCATGTTGTATCTCATTAGTGCTGCATATTTAATTTGCTTAAACTATACATGAAAATAGTTTAAGGCTAGAGAGCAGAATTATATCTACAGAGTCATTTGCTGCAAAGTAAACTTTCAAATAAGTAACATCAAATACATTTATGGATTTTATAAAATTATTTGGTTTATTTATTTTGTTTTAGGGTTCCATACCCAAAGGGTAAAAACGGGACCCTATTACTAAGACTCCGCTGTCCGTCTGTCTGTCTGTCACCAGGCTGTATCTCACGAACCGTGACAGCTAGACAGTTGAAATTTTCACAGATGCTGTATTTCTGTTGCCGCTATAACAACAAATACTAAAAAAAAAAAAAAAAAAATTTAACAACAAAAATTAATTTTTAGCCATTTTCTTTTCGACATTAATAACGGTAACAGTCTACCTGTTACCACCTGTTAAAGGGTAACCGCTTGAAATATTCAGAATATTTAATTGTATGTTTACTTCAATAATTAGATATTAAATTAAAATAATACAAATATTTAAGGAGGGCTCCCATACAGTACGAAACCCTTCGTGCGTGAGTCCTACTTGCACTTGGCCGATTATTATATAGAATTTGTGGTCATATATGAAAATACCTAATTTGATAGCATATTTTTATGTAAAAACATTTACAGATCAAATATGACACAATGACAGGATGTAAGATTTGTAAATTATTATTACATCTTGTACTACACCACATTCTAGCAAATAAATTCATTTAATTTTATTAAACTATCTGGTTTATAAAATAGAAGTGGACGACAATATAGGCTTGTCTGCATGTGTCACTTTTTATCAGTAGTGATATCATGGAGGGACATTTAACCTAATTGAAATAACTATAGCTTTATCAACGCAATTTGATTTTATCTTTGGATAGAATAAATAAAATGTCAGATTGTAATCATATTCAGTTATATTGTTACTTAATTTTTAGATCATATCCAAGTTGTTTATAATTAGATGAAGATAGAAATATGAGATTTCAAATCAGGGATATTACCTACTATTTTTACCGACTTCCAAAAAGGAGGAGGTTCTATGTTCGTGTGTATGTATTTTTTTTTGGGTATGTTCATCGATAATTTCGCCAATTATGAACCGAATCGAAAATATCTTTTCTTTAGTTCGAAAGGTACGAGTACGAGTACGCTCGAAGTGGTCCCATTTAAATTTTGTAGAAATCGGCTGAGCCGTTTTTGATAAATCAACAATAATGTAAACAATTCGAGCGAAATATTCATAGTGTGCGTTAGTTTACTGTAATACATATAAGCGATTTGAGCGGAAGTATACGCTGCGACGCGACCCGACATAATGTGCGCGAACCTTTATACAGTACCTATCTTAAAACTATCAACTAAGAACTTGTGTTAATTAACAGGGTTCAATTTTTAGACCTCGTCGACCCCTACAATCAGTTATCGTCTATGTCGCCCACTGGGAAACAGATTTTAGCCCCAAGGTTAATGTTGACCACTTTGGGAATCCCTAGATTGTATGGTTGCTACACATCAAGGAATAAATGTATGATGAAATTAATGATATTATGAACATAAGTTGAACTAATAAACTTTCCCTATTTGTATGGATTGATTTTGTTGTTTATATGTACAAATGGCCAACAGAATTTTTTTTCCAACAAACTTTCAGTTTATAATATTAGTAGAATAACACAAATAATCTTCTACCATTTCCTAAACATTTTTACTATTATCTTTCTTAATGGAATAACATAATGCAAATCAATTTTAACATCACTTTACAAACTTTATGAAATAGGAAACTAAGCCCGATTACAGAGGCGCCAGCGTAAATTTAATAGCAACGTAAAAAGCGTTCTCTCTATCGAATGCCTAAAGTAAAAAAGAAACAGAACTGTGCTATTTAGCTAATATAATCACGATGGCGCCTCTGTAATCGGGCTTACAGAACCAACATCATTATAAATACTTGAGCTAACTATTGCTTTGGATAATTTTAAGAACACTAAATTAAGGTAATATTATTCATACCAAAAAATATGTTAGCAATACAAAATAATTAAAATGAATATATAAGAGGACCAATAGAATTAACAAGTGAATGTGTAAACAGCTGGCCGATGAGAGAAATATATGTAGGTCTCATCCTGTGCTGGAATCTGGTGTTTGCTAAACATTGAGTCATGTTTATCAAGATGGAACATTGGTGTATTAAATTTTATTCTAATACTATCTCTTCGATTACACATTGGGGTCAATTCTAAAGGCTTTTTGACAGCTTGAAATATTATTCTAGAGTGTTTCTCTCCCTGTCTGATAGACCGCAATCAAAGAGACAGCTGTATTTTTAGTAAGTTTAATTCTGTCAAGTTAAGCCTTCATAATCAAGCGCATTATTTTTATATTAACTACGTTAAGGATATAAATTTGGAAATATTCAAAGAGCAAAACAGTAAGTTACACAAAATTTTAAATCCTATAGTTTACATACTAATTACTGAATGAATGTCTAGATTGTTACTCACATTGTATAAATAGCTTGGTGTCCTTAAATAATGACTTGGCAAGTGAATACACACAAATTTCCTGAAAAAAAAAATGATCATTCAGAAATATTGTTTAGATTAAAAATATGGAGTATGGACTTGCTCAATATTGCTTTTTTGTTTCATTGAACTGAAATTACTTGAGACTGAACTACTGACAAAATCATTTTAAATTATTTATCACAGTGCTTGGGCAAGTACTAAACATTGCAAATATGAGATTAGCAAATCATTTATTTATCATGACATTTTACATAATATATATTTTTTTTTAATTTCTTTATTAACTACAACAAAATGCAATACTACATGTTATAACTACCTACACTACTACTACTACATAAAAGCATTGAAATCATTCACGGACCCTTGAAGGTCTAAAGACTTATCTTTTTTTCTAAAGTCTTTCTGAGCGTCTGGTGGATGTGACGTGTGACCAAAATGCTGGTGTTTATTTGGCTCAACGCATAAGCATTGCCAATCAGCGTGGTAATGCAGCCAGCATGCTGGGCACGCTGCCAACAGTGGGCTTGAGCATTTGGATTATATGTATAATATTAGTATTATGGTGTTATTTAATTAACACAGAATTTAAAAAAATATATAAAAAACTTGATGTCAAACTTTATTTTAATACTTGGTGCCTCATTAATTATTGTTCGGCTGTTCAGAGAATGCGTTCCTGACACATTATCTTGAAAAAATGTTTTTGGCCGATAATGTTTTAAGGTCCATTTAATGAAATTTCATTAAATGGGCCATAAATCCTAAACGGTAAGTTTTATAAAAAAGTTTACTGGCAACAAAAGATGCGAAATTTTATTTTCTACAATAATGATTTTAATGTTTTTTGCCCTTAAGTACATAGTTTCCGAGATATCTGCCAAAAACATTTTTTCAAGAAGACATGTCAGGAACGCATTCTCCGAACGGCCGAACTATAGAAGTGATAATATTTTGAAAGTAAGTGTGAAAGATGTTATGTTCTACCACATTAATAATAAATGATGTGCTGTTTTGTGGCTCAGTTAAAAAGGATTGTGAATTTCTCTACATAACATTCTAAACTCTAATTTTTTGTTTACTCAAGATACACTGTTTGATCTTTCAATTTCGATTATGTTCACAAGTAAAATGTAATAAATGTATGTACATTGTACGTTCAGAAATGTAATAAAGTAGGTATTTAATTCAAACAAAAACTACTGTAGGTAAAATGGCACTTCATATCGTTTAAGTTATCACTGCCGATTAAGCACACCACATTGAATTAATGAGGAAAACACCAATGGTAGAGTATACGAGACAGTACCTAGGTAGGTACGTCGTGTTTTATCAATGTTTCTCTGTTACTAAGGTCTCTAAAGTGATAGTAACATCTTTATGGAAATTCGTAAGGAGTTTATTTAGAATTTACTACAGACTTACCCCGCTTAATGGTAAATCCCAGACACCAATATCCGAAAATCCGTGTGATAGTTCAATTGCGGCTACCACCAAAACTATTAGACTTTTATACATTTTAGGCAGCTGTTTCGGCAATATATATCTTTATTTATATTGGATAGCTTAAACAGTGACCAACGTGCATCATATTTGCGATATTAAAACAGGGAAAATCAGGAATTCTATTTTATCGGAAACACAGCCGTGCACACAACACCACACCATTTTCCGATTTTGATTTTTGACATTGATATTTGAGTTCAATTTTGACATTGACTTGAGATGAATTTTGACATCTTTGATGCCACCTGGGGTGCGTTTTCGCACTCCAGACTAAGATAATAATTAACCTGGCTACATCGAGCTATATTACTACGTATAGAGAGGACGACGCACATCCCTACCATGTTCCGCCTAAATGCAGCCATATGGCTGCACATCATTTAGTTGCTTGCTAGCTCTTGAGTACATCAGTCTAGTTTGTTTTAAAACGAAAAAAGTTCAAAATTATTGAATATGGTCTCGTGTGTGTTAAGATATTGCACGAATAATACAAAGAATACGGCGAAGTGCAAAGGAATAACTTTCCATCGGTAAGTACCTAATTAGATAATCATTTTACAATTAAATGCAAACAAAATATTATCGGATGGCGCGTGGACGCCATGTTGCGATACTTTTCATAGACTAAAAATGAAGATGTGACATTGTGTGTGTAACAAGTGTAGGTAAAATTAGGGTTTGTTCCCAGTGTTACTACCATTCTTACTACCAGTAGTAAGAACGGGAAACGAATTACTCTTCTTACTACTACGGTTGAAAGTTGTTAGAACAGTAAAAAAAAATTACTCCTGTTACTACCGTAAAATTATAATAACAAAAACAAACAAAACATGACAGATTTGTATTTAAACCGAATTTAAGTTGGTAGGTATTATAATTATAAAAAAAAAAAAACAAGAACTCTTACCAAAAACTAAACAAAAAAATTGCTGTAGTACCTAATCAAAACAAATTATAAGTATTATGTTCACAGATAGTAACTCTGTGATTATGTTTGAAAAATTTGCATAACATTAAAAAACATGGAAAATCAACGAATTTCTTTGTATTAGTCGGTCCAGTATTGTTGTGTTGCATATTTTATAATAAAATGAAAAAGGTTTGATGTACAGGGTTATTTCTAATCAATTGGCACCCTTTCAGGGGCTTAGGTATTATAAACATCAAAATTAACAACTTTTGTTCTGCGACTTTTGTCAAAACTAAAAAAAATTAGCTTACGTGGAAAGGTTATTACTAGTATTGGGCTAGTATAAGCTACCCCATACTAAACTTTCATAGAAATCTGTTTAGCCGTTACCGAGATGACTGGGAACAAACACACTTACACTTAAACTTTCGCAATTATAATATTAGTGTGATTAGGCAAACAGTGGTATATTACATAAAATACTTAAACGAATGAATTAGTTTAACTTAAATATTTATGTTATGATATAATAATTACGTTCGTCGTGGAAATCTTTGAGGGAGGCCTATATCCAGCAGTGGACTTCTACGGGCTGATGATGATGATGATGAATATAATATTTTCTACTGATCAATAATTCAACTAATATTATATTGTGAAGAAGAAAAAACAAAGTACGAATTCAATTGAAGCGTGTGTAGGTAATATAAACTTTGTCACTTCTGTAGTCAGTCAGCATCTTAGTCTATAGAAACGACAAGCTAATGCAGAACGTTGAACGAAACGCGTAAGCGCTTCGAAGAATCGCGGCGCTTTCGACCTTTTTGCCACGAGAAAACTATACCTTAAAAGTGTTCTAGCGCTGCGTGTTTATACTGGCTGATTAGACGGCTAATTATTGTTACAGTGCTGAAGCGCACTTTAGTTATATTCTTGACAAAATTGAGCATGATATTTGGTCAGGGTAGCTCCTCTATACGTAGTAATATTTCCTCAAAGCCTGGCTAAGTCTATGTCACCCGTTTAGGGCATCCGTCAGGCGAAAAAAAATGGTTGCCTGTAAAGTCGGTATACGGGCGAAAATTTTACGTGACAACGACTTTGAGACGAATGAGACGAATGAGAGCGCATGAAGTGTGAGCGGGGAGCGTAACGCAGTTTCTTGAAGTGTCACCCGGCAAACCAATTTATAAGACGTTGTCACGTCAAAAACCTCTTGGCTAAAAATTCATCTGCCCCGTTCATGCACTCCCACCGGTATAATTTTTCTCCTGACTAGGCTAAGTTTTATCGAAGTTTTTAGTTAGATAAATTTTATCTTGTCTCTGATTGGTCAGCTAGTTGTCATCGAATCGAATTTGACAGATCGATCAAGAGCTTGACGGATGTGACTGGTTTGTAGTAGATTTGAGCTATAATAGGTCGAGAGCTATGACCGCCGTTCACGGACCCCTTCAAAATAATTTTTATCCAGCATAAAAGATATCTAGAGTGCGTAGACGCACTCCAGGTATTTGATGCTTATGACCTCCTCCTCTTTTGTCTCAGTCTTTTGTTTTAAAAACATATTTTGGCAACTTTAGGCGGACCGTTTATAGATGGATTCTAGCTATCACAGTTCATGAGATACAACCTGGTGACAGACGGACATCGGAGTCTTAGTAATAGGGTCCCGTTTTTACACTTTGGGTACGGAACCCTAAAACCTGGGTGGCGAATTTGTGAAATAAAATGGGGAATCAGGATAATTTATGTCCCTGAACCAGGGGGAATTGCACTTCATTTTTTGGGGAATTATGGACATGGACATTGGCAACGCTACAATTAATAGATTTTTTTTGCAAAAAAACACCAAAGAACAAACCAAAGAGAATGTAAGAACAAACATTTTTTTGTTAGTTTAGTTAAATTGTATTGTAGTGTAGTTATAACATCAAGCTTCTTGTTCTTGTATTTGTAGACTGTTTAGTAAAATTTTATTAGAATCAGGCTTTAAAGTAATAGCATAGTAATGGATAAGGTTTTTGAAAATCCGGTTCAACTAGCCAAAGGTGTGAATCTAAAGTAAGTATCTGTACAGTTCTCTGTAAAGTGTTATTTGTAAAACACATTACTGTTGAAGTATCTGATTCTTTTTAACTAACTAGAGCAGGTTTTGGCTAAACTTTTGAATCGTACCAACGTCAAGGGGGGGGTGGGGGGATGAGGGGGGGTGGGGGAGCGGTTGGTATACCTCTCCTGAGAAGGGGGGGGATTGAATCCCCCCCCTCTCGGAGATATGATTTTTTTAATTTTTTCTTCTACTGTGGCAAAAACAAGTACTAAGCTATAGGGAAGATGGTAGCAAGAACATAGTACCTTCAAAAGAGGGGGAGGGATGTAGAAGCGCTCCCCCTCTTTTGGAAATTTGATCTAAAAATTATCGACTTACCAAATGTTGCAACCTAACCTATTTTTTGTTTCACACCTAATCTATAAAGGCGATTCGCTTCTGGCACTTCGCCGGCCGCTGCCGCGGCACGCTCGCTTCGCTCGCTCGGCTCGTGCGTTGTTTTGTCATGTTCTAACATAACCTAACCTATTTTTTGTATCACACCTAATCTATAAAGGCGATTCGCTTCTGGCACTTCGCCGGCCGCTGCCGCGGCACGCTCGCTTCGCTCGCTCGGCTCGTGCGTTGTTTTGTCATGTTCTAACATAACCTAACCTATTTTTTGTATCACACCTAATCTAATTACGTGGGGTCGGGGTGCCCCGATTCGGATATGTGACTCATTTTGAACCTTGTTGGCGGCCCTGTTTCTGCCATTCCAGTCTATGATAAAAAAAAACCTTCGAAAATACGCAGTGTAAACAAAATTCTAACCAAAAAAGTGTATTTTCAAAAATTAATTTCTCGAAAACTATTCGTCTTCGCAGTTCTAAACTTTGTAAAAAACGATTGTAATAAAGTATTTTACCACTTAAAAAACAGAAACAATACCAAAGCCATTGGTACGTTTCAAAAGGCGAGCCCAGGTTTTTATTACAGGTCTTAACAAAAGTGTAGAAACATGTTAAGTACTAACTAACTAACGTAAGTCTAGCGCTGAGGGTACTGAGGAGGGGATGGCTGCGCATAGTGACCATACTAAACTCAAGCGCAGCCATCCCCTCCACACTTCGCTCAGCGCTAGACTTATATGCCGTGACTTGTAATATTAAAAACATGAAAGTTTGTATGTATGCTAGTGGATGTTTGTTCCTCTTTCACATAAAAACTACTGAACGGATTGAGATGAAACTGTGCAACAGTAATGTTTATATATTAGAGTAACACATAGGCTATATTTTATAACGAAATTGTGTGAAATGAAGTTCCCGGGTCAGCTAGTTGATCATAGTATCTTGTAGGGGAGGTCGACTCCCAGCTATCATGTGGCTTAAATGATGATGAAGACATTGAAATACACATGTGTGTTACAATGTATGCTGCTATAGCGGCCTATAGTAGCAGTTAGCATTACAACTGAACCTTGTTCCAGAAATCTGCTGTCATCTGATGCAGAATTCCAGATAGACCTAGACTTCAAGCAAAATCCAAATGGACTGGACCTGCTGACAGAAGACAATGTAATACTTGATGCTGATGAAGACAGGTGCAAAAACTGGCTGTTATTTTCATCACCAGTGTTTAATATCCATCCACTGCAGGATGTAGGCTTCTCCTAAAAAAAACCTATTCCAATTCTAATTTGAAGTAGGGGCGATAAGTCCTGCACTGACTTCCCGCATGGGGTGTTTTGTGCATTTCCCCCTCCAGCATCTACCCGAGCCAGCCCAGCTCCTTAAAGTAACAGAGCGTGGCTCTGGGCCACTGGCATAACTGCTCCAGTAGCTTAGATGGTGAATCAGATGATGGCGATGTAAATGACAAAGCAGATGATAGTGCAGAAGCATCATGCAATCTGTTAGCTATTCTAATGCCTTCCATATCTATGTGTTATAGGTTCATATAACTTGTTATAGAACCATATAACTTGGCTGCTGTGATGTTAGCTACAACCTGCGGATAGCCCAATCCTGACTGAAACTCACTTAACAGCTGTGTGAAGATTGGGTTATCTGCAGCTTGTGGCTAACATCACAACCGACAACTTGTATGATTCGGCCTATACTCGATACAACAATTCACTCATTGTAACATAGTTCAGTTTGATTGAATTAACTTGAAGCCTAAAATATTCACTCACAAGAGTGAATATTTTAATTACAAAATTAAAATGACAAAAAATGTATGGTTTCTTGATCTTTGTTATAAAAAGTTAGACACTAGTTAAAATTGTTATACCTTACAGTGAAGATGAAGAAGATGTCTATAAACACTTAGAAGAAAAAACTGAGAAAATGATGCTGGCATCTCCTGAATACTATTCATTTGAAGAGCTTGAGAAGAAGATGATTGAATGTCGCGCCATGAACATACCAAGTGGTGCAGTTAGGATACTTATTATGGAAGAAGGTGATTTTTTTAAACATATCAGAAATTCAAACACTCATAATTTTGCATGGCATGGCATTGTATAGGCTGAATAAAACTTTTTGGCGGTAATGAATACCTACAACATTTTAATTTATCAAAAACAATGATGGGCTGAATAGGCTAGTTGACAATATTTTGTTGATGTCCTCTTGTTCCTCTTGTAACAGCTAACCATAAACAGAGCCAATTAACGAAAACAAAAATAAAATCAACTTATAAATAAAGAAGTTACAAGCATATTTATTTTTTTACTAGACAAAGAGTGCACTATGGCAGGCAATGATGTCATCGGCCGTAAGTGTCATACATTCGCCATACTATGTTATGCTTTGTGGGAAAGGGACAAGGCATCTTTATCCCTACCAAAATCTTGACAAGCTTATATCTCTGAACTTGACTAGCCAATTTTTATTATTTTTTCAGTTTATGAATCATAATTTACTAATCTTATTAATTACTTAATTACTTTTAATTTATTCAATACCAGTAACTAACCTATTACCTCCTTTCTGCTTAGTACACCAGTTCTGGATAACCTGAAATGAAATACAAATATTGTTTGTTTGTAGGTGAGGGGCCGCTGGTGCCTCCCGATGCTGAGGTGACCATACACTATGCAGCATACTGGGAAAAAGGAAAGATCCCCTTTGACTCCACACTCACCATGAATTGCGGTGTTGCTATGGTAAAATTATGTTTTAACTGGTTTTAAAGACATAATTTAATAATAATTAATCGGACAAGTACGAGTCGGACTCGCGCACGGAGGGTTCCGTGGGAGCCCATACAACAAACCTGAGTTTTTAGACGTTTTTCGCTCTATATTAATAATGGTAACAGGTAGATGCTTGAAGTTTTCACAGAATATTTAGTTTTATATTCACTTCAATAATAAATAATAAAATTAAAATAAAATAAATATTTTAGGGGGGCTCCCATACAGTACGGAACTCCCATACTCCCTCCGTGCGCGAGTCTGACTCGTACTTGGCCGATTATTTTTTCGGGCTTTTACACAAAATGTATGGAACATGTGTCGTACGGGCCCCGTCCGGCCCGTCCTAATACAAATCATCCCTAAAGCTAAGTGAGAGCTGCCGTGGGCTCATGGACTGTTTATTTTCCACAGCGTCTCCGCCTGGGCGCGGGCAAGTTCCTGCCCGGGCTGGAAGTGGCCCTCACGAATGTGAAGGGTCCCTCGGCGCGGCTCCTGGCGCTGCTGCAGCCCGAGGCGGCGTGGGGCGCGCTGGGCGTGCCGCCGCGCATCCTGCCGCAGCCCGCGCTTTTCGTCGTCGCGCTCTACGCCGTGCGCGAACTCGATATCGTGCACAGGTCCGACCGACATCACTATTTTTTTTACACGGTCTCTGTCCCCAAACTACGCAAAGCTTGTGATATGGCTGCCAGAGACTGATATACTACATATACATATTTTTAAATACATACTTATATAGATATAGTACCTAAATAACACCCAGACACAGAGCAAACTCTTATGTTCATCACGTAAATGCTTGCCCTGGGTGGGGATCGAACCCACGCCACTTCTACAGGGTTATCCAGAACTTCTAGGGAACCAATGGTAATTTTGTATAGGAATAATATCCTGTAGGTACTGGTACAAAAATATGTCCGTGTCTGCAAGTATTGTAAACCAATAGAGTTTTATTCCGATTATTGTGGCTTTGGTGAATATTATAATATAGCATTTTATACCACATAGTTTCAGTCAAAACTCGACTGCTAGACTAGATTAGGTCGTGTGATCTGATCCAGTTTGTAAGCAATCTAATAATTAGTTACAATAATTATAATCACTACATAGTATAAAACAAAGTCGCTTCCCGCTGTCTGTCCCATGTATGCTTGTATCTTTAAATCAAAATCCGTTGATTTTGATGCGGTTTTTTTAAAATGAATAGATTGATTCAAGAGGAAGGTTTATATGTATAATACACCTGTGTGAAGCCGGGGCGTGTCGCTAGTAATGTATATTTTTAAATTTTCAGATTCAACGATCTGCCATCGGATGAACAATCAAAGTTCGAGACTACCTTGCGAACAGTTCAAGCCATTCGCAACCAAGGCAAGGACCTATTCGCTAGGAAGAAATATCACAAGGCCATCAAAAATTATCAACAAGCCGTCAACGTGTTAACCATCTCGCGACCGGACTCCGACGCCCAAAGCAAAGAGCTCAAAGATCTAAAAATAAAGATATTCTTGAATCTTGCCATCTGTTATTATAAATTACAAAAACCGAAATACATACTCAACATGTTAGATCACATCGATAATATTGTCGACGTAGAGACGTTGCCAAAAGCTATGTTCTACTACGGACGAGCATACGACATGCTCAGCCAGACAGAAAAGGCCATAAAATACTATAAGAAAGCTTTAAAATTGGAGCCGAAAAATAAAGAAATTGGCGACACGTTATTCGAATTAGACATGAAAATCAAACAATCTGCTGAAAACGAGCAGTTGATGTGGCAGAAAGCCTTCAACGCTGTGCCTTCAGAGAAGAAAGTGACTTATACTGTTGATGAGGATTTTGAAAGTGGCGTACGGGAGATGTGCGAAGATTTGGCGGCCAGAGATGAATATTCGAAAATCGATTTACCGACCGGTCTATCCAGTGATGAGGTTTTGTGCATACAAACTTTAGCGAGCCAGTTTGATAAGTTGATTGTAGCTGAAGATGGAACGGGGAAGAGAAGGAAGGTTACGATTATTAAGAAGCCGTAAAGTACATGGTTCTTCGAGCAAATATCTATAGAGTTACAATCGTGCAAAAAAAGTATCCGAGCCAAAACTCTGCCCAAGCTAAGCTACGTAGTGGGCAGACTTTTTAGTTAGTCGTAAGGCGATTGCAAGCCGACTACAACGCCGCGTGATGCCAAAGTGCTCAGTTACAAGCATTTATTAGGTGACATAACGTTGAGATTCGGGAAAACGGGTCATTGTGTATTATTTAATGTAAATATCTAAGTCGGTATGTATAACGGCGCTCGGACATTTTTTTAATATTTTTACTTAGGGACTGTAGCCCTGTAGATATTTGCTCGAAGACATGGCTACAGTAATATTGTTCAAAAAAGCCCATCTATTTTACTGTCAAGTATTTTTAAAGTTAGGTTAGTCAAGTTAGGTTAAAAGTTTGGAGAAAATTAACTATGCTTTTACTGCCATTTAAACTTTATAACAGTTATTCGAAAACATGTTCCTATTAAGCAGTATCTATGTGTATTCCACAAACTAAATAGAGGATGTGTATTCGAACATTAAACAAATCGAAATGGCATAAAAATAAAACATGCTGCATTTCTACTATACATTATTTTGTGCAAAGGAGATATTGCAAATATGCATAGAAATTGGGCCACTAAAGGGTACAGTATTTCATAATATGCTTTGTTTCTTTCGGAAAATGATTTTCCCTTTATTTTTTACAATAACAGTGTCCATTAAAGGTAATTTCGTGTATTCGGGTATTAAGGTTACATGTGACCAAAATGACAGTAATTCAATGACTGAACAAAAATCAAATTGGAAAATGTGAAATTACTCATAAATTAAGCATTTGACGCGGTTGTTTTACTCTGCGCATTTATTTATCATAGTTTAACGGATTTTTTGAGCTACTGTACCTAGTCTGAGCCCATTTTGCATTATCTCCTTTACTGTAGATGTGTTGGGTTGTATAGTCTTGTTTTTTTCTTCTAATGACAGCTTTTAATTTTAAAAGAAAGAGCTGCCTTTTTTGTTCCAAGGTGCCATGTATGTTTATATATTTAGATCTGTCTTTCATTATTCTAAGATTTAAATAATTAAGAAAAAATACGATTACGAATTTTGTACGTTAAATAGCTTTGTCAAAGACAACAACCAGTCATTTTAAGCTTGTTTTTTAGGGTTCCGTACCCATAGGGTAAAAACGGGACCCTATTACTAAGACTCCGCTGTCCGTCTGTCTGTCTGTCACCAGGCTGTATCTCAAAAACCGTTTTAGCTAGAAAGCTGAAATTTTCACAGATGTTGCCGCTATAGCAGCAACAGAATTACATCATATAAATAAAAAATAAAGGGGGCTCCTATACAACAAACCTGAATTTTTGACGTTTTTCACTCGATATTAATAATGGTTATAGTTATAGGTAGATGCTTTAAAAATTCACAGAATATTTCACTTCTACTTCATCCATCCATCAGGCATAGGACGTCCACTGCTCGACATAGGCCTCCCCTATAGGTCTCCAATAAGACCGGTTGGTAGCGGCTTGCATCCAGCGCGATCCTGCGGTCTTAATGAGGTCATGGTTATAGGTGGACGTCCTACGCCGCGCTTGCCGGTGCGTGGTCTCCATTCGAGAACTTTTCGACCCCATCGGTCATCAGTCCTCCGCGTTATGTGCCCCGCCCATTGCCGCTTCAACTTGCCAATCCGCTGGGCTATGTACCGACATAGGCATGAGGAGATCCGTAGAAGAATCAAAGTTACCGAACTTTGATTCTTCTATGGATCTCCTCATGCCTGATTCGATCTCGAAGAGAGACTCCAAGCATAGCCCTCTCCATAGCTTGTTGTGTTACTTGGAGCTTAATATTAATAAGGCTCATAGTTGGAGACCACGTTTCAGTGCCCTATATATAGTGCAGTTTGTGGCTAACTTCACATCCGCCGAATGATTAATTAAGCTAGGCTACTCTTATCACTCCCTTCTGACTCTCACGCTCACTCCAAATTCAAGTGTTTATCAATATACTTAATACCAAAAAGTCGGCCAAGTGCGAGTCGTACTCGCGCACAAAGGGTATACCGTGTTGGAGCCCCCTTAGCCCCCTTCTTTTTGCCATTTCTTAATAGCGAGCAAAAAAACTTCCAAAAATCACGTTTGTTGTATGGGAGCCCCCCCTTAAATGTTTATTTTATTCAGTATTTAGTATTTGTTGTTATGGCGGCATCAGAAATACCCTTTCGGCCGCGTTTGTAACCGTGTTAAATACATCATCTGTGAAAATATCAGCTGTCTAGCTATCACGGTTCATGAGATACAGCCTGGTGACAGACAGACGGACATCGGAGTCTACGTAATAGAGTCCCGTTTTTACCCTTTGCGTTCCTAAAAAGATACAATAACACTATAGTCAAACCGCTAAACTCAGACATCGCCTGCGCGGGTACAAGGGCGCGGGGGTAGACGACAAAGGGGGACTGAGACAGGTGCGGGCGCTGGGGACCCGCTGCCCGCGCCTGTCTCAGTCCCCTGTGTCGTCTCCCCCGGCGCCCCTGTACCGCGCAGGCGATGTCTGAGTTTAACGGTTTGACTATAATACTACTACAGTCCGTTCAGTTATTTTCCCTCTGACATTTCTATAGCTGTGTTTTCGCTGTCTCTGTCTAGTTATTCCATATAATCCTCAGAAATATAATCACAGGTTAGACAGATAGCAAGAAATGTCGAAGGTACAATCACTGTGAACGAACTGTAATTTAGCGTGAGTGTCACAGTTTGACCAAGCTTAATTGGTGAAAGTTGGGACGGAAAAAATGATCCTAAAATGTATGTTATTATATGTCGGCGGATAGGAAATTAGGCGCAGAACGCTGCGCAAAAGGCAAATTATAGGTATGCTCGGGAGCCAGAGAGACTCGCGCCGCCGAGCCGGGGCACACCCGCCCGCTATCCTCATGCCTCCCGCGCGCTCCCTCGCCCGTGCTCACCACTTCGCCACTTCCGTCGGCATTGTGCACACATCACTACATAGTATAAAACAAAGTCGCTTCCCGCTGTCTGTCCCTATGTATGCTTATATCTTTTAAACTGCCTACGCAACGGATTTTGATGCGTTTTTTTTTTATTAGAAAAGAGTGATTCTAGAGGAAGGTTTATAATTATGTAGGTATGTATAATATACCTGTGCGAAGCCGGGGTGGGTCGCTAGTGCGCAATAATTAGCGAATCACGGCAAAGTGTCATCTGCGGCTAATTTCCCATCCGCCGACTTGTGTGGCGCGGATTATACATAATTTTAATATTTTTCTAAAAGTTGAACAAACTTAGTTTGTAAATTAAAGTATTTTCTTCCATCATAATTATTAAAATAAAAGTTTTTATAAAGGGAAATGTGTATTCATTAATCTTAGATTAGCAGATCGAATAGGTCTAAGCATACACATATTCGGACCGGCCTCGATCGGCATTGCCGGGCGATAAGATCGAATATGTATAGGGATTATTCCAGTCTGTCCCCCGGATCTGTCCCCCGGGGGACAGAATGGAAGAAAAAAATCTTGTCTGTCCCCCGCTTGATCATCGTGGGACAACCCGACATTATTTCACTCCTCAACAGCGGGGGCGGTTTTCTCTAAGCCGGACAACCACGAGCCACGTTCAGCAAATCGCATGTAATGTACCTATCTATGTATGTGAATGCCGAGATGCATGATGGCCGAATTGTGCCGATTGGACCCAAAAATTCCTCGATTTTTTCCAGTTTTCTACTGAATTTTAAGTAATTGGGATAAATTCTCCCGATTTTCGAGCCGAGACAAAACTGAGAGGTAGAGGAGAGGACAGGATGGGCTAGACGACCAGACCTCCACTCACTGGAGGACCCCCCAGCTAGGATTTGGTGCTGACGGGTAAAAGTCTGTCGAGGTCAAATACTACGCTGCCACACCAAGGATTATACTGATTTTTGGTGAAAATATACCGATATTCCTTGGGCGACGTATTCGGTAATTCAGGTACTGCGCTAGCACAAGCATTCTACCTATTTTTATTGGTACAAATATACCGATTTTTCATTGGCGTTTCTATCTTAACAAAATATTCAGCGACGGCCGAACCATACCTAATGATACACTGTCGGATATCTATCCCCGGGCACAACACCTCGCCCGGTGGAGTACTCCTTTGCGAGATGTTATCCTATCTTCATCATCACCTCGACATGAACGACAACCAAGTCCAAAGAACTATGTTATGTGGTCGGCACCCTGCTCCCCTACTCCCAATACATTATGTAAAATTCAAACAATAGTAATAGGCCGAATCAGTCTTCTTGTCGGCTGCAAAGTTAGCTACAAGCTGCGCGAAACCCTATCCCCGCACAGCTGATACGTGAACTTCAGTTAGGTCTGGATTTGGTTTTTCGCACCTTGGAGCTAGCTTCACAGCCGCCAAGTCACCTACTATATTAACCACAGAAAAGAAGAACTAGGATTATTTTATAATATTAAACATACTAGTGTGTACCTACACTCTTAGTAACAAACAATAATATTCAAATCTTATTTTAGTCAAGAACTATTCCATAAAATAATATGAATACAAAAAAGAATTGAACCTTGCGATGCCAGAATAAAAAAAAAACTGAATAAACTTGCGTGACAGTGACATTAAGATTAAGCAAAATATTTAAGAGCTGTCAAAATATTTATGTTTTGTTCGTGGCTTCATTTTCTGAAAATACGGAAATAATGTTTTAATTCCTAATGTTTTGTATTTATTTTAGTGATAAAATACATATAGTAGTGATAATAGGTCGGAATCTATGTGATGTTTTTGCGACGGTTTCATCATAACTGCGGACCGAGATAGTCATGTCAGATTGCGCGCTGGTAGCCAATGTAAGCGAACACGATGCTAGCATGGACGTGGGGAACGACAAGTCTCTCTTCGAGCCTACTGTTGATATGATGGTGAATGACTTCGACGACGAGAGAACTCTAGACGAAGAAGAAGCTTTGGCTGCTGGCGAGCAGCACGACCCTAAGGCGGAGCTGAACAGCCTGCAGAAGGAAGGTGATATGCCCTTGGAAGAGCTCCTGGCGCTCTACGGCTACGATAAAAACATGGACCGCCCCGCTCCCGAGCCGGTGCCTGAAGTTGTACCAAATATTGAAACTCATAATGCTTTAACTCCGTCTGGCTTACAACAGTTGTACATTGAACAGACTACCGATAATGACAACAATAACCCGACCGAAGCATCTCGGCGGCTGCGCTCGGGCTCGAGGTCCGAGGAGGAAGACGACTATGACTATAGTCCAGATGAGGAAGAATGGAAGAAAATTATTATGGTCGGAAGCGACTACCAAGCTGTGATACCGGAAGGCTTGTGCAGTTACGATGATGCACTGCCCTATGAAAATGAAGATAAACTACTATGGAATCCGAGCATGATAGATGAGAAAGTCACTGAAGATTATATGAGAAATGTCTGCGCTATGAATACTGGATCTGGAGTAGATGCCGTGCCACTGGGAAAGCAGCTCCGAGACGATGAAGAGGCTCTGTTCCTACTTCAGCAATGTGGTCACAATGTGGAAGAGGCTCTTCGGCGGCGGCGCATCTCCTCACAGACACCTGCACATGCCAGCCTGTGGTCAGAAGAAGAATGCCGCAATTTTGAAAATGGACTGAAAGCCCACGGCAAAGACTTCCATTTGATCAGACAAAACAAAGTGCGGACCAGGTCTGTCGGTGAACTAGTGCAGTTTTACTACATTTGGAAAAAAACAGAGAGGCATGATATATTTGCAAACAAGGCGCGCTTAGAGAAGAAAAAGTACACATTGCATCCTGGCCATACAGATTATATGGACAGATTTTTGGAGGAACAGGAAGCTTCTGGGCCTGGTGTGATTAGGCAGGCTTCTCCGACGCCGATGATGGTATACGCGCCATCTCCGGCGACACAGCCTGACCCTCTAGCCCTCGGGGAGAAAGAGGTGTTCTCGCAGCTGAACGCCCACACCCCGCCCCCACGAGCCCTCTCCATGGACGAGCAGGAACCCGAGCCTGGCTCCTAATACATGATTTATTGGCATGTTAGCCATTTGTCAAGTAGAAATGCACTGTTTGTACAATACATAATAATTTCACATAGATGTAAGTCACAGTATTCCCCTATTCACAAATCACTCAATTTATTTTTAATGTTCTAACTATTGACAGAAATATTTTATACAAATGACTGACCTACATAATGTAGACATAATTTTATATATTTGAATAATAATTCAATAGTACCTGCAATGTAAATAAAATTAATCAATTGTGTTGATCAAGTGTTTGTGGATATGGGACTCTTAAGTTAAGTGTGGTGTGCCTGTCTTTGTGTGATGGGTGGTGAAAAATCATGAGATATTTGATTTGATTTATGAATAAACAGTGCTAACCAAATGTGTTTGCTTTATTTCTTCAGTATCCTCAAAAATACTAATTATTGTACAAAGAATGAGTCAGCTAAAACCTAAGTAGGTACCTATTCTACCTAACAAGGAAGGCAATCGAAGTAATGCTTTGAGTTCCTGTTAAAATATTCTATGTAAATACCTATGTTTGGATGTAGGTACTTGCCAGTAGAGCTCACTATTAATTTTTTAGATTTTGGTTGATTATTTTGAAAACAAAGGACACCGAGGTAGTATTACTATAATTATTTCCTTTGACCTGTGTGAGGAGACTACCCAGTTAATATAACTGGGTAGTCATAGTTGTCTCCTGATTAAATAGCAGTGTTATCTGCTAACCGCTGCTAGGTGCTATATTAAATTTTTAAATACTAAATCGAAAATGAAAAGGGTGGTAAAAGTATGTAAAGGTAGAGATTTAGTGCACTAAGCAATAGTGTTCAGTAAATAGCCGCATGAGGCAACAAAACTACATTTTATGACAAACTGGGCCTTTGATATTTCTTCTGCACGGGTAGCATGGCAATGGGACAAATTGTCTTTCCACCATTATAATATCCCCTCGAAGATGAAATAAAGTAAGGCAGGAAGCTGAAGCTAGTTGAAAAATAATTTGGAACATATTACTAGGCCTTTATGTTTATTTATGAACGCAACTCTTTCTGCGTGTCTTTGGTCCAAAATGTATCTATAGCCTAATAGAACTGGGTCACTGCATTGATTTTTAGAGTTCCGTACCCAAAGGGAAAAACGGGACCCTATTACTAAGACTTCGATGTCTGTCTGTCCGTCTGTCTGTCTGTCACCGGGCTGTATCTCATGAATTATGATAGCTAGGCAGCTGAAATTTTCACAGATGATGTATTTGTATACAGTTGCCGCTATAACAACAAATACTAAAAACTAAATAAAATAAATATTTAAGGGGGGCTCCCATACAACAAACCTGAATTTTTAGACGTTTTTCGCTTTATATTAATAATGGTACCAGGTAGATGCTTGAAATTTTCACAGAATATTTAGTTTTATATTCCCTTCAATAACTAATAATAAAAATAAAATAAATATTTAACCTTCCTATACTCGCGCCCTTGGTCTGTGAGACCGACGAAACACATTTACGTCATTATTTTTATGCTGGAAAATCCTGCGAAGTTGCATTTCTTGCTAGCTGCCGGATTTGTAGCTAGCTTCAATTTAGTTTATTTAGTGCACGCCGCGCGTTCGAGCGGAACGTACGTGTTGTAGCATTTGGTGCCAATCGGTCCGTGAGACCGACGCGAGTATACGTGCAACAAAAAATGTGAATGAAATGTTTGTATTGGTTATACATTAATTGGCATTTTTATATTCTAAAATTTTGATAGCTACATCTCGAGTCTCAACTAATAAGGTACTAAACTGATTTTTTACTGAGTACAGATTTTAGTCAGTTTTTTCTACACTTGAACAAAAATTTGATATTTTTGAAGGCTGTTACGCGAAGTATGATAGACAGTAAAATAATAAATTATTTGTACGAAAAATTAAGTTGATTTTGTAATTAAATTATATGGCTACCGGAAAAATATACCTATGTAGCTTTTACTGCTAATAATAGTAAAAAATAGGGACCCGAAATTACGGTCTGCGACACCGTGCGCGAGTATAGGTGTTACAAAATTTTACGCGAGTATAGGAAGGTTAAGGGGGGCTCCCATTCAGTACGGAACCCTCCGTGCGCGAGTCCGACAGAGTCCGACTCGTACTTGGCCGATTATTTTTTTCTATAAACCATTGGCAAAGAATATATAATAATACTACGCCATTGGTCACATTTGCTAACTGACACGTACGTTATTTTTCTAAGACTGACACCTCCACAGACAGACACTGACATTGTACTGACAGAAAGTATCATTGTTTGAATTTGATTGATTTGAGTATTTGACGTTCAATTTAATCGATGATTGGTCTCAGAATAAGGAAAAACAGTGATTGGTTGGGAATTGGGAAAATGGGAACATTACATTGGAATAAAAATATTACAAACAAAACAATTTAATTTTCGCCGAAATATCGTATTGTCCACAATAATTTGTTTTCCTTATCTTTCGGTATTGATTACACCAGGAACCTCGCAAACGCAAACACCCAAGGTTGTAGGTCAGGAAGTTTTAGTTTTATTGATTTTTCAACTGCAATCATGACTGTGACTGCAAATATGACTGCAAAAGAAATCCTCAACGATTTTAAAGAAAACTACAGCAAAGTACGCAAGCTGCTGGACGAAGACAGCAAGAATGACCCCGAAACTGAGCCCTATCTTTCTAAATATAAGGCAAAAGAAATTTTGAGAAACATGCAAGAATCATTAAAAAGATTTGTGTCTGCCGAGTCTGTAATTGAAAGCATTAAATTAGACGCAATGTTGGGAACTGTGTTACTGAACATCGGAATCATAGACACAGAGACAGAGGAACTAACGGCCAGTGAGAAAGTATTAAGTGAGGCAGTGGAGCTACTCTCCCCAAATGCTTCAAAACCTGAGATTGTCATAACTCTAATTAACGTTTATAACAACTTGGGTATTCTGTGGAGCAATCGGGATGAGCCAGACAAGGCTAAGACATACCTTCTGCAAGCAAAAGAGTTGTATGAAACATTCAAATGTACTTTACAGCTACCGTTGCCCATAGAACATATAATAAACACCACAGGCGAGACAGATGTCAATGATTTCATGATTTTAGAGAAAGGTCACACTCTTAGCTTGTACTATTTAGCTCAGGTGTATGGTTCTTTAAAAGAGAATTTAAAATCTGCGATATATTGTCATGTGACGTTGAGAAGGCAGTTGCAATACAATGATTATGAGCCGATTGATTGGGCACTGAATTCAGCAACATTGTCTCAGTTTTTTGCAGAGCAAAATGGGTTTTTCCAATCGAGGCACCATCTGGCTGCTGCTTCTAAAATACTAGAGCAATATGAGGAAAAATTACAGGAAGTGGATAACAGTGATGAGGCAAATCTGGCTAAGCTGGAGACGTATAAGCACAGGTCGGCGGATGTAGCTCGCTGCTGGGCTAAGTACTGCATACTGCTGATGATGGCCTCCAAAACTAGACTCATGAATGACGCTGAGAGGATGACTGAAGCTATTACAGGTAAATTTATTTGTAAACTGAATCTTAAATACTATTGAGAAGTCAGGATCTTGTAAAAAAAAATACTTGCTCTTAAAAAACGGATCCAATTTAAAAACCTGCATCATTTTGGAAGTCGGTTGAAAATTAATTTTATTGTTATAACTATTTCTACTTAAAATACTGCCTATAATTATGGCTTGAAAGTAACATTTGAGCTTGTTGCTCAAACATTAATTTCAAGCCATAATGTCTCTAATTTTATCTGTTTCTGATAAAGCCTTATTATTCTTTTTTCAGATATGTCAAACTTAACATTAGAAGACAATGAGAATATCTGCGGTGGAGATATGAAAAGCCTGATCTTCACAGACTTGGACATCACAACTTACGAGAACAAAGTCACTGATAAATTCCTTCTAACTTACCAGGATGCACGTGAAGTATTCATGTCATGCCAAACTTGGCTGAACAAGGCGAAAGAATACTACAAACTCGATACCTTAGCCTCTGATTACATAGAGCTTGTGCAAGACAGCTCTGCATCTTATAGCTTCTTAGCATTCTTTGAAGAAGACGATGAAAGAAGATCAAAAATGCACAAAAGGCGCATTGATATGTTAGAAGACCTAGTTAAAGAAATCAACCCAACATACTACCTACAGTATTGCCGACAGATCTGGTTTGAACTAGGTGAAATTTACTTGGACATCTTGAACATTAAGTTAGATAAACTCAAAGGTAACGAAAAGCCAACACCGCACGCATTGAAAAAAATAAACAACTTATGTGAAAAAAGTATTGAAAATTATGATCACTTTTTAAATTCTGTCAAAGATAAAAATGGTCAAATGCCTGCGAAACTTGATCTTGATGTCATAAGACCAGTTGTTAGCGCTTATGCCTTCATTGGTAGGAATAGTATGAAAAGGATTGCAGTGGACAAAACTGTTCAGTTGAATCATGTGATGAAGAGCTATGAGGCCTACCAGGCTGTTGTAGATATATGTACTAGAGACCCAGATGCAGCTAAAATGATGAAGGAGGAATTCAGTCTTTGCCAGGAGATGGTAAACATTCTACCTATAAAGATAAAGAAGCTCCAAGGAGAGCTATTATCAGCATAGAGATTGTAAATAAAATGTATTGCTTAAAAAGCTTTTGCTATCAGGATTTGTTCAGAAGATCTGAATGGTAATTTTCGTGAAATAGGACATACATATTCGTAAATATTGAACCAATTCTTCTGTGGGAAATATATGGAGTTTTCAATTGAAAAACCATATTCTATTGCATATGTTTTGTCCTGTAAAAAATGAGCAAAATTAAGTATAGAAAAACTGAATGGAAACTCAATTTTATCAAGACTCCTCACAAATGAGCTTTTAGCTTTTACAACACTAACAATTTATGAACTCAAAGTCATTATATACAGCAATATCAGTAACAGTGATTATAACTTTAAATAAAAGATAGCATAAAAGTTGTACATGACAGACAGACAAAACTCTTTATTTACAACCACAATTTAAAAATCAAAATTATTTTCACAAATACGACAAAAAAAAAAAATGATTATAAATTGGCGGCCTTATCACCCATGGCGATTTCTTCCAGGCAACCTTGCCCAGTGCCCAGTTTGTATTTTTTTCAACCGACTACAAAAAAAAGAGGTAATCAATTTGTTTTTTTTTAAATGTTAGTTACGCGACTCCGACCGCCGATTATGAACCTATTTTGATGATTATTTTTTTGTTTGATTGTAATGATTGAAGTTGGTTGTACCATCACAACTGTTTTGTAACCAGATGAATAGAAAAAGTGTACTATTGTACCTACATAGTACATACTGTAGAGGCCGAATCACACAAGTCGGTGGATGTGAAGTTAGCTTCATGCTGCGCAATAAAAATACAATCAACGCGCAGCTTTATATGAGTTTCAGTCAGGATTGGACAATGCACAGCTTGAAGATAACGTCACATCCGCCGACTTGTATGATTCGGTCTATACCACCCTCATATAAAATATACCCCTAATAAATAGGGTAGGTAGATGATGAATATATAGTCATAATATATCTTGTAACCAGTTCTCTCTTGATTTTTGAACTTGTAATAATTGAAATATAAATGCTTTATTTGTTACAAAGACTCGTTTTTTGTCAACTTCGAAAAGGAGGTTGTAACAATGTCTTATGTTTATTACCTCAAAGCACCGTCATTTATAAAACCGAAATTACAAGATGTTGAAAATCATGTCTTGCCACTTGTGTAAAATAGTCGATAGGCGTTATCTGAGTGGGTTCTTTCACTGAATATGTCCTTCCCTGTTTGAATTGTACTACAGATGCGCAGTACGTGCCATATTGGTTTTAGTTTATTTTTCGTTTATTCGCGTGCTGTGATCTTCTCGACTTTAATTTAATAAAGCTTAATTGATACAAAACATTCAAAACGCTTAGTTCACCTCTGAACTAAAGCTACTTTAAATAAAGAGCAAATAATAACTTGTTAATAATTTTATTATTTTAAACATAATAACATTAACAACACATCAACATCAAAATTTAAATATCATCTTTGTTGGAACTGGGTGGTCATCAGAGAAATGAAATGCTTGAATTTATAACGTGCCAAACGCCTAAACTGTAGTAATTATTATACACCTAATTCCCGTTTTAGATATAAATTATTTTTCCTCTAAATGATGACATAAGTAATTATTTAATTGTCTTTGTAAGACAAAATCATAGAAATCTATAAATATATTATAAAATGTATATTTGTGAACAGTTAGAAGGTAAAATAAATGAAATCTAGAACGCGAATTACATCGAAAAAGTTGGCGTTTGCTAAACTAAAATATATAGCGATTCTTCTAGAATGAACCACTCACGATATCTTTTCTACAACACTTGAACTTGCCTGTGTCTTTCTTGCATTTTTTGAAATAAATAAATCTTATAGAATTTTGTGTATCCAAATAACAGAGATCGTTTAAAAATACAAATAGGTAGGTACTAGAAAGCTATCAATCATCATAACATGGTATTATATTATTTTCAAATAAGATTGTTTGCTATGTAATGAATATTTCGTACCTTTTAAATGGGACTTTATGTATATGGGTACATAAAATTGCTTTCTTGTATTTATGATCGTAGTATTATAGAATCTGAACTTGGTAGTACCTATTTGTAAAAAATGATCTATCAGTGATTTCTAGTCTTTTAAATATAAAATATGCCGAAAAGAGACAGGTATGGGGCGGACTCTTAACACTTAAAATAAGCTCTATTTCTAATATTTAATATTTATTTTATTTAATATTTAAACATAAATATTTGCTGAAAACTACCCAACAATTAAAAATAAATTATTCACTACCTACTTTACAATTGTATGAAAATCTATAGAACTCTTTAACAATATCCATCTTGCCAGAGACAAGTATATACAAAAATATGTTAACGACATGTTTCGATTTTTGCACGCACGTGTTTAATACGCATGCACGTTTACATACACGTCTTTCAAACTTTACCAAAATTTACATCTCTTGTACCTACACTTGGCACACTTTGCACATGACGTACTGTACCTATAGACTGAATCAAACTTTCACTATGGAAACTAACGTGGTTTTCGTACATTTTAATTAAGTAAAACACAGGTGTTACTCACGTTTGATTTTTAGTAGGATACTACTATAGTTTCGATCGCATTTGGCGATCTTTCTCAAGGA
Source organism: Hypomecis atomaria (assembly GCA_964007245.1). Taxonomy (NCBI): domain Eukaryota; kingdom Metazoa; phylum Arthropoda; class Insecta; order Lepidoptera; family Geometridae; genus Hypomecis; species Hypomecis atomaria. Next base: position 10,131,742 of record OZ023287.1, on the reverse strand, counting down.
CGGAGTACTAGCTCGCGGGCTCGTCTCGCATAGCACACTCGCATAGCACTCGCATAGTAGTATCCTACTAAAAATCAAACGTGAGTAACACCTGTGTTTTACTTAATTAAAATGAATCAAACTTCTTGGCGGTTGTGATGTTCGCTACAAGCTGCGGATAACTCTATTCTCTCGCAGCTGGTAAGAGCTTCAGTCAGGATTGGGTTATCCACAGCTTATTATAAGTAACATCCCAGCCGCCAAAAAGTTTGATTCGGCCTATGTATGGGATTATTTACATAGATACTTTACATTTTAGGGAATATATAATATTGTATTCATAACGAGCAACTTTTTCAATGGAGTTAACTAAGTAAAAAGCAGGAAACAAAATCCCTATATTTTATGCTATTGTTACGCAGTAGGCCGACGCGCCGCGGCGCGGTTCGACGGCGAGTTGTTTACACCTAATCGCGAGATTTATGGTTTTATGACTCAGGCGGCACCGGTCTTTGTGTCGCGTCTATTGTTTTTTTTTTGGTGTTTTCGTAATAATTGAGAACAATAGGGATTCTCGAACTTTACACTTGTTTACTTTGTCAATCACAATGGCACCGAATATTCTACAGATTTCTAGAGAACCCTTATTCCGATATAAATAGGGCGATGGTTTTCGTTCGTGGCAGTTATCGCGTTTTATACCGGAGCGAAAACATCTCATGTTCAAGTGCGGTACCAGTGATTGTGAAGTGACTAGTTGTGTGAATATCAGTGCCAGTGTGAAGTGTTGTGCGAACAAGTTGTGTCGTGTGTACTGTGATTTTGTGCAATAAAGTGCAAAGTGAACAATCGGCGTTTTAACTGATAATCCAAGAACCCATCTCGTAACACTATATTTCAGTTATTCAACCACAGTTAGATCGCACAACTTACCTCGCGACAAAATGGAAGAATTACAGACCTACGACCATTTTGTGTATGAAGGTTTTTCTGTAGCGCACCTAATTTTTAACCGACTTCCAAAAAGGAGGAGGTTCTATGTTCGTCTGTATGTATGTTTTTGTTTGTTTATTGTGAACCGAATCGAAAAATTGTTTTTTAGTTCGAAAGGGTCCTCCCGAGGTGGTCCATTTGAATTTTATAGAAATCGGCTGAGCCGTTTTTGGAAAATCAACAATAATGTAAACAATTCGCGCGAAATATTGGAATTTTGTACACGATGGAAGGCGGTTTTGCCATTTTTTTGCGAAAAATGATTATTTATTATCTCATATGCCCGTAACACTACAATTTTGGCACTTATCAATCTTTTGCAACTGTAGACATGCGTTGTTCCGAAAAGTGCAGAGTATTCGAGTTCTTTTTGATTTACGGCTAGGTCTGCCACTTCTGACGATGGTGTACCTAAGTAGTCAAAGATGAACATATCTAGATTCGAGAGTTATTAAAACCTGTTTGAAACCCTTCAACAATTCGCAAATTTGCAACAATTCGTAAACGAAGCAGTAAAAAACTCGCGGCCCTCGCGACTGACTCAAGATTTAGGTAATTAGATACACTGGTTGTGGTTATCTTAGTGTCTTTTTTGGCCACTTTGAATTTAAATTATTGTGTGGACAATTTTAATGTTTTTTTAAAGAAATTTTCAAACTTTGACATTCACACAAACATTTTGTAACCTTGTTTATATTGTAACCTATTTTTTTAAATTTTGATATCAAATGGCCAAAACCGGGGCAGTGGGCACAACCGGTGCATTTACTATATAAGATATTTAGTGATATTCTATAGTATTTTAATACATACTACCAACAGAGATACGTATTTGCCTCGTGCTTATTCGAGTTACCTACATTCTAATAATAAGTATTTTGGTATTGTCTGGAACCGGGCCAGGCTACGCAGTACTTCGAATGACGACCTTTACAAACCTACACGGTGTCATCAACTTGTTACCTATAGATATTTATACAGGGTTATTCAGAACTGGTGTACTAAGCCGGAAGGTGGTGACTCAGACCATCAAAATTAACAACCATCAAAAAATTTACAACCCGGAATTCGAGAAAAAATATCACCAGTTAAAATATCACCTGTTTCAAACAGGCGAATCCGAGTTGCAATTTTGTATGGAAAAGCTGACATTTTTCTCGAATTCCGGGTTGGTCCCATAGTTAAAGTTGTTCACAGTGATGGTCTTAATAACTCCTGCATGTATGTAGGTACAGTTTCCACTACATAACTATTGAGCGATAGAAAAATCGTATCACATTTAATCACAACTTTAAATCGCCTAGTCGATTAAAAAGCTCCCTGTATATTATGGCTAGGTACTCTGCGTATTCCTCCACAGAAAGACACAATTTTTCGCTCTTCCAGAGCTTGTCCAAACGGTGTATTATTCGCACAGGGAGTTCCTCTCGTTTGGTACCGTCGTTCCATGTAAACCTGCATCCCTAACAAGTAGACAAATTGTCTTTTTACTAAGAGTTGTGTTTAATGTATCTTCTCCTTGGTGCTGTATCCACCGCTTACAAGCCGCAGTATCAGGGTAATTAGGAACTTTAGGATCACGACCAGCACTAGTAGAGCCGCGATGACTACTGCCGCGACGTCTAGCAGCAGGTACTGGTAGAATGGTAAGTCTCGTGAGGCGGAATGCAGCGGGTCTCTGTGACCCCACCGGACCACGCGCTCCGTCCAGAAAACAGCTGTGTCTAGGGGGTCGTTCTGTCGGTCCCGCCATATCATAGACGCCTGTCGCGCGCTGAGCCGCATCCTGTAATTCAAAATGGTATTTTGTCATGACTGCATTTAATTTAAAAATTCAAAATTGTCAAAGTTTACAACTTCACAATATGTATCCCAAACTGGGTACTTAATGGAACAGTAGAATTATGCTTTTTGTATGGAACAGTTGATTTTGCACGATTTTTAGTGTTGACACAACACTATAATATGCTACGGGTGCTGATATCCCATTGCATATGATACCTGGATATGCTACTCGTACCTACGAGTATGTGGGATTCTTCTTCTTGATCGTTGCGCTCTTGACAGAGCGGTCGTGGTCATCACGCAGTATTATTTTTGGTAGGGGCAGATGTAAAGTATGTAGAGTATGTGGGATACTTAGGTATCATATCCAGGTGTTACCTACATCCCATTGGATTCCATACAAAAAGTTCATTTTGTATGCTGTTTTTTTCGTCGTTAATTTTCGTGGACATCTTGGAGAAATCAAGATTGTTTTAGGCCCTAAACGGGACCCTAAAATTTAGGGTCCCGTTTTTACTTTTTCTTTTGGGTACGGAACCCTAAAACAATCTTGATTTCTCCAAGAAACGTGATTTGTGTGCCAATAAAACTTTTTGTGGTAATGTGTGCTCTCTACGTAATGTTCAATGAAAATGAGAAAACTTAACCGGATAGATAGTAACAACTATGTATTCACATTGTAATATTTATAGTTATGTAAAAGTAGGTAAAATACGTGCCTATCTGCCTACAGTACAGCCTGAAGTAAGAAACCGATTTCTATTTCAAACGTTGCTGGTTATTTAATAATTCGTTACATACGCAGAGAGTTTTTATTTACCTATCGTAATTTCAGCGATAGATCGTTTACTGCTTGCTATAGGCCTTCCCTATACCTATATATTCAATAGCACGAGTTGAAAGCGGCTGGCATTCAGCAGGTTTATAAGGTCATCCATCCACATAGAGGGTGGAGGACTACGGACGTACGTGGTCTCTACTCGAGAAATTTTCGACCCCATCTGTCATCAGTCCTCCGCGCTATGTGCTCTGCCCACTGCCATTTCAACTTACCAATCCGCTGGGATGTCGGTAGACTTGGTTCTTCTACGGATGTCCTCATTCTCTAGATGTCATCTCATTGATAACTTTATTAGATACTATATACTAGCGACCCGCCCCGGCTTCGCACATGTGTATTATACCTCGGTAATCGTGATTATATACATATAAACCTTCCTCTTGAATCGCTCTATCTATTAAAAAAACCTCATCAAAATCCATTGTATGGTATACATATAAGCATACATAGGGACAGACCGACGGGAAGTGACTTTGTTTATACTTACTATGTACTCGTAGTGATAGTGATGATTGTTAAGTATGTGTTGTGTACCTATACTTATACATACATGTAGGTACCCACTTATGTATTAAGTATGTAGGTCTGATGTAGCGAAGGTGACATAATAAGTATTGTATGTATTTTTTCCAATGATCTGCTATGTATTGTTTCAGAATAGTTTTGTAATTTCTATATTTATTGATTGGTTGGGTGATAATCATATTATTTTCCTAATTTAGCGTGGTTCAAAATAGTGTTGGACCATGTTGTTTTTTCTATTACTTCATTTTAACATTTTTACAAATAAAATGATACAGTCCTCCTAAGTACATTTATACCTATAAAGTAAGCCGGCCTATACGAACTTACTTACTTTACTTAACGTACTACCTCGTTACTTAAAGTAACGAGGTAGTACGGGTAGGTACGAGTAGGGTCAAGTGTTCAACAGTGGATCACTTTTTTTCCGAAAGTCATAACTCGGCTCTGAATATAGCTAGCACATTGAAATTAACAATAGGCATAGTAGTAGTTCAACTAGTTTGATTGTGTATTACTTTTTTCTTGACTAATAAAGTAATAAAAAAGAAAAAACTGGTTTAAAAAAAAGTCAGAACTGAGCCACTGTGGACCATGGGGTCGACACAGTGGCTAGGCCTTAAATACACAGTGGATCGGGGTATTACACAGTGGATAATTTTATAGGATTAATAGGAATAAAACAATTTCATAACATATAATCAGTCTATTTACTTCTCTATGAGATCAAGGTAATCATTTATCAGTATATTATATGACTAACATTCAAAATAAGGGTACCTACCTCAAAAAATCGACCATATTAGTCAACACTAACAAAAAGAAATCTTCTAAAAACATAAAAAAATAATACAAAATAAAATATGAAACAAGAGAAATGGAACACAAATTATTGGCATGAATGTGAAAACATAAATGAATTAAAAAATATCTTGGAATATAGCTATTCAAAACTCTAGGAGTCAAGCTATTCAAAATTTAATGCACATTCAACTGTGACAAATCCGTTGAGAAGTAGTAGTAAGACTGTTGTCTTGTGGTGCTACCGCCTACAGTCGGCTTAGGCAAAATGTAATTAATGTCATGTTCTTTGACATTTGAAAGATCCGGAACCGTGGGCATATTAAAGTTGTGACCTTTCTTCCTAAGAAAACTGATGAAGTATTCCAAGTTCTCGTTTCTGCCTTCTAAGACTTTGCCAATAAAATATTTTTTTTGCCGTTTGGTTGCAAATTTGACTAACACAAATTCACCTTCCACTGGAGGTCTAGGCAAAGACTCTTTGAGATCATTTTCAGTTAAACCGACCGTGTCGATTTCCATGTTTTCATCTGGCCACTCGTTGTCTTCATCAGATTCTTGGTATTGTGCATCAATTTCTCCATTTTCTTCGTCTGAGTCACTTGCTAGCACCTTCTTAACTATTTTCTTTTCCTTGGCGTTCTTTTTTTTCTTGGACGCCTTGGCCAGTTCAATTTCATTTTTTTCCGGAGTGTCGGTAGCAATCATGCTTCGCCCTAATTTTCTAGGTTTTCTATTCGGTTTTTTGGGTCCAGCCTTAATTGGATCCCTGAATTGAAACAGGACAGAAATTGCACATTTCCATTTATTGAATGAAGTGGACTGACGTTGATTTCAGTTGGCTGTTGTGTTGTAAGTGGAGAATGCAGAAAGACTGTTGATAACTGCAAGGTCTCAGCTGTGGATCCTGGTTGTTGGTGCAATACTGGCGCTGAATTTTGATCAAGTGAGACTGAGTCTGGCAGAGTTGATGGCGATTTTTCTGTAGAATCTAATAATATAGGTGATAATTGGTCATAGAGACACAAGTTTTCATCCACTGGTGTAGCATCATCGGTAAGTGGGTTTATTTGGTCAAATATATTGATATCTTTCTCTGAGCAGTCTGTTTCATCTGAATCAATTAGTAAGTTAGTAATAAGTATAAGTAAGTTCAATTTAACACAAAATAATGGGTAGGTAATACACAGTGGATCACGAGCCACTGTGTATTACTATTAATTGATCCACTGTGGATTGCATCGCCATTTTGAATAAATAAATTGGTAAAAAAAATATGCATGCGTTATTCGACGGTGAATACACACTAAAACAACCATGTTGGAGTTTATAACACAGTAAAAAGAGAGCTTCAGTAAAATGTAGTACGAAAATGAAGATGGAACTACAAATTTCTTACCTTAAAACTGTATTTTTCTTTGCGAAAACAAAAAATCTCCTTCTACACAAAAACCACGCGCCGTGTGCGCTACCCGACTGGTTACAACTTGTTCGCGTCTCAAGCGCTGCCCATCGGTGAATGAGATAGGTATATATCTCTGTTCGTTCTCGCGTACTGTTGCTGAGCCACAGTGTCTGCTATCGCCACTGTTGAACACTTGACCCTATATATAAAAAAACAACTGCCGGCTTTCTTGATTCCTGAGAGTTAGGAAGGTACCATCTGAAGCTTCTAAAGATCAGAGTGTAGGTACATCTTGTCTTCGTGTCGCATCTTCGTATAGAACGTCGCATACCATCAGGCGACTTGGTGGTAGGTAAAACGCAGACCTAGTCGTAATTACGATTTATTTTATATTTTATTACATATTATTTTACTATTATTTTTTATCTTTCACTAGAATCTAAATCATTCTTAAAAAATATTTGTAGTAGGTAGGTACTAGGTACTAAAATATCACAGCAAGATCTGTATTAATAACTGTTATCAAATACAGTGCATTATGTGCAATAAACGAATAAATAAATGGATAGATAGATAAATACATAACTGTTATTATCCTGCCGTCTATCTGTAAAATCGGTCAAAATTAATTAGCAAATAATCATGTCATGTATTAGGTATCTGTTGTCTGTTTTGAGTGACCAATAGATAGGTACCTAAAATAAAAAGCACTGTAGAGCGCACGTGGTAGGTCCACGCCAAGCGCGGAAGGTAGCGGGTGACTTGCAATTATTATGCAATACCTAATAGTCATAATAATATAATGCACTTGTCGTGCATGGTCATTGCACGCGTGTCGAATGGAACTGACAATCATAACTTATCTTTCTAATAACCGCTCATTTATCTACTCTCGAGATAGTTGCTACGAGTGTCATGTCAGTCTAATAGTGTTTGTTATTGTAGGTTTTATCATCATCATATCAGCCTTAGGACGTGCGTTGCTGCACAGGCATCTATGTATATAGATTTCCAGACTGGTTGGAACCCATTTACATCCAACGCGTTCCTTCGGTCTTAATCAAGTCGTTTGTTCACCTTGTCAATATACATCCTACGCTGCGTTTGCCGGTAGGTACGTCATACGTGGTCTCTATACGAAAACTTTACACTTTTATCGGCCATCGGTTGTACATGGTACGTGCTTTACCCACTACTATAATCCGCAGCCGATGTTCTATGTCATATACCTAACTTTGGTTCATCATCATCGCCGTAAGTGTAGTACGATTATAGTAATAGGTACTTACTTAGCAGAGGATAGACTCTGAAGCTCTTTATAGAACGCTTGCTCGGTGAGGTCTCCATAAAGCAGGTTCTGACAGAAGCCGATCTACACGCGGATGCCGTTTTAGGGCTGATCCCAAAGATCAACTCCACCAGCATGGGTTTAAATTAAAATAGGTAACTTACTTAAGTAGCACTGAGCACGCTCAAAGAACGCTTGCTCGATGAGGTCTGCATAAGGCATGGTGCGACCGAAGCCGATCTCCTGCGCGGGGATGCCGTTGTAAGGCTAATCTCAAAGAACAATTCCACCGGCATGAGGTTAAATAAAAATAACTTACTCAGCACTGAGCACACTCTGCAGCGCATCATAGAAAGCTTGCTTGATGAGGTCTCCATAAGGCACGGTGCGACCAAAGCCAATCACTTGCGCGGAGATGCAGTTGTAGGCTAATCTCAAAGAACAATTCCACCGGCATGAGGTTAAATACAAATAACTTACTCAGCACTGAGCACGCTCTGCAGCGCCTCATAGAACGTTTGCTCAGTGAGATCCCCGTAAGGCAGGGTGCGACCGAAGCCGATCTCCTGCGCACGGATGCCGTTGTAGGGCTGGTCCCCGAAGAACGGCACCACCAGCATGGGCTTCCCGGCTGCGATCGCCTCCGTCATGCCCAGCAGCCCGCCGTGCCCAATGAACGCGATCACTTTGTGGTGCTCTGGAAAAGGCAGGCACGTTGTTTAATGCAAAAATAAACGACTAGCTGAAGTATGAGTATGAGGTCCCTCACTGGAACTACGAATTATCATTTTCTACAGTTTTATCATACCAAACGAAAACTTCATCATCATCATGTATTAAAAAAGAATCATCATGTACCTGCCTAAAGATCTTTGACTTGTAAAATAATAACTGCTTGTCCAAATTGAACGACCCCTGACATGCCTACTTACCCTGCACGAATAAGCCGAAAGCAGGTGATTAAGACCATCATTATGAAAAACTTTTACTATGAGACCAACCCAAAAATCGAGAAAAAAATCAGCTGTTCCATACTTAAATTGCAACTCGGAATCGACAAAATGTATAAAACATATGTTTTTTTTTTCAAATTCTGTGTTGGCCTCGTAGTAAAAGTTGTTCACATTGATGGTCTGAATCACCCCTTTCGAATTAGTAGGTACAGGGCCCCCTGTAAGTCCCGCACTGCCTTGGTAAGCAGATAATCCTGTAGGTAGGGATAAGTCATAGGTACCTACTTAGGTACTTCTTCTTCTTCTTAGTCGTTACGCTCTTGACAGAGCGGTCGTGGTCATCACGTAGTATTTATGGTAGGGGCAGATGTAGCAAGCCTCACGATGTCTCGCCATCTCTCTCTATTAGAGGTACTTAGGTACTTAGTAGGTCATAAACTCAGATTTATAACTTTATCTACTTATTATCTACGACGAATTTTCAGAAGGTTGAAAATGGCTTCGAGAAAAAGTTTATCTACGAAAAAAGGCTTCAATTTCATTTTGGTTGAAGCCTATCTAAGTATATGCCGACTACTGACTTTGCTCGACTTGGTAAGTACCTACGTAGACTTGCATAGCTGGTATTTTATCATAAAAAAATTCAAACAGATAAATATTTACTTACATACATATTAAGTACATAGAAAAGGTACTATCTACCCGTTTAGTGCTTTTGTATATAGCCAAACGACTTCATAATGTTTCCACTTAGGTACTAAAGAATTAGTTCTATGGCTTCCTTCCTATGTGTAACAGCATATAGGTAAGTATTAGGTGTAAGTGTTCGAACAAAGGCGAGCAAACTACTTTATTACTACCACGGTTAACTTCAGAATTTCAATAGGTATTTTCCTGCGTTCCGTGGCCTTGTCATATTGACTTAAGTATGAGATTAGAAAATCATCAGCGGCGACCTCATAACTCATGAATAGTAATAGTCAAGATAACTAAAAAAATATAATTAGTCCATCAGATGGACAGTCAAAAAATATTAGACGAGTAATTTTTCTTTACTCAATTAAACAAAAATTGATGAAGATATAGTCCGTCAAAGTTCCGCGTGACGTCACAAGTGCTATACAAATGTATGGACTTCTGTAAGAGAGGTGACGTCACGACCCCCACACCCAAACTTTGACAACGTTTATCTTTGTCATTTGTTGTTAGATTAACAAAAGAAAAAATAGGCTCCGATATTTTTTGATTATCTAACCCACGGACTAATTATTATTATAATAACGATTTTTTTACCCAGTCATAATGCCTATTATACCTAATTATTACAGTATTACACCTACGTATTTATCTAGATAATCGTAATAGCTTGCAAGTAGGCATATATCTATATCACTGTAATACAATATTCAGTTCCAGATGCACTGTGGCGTCTAGGTCTATATCTACCTAGGCTTATTGCTATACTAACCCAGTACCTAGTATTGTTCGTTTACGTCAGTGACTTAGGTACTATAAATACCACAGAAGATAGACGGTATACAATACTTAGTGGTACGATTTTCCTGATATTATTGACATAATGGTTTTATTTTTGAGTACTCATTTGAATAAAAATAATGAAATACCTATCACGTTTTTCTCGAGATCAATACCACAATCTTATCGACTACCTATGGATCATAAAATGTTGCGGTTTTATTATCCCCATTTCCTGGTAACAAACTAGGGTCTTAACAATAAGAGCCAATTCAACAAATAATGAGAATCAATGGGCTGATGCATTTGATTAACCAGTAGATAATAGGTTACTACTTGCGAAGATTTTATCTCGAGCTCTTAGAATACCATAAAAACTTTTATTTGCAGAAGCACATAGTAGGTAGAAGTACGGGTATCATAATTAGTATTCATTAGAAACAAGCTAAAGTAAAGTTTTTTTTTTTAGTTTTTAACGGGACCCTATTACTAAGACTCCGCTGTCCGTCTGTCTGTCTGTCACCAGGCTGTATCTTATAAACGAAATAGAAAGCTGAAATTTTCACAGATTATATATTTCTGTTGCCGCTATAACAACAAATACTAAAAACAGAATAAAATTAATATTTAAGGGGGGCTCCCATACAACAAACCTGAATTTTTAACCGTTTTTCGCCAGATATTAATAATGGTAACAGACAGGTAGATGCTTGAAATATTCACAGAATGTTGAATTCTATACGCAATTCAATAATAAATAATTAAATTAAAATAAAATAAATATTTCCATACAGTACGGAACCCTACGTGCGCGAGCCCTACTCGTACTTGGCCGATTTTTTTTTAATGGAGTTCATAGCGTGCGTAGCTTATAAAACGTTTACCGACAGCACAGGTAGACATAGTCAGTGACCTTATCAAAACCTAGCTTAGGATCATTTTGGAAGCAAGTCGTGAAAGTGAGTTGTATCATCAATGGTACATTATAGGCCGAATCATACAAGTCGGCGGATGTGAAGTTAGTTACAATATGCGCGAAACCCAATCGACGCGCAGCTGTATGTGAGCTTCAGTCAGGATTGGATATTGCGCAGCTTGTAGCTAACTTCACATCGCGATCGAGATCGAGAGCGAGTCAGCCGATTTCGATAAAATTAAAATGGGACCACCTCTAAAGTAAACAAAAGGCTGAATTAATAACCTTCTTTTTTTACGTCGGTTAAAAATGCACTGACGTTCCACGCACATGGCATTCTTTATTTTTGCATTGCACACGTTGTCAACTGGCCAGTTGCTATTCCTACTCAAACCCACCGAGCTCTAGCACGTCGTTAGGTTGCATGTTTGTAATATATTGAACAATCGATAAACTGGCTACACAAGAGGGATACCTAATGCTGATTATGGGCGATTATAGATAGGATAGGATAGATAGACATTTACGAGTTCCTGGCGTCGTCATAGAATCGCTCTAATTAACTAAATAATGCAAAGGTGCTGACATAAATCTACTTAGCATTACGCTTATAAGATAATAGGTATCTATGTATTATTTACTTTCCTGATAAGATTATCTTGCCTTGGCTTACTTATTAAGGTATTTATCTGACTACACATATTAAAGAGGCTGTAATCCTGAGCTGAGTCAATGAATTAAAAGTAGTAGCTGTATTTAATCAACTTTTATAGACGAGTTAAGAAATATTGCCGCTTAACCATACATTAAACGATGATAAAAAAGATTTTGTGATAAAATTACGATCGATTTAATGCTTTTTTTAGGGTTCCGTATCCAGAGGGTAAAAACGGGACCCTATTACTAAGACTCCGCTGTCAGTATGTCTTTCACCAGGCTGTATCTCATGGACCGTAATAGGGAGAAAATTGAATTTTTCAAAGATGATGTATTTCTGTTGCTGCTATAGCAACAAATACCAAAATTTATAATAAAATTAATATTTAAGGGGGCTCCGAGACAACAAACTTGATTTTTTAGCCGTTTTTTGATAGATGTCAATAACGGTAACAACTAGACGCTTGAAATAATCACATAATATTTATTTGTATATTCACTTAAAAAATAATGATTGAATAAAATATAATAAATATTTAAGGCCCTCCTCCAATATTTATTTTACCTATACAATAAACCTGATTTATTGCTCGATATCGACAAAGGAAAGAAATTGGAAATGGGATTTGCAGGTTTTTACTGCACATTTCCCCATGTTTATTATTTAAATTAATATTTTGACGCCTGATATGTTCCAACATTTTGTTTAATCGCAACTGCGTAAGCATTAAAAGCAATCAACATTAGGTACTCGTACAAATTACTTGAAATAGAGGTCACAGTCGCTAGGACGCCCGTAGCTTTTATCCTGAGCAGTTGTTTCTATGAGAAAATCGGAAAATTCGGAAATAGGTAAGTTTGTCAGGTAGTTTATTGATCTAATATATGTAGAATCTAGATCCTAGATTAAGTGGTACTTATTACAGGGTTATTCCTATTCAATTAGCATCCGTAGGGGCTTATTCTGTACATCAAAACTAACAACTTTTGTTCTGCGACTTTAGTCAAAACTAAAAAAAATATATCAGCTATTCCATAAATTTTGTCGCGGGTTTACAATATTTTTCTATGAAACAACAATATTTTTATTGCGTTTTGACAAAAGTCGCAGAACAAAAGTTGTTAGTTTTGATGTACAGAATACGCCCCTAAAAGGATGCTAATTGATTACAAATAACCTTGTATAAAGGGAGCAATAACTCACCGGGCGGAGTTTTCGTGGGTCCAATAGGATAGATGACTAAACATAGTATAACTAGTCCGTTAAGTCAATCAAACAAATATTAGTGAAGATAAAGCCTGTTAAAATTCCACGTAACGTCACGACTAGACTACAAAAGTAGGGTCTTTTGACAGAGAAGTGACGTCACGTGCCCCCACTCTCGAACTTTGACAATGTTTATCTTTGTCATTTATTGTTTGATTAACAAAAGAAAAAAATACGTGCCCAATATTTTTGATAATCTAACTAACGAACTAATTATAATAATGTTTTTTTTTTATCAATTCATCATGCCTATTCCACATGATGCATCCTGACAGCGAGCCACCTTGTTAAGATTTCTCCCTCATCAAAGAAATAAGATGATGACGGAACCCCAGAGATCGTACAGAATGATCGTTATTGATTTACTTACTGAGATTTTCGTGCCGGCTGGTCTCAAAAGAATATTACTTACAATAAGCTCAATTCGTTGAAGCGTATAAAATTACGTTCGTCTTCGTAGTTAGTACCTACTTAAAAATCATAGTGAATATAGTTAGCTGCACGAAACGAGCGTAAAATCCATTTAACAAAAGACACATCATTTACTTTTAAACCCATATGTCGCTGCTGATGACATGTTCCATTTTGTATTTTTTATGCTTCGGTTCATTGTCAACGTGATTTTAATAAGAACAATAGCTAATGAGGTAATGACGACGGAAAAACAAGGTAACACAGGTGTACGATACAAATCGGATAATATAGATTTTACAATTGTACTTACATATTATAATAATGTAATATTATATATAGATCGGTAATTCCTATCATATGAGGGATTACCGGCGATCTATTTTCATACTTATAAGCTTATCATAAAGTGATATAAATACAGATTGATTTCATTAAAATATAAATGCATACGAATAAGCACAAAGGTATACGTAAGTAGGTACACTGTTTATTAATTTTGCATGACGCGCCTGATGTTCCTATTTAGCCATTAGGCCATTACATAATTTCTAAGGAAAATGGTATGGTTCGGGTCTGAATAACATTATGGGCGAAGTTGCTTACTTCACATTGATTTTACTACGCTTCTCTAAAAAAAATATCTTGACCTTACTTTCAGTCGAGTGAACCAACAGATGAGGATTTCTTTACAGGAAATAACATCTCGAAGCGTAAAAAAAGAACCTATGAGGTTTACGGAACCTTATTAAAATTAGGTGCATAGTTCGCCCTATAATGCAAGCTGCAGCAGACAGCTACTTTAAAAATAATTCTTAGCAGCGTGCCTTTCTTCCCACTACTCTCGTACTTCCTGGATATCTTTTTCTTTAGCTTAGCTAAGGCTCGTTGACGTCCTCCCTGTACCTACCTGCTTGGTATACGAGGCGAAAGATCATAAAAAGATAGGTCCAAACTACTCACGCAATAGTTCAAACTGAGGCAGCCAGCATAGGTACTTCCAAAATATTCTTACTCACTAGACTTCTTCCTCACTATTCCCATACTTCTAGAGTACATTTTGCTTCAGCTTGGCCAAGGCTCGCACGATGATGTCCTTCTTGTACTTGGGATACGAGGCGAAAGATGATAAAAAGACAGGTTCAAACTATTCACGCAATAGTTCAAACTGCGGCAGCCAGTGGCCTTTAAAAATATTTCCCTGGAGCGTGCCTTTCTTCCTACTACCTATACTTTCAAACTTCCAAACCATCTTTTGCTTCAGCTTATTGATGATGTCCTCCCTGTACCTACTTAGTACACGAGGTGAACTTAGGAGGCAAAAAGACAGGATCAAACTGCTCACGTACCTAATGGTTCAGACTGCGAAACATTAACTTTTATGATATTTCTCTGGAACTTGTCTTCTCCCCCACTTCTCTCGTACTTCCAGATCCAGAGCATCTTTTGCTTCAGCTTAGAGAAGGCTCGCACGATGATATCCTGAGGACATTGTCCTCTCTGTACCTACTTAGTAAACTAGGCAAACTTGCGAGGTAAAAGGTGATACAAAAAGATAGGACCAAACTACTCACGCAATAGTTCAAACTGCGGCAGCCAGCGAACTTTCAAAATATTTCCCTGGAGCGTGCCTTCTTCCCCGCTATCCTCGTACTTCCAAATCACTCTCTGTTTGAGCTTGGAGAGGGCGCGCACAATCATGTCTTCTCTGTACTTGGGGATGGTGGCCGTCTTGATCAGCGATCCGAAGCTAAACAGCACCACGCCATGCTCGGATTCGTTCAGGAACCGCTCCATGTACTGAAAGGAAGAGATGAGAAAGTTGAGTTGTCATTGTAAGTTTGTGTCTTTGTTTAGGGAGATCTTAGACTGCTATATTTTTTTTTTTTATAAAATACTATTTTATCTACGATCGCGGTTCTCTGCACTACTCTACAGTGATGACGAAGGTTGTAATTTTCTTATGTTTACTATTGGTGAGGAATAAAAAATTTAATTTTATTTTCAGGATTGTAGAAAGGTTAACTATGCATTCCGCCGCAACATATATCTGTGTATACCTATAAGTTGTGTTAGTGAGGTATACCATTTAGTATAAGTAACTGAAAATCAGCGATTTTATACATTTTTTTAAATTTTCCGTCCGAAAAAAAAAACAATTAAAACATGGACAAAAACACGAAAAAATTACTCTGAGGCCGTACGACGTTCGATAGATCAGCAAGAATAACCAATGTTGTTGTTTAGTACAACAAAATCGATGCCAATAAAATTAAGTCGATCAAGATCATTTCTATCAAGCAGACGGTAGGCGTTCGGTCTGACGACAATGATCTTTGGACTCGCTAATCGAATCCAATTTGTTCATGAAACCCTCCTACCCACTACCAACTCTAGGGGACCTAACTGTTAGTGCTTAAATAGTTCTTCCTATTGAACTACCGAATCATCAGTCTTAGATATGCATACTCCTATGTATCCATACATTATGTTAGTTGGATACTTACTAAAACTATGAGGAAACAGAAGAACTGTTACAAATCAAGAAATAATAAATAAATCAACACAAAAATATATGTATTTTGGTAGAGTATTTGGACTCAACACACACACATGCACGGACACACACACGCATTACACACACACGCACAACATACACACGCACAACACACACACATAAATATTAAAATAAAAAAATACATTTTTTGGAAAATGTTTGCAAGTTAGAGAGTAAATTTAAAATGTTTTCTTTTTGTTAAAAAATGTTAAATTAACCAAGATTGTTACCATAGTATGGATTTCGAAGAGCGGGGTCTTCTGACACAGGTATTTTTATACTTAAATGCCTCAATCTACAGTAAGTTAATGAATTATTGGTTACAGAAATAAAAACTTTTTTTTTATTATGGTACAGTCTGGGAGGTACTTGCTAAGTACCAAAACACTAATGAATATCACAAGTATAATGATCGTATTTTTTCGTATCAGTATTTCTTCCAAGTTAAAACTTGAGTAAATTTGAGTTGAATTTTAGGCAGTTGATACTGCAGCGTCAGATTTTCGCAAAAAATAACGACACTGCACCTAAAAACGGCAAGCAAAGATTTTGAGTATTTCATGAAGGCATCCAGATTAAATGTTAACAAAAAAATAAGTCGATGATCAGATTTGAAGTTTCAAGATTCTATACCCGGGTAGAAGAAGGCGTAGAAAATTCTTAGTAGTAGAAAAAACAGAAGTTACCTACAACAGCTAGTATACTATCCAGGGTTATATACTTGCCCTGTATTAAGCCGAAAGGGGGCCGAAAATTAATCGACCATTATTAACAACTTTTGCTATGGGGCCAACCTGGAATTCGAAAAAAAATCAGTAAAAAAAAAACTCGGATTCGACAAAATGTATGAAGCAGCTAATTTTTTTTTCTCTATTTCTGGGTCGGCCCCATAGTGAAAGTTGTATGTAACGATGCTGGTCTAAATCACCTCCTTTCGGTTTAATAAACCAGTTCTGGATAACCCTGTATACGTATGAAGGAAAAATATAATACACCAGTACTTCAGTTATTCCATAACTATACTCTTGTTTATTTAGAACCTGAACTTGTCACCCACTTTTCATTACCTATTGTGCAATAGGTGTCTTTGCATACAATGCAGGAACAAACAATGCATTTGCAGTGTTTCGTCACGATAATGATATCTAATCATAACCTGGTTTTGTTGTACTGAAATCGGATCAAAAATTAAACTTTACAATTCCTCGACATTCGACCTGTTGGTACTCGTAAGTACCACAGAGTCAAACAGATTAACCAGCCCGAATAAAGCAGGTGAATGGGTAGGTTGGAATTTATTTTAAAATTCAGCATGATCTCAGTAAACTAAAATGAAATTAATTAAAAACGTGAAATGTTTTTTACATGAATTCGTATTAACAATACTAGAACAACATCAATTTAAAATAAATCCATTGGATTATAAATTTAACAATTTACTTACTACGGTATACTGTAGGTAAACATGTTTTCGTTTTCTGGCAGAGTTTAGATAATATAAAAGACAAAAGGCAATAATAAAAATATAATTAGTCCGTCAGATTTAAAAAACATTCGTACGTACGTTACATATTTTTTAAAAGTAAAGTTACGCGTCACGCGTGACGTCACGAGTGCGCTACAAATGTACTGACTACGTCGCACTTGTGACGTCACGAACCCCTCTCCCAAACTTTGACAAGGTTATTTATTGTTTGATTGACAAAAGAAAAAATACGTAACCATTTTTTTTTGTAATCTGACTAACGGACTAATTATAATAATGATTTTCGTACCCAGTCATTATGCCTATTGGAGGTGCTAAGCATTTAATTTTGGCAGTGTGTTCAGGATGTTAACCGTGGGCGAGTTTCAGCCTAAGTAGTCTGTAATAGGACCTGGTTTTCAAGTAAGGCTGTCGTACCACAGTTTCGTGCTGTGTCGTCGTCGTTTCAGGCTTAGGACGTCCACTGCTGGACATAGGCCTCCTCTATAGATCTCCAATAAGACCGGTTGGTAGCGGCTTGCATCCAGCGCGATCCTGCGGACTTATTGAGGTCATCCATCCACCTTGTGGGTATACGTCCTACGCTGCGCTTGCTGGTACATGGTCTCCACTCGAGAACTTTTCGACCCCATCTGTCATCAACCCTACGGGCTATGAGCCCTGCCCGCTGTCATTTGCTCGCTGCTCGTTCCATTCGTGCTGTTTAACGACATAAAACTACTAGAAAGCTTTTCAACAGCCGCGCCGCCGTCATTCAATATTCTCGCGAAGTTTTCTATAAAATCTTATACTTAAGTATGTAGTAGTAATTTGAACCCAAACCCTTCAGCTTGTGAATCGAAAATCCTAACTATCGAGCTATCAACACGTTCACGGTAAGTATTCTTTAGTACCCTAGCAGGTACAAGTACTTAAACTATCAGTAATAGTTTATCAACATTGCTAATGGATTTCCACCCACAAGTTGCCTAGACTTTTACTTCCGCGAGACGTTGACTTTCCAACTGAGATTATCAACGTGAAGGTACAATATTAACCTACTGGTACTGCACCTACTTGGCTTTTGGAGCACCTAGATGACTGATCTTGTTCTCTGATCTGTGACCTAGATACATCCTACTCCTACTAGTAGTATGGACGGGAAAAAATAAATCGGTCGTTATCGCACCTTAGCATTTAGGAAACTAAAGTCATAATAGTACCTATGTAATTAAGTATCCATTCAGTTTAAGTTCTATGTCTTCAGTAAATTCAAACGAAAAACGAGCAAAGCAAACCAATCTAAAATAAGTATATTTATTACAAAAAATTGACATTTTTTTATAATTTTCAAAAGAAGAATACGAAAAGCAAAGATATGATACGTTCTAATGCGTAAGTATACAGAGCGCGAAAATTTGACAGTTTTCACAAAAATTTCAAAAGTTATAAACAAAACAGAATAACAAAGCACCGCTAGTATTCGTGAGCGTAGCGAGCGTGAAAATTTTAAGGTTAAGAAGAGACCTGAAAGACATCGGCCCAGGCCAAGACCAGGTTCCCCCTGGATTTGCCTTTGGGGCGCAGCGGGAACTTATCAAGAGCAAACTGAAAAAATAATAGCCCTGCATGGTCTGGACATTCTTGCACCCCCCAGAGTCTACGCCCTGAGCCTGGGCACGGTGGCACCGCCCTATTTACGGCACTGCTGGCTACGGCTGCAGACGGACGTTGCAGCTGCCACCGCGGCTACAGTGGCCTCTGTGGTCGTCACCGTCGGCGGTGCCAATGATTGATTACGTGAGTGGGTCGATTGTCTCAGATCAGCAACAAAATCAGTTATTCTATACAGGAAGCATAGCTGACAGGTATTAAATTCATTAAAACATCTCGTAAAATTAAAAACATGAATGTTCAGAGATTTAAACTGATAGATTTACACTTCGATCAAATATAGATTTATAAGTCAAAATGAACGATGTTATTGCTACATTTTAATGTAGACTTAGAAATTACTAGACAAGACTAGTTGTCGGTGTCTGAAACATAAGGGACTTTGTAATGATGACGCCACCAGAAATAAAAAATACAGCCCAATAAGTCATATATAACTTACTTCCTGAGAAGTCTCGAGCCAAATACAACAAAATTTACCATGATTTTATATTGTGGAAAAGTATCAAAAATGCACAATCGTTCTCAGAAAACGTCCGCTATTATCTATTTTAGCGAAAAAGCGCAAACTTTAATTAAAGAAATATTGTATTTTATTTTCCTCGTAGGTGTAGTGTAAAGCACTATGTATCACTCGGGAGAAAGTTCTATTTCTCCCCTCGGTGTACAATGTACTATTAAATCCTGGTTTTAGTTCTGAGTTTAGAGGCTAAGCTCTCAAATGGTCTGTACCATCAAAGTTAAAAAAATTATACGACGACGCTTCGGAAAATTGATCGAGATAAAGATAACTGAGATAAGTAAGGATGTATAATAAACAGTATAGGCTCTGGCCTATTTTACTTAGATAAACAATTATTTGCTGTGACAGACGAGTGCAATGTGTAAGGTCAGGATAGTGGGGTCAATAACTCGTCGCATCTGTTTCACCCTTCGATGCTGTCTCAGTATATTATTTTTCTTGTTTGAGAGCTATAACATGCTGGGCGATGCGCCTGCGTAGTGTTTAAAGGGTTTATTTTTTAATTTTTACTATCATAGTCAATGGAAGCTCAGTGGGTGGTGCATGGCGGTGGCTCGTCAGTGAAATGGATTCAGTCTATGCAGGCAATAAAGGTCTTTTTTATTCGCTTTCTATCTACGGTTTTTTGCCCATCTGATCCAGATGTTACACAGTAAGTATTAGAAAGTGTAGCTTGCTTTATTGCTACGCTTATGTATCGGTATTATTCAAAGTCTTTTTGTGTCGTGACAAAAAATCATTATTAAATCTTTATTAGATATTTACTTATTGTAAAAAAAGTTGATGCCTGTCATGGTTTGGGGAATTTGAACAACGCATTGGTGAGTCGCTGCAAAGAGGAGGATATAGGTAAACATTTAGGTAGGTAATTTGAATTCCTGGTAAATTTGAATGGTATATCTAATAACTTATTATTAGATGCAATCTTTCCTTCAGGTGGAATCCATGATAACTCGGTAAATACATCTTGTAGCTACTTAGATCATCATGAACCAAGAACATTTGAAGACACCTTGAGATGTTAAGAATTTTGTCTTGAGGACAATAGTGTGTGCGATTATGAGCTTTGTTATGCATGATTTCAAAGCATTACCTCCTACACCTTTTATAGGTTCTTGGGACAAAAGGGTGATTAATGGAAGTTGGTTGGGAAGTAGTAAGTACTTACATACTTTGTTACTCTAATAAACCTTTAAATGAAGGTAGGTAGACTAATACATTCCAAAACAAATATAATTACTCACTGATTGTTAACACTTTACGTAGGTACTCTAAAATATCTTCAAATAGCTGATGATTATTACGAGTTGAATGATGTTTTCTATGGCACAGCTGTTCTTTGTCGCGATTTCATGGTAGGTCCCGTAGTAAGTAGGTACTTGAGGTTATTCATAACTTCGAGTAAGAATAAGAATACGACAGTGTAAACTTAACAAGGTTTCATAACTAGAGATTAGGCCCAATTATGAACGCGCCATCATAAATCTAATAGCAACGTAAAAAGTGTTCTCTCTATCGAATGCCTTTAGTGAAAAAGAAACGGAAATAATCTAAATAGCTATTATAATTACGATGGCACCTTCATAATTAGGCCTATTGTGATTCAAATTTCGTTATTCTTCGTGAAATTTTCGATTTAGTATGATGTACGATTTACCTATAGCCGGATTTTTTAGGTTCAATACTACTTTTATTACTGATTTCCAAAAAGGAGAAGGTATTATGTTTGTCTGTATGTATTTTGTATGTATGTTCATCGATATTTTCGCATATCGTGAACTGATTTAAAAAATATTTTTTATTTCGAAAAGGTATCACTCATTCGAGAGGGGTTGGCAAGAAGTTGCGATGGATGGCGACTCATGGAAGGAAATCGGGGAGACCTTTGCCCAGAAGTGGGACAGCATAAGTTAAAAAATAATCGAAAAGGTATAAGTATGTACTCCCAAAGTCCCAAGGTAATCCCATTCAAATTTTATCGAAATCGGTTGAGCCATTTTTGATTAATCAACAACAATGAAAAAAAAACATGGATTACACATCGATTCGTGCGAACTATTCGAAATGTAGGTACACGTTGGAAGTCGGTTATGTTATTTTTGGCAAAAATAAATAAAATTGTATAAAAATCAATAAAATTTTACTACTTCATTCATTCATCAATAATTTCACTTGATACTTATTACGATGTTATGCGAGCTACGTGTTTGTGTATGACTTTGAATAACTTAGTAGGTGTTACGGTCGATAATTTTATGTCGATTTCTAAGATCGATAAGAGACGCATTACTAGAAAAATATTTCACCTAAGCACAATAAATTTTTACTGTACTGGCTATGACAGAATTAAATTTAAAATCCTCTGTAGACAAAAGTAAGCTTACCGCTGGGATATGTTCAGGTTTTCTGGTGTGATCCAAATGCATCCCTCCCACTTCGACCATCCCTGGCAAAACGGGCCGCACGCCGTTCAGGCTATGAAACGAATTCAGGAGCATCATGCTAATATTGCTTCCTAACTCCTGCAAGTCAGGGATCTTCCTGCCGAAATGCTTCTCGATAATTTCTTCCTCCTTCAACTGAATAGCATATCGGAACCATAGTTTGTAGAAATTAAGCAAGACGGTGTTTTCAAGCCGCTGCCAGAACGTCATTTTGGAGGAATAGTCACCGCTGATGATGGGAACATAAGACGGGTTGTCCGACACTCCGATGCGGTCCGCAGACCATTGCATCATGGAACTGGACAGCAGGGCGATCGCCGGCGCCTTCAAACCGTACACATGAGCCAAACCGAGCATACAATCACTGTTGAAATTCTCCACTAAAACGACATCGTAATCCTTCTTCAACGTTTCTGCCAAAGGCACAAAATTCACTAACTTGGAGCACACATTCAGCGCCATAGGAGCTAACGGGGCAAACTCGGAGATTTGTTTAGCTATTTTATCCAAACGGAGAGCCTTCAACATTAAATTTGGATTTTCATAGAAGGATAAATCAAAAGATTCCACGCCAAGATCGGCGAGTCCCTCGAGGCTGATGTCGGTGTAGTTTGCGGGGGGGTTTTTGGTCGGGAAGAAGGAGACGACGGTGACGTGGTGTCCTCGTTCTGCAAGTCGTTTTAGGAGCGGCTCGAAGACCATCTGGTGGCTCTTGCCTGTATGGGGGAAGAGGCCGAGAACGCGCGCGGAGTCGCCGCCGCGAGCGAGTGTGAGCGCCGCGACCAGCGCGAGCAGGGATAGCATGGCGAGTAGTGGCTCGCAGCGAGTCGACAAGTGGACTGCCGCCACCGCGCCGGCCGCCGCTCGACGGCACCGAGTACCCTCGATCGAACCGGCCTATTTTCAGCATGTTGCAGCGTCATAATAGGGGGTGACAAATGACTGCGTTTAAGGGCAAGGTCTTAATGTCAAGTTAAGGATACCTAGATATGTTACTATTAACATGAAAATTTTGTTTATAGCTAGCATGTTTGTTTAGATTCTAAACAAAAAACAGATTTCATGTTCATTATTGTACTTACCTACTACGGTAGATACATACATCCCATTATCTGTTGAAGTATATAGGTGTGTATTCTAAAAAATATTTTTTTAAATTATGTATTTATTTTAAGTGGAAATAGATATTTTGTTTGATTTTTGACGGAGGTAGGGTATTGGAAAGCCCTGCCTCCGTCATTGTTTACAATTTGGATATCTTCAAGTAAAGAGTGAATAGGTATCTTCTAGGTCTACATACCTACTCTATCTTCGGCTAACTTCGCTTTCCATCAGGCGAGTTGGTAGCCAATTGTAGCTCTATTATACATAAAAAAGTAGATTTATACTACAGGGTTATCTGCTTCCCCATACTACGAGTAAGCCGAAAGAGGATGAAAGACCATCATTATACATAACTTTTACTATAGGCCAACCCGGCATTTGAGAAAAAAGAAATCAACTGCTCCTTACAAAATTGCAACTCGGAATCGACAACATGTATTAAACAGCTGTTTTTTAGGGTTCCGTACCCAAGGGTTAAAACGGAACCCTATTACTAAGACTCCGCTGTCCGTACATCTGTACGTCTGTCTGTCAGTCACCAGGCTGTATCTCATGAACTGTGATAGCTAAAACGTTGAAATTTTCAGAGATGACGTATATCTGTTGCCGCTATAACAGAAAACCGGCCAAGTGCGAGTCGGACTCGCGCACCGAGGGTTCCGTACAAACCTGCAAGGTTTACAAAGTTCGTTCATTACGACAAAAAAAGTAATAAGTTTATATTTATTAAAAAATATATATTTTGTAATGTAACTAAAAATTTAAGGTTTTCGGAATTTTTCCTTTATGTGTGCTATAAAACGTTGCTTCATGCCAAATTTCAAGATTCTAGGTCGACTGGAAGTACCCTTTAGGTTTTGATTCCCTTGCGAGTACTTGCGAGTTTCAAAATATGCAGCTTAAATTGCTGTTTCTTTTGATTTCGTTGACATAGAAGTTTGATTTTGTTACAGCTTAAAGGTATTATAGACCTGAGTATTTGGTATGAATTTCAATTTAATACCTCTACGCGTTTATGAGGAAATGGGTAGTAAGGTTAAAATTATTAAAAAAAAATATATTATGTGATGTAACTAAAAATTTATGGTTTTCGTAATTTTTCCTTTATCTATGCTACTAAGACGTTGCTTCGTACCAAATTTCAAGATTCTGAGTTCACGGGAAGCACCCTGTAGGTTTTGATTCCCTTGCAAGTGTCGAAAATTTGCGGCATAAACGGCTGTATCTTTTGATTGCGTTGGCTTAGGAGTTTGATTTTTTCACAGCTTCAAGGGACAGTAGACCTGAGTAATTGATATAAATTTCAGCTTCATACCTCCACGCGTTCCTGAGAAAAAGGGTCTTGACAGACGGACGGACGGACAGACGGACAACAAAGTGATCCTATAAGGGTTCCGTTTTTTCCTTTTGAGGTACGGAACCCTAAAAATACTAAAAACAGAATAAAATAAAGATTTAAGGGGGCTCCCATACAACAAACCTGAATTTTTAACTGTTTTTCGCTCGATATTCATAACGGTGATAGGTAGACGCTTGAAATGTTCACAGAATATATAGTTAAATATTTACTTCAAAAATAAATAATTAAATTAATATGACTGAATAAAATAATACGAATATTTAATGGGGGCTCTCATATAAGAAACGTGATTTTTTTTGTTCGACATTAATAACAGCAACAGGAAGATGCTTGAAATATTCACAGAATGTTAAGTTGTATATTATCTTCAAAAATTAATAAGTAAATTAAAAAATAAAATATATTCCATACGGTACGGAAACCTTCGTGCGCAAGTCCGACTCGCACTTGACCGATTTTTTTTATTAGACGGAACTATCAGAGCACGAGCATAAGATATAGGTATGCGTAGGTAGGTAGGTACTAGTTGAAAAGTCAAATAAGACAGTGACAATGAAAGTCAGGAGGAATCGCCGGATTTCCGTTGGTAAATCGTAGCTACTGTAGCAGAGCTTGATGAAATTAGAATAAATTGCGACCTACAGTCGCCATTCCAAATATCCTGAAGATATCCTGGAATCCTCCATCCATCCATCCATCAGTCATAGGACGTCCACCGCTAGACATATGCCTCCCCTATGGATCTCCAATAAGACCGGTGGAAATCCTCCAAACTTCCTGAACTCCTGAGAAGAGCCAAAATGTCATGATGTATCTAACTCCTGAGAAGAGCCAAAATGTCATGATGTATCTAAACATTATTGCGCCATGAAAAATAGCATATATAGATAAGCTTATTAGGTATAATCGATTTGATTTTAAGATAACCTTACTCGTATTAAGCATGGTGAAATTGTGTAAATCGTTGGTAATCAGGCTTAGTAATGAATGAAATACAACGCAATAGCGAGCGGATTTCAATAAATCTAAAAACTATTAAGTTACCACAACGTGCTATAAAGTAACCAATATTATCTTGAGCAACAACTGTAGCCTACTTGCTGCTAGGCATAAGTACTTTCATTAAGAAAATTCGTCTTGTGAAATATTGTGTTTATATTGGAGCTAAAGCACAAACGTATATGGGCTATTGCAATGCTCGTTCTATAAGGCGTATTCAATTGACGCGGGCGCGGTGCGGTGGCGCTTGCTTGGTTTAATTGAGATACTACATTTACTTTACTTATTTACGTACCTATAGGCCCAATCATACAAGTTAGCGGTTGTGAAGATAGCTACAAGCTGCGCAATATCCAATCCCGACTGAAGCTCACATAAAGCTGTGCGTTGACTGAGATTCGCGCAGCTTGTAGCTCACTTCACATCCACGGGCTTGCTTGTATGATTCGGCCTATAGATTGGTTCCCTTTTTCATACGTAAGTTATTTATTTCGCGCCTAGTTTTCTTCATTGAAGACTATTCTATGTGATTGAATGATGGGAATAAGATTGGCGCGAGACAGACAAGAAGAGCATAGTTTCCTATGGCAACGCTAAGCACAAGCTAGTAGGTAGGTACGTAGGTACCTATTTAGTGGTCCTACCAAAGACGTTTACAGCGACGATGAATAATGATGATAGGTATTGAAATAGATCATAAGAATACTTTTTAGTCCAACATTTCCTGGTATTGGGTAATCGATTACGCTTCAAGGCCAATAACACTCTGGTGTTATTGTTAGTTGACCCCTTGACTTAAGAACCATAAAATTAATCACTGTTTCACATGACTTGAATGATAAAGTTTAGTTTGCTATCAACTTACCGCTGGTATATGTTCCGGTTTCTTGCTATGGTTCAAATGCATTCCTCCAACTTCGACGACCCCCGGCAGCAGAGGCCGCACACCGTTCAGGCTGTGGAACACATTCAGCAGCATCGTCGTAATATTCTTCCCTAACACTTGCAGATCCGGGATCTGCCGGCCAAAGTGCTTCTCGATAATTTCTTGCTCTTTCAACTGGATAGAGTATCGATACCATGCTTTGAAAAAGTAATTGAAGAAAGTGTTCTCTAGCCGGTGCCAGAAATCCATCCTGGTGGGCATGTTGCCGCCACTGACAATACGTACATATGACGGGTTATCAACAGCACCGATGCGGTCCGCAGACCAGTGCATCATCGGACACGAAGACAGAGCCACGATAGGCGCCTTCACTCCATACACGTGCGCCAAACCGAGCATGCAATCGCTGTTAAAGTTCTCCACCAACACCACATCGTACTCCTTCTTCAGAGCGTCAGCCAACGGCGCAAAACTCACAATCTTAGAGCACGTATCCAAAGCCATGTCCGACAACGGGCCGAGTTCAAACAGTTGATTCAAAACTCTATCCAAAGCAGGTAGAGTAGTCTTGAGAAATGTGTTTGGGTTTTCAAACAATGCCATGTCGACGGTTTCTAGGCCTAGTTGAGACAGACTTGCGAGGCTGACGTCTGTGTAGTTGGCAGGGGGGTGTTGCAGCGGGAAGTAGGAGACGACGGTGACGTGGTGTCCGCGTTCCGCGAGGCGCCGCAGGAGTGGTTCGAAGACCATCTGGTGGCTCTTGCCCGTGTGGGGGAATAGTCCGAGCACGCGCGCGGTTTCCCCGTGGCGCGCGAGCGTGAGCGCCGCGACCAGCGTCAGAAGAGCGAACATGGCGCGCTCTGCTTCCCAGAGAGTCGTCTGGAACACTGCCGGAGCCGGCCGAGTTCGCGCCCGCCGCACGACACACATTTCTATCGGCCTATTTTCAGTTTGCATGGCGCAGTTACGTGATCGTTACCTAAGCGTTTAAGGACAAGGTTGTTGGAGAATAACATTATGATGTAAACGTAAACAATACCATTTGTTGATAATGATCACACAATAACACCTATTTGTTGTGAAATTATTTTGTTGACAATCCATTTTACTAGAGTGATTTACTCTGCTCCACCTAGAGAAACGAAGAGAAATCAGTGATTGAAATTATTTACACGCTTGATAACCGTAAAGTTGCTGCAGAGACAATTAAGATTCGGTTTAGGTATTTCAAGAGTATCAGTAGATAGAGTTGGCAAACGCGTGACGAACCACAAATATATTTTAATGACTTTTTAGAAACCGATAGAATGCAATCCTATTTCATAAATAGGTACTGTACTTATTCTGAAAATTAACTGACATAGGTACGATTGTCCTACATGTATCATACGATTTTATTGCAAATTAATGCATAATACTAACTGTTCATTATAGTGCAGACTGCAGAGTTGATAAAACTCGACAATGTTAAAGGTTATCATCGACTTATCGATCACGACAACGTAACGCGTAAGGGCGCGTTCCCACTATGTTGAACGCTAGCTCGTATAATTATTTAAATGGAGGTGTAAAGGTGTTGATGTTGACATAGGTACTTCCTACATAATAATATAAGATGACACGATTAATTGTAATAATTTATGACTTATTTGCAGTACTACAGATTGACAATTCAAACGGGAATATCATAAAGACGATAGTCGCCCTAAGATAAATTATTATTCGTCCCAACGATGTGAGAACGCGCCCTAAGTAGGCGTAGATATGTTTGTGCCGTAATAAACTTGAAAATACTGGGTTAAATAACTTACGCTCAATCTCTTAAGAGTGACTTATTGGCACATCAAGATGAATGACTTCTACTATGGGTCCAACTCTGAAATAGCAACAAAACCAGCGGTTTAACCAGATACTAGAGCGAATCCTATAGAAACAATAGTCGTAACATAATGTCATCGGACGAGCATAACACTGCGATATACGCGATACGGCGATTGTAATTTAATCATAGCAATCCTGTTACATACATTTCTATAACAGATTAGGTTAGAAGCCCTAGAATGTATCACAGATTCTGATGTAGGTATTAATGTGCATTTCCACTAGATATACGAGAATGTGCATTTCCAATAGATTTACGAGTAGGTATATGTTGTGACGACATCGAGGCTTGTGTACTTAAATGGAGGGGTTCACATGTAGGACGACCAGCCACCAGCCAACTGGCTGTGAGGGTGCTGGAGGTACCACTCGCCCTCGCGGATTAGTCGGATGCTCGCACCCTCCGAAGAGTTCCCTGCGGGCAGTGTTCCCGCAGTAAAGAGGACATCCTCGGGGCTGCAACCTCGCTCCCTCAAAAGTAGCAAGATGAAACCGTTGATTGATTGCATACAAAAAAACATACAGTCGTATTGAGAACCATCTTTTTTGAAGTCAGTGTGTGAAAAAAGTGAGAAATAAATATTTTCGTTACATGGTCGAATGTATAATTTAACAGAGTATTGATATTAAAGAGCCGCACGTAAATATACCAAATTATTATGTTGCAATACATGATTGAGTATGGAGTATTGAAGATGACCGATCCGTTCTTTTGGCCACCATCACAGTAGAGATCGCGCGACATGCTCGTTTGTCGAGTTGCCAATCAGTGGCTAGATTGGCTAAAACTAGGTCAATCAATCTACTCATAACAACGTTGAAGTCAAGTTCGTCGAACTCGCGGACCGAGGTCAATACACTAAAGGTCTAGAATAAGAATAAGAAAATGTTTATTGTAAAGCCGTGTAAAAAGATGTTACATACAAATTGTTTCAACAGCCTGCCCATTTCGAGCGTACAATAGTGATTTATAAATAATAAGTAATAGGTAGTTCTATATTAACAAAAATAATAGATATATTTGTTAGGTACAGATACAGATTAGGTTTTATTGCAGGTACAGATTGTTAATTACTATACATGACTTATACCTATTATCATTAACAATTTCAACCTAAAAGTGCTAGTCAATTACAGGTTAAGTAAATTATATTTGCTTATTTTGTGGTCTTCGAAAAATTCTTTTGTGCTATAAAAAGCTTTCGAAATAAGCCATGTTTTTAATTTTCTCTTAAAGTTATTTCCTTCTAGTAATTTTATTTCTAGTGGCAAGCAGTTGTAAATTTTGATTGCCATGGCATAAGCACTGTTAGCAAACATACTATTATTATGTTGCGGTATATACATGTTAATCTTATGTTTAGGTCTCCTAATATCGCCTCGAGTACATAATGTTTCGTTGAAGTCATTTTTATTATTTTTCACAAATGTACAAGTCTCATAAATATATATACTAGTCAAGGTTTTTCAAGTCAAATTACTTGTTTTAAATATATTACGTAATGTATCTGTACTATTTAATTTGTGTATGATTCTCAAACATCTTTTTTGCATGATGAAAGTTGAATTAATTTCCACAGAATTACCCCAAAATATCACACCATAAGTTAATCGAGGATAAACGTAACCGTAATAAGCATTTATAGCGATTTGCTTGGAATATATATTTGTTAGTATGCTTAAAACGTAACAATACTGACAGAGTTTATTGTTTATTTTAGTTATATGCGACTTCCAATTGAGGTTAGTATCTATATTAATACCTAAAAAGTTTGTTGCTGGTACGGTGTTTATTTGTTTATTTTTATACGTAATGGTAAGATCTAGTGAAGTTTGTTTATAGTTTTTGAATTGCAGTAATTTAGTTTTACCTGCGTTTAATTTTAGTTTTATATTTTCTAGCCAGAATCCTACTGTTTTTAAAGTTTGGTTAATTTCATTTTCATTTATTTTGTTTATTCATTCATTAGAACGGCATACGCCAATAACACTAATTACAAAGTCATATTTCTGTTTGTTTAATTTTCCTTTAGGAATATAAAAAGTAGCATCATCTGCAAACATTACGCAAGGGTGTTTAGTAACTTGGGGAAGTTCGTTGACGTAGATTAAAAATAAAAGAGGCCCAATGATACTACCTTGAGGTATTCCTGATGTTAACACTTCGGATTTAGAGACTATTTGTTCGACTGTTTTAGAGGATCTATTGTAGACGTCTAAGACTACCGATTGTGATCTATCTTGTAGGTATGATTTGATGAGTTTTAGAGCAAGTCCTCTTATCCCTGCTCTTTCTAGTTTCCTAAGTAATATTTTATGTTCCACACTATCAAATGCTTTAGATAAATCTAGGAACAAAGCAACTCCAGGTTCTTTAGCATTTATGTTCTTAGCTACTCTCTTAAGCATTTTAAAAATAGCTAGAGATGTATTCTTACCCTCTTGGAACCCGAATTGATTTTCATTGATAATATTGTTTTGCTTAAAAAAATTGTAGAACCTTTTGTAAGTATATTACTTTCTCAAATATTTTCGAAAAACAAGGAAGGAGAGCGATGGGTCTATAGTTATTCGGGTCATCTTTAGATCCCTTTTTATGAATAGGTTTGATCAAGGCGATTTTAAGTTTGTGTGGAAAGCAGCCAGACGATAAAGAAAGGTTGATAATACGTACTAAGGGTTCCAAAATGATGAAGATACTGCGTTTGATAACTTGCATTGGTATTTTATCGTGACCAGAAGTATTTTTGTTTTTTATTCCTTGCACGATATTTAGTATCTCTGAAATATCCGTTGGAGCTAGAAAGATTGAGTTGTGATTTAGTGGTAAAATATTGCAACGTTTGCTAGAAGCTTCTCTACTAATAACATAAGACTAACCTATTCAAGTAGACCAGCAATT
Source organism: Hypomecis atomaria (assembly GCA_964007245.1). Lineage (NCBI taxonomy): Eukaryota > Metazoa > Arthropoda > Insecta > Lepidoptera > Geometridae > Hypomecis > Hypomecis atomaria. The sequence continues at coordinate 10,100,653 of OZ023287.1, read as the reverse complement.
CGAATACTAAAAATGTGCTAAAAATCTATCCAATACTTGATCAGGTTAGTCTATGCAAATACTAGTAGTTCTCCGAACAGTAGAACTCGCGACACATATCTTTAAATGAATTTTAAATGAAGCCAATACATATCGACTCGCTATTGACCGATTTGGTTCATACTTGCAAATCTTGTTAGGATTTAAATAGATACCTACTAACTAAACAATCTTGCCTATACTCATCCAAATCGGCTGATAAATAACTCGAAAGCAAATCCACCCCCCAATTTTGAGGGTAATCTATCTATCTATTCAGCCTGTTCCACCCACTGCTGAGCATAGGCCTCCTCACTTGAGGGCCTCCTCACTTAATCCCCCCAATCAAATATCACCGATGACAAAAAATACATTAACGCTGATTGTCTCGGTCAGCGCAGTCATAGAATAATTATTCTATGAGCGCAGTAATGTTTTATTTAGTAAAATAAAATATCGGCCGCGATAGAAAACACGGTTCATTAAATGGGCCATAAATCATAAACGGTAAGTTTTGCAAAAAAGTTTCCTAGAAATAAAAGATGCAAAATGTTATTCTCTACAATAATGATCTCAATGACTTTTGCCCTAAAGTGCATTGTTTCAGAGATATCGGCCAGAAACCATTTTTCAAGATGGCGTTTGAAGCTGCACTTGGTTCTGTCAGAATTTTGGGATTTTATGCTCAGTAAGTGATCCTAAACCTTATAAAAAACAAAAATTGGATCGGAAAAGTAAAATTATATTTTACTGACCTACAATCAACTCGTAGCTTTATGTGTACAATATGTGACGTGTATGTGACGTCAGTCAGGATTGGATATTGCGCAGCTTGTAGCTAACTTCACATCCGCCGACTTGTATGATTCGGTCTATAGGTACAGAGCGCTATTACTAAAACCCGTGCATTTCAGCCAAGTTCCGCTCCGGCTTTTGTAGTTGAGATTTCCACTTTATACCCCAGAGCAATTTGTTGAAGTCGTGAGCCGAGCCCTACAGGGTTTTTAAGTAAATAAACTGAAATTTGCCACTACAAATCCCCGAACATGTTATCGAAAGAAGCAGGATATTGTAGCGCTCATTCGCTTGTCCCCCAATATTTATTTTATTTGGGTCGATCAACTTTTTCTTGAACCAGACCTTCAATAATTATTAAAATGAATATAATTTTTAATATACAATAAATTATAATATAATAATACACAATAAATCAAAGATTTCAATGACAATATTTGGCGTGAAGTAAATCTTAAATAAAAATCTTGTTCACATAAAAATCAAAGATGAACTACGAATTCTATCCATTGGATAACCAGTTTGAAACTAACAATTTTCTCCTTTATTAATGTTACTACAATACCCAGTTAGGTCCAAAATGCAACTCGGCCATATTGCTCTGGGGTTTTAAGTGCAAATCCCAACTACAAAAACCGGAGAGCGGTACTTGGCTGAAATGCACGGGGTTTTGTAATGTCGCAGATAGGTACAGATTACAGGTGGCTGAGCGCCCAGACTCCAACAGTTATTATTGTTATCTTTATCATCATTTATCAACCTCTGTAAACTTCCTTATCTAATCATCAAACCTATTGAGTATTGAGCAATAGTTCTGATATTATATTATGAATCTTACCTATTTTTACGCTCAGAATCCTGCACAACTTTCTTTCAGTTCATTCCTTGTTCCATGGCCTTTCTTGTACGGTGTTCACATTCAAGGTCTTCGATGATTGAGGAATTTCTTCTTGCCAATAGTGTTGTTTGTTTGATGAAATCTTCTCTGCTTCTTAGGTACCTATATAGTTTTGTTGACGACTGAAGCTAAAACCCTGTTCACATTTTGCTCCAGCTGGGTAAATGGAAAAAAATATTTTGTGATATTATGCTATCCAGGTTTCCCGAACTTGCATTTTGAGTTCCTCGAATAGACGTCATTATAGACCCACCGTCGAACAGACTAGGTGGACCTACGACCTAATTAGGACCGCTGTAACCTGGACGGATGTGAGCCGCTTCCAACAGATCCCCTATTATGGCAAAGGGACAAATTATCTTTCTGCCAATTTATCCCCTAGGTGTAGGATAAAATTATGACTAGTTGTTGTCGTTATTGACAATTGAAATTAATAGTGGATCAAAATTGTTTTATCCCTTTGCCATGCTAGGGGTGCTGGTCTTTTAGAAAATCTATAAGAAACGCCATACTCTTTATTGGCTGTTCTACGGCTGAAATATGATGATGAGTCGTCATTACAATAAGAACTCGACCACAACGTCGCTTACCATCGCGAGTTGGTGATCAAACGCGGACTTATTTGCGTAAAAAAAAGGACTCGAACGTACAATAAAGAGGGTCTTAGTTCAAATCGCTCGCCTGATATGCTAATCATGGTTTGTAGTATCCGGTTTTTTGCACTATGAGACGTATAAGTCGCGTGACGTAAAAAGAACGCTGGAGTGTCAAGCTACGCACAAGAAAATTTACTCCTATTACGTATGCAGTAGGAGTTGAATTTCCTTGCTGCAATTAAAGTTGCGTACTAGGAGATTTAACTCCTATTGGCAATGTTATAAGTGTTAAATTTCCTTGTGCGCAGTTTGAAGATCCAGCAATCTTAGCGACGCGACCTTAGAGACCTTCGATGTTGGTTTATCCATGAATTTGCAAACACTAATTTTTGTAAATAGAACATGGAGACTGGAGTGGAACGAGGATGAAAGCTAAAGACGATCCATATCCTTTGAAAACAATAAATAATTGAAATATTAAACTTTTATTAGCAAAATACTGAATCACATCAAAACTGACATCACTTTCACGTTCACTGATACACTTTACAACCAAACATTCGGTACTAATAATAAATTATGACTTATTGGAGTTCACTAGTTCTGAGTAGATTATCACCTTATTCACAATGGGCCAGTCCATGTACGTTGTCAACTTCTAACCGACGGGAAGTGTAACGAGCGAGAGGGAGACAGCACATGGGCTAAACAGGCCAGTAGACACTGAATAAGACTGAAAGATTAGAAGTAAACTACGCCGCGATCAACACCACAATCATTCTGAAACAAAAGATTAAACTTTGTAGATTATTGAGAAAACAATCATACATACAGATACACCTCATCCCCGCTGACATATTTTTTTAACGAAGCAAAGCAGAGGTCTGAATCCTAAACTTCAGCGTTCGCATGTGGCTCCATACATTTTGGTTAGTTCTTCTTCGTTTCCGCCAGGTGCGCTGTACAAAGATGCCAGAGCCACATGGAAACATCAGCAGTTTCAATTTACGTGTAAACCTGGACAAACCCCTCTGTGCATCTACACTACGATTTTGCTTTCGTCTGCCCAGATGTTGATTTTTGTCTAAAGGTTGCATTTTTCAAAAATCTTAGCTACACCATAATATATTATGACATACTTATTAATTTTAGAGTACATATTTACAGTTGTATTGTGTTAATTCACCAACTTTGCAAATGGGAAATATTATCATAATCGGATTTCTATTGTTCATGATTTTTCAGTTGCTACAAACTATACATAACAATTTATTTCAAATGATCTTGTAACTTTTAACTTCTATTGTAAGAGAGAACAAAGTTCACATTATTTCTATTAGAATTTTAAATAGTTTAGTAGTGTTAGCAACCTTTAGACTCATTAACAATATGTTCAGCACCAAGGTATGTCTGAATTTTTGTTTTTGGATTTTTTGATTAGCTATAGTGAGGGCCAATACACAAACTGCTGTCCAACAAAAGCCTCACCAACTTACCTCAACACCAGAGATTTCACAATTTCGTAAAATAGTCAAATAGAAATTTTATGATCGAATCGCTGCCTCGAAAAGAAGAAGATTATCATGAAATTATACTATTTGAATTAGTTCTTTTTTAGGGTTCCGTACCCAAAGGGTAAAATCGGGACCCTATTACTAAGACTCCGATGTCTGTCTGTCTGTCACCAAGCTGTATCTCATGAACCATAATAGCTAGAACGTTGAAATTTTCACAGATGACGTATCTGTTGCCACTATAACAACAAATACTAAAAACAAAAAAAAAAATTTAAGGGCCATACAACAAACCTGAATTTTTTGTCGTTTTTCACTCGATATTATTAAAGGCAACAGAAAGATGCTTGAAATATTAACAGAATATTTAGTTGTATATTCAAGTCAAAAAAATAAAAAAATAAATAAAGGGGGGCTTCCATATGGTATGTAACCCTTCGTGCGCGAGTTCGACTCATACTTGGCAGATTATTTATCATTATTAGTAGAGTTGAAACTGAGGACAGACATTCAACATTTCTTTTATGAATACTGATATGAGAATATACATAAGTTTATGTGTTCTTTCACACACAATCTTGGCTTGTTGATATTTCTAATCCAATGTCAATGAAAGGCTCAGCCAGCAAAACAACACAGAACTCAGTTTTCAAAGGAAATAAGATATATCATCATCATCATCATCCACAAAATTCTTTAACCCATTGCTGGGTATAAGCCTCTCTCTTACGGTGCTATCTGCCTCAGTCCTCTAACTAAGCAAAGCTTGTGATAAGGCTGCCAGAGACTGATATACTACATATATACATATTTTTGATTACATACTTATATAGATAGTAACTAAAATTAAATAACACCCAGACACAGAGCAAACACCTATGTTCATCACATAAATACTTGCCCTGGGTGGGGATCGAACCCACGCCTCTTTGACCCTGAAGTTGGGGTCACTGACTGCTGAGCCACCAAGGCAGTCGACCCATCTTGCAGCCGGACGACCAATGCTGTGCTTACCTTGCCTCAGCCACCATTCTGATATATCATTGTTGTGACCAATTAAAAAAGATATATTTTACAAGGTATTGAAATGGTTTACGGTTAATTTTGCTTAGTTATTTTTTATTAATTAATCCTATCAATGGGCACTGTAGCCTGTATCAAACAGTAATGTGTTTAATTTATTTAAATTGGTGATTTAAAGTATTTCAACCTTATTATTAATTAAGATTCCCCTAAGATATTTATGAATCCTAAGTTAATCAGTAGGCTATGAATATACAATTAACCAGAGAGGTAAGTCATTGACCTCACAAACAAAGGGATGTATATGCCCAGCCCATTAATAACTATAACATATCAGCTTTTGATAACCCAGTTATCGAAAGCTGATATTTACTACTAATAATTATTATAGTACAATTTAATACAATGAAATATATGGAAACTACTATAGTTTTCAGTCCATATCTACTCAATTTTTTTTTCATTGCTTATATTTACATTATTTTTCATTTAAATGTGAGAGTAAAGATCCGAATACTTATTGCTCATCATCATCATAAAATTGAGCATAATCAGTGGTAGCTATTCATTTATAAAACTTCGAGGAACTGTCAAAGGACAAAATTAGAACAGTTTGTATTCAGAATTTTCCTGGTGTCCTTATTGGGTCACAACTCATTACTCACCCGTAGAGATATAAGAAGAATGATAACAAGTAAAAAGCAAGCTTGATCCAACCCTCTCGCTGGCATGTGGTTAGCACATCAGCATTCATAATGCTTGTCGGATCATACAGCCCAGGGCCCGACATCACCGGCCTTGTATAGTATCTGAAAGGATAATTGTCATAATGAGTTCACTATTATTATTTGATTACAGATGTACTAAGAAATAAAAATTGTAACAATGACATGAGCATTGTTATCAATATTTATCATCATTACAGGTACTGATATATCTTCTTACAAATAAAATTCTAATATAAATTCAATAGTGTGAAAATGTGCAGGTCATGAATTATTCAGAGGTCATAATTTACCTGTGAATGTGATACAAAATTAATGGAATGTTTATCAACAATGAAAACCATTCTCCAGACAACAGGAATAATACGTTGATCAGTAAGTGCAATAGATACTCCGGTAGAACCAGCTGGAACAATAAAAAAGTAATTAGCTAAGAACAAGCAAGAATGGCTAGGTTATGAACATTTTTTACTCACCGGATTCAAGCTATTGCACTGATCTATTGGATTTTTATAATCGGTCTTGAGTTCATCGAAGGCTATTACATGAAATATTGAGAAAAATATGAGAAATGCATCAACAATTAAAGCTATAATGTAGGAAAAGGCAGGAAAGCTAAACGCCATTTTTCCGTGGATATGATGTGAAAATGTTGCCACTACTAGTTGCTATCCAGGCGGCAGGCCAGAAGTAATCAATATTAATATGCTAAATTCTCCAAAATGAGATAAGACTTTTCTGCTATTTTCGCAATGCTTTAAATTCGCCGTAATAATAGCGAAGTGTTATAAACCTAACTATGTGAAAACAAAGACATCTATTTTACTACAATAGTATATAGATACCTACTTGATTGAATTGGTTCTGTTCGGGTCCTTTACAAATAATTGATATATATAAAGCGAATCAAACTTAGACTCCGTGAAGTAGGTAGCAGTGGGCGTTACATAAATCCTAGCGTTTTTTTAAAACTGTATCTGGCTACGTCGCTAAACTACCTTTTTGTAGCAAACTCGAAAAACTGCTAGTCCAGCTACGCGGCGTCGTCGTCGTGTGGTCGTGCGCATACTTGTGGCTTTTCTGATTACTAAAAAACAAATTGTTTTGTCACTACCAGTGCGACACTTACGCGTTGATGGCCTAAATTAGTAGTTTTTGACGTGACAACGTCTTATAAATTGGTTTGCCGGGTGACACTTCAAGAAACCGCGTTACGCTCCGCTCACGTTATGCGCTCACAATGAGAGCGAGTGAGAGGCACTTACGTGCCTCTCACTCGCTCTCATTCGTCTCATTCGTCTCAAAGTCGTTGTCACGTAAAACTTTCGCCCGTATACCGACTTTACAGGCAACCAATTTTTTTTCAACAGTTTTGTCCGGCAAGGGAAAAGTAGTAGATATTTGTGTGTAAATGTTCCCAAATATTTACTTATTTATATTTAACGCACCTTACAGTTACAATAATAGCACTGATTGTTATACAAGGTGCTTTTGGGCTCGATGGCATTTGCGTTGATGTAAACCGTTCGGTTTGGGAATTTCGCCCATTTCGCCAATAATGCCACTTTTGCTCACTACCCAAAACGAACGCTAAAACGTCAAACTCAAACGATCACAAAGAACCCACCTCCGAAGGTGGGTCAAAAGTGGCAGTTCATAATGGCATTTTTAACTGTTTTTGAGCTATCCGAACGGTGAAAAACAGTGAAAATGTCACTTTCGCTCACAAATTCTCAAAACAAACGCTGAAAATGATCGTTGTTGGCGTTTTTAATTGTTAATTTTGCCATCAGTAGGCGATCCAAACGCACTAATAGTAATAATAGTAACGGAAAAAGAACTTTATGAAATAGACTGGCAATGTGAAAATCGAGTAAAAGACATTGAAAGCTAAAAAAGATTGACAGTAACGTTCCGTTGCCGTAAAAAAATAATCCAGAAGTTCCTTTTGTATGGAAAATGATCTTTTGACGCCTACAAGAAGCAACGTTTACCCGAAGCGATTCAGTGGAGCAGAAATCTTTTTCTGTTAGCTATAGGCACCATAAGCGTTATTAGTATATTTCGGACTACTCTTATAATTGACAAATGACAGCAAACCAACTCATTTTTCGAGTTATCCGGCTAAATTACGTATCTTTTACGTGCACTAAAGTCTCATAGTGAGATGGTATCGTTTTAATTTGGTTGCAAAAGAATTGCACTGAGGAGTTTGTTTTCATTTTAATTTTTACAGCGTTTGCATTTTTCAGTGTAATGTGTGTGTGTAAATTGAAAAAATGCAATATTTTTTGATATTAGTTGTAGTTACAATCGGACTGGCCTTGTGTATCGAGCATGATTTCAAAGGTTTCGATGACACGATTTTGTTTGGTATAAACTGGCCGGGAAAGCCTGAAAGCCTTGATAATTTAGTGGACGGGGAAACTACTAGTCCTCAGGTATATCTTTAACTAACTCTCTGAAAACTTCACGTGAAATACCATTTTAAAATGCTGTATTTTTGAAAATTTTCTAGAACAATGAGATCCTCAAAGTGACCACCTCAACCAAAGAGAAATACGAGTGCAGTATACCGGAGCTCAAAGTAGAAGAGGCTACAAACATCGCAGAGTATGAAGGTCCATCGCCGATTAATCTGTTGAAGCCACTGTTCCATCAAAAGATATGTTCATACAGGCTGGAGAGCTACTGGAGCTATGAGGTCTGCCACGGAAGGTATATAAGGCAGTACCATGAAGAGAGAGAAGGTAAATATATCTATAAAATCTGCAATATTGCCTTAGAACAGTGTTTCCCAAAGTTGTCTGGCTACGATTCATCTAATACAAGTTTACAAAACCAGGTCCCACTTCTAGAAAATTTAACCGTCATCAATATAATTAAAAGACTTCAACTAACTACATCAAAGAAGTTATTTCAATGGGTAGGATGAAATTGTTTTCTATATTTTGCTATTACAGTTTTGACATCAACTTCAACTTGAGTTACTTTTGATCGCAGTGAGTTTGAAAAGTCTAATTAGTTATGGTATTTAGTTTTAATGTGGTGGCGCCCTCAATATTCACTTGTGACCCACCAGTGGGCCGCAACCTATAGTTTGGGAAACCATGGCTTAGAATAGAATAAAATAGAATAGAATATCGTTTATTGCATAAACTGGTACATAAGTTATTGGTAATATTTCATGTAATAGAACAACCTTAAAAGATCAGCACACGTAGCAACTTCTCAAGGGCATCTGAAGCAGTATCTGTATCAAAATCATTTCCATTCAGTTCAAAGCCATAAATGAAAAGTGGTTGCATTACATGACACATACATATTATGGTATAGGCCGCATCAAACTCTTGGCGTTTCTGAACATAGTAGCAAAATCATTTTGTAAGCTGTGCAGAAAGCGCTTGGGATGTGTGCAGTTTGTAGCTAACTTCACAGGCGCCAACAAGTTTGATTGGGCCCATAGCAAAAACGGGAATGAATTTTATGATGATAGCCATTTTGTCATTGAAGTATAATGTAATACACTTCAATGCATTTTGTCCTATTATTTGTTTGTTTGTCTAAAATTACTCTCACATACATTGCAGGTAAACAAGTCAACACACAAGAGTACTTCCTTGGCCATTGGAGCTCAGAGAAGCAGGCGAATCTGGAGGCAACCATGAAGGCCAATGAGGACAGCAAGCAAACTCCTCCGACTACTAAGGTTGATGGCGGGGCTCTGCCTTATGTTGAAATGGCTATGGATGATGGTAAGTTGATGGAGGAAATCTGATGCCTTTAAACAACTATTCTTTTTTATTTTTATATGAGCAGGTAACTTTATTAACTACAACTAAATAAAATACTACTTATTGGCCAAATCATACAAGTTGGTGGATGTGAAGATAGTGACAAGCTGCGTGAAAACCAACCAATGCACAGCTTTATGTGAGCTTCAGTCAGTGTTGAATATTGCGCAGGTTGAAGCTAACTTATATGTAATTGACCGAGCTTTAGCGAAGTCTCTGAGTCTAATGGGACGAGCCGGCACTTGAGCTGTCAGATGTATGTTTGTATGTTTCTTTGTTCGACGATAACTCAAGTACCGCTCAGCTGATCTCCATGAAATTTAGCATGCACGTAGTTTATATATATAGAATTTTTAAGTTCGAATATGAGCATCTTCTGTTCAGTGGTGTCGAAGATACCAGGACCGGTGGTAAAAAGAGGCAAAACGGCGCCACTTTCTGCGGGAGTTGCGGAGTAATATAACTGCACGCTCGAGTATTTTATTTAAAATTCTAAGAATAACCGCTCATGTTCACGCAAAATTCAGAATAATATTTTGTTTGTTATTGTTCAGGCAAATTTCATGATAATATTTAATTTGTAAAAATATTAAAGTAATATCAAGCCAATTTTGGACGCCTAGCGCCACCTAGTGCTATCAAACTGTAAACTTCACTTAGCGGTTGTTTTTGTAACTCTTTACTCAGGTCGATGTCAGAATAATTCATGTTTGGGCAGTATTGCATGGTGTCGCCACTTTCAAAGAGGCCACTTTGTATGAAATAAACTCATAGCTTGCTTTAGACCGATAATTCGGAATTAATTCATTCTCATCTCACGTCAGTACGGGTAGCATGGCAAAGGGAACAAACAATTTTATCCACCTCTAATGTCAGTTGTCATTGTCAATCCATACTTTATTTCCGCTTCGAGGGGATATAATGGTGGAAAGACAATTAGTCCCTTTGCCATGCTACGCGTGCAGGAGCGTTCAGATAGAGTAGGAGTTGTCGCAAACATTACTGTTCTATGAAGCCCGATATGCTATATTATGCGACTTCTGTGAGTGTTAGATTCCATTCAGTATGACCAAAATGAGGCGCGTTGTTTTGCACGCGATGCTCAGTTAATGTGGGGTCGTGCCGATATTCAAACAAATTATACCAATGACAATCACATTTTTACGAGCACTTTCAATGTTCTGTTGAAAAGAAACCATTAAAATCTTCATAGGTTTTGCAGTTGCATCTCTATGAAATCCGAGAAAATTTTGATGTTTTGACAAGTTGTCAGAAATGTCAGAGTTTTAATTATTAGGGTTCTTTTTCCTTATTCAGAGGTTTTGAATAATGAGGTACTATTTATTGCCAGTCGGAGAATGAGTAGTCATTTAAAGTAGGATAAAATTATAAGAAACTGTATTTGTGTATTTTCATCGAAATTAAAGGAAGCGGATCAAATATCAATTACTAGATTTGACCCAAAAAAACAGACGGGTAAAGTTAAATAAAACAGTTTAACATTTTGATAATAAATAATTAATAAATTTTTTTGTAAGCAAAACCTTACTATAGTTGCATCAGAAAAAGAAGCAATAACGCCAGCACACATTAAATAAATGTTGCTTTTGACTAGCGTTGTTGCGATAGGCGATAGTTTCGCTATCGATAGTCTTTCAAATTCAGTTAGTCGATAGTATATAGTTCTATCGAAAGTATCGAAGTTAAGCAGTTTACTATCGAAAATAAAAATCATGCAATAGTTTTGAATATTGGCAATGCTATCGATAGTATCGAATACCTACTGTACTAGCCTTTTTAATAGTTCACTGCAGGACGTAGGCCTACCCACGAAGGGTGATCGGGCCATATTTACCACGCTGGCACAGTGCGGGTTGATGGATTCACATACGCCATCGAATTTCTTCTACGGACTTATGCAGGTTGTTTTGTTTGGCAGGTTGGTCACGATGTTTTCCTTTACCGAAAAGCCAGTGGTGTGAAAGTCAGTTCATAAATTCTGAAGAACTCATTTGACAGACGAACAGACAGACGGACAGCGGAGTCTTAGTAATAGGGTCCCGTTTTTACCCTTTGGGTACGGAACTCTAAAAAGAAGTCGCCTAACTTTCATACCAATATTATTATAATTTTTTGAAATCACAGTATTTGTGATATAAAATAGGAATAGCGCGAGGTCCACGTCCGGGGCGGACTACTAGTAAAAAATATAAAAAACTTTACATCCACCAACTTCCAAGATAGGTACATGTTTCTACATATTATATTTTGGAACTTGGACATGACTCAAACAATTTTAATGAACTTAGGTATTTAGACAGAGTTATTCTTTGTAAGTTTATGTTTCTACAGTATCCTTAGAAATACAACATTTAATTGAAAAAAGAAAAAAAATGGTACAAAAATATTTTTGTGCTGTCTCAAAACTAACCAATAAAAAGTTAAAATGAGTTATTTACATAATTTGTTTATGAGTTTGAGTTACTATCTTAGTAATGACCAGAATTCATAATTTTATTATTTATTTTATGTTTTCTTTTATTAAATTCATTCAGTAAAGTGTCAATACAATAATTTAACATCTAAATAAATTACACTACATACAAAATCATTTACTTACAGACTCAGTCAAATAACCCGCCCCTGATTAAATTATTTATTTAGATAAAACTCACATGCTAAGCTTGATCCTTTTGTAGTCATCAGTGGGGTCAAACCCAATACTGAGAGGCCCTTTACGCGAGTATTAAGCAGTGTTGAGTATGAAATTGAGATTTGATTTGTGGAGACCAAATACCACTAAAGATGGACTTTCAAACAATTGTTATGATAATAATTTAACTACATATATGTATATTCCAGACTTTCTTGCTTTTTATCTAGTACTTAATATCATTAATATTACAAGAAATAAAGCAATTGCGATTAATGATTTAAAAATTGTGACTGACAGGTACAATTTGCGATCTAAGTGGCAAGCCCCGTCTAACTCGAGTTCGTTACGTCTGCTACCCACATGGAAAGCATGAAGTCTATTCCTTTAAAGAAACGTCAACATGCGAGTATGAGATCATCATTTTATCGCCTCTTCTCTGCGACCATCCACAATTTAGACCTAAAGATATCGGAGAGAATGTCATAAACTGCCTGCCAGTTGATGACGCACCAAAGAAACCAAGAAACCTACTCAAAATGGAAGTAGACAGTTTACGGTTCCATCACCAGACCATCAGATTGAACAATGTAAGTACCTATTTTATTGTCATGGTATTGTTTAATTTTTGATATTGAAAATAGTTGATTCAATAGCTTTGTCACACAGTTTATATTACAAACCAGCCGGGCTAGGTATACGCACCACGAAAATAATTCTTTCGATGTGTCAGAGCAAGACAGAGTTATGGTGAAGTATAGATCTGTCACTTTTTATCACACATTGTCAAAACTCTTTTCGTAGTCGTATGCTAAGCTAGCAGTTCAGTATGTTATGTTTTGTAGATAGCATAGAATGCACTTGATTGAGGCTTTGATTTTATCACTAATGTATTTCAGTATTGTTACCATTATAATTTAATAACAAATATTTCACTTATTTGAAATAGTTAAGATCATGACATCATGATTATGATGAAACACCTATTAATTTATGTTATAATTACAATTCAACACTATTTTACTGTAATCAATGACACTAATGTTTTACAAAAATAGGTCTAATCACACTTCTTGGCTATTGTGATGTTTTATTTTATTTTTATTTTATTTATTAGGCTTCACATTGATAACTGCATCAAAAAAAACATCAATTACCTATATACTAACTTATACTAAATGCGTCATCTTTCTAAGGAAGCACCACATGCAATAATTATACAAAGTAGCAAAAATATTACTAAGCTAACTTAAAATTACAGTTTTACAAATTATTAGATATTATTAGTTAAATTATTAATTGTGTGCTGTAAGAAGAGTTAAAGAACAGGGTTGGCACTTTCTGCCATAATTGAGTTTAAGTTAATTTTGAACTTCCTTACTGTGTCTCCAAAAACATCGAAAAAATTATGTTTCTGGTATTAGGTGTTAGGTACAAGTACAAACTGCGGATAACCCAATCCTGACTGATGCTCACTTAACCGCTGCACAAGGATTGGATTTTGCACAGCTTGTAGCTAATTTCACATTCGCCAGGAAGTTTGATTCAGTAAAACTTGTGTTTCCTTGTTATAATTTGTTAACCCATTGTGTTCGTCATTCTTTAACTTAACATCTAATTCGATTAATTTATTTTTAACGAATATCAGAAGTAATTTAACCATTATTTACACAACTAAATTTAGTGTGTTATGTCAACTAGTTTTTGTGTGATCAGAGCCTTTAGCACAGAGGGGTAAGTCCAGGTTTACACGTGAATTGAAAGTACAGATGTTTCCGTATGAACTAACCAAAATGTATGGAGCCACACGCCAACGCGCAAGTTTAAGTAAACTACGCAAAACCTGGACTAAGGGCTCTGGTTTTGCATAGTTTACTTAAACTGGCGCGTTTGCGTGTGGCTCCATACATTACTCTTCCTCGTTTTCGCCAAGGCCGTTGTACACAAATGTAAAGAGTCATACGGAAAGTACTGTAGTTTCAATTTACGAGTAAGTGTAAACCTGTACTAATCCCTCAGTCCATTTTGCCCCCACTAGTTTTAGTTTGTGTTCTCGCTAATTTTGCATTTATTTTATAGTAGTACCACTAGTGCTTGAATAACTATTCCGTTGCCTTCAGGATCAGGATCCTAAGGACTCAGTTCTAGCCGTCTTGAAAGTTGAGAAAATCGATAAGGTAATTGTATTTCGCATCAGTTGTATTAACGCTTATTAAATGAGCAATAGGGCCTACTTTGGTGTAACTAGGAGGTGAGTACAGAAGCTTTATCCGTAGTTCATTTGTATTCTTACGAACGAGAGCTATTTCGCACCGAAACTGAGAATACAGGGCTATCTGTTTGCCCTGTGCTAAGCCGAAAGGGGCTGATTAAAATAATCATTATGAACAACTATCTAGTTCTAGCTATCACAGTTCATGAGATACAGCCTGGTGACAGACAGACGGACGGACAGCGAAGTCTTAGTAATAGGATCCCGTTTTTACCCTTTGGGTACGGAAACCTAAAAAATCAGCTGTGCCATACAAGATTGGAACTCTGAATCGACAAAGTGTTTTGACAACAGATTTTTTCTCGAATTCCGGGTTAGTTGTTTATAATGATGGTCTCAGTCACCTCCTTTCGGTTTAGTACACAAGTACTGGATAACCCTGTATACTTGTATCTGTCCCACACTTTCTACTCACTTTCACACAGTGTTAGAGGCATCATTCCGGAAAGATTAAGAGTATCACATAGATAAGTATTTTAACATGATTACAATTTGAAACGTGTCAATTTATTATCTTATAAATACGAGTATAATCTGAATATTTCTTTGTTTGTCTGAGACAAAAATATTCTAGATTAGTATTATAAATGTTATCATGATAAATACATGCTAATATATTTATTTTTTATTTCTTCATTAGTTGGTTTCGTCGACCACAGTTTAGCTATTTAATCAGGAAAAGTTAGGACTGAAATAGACAGTTGGTTCAGATTTTAAAAATCTAGTCACACGAAAAGAATGAATCTTGAATGTTGCACAAAAACACACAAGAGTATAAAATAAAACTAGATAAAAAATAAAAATATCATCGCTTCTAAATTTACCTAAATGTTATATGGCGGCTTAAATACTGCCACCTGGTGGCATAGGTCACCCGGCCTATACTAACTTACTTCCAATGTTAACCATATCGATCAGTCATCGAATTATCACGCTTGGGGGGATCCAAATTTCAGCCTTCCCTGTATAATTAGCTTGTAATTTTGTAGGATGGGGAAACTCATTTGAAATTTGAACTGCACCCGCTGACCAATGAGGACGAGGATCTGACCGAGGACGCCACGAAGCCGCAAATAGGAGTTAGCACAACTCCGGTTACACCGATCACTGACGACTCGCCTGTTCGAGCTTTCCTCAACGGCGAGAACTGCTTGAATGGGGTGAGTGATGATGTTTATAGTAACGCATTTGAAATTCGAACTACACCCACAACTCTTCCTCATTTCGAAACTCGTCCTCAGTTCGAAAGTTCATATATTATATTCTAGTCCTGTGAAGTTGTTGGTTTTTTACAAGTGACCCTGCATAGAATGTACTGATTGAACTCTATGAAACCGTGATGAATCTGAAATCTGAAAAAATCGGTCAAGTGCGAGTCGATCTCGCGCACGAAAGGCTTCTGCCGTATGGGAGCCCCACTTAATTTATTTTATCTATTTATTTTTAAAGTTAATAAACAACTAAATATTCTGTGAACATTTTAAGAGTCTACCTGTTGCCGTTACTAATATCGAGCAAAAGAATCAGGTTGCTTGTATGGAAGCCCCTGTGAGATGCCAACTTGTCCATACAAAACAATAAGCTGTTATCTATCTCTAAATGTTATCCGATTCGAGTGTTTTTTTTTCTCATGTAGGGAATAAGCACTTCAATAGCTAGGTTTATACGTCTTAGTTTTTACAGTTTTTTAAATGACTTTTAAGTTATAAACCTCTAAAAAGGTCATATTAACGCAAAACGTTGACTGAAAAGTTAACAGGAACTAAAAACTTTTCTGAGTAAAATAAGACGCACGGACGTGCAATATTTCTTACTCAAGCGATTGACACCATAAACATAACATTCTGTTACAATTTAAGGGTTGAAAAGAGTTTTATAAAAAATACTGAAAATTTTCTCAATGTTCTTCAGAAAACGTAACATTCTGTTACAATTTAAGGGTTGAAAAGAGTTTTATAAAAAATACTGAACATTTTTTCAATGTTCTTCAGAAAACGCGAAAACACAGGTCGATTCACGATCCTCTTAAATATTTATTTTATTTAAATTATTTTGTTATTAAGTTGTTTTTCTTTGTTATGATGACGATTAAAAATAAATAAAAACTGTTTAATTTTTCAATTATTTTGTTTTGAATTGAATGTTCTGACTCGCACATTATCTGTTTTTAGTATTTTGTTATTATAGCTTCATTATAAATACATCATCATTCTCAACTGTCTAACTATCACGGTTCATGAGATACAGCCTGGTGACAGACAGACAACGGAGTCTTTGTAATAGGGTCTCGTTTCTACCTTTCGGGTACGGAACTCTAAAAAACCTATGAATTCATCTGTTTCAGGGTACGGGGTGGTGGAAGTATGAGTTTTGTTACGGCAAGCACGTGATGCAGTACCACGTGGACCGTAATGACGCCAAAACTACCCTCATGCTGGGCACCTTCGACGAGGCCGCGCATCTCAACTGGATCAAGGAGAATAGAGGAAAGGCGCCCAAACCTGTCGGTGAGTACCTTTCAACTTCGTGTAGCTCGATTTCCGAATAGGGGGAGAATTCGACGAGGCCGCGCATTTCAACTGGATTAAGGAGAATAGAGGAAAGGCGCCCTAATCAGTCGGTGAGTACCATTCTTCATAATTTTTAACAACTTAAAATTGCCAAGTAGATGAAACACTTGCTTGATAAAAAACATAACTAAGCTACGCTTCTAAAAATATGGAACTGAAGATTGATTGAGAATTGGAAAAACGAGAGCTATTTCTTGACGAGTCATCGTCAACCTTCTTGTCAGCTACAATAGTAATGGAGTTTCTATAATATGATACTTTGCCAGTAAGGCAATAGGGACCATAATGAGACACAGGATGGAATTAGTCTGGTTTATTATTTAACAGTAACAACTTAAATGTATACTAGTTGACATCAAGAATGTTCCATATCTTGGTCATGCCTTATCTATATCACGAACCTCCAATCTATTATCTTACTTTTTATTATCTATCGAACTGCAACAATACGGTCAAATATATAGGGTTAGGGGCCGTATTGTGTACGGGTTCTGACGTTCGGCTTCGCTTTTTCTCCTGCTCGCCAATCTCTTGCGTATTTTTGTCCGTATCTACAATGTAAATGGGATGGTGGTAGAGTCCAGATCTGTTTGAATATGTTCTGTATTTTGGGGAATCCCTACCAAACCTGGTAAGTAATAAAAATAATAATAGTAATATAAGTTGCCCAGTGCTGGGACACAACAGGCCGAGAAAAAAAGTTGTATAGGCCGGATAGCTATTGGCTAGCCCTATTGTCGGAGTATTTAAGCCGCCTGAGGGCCTCTGACATGGCTAACAGCTGATACCTACAATTTGACCTGTCATCTTAGATGCGGCAGCGCTCAGTAGTAAATGCCACCCGCGGCGTAGCGTAGCGTTGCTTAACTTCGGTGATCGCTAAGAAACACCTAGCCAAATTACACTATGAGCTACTGATTTGTTACATAAATATTCATAACTTTACAGAATACCGCACATCCGTGTCCCACTTCTACTCCGGAGGGGACGTTTGCGACAAAACTGGGAAACCTAGACAGACAGAAGTCAAACTCAAATGCCTGGAAAACTCCTCGAGCCCTGCACAAGTGTCTCTATACTTACTGGAACCTAGAACCTGCCACTACATCCTAGGTGTGGAGTCGCCCTTAATCTGTGATATACTCCCCCTAGCGGACGAAAACGGACTCATCAAGTCGGTTAAACCAATTTTGGAAAGACAAGAGAATGTCGTAGAATCGAAAGAAGAAGATAGTGATTTTAAGCATAAGTATGTAGTGAAACATGGTAATGATTAGGTTAATAAATTGTGTTTATTTATTTTATTTCTTGTTTCATTGATATACGTCTTCTAAGGTAGGTATCTAGATCGGATTCTTTGAGAGAACAAGCTTTTGACTTGGTGGTTAAATACAGTAGGGTAAGTAAGTTCGTATAGGCCGGGTGGCTAGCCCTGATGTCAGAGTTTTAGGCCGCCTGAAGGCCTCTGACATGGCTAAAGGAATAAAACAACTGGGACCTACAATTTAACTGTGTCATCCGAGCCACGGTAGCGCTGAGTTGGAAAATGCCACTCCAAATGTAATCCAAATACTGTCCGTGCGGAACGTTGCTTAATTTCGGTGATCGCTGACAAAAACCTAGTCAAATTTCGCTACGACTTACGAGCGCTAATATAGGGTCTTCGATCAGTGTATTCCTGATCGAAGTATAGGGTTTTCTATAGATATACTCGTACCTCTTATTTATTTTACTTTTAAATTACATGGAAAACATACGGCTTTCTAACAAACACATTAAAATAAGTTTAAATGTAAGTAGGTAAATACGTAAGCCAAACAGTTCTCGCTTATGAATACAATGTTTGCGACAAAACCGGGAAACCTCGGCAGACTGAAATCAAACCCAAATGCCTAGAAAACTCTTCTTTTTTTTTTTAGCCAGGGGAAACATTTTAAAGATACCACCGCACCGCACCTGCAGCCCCACCGCCTCCACCAACACGTTGGCGGCACCCGTTAGGGCCGCTGGCAGGTAGGATAGGCAGCGGCTTCCTCACCGCCCGTCCCACCCGTCGCCGCCCCCGCCTCGATGGGCTCGGCCGCGGCATCGCGACAAGCGCGACACCGCAGTCCACCTCAGTCGGCAAGCCGACCTACTGGCCAGCCTCCGCACGGGCTTATCCAGGCCCACGAACCGGAGAGACCGGCCCTCGGGTTCCTCTTGGTTCACCAGGCTGGGTAGACCTGGCTACTAAGCCCCCAAAGAGAGAGAGAGCTAGGGAGACCTCTCAAAGAAATTGATAATACTGTGTTATGCAGAATAACACAAATCCAGAACATGCTCGTCCTCACAAGCTTTTGACTTGGTGGTCAAATACAATAGGGTGGTTTACATAGAGATACTTGTACCTACCTATACAAAGTTCGCTGTAGTATTTCGTGTTATATTTTTAACTTATTTACAGGTAGTGGTGGATATTGTTGAAAACAAAGTAATTTACGTAACATACGCTGGTGGTTTTAGAGTGCTAGTAACTAGCAATAAAAAGATATCTTAGTCTTAGGGCTTCGCCACATTAGAGTGAGGTTCCGTTGCGTATCGCTCGCCAGACATTATAGTGTAGGAAAGAGTGCTGTCCTGTCTATTGAAGACACTGGCAGAAGACCGGACATAGAAGTTGCCGACAAGAGCCGCGCTCTTAAATCCTGAATGGATGAATGTCCTGTCTATTGGCTTTAAATTTTAGTTCATGTTGAATCTTTCCTTATTCCCTTTCTTTCAAATTGATAGTGAATCGTCAAGCCGTCACTCACTGTCAGCCAATCAGCGAAGATATTATTTGGTACGATCCGATCGACCCTCAGAATAATGACAATCCTTATTCTGAAGATCGACCAATCTGAACGTGTACTTAGGACAAGGTGTTACTTACTTAGAAAAAAGTGTACTTAGGTAACAATAGCCAGCTATTATTTTCACAATCTTAGGTACCTACTTTCTGAGGCAACTCGTGTTTTTGCACAATTATTACTTTTTTCTATAAGATTCAAAAACATCATACTTACTTGTGTGAAGTCAAGTAGGTATGATGTTTTGAATTTTATTTGGAATAGCTCATACAACTCCATACGCCATCGCTGAAAATAAAGTACCTATTCGATAAAACGGTTTAGTAAAACGGAGACCATGTGTGAACCGGGCGTTACACCATGATCATGTATCCATGTTTTAATTTTCCCTTCAAGCTTAGTTTGCTTTAAATTAAACCATAAAAATAAAGCCTCGGTACGCTTAAATTTTACGTCTACCTACTTTCTATCTTTAAAGTGTAGAATAAAACCACAAGATATTTTTTCAACTTGACATTTATTTACATTCATATCAACAAAACGGGTGTTGTATAAAACAGTTCTTTTATATTAATTTTCTCCACCAATTTGTATAACTACTGAAGGTGTGCCTCGATTTTTGTGTAAAAATATTATTTTTTGCGTTTGTATTTAATGGATATGCTGGTTAATGCTTACCGCGACTCTTCGTATAAAGCATGGTTTTTGAAAAAAAAAGTTCTGTAAAAAGTTCGTTCAAAACTGCAACAACACAAACTTTTTCATGTTTCATAGAAAACCTATTAGGAAAACCAGTACTTAGAGAATTTAAACACTACGCTTTATTTGTAGATACCTACAATGCAGAAAACAAAAAATATTAAGGCCAAGCTTGAGTCACTCTAATCGCCCGTATAACATTTTACAGATAGTAAAAATTGAACGCTAAAAGAATTCAATTACTTTCCCAGCAAAGATAAAGCACTGCTGGCTACTGTCGATACAATTCAATATTGTAAAATAAGTGATGTTCAAAAACCAGCCTCATATCATCGAAAAAAGATATCAATAGCAACAACAATGAGGTTCCCGTCTAATATACCTAGAAATATGTAGGTAAAAAATTCTATTCACATTTTGATCTTTATCTAAAATCACACATTGTCAAGAGGCGTTTTGCGTTCCTGTCTATGATCTTAGCTTTATCCGTTTTATTTACATTATATTCCCAATGTTCTTTATTAACAATACGTACATTCCTTTATGAATAATTTATTACCTTAATTAACAAAGAAAAAGAATTAAACATCGAAAGACAAAAGGTGTTACAAAAGTTTCACTAAATGAACTTACTAAAGGAATCACAAGAGGTTTAAAAACCATTACATTTCCGTCCTGTAACAACTAAAAGGAAACTTATTCAGTCTAGATATTGTCTTTCATTAGACATTCAAAAAACTTTGACTAAAATTAAACCTAATAAAGGCATGTCCACAGTGCATCGTCAAGGAAAAAGATTAAAACCTTTTTGTAACCCAAGTTTGGGTGATTTTATTGTGCAACAAATGTGGACATAACCTTAATACAATAAGTATAATACTCGAACTAAATTAATTTTTAAATATAAGTTTGATGAATCATCAGTTCTTTATACACGAAAAAGTAATTTAATTTAGATTGGTCGTATATTTTTTCCTCAACACAAACGCATTGGCACAAGTCGTTAACAAAAAATAACAACAAAAATATAATTAGACTACGTTCACAATGTAGCACAACGAACACCTAGCGACGACTAGCGAACATTGACTGAAACTGACTGTAAAATAATGATTAAAAATTTACTTGAAAAGCTAGCTAAATATGCAGTTATCTGAGACGGCAGAAACAAAAGTGAATATTTTGGGTTGATGTTACTTTGCACCAAGAGTAGATTTTTTTGCGTTACAATATATTTCTTAGGTGCTTGTTTTAGACATTGTAATGGCATGTGATGTGACACAGCGAAATATAACGTGTCTGGAATCGTGTTGACAAATAGAAGGTCGAATGCGAAAGTCTGGCCCCAGTTTTAGATTTATTTTGTATGAAACTGCACATCTCTCAGGTTTACTAAGACTTAGGGTGCGTATTGAACGGCGCTACAGGGCGTAATGTAACTTGTTACAGAGAAAACGTTCGTGCAGGCAGTAGGTATGAAGCTCGCAATAAGTAAAGGCATAGATTTTAGCATACAGTGTAACGTATCACGTTCGCTGCGAACGGAACGTCGTGTAATGCCGGTCAGTAAACACCGTTAGGTTCGTGTTCGTGCCATGCATCGTTTTGAGACGTAGCTTAAACAATACAATTATAAAATAATATAAATCTTTCAGATATTCTCCCAACTTAAGATGTCTTAACATTTCTTTATCATTGAGCTTTTATTCAACATTACACAAGACTAAAAGTTTTAAAACATCTTCGACATA
Source organism: Hypomecis atomaria (assembly GCA_964007245.1). Taxonomy (NCBI): domain Eukaryota; kingdom Metazoa; phylum Arthropoda; class Insecta; order Lepidoptera; family Geometridae; genus Hypomecis; species Hypomecis atomaria. The sequence continues at coordinate 10,078,514 of OZ023287.1, read as the reverse complement.
AACTCTAAATAGTTTAGGTTATTATGCTACGGAAAATTATTTTACTCTTTTCCTTACTGATAATTATGTCAATTTTGATATGTTTGTTTTACATAGGGGCGGTGTTTGAAATGACATGGCATTATTGCTATGACGATAAAGTTCAAAATAAAAGCCATGCCTAGGAGACGTTTGAAGTTTGTCCACCATCTTTGTGAAATCAAATTTGACATTTGAGCAGCAGTTCAAATGTCATTTGTGTCTAGATTACATGGCAGTTTCTATAGATTTTCGACGCCATGTTTGTGGAATCATGCATCACAACTTTTTTGCTTTATGTCACTTCTACTGTTTTTCCTTATTCTGAGTTGTTTTACGATACAACGTTCAAATGCCAGATTTTAACACATGTCATATATTTTGTTTTAGGTATTGAAATACATAATAATGTCAACATTTTTTTATTTTTCCGTATCATAAAATACCTTAAGTATAATTATAATAAATAAACTTAGAAAAATGTGCCCATAGTGACCGATGAAATATATGTGTGATATAAGTAAGTAAATATTTTAAATTCAAACAATGAATTATACGGTAAAGAATACCAAACTTACACACGAAAATATTTACTATAATAATAATTAAATACTTATTCACTAAAGAAAAAACATTTTTGACTAAAGGGCCAGTGTTCGATGTGTCAATACAATTGTAAATGACTGGTAAAATATACATCGATATACATAACATAAGCACAATAAGTAGGTAGTTAGAAAGACGAAAGACAAGCATAGATATTTCAGAAAATATTAAAATACGAATTGTTCCAATTTATTCGAACGGTTACAAAAAAAGATTAAGTTACTTATGTCTCGAAAACGCTTCACTTAACTGATAGGGTTAGTAACAGTCAATTTGTGATGTAAACAGAAGTGTGGCAGTAGATACTCCACCGAAAAATAGTAGCACTTACACGGTACATAAATGTCAATTACTTTGCAACCAGAAGTAACCAACAAAAACATAGTAGGTCTACATATCTCCACGAAGACTGACAAGGTCAAAATTGGTAACTTTGTTGTGACACTTCGTAATATTGATTCAGAATCTGAAATATCTATACGACACTTGAGGATTCTACGTTTCATGTACCGAGATATCCTTCAAAGTTTTAAGTACACTATTGACAACAAGTAATGTAAACAATAAATACACTGATCACTTTGAGATCATCTTCTTTAATCTAAACACCTTATAAATTTTAAACAAAAAAACAGACTGACTGTAAACTGACAATGGCCACATCAAATATTCGTAAAGTATAATTTAAATTAACTATCCAAGTGGTAACATAAAATAAAGAACTTTTAACAAAAAATAGTTATATTTTATTGAACGTTAAATATATCTACAGCAATACTCGTGCGGTACCTACTCGGTATAATTCCACCGGATTACTTCGGGATGTCGCAGACGTTTTCATCAAACATTCCGCCGCATCGACCGTTCGCAAGTACCGTCTCTTTGGTGACTACAAGACTGTAATATATCGGTTTCCGAACGAACATCTTACATCTTAAACGTGACTATAACTTAATTAACGAAACATTTTATTATAAGAAATAATAAAACAATTTGGGGAATACTTTGGAAACGATAAATCCTTTGACACAAACCTTAACCTTATACTTATTAGTTAACAACTGTGCACGTGGACTCGGGTTTTGGAACGAACCTCGCGTTCGTTTCGTGCGCACCGGATACATCACAACAAACGTTCTTACAACCTCTTTGCAGTTTTTTTTTCATTTTAGTATTTATTCACTAGGAACGAGTTCTCGGAATTCTCGGGATCAGTTCTAATAGGGTCGGGAGAGTTCCTTGGAACGTTTCAATTGAACTTTGAGTCTCTTGGTGCCTATCTGAAAGCCGTTCATGGCCTGGATGGCGGCCTGCGCGGAGGCCGCGTTGTCGTATGATACGAAACCAAAGCACTTGGAGAGGTTGGTCTGCTTGTCGATGAACACCTTGGCCGAGATGACGTGGCCGAATGGCAGGAACGTGGACGCCAGGTCCGTGTCTGTGAACTCCTGCGGCAGGTGATAGATGAACAGGTTACCGCCCTCTGGACCTGCAAACCACACGCAACATTTGATAAACATACATTGGGCATAGTCGTATTATTCGATGTGGGGGCGTCGTCAATCATACATCTAGCACTAGAGTCCCGCAGGAGGTACATAACTGACGTTTCGCAAGACGTCGCTGACGCTCCGCAAGGAGTATATAGAGATACTATTTAAGAATTTAAAGTATGGGTTTTGAGGATCAAGATATGGATGAGGATTTGATGGCAAATAAAGTAGTTGACATATATTAGGGATAGAAGTGAGCAATATCGTCGCGAGTCTGGCGTGGTTGCGTGGTGGCCATCGTTTTGGATAGCTTGCTTAGCTAATATAGAATTTTTAAAATTCAGGTTTACCTTATATAGATCCTCTTTGACTTATGGGGGTTGATATAGACTCCTTTGGGCTTAATCATCTAAATTCTAGACCTAGAGTAAATATAATATCGTGCATACCTTCAACCTGCTTGCCAGCCGCCGCGGCCGCCGCCGACCCGAGCACAGAGCCAAGCGGCGCAGCAGCAAACGCGCTTCCAAACTGCGCCGCGTACGCAGAGCTCAGCGGCTCCGCTGTCGACCCTGTAACATTTATTTCACATTCACATTACCGAATTGCTACCTTCGATGTGACGATTAAAGCTCACTGATGCTATTAAGTGGTGTCTGATCCGCGATAAGTCCCCAAGACTTGAACTTCTCCTACGCTGTTCTTTCGCGCGCTTCGGCCAAAATAAAATGGATGGAGGGGCCGAAGTTTGATGGTGTTCCATGAAATTGAGTCAAAACTATTTCAGATTATACTTTAAATGCCTGGTTTTATTAGAAATACCTAAGCATTTATTCACATTTACACTTACATAGGGACACGTTTATTTTCAAGAAAGCAGAGTAAGGTATCTGTAATTTTGTTTAGTTATTTTTTTTAGAATGCACTAGAGACGTGTCACTTCTCTTGAGTCCTGCATTAGCATGACGAGCCTTATCCTTTTATTTTATTTTGATCTCGAGTACAAAAATGTATCCACTGCGTGTTTCAACAGTAAAGTTCTGTTGAAAAAGCAGCGATGCAAATTGATAATTTTTTTGTCAACATCGTTTCACGCATGTGCTAACGCGCGGCGTGCTCTCACATCAATGTAGAATGTATTTCCTTACAGTAGTGTATGGATTTGTTTTACGCGAATCGAAAGTGAAAAAAATATACGTATTAAATGACCATATTATATTCCTTCACATTTTCTCTCAATAATCCACAGTGCTCAGGTGCATTAAGGCTATAAATTATCCAGAAATCCGTTAGGGATTATCGCGACTCTCAACAATAGGTATCTAAGCTAATAAGCTTAGGCTTTGATTTAAAGGTTAGAGCACAAAGTCAACATTTAATTTTTGGATTTCATGACTGGTCTAGTTATTAATTTTAAGCCAGGCTCAAAGGGCAGTGTAATTAGTTAAGAGATTATAGAGTTGAGAGTAGGTTTGGTTTTTTTAAATTTTCTATCTTCATGGAATTTTTAACGACGTAAGTATTTATTAAATCTGTGATCTCGTCATTCCAAGTCCTTGTATTTGTCCATATAATATGGCAGCAATAAGAAACTACCCTCAAAAATATCGGCTACCCTTGCTATTTTATTATCGGCAATGGAAATCCTACAACAATATAAATAAAATATAACAACGAAGTTTATTCTTATTTCCTACTTTTTGTGTAATATATTTACAAAACAGCACAATGAACAAAGTAGGTAAACCCTTTCTCACGAAAAGTCGTAAAAATTACGAATTAGTATTCATGCAAACAATCAAATGCTGTTAATAATCTACACGGAATGTCGCAATAAATAATAAGATCGTTTCCTCTAACAAAGTTACAACAGTAAATCTTTACCTAGGAAAAATGTACAAAGTAGCTGAAAAAGTATAAGAATTTAACATCAACTATTGCGACAATCAAACATAAAATAAACACAAAAGTTTTGTTAGAACACACCGAAAGTCATTGTAACGAACAAAAACCTGAATATGCGTAAGTAGTAGGTAAATTAATATACATAACATTATTACTATTCGAATCCATCCAAAGACAACAGTAACAAATCGAGCTGTTATTTATAAAAAACAAAACCAACAATAGTTATCAATATGGTAATAAAATTGTATGTACAATACAATAAATTCAACATGGCTGATTTAACCGCCTTTTTCACACAGTCTGTGCAAAGCCAAGCATCATCAGGCAAACTACCATCGACGTTAACATGGAGTCAACTGAAAATGTGATAAATGAAGTGTGCCACTAAGTATCTAATTTAAATTACCTACTTACTACAATAGGCATGAAGACTAAAAATATTATCAGTCCGTCAGATAGAGTATATTATCAAAAATATTAGACACGTATTTTTTCTTTTGTCTATTGAACAAAAAATGATGAAGAAATACTAGAATACCTATACATAATTTTATTATAGACTTTAGTCGTGAAGTGACATCATCCCCTACTCCCGAACTTAGACATGGGTTATCTTTGTCATTTATTGTTTGATTGACAGAAGAAAAAAATACGTGCCCAATGTTTTTTGATAATCTACGTTATGGACTAATTATAATAATGTTTTTTTCACCAGTGATCATGCCTGTTACCTAAATAAAATATACTTTCTCTATTAACTAGATCTAATTATCTAGATAGATTCGTAGGTATCTAGCAAACAACTATCATTAAAACAAAAATAGGAAAGGCATTTAAAGGCATTACTTATTAAGTAAACTTGTGTAGTAAAAGTCCATATCCTTGAAATCATTGGTTTATTGTTTCACTTCGTACAGTATTAATATTTCCTTTTTTCGTCACATATAAACCATATCTCACTTATTTATAACTTATATGAATTTGGGCAGAGTAACAGTGTAAACTCTGGAGGTGCACATCGCACCGCTTCACCGAACAGACTCCCTACTTTCTTTCGCTCCTCTACGGCCATGCTTTTTCCCCTTCCAATTTTAAGTGGGGTAGTCCTTCAACCGACTAGGCAGTCAAATCAAAGTATCCAAATCAAAACAAATAATCGATTAATATTAGAGTAAAATTAAATTCTTATTTTTAAAAAACAAATACCATTAAAATACTTAAAACCTAACACTTGTAAATAATGTGATTAGTAAATTTTAACGGTTTAGGCAAGAAGGAACTACCTACATAATTAAAGTAAGACTTAGCTACACTATTTATCAACGGGGTACTTAGTACAGTGAACTAATAAATAATTTGTGTCCCGTCCAACTCACTATTATTGTCACGTATGTACTCGATCCTTATAGAAACCACACCATATCTATCTTTAACAATGGATGACGTCATTTGTGGCAAGTATAGAAAACTTTTATGAATCATTAATATTTTTATGTAGCAGTAGCGGTAGAATATATTTTATGGATATTATAGTGCTACGCTTTGTCTATTTAAATGAAAGGACGTTTATAGTGTCTAAGTGTCATGGAACATCGATAGATACTAGAACAATAAAGCGGTACCTACCTATCTAATACGTATCCTTGATTCTCATGTAAACTTCAGCAAACTAAGCTTATTTAACAATTTTTTTTATAATTCCTGTACCAGCCTTTTTAATAGTCCACTGCAGGACGTAGGCCTACCCACGAAGGGAGATTGGGCCACATCCACCGCGGTCGCCCAGTGCTGGTTGGTGGATTCACATACGCCATCGAATTTCTTCTACGGACGTATGCAGGTTGCCTCACGATGTTTTCCTTCACCGAAAGGCCATTGGTGTGAAATTCCGTACATAAATTCCAAGGAATTCATTGATACTATATAAGTTGATATTGGTTCTAACTACTCAAGTGTTGGTGGCTAAATACACCTCATAGGTTTTAAACACAGGCCTAAAATGTTCTTCTATCTACCGGCTAAAATATAAGCATCGTGCAAAAAAAGAATCAGCACCTATCTACCGGCTAAAATATAAGCATCGTGCAAAAAAAGAATCAGCACATCTTCATTTATCACATCCGTTTCGGAGCCGATACTATAACTCTTAGAAGGCGAGAAAAATCAATCGAGTAAAAAATACACAATTTGTATTGTCAGTCAACTCTAAAGTCTAGTCATACATTAGCACCTAATACTAGCTAAATGCACTAGTAGCAGAAAGCCAGTTTTAAACAAAATAATTGTATACTTAAAAGTCAAAAGTCGCCACACACGTTGTCTATGGAAGTGGATATGGTTGTCCAATCGTCATGACCACAGAGCTATTACAACTCAACCACAAAAATGTATGGAAAATCTTGACCAGAGCTGTCAAAACTGTCAAATATGAATTGGAATTTGACAATACTGAGAGAAAAATACGGCAACTAGCCACTGAATCGAGATATTTTTCAAGTCTTTTTCTAACTTATGCCATATTAAATCGTAGTATCTTTCTTTCTTTTCTCGATCGACCCGTTATCCCTCTGGTATCTCTGTGGTCATGACCAAAATAGCAATTCTAAGATAGTGATTGGTCATTCTCTGAAAACAACCATAACCGTTCCCATAGGCAACCTTTGTGTGAAATAGGTACTTAGATATAAGAAAAATCAATTATTTTTCACTCATTTTTTTCAGCACTTCTTGATCAAGAACAGGCGAACAAAGTTAAAGCCACATAATCAGGCATTCCATAAAAACCACACTGCGCTCGTATTGAACTGTTTACCTGTGATGTTAGTCTTCCCGAGAAGACCTGAAGTATGAAAAATGTGCATCGTTAATAACCATTTTAACTTTTTAAGTCCAACCTGAAATGGGAAAGGTCGGACTGAATGGTTCGTTACAGATTGTTTCTACCTACCTACCATTATAAAAATACTAACCATTTTTACTGTAAACTTATAGGGGTAGATAAAATTTTGTAATACTCATTGGGATTCCAGTAAGAGACAAACCGCCTTACCATAAAATATTTAATCACGCTTTAAACACTGATTAGCCGTGCAATTTCTACTGTTAAACATTGTTTAAAGCGTGCGTAAAACTTTTGTGGTAAGGCCGTAAGCTTTTAAGGTACAATTCTGTAGTCAACTGCACCCTATAGCAGCCTAGGTACACTGACTGTGATATAATGTACGCAAACTACGTGTCGCTGACTACAAAATGTATTTCACGGAAATCAGTAGTGTCGCGGCGACAGTAGTCTGTTGCTGCAGCATGCAATCTATTTTTTACTGTCTACAAAATTGTACCTTTACTCTCTATCTCAAAGAAATTAGATACCTATTTCGTGTCTCGTGTTAATTCTTGGTAGTCGGTAGGAGACAGTCTATACTTCTAAAGTACCAAATCGTGACCAATATTACAAATCCATAATGAGGCCAACGATATCACGAAACGCCTCATTGTACAGGGCTTACATTGACTCTATGACTAAGTCACTAAATACCTACTGATTAAGTGGTTTAGTTGGAAAACTAAGTTTGTGAAAATTGTATTCTTCTGATAAAGAGAGAAGTACCTAATTTGAATTTTAATATCATCTTTGAGAAAGTGAGCTGCATCTGAAGAGGTCTACTTAATAAAATATTTTGTTTTCATCTTGGCTTCACACCGTCAACCTGGTATACGGGGTGTACTACATCACTACATTCATGTCTAGTAGTAGAGTATATAGATTCAGTCGAACTAACAATAATAATCGAATACTATTAATTTTATTACGGTTGTTTTAACCGTTTAGCCATCCATGTCAGAGGCCTTCAGGCGGCTTCAAAACTCTGACACTAGGGCTAGCCATCTGTACGAGCTAGAATCGAATGATATGTTAATACGCTTCTAAGTGTTCCTATGGAAACAAACGTCTTTAACTATGATTATCTGTTAGAGGAGAGATATTCAGAAGTGGGATTGTACTCACACAACTGCGGTGCGGCGGGCTGCGGCGCGGCGGCGGGCTGCATGGCGGCGGCCTGCGTGACGACCGGCGGTTGCGCGATGGCCGCCAGCGCCGCCAGGTTCTGCACCGACACCGGCGCCAGCAGCCCACCCAGCTGCTCACCCCCCATCCCGCTCACCGCGCCCCCGCTCAGCCCTGCGCCATTGAAACCGATATCCTGATAGTTCACACCTGATGGGAGGACAATAAAAGCGCGTAAATAAACAAAAATGGGTTCAAAATAAGAAGGATTGGGATAAGATTGAATAAGCACTAATCTACTGCTGCTCGCCCTCAATCTCGTACACTGCGCCATCTCTCAGGCTTGCGCCATTGAAATCGATATCCTGATAGCTCACACCTGATGGGAGGACAACAGAAGCGCGTAAATAAACAAAAATGGGTTCAAACTAATAGGGATATGATCGAATAAGCACTAATCTACAGCAGCCCGCACAGCTGCTCACCCCCATGTGAAATGTTATTTAGTAATCTGTTTATTTAGTACCGTTGCGGGAAATTCAAGCCCCGTATCAGTATGTAGTAGGTCAGAAGATATCAACAGATTTTCCAATTAATTATAAAAGAAAACTTTACAATTGTTTTAAAATGTACGTTTAATTGTCTTGCAGCGAAGCGCTTTAAATAGAAATTACGCTTATTACAATTAAAATTAGGCAACGACCTACAAACCAGAATAATTTATTACCAATTGTAAAATTAAACGCTCAGAAAAATAAACAAGGACGTTTAATGTTACTCGTACGCCAGACAATTAGCTGGTAACGTATTACCTATATAATTAGCAGTCAGTCGCAGTGAGGTGACTCGGAAACAATAGTGTTGATGCATTTTTATTTTTTCAAACTTCAATGGATGACCACTACGTCGATGATATGATTAAACAATCTCATCTCATTTTTACCAAACGAAAACATTTTTGTACGCACTCATACGTACGTTTTTAACTTTCGGACAAAACATTAGAACGGCTTGCGGTAGGATTTTGAAATACTGTACTTATTATGACATATACACGTACCTAACCAGGTTTATTTATCTGCAGTTTGGCCAGAACGTATTGAAACAACTGTTTTTTCGTTAATGGTATCCTTGAAGGTCTATAGCAAAAGGTAGGGTACGTTAGTAATTAGAACCATTTGCACAACACTAAAGTCTACCTACTTGATCGTTATTAATCTGTATTTACCCATCTCGAGTGACTTGATCTTGCATTTTTGTGGAACCAGGTACTTATAGCATACTTGAGACTTAATCTCTTTTCTGTGAGTAAACCCATCAGCAGTTTCGGCAGCGCATCTTGCTTACTGTGTGGATCTCTACCCTACTGCTTATAAGTAGACTGTGGCGACTTGTGTTCTAGCTAGCTGCTTATCTCCGAGGTCAGTGGGATGCTGGTGGCCTTACCTTGTAGCAGAGTGGAGCCCTGGCCCTGCAGGAGTTGCTGCTGCAGGCCGACCGCTTGCAGTTGTTGCAACAGTTGCAGCTGCGTGGCGGGCGACAGCGCCGCCTCCGACGCCAGGTAAGCCGCCGGCGTCACGGGCGTCGTCAGCCCCCACAGGCTCGCCTGCATCGCTTGCAGCTTCTTTTGCTCCTTTTCCTTTTGCGTGTCGGCGAACTTCACCACTAGCGGTGCCGAGCACCCCTCCATCGTTTGACTGTGGTGCAGCGCCTGGAATATACGGCAAGCAATGTTGAGACATTTGTTGTTGAGGATGCCTATTCATGAGCAGTTGGTCGATTGCAGAGCGTCGTAGATTCGAATGCCAATAAACTTTTTCGTCAAATAACCATACCCAGCAGTGGGATAAAGAAGGCTGTGGATGATGATGATGATGATAAAGTTATTGAGCTACTGCTAAGGAAAACAAAATACAAGAAATCATAACAAGATGGTAAGTACCTAAGCTGAAAATAATTATATCGTAATTGTCTATTTGTTTTGTCTTTGACCGTGTAATTTGTTTTTTTAATGAAATGTGGTTATCTTATAAGATGTTATTGTTTGTTTGTATGTATATTATCGTAAAAGTCCTTTAAATTCAAGCCTCAATGTATATGGCAGATTGTTAGGGCTGAAAACGTATCGAGAACCTACGCGCCACTGTTATCAACCTTTGTATGAAATCCAGGAAAGTCACGCGCCTGTCCGCGCCGCACTATCCGTATTTTTGTCAAATAATGTAGGCGTTTGTTGCTACCGGCGCGGCGCATACGGTTCCTGCGGCGCAGACTGGTGCATATCCAGTCTAATAAGTTAGATTCTGCCCAATGGCTCCTGAATAGCGCATACATCTTAGGTATACTTGATTATGGGAACTAGCGTGGTTTATGCACATTTTAATTAGGACATACCGAAGACAGGTGCTATTCACGCGTGGTTTTTATAGCAGACAGCAAATCTACTATAGTTTCGATAGCATTTGGCGGTCTTTATTAAGATTTTTACTAGCACCCGCATCTCGTCACTTGTAAAACACTGCGGGCCGCAGTGCGTAGCGCTCGAGATAACAGCGTTTGCGGTGCGAGGTGGGGCACGCGGCAGGCAGAGTAAGTTGATACACCTGATTCTTGAATTACCTTGATGGCGCGATAGCGGCCTGCTTGTGGACACGAAAGCACCGTGCACTCCTTGCTGGCGCCGTGGCCCGCGAACAGCGCTCTAACCTCCTTGATAATAACGTACCTTGATGGCGGCAATAGCGGCCTGCTTGGACACGAAGGTGACGAAGGCGCAGCCCTTGCTCTGGCCCTGCGCGTCGCGCAACACCGTGCACTCCTCGATGGCGCCATGGCCCGCGAACAGCGCTCGAACGTCGTTCTCCGATAGCTTCTTGTTCAGCATACCCACGAACAGCTTGCGTTCTGTCGACAACAAATTAAAACATTGTATTTCTGGTCAAGTCGATTCAGAAAAAAAATTTTGCTATCGGTTTTTATAATTCAGTTTCAATTAGTGAGCTGTTGAACGATTATGTAAAAGAAATGTTTTAGCATAATTTAAAGATATTTATAGCTTTTAGAATTAATTAGAAATACAAAATCAGACATCAACCATGGTAAATATTTTGTAAATGAGTACTCTCATAATATTAGGCCAACGCTTTGAAGTTCCAAGTGATATTTAATGCAACAAAAATTGACGTCAAATTACATTTTCCCCGCAGCGAACAACCCGCTATTAAGCCCCAGAGAACATTTAGGAAATTCGCCTGCGCTTTGCGAAACACAGGAAGTGGGTTTCCTTTATATCGTTCACGACACGAGCGAGGCATTGAACATTTATGTGAAGCGTCGCAGGTGTTAGCAGTCGCGTCACGTGTGCAGGCGGTCGGTGTCACTCCATCCAGCGACATGTCACGCCGACACAACTTCCATACACGACCCTGAAATATGGACCGAGCTCTCGGCGCTAACTGCGGATTTACGAGCCCCGAATCGCCGCACCCGTCATAAAACATCCTCGCTTCCCTACACACGAACATTTGATGACTTTTTAATCTCACAAAAATCGAATGTGGGTCATTAAAAAGGAGGAAACGAGGAAAATATTTGCAGATATTTCAACGTCAAAGGTGCAAAACAAAACGCAATTTCGCGTATTACGGACGCGTAAAATTCAACATTCGACGGTTTCAATCCCCCGCGGGGTGTGCCGCGCCGAAATTGAAAAGGTACCGGCGTAGCTCACGCCGTACGGCTGCAAATATTTCATGCCCGCAAAATCAGCACACTCGCGCTCTCGGAGATTAGCATGAAAATGGCGCGAGAAAACGACCCGCTGAAAAACGCTAGTGAGCGACTGTAGGCACCCTAATTTCCGTCTGTTCTCCGAGCACACACGATGAATGTTTAAGCTTAAGACCGATTCTCGTGGAGGCGCTCTTTGGAACCGTCGACTTACGCTCCACTGAATACCCTCGTATGAATTAGCGTGCTTGATCGCTTGACACGCATTTTAAGATTACGTGCAAACGTGTAAAGGTTTATCATCAATTCGATATAAATTCTTATTGAGTTAAAATCGAACCGAATAAAATAGTATCAGGTAAATCCATTGGGTAGACACTTAAAGTAATTCTTTGAGTCGTCGTATAATCAATTTAAATGCAAGAGTAATTGTGCGCTTTGTAAATAAGGCAGTAAAATGTTAATGCGCTAAGTGCGCCATCTAGACGGGCGGTAACGGCATCGTTTGTTAAACAATTTACATATAACCTCCTGGAGCGAAGGGCGCCCAACCTGGCCTCACAATGGCCCTGTTTATTTTTACACAACTCCTTGTAAATAGGTTTGCTTTGTTCCCCTAAAGATGTTTAACAAGATGCTATAATGTGGATGTTCACGGGCTATACACAGGCCGGGTAAAAGCTTAAACATCTGTTGCGAAAGCGTTTTTATTCAGTCTGCCAGCCTTTTGTAAATTGTTTATTGTGACCTTCGTAAAGAGCTTCCGTTTAATTTTCGAATTGTCTCATTTTTGTGAAATGTTTAATTAAAATATTCTTTCTTTCTGATCTTGCATTGTTTAACAATTAGGTATTTTGTATTATTTTATTACAACGAGGTCTTTGTGGTAGAGCATCGTGTTCTACAATGAAGATCATTGAAATTCTGATTCAACGTAATATTTAATAGATGAGATCAGAATAACCTGAAGCTTTCCGACGAGCCATCGTATTGGTTTTGTGCAGTCATGCATGAAATAAATTAGCTTCGACATTTGGTCTAGTTTTTCGGACCCCGTAAATACTTTTGCACAGGTAGAAAGACGTAGAACCCGCGACTGTTTTGTGTCACTTAAAAAACTTGATCATCATCATGTTAGTCGTAGGACGACCGTATTGATTGTAGGTCTTATGCTTCCCCAAAATGGTTGAAAGCAGCTCGCATCTAGTTCAATATTGCGGTACTGTCCGAAACATTCACCCATCTTACAACTGACGTTCTACACCGTGCTACGGGGCTTCTATTCGAGAGCTTTAAGGCTCTATGTTTCTCCTTCACTATTTTTAATGTCTCTCCAATTCAGGTTCTATATAACACTGAGCGAAGCGCCAAGTGTCGTCTTACTCTCGCCCGTCGGCTGTCTGCACGTTTTACGACGTCGACTTTCTGATTGACGGCTGTCTTCCCAGATTTTCTTTGACGTCATGTTACGATGCGTAATAGGAAGATACGTATGTTTATTCTAGTAAATTGTGAAGAACACAAATACAATGTATTAGTTAGGTTAGGTAAATAGAAACTTAGCCAAAATAATGATAAATACAACAATAACCAAAACATTGTTAAATACAGCAATTGATTTATTATTACAGCAAGTAATTGATACTTCTGCCATGGTCAAATTAGTATAGTATTAAGATATGCAATTAAAAAAATAAAAATGTTAGTAGATAGGTATTCTATAGGCCGAATCATACAATTCGGCGGATGTAAAGTTAGCTACAAGATGCGCAATATCCAACTGAAGCTCACATATAAGTAACTGCGCGTTGATTGGATATTGCGCAGCTTGTAGCCATCTTCACTTGTATAATTCGGCCTATACCTACTAATAAAGGTACTTTAGGTACCTACCTCCTTGGACCGAAACTAACATTGGACCTGAGAATAACCAGCCTACTTGGACCAAAACCGTTGAAACAGGTCTTAAACTAATTAGACCCAATTTTCCTTCAGGACTCATTTTTTAAACTGTCTTTCAGTGTAGATTAAAAAAGTGTCTTAACTCAACTTTCCGGTCAAGAAAAATTAAAAATAAACAGTTGAGGAGTGAGTCTTCAGTATAAGAAAAAATCGGTCAAGTGCGAGTCGGACTCGCACACGAAGGGTTCCGTGCCGTATGGGAGCCCCATTCCTCTCGCCGTTATTAATAGCGAGCAAAAATCTCCTAAAATCACGTTTGTTGTATGGCAGCCCCCATCAAATATTTATTTTATTCTGTTTTTAGTATTTGTTGTTATAGCGGCAACAGAAATACATCATCTGTGAAAATTTAGCTGCCTAGCTATCATGGTTCATGAGATACAGCCCGGTGACAGACAGACGGACAGACGGACATCGAAGTCTTAGAATTAGGGTCTCGTTTTTACCCTCTGGGTACGGAACCCTAAAAAGTGTAATACCACACGCGGTGACATTGCCGGCGCTAACAAGTAAGTTTACCGTACACTAAGTTATGGTGACCCATTTCAGGGTCTTACTAAACACTTGACAGTTTAGCTACATTATCACGAGTAAACCCATACATTGTCGCGGATATTAGGTAACGGCGTGTACCCGTTCACACATCATTACTTGGAACTCTTGGAAGGTTGCTAAACATCACAACAAAGTTAGGAGGCATTCCAGGCTGTATAATCTATATATATCTATTATAAGTATGAGGTAGCTATACCATAAGTATTTAATAAAATTTATTTTTAAATGAAGTCAAATCATATGTTCAAATCTTGAGTTGTTGTATTGATAGTGAATGTCTTACCAAATCATACATGAATCCACAGACTTTCAACTGTAATTCTAACGTGCTTGTGAAAAATTTATCTTCTTCTATTTGTTCGTTTAACTTGGTTAGCTAAATTTTAAAAAGAATATTTACTTTTCGTAATATATAGATTTGTATTAATCTTATGCATTGTGATACAATTGTAAATTTGTCTTGCCTAGTGTAACGTATGTAGTTATAAGGCCAATAAATATATCTTATCTTAAAATTTTAAGCTCACTGTAATGGCTATGTACGAGTACAATATCCAGTTCTATTAACTTAACATCTTTATGAATTTCCGTACGCTAAAATAAAACAATACAAAATTGTATCATAAAGTCATTTTGGGTCTGAATCTACGCGAGCATACGACAATGTAATTAACAATACACGACAGTATAATTACCTACCTACTTCCTCACGTGGCATATGAGTTTACAACTAATGCAACTCGAACAATGAACTGCTGCTATTCAAAGAGCTCCCAGAAACTGCCTGTGACTGAAAGGGAAATCATGCTGCACTTAGCTTACAGAGGACAAGTGGCTCCCAAGTATACTTAGACGTCAACTCCATCGCGAGATGGAGACAAGAAACTAATTTACCCGTCACTAATTGAGTAGCTAAGTTGTTATAAAATTGGTTAAAACTCATTACCGCCTTGGAACAGTTTGCTTTCTAGTTAGACAGTGGCTTGCATACAAATTAGCTCAACTTAATAGTGCCAGATAAGGTTAACTTTTTATTCGCTACGAAAGAGCGGAACTTTTTTGCCCGTGAACGTGAAAAAGTTGAGTTTTTCCCGATGAACAATGCCGTTTAAATTTGAACTCGGAATCGGAACGCACGGTGACGCTTTATAAGCGCGCTGAAAAATTCCGCTCTTCTCAACAAACAGATTCCTGCGAGGCTCCAAACTCTGCGTGAAACGGAACGGAGCTTTTCAAAATTACCGCACAAACAGTGCACAATGGCGTGCATTGTTCCGACGGCACAGCTCGCAGCGTATTTATCTCAACCACGGTACGTACTTATTTGACGAGACTTTATTATGTACGCTAGCTTTTCACGAACCAAAATATACATCTTGTTTGTTTTGTACTCATCCCTCCGCAGAACAACGGGTGCCACCGGACCAGAATGGAAGTACGATTAATTTTAAATTGCATCGTATAGGCGTATAGAGACTACATGGTTTTGGATTTGTTACCGTTAATATGTTAATCCAGTAACTTTGTCGTTTGAGAGTATGGGGTAGAATGCGTCAAATCCCGTAGTTCTTATTTTTTTGCAGACTTGTTTGTGATGCTGGCCTAATGAATAATCCAAATTTGTGACCTCGAGCTCCGAACGCAACTTTGTCAAAAATCGAAAAAACTGCGAAAAAAAAGGTGTTTTTCAAATTTTGGCCATCATAACCATAAACGACTACTTTTTGAAAAAAAATCTGAGAACGTTTTTAAAGTAAACTAATTTTGCTACAACATGATGCTAGAATTGTCTCTGCAGATCCAATTTTTTTTAAACAGGTTTCCGAGATTAAGCTTTCCAAAATTTTTCATTTTTCATCGGATTTGACGAACGCTGAGTTACTGGGCTATGTACCAATATGGCATGGTTTTTGTCAGTGCATATATTATATATTTAAGTATTTTATTTTTGTTTACTTTAGGGGAATTATAAAAAACGATGTTATTTCAGTTTTTGAGTCAAATAAAGCATAAAGGAGTCACGATATCTTGGGAATTCATTCTATCTAGCTTCAGATATCTAACATGAAGAAACTTCGTATCTGTACGTAGCAATCGATTTCACGAAACCTTCAAAAACTTGGATACATTGGCAAGAGTTGATAAAATATTGATGTTTCAGTCGAACAAGATGGTTTGCGAAGCAGGAATCGTGACGAGAAATCGAAATCGCGTGGCGCGGAGGAAATTCGACGTCAATCACATTGTCAAAGTTTTCTCAAGTGTACGCACATCTGTTTTGATGAACATGATTTCAGTTAGGTACACGTTTCACCGTTTGTTGCAAACTTTCTGTACATGACAACCCGATAACACATTAAGTAAATAACGCTTTGAAAAGTAAGGCAACGTAAATAACATAAAAGTTTCTCCAGAAAGGTTCATATTATTAAAAGTTGTAAATGTCTCATATAAATTAGTAGTATGATAAGCGTAGAAGAGATAATTTGTAGATACAATCGTCAGTTGTTAGGTAGATACCTACACCAAAATTGTATGTGGATACATATTATTGTTTCAATTCTGATCGGAACAATTAAAAGCTTTCGGAAGTTCTTTAAAATTGGAACAATTTATCCTTGTAATTTCTAAAATTTCTAACGGGTTTATCTTTGGACTAAGAACTATGTGTCGTATGGAACAGCAAATAATATTCTAGTTTCAGTTGGTAAAGGTTGATCAAAATAATGTCTGTAAGTAAGAATACGACCCGTCAAGAAACACACTATGTGCTATGTGTTAGCGAAAAATCCATTGTGTGCCTCATCGCTTAAAACACTTACTTACGACAGCAGAAAATATCCTGTCTCTCCCAGCGTTCGAACCCCACACCCTTCAGGTACATTTCACAGGCAGACAATCTCGAGAACGGCAAAAAAGCAGCCACTCGAAACCCAAGCCCGCGCATCCAACTATGAGAGAACGAGTCAGCATCGAATGTTAATAGAGTAGGAACGGAGAAGGAAGCGGGTAGGAAGTGTTCGCCACACGCTGAGACGTTTCATTTCACTCAGAATCGCTTCGTCAAATTGAATAAATTTGAATTTGGAGGGACGCCTACGCCGCGGGTGTAGATTTACTAGGGGGAATAGTGAGCTTTTTTTCAGTCGATTGTCGAAACTTATTGTTTGAGTAAGAAATAACTTGGTAACGGTTTTCTGGAAAGGAAGTGGTATTTAAAACGAAACTTACGGGATGCTAAAGTGCGATTACACAAGATATGTAAAACTGTAGATAGAGCTTTAAGTCTACAAATGAACATATATGACATAAATATAACGGAAAGCATTAATTCCCAAAAAATTATGTGTGTATTCTATTCCCAAATAGAATTTGACAGACCCATTTATTTCAATACGCCGATATTTTTTTTATCACATCGATCACACCTATATTCGGAAATAAAACAAGACAGAAAAAAAAAACAATTTCACCTATATTTCCCGCTTAATACATGTCGATGTAATCCATCTATCATCTCCGTACGCCGGCAACAAATGGAAAACAGTTTCATATTTTTATTTTCGCTCAAATAATAAATATCGCTCGATCCGCTTCTGCCAATGCCGACGTAGTGAATCGATGTAGCAATTTCATCGTAAATTGGAAAGGCTGTATGTACGCCACAGGTATCACCTATACAGATATCGCTAAAAAATATATCTTCCGAAAAAATTTATAATTCTCGTAAACCATACTTAGCTTCAACTTTGGTTAAATTCATTACCTAGCCGAACTCCCACTACCTTAACATTGTAAGATTTTATGAGATCCAGCAAGCAAGCATCGCAAAATAAATTGAATTGCATAAGTATCTTGAGGTAACTGTAACACTTACCTATGACGTATCTAATTAAATCAAGTATAGAACTTTCCTGATCGAGTTAAAATTACGTTGGCTTTACGGTACATACATTACATTACGGTTTAACAGTAAGCATAGTTTGTTATGGATTTTTCTGGCTGGTTAGTGAATTTAAATATAATAAGATACGTTTTGTATGTGTACTTCTTATTCTATGTTAGTGTCATAATACATCTCCGATACCTATATTATACGGAGATGTATGTTTGAAAAGCTGAGAGTGAGTGATGAAAGTCTTAAGGAGAGTGAAATTGCATAGTTGTATTTTGACTCGTATGCGCTGCGCCGTTTCACTTATACTTATGCTATTGTTAGTGTCATAATACATCTACTCTATAATGAATGAATGAATGATCACTTTTTTGCTAACACAAATTACAGAAAAATACACAGAAAGGAAAAAATAAAGCAACTTTAAATTAGTGCAACAAAGGGCGGCCTTATTGCTTACAGCAATCTCTTCCAGGCAACCCTTACATCTAGAGAGGAAATAATAAAGATATAAAAAAAAACGAGGTGAGTACCTAGTAAAGGAGAAAGGAACAAATATAATAAATACGTATCGAATATGTTTAGTAGGTACCTAACATAAATAATTTATTTACATTACATAAATAAAAAATAATAAAAGATACACTAATACATACAATTTGATAAAAATAAAAATATATAGCAATAAATAACAACAAAATATAACAACAACTATACGGAGATGTATGTTTGAAAAGATGAGAGTGAGTGATGACGCCTTAACGAGAGTGAAATGTTTAGTTGTAGGTATTTGACCCGTATGCGCGGTTTCACTCCTCTACTTGAGCAAGGAATCTATAAGGGCAACCTCTGGTGTACTCGCCTACAGGTGTCTAAGTAACTGCGTGAAACGGAACGCAGAGCCTCTTTTGTCGTTCTTTGATGTGAAAAGAAACGAATTTGGGTGTAATACAATAAACGTGCAATATTACACCACGGTGACACTTGAATGCCCCGGGGAGAGAATTATGTGCGAACGAAAAGAGAAATAAGCCTTTTCATGTCAACACAGCAAGTGGAAAGGTAATGTAATTTTATTTACATGTCACATGTAATTTGCATGATTGCTCGCATGAAATGGGGGATTTAGTTCTATTTATTATTAATGTTAAATACGTAATACATTCGGTTACGATTTTGTTTCTTTTGTTCCAATTTCAAACTCCAGTCAAATGCTTACGGTGAAAAAAAGTAATCTAATGCAATCTGCTGCGTAGTCTGCCTTTGGGATTTGCTGAGAACAGTTACCTATTCTGGATACTAAATTATAAATCCACTGAGTCTTAAAAATGCTTATGCTTTGATTCTTTTATTAAATAATATTCATATGTACCAATATATGTTTCATTTCATCATCATTATCACTACATAATATTATTATAAAGGAAAGTTGCCTTTGTATGTGTCTGTTTGTCTGTAAATTCGTTTAGATTTTTTAAACTATACAACCGACTACAATGCGGTTTTCAATATCTTTTAGAATATATATTTCGAAATGTTTACTTATAGCTGAAATTCATTCATAGCTGGGAAAAGGCGGGACGGGCAGCTAGTTTATTACTAAAAATTGACACCATTAGTATAAATGTTGGTAGGTATTTTTGACTTGAAGTATTGAAAAGCTTACGAACAATTTAATAATTTTACTATTCACTTACCTAGATATGATTAGGTACAGTAAACGTATCATAATAATCACCAGTGATGATCACGACTTTCAGTTGCTTTTACTCGTACTAATCTTTAAATAAATACTTAAACAAAATCGTCAAACGCACGTTTATTTTAAACTTGACCTTAACGTAACTAAACAGCGTATATTTTAACAAAAACGCGAAGACAAGTAGACAAAGGCTCATTAACATTAACAACACACAACTCGAAAACACGTCAAAAATTTCACAAGAATTCATCAAGCTTAGCGGCTACATGCACAGAGTACAAAATTTACAGAGAAAGCATAAGATTTAACGTCACTACTTAGTCTTGCTTTCAATATTTATTACTTGCGAATCAGGAAGAGAGGAAGATGTGTATTAAACAAAATCTGATTACCTATAATTAAAATAATAGTGAGTTTAGTGACACGCTCAGATGTAAGTACTATTTATTATCTTATTTTCTTTCTCATCGACATAGAGTATTATGAAGACATGTGTTTAGACACAGGAATTAGATTTTTTCACAGCATTTCATTTTGATTGGCAGTTGCAGCATATTGTTATGACTTTAATCTAGGTTGTTCGAACGCGTTACGTTACCACGTGCTATACGGTATCTTACTAAGATTTTTTTATCTGCAATGGCATCGGCATGGCCGACTAACACATTTGTGATACACAAGTACTTGCAGTTTGGCTTGTCAGAAAAGCCATGCTTCTGCAGATTTTCTATTCTAATAGTTATTTCAAACTGTCTATACATCGTTGGAAGTTAATGAATCACGTACGAAAGCAATAACCATTGCTGTTCCAAAAACACATAACCCTCCACTGGAGTCTGCGAAACCGCAATGTACGACAGAAATTAATTAAACCCGCTTAGGATGCAAACAATAATCCATACTCTTGTGTAGAAAATATCTTCGCGAGAACACAGAATAAATTGTAATGTAAAATGCGTGAGTGGATTACATTTCACAGTAATTAATTTTCACACATACTTGCCTAATAGCGCCATTTAATTTTGAGCCGACTCGCATGATTACCAGCAGCAAGTTAATGATAATTAATAAATAAAGTCAATCCAATATTTGTAGAAGCTGTATAGAACTAAAAGTGTAGCAGCACACATATAATAAATACAATTGCAAATTGCAACTGCCTTGCAATTGCGATTTCTACGGAAATCGATCGTTTCAAATTGATCGCTTTCGTAAAATTAAAAACTTCTTTTATCCGTAACTTCATTGAGGAAAAGTATTGCATTTATATTTTTCTAATGTTTTTAGTATGACGTTATGTTGAGGACGAGGAGCGTGAGTGTGAATGGTATTCTATTAAAATGGAGAAATAATATTATAAATAATATTTATGTAAAGTGCGTAGATAAAAACGTAAATAAAAAGTTGGTGATCTTTGAATAGATTAGAGATCCTATTTATGTTATACTAATATATTGATAACAGAATTCAATGAAAACAAATATCGATGTAAGTACTTTACTGCCCCATTAGAGAGACAATAGGCCCAATTATGAAGGCGCCATCGTAAATTTAATAGCAACGTAAAAAGTGTTCTCTCTATTGAATGCCTAAAGTGAAAAAGAAACAGAAATATTCTAAATAGCTATTATAATTACGATAGCGACTTCAAAATTGAGCCTAATTTCATTGTATTATTACGAGTTTTCGACTAACAAGTTAATTCAATGTTTACTGCAGTATTCAAAATATGCGAGATGCGCTACTGTTTCAACAGAGCGAAACGCTAGAAATGAGCTACTGGCTCCAAGTGCGTTATGACAAAGTAAAACGCGTGAGAAAATTAAACAACGCCATCGCAGCTTTCCATTTCACTTGACTTTATGTCACCCGCACCGAGCGAGTACGCGTTTAGGGACAATAGATTATACGTAATGTGTAGAGCTCATTTTAAACCAGCCATTTGTGTACGATATAGCTTGCGGGTACTGTTGCTTATTCAGTGATATTTTATGACATATTTCTATGAAATTTTATGAAAGCTTGTGCTATTAATTTAAAATAATTTAATTGACGTGTACTCGCACCTAACGTGTACGTGTATTATGATAGGTTTCTGTGATATTATGTTATTACTTGAGGCATTTATTTATACCTACATTTTCATTTTTACCGTTGTACATATTAATGTTGGTGTACGCAACAAAAGAGTTTCTATTTATATATTTACTAATCCTGATTATTATTAGATACTAGCTTAAAACCCGCGGCTTCGCCCGCGTGGTCTTAGTACATAGGTACTTGCTTAAAATGAAAATAGCCCGCGGTTAGACCCGCGTTGTATTGGTACTTGCTTAAAATTAAAAAAGGCTGTCTGATGGCCTGCGTTGTCATATTACTTGCAATGATAATGGCCCACGGTCTGGCTCGCGTTGTTTTAGTAATTGCTCAAAATAATAAAAACCCACAGTTTGGCCCGCGTTGTCTTGGCACTTGCTTAAAATAATAATAGCTTGTGTAGCCCAGCATTGTCGTATAACGTATTACTTGCAAGGATAATGCCTACGGTTTGGCCTGAATCGTCTTAGTATTTGGCTGGATAAAAAACGTATTGTATGGGTCAGAGTATTCGGCCACCATAGGGAGAATGAAAGGAAATTGCATGCAGCGGAGATACGAATGCTGAGATGGATGTGCGGAGAGACAAGAATGGATAAGATTAAAAATGAGTATGTTAGAAGAAGTCTGAAAGTAGCGCCAGTGACTGAGAAATTAAAGAGTGGCAGGCTATCTTGGTAAGGGCATGAGACGGGAAGAGAGTAATGTCACGAAAAGAACCCTAAATATGATGGTAAGCGGCAGAAATCGGAGGTGACGACCAAAAAAAGTGTGGATGAATTGTGTGCAATTATACCTGTTAACTCTTTTTCTTTTAAATATAACTTCTATTTTTATATTATTTACAGCAGTTTTTCTAAATAAAACAGCATTTTATTAATCACAGTCGTCTTAATATTTAACCTAAACTAACCTTACCTAACCTATTTTTTGTTTCACACCTAATCCAAAGAATATATAATAATATGCCTAATCTATAAAGGCGATTCGCTTCTGGCACTTCGCCGGCCGCTGCCGCGGCACGCTCGCTTCGCTCGCTCGGCTCGTCCGTTGTTTTGTCATGTTCTAACATAACCTAACCTATTTTTTGTATCACAACTAATCTAATTTCTTCACTAATTTACCCTAAAGAAACCATCCATTGATCTAACCCCTGATAACAGAGCATTCCCTAGGAAGCGAGGGTCAACTTAGAGATTATGCGACTGGGATAGTTATTTTGCTATGAAATATGAAAAATTTGCTGTGCAGTCAGTATTTATGCTATGTATGTAGTATTTTTGTACAAAAATAATTTTAACTGTATTACATTATGAGGAAAAAAGTAATGTCATATTGATGTAAAATTTCGAATTATCTGCAGTTTGAGTTTTGTTAAACATTTAGTTTATTTGTAGTGAAGTAAGTTATTTGATGTAAAAAAGAATATAAATGATGAGTATGTATTGATAGGCGATTATTTATTTGATATGCAATTTATATTATCCCAAATTATAATAGCCTGCCGTTTGGCTTGCGTTGTCGTATTACTTGCAATGATAATAGCCCATGATAATAGTCTGGCCCGCGTTGTTTTAGTATTTTCTCAAAATGATAATGAGTACTTACTTTAAATGGTATTTCCCCACAGTTTGACCCGCGTTGTTTTAGTACTTTCTTGCTTAAAATAATAGCTCATGGTTTAGCTCGGGTTTTCGTATTACTTGCAAAGATAAGATTAGCCTGCTTTGTCTCAGTATTTGCTTAAATTCGCTCGTGTCTAAAGCTTATTACGGAGTACCTACGACAATTTTTAGATGAAATTGATTTGCAAAATATTTGAAATTAATTAAATAATAATTGTATGATTTATTCATGTTCAAATAATTATTTTATGGCCGCATTGGATTTAACGGTTAATTCAATATTTTTGTTCTTAGTATTAAGATCTTAATGTAACACAGTTCAACAGTAAATATGTTCTTTGACTTTAATAGCCTACGGTTTGGCCCGCGTTGCCTTATAACTTGTCAGAAGATAAATACTTAATAAAGTTATATGTTAAAATACCTACTTATTCTTTATGTGGTAAATAGAATATTTTTCGGTACATTGCTCACTCATGAACCATGTAGTTTCCCACTCGCATACCAAATTATATCCAACTCCATTCGCATGTCATGGTCCACATCACAATCGTAAGGTCCTAATCCTGGTCTGACCACTGAGCTTTGAAACTTATGTATGGTCTCGCCGTGCTTGGTCGAGAGCTCGGGCTCCCAACACGCGCTTGAGACTACAGTCTTTCTGTAAACCGCGACCACGGGCGGGGGTGCGGGCCCTTGCGGGTCCCCCCCCCACCCCGCAGCGATCGAGCGCCTACAGAAAAACGCCGTCCACGTGCGCGCCGCCGACCGCGGCCTCGCTCCGTCTGCTAGCGACGTCGAGCGGACCGCCCTGGCGTGCCGCACCCAAGCACCGAGCGCATCCGTGCGCACCGTGCGCCAGCTTGCGGCCGCCTGCTGAACTGGCATTTGCCCCGCAAATGTCGACCTAGCCGCGGCCGCCCTGGAATAACCTAAGAGGGGCGTGATTACGCCGCCGGCTGTTGTGCCCGGGCGCGACCTGTCCCGGAACGAGCATCGCGTCCCTCCACCACTGCCACCACTTAACGACGCGTCGAGCTGCTCCGCGTCGTCCATCCACACCTGACAAGACAACCAGCGCCGGGCTCGAGCGGTCGCTCGCCCGGCGCACCGGCGCGCCATCGCCTGCCTTGCCTCGACCGAGGGCTGCATGGCTCCATGTCCTGACGGAGTGCACGCCGTCGGGCGGGAAACCCACCGGCCCGCGGACGAGGCGACACCACCGAGACGCGCCGCATCTGAAGCCACCATCGGGGTCGAGGTTCGCCTCCCCCGATACAATACCTGAAGACGACCAGAGGGCGGCCTAGCAAACCACCCTCTTCGGCCCAAGCGCACACGGCGCCTGCCGACTTTGACCTACGCATCGGCGAGTGCGCGTAATGCGCCCCGAGCACACCGCGCCGCTCGTATATCGAGCGACGCACACTCCAGCGGCCTGTCGACGTAGTCCAGGCCACAACCCCGCAGACGCGACCAGGGACGTGCTGGCGCCAGGCCCGCTGACGCGCCGCCTCCCGGTTGGTGCCCGGCGACGCCGCGCGCGGCGACCTGATGAGTCGACGACCCGACGCGACTGCGGCGCGACCCGCTCCGCCAACTCGTGTGCCCTTCACCGAGTGAGCGCATGCGGGCCGCTTACCACCATCAAGACCTCGCGCCCCTCGACTTTGATCGGGGCGCACACTACCGGACCTGACTAACTACTGGACATTCCTGCGCTTCGCGCCACCACCTGAACCCTCATCTCGCGACGCCCAGCGTCGCGACGTCCATCCTCGGAGCCGCTGCTGTCGCTTATGCGACGCGCGGCCCCTACCGGGCTCCGCCACTACGCGGGCCTGCCTCGGCGGCCGGGGTCGAGACTCTCCCCCGGCGCCGCTTCACTGCATACCTGTGCCTAGAGGCACACCACGGGACCTACCGAGTAGGCGTCGCTCCGCCTTACGCGTGAGCTCGACGCCGCTCGATCATCGTCGTCGACACATCGCTCGACGACCGCCTACCAAAGGGGCAGTTAGAGACGTGGTGCCTGGCTCGCGCGGCGGCGCGCTTGAGCCGGGCCAGCGATCCCACTCCCCATCTCCGCATCGCTACGAGACCGGCAGGCCGAGAGAGCATTGCTCCGCGCTTCAGTTGGACTTGGTCGAGTTTACTCCTGAGTTCAACCATCTGAAGTTGCGTTCGCCTGACCGAGTACGCCACCGGATCGACGTGCGTCACGTCGAACACCTATTCAAAGAGGAGGAGATGCCGCCTGCACCCGGCGGTTGCAGGTTGTGAGGACTCCGAATCTGAGAACCATAAGCCAAGACGGCCGACGTTAGTCTGCCAGAATGGCGGGGAGGCGCTGAGAGATGCCGCCCGACCTCGCGGTCGGGATTGGGTACTCGCGCCCTCCCTTTACAATGCCCTACATCCAGAGTGGTGTAGCGTCCAGCCACAGTAAGGAGGTTCGCCTCGACGCTGTTTCCTGACTCCTACGTTTTATACAGGAGGAGAAGATCCGAATAATAATAATAATAACTTATGTACGAAATTTACACTAATGGCTTTTTATTGATGGAAAACATTGAAGCAACCTGCAAAGGCACGTCCATAGAGAAAAATCGATGTATATGAATTCAGCAACCCGCGCTCGGCCAGCGTGATGGATATGGCTCAATCACCCTTCGTGGGTAGGCCTACGTTCAGTAGTGGACTATTAAAAAAGCTCAATACATACCTGTTCAACATGTTTCATTAAATTATTAGAAATTTAATTTTGATTATCCTGAACTCAATGACAATCTTGCCCAAAACCGTTCACCCAGTCAAAAGTGGCCGAGACACTTGTAGGACTTTCAGGCATTCTCTGACCCTGTACAGATGAAAAAGTAGCACACAAGTAGGTATATTTTATTTGAGAAATACATATTGTACCTATATCTAGACGACAGGCATGTTCTAGGATTCTATTATACTCATCATTTGACTTACTTTTACTATGGTACCAACCCCGAAATCACGTAAATAAAATCTGCTGTTCAACATAAAAAGTTCATCGACCCGCGGCAAAATGTAAAGAATAGGTAATTTTCGCTTTTTCAGGTAGAACCCATAGTAAAGTAAGTTTATTTATCCGTATGTACCCTAAGTTCAAATCTATTGGCTCACAAAATAAAATCTTTCGTAAACTATTAGGGGCCCATTTTGCCCCATTGACGGATGAGTCAATATCTAAATTTTATTCTAGATACTTCACTATATTACTAAAAAATGCATTCAAGTTATTTTTCATGCTTCTATAGGACGTTTGGTCTAGATTTCGACAAGGAATCCGGGACTTTTCCCAAAACGTCAATATAGTCATCTATTAGTTAAAAAGGTGGGCTATTTTTAAACAATATTGCATCGATTTACGAATAGGTTTTTAGCATGTTTTTAAGAAATTGTTATCGTGACCCACTGAAATTTTCCTGGATAGCAGTAGGTACCCCAAGTGGTAATTTGTGTTATTGTCTAGCATCGTACCAAATTTTGTTAGAATTCATTTACCCGTTTTATCTTAGCTTTATCTGATAATTTTGGCTATCCCTAAGAGACCCTATAGATTTTCCGGGATAAAAATAGTTACTGTATTGAAACATGTTATGTGCTTCCTACATACCAGATTTCATTCATTACCGTTCCGCTCGTTGGATGTAATTTATGTTTTTTTCACCAACTTTGGGACCCTATTTGACCTCTTAGATAAAGAAAATTCAGAAAAACAGGAACAAACGTTATATTTCATTTTGTCTGAGTAGCATATTAACAAAGTTTTAAGTCAATCGGTACAGGAATACAAAATATACTTACAAACGAAAAGAGCCCGTTTTACCCCGTCAAAGGTCAAAAGTTCAAAGTTTTCGTCTTTAGTGCTCCATTACGTCATACAATGTACCTATATTCCATATTTCAAGTTTATATCTTTAGCGGTTTGGGCGGCAGCCGAAACTGATTAATTTTGGCTATCCCTAAGGATCCCCATAGAATTTCCGGGATAATAATAGTTCATGTGTTGAAACATGTTGTGTGCTTCCTCCATACCAGATTGCATCCATAACCGTTCAGCTCGTCGGATGTAATAGACGCTTTTTTCACCAACTTTGGGACCCAATTTGACCCCTTAGATAAGAAATATTCGGAAAAACAGGAACAAACGTAACTTTTATTTTGTTTGAGTAGCATGTATACAAAGTTTCAAGTCAATCGGTAAAGGGAATAAAAAGTTACATACAAACGAAAAGGGCCCGTTTTACCCCTTTAGAGGTCGATTTTTCAAAATTCCGTTCTTAGTGCTCCATTACGTGGTCCAATGTATCTTTGTTCAAAATTTCATGTTCGTATCTTTAGCGGTTTGGGCTGTAGGCTGTCTGTCAGTCAGTCACTCAGCGAAGCCTTTTATATAATAGATTAACAATTTTCTGACCTTTTTGATGTGATTTGAACGATGTTTGATCCGTACAAAAGCCAGACCTAGTCAATAGTTTATATTCAAATTAAACCTAAAACTGATTGACGTGTTTTCTGTTCTAACCTAACCTAACATTAATATTTATGAGACCTTTATTCGTTCTCATGCTGAGAACTGTGAATCGCCAAGTCCTAAAGGATCAGTGCACGCGTCGCGTTGGTTGGCGGGCGTTCGATATCAAGTGTCAATATTTGGAATCGCCGGCGTTCCGAGTGACTATCGCATCGATTCGATAATTCCAGGTATCGAGAGCGGCTTAATTGGGATCGAGTCGCAATCGAATTGCGACGTCAACGTATGGTATCGTGTACGGGAATAAGCGTGGCGGAAACGGATACTTTTCCAATTGATGGCCAATTGTTATCATTTTAGTAAATCGAGATTCAAGATGGATTATTTTTTCTCCGAGACCTACCTACATTAAAAATTAAAAAAGAAACTGTGCCATATATTTCATCGCTAGTCAATGAAACTTTTTGTACTGAATAGCTGACTTTTCTTCGTGATTTCATGGCTGTTCCTGTAGTAAGAGTTGTACATTGTGACGAATTGCAGTATGCAGTTTATTTATATGGACAAATAGGTGTCACAGACACATTTTTGAAAAGTCAAAAACAATCTACAATATAAAATACACTAAAAAAACGAATTACTCACATGTATATAAATAAATTAAATTAACTAAGTAATTAGGCGAATTATGAAATGTCTTATTTAAAAGCGGAAGAGACTAAATCTCACGACACAGGACCACCCTAGTGTGAGATTTAGGGTTCCACTCTGGAAGTTTGTTAATTTAATCTAAGTACCTACTAACACTACTTTAAGAATTATCAACATTTATAACTCCAAACCATGTAACTTATTTGAGCAAATAAACGTTATTTATTTAATCAAATTAAAATTAAAAATTAATTACCAACGTTAAATCACATTCATTTCTAATCTAAATTCTTAAAACCAAGTTAATTTTAGTCAAATGAACACAATTTACATCTACATTACACTAAATATTCTAAATACAACAAGGCTAAACATAACAAGGTGCCAGTTATTAAAGTTACTCTTACATGTGCGTAAGTCCTACCTACTAACCTAATTCTTTAGTAGAATATAGAAAAAAAAAAATATACGCGTTACACCATCACAGTTTTAGTGAGTTTGAGAGGACAGTCATCGACTCACAAATCTCACAATCGAATAGTTTTAAATACAATCACAAATTTCAAGTGAGTTTGTATAACAGTTTCAATAAAAGAGGAGATCCAATTGGCGCATGTTCATTAACGTTCATATTTGCATATCACTTGCAAAGATAAGACTTTGGTAACGCATTTGATGCGGGCGCATTTTCATAAATTAAAGCTAACAACAACAAGATCGTACAAAAAGATATTAAAGAAAACTTTGGCTACCAGTATAAAGACATTACGATAAACAACGATTAGGAAAATAATTAGTCAGTCACTTTATGTTCACTTGTTTAGTGACGTATTGTGCATTCTGTGCAATTGGACAATTGTAGGTATATTAATAGGTATACATAGACAAATATAGGACAGTAGAACATTCCACAAACACACTCAAAACTCACTCTCTACTATTTTATTCATATTACAAATAAAAACCGGAATACAGGTTTATTTCTTTTTATTTATAAAAAACTAGACAATTCGTTTCATTCAACAGTCCTATAAAAAGGACATTTTCTGTTGGAAAAAGCATTTTCAATTGGAGATTGCGCCAAAAACCGGCACAAAAATGTACCTTTTTGCTCACATGTCGTAATTTAACAAGGCCGTGTGACGTTTATTAGTAAACTTTTAGTTTTAACGGCACAATGAGACAGATCCATTTAATTAACCGTGTTCAAGCCGAGCGCCCAGGGAATCCGATGTTTGTCTGACTGTATCTACTCTACATACACAATCGAGTACATTTACATGTACCTATTTATGTACCTAAGGGTCCATGCTAACTATGAAATAACAGACAAATGGCGCGCACTTTTCAGGTTTTTTTTTCATTTTGCGATTTTGGCGAATATTATATATTTTTATGGGCAGAAGCTAAATAACTTCCTATTTTTGACACCAATGTATTTCAATTTTTACAGACCAATAAAGTCATGCTTTCGTTATACTGTATCACTATTACTACCATAGAATAAAACAAAGTCGCTTCTGTCTGTCCCTATGTGTGCTTATATCTTTAAAACTACGCAACGGATTTTGATGCGGTTTTTTTGTAATGGATAGAATGATTCAAGAGGAAGGTTTATATGTATAATACCTGTGCGTAGCCGGGGTGGGTCGCTAGTTGTCATATATTTAGAAAACTACAGTGCAAGATACTCAAAGGCTTTTCAAAATTTTCGATGAAAAAAAAATTTTTGATGAAATTCCAATAGATACCACTGCAGACATTGCAGTGATAAATATAAATATCTATTCTGGACCCCAAGGCCCAGAATAGAACAACAACAACACCGATGTTGTTAGCTTGTTTTTGTATATGTGTTCTATGACACCTCTGATATATGGAACCCTAGTAGGCAATGAGTGTGAAACGTTAGCGTGTGAAGCGTATTTGCCAATAAAAGCAGAAAATTCACTCTATAAAGAGAAAACTAAGCGCTTCAGCTAATATGGTTCAAGTTCCGCATTGAATTAATCCGGAGCAGACAGAGGCACGTGACCCGCTAATAAATAAACAGAGAATGCAGCGGAAAAACTTCGGCAAAGTATCTTCGATTTATTCGCTACGCGTCGCGGTAATTGGGATTTATAGTTGCGATATTTTTAGCGCAATTTCCTTAATGATCGTCTCTGGATTTTAAATCAGTCTTGTCCGTGTGTTACCGTGAAGTAAGTAAACAGGCGATTAAATCCTAATCTTACCATAGACAAATTACTATTTTAAAAAAAATTAATTCTTGAGTAAAGTAGGTATACTCGTAAGCATTCAGACTATTTTAGAGTTAAAATTTAATGAGCCTTTGTTTCATTCGAATATTTAAAAACTTTTAGTCATACAAACCATAATGATAATGTCGTATTTTATGTTTATATGAAAAATAATATTAAGTATTCAGTCAATTTTCATTCAAACAAAGTTCTTCTCTGCTATTGGTATCGTTTGCTCATAAGAGTAAGTAAAATATGAAATTCGTCATGAAAAAAACAAGTGGAATAGCGTAGTATCTTACCGCTACAAGTGCTACGCCACTCGTAGCACTTCTACGAAATCATACTTTGCCTCAGAACAGAAACCAATTCTACTAATTGCACTTGTGAGCTTTTTACGTAAACCTGAATTTTATTCTGTTGGCTTTTGTCTCGCTTTTTTTTCAACTGAGAGAACGAGATGTACTCATTCATAACTTAAGGCATTTGTGCAAGTGCCAACTTGCCCATACAAAAACAATAAACTATTTTCTACCTACCTCTAAATATTATGCGATTTGAGTGTTTTTTTAATGTGATCAGCACTTTAATAGCTAGGTTCCTACGTCTTAGTGTTTACAGTTTTTTAAATGACTTGAAAGTTATAAGCCTCTAAAAAGTAATATTTTTACGCAAAACTTTGGCTAAAAAGTATAAAGAACTTAAAACATTTCTGAAAAAAATAAGACGTACGAGTGTGCAATATTTCTTACTCAGCAAGGGAAACCGAGGGTTTTGCCTGTGCAATTGCGGACGAAGTTGTCTTGACGAACAACTACCGGAAGTATATCCTGAAGGACGGTACGGTCGACATTTGTCGGGCATGCCACCGTCCCGGAGAGTCACTCAGGCATATTACTTCTGGTTGTTCTCATCTTGCCAACGGCGAGTACTTGCACAGGCATAACCAAGTGGCCAGGATCATCCATCAGCAACTTGCTCTTCGATACGGCCTTGTTGAGTCTGAGGTGCCGTACTATAAGTACGCACCGGCGCCAGTTCTCGAGAATGGTCGTGCGTTGCTCTACTGGGACCGCTCTATCATCACGGACAGGACTATTGTCGCCAATAGGCCTGATATCGTGGTGGTCGACCGGTCCCAGCGCCGGGCAGTGCTCGTCGACGTCACCATCCCACATGACGAGAACCTCGTGAAGGCCGAGAAGGACAAGCTCAGCAAGTACCTGGACTTGGCTCACGAGGTTACCGCCATGTGGGATGTGGACTCGACGATCATTGTCCCGATAGTCGTTTCGGTAAACGGCTTAATAGCGAAGAGTCTCGACCACCATCTTAAGAGGCTCTCGCTAGACGGTTGGGTCAAGGGTCAAATACAAAAGGCAGTCATCCTGGACACGGCGCGCATCGTCAGGAGGTTCCTCTCACTGTAGCCCCAACCACCGGTAGCTTGGGCCCTGCCCCGCTGCCGGCGGCACTCTAGGTTTAGGTTTTTTTATAGTATTTTGTTCTTTTATATAAATATTGTAAAAAAACTTAAATTTAAGAAAATAAATGAATATGTGAATAATAATAATAATGCACTATGGCTGTTTTTTCCTAAAATACAACTAAGTATAAAAAGTAATTATAAGGACTATTTTTTTAAAATTTATGTCTACAAAATCAATTCACAAACATCACAAAAAAAATTTAAAAGCTTGCGTTTTATTTCACAATTATTATTATCTCTGAAGCAATCTCGAACAATACCAAGTTAGTATTCTGCAACGTATTTTATCTGTGGAGTTCTCACGTTCGCGGACAATAGCTCAGCAAATACGTGGGTGCTTATTTTTAAACGAAAGTGATATAAATTACCTCCCGAGGCGAGTACATTTGTAAGCAGCTTGTATTTCGTACCTATTAAGCACTTTGGACGATAGAAATAAATTGAATTTAAGTTCTTTACGAAGAATATGGTAGATTAAGGTGAGTGTGAATCGCGAATTTGTCCATATTAGAACAATCTGCATATGTTATCTACCTCTAAATATAATCCGATTTGCGTGTTTTTTTCATGTAATCAGTACTTCAATTGCTAGGGTTAAATGTCTTTGTTTTTACAGTTTTTAAATGACTTTAAAATTATAAGACTCTAAAAAGCCATTTCTTTTACGCAAAAATTTGGCTCAAAAGTATACAGTAACTAAAAAAAAACAGGAAAAAATAAGAAGAATAACAAGTATAAGCGTGCAATTTTTCTTACTCAAGCGATTAACACTAAAAACATAACATTTTGTAACAATATAAGGGGTGGAAAGAGTTATCTCCCGAGACACAAACATTTTATCAAAAACGTACCTAAAGTTTTCTCGATGTTCTACACAAAACGCGAAAACGGTGGTCGATTCATAGTTTTCTTAAGTACCAATGGGTCGACGTATTCAGTGACAATACTTGGAATCCTTGGGAGACATCAATTTTGGTGATAAAGCCGCCAGATATTTCACTAATTTTAAGTTTTTTTTTAATCGCGAATAAGTTCGCGCTTGACCGACAACTCGCTTGATAGAAAGTGACGTTGTGAAGTCTTGTTCTTGTGTTGTTTATTAAAAAAATTAATCTAGTGCAAATCAATAAATCATTTGACTGTATATCTATTTGATGAAAATTAATATAGAATAAATAATCACACAGTTTAATGACAGTCGCAACATGAAAATAACCTCAAAAATGTACAGATAAGAAGAATTCATAGAACTTTATAGGTAACTGTTTATGTTTATTTTACTACACATATTTTTCTCTGGTCCAAAAAAATACTCGTTTTAATAGAGCTAGCGACGGAACGGCTCATAGAAACCACTATCCAACAGTGAACATCTTTGGTCTGTTATGGCAGTTATGGTGATGATGATGAGAAAAATAAAAATTGAATGCACTAAACTCTACAGCGAGACTTAATGCCAATAAGATAATACGTATTATTAGTTGTTCGACAACTACAATATCTGTCTTCCTAAGCCTCTTACAATATTACCCGGCCGTCTTAGATATCACTTATTCAGACATCATGGTAACAATGCTCATTATTAATACTATTAATCCGCGAACCGTATCCAACCGCGAGTCGAGTATAATTCCACATCCTCGATCCCCACAACCCACTGCTATTCAAGTATCCTGAACGCAGGTGGCTCGTTACTTGTACGGATATGCTGAGTAGATAAATAGCAGAGATACAGCTTATAAGATACAGCCAAGAAATATTAATATTGTGGAATAAGTGAATACCAACATTGAGACTCGAATTTGTGTACATTAACACTAAGGATTAGAACAGTGATGAGTACGAGTAGTACTGAATATCAATTATTTTAATTGTATTGTAACTATACAATTTAAAAATAAGTTTGATTACTTAAGTCAATTGAAATATGTACATATTTGATGCAGGTAAATAGTAACAGCATAGCAACGCAACATTGTCTTTTTAAAGTTAAGCGTTAAGCCCACACGTTAGACAATTGATTTTTTTCAAGATGAGAAACATCAATTTTCCTGGCATTTGAATAGCTTGGCGGGTTAATGTCTAACCTAACCTATCGTTTTAAAAATATTTTGAAATCAATAATATATTGTATATTAAGGTATATCAACGATGATAGCATCCTTGACGCGCCACTTGCGTATATTTTGAACTTAAAAATGTCCTCGTAAGTAATTAAAAAGAACAGGCTCGTGATCAGTAGTGGGATACAGTTTCATACAGCAGCGCTGGTAAAGTGCTAACCCAATGTTAATGTAAAAAAACTCAATGTCCCCAAAAACGTGCAATCTTGTATCAGATTTAAATTCAAGAGTTGTATTTCTGTACAATTTTTCCTCACCATTTGTACACCTCTAATCCTCCGCCGGACGCCCTTAACAGGATCGTCTTAAAGGGTATTATCGGTTATTAGTGGATATCATCCGCAGTGGATATAAATCTCCTTTCCAATCGCTCCACTGAAGAGTCCAATTAGTTTGTTTAGTGGAACTGAAAGGGGTGAATGAGGGTGTCGAGTTGCTTTCAAATTGGATCCTTTAGTGAGAGGTTTTTCATTTCAATGTTTATCAGACTTGGGGTAAAATTTTCTAAAGTTTTTTTTATGTAGGTATATAAAAAAACTACATATATTACTACATACATATATTTATAATTTAACTGATACATTTAAAATTGAACATATGTTTGACTGAACTGACTGAAAACAGTTCACGCACAAATATGTAATTGTGGCTTTAGGACATACTTAGTATATAATTTCACCATCTTCCACTAGTTCTGAATCTGACTAGGTAGTCAGATTCAGAATCAAATCAGTCAAACATATGTTCAATATTAAATGTATCAGTTAAATTATAAATATATGTGTGTACAGTTTGTAAGTCTAATATGCTACACACCTTTGAAATCGTTTTATATTTACTCAATAGTGACATGTTATTGTCATACTTGAGTATGCCTGTTCATTCGTACCTTTACAGCTCTTTCCCAATAAAGTCACTGGCATGGTTAAATTGCGATTTAATGATGTAACCTGTTTTTTCCACTACAATCATATCATCTAACAAAGCAAATTCAAAGAATAGAAATTTAATCATACATTTTAGAGGTAAAAACATTTTAAATTTTGTTATTTTGTTATCAGAAGGAAAAAACTGACACAGTTTTCATACCGTCAACAAATTTATCGACTAATGAATTCCAACACTAATAATCTAAATGACACTTTTACCTTGTATAAACACCACCAATGTGTCACTTAGTTAACACATTCAAATTATTTAAATAGGTTATGACGGCGCAGGTGGTAATAAGAGGAAGTGAAAAAAAGAAAAAAAAACGAAATTGTCGCCTGAATTTCATGTCGCCAGGCAGAGGTAAAAGGTAATACTGCGTAAAATCGGAGTTTAATATTAATTAGGACGACGCGGGCGGGACCGCAGGCCCTTTGAATATTTCACCGATGCGGCCCTTCTTGTAGGATGACACGTTTATTTGCAGGTAGATACAGCATAATTATGACACATTTTATGGTTGTTTCGGGTGTTGTTAAAAACTTTATGTCACCTGTAAGACTTTATGACCTGTTTGAGACTGTTTAACAAATACGTACCTACCTATCTATGTGAATCTTACAAGCGGTTGTTGCATACAATAAAATTTAAAAATGTATTCATCATTTTTGACAATAAGTAAGGAACAGCTGTTTTTTTTAAATTTCAGGCCAACATTTCGCGGAAAATATAACCAAGATTGTTTGGACACAATTAACAAGTTGGACTAACTAGGTAGAGCCGTGTGTTTGTCCGCAGTCAACAGCACAGTAAAAATGAGGTCCCGATTATGAGAACTTCCCGAAAGGAGTTCTGAACTCGACTTTCGCGCAAGTTTTTGTGCATGTCGCCAGAAATTCAGTCTGTCACAAAAATGTTTTATTTTTGCTAGCTATTGTAGTTGTCGAATATGGTCGGTGACTGACTGATAAGTAGTTTGGAAGTGATCATTATCAGAGCGATCATAAAGTTTGTCTATCACTACATTCTTTGCTGTGAAGAATTGAACGTTTTTGGACAATTTTGCAGACGACTGTACTACTTATAAGATAGAAAGATTTTCCGACAACGGGTTTTCGTTAAGTTACAAAAATTGATATTGAGCAAGTTATAAGTAGCACGTTTTTTTGTGCATAAAGCTTTTAAGCTTTTTTCTAGTTAAATCTGCGTAAATGTTCACTATATCACAACATATTGAACTGAAATAAACTTATATTTTATATTTCCGAACTTCATCAATGAATTTGATAGTCTATTTTATTAATACCTACTCATACATGTAGGTCACGTGTCTGTATATAGATATATGTATTTGTGTGATAGAGATATTGGTATATAGGTTTTGCGGCTATCCCATTGAGATATCTTCAAATGCGGGTCAGATTCAGGGTTACCAGGTTCTGGATGTTTGAGCGAACTATATGGTATTTAAGGCTCATATTTGTATTATCAATATATATTACGTTTTTATTATACTTACTAGGTGTCTCTTTTCTGACGACTAATAAATCTAAGAAAAATACTAATCTACTGGGTTCATACTCGTATATGCATAGTTGTGACAAACTCTGAAATTTCAAGAAACTTGCTGTTCCATACAGCTGATTCTTTTTTGGCGATATCAATATTTCAATATCTGTGTAAAATGGTCATGTTGCAAATAACAGAAGTTATTTTTATTTATATGTGAAAGATGATTCTGCCGGCGAAATCGCTTTCCATAAGACGTGTTGATGGCCCAATGAACCCCTATTTTGCGTATCTAAAACATTATAATGTCAAAGTATTCAGTTGTATCGTCAAAGAAAACTGGCAACCCTGTCCAGGTCGCGCCGGCTACGGCGATGTTTCCCGCATTGTTCCGTGAGGTTTCCCTTCGAAGGCATCTCAGGGCTCCTTCAGAGATATTATGTTGCCGGAGACGGCTCCGAGATAATAATCCGCAAGTAAACGCTATTGGAAATAGTTCCATTTGGCTACTATATTATTGTTAAATATCTGAGGTACGTGAGAGGAATTAAATGGGTAGAGGTATTGGATCAGTTTTAAAGTTTATTAGCTAAAAGTTTCACTATAAATCGGATGGTAAGTGCTGGTGACCATGAGAGCGTTAGTTGTAATAATTTAAATAATTCCAATTTCAGTATTAATTAATGCGATAAGCAATTAAATTCCATAAGTGGGAGCATGGTGGAAAAATGATGAATGCAAAAATATAAAATGTTAAGTAGATAGTGGTGAAGGTTTTTGAGAACTGTTTAAATTATAAGTAGGCTGCTTACTCGTACAAGAAATTTGTAGAAGCTTGGTATGCAAGAAAACAATCATCTAAAGTTGTATAGTAGTGTTTACTTCTGGCTTTTTTCTGTCTTTTCCATTTCTGAAGTTAGGACCACTTAGCAATTTTAAATTCTAATTATAAAACACAGGATTTTAGTGATATAATTAAGGAAATAGAAGGGTTTTAGCATTCTGACAAAGATAAAGAGCCTATTATCATAACCTTGTCGAAATTACAACGAAGACATTTCAATTTGGCTTAATTTTCACTTTTGACAAAACAACTAATACGTTTTAATTGTTATTAGTCAAAGATAAACTGTATTGTGTCTTTGCGAGTTTAATTTAATTTTATTACAAGTTAGGCCGGTTATTCGCTCTCAAACAAAAGCGCTTATTTTGGAAATAAACCCGCCCCTGTCCCCAGATGGCAATCAGTATACAACTTCAAAATTACACAAGCCCTCATGTTATCATCATTGTGCCAATATTCATATCGCGGAGTGAGTAATCATGCAGAGTAACTATACCTACCCGGCAATAATAAAAATAATACCCAGCTTTATGCAGATCGTAGGTACAAAAATAATGGGCCGAGACAAATGGCACCGTAAGAGAGAGGCCTATACCCAGCAGTGAGATCGAGAAGGCTGCAGATGATGATGATGACGATGACAACAATAATAGTTTGGTTTGCTGGTGTTCCCAAACCTTAATTATTAGCTGAATCTTTAGTAGTAGATTTGTTGATGAACTGTAATCAATGTAAAAGATCGTTCGTGACAGTTCGTTCCATTAAATAAACATTTGTTTTAAGCTGTACTTGTTTTGTTTTTTAAACTTTCGCGATTTGAGCACTTTATCCTTATGCTACGCCTTTGCGCCTTGAGTCTACCCGTGACCACGATCGATGCAACTCAGAAATAATGAGTCCCGTTGAATAATTCCACTTATTTTCCTAGTTTATATAAATTTTGGTGTGTAGGTACAGTAAAGAATTAATCAATCAATCAATTTATATTCAAATACATACAAAATTACATAACGATTTTACGACATTATAATATTTTGCGACAGTTACATTGAAACCAAAAACGCAACGCGAGTGACAAAATAGCGGATTCGTTGAATGTAGATCTCTGTGCGGTTATTATCTCCTCTTTTGATACGGCAAGGTTGTCAGCGGTGACGATCGTCCTCCGTCCGCACGTTTACAATAAGTCCCGGCGCTCACAATAATCGTGTCAACCAAGTACAATTACGGGAACTTATCAACGTGGGCCCCTTGACGACCGTACCTACTATTATAACTGCGACCGAGCCTAACGTTTGCGAAGAGGCTACCGACGATCTACGTAAGATAGCTTACAGTGTAGTGCTACGCCATTTTAACAAATTTTAATAATTAATGTTCATAAATACAAACTTTGTTTTAAATATCTTTTTTAAAGTTCTCGGCGGTACATTTAATCGTTTCAACTAAGTACAATTACGGGAACCTATCAAAGTAGCCCATTGATGACCGTACGTATACGAGTATACCTACTGCGACGAGGCCCGAGATTTTATGAAGAGACTATCCACGCAACATAGCCTACGCCGTTGGCTTTTTTGGCAGTTTCTTAATATATGATGTGATAATCAAAAGCTCAATCTTCATTTTCAAGAAAAGAATGCTTGTTCTTGAAAATAATAATAACATATTTTAGGCCAGCATAAATATATGTTGTTATTATTTTTTATTTATATTTGGCTATGATTTGATGAGCTGTTAAAATTTAATATCCTTTCAATTTACAACAAGCACTAGTGAGACTTTATCTCAAGACTTATTTAGAAACAGCTTTTTTGATTTTAGTATCGAATCGTTTTGTTGGTTTCATTATACATCCATATATCTCATTAGTTATTTTCGCCAATGACTCTGCTGAAACTATAAACCATTTCACGCAACTTAGAAATTGGTATACGTGAAGCCAACGTATTCCAATTTCCATAGCTCTACGCACTACTGTTAACGGACATCACAGAGGTCCAATTCAAGCTTTCTTCATATAATAGTCGACGCCTCTCCGACTATACCACACATCGCACTACTAAACAATAGATTTCACGTCACACACACAAACAGAAGCGGAAACGCATCGCACATCCCTTGGGGACATATCGCTTTTGGAGGTGCGAATTATCAGCATAACAGCTGAATTGTTATCACTTGCGACGGCACGGGGCTGACACCTTTGTGCAGTCATAGAATAGGGCTCGTGTAGTCGCGTAGAATGATCCTTCCTTACTTATATTATAAATCCAAAAGTGTGTTCTTAGTTTATCGGTTTGTTGGTTTGTTCCTCTGTCACGCAGTAACGGATCGACGGATCGATTTGGTTTTTGACATAGTTTGAAAGACGGAAAGTGAAAGTGTAGGCTAATTTTTATCACAGAAAAATAAAACGTTCCCATGGGATAGAACAAAAATTAAAATACCACGCGGGCGAAGCCGCGGGCAAAAGCTAGTTACTTATAGGTAATAAGTATTTACAGGAATAGGGATTTCGTGACATTGCAATTAAGTCTACATATCTACCGATACTTGAACGTTGATAGAGCAGATTTTTAGAGGTTATGATTCTAAGTAAGACGTCTTTCACGAAGAAAAGCCAAGGTTAACCACAAATACGCATTCTGAGAATTTGTAGTTCAATAGACTTTTAGCGCAGCTTAAGTATCTCAAATACCAATCATCAAATTTTTTGCCGCGTCTAATTTATAATTCGAAGTAGTCTGAATTATAAGTTGATTATTTTCGTTCACAGGTGAGTTATTAGTACATCATCATCATCATAATTCCAAGCCTGGCAGGTCAGCCACTACTATAAAATGCCATACAGATTTTTAAATGGATCGTTTGAATGCAGCGTACCTACATAAGTTTATCCAACTTGGTCACTACATAAAGCGTTTGCCGCCCATTCATTTTAAATTGTGATTCCTAGTGCGTAATGAACATTGGTCCTAATACGTCTTTAATACTAGGATATCATCATACAGTGATTAGTTGTTGACTCGACTGCACACATTTAACATTTTATAATAGTACTTACTTATTTAAATAACACGAGAAAGCCATTAACGTTTCTCTACTGTAGGCACTCGACCGTCTAACAGCCCTACTGTGTTTGAAGCGCATTATATTCGTCAAATTACAAACACTCATGGCACACATACAAACTTTACCTGTCAACACATACTCATTTACTGTGTCAAAGTACAGCAGCGGACAGCGACTAAGCTCAAGCGGTTCTCTGCCTTTGAATCTGATTACAATGTCGTTGCTCGAGGGATAGGTATAATTATTACAATACAAGAGTATTTAAGAATATAGCATGAATTTAATACTGGTCTTAAATACTTGACTAGTAAATCAGGTTGTAATAAATTGTTCTAGAAAATTAAAAAAAAAAAGATCTTAAAATAATAAAGTACCATATTAATTATGGTAATTAAGTATTAATTATTAATACTCTAATAAACCAAAACTAGAAGTTTTTAATTCTGATTTATTTCTATGATTCTTTCTCCTTTTGTTATGTTCTTGTGTTAAGCTTATGTTCTGTTAAAACAAGACCCACATTAGCAAAACAATGTCCCGGGGCAATGTGACACACACATAGAAACGCGCGGAATGTATTTAATATAACACTTATGCATTTGAGACCGCAATACTTGGGCATTATTAATGTGGGCATGTCGTAGGATGTACTAAAATTATGAAATAGATAATTATAACGAGAAAAAAATATTTAACTCATAAAAATATGTTGCAATTGGCGAATGAAGGACGAGGCTAGGTCATAAATGAATGATCAGTAATGATTATTTCCTTTTGTTTGTAACTTAAATCTCGTTATTGTTGTTTGTTAAAAAACAGGATATAAATAAACAGAAAAAATAATAATGAAGAATTATTTAAAAAATATATTTTCTTACCATTTCAAATTAAAACATAACACACTCCTTATATACGTAATTAAATTTATTAAACAGTAACGTTTAATTAATGCCTGTGGCGTTGAATAAATGAATCATTTTATCAGAACAAACCAAGTCTCTACCTACCCCCTCGAGTGGTAGAGCGCCATTAACAATTCCCATGAAGAACTTATAGATTCAAAAATACAATGAAGAGAACTGTGAAATTAGAATTATTCCCATTTTAAAATAAGCGGAGGTAAGACAAAACCTAACAACGCAGTTAAACTCAAGTGGAAGTAAAATATTGGTAACTGTAAAGGTGAATACTCACAGGGAGTGTTCACGCGTAATGTAACAATAACTCAATCAAAAATTTATTTTCACAAAACTTATCTTACAACATGCTTAAATATTTTTTCTAAAATTTTAAATCAGTGTTATTATAAAAAGCGGCGAGCGACTCGTATGTAGCTGTGCTAGGAAATGTGACAACAACAACCTAGTTATGTAACAATGATAATGACTCGATTTGAGCATCACCTTTATACTATTGCGCCAGATGGACTCACTAAAAAGCATTCGCGTTGGCAAGCGTTCTCAATTTGTAAGGTATCACCTTTCTTATAGATGAATGTTCTACACTACAAAAGAAACGTAACGTTTAATTT
The DNA here is from genome assembly GCA_964007245.1 of Hypomecis atomaria. Taxonomy (NCBI): domain Eukaryota; kingdom Metazoa; phylum Arthropoda; class Insecta; order Lepidoptera; family Geometridae; genus Hypomecis; species Hypomecis atomaria. The sequence goes on along the minus strand of OZ023287.1, from coordinate 10,036,013 downwards.
TTAGAATTGTCATTCTAAAAATATTTTAATAAGATCATAAATATCAACTGTGCAACTCTACCCCACCCTTCAAGATCGAAAATCGACTTTTGCACAAGTTTTACTCACGTGGCGCAACTACGAGCGAATAAATTTAATTTTAAGTCAATTTAGAGCTGCCGTATGTCAACCTCAAAATATGTAGCTGTATTTTAGGGACAAATTAGGAAAAAAAAATGTTAAAAGGCAATATCTTAAAAAACGTAATTTAAAAAAAAATATGGAAAAAAAAGCATCGAGCTCGAGCTTCGAGCGGGCATCGAGCTTTAAAAGAGCATCGTCAGCCGCCGTATTCTGGGTTTCTAAAGGGGCGGAAAACTGTATAATACGTCAAAAGCCGTATTAGGAACATCATTGCCGCGAATGCTCCCGGTGAGCGAGCACCTCAACGAGCACCGAACGATGTCCTGACGTCACGCACTGCCACTAATTCAAGTTGTTTTCCATTTGGGCTAATTACAAACGGCCAACTTTGCCCGGCCAATGGGATTGTTCCGCTGCTTTTAATTTGGAGCGCGCCGTACTTTAAGTAGTCACATCTATTAGCGTTTAGTATTTTGCTAAAGACGCTCAGAGGTGAAATATCAAATTAATTTAATCCAAATAGCAATAAAAAGTTAGGTAGTAAAATTATAATAGTTCAAGTTTGGTATTTTATTCATGACAATAATTTATTCACGTGCTGAATTTAGTTAGCAACGGGCTCTTGTACCTACCTACAATGTAATTTTATACAGAATCTCTTTAACGCCATTAGGATTGAAACTCGAGTGATTTTAAACGTAACTAAGTAAACACTATTTTAATAGTCCTCTTAGATTTTGTTCTAATAGGTAAAAAAGGAAATCTCAAGTTTCAAGAAAAAAAAATATGCATGTAAAGTTTTTTCAGTTTTCAGTGCGCACGCTTTAAATAAATAAGTTTATCTTTAAAATAAAATTACTAAAATGCTTAACAAAAGTTACATGATGAAAATTTCAAAAAATATGGATTTATGGCAGGTAGTACCTACGTCTATAATTTAGATCATTTAATTATATAGAGCGCAATAGAAGTATACCACACTATACCGACCCCATATAAATGAGATAGGGGCAGGCAGATCATGATGTATGGCAAAAATATATTATATTTCCGTTTATTATATTTCCGTGTAGTAGTATGATAAAATTATATTTCCCCTAGCAAAAGGCAAAAACATCGCGTATCACACATTCCCCGCCACGCGGCTCATTCAAGTAGAACAATAGGCCGCGCGCGGGACGTAGGTGTCGACTTCTCCGTAATTGTGTTGAATAATAAACATACACTCTAAAGTAGGCCCAAGTGTTACGACCCGAGAGATGGACAGAAATACTCGTAATACACTGCTCGAGATACTGTAGGAATCTTGTAAGCAAAGAACATTGTTATTTCAACTTCATTATCAGCCGTGGGTCATTTACTACTGACTGGCATAGCTCTTCTCTTACTTACTTAGCTCTTCTCTTTAGATTACCATTAAGACCAGTTGGAATCTGCATACATCCGTTTCGTTCCTTTAGTCTTAATCAGGTCATCTCGTCCTCGGACGTACAAAACTGCGCTAGTAAGCTACAAAGCACAAAGCTAGCTAGTACGTGGACTCTATTTAAGAACTTTACTGCCCTATCGGCCATTTATTCTGCATGCTACGAGTATGTGTACTACTTACATGCTGCCATATCAACAATTTTACCTCCTTACAGAGTATAAAACGGAGTCTCTTATATTCACATCTAGAATTTACTAATATGTTGTGTAGATACATCCAACATCGTGTCAATGTGAGATTGATCACCACGACCTATAAACAAATTTTTTTATTCGCTCGCGAGCCATTGATGCCTTATTGCCAATTTATAGATTTAACTTTTTATTGAAGTTGAATATTTAACTAGCATACCTACATTAAAATATTATTAAAATTTTAGATCTCTCAATTTAAAATCAGCACAGCGTAAGCAATAAAAAGCTAGTCATAAAATTATTGAAACGTGTAAATCTTAAAACGTCTAAATCTTCTTGTTACTCGTACTTTGATATTTGATAAAAATGAACTCGACTAACCAATAGAAAATTTTACTCATCTATTTATATATACGATTTAAAATCTATGTGATCAAGAAGCAGTAAAATGCAAATGGATGCAGTTGACAAGAAACGGGTGATCGTCATGAACGAACGGAGGCCTATGTCCAGTAGTGAGCTATCATTATTACGGACTGTTGATGATGGTGAAGAACTTAAACTGTGCGATTGAGATATCTGTGGCAAGAGTAAGATATTGTTAACAAACTCATAAATTTACGTCCAAGATAAATGTTGTGTATAAATAGTTAAAACAGTTTAAATTAACCCAAATTTCAAGAGCTTTTGTTCAGCTATTCCAGAGTTCATGAAGCTTTATTAGAAACGCCAAATAAATCTAAGCTCCTTTGAATTTTCCCATCCATCATAGAAAACAGCCTAACTTAGGCATTTAGCCCAAAAGGTATTAGATTCGGCCAATTGAACAAAGTTTCTCGTTATTAGTTTAGAACTAAAAGCTATAAATTTTATTTTTATTGCTAATTAAAATGCTGAATCGAATAGAAATTACCCTTATACTGCTGTCTAGGTACTCTTTTAGACCTATGAAAACTATGCCATTAACATAATGAAATTACTATTAAAAATAAAACTTACAGGAATTGTATAGAATGATAACGTAATTATTCTCATTTCTTCTACGCTAACTATATCGAGTAAATAAAGAAAATGCTCTAAGGTTCGTATCGTAATCGTACTGATGATGTCTTCCCACATTTCACTAAAACGTTGTTGATCATTTCACCAACAGATTAATATTTCAAAATATCGCTCTAAACAGCTCTACCAGAGTCGATCTATTTTCGTTCTGTAAACAAGAGCCATTTATAATGTGTCAAAACATAGTTTCTCGGCGCAAACTCAGGAGTTGACACGTTTCATCCATCGTCAGTTCACGCCAGATATTGATGAATGGAGCCCTGTTCGAGTATATCACCTAAGTACTTATTTACGATACTTCAAACTGACTCTCAATAGGAGGAAATGGTCTATTTGGCACGCCGCAGAAATTAAGGTCTGCCCCACTTTCATCTTCACCTTTTAAATTGGTTGCTCACACACAATACACCAGTAGGTAGATCCAAAAGTGTGTGAATGTTGGTTTGTTTATTACTTTTTCCCGTAGCAACGCAAAGACGAGTCGATTTGATTATTTTGAATGGATATACGTACCCATTTTAATATTTTATATCACGGGAATGTACTCACGTTTATTTTTCATAGTCATTATTTAGTACGACTATACATTCGATCGCATTCGGCGATCTTTCCCAAGTCGAGTGCTAGCACGCGGAGCCGTCTCGTAATGCAGTGATTTGCAGCGCAAGACTCCGCGACATAGAGCTCTTTGGAATTTCCTTTAGAATTTTTATATCACTGACTTTTCGAAAAATCTTCTAAAATTTGAATTTGAATGTTGCCCTAAAATTTCGCTGAGAATACACCACTACTTTTTATGAACATCTAAAAAAAAATGTAGGTATCAGTACACGATGTAAAACATATGTGTACAGTTAAAATTTAAAAAAAGATCTTAGGTAGCCTATTTATTTAGGTTTTATTTTATCCTAAAATTATGCACATAATGTCAATTTCATTCATGTATCGCTATTGCATTCATTCCCTTTGCTAGCTCTCTCGCTCGCAAAAGCCCGCCCACAATTTTATTACCTACAAGTCTTGCAACATGGCTAGCAAATAATTTAACCAATTATTTCAATTTTTAAGGGATAATTTTAAAGTATTGATTTATTAACTTTTTATTGCATATATATGTTTAGTATCGTGCACTGATACCCCCAATTTTTTTTAGATGTTCATAAAAAGTAGTGGTGTATAGCCCTTTAATTCGAAACACAGTAATTATAACTATGTTCTAAATACAAACATATTTATAACAAATCAATCAAACACAAATTGTATAAAAGCTGAACGCCTCTAAATACGAGTACACTTCCCTTAGATAATCGAGATACAAATGAACAAGCCGGCCGCCCGCCGCTATGAAATTTATTAGACAGTCTGATTTCAATCAGCTGCCAAGAGCGCTAATAGCACAATTAATGGATATCTTTAAATACGAGTAAAACTCCTGGTACCTACATTTGAAAAATGGAGTCTCGGTGAAAGTAGATGTAAAGGATATAGGTAGTTGGTCTACAGTAAGCAGAAATGCCTATCGAATAGAATTGATGGAAATATGTGATGCTGCTTAGATTAGTGTAGAATTGGTAGCTTTTTAAGAATAGCTTCTTTTTGGACAGAAAATTCACATAAAAAGTTATAAAGATGACGTTACATACTGTAAAGGCAAAGAGGAAATAGCACAAAGAGACAAAAAGAAATAGGTAATCGGTTGTTAGGTGAATATATTGTAGAAAACTGCAAAAATTCCCCGAAGGTAGGTACTTAAGTGGGTATCGGTGCGTCACTGAAGAGTGCACAGATCTTTTGAGGGGTTCACTGTCAAGCACAGATGTAAGCTCTTGAGGGGGCTCTAGAACGTGTAACTACATAATCCAGCTGCAATTGAGATTTAAACCTTATGCCTTATGCACCCGTCGTTTAATAGAAACTGTAATATCTACACAAAACTCTAGTTAAATTCGCAGTCGGTCAAAGTGTTAAAACACAGTCGGTCAAAATTGTAATCCGTCTCAATTGCCAACTGTTAAAATAGTAATTGCTTCAATGGTGAATAGTCAAACATTAATGTTGCAATAGCAATCAAATTAAAAAAAAAACCGGCCAAGTACGAGTCGGACTCGCGCACCGAGGGTTCCGTACAAACCTGCAAGGTTTACAAAGTTCGTTCATTACGACAAAAAAAGTAATAAGTTTATATTTATTAAAAAATATATATTTTGTAATGTAACTAAAAATTTAAGGTTTTCGGAATTTTTCCTTTATGTGTGCTATAAAACGTTGCTTCATGCCAAATTTCAAGATTCTAGGTCGACTGGAAGTACCCTTTAGGTTTTGATTCCCTTGCGAGTACTTGCGAGTTTCAAAATTTGCGGCATAAACGGCTGTATCTTTTGATTGCGTTGGCTTAGAAGTTTGATTTTTTCACAGCTTCAAGGGACAGTAGACCTGAGTAATTGATATAAATTTCAGCTTCATACCTCCACGCGTTCCTGAGAAAAAGGGTCTTGACAGACGGACGGACGGACAGACGGACAACAAAGTGATCCTATAAGGGTTCCGTTTTTTCCTTTTGAGGTACGGAACCCTAAAAACAGCCAAGTGCGAGGTAGACTTGCACAGGAAGGGTTCTATATCATGGGAGGGGCTCCTTTAAGTATTTTTTTTTATTCTGTTTTAAGTATTTGTTGTTATAGCGGCATCAGAAATACATCATCTGTGTAAATTTCAAGTATATGGTACTAATAGCGTATATATGTATACGGACGGATGGACGGACAGCGGAGTGTTAGTAATAGGGTCCCGTTTTTGTCCTTTAGTTACGGAATCCAAAAAATAATTAAAATAGCCAGAAAATCTTATGCCTAATTCACCATCATCAATTTGTTTATACTTACTTTCTTAAAATGTGAGATTCATGCGTAGACTTTTGGCATAGGTACGGCATTACTCAAAAAGAAATAAATGTACCTTCAATAATATGCAAAAATTCGTACCTCCTTAAACGAGGCTTAACAATACTTGAGTGACATTACTGTAGTGTTCAGTCAAACGGTACATATTCAAGTCGAAATAATGAGTTGTCGTCGTCAGCGTTTCCGGTAGGTACCTACGAGGCCTGCGGTGACAGCGGTTCGTTTCCTGGGAAGACACGATTGTGAACCATTGGGGTACCCCGTTGTGAACTCAGCTAGTACATTAAATAGCTTAGGTTTTTGTATATAGGTTATAAGTACCCACTGATATTGGTTTAGAATCTTTACATGGAATCTTATAATTTTTACTAGACTGAAAGAAAGAAAGAAAGAAAGAAAGAGCGTTTATTTCGTGACATACATGAAAAATCACAGCTAATAACAAAAAGAAGAAAAAACGAGCAAACGACAAACATGTGAAACAGTAGTTATGCAGCAAGTGCTCTGACGATTACTGTACTCTGTGATTCTGTAGACTGACGCTTACATACTTTAGATGTCTCGGTCAGTGTTTGAACGCCCTAACGTAACCAGCAAGACAAGGACAGACTAGCTAGATGGACTGGTACTCAAAGAATTTGGACAAACACACTGGATACGGTTTACTAACATGACACCGGATCGATCTGTTTGTAAATTTCAGTAAAGCCTCACACACAAGCACTAGCTTTACGGATTGAACCATAATGACTACATTTTTTTCCTAAAAGCAAACACTAATACACATCGCAAATCGGTAAATATATTTAGACATATTAATATAAATCCGTATCATTGCTTCCGTTTATAAGAACGCGGAAATAAAAGCCATATATATTGCTATTTACAGAATATTACTACGGCATAATCGGTATTACGAGTACGAGTATTACCAGTCATAGTTCAACGAAATTCCATCCGACAGAAGGCTTCGTGAATCAATTAAGCCGCATATAGGGAATGTTCCCGCTCATAAAGGATCCTATTGTTCATTTCGGCTTCGAACGCACGTACTGGCTGAAAGGGCCGAATCCAGGCCGATATTAGGCGTGAACTAGGCATAAAATATGGGACAAAGATGGTACAGGCTCACACCATGGGTTGCCCATTATGTTGCTCAGCAGCTTTTCTGCAAAGTGCATTTTTGCCTGGAAGAAATCGCCATGGGTGATAAGGCCGCCAGTTTATAATCATTTTTAGGGTTCCGTACCGTAGGGTAAAAACGGGACCCTATTACTAAGACTTCGATGTCCGTCTGTCCGTCTGTCTGTCTGTCACCGGGCTGTATCTCATGAACCATAATAGCTAGACAGCAGAAATTTTCACAGATGATGTATTTCTCAACAAATACTAAAAACAGAATAAAATAAATATTTAAGGGGGGCTCCCATACAACAAACGTGATTTTTAGGAGTTGTTTTGCTCGCTATTAATAACGGCAAGAGGAATGGGGCTCCCATACGTTACGGAACACTTCGTGTGCGAGCCCGACTCGCACTTTGCCTATTTTTAGTCTTAAGTGTGTACTTAAAGAAATGTGTACATAAAGTGTGAAAATAAAGATTTCTATTTCTAATTCATAGTGTTAATTTTTTTGCTTTGTGTTTATAAATAAAGAGTTTTGTCTGTCTGCCTGTCATTTCTCTAAATTTGCTGTAAATTATGAACGAATCAAGAAAAATATAAAACTAGACTAGGTACATCTACAGGTATAAATATAAAAATGAAACGTGGTTGTTATTTTCGCTAAAACTCGAGAATAGCTGGATCGATTGGGCTAATTTTTGTCTCGAAATACGAGTAAACGTGAAAGTTAAGGGAAGGCTTAAACGGTGAGAAAATATACACATATAGTGAGTAAAATAATAAAACACGAATTTAATTTTCCCATACAAAATGTTCCTGCATGTAAAAGTTGTCATTGGCAGTTGACAGATGGCGAGATGAAGTTCACCGGGTCAGCTAGTAAATAACTAAAATATTAAACAGATCCCTAACTCTGAAGAGTAAAGAAGGCTCAAGGTTTGGAAAAAAATCGAACAAATCATGCAAAGTAATGTATCAAATCATGCATTGACTACTAAAAAAAAATAACTCACGGTTTGTATACGCCATAAAATCTTTCCACAGTTATTGAGTTGAAAGTTGTTAAAAGCTACGGAGCAAAGAAAGAAGAATCATTTGCCATTGAAATTGACGTTGCTATGCCCCAGTGTCCCGATCCTTGTTACGGCCCCGTGCATGAACCTACGTATCTACAGAATACTGATGAGTGGAGGAAAAAAACTCTTTATTCACGATTCCATCGGTTTTTATTCCGCCACGACATGATATTATTGAAGATAATGCGTTCCGGGAGATTTTACTCTGAATTGTGTAATACTTATTCGGAAATTTGGTGTTTTGTTTCCTTGTATTAGAATATGGTACCTATAAAGTACCTACCCTACTGTAGTTTACGCTAATCATCAATGTTTCATTTTGTTGTATCACTCAAAAAATCTAAAATATTGACATTTTATTTGCGTCTCTCATCATTTTAAAACAGGAAGACAACAATTATCGAGTATCTAATTTAGATTACAAAATATAATTCGCAGATCCGTTAATAACTCTACTCCACAACATAAAACGCTTATAAATATCTTCTACGGCGTGCTCCTTACTTTGATTCACCGCACTACCGTTCTCACCTAAACAACCAAATACAAACAAACCAAGCACAAGCACCGGTGGTTCAAAGTAACCCCTCTATTTGACTGATAGGCGTTAATTAGCGCCCCAATCGCTTGTTGTTTCAATTTACTTGACGACATCAAAGACGACCGATTTAGGAACATTCGAACGTGACGACGTGCGCGACGAAATGCAAAATAGGGTTAGTTAAGCTTTCTTGTCTGTTTATTGCCTATATATAGGTATATACATTTATGCCTGTACGTATTGAAACTACAATAACATTGAATAACTTGACGTAGGTATAAAAATAATAGTTCTGAACACAATTATCCTTCAATCTGTTACTGCTTTCAATCTGTTACTGCTGGGTTTTCGATAGATCGAATGTCGTCCCTATCAATCAGAGCCCTAGCTAAAATGATTGTTTCTGCTGTTTTTAAATGCATTTACCTACCTACCTACGAATATTATTTTAAGTAGATACTCTTCTTAGCTCCAGGGAGCTTGCTCTCTAATAATATGTTACTACTTTTTGTAGCACGATTTAGCTAGAAATAAAAATAATTTTCGAAATGACAACATGCAATCAGCTCTATTTATAACTCTTCACAAAATTAATTGCATTAAATCCCTGTCCTTAGTTTTACTGCTATCATTCCAAAACACTTAAAAAGTTCAAATCTCTCATGTAATCTGATTTCATCCGCGCGTATTTTGACGAATCAACCTACAGTACAGCTAGGAGGGTCTTTACCATTTGTCATGCGACTCTTGCTCCCGTTTCATTTAGATGCTTTCAAACTGAATAAATGAATGAATTGAAACGATTCCTTTATGTTAATAATTGCGTAAATACGAACACTTTTGATGGATCCCGAGAGATTTCAAAGTTTCCCATTTCATTGAATTACGTAAACAAAGAAAGTGGGAGTCATAGCGCTGTAGAGGTTCTTCAAATCTTCCGTGGATTTAATTTGCAAAAGGTAATGATGGTAGAATTGCTCACGGCTCGAAGACGTAAGTCTGCGTACTTTGAATACAAAATGTTGGTTTGGAAGAGCCGAATAATTTGTGTTGCCGCTTTCAATGTAGCTTTTTTGTTTACAAATGAAAATCTTATCGAAATAAATAAAATAAATAAATATTAGGGGACATCTTACACACGGCCTCTGACCCCAAACTTAGCAAAGCTTGTGATATGGCTGCCAGAGACTGATATACTACATATACTTATTTTTAAATACATACTTATATAGATAGTAACTAAATAACACCCAGACACAGAGCAAACACTTATGTTCATCACATAAATATTTGCCCTGGGTGGGGATCGAACCCACGCCTCTTTGACCCAGAAGTTAGGGTCACTAACCACTGAGCCACCGAGGCTGTCAATATCCGTCTTCGTAAATTATGTCTACCAAATCTCGCAATAGTTTATTTTATTTGACGTAGAGTCGTAGACCCTTTGAGTTTTCAGCGAAACGTATTGGGCATGATTTATAATTACCACGCGTGCAATTCTCTCAACTCAAAGAGAATGGGACGGGCAATAGAGGTCCACTCGAACATGATCAGAGCCTTAACTTAGGTACATCATACAACCCCGGTCCGTAGGAGTGCTAATTACATATGCAACTCTGACTTACTCCTGTTTGCTGCAGTTACAGTCGTGTGTTTAAAATAAAAATTAAGATATCATAAAAGAAAATAAAACAAGAACAAGCACAGAAACACCATTTAGGTCTTGTCCTGTCGTATTGTATGGTAATACAATGCTAAAATAAACTGACGATCTTTCCGATTCAGTGAATGCAAATCGTAATCTGAATCAGTGAGCACTCCTCAGCATGTTTTGAATCTCGTCTCTTCTCGGTGTTTATTTCAAGTGGACAGATTTACCTACTGCGTCGATACGCGAGATGAATATTTGGTGATAATTTGGTATTTATTATGTCGATAAAATCTTGTACGCATTAGATGTATTTAAAGCTAGAAACTTGCACATTAAGTTAATATTAGGCTTTCATTCTAAATCTAACACTAGTAATAAGATAACAGGCATGTGCTCAGTAGTAGAACACAGATTAAGGCATTCCATTTAGGATGTGCGCATCCTTAGTTCGCATTCCTTCATATGAAAATAGCGTATGTTGATTTCATGTTCGTATTTCACTATCTTCGATTAATTTTGTGCTAATACACTAATTTTTTTTCAACTACATAAATAAGAAATTTAAAATCTTCAAGAAACATTTCTCAGAACACGCTTTCAGATTCCTTATCACTATGTCACAATATCAGTTTTTGTAAAACACCTAAGCATATCTGCTTTAACATCAAGCAGAATGTAGTGAAACGCAAACCTATATGTAAAAATTATGTAATTATGTAGTGGTATATAAAAATGAAATTATTAAAAAATCGTCTATCCTGTTTCAAAATATTAGAGAATGTTCCCAGGAGTCAATATCGAAGTGTGACAAAGAAAGCCACGTCCTCGCGAGCGACGCACGCACCGAACGGACGTATCCGTCGGCCGTGTGCGCACACGCATAGAATATTAACCACCGAGGATCAATAACCTGCCGGCCGATATGGTGATGGGAATCCGTGTCGAGTGCCTCAGCAATACTCAACTTTGTAGGACACTTTGTAGGACATATTATACTGTACCGGTCACTGCTGTGGACTATTAGAGCGCTTGTATACGTCCGTTTTTTTTCACCGGACCGTCAATAAAAATATTGTTTAATTTGTTCACCGGACCGATGTCCGGTGCATCTACACACATTCATTACAAACCATCACCACCGCAAATCCGGCGAAAAACATGTACCGTTGCCTGGTGAAAAAAAAAAACGGATACACATATACAAGCGATCTTACACTGCTAACTACCCACCACGAATATACAGGGTTATTCCTAGTCAATTAGCATCCTTTTAGGGGCTTATTCTGTACATCAAAACTAACAACTTTTGTTTTGTGACTTTTATTAAAACTCAAAAGAAAAATCAGCTGTTCCATACATTTTGTCGCGGGTGAACGATATTTTTCTATGGAACAACAATTTTTTTTTGAGTTTTGACTGAAGTCGCAGAACAAAAAGTGTTTTTATGTACAGAATGCTAATTGATTAGGAATAAAATGTATACTAGGCATTTACACGAAATTTTGTGGAGACAAATCTATTATGCTAACCTTGTTCCCTACTTGAGCGATTGAGTGAGACTTTTTTATTACATCTAGTTTTGCGTTTGACTCCATACAGCCTGATGTTAAGCGGATATGCGGTCTTTGGTGGGACCTTTGTGGAACTCAATATATACAATTGACACTATTTTCAATTCCCAATCAATATGAGGGGTGTACTGTGCAGATAGACATAGGTAGGTACATGTGTGTGAAATTGTATGTACGAGTAGTTTCTAAGCAAATGGACATATTTTGATACGGATTGTTACCTTTTTTTGAAAGCTATCAAGGAAAATTTATCCAAAAAAAAAGCATTCAGGGAAGTAACAACTTCTCAAAAGTGAAAATCGCGATAGCAAAGCAAAAATAAATATGTACATCATTATTTTTATGAGGCGACGGTAAAAGCTGTCAAACAGACTGACAGGCAGTTTGAAAAACTGTTCACTCTACGTCCATTACACGGACGGGCCAAATAAACAAACATTATAATGTTGAACTCGATAGCGAATGTGAACATTGCCTACTGTATTGGCAGTTACTGTGAAGTGTTTATGACCATTGACTATTGATGAATGTTATTTTATTAAAACAGCCAATAAATATATATTTTTTGTGTTTACAATATAGTGCCAATGAAAAGTACAGTACAATTGATTGAGTGCAGTTTGTTAGTTGGCGCCACTGTCGAGTAAGGTCGGACCGCCAGGAAATGGAACAGTCTTCCTGTTTTCCTGTTTCCTAAGATATATAATCTAAAGCTTTTCAAGGTCAGAGTGAATAGTTATCTTCTAGGTCTGCGTGCTTCATCTTCGACCACAACGTCGCTTACCATCAGGCGAGTTCGTGGTCAAGCGCCAACTTATTCGCGTTAAAAAAAAGTAAGTATAGTATAACTACATTGTTACTACCATCAATAAGGATTGTAAGCAGAAAAAATGCCAAGTAGATGGTTACCACGTACGTGAAAACCATCACATTAGACAACGGGGTGGCAATTTGTTTTTTTTAACTTTAAAAATAAAAGATTTACTTTTGTACCTCTTTTTCTCACGTAAATCCAATCGAAATAGTAATAAAGAAAAAGTAGCATGGAAAAATAATTAGTTGCAACGCTTACTTAAACTGCAGCTTGAAGGTAAATTAGTACCTACCTAATGGGTTTGCAAAAACTGATTTTTATAACATCTTTACTTTCTAAAGGTATAAAATGCTTAATGGTACCTTAGCAATATTATAACAACAAAATGTATCAAAACTTGCAGAATATTTCATAGCGATGTAGACGTTATACGCGCCTATGAATTTCATATTTATTGTCATCGACACTTGCGCTAACTAATCATGAAGAGCATTCCTGTGAGGATTATCTTGGCGGAAATAAGATCAATAAATTGTCAATTTTATAGGAATTAGCTAGTAGAATATTTCTGGACTACTTGAGACTATAATTATACCTACTCATAATGGTGATTGCCTTGATATGCCTTAGTTACTTTTATCATCAGACATCATGGTATTGATTGGGATGAAAGAAATAGAGTCGGACCCTAAACCCCAAGTACTAAGTACACTTTACAATAATACCAATAGTTGTTGCTGCTAAGATATTGATGATAATTACTGCTCAGGAAATATCCGTTTACTCGGCAAAAATGTTAATCAAGGATTATAAGAGGAAGTTATACCAAAAGTTATACAAAATAAAACTTCGTCACCAGTAATATTGTATGGGATTTAATTACAAGCCGTCTTTAAATATTCGTTGGTAAAGTATGAAAATAATGGGAACTGAATGGTTATACAACATGGCTCGTTATCCGAGTTTACCGGCTTACTGCGGTTAGCAGAATAAGCCGCGATCAGACAAGATTATAAAATATCTGCTATCGACGGATATTTCGGTGGCTAATTATTACTTACGGGATTGTTTTTCGGTCCTGTCTAGCGGATTTTAGTTTATTCAGTAAAAATAGTTTACAGTAGATGTTAGTACTATGTGATTTATATTATTTTAATTTGACATCTGGGTAAATAATCTCATTCTTCAACCGCCATGCGCCATCTCAAAAAATGGGCTCTTTCGTGTATTCGCCCCACAAGCTATTCGGCTCGCGGGGCGAATCAACGAAGCCTCTTTTTGAATGCCCTCTTTCGCCCCGTGGGGCGAATCGCCGAGAACGATAAAAGAAGAGGCCGTTTCGGTCCACGTTGATAAAGATCAATTTCCCGCATCAGTATTACGTATTTCTTATGGTACAGCCACGCATAAAATTACATGAGATCAAATAAAAATCCCACTACAAGTTATCAACAGATATGCAACGCTATAAAAAAACTAAACAAGAAAAAACAAACTACCAAAAACTTACTATATTGATATAACAGACATTATGAGCTGAGGGCTTAAGTTAAATTGAATATTGTTTGGTAGTAGGCGAGGCCCATTTGCAAACTATAAATTGTAAGAAAATTAACAGGTGTGGGACCTGTTACTCGTACTATGTAACATTTTCGATATTCATTTTATTCATAAAAAAAATATTACACGTCATTACACAATGAATAGATTCAAAATTACAGCAAAGTAGGTACATTGATAACAAATAAATATTCACATTAACTACCTACTAAATCATTATGTTTACAACCACATATTATAATTAAAATGTTAAGAAAAATAAAATTAAAATAAATTACACCAATGAAGTATGTCATTGTCATGAATGAAAACATTAGTAAAACATGTCTTATTAAAATACAAAAAAAACAAAAACATTACTTCATTGTAAATGAATCAAATTTATATAAATAATTCTTAACCAATACATACGAAATCATGAAATGCTTCCTCGATAAGCCAGCGTTTCAGGCGGGCTTTGAAAGAACCTATGCTAGAACCGTTCCGTACTGCAGCACTGACTACACGGTCGCGAAATAGCAACATCGGACCACTTCCGAGATAATATGGTTATTTTCCCAAATCTCTTGTGATTGTATTAGCTAGGACTAAAGGGTAGTTCTAACATTTCGAGCAAATCACATGTTCGAAGAAAAAAAAACATGTTCAACAGCTAAATGAAATCCAAATATTTTTATATGGTGTGTTACGTATATGGGACTATAGGTATACTTTGCATCTTTATTTTTTTATATTAATTTAGTATTAAATTTATTAAAAAATATTAACTTGCCAAAAATTCATTACCACCGTCGTTCATAACCTAAACCTATAGATTTGAGAGCAAATAACTAATCTATTAGATGTACCGCATAAATTTCATCCTCTTATTTAGTTGAAATACTTATGTAGGAAGAAAACTGACGCTTTAAACTGGCATTAAATTTGGTATTTACTATCAAAGTAAAGCAAAATATTTTTGTGCAAAAAAATCACTACCATAAATTCTTTATGCAACAAAAAAACAGACTATAGATATGAGAAATAAATAATGCAATATGAGATTTTTTCTAGCTTTAAAAAGAATTACACTGAACAACTAGAGCTCGCACTGTATAAAGGCTGCAAAAAGAGGTTGCATATGCAACGACGGCCTCTTTCCCATGGAAGGATTAAGCACCGGCCGTGAAGGAAAAAAAAAGGATCGAGGGTTTCGTACAATTTCCGAAAATTGCATGAATTCTGGAACTACGAGTAAGTTGCTTAACAACGGAATTTGTGATTTGGAAGCAGCATGCATCCAGCGTTTTGTCGTACGATGTGTTTGCTAGTCGATATGTGGCCTCCACTTGAGAACTTTTCAATTCCAACGTTCATAATCATGCTATGCCTTGCCCACGGCCATTTCAACCTGCCAATCCGCTGGGCTGCGCAATTTAATTTTTTAATGTTAAGTTATTGTTTATCTGAGAAACTATAGGTTTTACTAAATGTTTACGAATACAGTTATTGTCTATACCAATATTATAAAGAGGAAAGATTTGATTGTTTGTTTGCATTGAATAGGCTCCGAAATTACTGAACGGATTTGAAAAATTGTTTCACTGTTGGGAAGCTACACAATCCCGGGTGTCATAGGCTTTTTTATATTTTATTTTTAAATTAGGGAGGCTGCTAGTAAAAAATAAAATTTTAGATTTTACTAAAACTTTTCACTTAAAATTACCAAAGTCGGAGAAAATAAGTAACTTTTAGTCCTAGTACCAAAAAATAACAGTCCGTCTGTCTGGCCGTCTTCCCATCTGTCCGTCCTCAAGTCACAAACCCTCGTAACTACCACAAAGAACCGAATTGCATGAAATTTGACATTATAATAGTTTTATTTAGAATCTAAACTTCCATCGAATGAAAACAATGTGCCAAAATTGTATTGATTTAGATAGCATATTCAAGGTGAAGAAAACTCCTTTTTTTTCTTCACCTTGTACGCGGAAAGGTTTGACATTTCTCATTTTTTAAGCTTGATAACGATCATCAATCAATCATCACTAAACAATTGCATTTTTGTTCATACACCCCCATAGGATTCATAGAATGATGCCCTTGATATAATGCAATTGTTTTTTTTTTCCATTAACTACTTTTCTACTTAAATGTACAGATAAAAAAGTGAATCGTGGGGCGAATCAACGAAGCCTCTTTTTGAATGCCCTCTTTCGCCCCGCTCCAAACAATGCGGGGCGAAAGAGGGCCTTCAAAAAGAGGCTTCGTTGATTCGCCCCGCGGACCGAACAGCTTGCGGGGCGAAACCACGAAAGAGCCAAAAAATGAGGGTCTCAATTTGATTGTATGTTTTTTTACATACATAAATTAAATTACGCGATTATTCCCCAAATTATAAACCGATTTTGATGATTTTGTTTTGTAGTACAGAGGCAGAAACAAGATTTTAGTAAAAAAGAAAAGAAAAAATACTGTTATTCTGGAGCTAATCTCCTGTTAGCAAATCATATCTGATACGTACAAGAAATAACTTCGCTCGATCGAAAAAATAAATCCAAATTCATCTCTGTTTTGAATGAAGATCTTATTTCTTGACGAGTTTTTCTAAGTAGTATTTTTTAAATTATGTTTAATGTATTTAGTAGTAGCCTTAGTATTGGCAAATCACATAAAATAGTTAAAAAGTTGACTTTATAATTTTATTTGAATTTTATTGTTAATTTTAGCATACGAAGACGCGCTCGCTTCGTCGCCTCGCCGTCTCACTTTGTTTGCGGAGCGCGTCTAAGCACGATACGCTCTTAAGTAGGTTACTATTAACAGGTACTTCAGCATACGTACTTACCAAAAGGCACAATACTTTACTATTAAATACAACATTTTTTCATCGTCAGCAATGACACTTACCTGAAACAAGAAAAACAATGTTTATTAATTTATTTGTACGAGAATATGAATAAACAAAATTGAGTAATTTTGAATTTAAATGAAAAAATGCCATCAATCTGATTTGTTGATGCATCTTTACGTAATATAATAATTAATTATCTAAGTATTTTCAGGAATACTCTATAGGTACATATAAAGAGATTAACTTAAAAAGAAAAACCTATTCTTATAACCAAATTCGTAAAATTTACTAACATACTCGTACAAGACTCTTTCAAAAGTAAATCAACTCTTTCAAAAGTAAATATAAGATCATATTATTTTCCATCTAAAATATGTAAGTAATACATAAGTACTATTTTATAGTCGACGGCAGTAGGTCAGTAGGTATTTGTCGATAATATAGGAACACGTACCTACGTAAAATCGGTTACTTAGTTTGAAGAATAGATTCTTGGTATCGAATTGAAATAGTTTATTATAAGCTGCAGCGATTTTCCGTCTGACCTACGCCAAGTTTTATTGCCTAGAGCCGACGTAACACGCTAATATTAAACAATACGTCATAATAACTCGCAGTACATTCCGCTATAGAAATACCTACTGGAAATACATCAACTGGTAATACAGATAGACATGTCAATGTGAAATATGAAAATAGTTGTATGAGTGAAACGTAGCGAGACACTGTGCAATAAATAACTATGGTTAGGTTTACGTCTGGATGTATAGAAAACCAAGGATGAAAGAAATAAGTGGATTTGCTTCACAATACACATCGCATGATAATACCGAAGCAGATGGCACAGTAAGAAAGAGGCCTATACCCAGCAGTGGAATAAAGAAGGCTGTGGATGATGATGATACATCGCATACGAGTAAAAACAAAGTTTAGATCAGTATAATTTGTAATAACAACATGGGTTCTCTTCCCAATTAATGCAGGGAATATACCATTTACAAAAAAAAAAAAGAAGGATAAACAAGTTAAGGATCTAACGAAAAGAAACCTAATGTGTATCGTTTCACGTAGGTGGAAACAACATAATAAAACTGCAATATCAAACAAACTGTAATGTAAAAATGCTGTCTTTTAATTTTATATTCAGAATGGATTCGTCATCGCGATATGTCATCCTCTCGTTTCATTTGTCAAATGTAATTTTTATTTCACGGTTGCTTTACATTCATCTATTTACGTGATTTACGTTTATTTACAAAACATTTGCAATTTTGTAACACGACGAAACTAAGCTGACTAAAGATCGCGTGTCCACGTGTATACACACAGGTATGTTTGAAATTGATTTATTATGTTTTGTTCATAAACATTGATAAAAATAGGTGTCTCTATTTCCTTTTTTCTGAGATTATATTTTGAAAGATAGATAGGTATGAAGATGACCAGTATGAGGAATTCACACGATTTTGAATCCGTGCGTTTCCCGCCGTGTCTGAACTAGGGCTAAGCCAATAAATTAACTACCTAAGTTGTTTTATTTATTTATTTGTTTATAGGCGAGCAATATAAACTGATGTGCTTATATCAAGCAGAGTCAAATAAAATTAGAATTTATCTGTCAAGGAAATATTTTCCTTCTCCTTCCTCCAAAGGTCCAGTCTATTCTTAAATGTTTTTATGGACCTTGCTGAGATTACATCCTCAGGCAGCCTATTCCAATTGTAGACAACTGGATGTGGTACGCAGTGGTGGTTTGTGATGGTGTAGGCTGCAAGAGAAATTTATGGCGTCTGCTGTCACGCATATTTTCCTGAATATCGTGAATATCCGGAAGATTATAGAAACCATTGAGAATTTTGAACGTCTCGATCAGGATTTTATTCGTAAATATATAAAAAATCAACAATAGCACGAATAAACTTGACTGAATTACACGGGCAAAACCACAAAGCGCAGTTAGTCGTATACAGAACATTTTAGTGCAGTCGAATGCGTATGTGTTGGTGTTAACTAAAATAAACCAAACTAATAATAAATCAGGAAAACAACGCACCACTCGCCGATTGTACAATTCGACGAGTTTTCACCGTCAAGAACGCTTTGTTTACAGGAAAACAGAAAAAATGCGATATCGACGCAGGAAACCCAATATTTACTGACGTAATATTCATTACTTGTGTAATTAATTTTCAATGGTTATGGCCATGTTAATTAGGAAATTTGATTGAACAGCATTTAGGAATACCAAGGTAAAATGAAAATTACTGTCGATTATGTTGAGTACTTTGCCTTGTATACCAATACCACAAACAATATTTCACGGGCTTCTATTTACGAGAAGGGTTTATTATTTATAATTGGGTGAACCTATAGTGAGAATTTTAGCTCCAAACCGAGCAAATATTTCCAAATTAACTTGAGAATAGGTCTTTGCAAACATAAAGAACAATTAGACATTTAGGTTTCCTTACGATGTTTTTGGCACCGTTTGAATTCAAAACTATTCCAAAAGACAGAGGAGCGTGACCTGAGATTCGAACCTACTCAGAACAATTTAACGACTTTTAGTTCAATCACATTTACTTAAATACTCAAGAACTTAGAGCAACAAATTGAAACAATGATATCATACGATATGTCAGTCGTCTAGGGAAACACTGTAGGTAGGCATGAATAACGTAGGGTATATGATATTGAAGAGTCAATTACCAAAAATGTTGAATTTTAAAAATTCTTCGTACTGGTCAGTTTTCCATAGACACTACAATAATTTTCTCAATAAAACGTGCCATTTCAAGCAGTAATAGCCTCATGAATGGCTGCCGACAGCCGTATAAGCATTAAATTTTCTGTAAAATCCATAAAAATATTTTGATTCCTATTTTTGTAGAGTTGCGCATCTAAATCTATGAAAATTTAATCTACTTTATGTTATGACATTTAATAGAACATCTGCGTAATCTGAAATGTAGGTCATTAGCATTATTAAATAGTCCGCTAATTTCTGAAAGAAAATATGGTACCTACCACCTACACACCTACCTACCGGTTTATTTCAAAGCATTTGACAAATCACAGGGAATTAGGGGAAACAGTATAGTTATTGGCCAGTTAAGGGACCGCTCGATAAAAAAAATCAATTAAAAATATTTTTATTGCTAACAAATAAAAAAAACTCACGACATATGTTTCTTTATTAAATGTATTTACTACACAAGGGACTTACATAAGCTTTTATTGCATTTCTTAAGAATAATGTGAACATAAAGAAATAAAACTTAAAATCACAGTAATTGGCCATAACATTACAGTTATTGGCCATGAGATCACATAGTTATTGGCCACACTGAAAATCAAAATATAAATTGAAATTAAATCTAAGAAAATAGTTTTATATTTATATTATTAGTAACGACAATGATGTATGATGATGAAGATATATGTTTTACATGTCTTCATCATCATTTTTATCTTCGAAAGATTCACAATCATCATCAGAGTCATCATTCAACGAAAAACAGTTGTGGCATATAAAATCTGAAAGCTCATCGTCATCTGGCATATGTTCTTGGTGTTTTTGAGGAATGCAATGACGATGATAATACTTTTTACATGAACTACATACAAGTGACTTATTTTTATCAGCCAGACGCCGGCACATGTCACAAGTAACCAGCACTATGTTTGATAAAATCCTTAGTTTACCGTCGTTTTTAATTTCAGTCTTAATATTTTCCTCTTTAGTATCTTCCGTTTCAGTCTTTATGTCGATATTTACTTTTCTTTTATTAATATTTATTGACTTCTTTCCTACGCCCTTACCTTTTTTGGTTTTCTGAGCATTTTCTTTCTTCTCCTCTCTTTTTCTTTTTCTTTCCATTTTTTGATTCTCTTTTTCTTGCTTTTCCGTCTCTTTTTTTTCAATAGCTAATCTGAAATTCTCAGAAGTAATCACAAATGGAGTTTTTTCTGTTTTTCGAATAGACTTCCTTTTATTTTCTGGGGTATTCTGTAAGTAGTCACTAATTGACTTACTAAGATGAGAAGTCTCTGTCATTGTGGTTACAGAGGTAGATGTGGAAGGTTGGCACAAATCTATAGGATTTTTAGTAGGCGTCATAGTAATTTTAACTGTTGTCACACTATTTTCACTCGTGAGATTTACATTTGTTGTGTTATTGGCAGATTGTATTTCAATATTAGTTGATTCTTTCTGTGGAAGATCACTATGAAAAAAACTCCAAAGTTTGAATAATGTAGGAGCGGACTTATTCTGCATAAAACCTTCAGATTTCAGTTTTTTCATCTTGTCTATCATTTCAACCCCTACAATATGTTCAAACTCTTTTAGGGACATAACCTTGTTTTCGTCATTGTCTGCTGTTTGTCTATCTGTCTCTTCAACACTTCTAGGTGCACTTAAACATTTGGAGTAATCTATTGCATTCTCATCAAAGGGACACAAGCCACATGCTCGAAAACCATTTATTATTATTTCAGATTTTAAGTCGTCAACAATGGTTTTTAAAATAGTAGCAATGTTGAGCTTCGTTACCACCTCTCCAACGTTTTCTGATTGAAATTTATGTACTGCTTTTCGGTACATTTTTTTTATGGGTCCAAATACAGAAACATCAGCTGGCTGAGTGATTCGAGTGGTGTTGGGGTAAAGAGCTACTAATTCAATTCCTAGCTCTTTACAAGTCAAGCTGAGCTGCAAAGTGATATGACTTTTATGGCCATCAATAAACAGGATAACCGGTTTTTTGATGTTATTTTCAGCTATATATGGAGCAAATATTTCAGTTATGAACTGGTTAAAGACATCTGCCGTCATCCACCCCGTATCACTTCGTCCGATACCCCATTTAGGTGGCACTGATGTTGCAATTTTTTCAGGCAGTCGTTTGTATGGAAATACTATTAAGGGAGGACAAATGCTGCCATCGGCAGAAAATGTAAATAACACTGTAACATTTTCTTTGGAGTTTCCTTGTTCCACAGCATAAATATTTTTGTCTCCTTTGGCAGCAAGCACGCGACCAGTAGAAGGACATAGCTGGAATCCTGTTTCGTCAGCATTAAAGACACGTTTTGAATCCTGAATTACTTCTAATAGGTTTTCGCTAGTCAAGTAGTTTTTTATTTCAAGAAACCATTTTTTTATATCTGTTTCAGACACACAGGCACTGGCTTTAGTAACCCCCTCACTGGTTCTTGTTACTAAACTGGGGTGACGTTTTAAAAAAGCTTTCAGCCATCCCTGACCAGGCCTGTTGTTAAGAAAAGGAGTAGGGCGTGGATTTTCAGTCAAAAACTTTTGAACTGTATCCAAAACGTCATCGGACTTCCTAGGAAACCCTTTACGAGCCATATTAATCAACCACTCTGCAATGGTAGTTTCTTCCTCATTTGTTAGATACGGTGTTGGCCCAAATTGAGATTTTGAAGTAGGGTTTTTTAGTTTGAATTGTAAAGTTGCTCTGGGTATATTATAATTTTTGGCGACTGCTCTCAAAGACATTGCTTTTGTATTTATTTTTTCTAAAGCCTCGTCAAGGGCCTCTTTTGTGTATTCGGGTATTTTCGGCATTTTCTTTTCTTGTATACCTGATACAAACAAGTAAATATTTTTAGCTAATTTATCCAAAATAAATGAAAAAAAACATTATAGTAATTGGCCTACTTTTTCTATAGACTAGCTTTGCGAATGATACAGTTATTGGCCTAGGCTATTAACTGTGCATAGTGATTTCAAATTTGTAGAAATTGTAGAGAATACTACACAATGTAACAGAAGACGTTATCTTGAATGAAAACGCTACTTTGTTTTTTTTTTATAAATACAGTTATTGGCATAGGAGGCCAATTACTATAAGTTATTCAAATAATTATGACAGCTATTGGCCACTACAAAATTTTGAGGTTATGAAGAAAATAGGTTATATTACACCTTCAAAATGTTTATAACGCATAAAAAGGCTATATATTATAAAATTTTAAAAACGGATTAACTACATACAAATGTCAAAATATCGCACAAAAAAATATATGCAGTCTTAACATTTTTTTAACTCACTTACCAGATTTTGTTCCTCCGGCAAAACATGACACATTGGAAAAGAACCAAATAATGTAGCGGAATTTTGTTGAAACTTTTTGACAGAGAATAAAAGTGTTGCCATTAATAATCTTTTAAATCTACTATTTGTATAGGATGTTGCTAGTTTTTTGGCAACAAAGTTAAAATGGCTAATTACTGTCAAGGGGCCAATAACTATACTGTTTCCCCTATACCTTTAAAATAACCAAAAAAGTTTATGGTTGAGCTACATGTAATAAATCTGTATTTATAAAAGAAAGTCGCGTTAGTTACACTATTTATAACTCAAGAACGGCTGAACCGATTTGACTGAAAATTGGTGAGGAAATAGATTAGAACCAGAAAAAGGACGTAGGATACTTTTTATCCCGTTCCTTTTTTATTTTTACATATTCTTTTTATGTGCCAAAGCAATCCGTACATTTATTAACTTTCGTGGTACGAAGTTCGCCGGGTCCACTAGTATATCATACATTAGCAACCTCATGATTTAATATTATCGCTTGTACCTATAGGCCGAATCAGAATTCTTGGCGGCTACAAGCTGCGCAACACCTGACTGAAAACAGCTGTGAGAGGATTGAGTTTGGCGCAGCTTGTAGCTACTCGTATTTCACGCCAAGAACTCTGATTCGGCCTATACCAGGGGAGTTGTACGTCACTGTCATCCTATTTCGTCTATTGATTAATTTCTGGATAGGAAAATGACAGACAAAATCAGAGTTCTCTAAAATGTTTTACTATCCTTCCTCTTTCCAAAGAGTCCGATTATTTTTGCATCAGCAAAGCAGTTTGCATCCAGTGCCTATTCTTTGCCTGTTCTATACTTGTATTTATTTATCAAATCGTGATGATTAGACCGAGCAATTTGAATGACCCAAAATTCACTATTAGATACGTTTGCTTACGTCTTTGACCACTTTTGACAAATATATCACATTTCTAACATTCTAAAAATACCACTACCGTTTTCGAACGTATGTATTTTTGACATTTTTTCTAATACGTTTCCGTAGATATTTATAGGATAAAGCAACATCAAAGAGGGCACTGTGAAATTGAATAATGAAAGACTGTATCCATCATCACTGCACTAAATTACCGCGTTAATGATTTAGCAAGTATGTAGTTTTATAGTTTTAAAATAACTTGATTAGTTACAAAAATAGTTTTTGAATCATTGTTTCTGCTATATCAGTTCAAGGTGATGCGACAACTATTTATCTGTGAATCATATTTTGCGAGTTTTTTCTTTGACGGTTTATTTGATCTTTGACGGTCTGAAAACGTCCTTGTACCGTAATTTAGTCAAAATGTTTCAAAATAAGGGAGACCGCTTTGGATCAAGGGGACTACAATGTCTCGCCAAGACAAGCCAAGTGAAGCGAAGCGCAAGGGCATTACCTACCTTTTCTCGTAGTTTTAAGTCGTTTTTTGATCATATATTACAAAAATAAATAAATAAATATTAGGGAACATCTTACACACGGTCTCTGATCCCAAACTAAGCAAAGCTTGTGATATGGCTGCTGGAGACTGATATCCTACATATACATATTTTAAATACATACTTAACAATACTGTAACTTGACTGTATTTCATTGTAATTTTTTTAGTAAATAATTTTTTCTTTCTTTCTTTCTCTTCTTTCTTCTTCTTTACTTATAAGTATAGATAGTACCTAAATAACACCCAGACACAGGGCAAACACCTATGTTCATCACATAAATGTTTGCCGTGGGTAGGTATCGAACCCACGCCTCTTTGATCCAGAAGTCAGTGCACCAACCACTGAGCCACCGAGGGGAACATAAACACGAAATAGTCCAATATAGTGAGATTTTTGCAGTATTGAAACGAGTAGCTTTCATGTGAAATACGCTCTAAAACTCGCCTACCTAAATGAGTGAATATGCGTTAGTAAGTTAATCCAGGTCCCGTCTCACTCGCCATCTAATCCATTTTATGACATTCTCATTCAAGTATCGAACAATTCACAATTTTTTTAAATACCTACTTTTGTTCTCTCAAATGTTATAGAGATAAAATATCTTCTTAGCTTCCAAGTCATGCATACGATTGGAAATCTCATCGAGAATGTAAATAGCTATAGTCAAACCGCTAAACTCAGACTTCGCCTGCGCGGGTACGGGGGCGCGGGGGTAGACGACAAAGAGGACTGAGACAGGTGCGGGCGCCGGGGACCCGCTGCCCGCGCCTGTCTCAGTCCCCTGTGTCGTCTCCCCCGGCGCCCCTGTACCGCGCAGGCGAAGTCTGAGTTTAGCGGTTTGACTATAGTTTCAATAACCGATGGCCAGAGGTCGCCCCGAACGTTTACAAATTCACGCCCGAACGCGATCCCGATCATCCGATCAGATAAATGACATTGTAGCTCATTGTGGACCGAGAGCTGTGCGGGCTTGTTCACTGAGATTCATTTTTTTATTAATAATCTAAACATATTTCTATTCCATTTTCTGAAGATCGATTGTCGATTTTCCTTCGATACGTACGAAGCGGTTTGACTCAATATTTCTGATTCGTACCGCCAGGGAATGGAACAGTCTTCCTGCTTTCCTGTTTCTTTAAAGCTTAAAGCTTTCTAAGCTTTTCAAGATCAGAGTGAATAATTATCTTCTAAATCTGCGTGCTTCATCTTCGACCACAACGTCAAGCGCGGACTTATTTGCGATAAAAAAAATATAGCAGATGACACTTTAAGAGAGAGCCTATACCCAGAAGTGGGATAAAAGAAGGGACGGAGATGATGATTCATTTTCTTAAAAATGTTCAGAGATTAAGTGTGAGATTAATATAAAGAAATTAATACTACCAATCCGCTTCGGTTTCGAATCACGACTAATTACGATGTTTTACATATGTTTGGAAACATGTTGAAAGCTTTAATCAATCGTAGTGACATACGAAATAATGCCTGTGATTTATTATTTTTACAATTTACGATAAAGAAGTAACACGAAGGAAACACTTTTTTATGAATGAAAATAGCTGTCGGACTCTAAGGCTTTAATATCCACTGAAAAATGAAAAATAATGGTGGTCTGTAAAATCGTTTTAACGGACGACATTTTTACGTGATTTCATCACAACAAAATATTGTTGAATCAACCACTGGAACAAACCGGACTGTTTAGACCGATCGATCTTCTCTATCGCTTGTTCCGCGCTCTCGCTTGCACGCTCACTTCAAGCGGAACGTGACATTTTTGTTAGCGTGCAGCCAGCGTTTATCGATTTATGAGAAGTTATCAGGTAAAAAAAAAAGGAAACTACCCAATATTTTCATTATTTTCTAAACTTAGACATCTTACTTAACTCGGCGGGCGGCTCCCCTCACCTGACACACATCGCCGAAATATCTATCGGCTGCCAAACCCGGCGAGTGACAGCGACGTGTCAGATTGACAGGACGCGGCAGGCACGTGACGTGACGCTGCATTGCAATGTGCAATAACAATAATGCGCATGATTTATCGACGTTCAATAGGAAAAGGCGTAAGTACCTATCGCCTTAAGGAAAGTCGTAGTGAGGATAGGCCGAATCGAACATCTTGTCGGCTGTGAAATTAGCTACAAATATAATTGCTGTTAAGTGAGCTTCAGTAGGGATTACGTTATTCGCAACTTGTCATCACAGCCGCGAAAATGTTTGATTCTACCTACATTTACTAAAGTAGAGACTTCGAGCAAATATCTACAGAGACATAGTCCCTAAGTGAAAGTAACAAAAATAATCGGCCAAGCACGAGTCGGACTCGCGCACGGAGGGTTCCGTACTGTATGGGAGCCCCCCTTAAATATTTATTTTATTTTAATTTTATTATTCATTATTGAAGTGAATATAAAACTGCCTAGCTATCATGGTTCATGAGATACAGCCCGGTGACAGACGGACAGACGGTCAGACGGATAGACGGACAGACGGACATCGAAGTCTTAGTAATAGGGTCCCGTTTTTCCCTTTGGGTACGGAACCCTAAAAATGACCGAGCGCCGTCATACATACC
Organism: Hypomecis atomaria; assembly: GCA_964007245.1. Taxonomy (NCBI): domain Eukaryota; kingdom Metazoa; phylum Arthropoda; class Insecta; order Lepidoptera; family Geometridae; genus Hypomecis; species Hypomecis atomaria. The sequence continues at coordinate 10,009,003 of OZ023287.1, read as the reverse complement.
AACTTAGATATTTACTTTAAATAATTCACAATGACCCGTTTTCTCGAATCTCAACGTTATGTCACCTAATTAGTGAAACAGCGGAAATTCGTCATTTAATGAAATCTGAGTTATAGTACCTACACATCTGAAACGCAAACGATGAAATAATAATTTCAGTTCTTTTTAGTATATATATTCATCTCTTCAATCATTATATTTTATCAGTGAGTACAAGTGTTTCACAATTAGTGAAATTGCCTTCTGTTTGTTCTATGGCGTCTATTATCCGCCCTGATTACCCAGACCTTGACCGCAAGGCCTTGAGCTACGCTTTTACACCGATATACCTTAATGACAACGTTTGTATCGGTCCTATAATAAACTGTGTCCTACAGTTGAGCATGAGCATCACATTACGTAAAGGTTAGGCGCTATAGTCCATCACGCTGGCTAAATGTTAGATACAGCCAGGCAAAGGCTCTCTACGTAAAAAGTTAGGCTATGCTCTACGTTGACCAAATGTAGATTGGCAAGCGCCACAATTATCTTCGAGAACAATCAAAAAACGCACAATTTGATTTCTTGATAACATTTACCTTGATCATCATAATCTGCGCATGTGTCTTCGAAAACAAAAAGACAGATGCGCGTCGTTAGGGTTAAAATTCAGGGCCAGAATCAGGAATATCTTAACCAAGTTAAGCTGTCACTACGTGAACCCTTTTTGTTATATTGGTTACAAAATTCTTACTAAAATCGGCCAAATGCGAGTTGGGTTCGCGCACGAAGGGTTCCGTACCATATGGGAGCCCATCAGCGCCATTTCAAGCATCTACTTGTTGCCAATATTAACATCGAGCAAAAACAGCAAAAACTACAGTTTTGTTGTATGAGAGCCCGCTTTAAATATTTATTTTATTTTGTTTTTAGTATTTGTTGTTAAAGCGGCAACAGAAATACACCACGCTATCACGTTTCATGAGATACAGCCCGGCGACAGGCGGACAGACGTACGGACAGGCAGCGGAGTCTTAGTAAAAGGGTCCCGTTTTTACCCTTTGTGTAGGGACGGAACCCTAATTAAACCAAAACTTCCAATCATTTACTATTCACGATTCGGTAGCCCCTCACCGAATTGTCCTATAACTGGCCACATATATCGCGACCGGGAAACCGGACAAGAAATATGGCATGTAATAAAATTAGTTCAATCGTATTTAGCAACTCAACACGCCGATAGAGAATAGCTGCGATCGCGTTTGTTGATTTATTTACCGGGGTTTGTAATGTTAGAAACTGGGACTGTGTCAGAGCAATAAGAAAGCTGCGAGCATGTGGACTTAGAACTATAACTGCCAAGGCGCGAACATGTGCACTTATAACTATAACTGCCAACAAGAGTTGAGATAATACGATATTTGCATCAAAGTAGTTTGCTTATACTTGTTCAGTGTAGATGCTAAATAGAAAATATTACTTGTAAAAAAAATTAATCGCGCAAATGACGCTGGATGCAAGCCGCCACCAACCAGTATTTTTTGACATCCATTGAGGTCTATTTTCAGCAGTGGACGTCTTACGGCTGATATGGTGATGATGATAATAGTTACTTATATAATGTAGTTACTTAAGAACCCCATGTAAATATGACAGATTTAACAATAAATGTTTGGGTATGTTGAGTATTCAAAAACAAAAAAAAAAAAATTAAGACAACAACCATGGTTAGTAAAACAAATTATTAACTTACTACACTATGTTAGTACTTAATCTAAATAGTTCACACAAAATAATTTTAAGATTTTATTTATCGCTGCCAAAATCGTGCGGGACGGATTAAGGCTGTCAGCTTGACCGTCATAATCCGCTCAAAATGCCGCAGCATGGGAGCATCAAGATCCTCGGATATGGTTTTTAAGATGACTTCCTTCCGAAGGACAGCATGAAAACCGTCGGTTCTGGATTGAGCGAACATTTCTGAGGCGCTACAAAAACGTGGAAGTCCCAACATTACCCTAAAAACATTATTATACTGGACACGCAGGGTGTTTAGCGACTTCTTGGTACCGCCGAACCATAGACTACCCGTGTACAGATTCTGGCAGTAAGCTATGAAAAGCGTAATTTTAACTTGTTCTGTACAGCGGGCAAATCTACGGGCCAGCATATTCCCGCGAATCGCCAACGCCCTACGCTCCCTCTCTAAATCGACATCGTCTATTGATTTTATTAATATAGTTAAAGCTACGAGTATGTGAAGGAATCCATAAAACAAAGCTGCCAACGTGTCGGTTCGGTGTCGTGTCGGAAGTTCTAAAATCCTAATGAGTGTAGATTTGTGAATAGTACTTAAGGTGTGTTAGTAGTAGGCTCTAATCTCATGTACAATAGGTGAGGAGGAGGAGGTAATGCAAAGTATGATAAAACTTTTATTTACTTATATTTATGTATAGGTATAGTATTGAAAAAAAACATATTTTTTTATCGCGTATAAGTCCGCGCTTGACCACCAACTCGCCTGATGGTAAGCTACGTTGTGGTCGAAGATGAAGCACGCAGACCTAGAAGATCTAATTATTTACTAGTATTAAGGTGGATGAACGTGGTAACAGATTAAATACTGAAGCTTCGACCATAGAGAGTTAAGAGAGTTCCTAATACAAAACGTATACAGAGTTCGCCGGCTGAAAAATCGCTGTCCAACACAACACGACATGAAAATGGATTCGACTACTCTTCAATATTAGCACAAGGCACGAGTCCATCACACGAACACATGTATTGTTTCTCCACCGTCCATTGTCTTTAAATACTAGAAAAAATAACATAACATGACGCATAGGTCATTAGTAGCGGCACTTTTGGGCGGCCAGCTTTCTCTGATCCATTGATGTTAGCGAGGATTGTGTTCGGCGGGGGCTTTGTTAACTGGTTGAGGGTATTAATAGTGATGTCAGTTATCGTGCTACAGGGTTCTGTTCCCGAATGCCGATGCAGGAGTGATGTGCCCGTCGGGCGTCGCACGTCAATCTTCGCCGTGGATTCGCCGCGCGGATCCGCCGATTGTGTTTTATTTTTGCCACATTACATTGTTGATGTTACTCGTAACAGGGATTGTTGGGTAATGTCGTTGTGATGAAATTATTTGCGACGTCAATGTATGTGTTAAAGTGTCATCTGTTGGGATGTTATTGTATAGCGCTGGAAATATGCCGCTGTGGATTACCAAAGGGATACATTTTGCTTCAAATGTATTTTTATTGCTTTATTTGGTAATGCTACATACACCACGACGGGCACTTGTATTAGTATATTTTGACATACGGTTAGAATTGATTGTTTACTAGATAAATAATCAAAAAGTTAAAACAAACTCAACGATTGCCTATAAGCGGTTTCTACCCAGTATGCCCTCGAAATCTTTACCAATAGATATGTTGTGTATGTGTGGCTTAATGAATGAATTCCTACATAGGTACTCACTCGCAGATATACTATTCGAAATGCCTGTCATAGATGTCTAAGCCAAGTATGTCGATAGGTATATGTTTCATTATCCAAAAAACTCATTAAGTGTTGACAATCGCGTGTTCATACCCCACGCGGCTATAAGTGACGACTGATTGACTATTTTAGTCTCAAATCGAAGTACTAAACTAAACGATCGGCTCTATAGGTAGTAGGTATTAATATTACTATGCGAGTTGACGTACGTAGGGTAGCTTGAAATGATGGAACTAAATCATAAGAAGCATTGTGAAGAGTTTCTATCGTTAACGTTAAATTTAGTAAAAACACAAAAAATCCACTACATAAAACAACTGGAGTGTCTGGCATATCTTAGTCTTGACGAGTATGTCGTAAATCTCCTCAATGTCTTCTATCCTCTTGCGTACTTAACAACTTTTTATTTACTTTTCCTTTTTACTTCTTCCACTATAAAATCTTAATAACTCTTACATTTCATTACCGCAAACTGATTCTAAAAGTTAACCATTCAGAAAAAAATCGTTTTTGGGGTTACCACAAAAGGTAAAAACGAAACCTTTACAAGTACTCGTATAATATGTAGAATCAGTTTGCTGCTTATCAGTTAGTACTATAGGTATTTCAAAAAAATCTTTTTCTCAAGAACGCGTGAATGTTGTCAACTCCTTCCTGCTTTGTCCTGCTTGATTTTAGGCCAGCAATACAGGCACGAAATGGCAATGATGCAGCCAGGGTTAGTGCTTCAAGCTGGAACTGCATAGGAACCCAACGTCTTCTATTTACACACTTTTCATGCATAGATCCGCTCAAGCGACTTGCGTAGTTTAATTATTGTCAGCAATAGCTTGAAACGGTGTGACTAGATAGTACCCGTGTGCTGTAATTCTTTAGCACTTTTATCTAATTAAACGTTCTTCCTTAATGAACCGCTTCGTACCGTCTTTACCCGAATAGCGAATCGATCGTAAAAGGATGCTCTTCAGACTGGCAGATTCAGCGATTCGTCGCGTTAGAGCCGCATCCGGTGTCTAGTCCATCAAACAGATAATGATATCAGCGGCATACGCGCGCTGTAGCACATCAATCAACGTCTGGCCAGCACGCCCACCTTGGCAATCTGGCTCTCGTAACTGCTGCGTATACTGCGCGCGCTTCGCGGGGAATTTGGATCCGTTGTCTGCCGATGCAGTTTTCACCACACATCTAATGTGAGTTCATACGTTACCAGTGATCCTGATCGGTTCTATTGGCAAAGTAAGTGAATAATCGGTCGGGTGTAGCTATAAGTGGTCGGGTGGCTAGATACGACTCAAGACTTTTAAGATGGTTGAAACATTGGGGCTGACAGTTTACCATGTCACCCGAGCCACAGTTGTGTCACGCATAAATATGATTTTCCCATAGTTGTATCATCTCTGCAAAACAGTAAATACAGTAGATAATGGTATTCAAAATAACCTAAAACTGCTATGAAAACATAAAATCAGAATATCATACACTGGGGTAACCTTGGCGCTCGTCATTTACGTAACCGCTACATAATCTATTACAGCTCTACAATTGTGAAGAAATTACAATCGCCCGTACTTCACAGCACGTGAACTATACACTGATAGCACAGAAGTCAAGTTTTGTGCAACGCGGGCACATGAAAACTAAAGTACATTATAAATATCGCTCACGGATACAAGTAGCGTAGCATAATTTTACTAAGTGCATCATCGAAGTTCAGCATCTTTTGGCACGGTTTGTTTTCGGATAGGTGACCGCAGGTGGTATTTGGAACGCTACTGTGGCTTGGTTGACTCGTTAAATTGTGTAGTTGTTTTTACCATTTAGTCATGTCACCATTGCTAGCCATGCTAGCGGCAAATATATCACCTTGCCACCTGTAGACAGTTGGACACCAGTGAAGCTGAAGCAGGAGTTCTATCTATGTGTGTGTGCTGTTCAAGAGAATATACTACGGAGTTTGAAGTCTGTAATCTCGGTGTTTTTGAAGCCATGCTACATATTCTGTGGCTGTCTCGGTCAGTTCGTTCAGGTGGATGAGTTATGGTCCGGCTGATCTAGTTAGCCAGTCTAACTAGTGTTTAAATCATGTATTCAACTCATTGCTAGGTATTCATTTGCATTATTCGTTTAACCAATCCGGAATGCCCAACGGATTGGTAAGTTGAAATGGCAATGGGCAGGGCACATAGCGCGGAGGACTGATGACCGATGGGCTCGGAAAGTTCTCGAGTGGAGACCACGTATCGGCAAGCGCAGCGTAGGACGTCCACCCACAAGGTGGACGGATGACCTCATTAAGACCGCAGGATCACGCTGGATGCAAGCCGCTTCCAACCGGTCTTATTGGAGATCCATAGGGGAGGCCTATGTCCAGCAGTGGACTTCTTATGGCTGATGGATGGATGATGATGATTCGTTTAACACATGTTTTATTATCTATTTGTCTAAGAACATAAACGCCTTACCACAAAAGATTTAAACACGCTTTAAACACTGTTTAACCGATAAATTTGTACTGCTAAAGAATGTTTAAAGCGTGCGTATAACTTTTATGGTAAGACGGTAAATGTCTAAACTCAGTAATCTAAAAACGGGGGTTAATGTTGAGATCTAAACTTAACAGCTCTAATCTTAATAAAATATACATGTCATAAACCTGCTTTTAAAGGTTTCATACTATTGACGTCTTAAAAAATCTTTACATTGTAAAATAAGAAGCGACAGATGGAAATAAAAAACCTCAAAGCTAATAATTTTTTATACTTGTTTGAAAAACAGTCTATTTTCCATTACTGATAAAATCTGCCTTTAAATTGTATTCTGAAACCTGTGGAGTATTAAAAGTTCCTGCCTTCATTGATTCTTACGTTATCAAGTTCCTTTATCAATGTCGTTTATCTCGGGGGCCCTTCTCGAGTAATTCCTGCCGAGTTCGCGTATAATCAGGTGATTTCCCTAATGTCTGCGAGTAACTTGAGCCGCCCAAATTTCTTAAAGTGATAAGGTAGATCTCGGGTGATTCTAGTTCTTTTTAGTACGCGCAGTTTCAGGGGAATACATTTTATGTGGAAATAAAACACTAATAAGAAATGAAACACTAATAAGAAATGAAACACTAATAGAGCCATTCAATTTTTTCGAAGCTACTAATTTAAACTAACAAACAACTAATGCAGTATATTAAAAACTCTAGAGGTGTGTGAATTTCTAAATAATACTCTATTTTTCAAAATCATTAAAAGTAGTACATCTTTTGCATTGTGTTGTCGGAATCCTAAAAAATATTTAAAATTTAGCAGTTTATAAACTCATCTGGACACGATTAGCACAGGACCGAGACAAATGGCATCGTAAGAGAGAGGCCTATACCGAGCAGTGGGATAGAGAAGGCTGCGGATAATGATGATGCATGATAAATATGTATCTACCCAAAAATATTGCAAATATGTTTTATTTTCGGACTGGTGTTTGAAATGTTATAACACAAGTTAAATCATGAATTAAACACAAAAATCGACAATTAATTTAAACAGTACATAAAACAAACAGCGATTTACTATATTACCACAAGACTATTCAAGAAACCATTAAATCTTCACGCGTTGTAAAAACATACAAATGTGAAAAACTTAATGAAATTCCACCAACATAAAAAAGCACTCGTACACGGGAGTTTCCACTTTATTCACAAAAAACTAAAACTTGTCCCACGTGCAGCATCTTTTAGGGTATAATGAATATCTTAATGTCGCTCTACCACGTTAAAAAAATTCACGACACGCGATTTTGGACTGTACGATGAGAGAAATAAAAGTGTCGACATAAGCACGTTGTTACAGGATAATCTGATCCGACACGGCGACGACACGTGACGTGAGAGAGCGTCATGACGGATTACATCTGCGTGCTGAAAGCGGGGGGTACATAGAAACTGCCATACAGGCTGATGCAGAGTTTGAGCTTTATTTGTTTCTACCACTGCTAGTAAAATGGCGGTCTTTTTTTATCGTGTATAAGTCTGCGCTTGACCACCATCTCGCCCGATGGGAAGCGACGTTTCCTTTGTTGAAAGCTTTAGTGTTTGTTTGAGCTTTAAAATACCTAGTGACATTTTATTTTGCGGTGGGAATAAATGTTTAGCTGGGAAACACGCATTTAACAAACACCTCTTTTGAGTCATTGAAAAATGGAAGGTTTAATGTCTGTAGGGGCTCAACAAAATGTGATTACTATTTATCTACGAATGGATAATTACGACTTTCAATCGGTCTCATTGGAAATCTATAAGAAGGATTATGGTCAGCAGTGACGTCATAAGACCGAAATGATGACGATGAAATAATTTAGATTGAAAAAATAATTAGTAAAAATAAGATAAAGCCGTTCTTTTAAACGTTAGGTGCAGTGTTTTATCATATACTAGCTTTTGCCCGTGGCTTCGCCCGCGTTATATTTTGACTTTTGTGCTGTCATTCAAACTATGTCTAAGCCAAATCAATCCATTGCTCCGTTGCTGCGCGAAAAAGGAACAAACCAATAAACCAACAAACATACTTTCGGATTTATAATATGAGTTATAAAGTAAGGATTTGCTTCCATGAGTGGCGTTTAGTACCTAGTAATAAAAGAGAGTAGTAAGAAAGTAATCTTTACCTATGTGTATGTGGTCGTTTGAAATTTAGCGCCAAATTTTTAAATTATAAACTAATTCAAAGTTTAGCCGTGGCGCTAGTGATACTTGCTATGTCGTTTCTGTCGACGTGCAATCATAAAACAATTTAAAGTACTCATATAAAAATAAATTAAACTTTGACAACTTCGCAGTTGTAAATAACTTAAATTTTAATAAAACGTTACTAGCTAATTTATTTTAGCTAAAACTGATGTGTGAAAATAATAATTATATGAGCTGATGACAAGACAAGGGCTTCATTATCGCCAAAATATTGCGTAAGTAGAAACGTGAGCTGGTTGTGAAGAAAATAAAAAAAAGAGATGTCAGATTATTGTCATTGTTGAACTTGAAAAATAATCTCTAATTTTGGTTGTAATCGTTCCATTTTTAGTATTTAATCAATAAATTGTGAATTAATGGTTTCTATTTGTATTATTTAGGTTCCTGTCTCTCAAATGTACTATATATTTTTTATATTATATGGTAACATCCTGTAGCTAAGTGTCGTACATATCTATGTTTATCTGTTTCTTATGTTGTATGATTGCGACAGCACCGGATAAATATAAATAGGCAAAATAATTAACAAGGGATTAATTTATCGAATTATAATACGTAACGAGCAAATTTTCTCATTTGACTTTGTTATATTATAATTATATGCCAACTGCACCGCACCACATTTTAAAAAATCAACGGGTTGCACTCCAGGAGTGCCGGCAAAAGTAAATACTTGGACATATAAAGTACTACCATTTATGTGGTAAAATAAAATATCACACGCACACATTCGCAAAAGCCCTGCGCTGTCTTACGAATTTTCGATCAGGTCATGTGTCCTGACGCGAGTTTACCATTTATTACTCATCCCAAAAAGTGCACAATGCCGCTTGCACGCTTAATCAATAGTCAGCGATCTATCCTACAACCTATGTAATGACTAAGGAAAATAAACGTGATTACAATCCCGTGATATAAAACATTAAAATGCCAGCATTCTGGTCCCGCGTCACCTCTACCAACCGCCTGGCTAAGTCTTTATACAGTGAATGAATGTCCGGCCCCCATGGGCCTAAAGTTTCAACCCCAAAAGGTAAAAAATCGTATATTCTGTCCAACGGCTCATATTGTGCCGTTTGAGGTTTTCGGCTTTTGCTGCAGCAGCGCCAGCTCTTAATGTTGTGCCAGGAAGGCGAGACGACGCCAGTGTGTCGAAGCACGTCGCATCCCACACCAAAGGTCGTCTCATCTTCCATGGCACCAATGTTATTCCGTCGGGCCTCTTACCGTCGTCTCGTAACAGTCCATTAGTTTATTATTTAGGCATCAGAGATTGATACAGATCCAAGGATATTATATGTATATTGACACAGGTCTAAGAGGGCTGGCGTACAAGATGCTTTTACCTACTCAGTAGTGAGTGAACACAGGCTGTGAATGATGATGATGATGACAATGAATTAGTCTAGAAATAAGTATTCTGTTATTTTGTTCACACAAATTGGCTCGAAAGCACTCAATCTACTTTCCGTTGTATTTGTTCAATGCATTTTCATAACACGATGAAAAGCAAACAGAAACAGAACCATCAAAATATCGATCTGCAAACATTTGCCGTAAATAAAACTTTCATATTTGTGCTCGTAAAAAATGGATACAACTGACCGTGATTCATGGTGTTACAGTATCACACTAATATTATAAATGCGAAGGTTTGGAAGTGTGAATGTGTCTGTGTGTGTGTTGTTTATAGTCTATTTTGTAGCAAAAAATTAAACGATTAAATGACTTAGTATCTAATATATACCTAATTATTTATTGATTACATTGGTACTTAAGTATTTAAATCCTCTTGTGGACTTAAGTCTGAACCCATACGACCGTTCGAAGTGGTTTCGAACCTGTGGTTTTTATGAGGTAAACTCTTCGAGCAAATATCTATAGAGCCACAGTTCCTGAGTGAAAGTAGTAAAAAATGTCCGAGCACCGTCATACATACCGACTTAGATATTTACATTAGATAATTCACAATTACCCGTTTTCTCGAATCTCAACGTTGTGTCACCTAATTATTGCTTGTAACCGAGCACTTTGGCATCGCACGACGTTGTAGTCGGCTTGCAATTGCCTTAAGACTAACTAAAGAGCCTGCCCACCACAAAGCTGGGGCAGAGTTTGCCTCGGACACTTTTTTTGCACGATTGTGACTCTATAGATAATTGCTCGAAGGGTAATCTGTTCATCTTGGACTTTTATTTTTTGGTAAAAAGCAGAAGTAAGCAAACGAAATCACCAGTTCTACTAATGATGAGCTCAACAAGAGGGACATTTTTAAGACGTTTTTGAGTCTAATGTAGATTTTATAATAAAAGACGGTATGTTTGACGTTTCAGAGGGCATTCAAGGGTAAAAATAATAATCATTGATCAGATTTCCCAAGGAATTGAAGGACAAACAGCAGGAACCAGCTAGTGGTGCTATAATTCAGGCAGCCAGGGTGCTCGCGGGGTGAGGAGGGGTGGAACGGGGTGAAAGTGGCGTTATTGGCGATATTAAGCCTCGAGAGGCCTATACTCGGCGGATATGAGTATTGAGTATATTTCGCTCGATCGTTTCCATACTCTTTACCAATCACACTGTTGGGAATTTTCTTCTCGATGGAATTATTTGTTATGGATAGTTCAACAAGTAATAAAAATCGGCCAATTGCGAGTGGGAGCCCTATTCCTCTTGTCGTTATTAATAGCGAGCAAAAAAACTCCTAAAATTACGTTTGTTGTATGGGAGCCCCCCTTAAATGAATATTTTATTCTGTTATTGGTATTTGTTGTTATAGTGGCAATAGAAATACACCATATGTGAAAATTTCAGCTGCCTAGTTATCACGGTTTATGAGATACAGCCCGGTGACAGTCTGACAGACGGACATTGAAGTCTTATTAATAGGGTCCCGTTTTTACGCTTTGGGTACGGAACCCTAAAATGCTTATGGATAGATTGTTATTTATTTACTGACTATGACCACATAATTGATACAGTAAGCTTAGAACACCTAAACTAGCTATGAGAGTGTTAAATAGTTTTGAAAAATTAAAATGTTTCCTATAGAATTGTGGACAAATTACGTACTTAATGGCTTTCTTGATTTCCGGAAGACACTTTCTTATGACTTGAAGATGTTCGAAATCAGGCTGTTTAGGTGTGTAAATACGAGTAAGCTTGCTTGCAAGCTACATCTTCGACAGTAACGTAGTTTGTTGTCAGGTAAATAGGAGGTAAAGCACGGATTTTATTAGGATTGCTCTAAGCCTATAAACAAATACACAAAATTGTCACTCCCTCGTTCGTATAGGTATAAAATAATGTAGGTACATAAAAACCTAAGACCCGATGAATTTCAATGCGAACGGAATAAAAAATGGAAGGGGCCCGGAATAGATTTAAAGGCATTAGTGTAAATATGCGCATATACCCCGCGATAAGATCGCTTCATTTGATTCCATGATTGCAGGGACGGCGGCGGCGGCGCGGGCGGGGACGCTACACGCACAAAAAATACAGATAAAACACGGTTTTATAGGCTTTTTTAATGTTAAAACACTGCATTGGTAGAAAATAGACCCCAGAAATTGATAAATATCGTGTCGAAGATATTGTACAATTTAGCAGATCTAGTCTTTAGATTTTAGGAAACATTAGCACAAGATGGAATTGAAATCTATACAAGAATGGAAAGTCATGGCTCAGCAGCAGGTGAAAATGCTAAACGGTAAAAACCTTTTCAGACAAGATGTGGTCAAACGCAAGCTTTTCACGAGTAAAAAATGATGATGATAATGACAATACTGATTAAAGAACTTTTAATCTAAAGCAATCCAGATAGCTTAGCATACGACCACGGAAAGATTTTTTTAGACAAGTAAAAGTGACAGATGTAATACGAGTATATCTTCACCATAACTTTGTCTCGTTTTGACACGTCTAAATAATTATTTCGTGGTGCGTAAACCAGCCCGGCTGATAACATATATACACATAAATACAGTAATATCATTTCACAAATTTTACAGTCTACATTGTCTACAATTCACATCCAAAATTCGTTCACGTAATAATTACTATTCACGCGGAAATCCAATATGGATTCCCGGAAATAAATGTAACTAATAACCTTAATGTGGATTCCCGAGCGATTAACTCGCCGGGTTCATAATTAAAATTCAAAATCCATTCTCGCAAATTAGATTAAATATTGCTGCATTTCATTTTGGTTTAATTTGACGTTCATTCCGGTTTTTTGATAAAGATTTTTGGACAAAGTGCCCACTTGAATGCAAGTTTATAAGATTTTTGTGAGTGACAACTATAATGCAGATTTTGTCTAATTCAAGAAGTTCATAGCAATAAGTACATCTACCTCTGGAGTGACAACTATAATGCAGGTTTTGTCTTATTCAAGAAGTTCATAGCAATAAGTACATCTACCTCTGAAGTGACAACTATAATGCAGATTTTTTCTTATTCAAGAAGTTCATAGCAATAAGTATATCTACCTCTGGAGTGACAACTATAATGCAGGTTTTGTCTTATTCAAGAAGTTCATAGCAATAAGTACATCTACCTCTGTAAATTCGACGCGAATTTATAGACGAACAGACACACGAACAGGCTAGATTCTTACAAATTGCAATGGATACAAATATGTGAAAGAAGGTACAAAAAGCTTATTAGATTTCAACGAAATGTATAGAACAGTTGCTTTTTCTTCGCGAATTTACGAGTAGATAAGCTCCGGTTCACATTCACACTGGTCTCCGTTTTACTGGTTCGTTTTATCGGATACTTTAAATGTACTCGTACCAGAATACAGTGTAAGAATAGCGTAAGTAAGGAAGTAAGTTCGTATAGGCCGGGTGGCTAGCCTGAAGGCCTCTGACTTGGCTAAACGGTTAAAATAACCGGGACCTACAATTTAACGTGTCATCCTAGCCACGGTAGCACTCAGATGGAAAATACCACCCGCGGTCACCCATCCTTATACTGAGAATACCGTATTTGGATGAGAATAGCGTGTCATGTGTGAAATCGCTCATAGAATTTCATACGTCATCGATGAAAAATAACGTACCTATCTGATAAAACAGACTAGTAAAACAGAGACCATCCGAGCTATAGGATGCGCGCCATGAAACATTTCTTTCGTAGTGTCAGAACGAGACAGCGTTACGGCAAAGTATATATCTGTCACTTTTCCACACGTCGAAAAGTGATCTTTTCGTGGTGTAACAGAACCGACTGTAAGCTACACGTATGTGATCAACGCGCGCTGTTGCGTCCAGCGCGCGTGCTAACCCGGACAAAGTCAGGAGGAACCACTAGGAAACCATAAACAGTTATCACAAACTGAGTGGCGTCGCATGCATCACAATATTTAATTATTGTCCCCGCAATTCACAAAGCAACATAACCATAAAACCAACATTTCAACACCATTGTTCTCGCTCCTCAACCTCGCCTTATTGCATGGTACACTACTCATCCGAAACTGAAGGTTAAATTGCAAAACAAGTAAACGACTCTATAGATTGTCACCGTAACGTTGCCTGTTGTGCAAGAACATCATATTTTAATGTGTCAAGAAAACAAGCAATGCACGCCATGTCGATAGCAAAAATCGCACTCTACCTGTTCATTTTCCTGTATTGCTAAGAAATGCTCTATATTACTTTTAATGATAAGAAAATGAGTTACGTCTGTAATAAGAAATACAGTTAGCTAAACCTTATATTTTGTAATTGTAGAGCAATGGTTTTTATGACGATTTCACTCAAACATTAAATGACCTTTACATTGACAAAAAAGTTGTTTACTAAATATTTGGATAATAGAAATCGATTTAAGTTTTTTTCCACTTTCGAAAACTGTACTATTTTTCCGTTGGGTTTAGCTTATTAAACCAATTTTAGATTGTAATTATCCGCAGCCTTCTCCACTGTTGGGTATAGGCCTCTCTCTTGTAGTGCCGTCTGTCTGGGTCCTTTAACAATCGTGTCCAGGTTCAATCCGCGATATCCTACTAATGTTATAAACGCGAAAGTTTGTGAGTATGTATGGATGTTTGTTACTCTTTCACGCACAAACGGCTAAACCGATTTGGTTAAAATTCGGTATTAAGGTAGCTTAGACCTTGGATTAACACATCTACTACTACTACTACTACTACTTTTTATCTCGGGCTAACGCGGTAATACCGCGAGACGCAGCTAGTTAAAAATCCTTACATATCCTTACTATAAAATAAAGTCGCTATTTTCGTTTGTTTATTTGTTTGTCTGTATGCTTAAATCTTTAAAACTACGCAACGGATTTTGATGCGGTTTTTTTTAATGGATAGAGTGATTCAAGAGAAAGGTTTATATGTATAAAAATTTTCGAAATTCCCACGGGAACGGGCACAACGCGGCTAAAACCGCGGGGCGCTGCTAGTGTATTATAAAATAAAGTCGCTATTTTTTGTCTGTTTGTCTGTATGCTTAAATCTTTAAAACTACGCAACGGATTTTGATGTAGTTTTTTTTAATAGATAGAGTGATTCAAGAGGAAGATTTATATGTATAATACACCTGTGCGAAGCCGGGGCGGGTCGTAGTATATTATAAAACATTGTTATATTCGTCGCTGTATCCGATATTTCCTAGGCTCAAGAGTTATTACATTTATGAGAATTATTTGAGTTTATTTTACCGTATTAGGGTGAAACTAGCATGATTAGACCTTCCATTCGTATTAGCGCAGCCTTGCTAAGTGACAACGCACGGAGGCGTGCCACTTTGTGTACAGTCGATAATAACATTACTACATCTATTTTATTACTATTTACTTCTATGTTAACAATTTTGAAGTAAATAGGTAGCTAGGTACTTTAGTTTTAGTTCAACCTTTTTATCATATTCAAAAGCGAAAAGATATAGAGGTCAATCTGAAGGTTATTTATTAGTTAAGACCATTTGATCGCCAATCTACTGATTGAATGTGTAGATTTCACAAAATATTTTAAGTCTACACATCCATCCATCAACCTCGTGATGTCTACTGCTGGACATATGCCTCCTCTATGGATCTCCAATAAGACCAGTTGGAAGCGACTTGCATCCAGCGTGATCCTGCGGTCTTATTGAGATCATCTGTCCACCTCGTAGGTGGACGTCCTACACTGCACTTGCCGGTACGTGGTCTCTACTTGATTCTACAGACACCTAAATGTCTAGAAATATGTCAAATCTTAAATATTCTATTTGAAATGTTACTATTTTTAAAGATCTTTTCACGAAAGTGGAGAGATAAAAACGTCGATTCATTTATTTAAAAAAATGATAATAAAATTATTGATGGCAATGCACTATTTACAAGTGTCTCTTGGAAGATAGATTTATTTATATTCTAATCTAATTCCCTCCACATAGAATACGACTAAGGATTCAAGAATGTTGTACTTATCTTAATCATACTTTTTAACAGACTCAGAAGATAACTAATACAAAATTGAACCATCAATTTAAACGCCGACTACACTATAAACGGCACTATTAATTAAGATTTAGTGAACTTCTATTCTGCAGAGTAACACTAAGCTCTCTATTACTAAAGTTAACATTTAAATTACAATATCTAAGAAATTATAATTAAACTATGCGTAATAATTTTAACCTAATAGCTTATTCTGTTAGTAATTACCAAAATACACGCCAGGTGGAGTTAAGTAATGAGTATTACTTAGTCGAATTGGGCCTCGAGAGAGATCGCTTCGAGTTATTATTTCTATTGGGTACTAGAAACGGTACTGATATTTTAAATAAGCCCAAAAGATAAAACTTGAGACTGTTTTTAGATTAATAAATTGTGGAATATAATAAGTAACCGTAAAAAGTAATAACGGGCATCCTAATGGCAAGAGGTCCCCTGTGTAGAACTTTTTTTTGGTGGTAATCCGCGTAAATCCGCGGTAATAAGTCCGCGCTTGAGCACCAATTCGCCTGATGGTAAGCGACGTTGTGGTCGAAGGTGAAGCACGCAGACCTAGAAGATACCTCTTCACTCTGACCTTGAAAAGCTTTAGATTATATCTCTTAGGTAACAGGAACATTTGGTGGTCTGCTTGATAAAGAAACAATAATAAACAATTTTATAACCGTTTCTACCTCATTAAAATACAGGTTTTTGCATTTGCATAGTATTACAATGGATAACCATCGTTCAGAATACTTAATTTTATTAAGTATCTGCACTTATACATCATAATTAGCTAAAATTCATTAAACAATTACATTCACCTTTTGAGATAAATTCAAGGATAACTACCAATTATAAATTGTAAGATTTGTTACTACATAAATTACAAATACGCAACATTTTAAAGAAATTATTACATGATATCTTTACTATTTGTGTGTTAAAAACACAACAAAGAATGTATTTTAGAAAAAATGCAATTGGGTCCCTCCGCGCGGAAGAAGTGAAACTTCGACGCAACAGTGCTTTTGTACCCCTTCCATGGTAGCGTTAAACGTTAACGCAACCTTGTTGGAAGTCGCATTAGAAGTTTCACTTCAACAATTGACATAGTTGTACTCAAACTTCAAAAATAAAACATTAAAAGAGTTTAAGTTTTGACGTGACAACGTCTTATAAATTGGTTTGCCGGGTGACACTTCAAGAAACTGCGTTACGCTCCGCTCACGTTATGCGCTCTCATTCGTCTCATTCGTCTCAAAGTCGTTGTCACGTAAAACTTTCGCCCGTATACCGACTTTACAGGCAACCAATTTTTTTGTAATTAAAATCTATGTATCTTAAAATTCTTCGAATGTTAAAGTTAAACTAAAACGTGAAAACTCTTTTCAAATAAACATGTAGGTATATTGTAACATACTCGTGACGTTTCGCCGAAATGAAGTGCGCCAGCTGATGCACCGTCAAATGAGAAACGTGATATCAACGCGGCGTTGACCTCTTTAGTAAATA
This sequence comes from Hypomecis atomaria, assembly GCA_964007245.1. NCBI lineage: Eukaryota > Metazoa > Arthropoda > Insecta > Lepidoptera > Geometridae > Hypomecis > Hypomecis atomaria. The sequence goes on along the minus strand of OZ023287.1, from coordinate 9,991,821 downwards.
GGACACACTCGTAACGTGTAACAACAAATGGTGTAATAACAAAATCAGTAACTGCATCAAAGTACAAAACTTCAGCAATAAACACACTTTAGCGTCTGCTAACGAGTAACTCCGTGCATATTTATCAACCGGAAGAACGAAGTAGCAACACAAGACTCTAATAACCATAACGTATGGACCATAGACACGAAAGACAAGCCACCTCGTGACGTAAGCAAATGCTTGCATAGAGTAATGCGACCGCAGTCTCTGCTGTGCAGAGTAGACGACACAGAGCCATCAATAACGCGATACAGTGTGACCACGTTCATTGCTAAAGCTAGAATACTAAAGATAAAAAAATCTAAAGTACAGATTACAATGACTTTTAGTTTGTGTCTGCTTAGTGCGTAATATGAGTATATATCATAATTCATGTCAGTAGTTACATTTCATCAGTTTCAATGGAGAGATTTCAATCAATCACTTGCAAGTAAATATTAAACATGATTTGAGCATCGCCGCCGGGATGTCTTGATAATAATTAATAAAAGCTTGAGTTAAGCCCGAATGTTATAGATAGATACTTGGAGACAACACTTCATCCATCCATCCATCCATCAGCCATAAGAAGTCCACTGCTGGACATAGGCCTCCCCTATGGATCTCCAATAAGACCGGTTGGAAGCGGCTTGCATCCAGCGTGATCCTGCGGTCTTAATGAGGTCATCCGTCCACCTTGTGGGTGGACGTCCTACGCTGCGCTTGCCGATACGTGGTCTCCACTCGAGAACTTTCCGACCCCATCGGTCATCAGTCCTCCGCGCTATGTGCCCTGCCCATTGCCATTTCAACTTGCCAATCCGTTGGGCTATGTCGGTAACTTTGGTTCTTCTACGGATCTCCTCATTTCTGATTCGATCTCGCAGAGAGACTCCGAGCATAGCCCTCTCCATAGCTCGTTGGGCTACTTGGAGCTTACTAATAAGGCCCATAGTGAGAGACCACGTTTCTGTGCCATAAGTCATCACTGGCAACACACACTGGTCGAAAACTTTCGACTTGAGGCACTGAGGTACGTCGGACGAGAAGACGCTACGCAATTTTCCGAACGCTGCCCAGCCGAGTTGGATTCGGCGATTGGCCTCTTTCTTGAAGTCGGACCTACCTAACTGGACTACTTGTCCTAGGTAGACGTACGAGTCAACGACTTCAAAAACCGAGTTCCCAACAGAGATCGGGGTGGGTACAACATGGGAATTACACATGACTTTCGTCTTGTCCATGTTCATCTTAAGACCCACCTGTTGAGAAACCCGATTGAGGCCTTCGAGCATCGTGCTGAGCTCTTCCATCGATTTTGCCATGACTACTATATCGTCGGCAAACCGAAGGTGAGTGAGGTATTCGCCATTGACATTGATGCCGAATCCTTTCCATTCCAGGAGCTTGAAGGCGTTCTCCAAAGTAGCCGTAAACAGTTTCGGAGAAATTACGTCTCCCTGTCTTACGCCTCTTTTTAAAGGGATCGCCTTCCTGTACTCGGACCGACATAGTGGCGTTATTATACAAGCACTTCAACACTTCGATGTACCGATAGTCAATACGGCATCGTTGGAGAGACTCGAGCACAGCCCAAGTCTCGACCGAATCAAAGGCTTTCTCATAGTCCACAAACGCTAAGCAAAGAGGCAAGTTATACTCTTCGGTCTTCTGTATAACCTGCCGCAGCGTATGAATGTGGTCCATGGTGCTAAAGCCCTTTCGGAAACCGGCTTGTTCGGAAGGCTGGAAGTCATCAAGCCTGCGCTCGAGACGGTTCGTAATGACCCTTGAAAACAGCTTATAAACATGGCTCAGAAGCGAGATGGGTCTGTAGTTCTTCAATAAGGTGTTGTCACCTTTCTTGAAAAACAACACCACCACGCTTCTGTTCCATGCTTCTGGCGTGATGCCCTCGAGGACGACGGTGTTGAAAAGCTTCTGGAGGACTTTTAGTACCGGTGTTCCACCCGCTCTCAGAAGCTCTGATGTGATACCGTCATCACCCGGCGCCTTGTTGTTCTTAAGCTGATTCAGGGCCATTCTAATCTCGTACAGGCTGATGTCCGGGATATCTTCGGTGAAGTGTCGGGTCAGCTTGGCTCTTGGATCTTTGGCCGCGCTGCTAACAGGCTTAGCGACCGAAGCGTACAGCTGTCCATAGAACCTTTCGATCTCCTCCAATACCTCTGCCTTGGTCGACGCTATACTTCCATCTTCTCTCTTCAGCTTTGACAATTGGCTTTGCCCAATAGACAAATCTCTTGCGAACACTTTGGAGCCTTTGTTCCGCTCTATTGTCTTTTTAATATGATTAGTATTAAAAAGACGGATGTCGTGCCGCAAGGATTTCGAAATTTGTCTATTGAGCCGCCTATATGACTTTGCATCATCGGAAGACTGCAATCTTAGCGAGCGTCGTTCGGCCATGAGATTTACAGTGTGATCGGAGAATTTCTGCGGTTTATTTGAACGGCGGGGTCTAAAGAACTTAGCACCCACCGTTTGGACAGTTTCCACGAGCCCGTTGTTGATCTCGTCCACCGACGCAAGGTTCTCTAGGCAAGCAAAACGATTCGAGAGCTCGAGCTGGAAGTCATCGGTGTTTTGGATATGTTCACGAGTAGGTCGGAGCGTGGACTTCATCAAGCGGGACCTTTCGAGCTTAACATTAATATCTAATGTGCCTCGTACAATTCTGTGATCGCTGCCGGTTTTCACCCTGTGGATCACGGAGACATCATTAAATATTCGTCTCTCGGTGGTCATGATGAAGTCTATCTCGTTTCTCGTGGAACCATCAGGGCTCATCCAGGTCCATTTCCTATGAGGCGGCTTCTGGAAGAAAGAGTTCATCATAAAGAGTTCCTCTCTCTCCAGAAAATCAGCCAGCCTCTGGCCCCTAGGGTTCCGTTGCCCATATCCAAATTGCCCCACCCTCAGCTCATCATCGTTTTTTCTGCCCAACTTTGCGTTGAAGTCCCCCATAACAACAGTGAAGTGGGTCTTAGACATATGAATGGCCCGACTCACGTCCTCATACATAGTCTCCACTTCATCATCTGGGTGTGACGATGTCGGTGCGTATACCTGAATGACCTTCAGCGAATACCTCTTGGATATTCTGAGTATTAGGTATACCACCCTGTTCGACACACTTTCGATGGTAATAATGTTGTTGGTGAGGGACTTGTGAACGAGAAAGCCAACACCACCTTGGGACCGTTGGTCACCTTCCCGGAGACAACACTTACTTTCATTCATTCATAACGTTTTATTAGGTTTAAAACACATTTATTAGTTTAGAGAATATTTCAATTATGATTATTTATTCTTCCAGTATTAATACGTGATAAAATCTTTAGCAAATTGTTATAACTTTAAAATATGGTAGTCAATTATAATAAATAATCGGCCAAGTGCGAGTCGGACTCGCGCACGAAGGGTTCCGTACCGTATGGGAGCCCCATTCCTCTTGCCATTATTAATAGCGAGAAAATACTCCTAAAAATCACGTTTGTTGTATGGGAGCCCCCCTTAAATATTTATTTTATTCTATTTTTAGTATTTGTTGTTATAGCGGCAACAGAAATACATCATCTATGAAAATTTCAGCTGCTTAGCTATCACGGTTCATGAGATACAGCCCGGTGACAGACAGACGGACAGACGGACAGACGGACATCGAAGTCTTAGTAATGGGTTTCCGTTTTACCCTTTGGGTACGGAACCCTAAAAAATACCTAAAATAGTACTGCTCGGCTTTTTGTCCATTTAATCGTTGCGGCGAAAGCAATCGTATGTTATTGCTACGAGAAACGCGTTAATTTTCGGTCAACTTAATAAAGTCCATTATTATAAATACCTAACTTATTATACGTACTTACCAAAAGGCAGAAAATACTTTAATAATAATATGCATCTACAATTTTTTTCATTAACAGCATTGAGACTTACCTGAAACAAGAAATACAATATTTATTATTTTGTTAATACGCGAATATGATTAAACAATGAAGTAAACTCTATAACAAATAGAAAAACACAATTTGATTTGCTCGTGCATCCTAACATAATGTAGTTTCAGTTTAACAGTAAGAGTGCCTCGGTGGTTCAGTGGTTAGTGACCCTGACTCCTGGGACAAAGGGGTGTGGGTTCGATTCCGGCCCAGCGCAAGCATTTTTGTGATGAATACAAGTGTTTGCTCTGTGTCTGGATGTTGATTAATTAACTATCTATGTAAGTATGTATTTAAAACACTTATAGGTAGGTATATCAGTCTCTGGTCGCTATATCATAAGCTTTGCTTAGTTTGGGGTTGGACATGATGTGTAAAATTTCCCAAATATTTAATTTCCTATTTGGCGACTTTTTGTAAAGAATCCACTTATTATCATGAATTAAAATTGTAGTGCTATTTTCACTATCAAAGAAGGAGCAAAATATGCCATCAGCGTAGTCAAAACGTCCCACAGAGCATCTAATAGTGAAACCGCACGCGAACGATGTATTACGCGGGAAACGTATATTTCACTAAGAAATGTGGATACACGAAATTGGCGGTTTTTTTCACCGCCGCATCCGCAGGAAAGTTCGAAGATTAAGTGCACCAATCACCGGCCGCCATTGTTCGGGGAACTCCCGGCAGTTTCCTAATGTCATCATGACTAACGGCAGTTAGTGGGTAATGTGGGGATGACTTGCAACTTTGTATGTATGAAATTGTAGTTTTGGGTTTGCTTATTAAGTGAAAATGTTATTTTCATGCAACGTTTATGAGATACTGATGTAGGTATATGTGGACCTCTTTGGTAGAGTCAGTATTTTAGGTCAAGTACAATTTAGGAATCTTCAAATCTAGATAAACGTACATTAAACTAGATTTCATATTTGCTTAAAATTATACTTAACTAGACGAATTATACAACAGGATATTGACAAAAATCTATGACCAATCGCTCAGTTTTTTACGAGCAATATTAGCCATTCTAAAAATCGTAGTAAAATAACTCGTTAATACTAATTCAATTGTACCACTATTTTGTTCTATCCAACACGCAAAGAGTACACAAACGTTTGCAGTAATGAGCTATTAACATCAATAAAGGTACACTTGTACCTTCTACGCAAAGAGATTCAAATCAGGCACGATTAGCACCAATGAGCAAATTTCTAACACGAATTTGGTCAGTATCATCGTAGTAAGTTCGTAGCCACCCGGCCTATAGTGTTTAGTCCTGTTGTGAGAGTTTTTATGCCGCCTCAAGGCCTCTGACATGGCTAAATGGTTAAAACGACTGGGACCTACAATTTAACGTGTCATCCGAGCCACGGCAGTGCTTAGATGTAATGCCATCCGCAGTCACCTATCCCGAAGACTGTCCATGCTAGGCGTTGTTTAACTTCGATGATCACTAAAGAACACATAGTCAAACTACGCTATGAGTGCTACCGTGGCGGACTATGGAATAATCTTTGAACTCGAAAGCCTGGCGAGTCAAGGCCTCTCGCTGTGTTACGGATTAAAATATCGGCGCGTTCAAAACCTAAGCAAAAATAATACTAATAATCTGCCAAGTACGAGTCGGACTCGCGTACGAAGGGTTCCGTACTGTATGGGAGCCCCCCTTAAATATTTATTTTATTTTAATTTATTTATTATTAAAGTGAGCATGCAGCTAAATATTCTGTGAATATTTAAAGCATCTACCTGTTACCATTATTGATCTCGAGCGATAAAAGTGCAAAAAAATTAGGTTTGTTGTATGGGAGCCCCCCTTAAATATTATTTTTATTCTATTTTTATTATTTGTTGTCATAGCGGCAACAGAAATACATTATCTGTGAAAATTTCAGATATCTAGCTATAGCTGTTCGTAGCAGTTCATGAGATAGAGTCTGGAGACAGACAGACGGACAGCGGAGTCTTAGTAACAAGGTCCCGTTTTTACCCTTTGGGTACGGAACTCTAAAAATGGCATAGCTGAATTCAACCATGTACAAAATAAGAATAGTACGCACGAATAGATGTCTCTTCGATGTAGTAATTTTTGGCACTATTGATGATTTTTAAAAACGACTCAGTCGAATTGATAATAACACACTATACAAAATCATATAATAATTTCGTGGTAATATCTAAAGAGAAAATATTTTTACCTATGTTGCTTTACAATATTTCGGTCGTTAACAATAAAAATACATACGGAAATCACTACATGGCAACACTTACTAAAACGTCGGAAACTCCAAATAAACTAAAGCCTTGGTACAAATCCGTGAATATTAGTTTAAAAGCTATTTATTGAAGGTGACCTAACCTGTCCAACCCAGGTTCAGTTACCGTGGTTCGAGGTAGTTAAGTTCTTTCAATTTCAATCGACCTACTTCGCAAAGTGACAATCGATTATGCGGCGGTGCATTCGTGCACGCGACACTGCAACTTGTGTACTTACTTATCAGCTTTTTGATGCCTGTGTTGTTTTTACTTTGCACTAAGTGGAAAAGAAAAGCTCTACACTCAGTGTAATTGGTAGAATAAGACTGTTTTTTCACTTAGTTAACCTGTGTAATATGTTTCAATATCCAATCCAGGATTGGTTATAGTTTATTATATTCGTAATAGCATTCCTGACTTTGATGGGTGGAAGTCAAAACGAATCAGTTACACAGATTAGCTTGGCTAAGTGAAAACGCACCGGCGCTTCAGCGTTGTCTTCAATCTTTATTTAAAATTGTATGGAACATCCTCAAAATAATGACATGTAATAGAAATCTTGCTAAATTTTACGCCAATGAAAACTACGTTACGGCTGTCTTATTCATATCTGGTTATACAGTATATGCCAGAGTGAGTGGAACAAAAAAACGCATTGTCTGTACGTCAAAATCACAAGTTGGGTCAAAATGGTTAAAATTTGGTTCAAAGTGAACCAAATTTTTCTCTTTTGTCTTTTGTGATATGATCGGAAATTTGAACCCTCTAGTTTCAGCAGAAGGTTCAAATCTCATTTGGACAGTGTATGTGCATCTTTTTCTAACACCTTTTAAATTTCATATTTAAAATGGGACAAAGTGATGTATAATTATATCTTGCTATTTTAGTACGGTTGGAACATCGCGTTTTTGCGTCAAGTGCTGTGAAATTTGCCGTTTACGTCGCGTTAGGCTCCGAAAGCGTGGATATTTGAGTGATTTGCTTTAACATGAGGCTTTCAATATTGAAACAACAATATACTCGTAGTAACATTGTGCTACAGACTATAGATGAGATTAAGATTATGAAAATGCAGCGATCTTACGATTGATTGCGCGATTTCGCTTTGAAATACGATTCGATTTCGAATTGGAATAAAGTTTCGATGATGTCGAAGATCGATTGCGCGATCGACCCGCTCAACGCTCATTTACAATCTCAACTCTCTCAGCCTAAGAGAAGGCAGCACCCTAATGCCAAGCAACTACCTATCAATATATTTGATTGGAACCGTCCCAGTTCTGACGACGCTGACGATCGATCGTGCGATCGGTGCAGCGATGCACGCGATCATCGACATTCTGGATATTGATAGACTCCATTATCCGGTCCGATTGATTCGTTCCTTCACTGAAACGCTGCATAAACTTTATATTGGAAACGCGCAGAACTTATTGCCATTTTCGACATGTACAGAAATAAAATGTTCGAGAAAACTAATCAGTTAAAATATCAGTGAGATTTTGTTTCCATTTTAAATTGAGGTGTAGCTCACTGAATTTCGTAGCAAAGTTAAAATAATTCGTTAGTAATTTTATTATTTTGCTAAGCAATACAAATGTACCACATTAAACTAACCGCTAATTCCGTAATACTTATAACATTCTCTTACTTAGCGTTAAACAGTTGATACGTCTGTTGTTTTTTTCAGTACTTTTTGTTGTTGTTTCTAACTAATTTGAAGGTCTTTGAACTGTGTGCGTAAACTGTCTAGCTCTCAATAGGTACAGCGCTAGTGCCTAGTAAAAAAGCGTAGTATCTAAAAAGACCAGAAAGATAAGTGAGGTAATTTGTTGATATAAAAATTACAATAATGTTAAAGCAATACAGTTTGGCAATTTGAAAACCATCTATAGAAGTAAACTAATAAGTTACCATAAATTTAGAGTAAAACATAAATTTTACATTTTAATACCAGGAGATGTACCTCGTTTATATTTATAGATGTCCATGTCATGTATGTTGACCATGGTCATGAGTATGATTATTGTTTATTCCTTAGTTACATGCTTAAATAATAAATGACGCTTTGATGCAATCACAGCGTAGGTGTTTACTAGTTAGTGTTATACTCGTATAGTGTTAGCGGAAGGCTGTGTGACCTAGGGCTTACTAACTAAGTATGCCAAGGAGGATGTTCTAGGTTTACATAATAAGTCGTGCAAACACACGGATAACTTATTTGTATCTGTGTTGCTAGTGCAGAAATATAGCTACATATCGATAAAAATAAGTGTCTATAATAAAATGCATTTAAATGCAACAATGTGGTAGATAGTTTCTTAATTTATTACTCTTGCATTATTTTAAAAAATGCATTTACTACAAGTAAATGCATTATAACTTTATAATTTTTATACGTAGTATATAGTTAATTGTGTATTCATGCATCAGTTGGCAATAAAGTTAACTTTAAGTGTTACTTTGTAACTGTATAATTGTAGCTATAGTCAAAATAGATTACGAATTTTTATTATTAGCTTAATAAACGAATGTTCACGTAAATTTCAATGCAGTGAACATATTATGAATATGTTAAAATAAACTGTATTATTGGTAAGTTCTTTCTAGAGCCAGTAAAATACAGAAATAAAAAGTTAAGCTCAAAGTAAACGTTAGCACGTTTGTATAGTAGTGAATGGCTAGCTCTCCTGTCAGAGTTTTTGTCCTGCTTGAATGCTGGCAAATATGCCGTTTAAGAGTTGGTGAAATTAAGAGTGAATAGATATCTTCTAGGCCTGAGCTTCATCTTCGACCACAACGTCTCACACCATCAGGCGAGTTCGTGGACAAGCGCAGACGTATCTACTCGTTAAGAAAAAAAAATATTCGTTTTTTTATCGATAAAATTCTATAATAGATATCGATTGATTCCCACCCCTGGCCCACCGCACCATACGACACATATACCTGAATACGTGCTTTGTTTATTAGCACGATGTATGGCGCTCACCTGTGGCGCTACCACGCTAACTCGACCAATTATCACCTGCGAAACTACTTCACAGCCCTGGCGTGACTTACATCGGATAGCACGAAGAGATTGAACTACGTGTAAAGTAGTTACGAGTACGATCAAAAATAGGCACAATTTTTAAAGGATCAAGACTCAAAATGGACCAAAAGTAGTAGAAAGAAGAAGTCCGTGTGTAACTGTATGTTTCGTCCTTTTCGTAAATAGGCTTAAGTACTCGTAGCTCTTATAGAGTAGTTTGACTTTTTGTCTAGGATCACCAAAGGTAAGCAACGTTCGGCACGGTCAGTCTTCGGATGGGTGACCGCGGGTGGCAATTACAACTCAGCGCTACCGTGGCTCAGATGACACGTTAAATTATAGACCCCGGTTGTATTAACCGTTGTTCCATGTGCCATGTCAGAGGCCTTCAGGCGGCTTAAAAACTCTGACACTAGGGCTAGTCACCCGGCTTATACTAACTTATAGGCTTATGTTCAGCAGTAGAATAATAAAAAGCTGGTAGAGTACAGTGCAGTCTATGAGAGAATGATAGAGAACACAAAAAGAGCTGGACAGGCTACACAACCTATACAGGGTTATTTTTAATCAATTAGCATCCTTTTAGGGGCTTATTCTGTACATCAAAACTAACAACATTTGTTCTACAACTTTTATTATTGCTAGTTGATTAGAAATAACCCTGTATACATTTGGCAAATTGGTCAAAAATCATAACCATGCTTCAGCTTTATTTGACTCAAGTATGAAATTGAAAAATGCCGGATTATCCCGAAGAGAGGCATAATATAACTCCATCAAAAATACTGAAAAAGAAAATAATAGAAATATAACAAATCATATTTTACACCTTGCACTTTGCCTGGTATCAAACTCAGTTTTTGTCTTTGACATTCTAATTGCAATACGAGAGTACGAATTTCCAATTAAATCCATTTCAGCGAAGCACACATTAAATGACTATATATCAGTGACTTATTTTCCCTATACACGATAAAAATATAATTATATTTTTCCCAAGTTTAGAATATTACCTAACACTACAGGAAAACCCACAGCTATCTTTGTATCCACAAATATAAGCAGTGGGTTTTGTATAAATACACAGACGGTATTTCGTGCTAAATCACTTTAGCGGAGTATTGTTAACTGTTTGAGTAAGCTGGTCTTCAATTAGGGTTTCCAGATAGATAATTTATAAGTATAGGGAGAAAGCTTGTTTTCTACGCATAGGCAAGGAGTAGGAAGAGTCCCCTTAGTAAAACAGCCTGGATAACGTAAAAGTAGGTAACCAAGAATGACTAAGCTCGAAGTGGCCCCGGGGAACTCCAAAAGAAGCTTAATAAGCTAAGGAGCTAAGGAACATATGGTCTTTATTTCACTAGAACATTATGGTGGCGCAAACTATAAAAAAAACCCATTGGCTGCGCAACCGACGGATACCAAATAAAATACTCTCCATATACATTTTATTGGTAGCACAACCATGCTGGTGTGGGACAATAGTGTCGTAATGAGATAAAGCCCTGAATTGCGATCAGCAAACTAAAGATCCTGAGATTTCCTGGAACTTTAAGTCTGGCCGCAATGGCGAGCTTAAAAAACCCAAGAACTCAGGACAAATTCTGCAATATGGCAACCCTGTTTCCGATGGTCTATTGATTTGCGTTGTGCCATGGCCAGATGTAGGCTACTGGCATTGAGACCAGCTCTTGTCACTTACTGTTACTCTATTGATGATTTAATGATGAGCTAATCACCAACTGGTACCTTACTGTCATTGGCTCTAGGTATATTGTTTTGAATGCTTTATTTTCTTTCAACATCACAGTTAGAGCTATTTTGTTTTATTATTTGTTGTAATCGTGGATATTCCTATATTTCTTCTGTTCAACAACTACAAAAATGTTTGATCATAATTTGTTCATGAAATGCGATAATGGGCATAACATTGTTTTTAGAAAGTACAAAGTAAACGTTGTAATTTAATGCAACTTACAAAGAAATTGTCGAAAATAATGTGTTAATGAAAGTATAAGAAAGTGAAATATTGCTCAGTTCTATAAATATACCTCTTTTGTTTTATGCATTAGGATTTTCTTGTTATTTAACAAGGAAGGTTTCCAATCTATTAACTTTTGGTCTCTTTAAAATCGGATCCAACTTAAAATTCAAAAGCTGTGATGAAAATTAAAATTTAAAGTTCCATAAAAATTTTGCAATAAAATGTGTTTTACTGCGATAAACCATATTTTATGCAACACAATTCCCGCTCCGGAGCCACTGACACAGCAATGAGGACGGCATCAACTTTTCACGCCTGATTCGATTGGCCGTCGCCAAATTGCATCGTAAAAGCGTGAATATTTAAAAAAAACTGTACCTTTACCAAATGTGTCAATATAACTCTGAATAACATTAACTGATAATTAACTATTGTGTATGGACTCACTCGCTTTTGGGTACAGAACCAACCAGACATTTAGATCGAATGAAAAATACTTATCAGCTGAGCCAAGTGGCTGATATGTGTCTACGACATCAAAAAACGACTTTGACATCCCCACAAAAATCAGCTTCCTTATATACCTTGTATTAACACAGATCAGAGTTTAGATCTTCTTCATCAGGGAATACGCGCTCCCCGTCAGCGACAAATCGCCGTCGAAATACTAATACAACAAAAATAGACAGACTTTTTCTAAAGTGGCTTTAACTCAGTAATAGATGGCCATAGTCCACCGCTGTCGGAGAAAGAATGCAGATTGGGGGCAAATAGTTCCGTCTCGAGATTTCGTTCAGAACGCTCCGCTGAAAGTTCGCGAGTTATGTGTATAAGTTTTTGAGAAAATGTCTGCGACGGTTCTCAGTTTGCCAGGCTTTGGGGCGACCAAAAACTTGATATTGGAATATTTTCTTTAATGAAAACTGTTCCTTAGTGGCAAGCCCACTGGTCCACTAAAAATAATGATTAAGTTTGATTCCTTTGCTTGTTTGCATTATCACGTTACTTAAGTATGATTTTTACGATTTTGAGTGCACGAAATATCCTTACTCGTAGCTGTGCCTTTGCAGTGACAAAAAAATCTACAATTAGTTCTATTTTTGAAGTATATTAAATTCGAAATTAGTTGAAATATAAAAAATAGACTTATTTTTTGAAGTCGGTCAAAAATAAGAGATATTTCATGTAACCTAGCCAAATAAAAGAAAAATAATTGTTCTCTAAATTTATTTAAACTAACAGCTAATTTTACGTGAGCCTTCATTGTTGTTGACCTGTTTTGTACTGTACCAGTCTTTTTAATAGTCCAATGCAGGACGTAAGCCTACCCACGAAGGTTGATTGGGCCATATCCACCACGCTGGCCTAGTGCGGGTTTGTGGATTCACATACGCCAACGAATTTCTTCTAAGGACGTGTTTGCCTCACGATCTTTTCCTTTACCGAAAAGCCATTGATGAAGCAATGAAATGTTTTGTAAGAAATATAAATAATGCTGTCGTTTATAATACCGCAATAAGTACTTAGGTATTAGATGACCGCATGGAGCGCACTACAAACGTCCAACTTCTGTATCGGTATCGTTCGATATTAAATTGTGTGCTTCGTCGTAGGAAAACAGAATAGGGCTACCATAGTTAACTTAAAAGAATATTAGGGTAATTTTTGCATATTTATTTTACTTTCATAATCCAAATCTACTTGTCGACATAATATCAAAGTAATAATCAGTGTAAGGGCCCACCCCTTACTTGATAATGTACTTTTAAGAATGATATTGAACTATAGATATTAGTAAGCTTCTTCAGCGAGGCTAAAACAATATACTCTGGGTTTACTTTACAAGTAAACGGTCTATGGGTAACTGGTGAATGATGTGCGCCTAAAGCTCGACTCACGAAAGAAGAAGATTTTTTCGAAACATCTGCGGTTTTTTTGTGACAGAATTTATGTGCAAACATGATTATAAGCAGGCAGACTAATTCACCTACTGCTATTTACGGCAGAACGAGACGATTCAGAAAACATTCAACAAGTATATTTTTTCTGTGATGCAACACCTTTTTATTTACCTAAAAATTTTGAATTGTTAACAACCCTATGCTGTGCTAGCTTCGCCAATAGTGTCACGGAAGGAGTACTGGGACAGATAAGGCACATCGGGCGTCTAAAGCGGAGACCACACGCGCAGCCGCGGGCGCCGTGCATACCGTCGGTGTACTTAGTCCTTATCAGGTAGACTAAGCTACGGATAAAATGGAACAGCGACTGGTGATAAGGTTTAGATGTGGAGCTTTTACTATTATGAAGCAAGTTGAACATTATTTTGGCCATAAAGGTTAACTAACTAGACTTTCTTTAGCATTTTCTTTCTCTGAAACTATTTTTATTAAAGTGCTTTCTAGATAAATCTTGAGATTTATCTAATACAACAAAAATAGATAGTTCTTCTTGCATTAAACGATTAAAAATTTGTTGTGACTACAGGATTTGAACCTCATTAGAAATGTTCTATAAAAATATTACAAAGTAAGTATACGGGCAGCTGTCTGTTTGCTCCTATAATATGACATCTATGTAGCAAGAAATCATACAGAATGAATTTGATATGTATCTTTGCTAGCAGTTGCCCGTGGCGTCACCCGCCTGGTACTTTAATTTTTGTGCTCTCCCATGGAAAATTTTAATTTTTCTGAGATCAAAAAATGGCCTATGTCACTTTCCGCCTTCAAAGTATGTCCATGCCAAAAATCAAGTCAATCCGTTGCTCTGTTGCTGCGTTAAAGAGGAACAAACGAACAAACACACATTTATAAGGATAAGGATTTATTTGATTTTTTGTTCCGGTAATCCTAATAGGCCATTAACTCAGTAGACCATAAAAACAAAGTCGCGAACAAAAACCAGAAATTAAAACAAAATAATATTATAATTTATAAAAGTACAACGAAATAAGTGTACACTAAAGTTTATTTAAAGTTTAAGGAGAGTTTTAATTTGCTAATTAAGTATGTACCTAGTTAAAAAATATAATTATAATCCATGAGATGATAAAGTCAACTATTAACCACGCAGTTAGCAGTAGTATTCCGGTAGCCATCAGATTACAATCAAAATGGAATGTAGCGGGCACTCTGCCGCCGAAATCCAATTGGCATCTACATAAATAAGGCAAGCTAAAGGATCAACTTCACTTAAACGATTAACTTTGGTCACTTTCACACATGAATTGATTTTGCAAAATTTATTCAATTTTGGGTGCTTCGAAAAGATTGCCATAAATTAAGACCTTCAATCAGAAATATTTATAAGTACTCGTGGTGTTTCCTCGCATTATTTAAACTCACCAATTTTACTTTTAACATTAATAAAAAAAAAACATGCTTAAATAAACAGATAAATTAAGCTCAAATAGGCTTTTGTGGCGCGTATGTAATGTGTAAATTAGGTATAGGTATACTGTACAAAATGAATTATAATAAAATACTGTTTTTATACTACCTCTACAAGAAATAAATAATTAAAAAAAAAACAATTTAACAAATAAATGTGTCATTTTGTTGTTAGAAGTAGTATTACGGTAGCTATCAGATAACGATCTGATCTCGAGGCAGACTGTCGCAGGCACTCCGCCGCAAACCAACGGACCGCGAGAGGCACTCGAAAGATTCTGTTCTACGTGAAATAACAACTTTATTTACCTTTACAGTCATGGTTCAATTTCATAGTTCCGTAAAAATAACATACGTAATTTTGCTTGTATTGGATATTTTAGTAGTAGAAATGAAGTCCGCACGATTTAATACGGCATAGTCATCAAGACTGCATCCTTGAATCTCTCGCCAAGCATTATTATTTATTGATACTTTTCAATATAAATAATATTTTTTTTTTTAACGCATATAAGTCCGCGTTTGACCACCAACTCACCTGATGGTAAGCGACCTTGTGGTCGAAGATGAAGCACGCAGACTTAGAAGTACGACCTAGTAGACCTAGACCTAGTAGTAAGTAGAGTACGATACCATCAAATCTTCTTATAAATATGTTTTTTTTTTTATAAATAAGTAGGGCGTTACCGTGCCTCTTAAGAGACAACGGACTTAGAAATCATATTCAGAACACTGCTACTCAGTACCATCATATACATAATAATAACAATATAAACTTTACTCACTTCGATTACAAAATGAAACTATGTAAACTATACTTAATATTATAACTACTTAAAACCACAGTACATTCTCATATCTATAGTTATTTGCTTTATGAATTAGGTCATATGTAATGACTTATTTACTAAGAATGCGAAAAGAATAACGCCAGTTACGTTATTATAATGCTATTTATATTAAAACTGCAAATAAATCAGCTAATCTTGTATTGTAGAAAGTAGTTTAATTAGTTCATTTATTAGATATTATTACATTAATTTCATTTATTAGGTACTTTCGCGCAGTGCCATATTAGTTTAACCAAGGTATTAAGTAAAATAATACTGAAACTTAGTTAATATTCAGTTTCTATTCTATTGCAGTTCGATTTCGAAGCCGCGATCCTGTTGCCTGTACAGCTGGGCTAACATACGGATGACGAAATAATTTCTATCGACGTTTCATAACGAGACAGAGTTATGGTGAAGTATATATCTGTAACTTTTTCACAATTTGACAAAATTCTTTTCGTGGTCCTATTCGTATTCTAAGCTAGCTGGCCAAATTTTTAAGAAACTGAGATAAAAAAGTTGCATTCAACCAGCTCTATGTTTCTTAGTTTTAAAAGTTAAATGAACTCGTTAGATGCTTTCTTATTCTTTATTAGTCTCATGTTAAGTGTAACTCTGGTATTAGTATGCGGTCCAAATAACACCGCAAGCCAGTCTAGATTCGGCTCCGATCCGATTGCAGCCCGATCCCGCCGCGAGTCTGTCAGGACCATTCCGCCTCCGCGTTCCGGAGACCTGGCAAGTGTCACTTGAAAGAATGGAGACTACATTTTGTTTTGTAATTTTTATGCGATTGCATTGTCGTACTGTTACTGTTATTGTGAAATGAAAACAGTGAAATATATTTGTGTTAGATGTTTTTATTTCAGTAAGAACTAGGTATCCATGAGATATGAAGGGTTTTATAGAGATTGAATTTGATGTAGTAATTTATCTTTCTATTTCTTTCATCGCATTGATTAAAATCGTAACCGCATTCCCGTAAAAATTCTGTGGGCGTTTGAAGTTTCCGGCACAGTTCCGGCTCTTATGGCGCGTAATTGAGTTAACTTAGTATTATCTTTTAATACAATTTTTGTACTCTTAAAAGTTTGCATTAAGAGTCTGTGTAATCACCACTGAAGAATATGTATATGATATTTCTTCTTCACATACACATCAAATTTCACTACCCTTAAAATCGGTCTTTAATTCGAAAATGCCTAACCCATATTGCACCTCGCTGCGCCAGATTCGGCCGGCCCCGGCTCCGTCCGTCTTTTGTTCCGAAACTCAATTAAAAGTTGCCGGCTCGCACGGTCGCGCCGGCCCGCCTCGTTAGCAAGTTCCGGAATACTGCCGTCACCGGCAACAAACTGGATTCCGGATTCCGGAAGGTGTTACACTTTGCACGTTAACGTTTCCATTTGGAATCGAAGAAAGAGTTAAGATGGCGGTGACGATCAGTCAATTTTTAATTTTGAAGAAAGAGTTAGGGTGGTAGAGATCGATCTGTCAATTCTGAATTTCATTGGCAGGATTATTGATTGTGTAGATGAAAAGTGATTTGTTTAAGGATATTTTTTTTGATAATTTTATTAGTTATTTAAAGTTAATTTTAATGTGAAAACGTATGCAGAAAATTCAGTGCAGCTTGTGTAATTCAAGATGGTTGTATCGATATTACAGAGTAATTTGTTGTCAACTGCGTATTTTGAAAAGTAATGGACTAATATTAAACGTTGGAACGCTACTTAAATATACCTAATGGTTTACTCAGACTTTAGGAACCACAATGATTTTTGGACTCATTAGTAATGGATAAAATAATCTAAAATAGATTAAAATCTCATTTCCTTGGTAGGCATCACAGCCAATTTCAAGATAATAGTGTCAATTGTTGTGCAATGTCCTAAACATAGAGACTATCAATACTTAGGTAATAAGTACAATACACCTTGCCAGTAGCTACAAAATAATATCAAAACTGTAGTGTTTCCCAATGTTTTTGGTGAGAAGTTAGTTCAAAATCTTCGCTAAGGAATGGAAACACTCAAGAACTTAAGACAAGTACGAGTACTTTTGGTATTTATGTTTCTGAGTAACTATTTATACAGTCGTAAAGTGCAGTAACAGATTAGTAGTCACGGCACAAATTGTAGAGAATAGACGCATCGGTGAATGTATACCGATTAAACCCTAGTCCGTTTCCAATAGGGCTGCCAGGGACAGAAATACGCTTTGTCAAAGTATTTCTAACGTATTATATACTAGCTATTGCCCGCGGCTCCACCCGCGTATATTTTGATTTTTATGCTCTCCCACGGGAACCTGTTACTTTTCCGGGATAAAAAAAAAAGTAGCCTATGTCACTTTCCAGCTTTTGAACTGTATTCATCCCAAAAATCAAGTATCTTTGATGCTCTGTTGAAACTTACTTTCACATTTATAATATAAGTAGGGATTTTACGTATATTAGTATCATCATCATCATCAGCTTTTTCGGTTCACTGCGGGGTATAAGCTTTCTCCCCCTTACGCCTATTATTCCTGTCCTGTGCTATTATATAGTCTCATCCAGGAGTTGCTGCAAAACTTATGGATGTCACATGTCATATTGGTATCACATTCAGGAAATGATAATGTTGTCTTGTACACTTTAAAAAAAAAAACGAGTTGGAAGGATCGAACCTGCAGCTTTCTGGAATCTGACAAGCTCCAGTTGCTCCAGCCCGTGAGCGACAGTTGATTCACTATTGGTCTGCGAAATTGCAGATTTAAAACAAACCATCTATCATATTAATGACAACAGTAATCGCGATGCTAATGTTTGATAGTTTTATTAAATGTGATGCCTCTGTAATAGAGTCGTGTTCAAACGCAAACAATAAGTGACACGTAACTGATTTACTTGACGGGAAAAATTATGAGTGCATTGCTAGAGTCATTTGGCAAGACGCCTTGCAATCTTGTGAGCACTATATTAAACACTAGAACAAAACACAAACATTTTCATTTAGTCGAGCTACAAGGCAATAGTAATTAAATATGCTTTTCTGACAGACAAAGCACGTTAATAGTACAAGAAATTGTTTAAAGGTTGTCAGGTAATAGAAAAAAATATGTCATGCAGCAGAAATGGGAGAGGACGACCAAAAAAAGTGTGGATGAATTGTATGAAAGATGATATGCGAGAGAAAGGAGTTGATGATGAGATGACGTATGAAAGAGTGAAGTGGCGAAACGAAACGTGCTGTGCCAACTCCACCCAGTGGGATAATAGCAGGATGATCTATAAGTGTTAATAAAATTAGTCATGATACAATAAGTTCTCAGTAAAATTAACTGGAATATTTTTCAAAGCTATCCAATAGTGTTAAAATACCTCATAACTATCGGATAAAAAGAGTTTGCATTAGTTTGTAAGCAAGTGGCCACACAGTCACCACAGTTAACGATAACATTTACGGCTGCGGTAGTCGTAAACATTCCTACAAATTGACTTTCTATGAGCGTAAACGGCTCCAAAATGACTCTACGACTATAAAATTTACTGTTCAGTAAAAGTAACTAGGGACCGAAGACAATATCGTTCCTTTAAGATCTAGGTTTTAAAGACTATTTTTATTATAATTGAATGATGAATAAGCTGTAATAAAAATAGGATTGACATTATTTTAAGCTACACGAAAGCAAAGAAGATATAATAATACTACGCAACGAAAGTCTAGTTACTTTTGGTAATATACTACCTATTTCGGGCATTGTCATGGAAACTTTTCAAAGATTTTATAAATATTTTGTGACAAGCTACATTCTGAAAATTTT
Organism: Hypomecis atomaria; assembly: GCA_964007245.1. Lineage (NCBI taxonomy): Eukaryota > Metazoa > Arthropoda > Insecta > Lepidoptera > Geometridae > Hypomecis > Hypomecis atomaria. The sequence goes on along the minus strand of OZ023287.1, from coordinate 9,972,532 downwards.
GTTTGTGCAAAAATATAATCAAGTTACAATTTTCAATAAACAAAGAGTACAACATGTATAGCTACTTTGGCAGAAAAAGATTTGCAAAACAACATTCCTTGCATCATAATTAATGTAAATAGCAAAATAATTAGTAACTATAAATAAGTCAAGATACGCGTACAATGTTATAACTTTAATTATTCAAATTTGAATACAAAGGCCAGCCCTACCAAACGTCATGTGACGCGAAGCACAGTTCGGGCATGCTCGAACATTTTCCGGGTAAGCATTACCACGGCTCGTTTCCCCGCTGCTATATTACAACTAAACGGTCACGAGCCAGCAATGCACTTCGAATTTATCGAGGCTCACGTGCCATTCGTCAGCGGAGCGGATACAGGTAGGCCTTTGAATTGTGACAGTCTGAAAATTACAGCCGACGCTGGAGTCGTGGGATGTACTCAATTTGACGGACAGTGAATAAAAACGTCTCACAAACGAATTAGAAGAATAAATTTGGGTTGAAATTCAATTTATTTCGTAGGCTTAAAAGTTTCCAACAAAAATTGAGTAGTTCGATTTATGTGGTGGAGATACGAATTTCCAAGTTTGATGGTACCGATGCGTACCTACGGAGGTTCTGGTGTCTTCCAAAAAGCATAGGGGTGCCAATTCAATTCATTTATTCTCAAATATAGGTACAGCACTGTACACTTATGAGTGTCAACATTTACAAAAAATAGTCAAATAAATTACATAACACAAAACAATTTAAAATTATACTATAACAAAACAATAAAAATTCAATCAATCGAAAATCACAACAATAATATGGTACATAAGTCAATCAAAAGTCAATTCGCGCAGCGAATCCCTGTCAGAAATATAATCCTTGATACTATAGTATGCTTTTTCCATTAGGATTTTTTTAATTACATTTTTAAACATTGTGTCGTTCATATTTGTTAGTTTATCGGGCAGTAAGTTATAGAAGATAATGCTATTTTTCACAAACGATTTGGCAGTTTTCGTTAATCTAGTCTCAGGCAGAACAAGTTTAGACCTGTTCCTTGTCATATAATTATGAACGTCGCAGTGTTTTTTAAACTTGTGAAGATTTTTACGAGCGTATATGATAGTCAAGAAAATATACAAGCTTGGCAAAGTCAAGATTTTGACTTTTACAAAGACCTCTCTGAGCGACTCCCTATAACCAAGCCTGTAGATTGCCCTGACAGCACGTTTTTGAAGAACAAAAATGCTATTTACCTCAGCAGCATGTCCCCAGAGTAATAATCCGTACGACATAATCGAATGGAAGTAACTAAAATACACCGTTCTAGCAGTTTCTACGTCTGAGAGTTCCCTTATTTTACGTACCGCATATGCCGCCGAACTTAACCTAGCAGATAATTCTTTTATGTGCGCTCCCCACTGAAGTTTACTGCGCCCAACATGCGATTGCAGTGATAAATTCCATATAACTAGGTTGTACCTGATGTATGGTAACTTTTATTTATTGATTCCCTGTGACAGTGTGTCTAGCAATATTATTCTTTTCGCAAAAAGAAAAGATGCTAATAAATCAGATGCAAGTCACACGCCTTTTTTAGATTTTTTAACGATAATTTTTACTTTGTGTGAGAGTTTTTTAGTTGTAAATATGTTTACTTCGGTTTTTGTCTGTATTATAATTCTCACACGAATAATTTTGTTACGTGGCGTAGGTTGTGTTATGTACAGTATAAAAAATCCAACTGAAACCTAAAACATTTATTTATAGCAATTCTAATAAAACCTAAAATATTTATTTACAGCAGTTCTAATGGAGAAAAAAAGTTTATACCTATTAGTACAATATACTCGTCATGTATGTTTTATTCTACAATTGATAATGATACTCGATTAGAACTATTATTAGGCCAATAAATTGGAGCTCAGAATAAATTAACTTAAGTTTAAACTCATTTGACAAAGGAAATGTTTCAATTATTGAGCGAGGTAAGTATGTTAAAAACGATGATTAACTTTTAATTGTTCGATTCTTGATTGGTGTTTAAGTCATTGACATTTGCTCCAGTTTAGGCAAAGCTTGATAACGCGAATTGAACTAAATACCTAATATTAAAATGAAAAGAAGTAAAGTAGGTATAGGTAGGTACATACAAGTAAAGTAGCTAAGTAGGTACTGCGCAATTCAGTGTTTTATTTTTTGCATATTAGGTTCTTTTAAGTTTAAAATTGAAATTTATTAATGTATAAAAGATTTTATTAGCTACAAACTAATGGTATGTTAGTGTCGGTTCAAACAACAGCCATAGGCGTCGCCACTGACGTTTTTTCCACATAGTCGCTTCTTTTTATGCATTGTGCGCTGTATCATCAGACTCGTTTGTGGTCAGCCTTAGGTCGTATATTTTTTTCAATATTTCAAGATTCGTATTTTTTAACTTTCACATGGAAAGTTAAACTTGTGTAATATTATTATAAACCTTAGAAATGTCACAACCATCTATATTTCTTACGTATCTCTACGTCAACGTGACTGTAGTAATAATGATAGCACTCGTTCGTCGTGTTCGAGTTTTTACTTTTTAAAACAAACACTAGGTGGGTCATTGTTTGAACACCGCTCTAATGACTCAGATGTTAACGTTTATGCATGCTTTAGTATTATGTCGACATTAATAAGTTCAAATTATTATAGAACGTTTTTTTAAGTAAATTCGTATAGGGCCGTGTGGCTAGCCTTTATAAATTACTTTAGTTTATTATTAAATGCAAATGAGAGAAAAAACTTATTTAACTCTTTGTGAAATGAAAAAAGCCTCAATATGTAGACGACGCAGAGTTATCAGCAAATTAATTTTTAGATTTGCGTTTCAGTATTCCGTAAAAAATAAATTAAAAAGTTGTATGTTGTAATATCTCTTTGTCTTGGGTACAAATATTGATTATACAACACTTTTGTTTATGATCCGATAGTAGGTATGTATAATTATTACGATAGGCATCTTTCTCTCGTTTTATTCTACTTTATCAACTACAACCAAATGTAATTCAAGCAACTAATTTTACCATTACATAAAACAATAGGATTATCCACAGACCGCTAAGCCTAGACAGAAACCAAATGCCCAAGCTCACTGCCGTATAAAGCGGTGTGCCCATTGTAGGCTAAAATTTCTTAGTCCATACATCGTTCTGATTAGACCGTTGAAAATCCCTTTGTGGCTCACACGAATAGGCATAGCAACGTAAGAATACTTATCGTAGGGGCACGCCGACGCCGGTGTCACCAGTTTACGTAAGGAGCACTTGTTCAAACAGAGCGAGCGGCGCGCGCGCTTCCTTCGCGATAAACATCTTAGATTACCAAGAATAGCGCCAATAAAACAATGGCCCGGAGCTTATCCTCTAGGTGTTAGGCTCGTTATAACCAAGCGCAGTACAAGATTGTCAAGTGTATTGCAGTTCTATCTTAAATTGAATGAAGTGTAAATAGTTCTATCGTGTATCCCATCTGTGAGACATGACTGTGGTGGCTTTTATTCCGAGGAATTTATAGAACAAATACGGCCCTAGACAAAAAAGTCTATGTTCGAAATGTGTGTGTGTGTTTGTGTCACAGTATAGCTGTCTGCGAGAAAATACTTTATGCGCGCAGGGTAATGCCGCGTAGCACCGTTCATATGCGGTCCGATTTTAAAACTCTTATATGAATTTATGAAATGAAATCTAGCTAGCGATCCAGCCTATAGAAACTTACTTTTCTTTGCCAAATTAAACCCGACTGCTAGTAAACAGTAAAGGAGATTACGATAACACCGCTACACAATACACACCGCTTTTGCGGAAGTGTTCAAATAAAACCGATACGATTCAGTTAAAATAAACTCGGCAAAAATTCTTCGCCAGATATTCCGCACATCCGAAGCGATAATTCCGTCTAGTATCAACAAAGATCTGCTATTTAAAATACAAATTTTATTATCTGCTTATTTATACTCGCCGGAACGTATGGAATACATGAAATACTCCAGCTATATTTATTGCTACGTGCAAGTGGTTGAAGGATAAACATTCGTTGCTAATAAAGCGATTTATTCGATGAGTGATTAATTCTACTGTTACTTGTTAAATAGCGGATACTAATTTGAAGTGAGATAATAAAGCATTAGCTGTGAACATTACACATAGAGTTTCTTATTTATGAACATTACCGTGGATCGCATAACACTTTAAATTGTGAGCTCCGATTGTTTAACCATTTAGCTACGGCAGACTCCTAGTGGCGGATTTAAAAAAACTCCGAGTTCTATTCATCCAGCTTATTAAGAAAGCACTTTTTATGTATGTATTCCATAATTTTGTTTTCACATAAAATTGCATCAAAATGTTAAGGAAGCCAAACATTTAATGCAATAAATACAACTAGACGATGAAAGAATGACTTTCTTGATACGTGTTGCTAGGACGTCCAATGCTGGACACGGACTTCCTCTACCAATTCCGTACAGCGCGATCTTGTGATCTAACATGCGACATCTGCGCTAGCCGCAAATGCTGCGCGCATTCTTCATTCAAAAAGTTTTCAGCTCCATTGTGTCATTAAAATGATAGTGTGCGTAATGCTTTCTAGCAATACGATATAAGGAGTCAAACCAAGAAAATAGCACTACTTGATTCTGTATCAACCTGAAAAGACTTGGAAGAAAGAGAGTGTTTTACATTTATAACAAGCTAAAGATTCCTCCACAGTTGTTTGTTTGTTTATAGACAGATGGGAATGATATACACAACACGTTTATAGGAATGTTCGATTGTCATCAGATGTAAACAAACCGACAATGCGACACAGTTACCGTGTCACGTAATGTACCTACTGTGGCTGATGTGGTCTTGAGCTGATTGCTACTTATACTCGTATATAGGTGCTAGATAGGTACCAACTATTGTTATCGACAAATTAATCTCCTTCCAACATCACATCATCATCATTTCAGCCATAGGTCGTGCACTGTTGGTCCTACGCCTTCTCTATACATTCTCAATAAGACCACTTGGAAGCGGCTTGCATCCACCGCGACCCCGGGGTCATCTATCCACCTTGTGTCTTAAGTCTGAGTTGTGATTTTTGACCGACGAAACGGAGGATGTACTAAATTCGACGCGTATATGTTTTTAGGTATAAACATAACCACGCATAACTTTTTACCTAGTGGTCTGATTCCGACTATGATTTTTTTTAACCCCCGACGAAAAAGAGGGGTGTTATAAGTTTGACGTGTCTGTTTGTCTGTGTGTCTGTCTGTCTGTCTGTGGCATCATAGCGCCCGAACCACTGAACCGATTTCAGTTTAGTTTTTTTTGGATGAAAGGAGACTTAATCGAGAGTGTTCTTAGCTATGTTTTATAAAAATCGATTAAGCCGTTTAAGAGTTATGGTGGGTTAAAGTGGGGATGGAAGAACCAAAATTCTACAAATGTGCCCAAAATGGTTGTGAATTGAAAGTTTGTTGTCAAATATTTTTGTGTCGGGGGTTTTTTAAATTTTTAATTTATATTTTTAATTGGAAAGAGTATATTTAAAAGTTAGACCAACTTTTAAATTTTATCAAAATCGGGTCATGGCATTTTTTGCGAAAAATAAATATTATACAGTGGTCCGATTCCGATAATTCTTTTTTATTGGAAAGAGTATGTATACTTCAAAGTTGGTTCCGTTTAAATGTTATCAAAGTAGTTTTAGCCATTTTTGATAAATCAACAATAATGTGAATAATGCTACATCGATCCGTGCGAAATATTCGCGAATTCTGTACACGTTTGAAGTCGGTCATGCCATTTTTTTGCAAAAAATTATTATTAACTTAATAGAACGACTCACTATCTACTAAACTCATAGCCAGTTAACTTTATCGCTCATTGCGTGATAATTTTGAACTCTCAACAAAGGCTTTTAAGTATTAAGATAAAAACCGTTTTACGATCGCAATGTTTGCTCGGGCGGTATCTTATCGGGATAAGCAACGGGGTACCGAGGTAACAGGATAAGGGTACAGGAAGAACACGATTAGAAATATTTAACGGTTATAATATAAAAATGTTTAGGTATACCAATAAAAATAGTTTATTGAATCAGGCGTTACTTTGCGGAAGCTCATCTTCAAATTCTTGTTTTGAATAAATATTTAGTGTATTTCCGCTCTGTCGTAGTCATATAAGTTAAGGGTACTATTCAAAATCCAAATTAAATCACAAACAAAATTAGTAATTAATCATCAAACTGTATCATGGTTCGACTATGGTTAGGTCAGGTTAGAAAAGTTAGGCTTAGGTATGTTTACAAAATATGAATGAACCTGAAACAAAAATCGGATCGGAAGTTCGGATTAATTAAAATTTTGTTTCAGGTTCATTCATATTTTGTAAACATACCTAAGCCTAACTTTTCTAGCCTGACCTAACCTTAGCCTAACCATAGTCGAACCATGATACAGTTTGATGATTAATTACTAATTTTGTTTGTGATTTAATTTGGATTTTGAATAGTACCAATAAAAATATCAAACAACAATATTTTAATAGTAGGTACGTAGGTATAACACTAACAAATAAAATTGTAGAAACACAGATCAATTTGTTATCAGCTTAAATGTTTGTTATATTGTTATAATCCGTACCTAAAGCATAAATTCGTCACACCGATACAAGTAGCATGATTTTTTATTATTGTAATAAGTCTGCGATTGAGCACTTTATCGCCTGCCTGTAAGGGCCTCTTCTAGCATCGGATGATAAAATAACACATAACACAAACTAATTGTCAAAACATTTAGCCTAAATAGAGATATTAAAAGAGTTAATTAAGCTTGGAATTTAACCACCACAGTGAAATCAGGCGCTCCGCGACAAGTCATTTCACGCGCTAAGGTGCGATGTCCGTTAATTCCGCGGTTAAATTTAACTGTAGTTTTATTGCCTCTGTACTACGTACGCGACAATAATCGTGTCAACACTCGCATGAAAAATGTCATTAAAGATGAAAAAGCGTCATTACCAACTCAAGGCATTAGCCACGACGGCATTTTAAATTTCATAGATAAACTTGTCAAATCTTCTATCGTACCGTTTGAAAAAAATATATTTTATGAGTATCAAAGACTTGAGATAGAGTCATTTGGTAAGATATTTTACAGTGGATCAACAAATTTATAAAATACATGAACGATAAATTCGACTTACGAGCAATTTATGAAGTAGGTAAAGAAGTCGATTGAAGTGATGGGCTGCAATATTTTTCGAATTTTATTTGAAGTGATACGTTTAGCTAAAAACGCCACTACTATTATTGATAAAAACACTAACTTCGGTGGATTTTAATATACTCGTTGTTTGACAAAAGGGATGTCGGGAGGGAATCGAAATCAAAAAATAATCGGCCAAGTGCGAGTCGGACTCGCACTCGGAAGGGTACCGTACCGTATGGGAGCCCCCTTAATATATTTTTTTAATTTAATTACTTATTTTTAAAGTAAATTTACAATTTCATATCCTGTGAATATTTCAAGCATCTACCTGTTACCGTGGATGAACAGCGGAGTCTTAGTAATAGGGTGTTTAACCTTTGGGTACGGAACCCTAATTAGCTAAAATGTAATTAGTAACTACATATAGCGGATATAGAAGCCAAAGTGAATTCAATCTAAAGATAAGTAGTAATCAAAATACAGTTGTGATATGAAAGTGCTGACGTAGATTTTATTTTATCATAGCTAAGCATAATAACAAATTGTAGGTGAAAATTAATGATGATGAACTATTTTAAGCTACATAGTAATTTAAAAGTAATTGAATGATACACGTAATAGCGAAACTAATAGTACAATTCTTGATTGAGTCATTTTAAACAATAGGAAATAAAATATGGAATACTGAACTAATGAAGAATCATTTACGTAACAGGAAAACACGGAAATAGACAAATAATAGACGGAAATATGTGAAAATAATGTTATATTTTCTCATAGACGTGTGGTAGAGCAAACATGGCACTACTAACATAGAACAAGATAATGCTGCTGTTACGTGTCGCAAGAATAAATTTCACACGTTTTGTCGTTTCTATATAAACGTAACAATAGCGTAAGAATTATTTTTAAAGTGAATCACACACACTCTTAGATTCCAGCAGCTTTACCAAAAGATATTATAGATTTCTCATATTTTACTGATTTCAAAATCCACACGTTTTTTTAGCAATGATACAATGTTTCCAGAGTTAACAAAGCACAGCAGTAAAGCAAATAGTGATATTGTATATACAATGAACGGTCAATAAACTTCAGAAATGCTGTCTGCGCGACACAAAATGAAAATTATGTTAAAGATAGGTATGAATGACCGACAAATAATATTAGAAATCAAAATAAACTACAATGACATGTATGTAGGACTGTAGGTGTTGAGTGTGTCAACGATATTGTAATAACACAGGGTAGAGAAAAATACTTAATGATTGAGAAAAGAGTAGCAAACGGAGTTGCAGCATTTAAAAACGTAGAAAAGCAAATGGTATTCTTAGAAAGCAGAAAAAAAACCATAATAATAGCGATTTGAAGGATTAGGCCAAAATCACACAAGACAGGAATATACGGTAGTCTTAGCTATGAAGTGGGACGGCGCAGGCTGATGATGATATTTATAAATAATAAAAAACAACACCGTTGGATTATGCCTCTATGAGATGTGTCTACTGGCAAAACTTAAGTAATATAAAAACTAAATAAAACTATTCGTTAGTGTTACCACAAAGTAGAGCAAATTATAAAGGATCGGCGACTGCGCTATATAGTTGAACAGTCACGGTTAAAATAAAATAAACGATGATAATAAGTAAATAGAACAATGGGAGAATACTAATTGCCAGTCTATCACATATAGCACATGAGCTACAGAACACCAGACACGTAGTTATAGGTCGAGATCCCACTGCAAGAACATCCCGCTCATAGCGTACATCATGGCTTAAACCATTTTTTTACGTAATTCTTCGTAATATATCTAAAAAAAAAGTAAATGAAATGTTTTGTCAAAAAATGATCAAAATGTTTTTAATCAAAAATACTGGTGACCACATTTCGCAAGGCAACCTGGTAAATATTATGTTCTTTAATTCAATACATTTATTCATAAACATATGTTAGATATGTTTTCCCATAAATTAATTAAATATTATTAAATTTCAAATACTTGCCACATTTCGCAACGCAACCCTATTTAAATAATTATATTTTCCTATTCATATAACTACGTAAAAAATTAGTTTGAACCGTGTACGCAATGAGTGGAATGTTCTGGCAGTGGGATCTCGGACTACTACTGTTACCACAGTCAACGCACGACCGACGAGGATAAACCAAAACGAGGAAACAAACAGATTTATTTCAGTCGTCGATGGAGACAGGAGTAACAATAGCCCCGCGCTAGTTTATATAACAGTTCACGCTAATTATGCTTCAGTATTTATTAGCATCGATGGCCTTCCACATGATAATTCTAAGATTTCTAAGACAATACTCGCTGAAGACGTTCAGGTTTACGAAAGGTCTTGTCGATTTCATTTTACATATTTCTTACAATACTGAACAAATACAAGTACTCGTACCACTGGTTGTACAATTTGTGACGAAATATTGTCTGATGCTCAACACTGACTATTCATTTAAGAAGCGGTTGTAACTTGACATATTAATAAATCATTTCATTTTAATAAGTATTTTAAAAATTTAAATATTGCCTACGCTGTTGGATTCTGTGTAGAGTCAGTTGTTATACTAGTTTGAATCTTTTCTTTTTTATGCACAGTTAAGACATCTCTTAAAAAGTGTTATGAGTACTTCATGTGATTAAGGTTTTGTTATAGTATTACCTAAGTAACTTTACCATAGATGATATCTCCTAGTAATAAAAGTTTTTTGAATTAAACTAAATAGGGATATAACTTCGCTGAAATTATTAATGATGAAAGCAGTACAATGCCCTGACAGAAAAAAAACTGTTTAACGATATTGCGACTACCGCTACGCGCAAACACACCGCCATATTGATTCAACAAACGTAGGTACCTATGCAAAGCATTGTATGCTAATGATTACCATATGCAGGCGACAAAGTCAAAAGAAATTTATCAGTAACTATTATTACTTTTGAAATGTAACTTTTCAATAACGCTTTAGACTTATAAATATAAATAATAAAAAAGAATTATGACTATTCATTGGAATTTCCAGTGGGAGTCATAGAAAACAAAGACACGGATTATCCAGATAACTAAAACATGTATCTATTTAGCAGTTAAGTAAAATGTGTTAAGTAATGTGTAAAATGTGTGTAGAATTAAAATTATTTTGATGTTGCGTATTTAAAAAAAGTTATGGGCTGAATCATACAACTTGGCGGCTATGAAGTTAGCTACAAGCTGTGTGAAACTCAATCCTCGTACAGCTGTTAAGTGAGCTTCAGTCAGGATTGGGTTTGCGCAGCTTGTAGCTAACATCAGAGCCGCCAAGAGTTTGATTCGGGGTATTCTGTAAAGCAATTTGCTACCGAATTACGGGTAGCAAGTCGCTTTACTTGCGCCAAGTTGGATAGAGCTGACATGACTTGAAGGATAACTTTTATTTTATAAAATTTATCGTTTTTATCTTGACTTATGAAACATAATAATGTTATTATTTGTGAAGTCAGATAGTAGCAATAGTTATACTTTCTAAAATCAGAATTTGAACGTTTATTCAGCCGGATTTAAACTTAGACACTATGATTTTAAAACATACGTAATATTTACTGAGCAAAGAGAAAGCTGGTGGGCCTTAGATGGTAGAGATCACAGATATAACGAGAGAATAAGTTGGTAGCGATTGAGTCCTTAAAAGTAGCGGGAGGGTACTAGTAGTAGTAGGGAGGGAGTAGAGTTCACAGATGTAAACAATGTTTAATAGAGGTTCAGTAAGTATTTACACGTACCTATGTAAATACATTAATGTATATTTTGTTTTCGTGATTGATTTATTAGAAAAACAAAAAAGTTAAGCCAGCGCTGCGTATTTCTCAAATCAAAACGAAATAAAACGGAAACATCTTACGCTTAAATGAGATTATCTCTTATATTAACACGTTATGATCTTCTAAAAACGCCATTAAATGTAAATTGATATGATTTAAGAACTGTTCCTACTCATTTAACTAATAAATGTCCCATTAAAATCATCCTTGACGATCGTAAATTTAAAATATTCTCGCTTAATTTTACCAGAAACCGGGCAGTAACCGTGGTGGATATATTGTTTTTCATCTCGCATATCGGTCAATGTCAGCGCTTTCCATTTCAAATCGCTTGAAAAACGCCTGCACAGCTTCTATGTAGACAGAGAAAAAAGAAAAACACTTCGGTTTACCCGACAGCGTCATTCAACAGCCATAATGAACACGATGCGGTAATTATGAGGATAATTACGTCTAATGTTGGTCACGGACAATGTTTTTAAACGCTTAAAATTACGCGTTTTCAGCTTCTGTATCTGGCTAGGTATTTACCACGATATTCACGTTTTCCTGTATTTTGAAATTGTTAAAATTCCAAAATCGACATACGGGCGCCAGGCGCGCAGACAACCGTTTTCAGCATTAAAACAATAGCTAATAAGTTGTGTAAAAACCTTGAGATAAGACGTTTTTTCAATCTTTACTATGTTTTTTCCTAGCATGCATCATCTGTAGAGTTATGAGTCATGTCCAGGTAAGTAACTCAGTTATCGCAATACAAACATTTTTCACTCACACGTGTGTTCCAAACATTTTCCTGAAATGTTTCGAATACCTCTATAATCTAGATATTGCTTAGCAACCTTGCAGTGTTTTTTGTAGCACTATGAAGACTCATTCAGCATGCTAGGAGCGATCGCGTTTTGATATTGATAACTGGCGCCTTAAGGTTGAATTTTGCTGGCGATGCACTAGCGCATGCTGCATGCGTCTGCAGTGGTTCCGCGAACCTGGCACATGGTAGGGCGTGGGGTTGGACGGTGGCAGCCAGTAGGCGGCACTGATGGGCGGGTAGTTGCTCCCGTTCCTGGCCGGGCCGGTCTTGCCTCGCGCGCCGCCCGTCTCGCCGCGCATCCTTTACACTTCACCTCACTTCACACATCACATGACGCGTCTGCATCCAACCGCGTCCGCGACACAACTAACTCCTCGTCTGGCGGAGACCTGCGCGCGCGCAACCGGTGACAGACGGGCGATCAGTCACTCTTCGTGGACCGCGTGTCACGTCGCTTCCACTCCCCTCGCGCTAATGAGTTGCGTCCGTCCTGAGCTCGCGATTCAATTGCACTTGCCGGCTACCTAGAGTCTACCTGTTGTTACGTGACAATACCTAGTCATACTAACATCGGCACCTACAACAATTTAGATGGTCCTTGGCTCTTTAACTTTACTCTGCGCTGTGATTACAAGAACTGAACGCGAAGAATATCAAAATTAGAATAAAGCAGGATGCAAAGCAAACTTTAAATGAGCCCGAGAGCCGCGCCACGGTTATAATTCAGGCCGTAACAAAAGGCAATTTTTGCCTTTTACGGTTACACAATTTCGCAGTTAGTCGCTGAAAGCCTTCACGGGAAATTAGCGTTTACAAATTAGTACACGGAGTCTAAACGATACCGGCTCTCGCAGTTTGGCTAAGTTTATTACTTGCGTTGCCTTGGAAATATTGTGCCGTTTGCTACGCAGGTTTCCATCTCCTTGACGATTGCTTACGGATTAGAAGAGAAATTAAAAAGTTTATACATTGTTTATTTGTACAGTTTTGAAGTTTAAATTGTTAAATTTAAACCTAATATAGAGCGTGAATGATGCTTAGTTAGATAAATCTCACTTTGGTTTTAAAAATAGGTCTATCCGCGTTTGGAACACACTGCTACGTCCAAAGTTTTATCAATTTTTTTTTTGTATTCATTTGTACCTCAATACTTTTAATAACATTTTGTCATTATTTTATTGTTATAAAAATCATAATGTAGCTGTATATGCTTATAGTATTGATAGTTATTTTTGAGAATTAATTTATTGCTCTACTCCAGTTGCAAACTTTTCCTATCTCATAAGATTCATTACATGGGTAACTATAAAAAGCAAAATCTAATTGTTTCCTTCTTATCTCAACCTAATTAATGCTCACAGTCATTATAATCCTTTCAACAATCCGTACTATGATCCCGCAGTGAGATGTCAACGATTCGATTGTCAGTTGTCGATTGGAGAACCACGATACATGACATGACCTTACTTGTATCGGCGTATTGGTACATCGATTGGCATATTGTCTTGGCACCTAATTAACCAGACACCTGCGATTATAGACTGCCAGTGTTGCTAGTGATATGAAAATCGATACAATCGATTATAGAATTTGAAAGCATTGTGTGCGAGTAAGCGATGACTGATAATAACATTGCGTCATTGGATGACGTCTCTCTATCCGAGTTGGATTCACAAGGTTTGTTGTATTATTTAACACAATTTATTGAATTTGCGATTTATAGGTATACGTGATATCGGGATCGTTTTGAAGAGTTGCTACCTCTTGAAAACTATTTCGTAACAATTTTTTAAAAGGCATACCAAGATTAATTATCGGGGACCCTGGATCAACATGAGGTAAACCAACAAAAGTAACTACCTATACCTACACCAAATTAGGTAAGTACTTACTGCCTTACTTTGTGCAATCGTTTAAACTTTGATCCTTAACCCGTCTGGTGCCCCCCGCTCGACTTGAAGGTCGCTGGTAATGTCAAGGTTATTTTCGAAAAATCAAAATTTGACAAGGCGCTTGACAAAATTGCTTATTTCGATATTGTAACTAGTTTTATTTAGAAAGAGTTATATACTACTAGAAAGCTACTGAAACGCAGAATGTTTTAATGTAATCTTAGTATTTATTAGACTTACTTGATAATAAAAAATATGATGATGAAAATCTTGTTTTGATTTTTTTCGCCGGCTCCCCACAAACATTTTGTTCTCACACTGTTATAACTAATTTTTACACAATTCACTCACTCAGGATATATACCTGCACCTTTTTACTACACAATTCACGCTTTTGTTTACTCGGAAACACGATATAATCACTAAAAAACACAATAACACTACGACGCAAAAAAATGGTGCGGCCATGTTTTTTCGCCGCGGAAACAAGACTGAACGAAGTACCGTTCGCAACGCAATTGCTCAACAACAATTTTTATACATTTATTTCTCAGACAAAAATCAAAGATTTATTTATATACACATAAAATGAACTATACAGATAATTATCATGAATTTTGGCGTTTATGAGGTAATCTTTGATTTTCGGTTATATGATTTTCGATGAAAAATCTTATTACGGCGATTACGGCCCAGCCGTTTTGCCGTAGCCAAATATGCCGTATGCCGTATCTCCGTCATTTATGAAACGATTTGAAAAATTCTTTCACTGTTGGGAATCTACACTGTCCCCGGTGAACATAGGCTATATTATAGTTATATATATATTATATAATACTATATATACATATTATAGGTGTAAAAAATACCTTGAAATATTCATTACTAGCTACGCCCTTGCGGTGTTACACGCGTTTACCCGGTATAAAAAGTAGCCTATGTATTGATCCAGGGTCTAAGCTATCTCCATACCAAATTTCATCAAAGTCCGTCTAGCCGTTTGAGCGTAAAAGAGTAACAAACATTTATACATCCAAACGTTCTTACAAACTTTAGCATTTATAATACATATTAGTAGGAAGTAGAGAAACTGTGATAATTTTGAATTTTGTGTGATATTTACGAGTACTTAGTTACTCCTAGATTAGTTACTTAGTTACTCCTAGATTAGTTACTTAGTTACCCCTAGATTCTTTCATACTTACCAACTTCGGCCAATATCGATCACCCGATTAGGAACTTTTGTTAGGAACACCTACCTACCTAGGGTACCTACTATGAGGGTACAAAATAAAATAAACATATTTTTTATATATTTTTTGTATATTTTTTATGTAAAACAGTGGTGGGCACAGGAAAAAAACTTAAGACTAGTACACAAATAAATTCAACTGCCTAAACAGTAAATGATATAAATAAAAACGTACATCGTCAATGTTATTATTACTAATTATGTATCGGCTAGTACACAAATAAATTCAACTGTCTGCAAAGTAAATGATATAAACAAAAACGTACATCGTCAATGTTATTCCTACTTATTATTACTAATTATATATCGGCTAGTACACAAATAAATTCAACTGTCTAAACCGTAAATGATATAAACAAAAACGTACAAAAACAAAAATGTTATTCCTACTTATTATTACTAATTATATATCGGCTAGTACACAAATAAATTCAACTGTCTGCAAAGTAAATGATATAAACAAAAACGTACAAAAACAAAAATGTTATTCCTACTTATTATTACTAATTATATATCGGCTAGTACACAAAAAAATTCAACTGTCTAAACAGTAAATGATATAAACAAAAACGTACATCGTCAATGTTATTATTACTAATTATATATCGGCTGGTCGGCTAGTACACAAATAAATTCAACTGTCTGCAAAGTAAATGATATAAACAAAAACGTACATCGTCAATGTTATTATTACTAATTATATATCGGCTAGTACACAAATAAATTCAACTGTCTGCACAGTAAAAATGTACATAGTCAACGTTATTCCGTCAGCCGACCACCGACAAACTAACCTAACCTAACCTACTTATCTAGATGAACTAGCCACACCTGGGCGAAAAATTATAACTTCTATTTTGCCCGGGACACAGAGTGCAGATGGAAAAGAAACGAAAAGAAAAAGGCATATATATAATGTTCATGGATTTGAAGGTTCATATCAAGATGAATATTCACGTGATACTTACAAACTTACTTGCAACCTCCCTAACCCTCCGCCTAGATGAAAAATGCCTGCTACTGACTACTAATCCAAAAGTAAAATCCGGTATTTACAATTGAATAAAGGATAGCAATTGTCCTGGCTATTGAAAGAAATTACTTGAGAAATATGCATCACAGATCATAAGGCATTCAAATCTCGCAATCACACACATCGTTCTCTCACAAATTGGTAAATACCTAGTCACGTTTCCTTTTCCGCCCACGAACTTCGTGTCCTTTGAGTTCAACCAAAGAATGCCATTGCGCCCAACAGCTGTCGGACGGAATGGCGTCTCCGGCACCAAAGCACAGAAATACGCCACAGGTCATGCACTTGGTATGAACCAATTTGGTTTCTGACAGCCGTTGGTGAACAACACAACGTTTTCGGTTACCTTGTTTCGTCAGAACCTGTGGCACGTGCGCGACATCCCGCCTCAACCTCATGATTTTCCCATCAGGCTCGCAAATCTCCACAGGAGCGGAGCGGTGTCGCTCCCACAAAGTGTTTGCTAGCTTTTTGCGAAAATCACGATGCGTCACAGCTGGCATGTCACGTCGTTTCAAAGAAGCGACGTACATAACGAAAGCATTGTGTATGCTCACGTTCAGCAACCTCTTGAACATCTTGACATACCATTTCACACATCTCTTGCGCTCCAACAAATACATTGACAGTTTTTGATCTTTCAGATCAACCCCTCCCATAGTATTGTTGTAGTCCCTCACGCTAATAGGCTTCACTAACGTTTTACCTGCCTTCGATCCGACGTAGGTATCGGCATTGTGGTAGGTGGAGATCATCGTGACCAGTTTGGAATCTTTCCATGTTACGATGGAAACATCACCAGAATGGCGCGCGATGATGGACCCCTTCGGCACATTTTTCGGTACCTTCGCGATTTCACTAGGCACGTTCCTACGATTCGTGCGCAAAGTTCCCAAGCAATCGTAACCCAAACTCTTGAGGTACCGCGCCAACGCTGGACAATTGTAAAAATTATCCATCGTAACGGAGTGCCCCCGATTTTCGAGTCCTCTCAATAACTCGAGTACAACCTGTGTACTCTTGCCAGCCAAGTCAATAGCAGGTGGGACGTCAACACCGTCCGAAGAAGAACCTTTTCCAGCGTAAATTTGAAACTTGTATAGGTACCCCGTATGTGATTCACAGAGCTCGTACGATTTAATTCCAAACCGCGCAGCCTTTGACCTTATTGCCTGAACCCAGGACAAGCGGCCTTTGAATAAGGTCAAGGACTCATCAATCGAAATTTCTCTATGCAAATTGTAAAGGGAGGCAAATTTTTTGTTGAGATGTGAAATCACGGGTGCCAATTTTGCTAATTTCGGTGATAGCTCAATCCCTTCACATTGTAGATAATCCCGACTCGCATCAGAATTGTCCACAAAGTGCAGAAACTTGCTAAGCAAAACATAGCGATTGAACGTCATAATGTTCTTGAATCTAGGCATTTCAAGAACATTTTCCGATTCCCAATATTCATTTTGTGATGTACGCTGATCGATACCCATGAACATATATATCGCGAAAAGAACCATCAGCTCGTCGGCATCAGTGTCAGTCCACCGATGAAGACGAGAGGATGGCTTCAATCCCTCTTCGAGTCTCAGACCACTGATTGTTTGCTGAGCGTACCTGTTAGTTTCCTGGGCAATTCGCTCCATGATGTCTCTATCCCAGATATCAATAAAGGCATCATAGGGCGAATCGTAATCTTTGAGTGGTCCTGCAGTAGGACCCGAAAAAACTTCGGGAACACCGCGGAACGACTCAAAGTTTTCTTCCCACGTGTAACTATCGGATACACCCGGCAAGCGACCAGCTTCTTCATCCATCGCACTCTCTACAGAAGCTACAATATTTTGCACACGTTCGTCTAACTCATCGTTATCTGGAATCTCTTTTCCCATTCCAGCGACAGCGTTTGAGATAATGTCTACGTCGAACTCGTCGTCGAAGTCACTATCAAAATCGCTGCCCTCGTGAGTCTTCCTTATAACTCGGGACCTTGGTGTTTTTCCTACTCCCGAGGTCGAAGGGAAAACACCGGCATCTGCTACAGAAACATCTGCAACGCTCCCTGGCTGAATAACAGTTCCCTGAGATAGGGAACTGTTATTGCCCGAAGCATCGCCTACGTTTCCGGTAGCAGTCGAGCTACAAGAAAGCGGCTTGGGTGTCAAGAATACCGGACCCTGCTGCACCCACCGCAATATCTGCCGCGCCTCCGCGTCGTCCACCTCGTCGTCGTCGTCGTCACTCACATCGAGCGCCTCTACGCGCTCTTCGACGCTGGTTCTGTAAGAGAGCAAATGTAACATTATTATTTTTATCCGAGGTACGAGTAAAAAAAGATGGAAAAATAAATTGCAAAAAAACTTACGCAAGTGACGACAACGGCCCGGTATCAACGGCTCTCCTTATGTGGCCGCCTGGGGTACTCTGCAGCGTCACAGTCTCGCCGGTAACGCCCAGAGTACCACCAGGCGTGTTATCTACGACCATGGCGCGTATTCTAAACAAACAAAAAAATAATGTGTAAAAATGTCCCGTAAACTCATGTACTTTAGTTTGTAATGACTTGTAATATTCAAAATGTAATAAAATATACAAAATGCTCACTGCTTGGGGGTGCGGTGCTGCACTTCCGGCGGCATTTCGATGTCCCGTTCCTCGGCGGCATTGATCAACTGCGTGATCAAAGCACGCCGAGATGATGAGGGCTGCGGAGTGCTTGAGCGGGAGCCGGTCGGCGTCACCGACTGCGACCTTATGTCCGCGCTCGAAGCGCGCAGTCTTGCGAGTCTAAAATAAAAAAGGAAAATTAGAACACAAATGCTTATCTTAGTGTATCGTATTCTACTTATCAAGCCCTTTCATTTGATACCCATATTGATGAATTAAAAAAAAATTAAAAAAAAATTAAATTATAAATTTAAAATTTCATTTAAAATTTTTCATCAAACATAGCTAACAACACTCCCGAATAATTCACCTTTCAAACTAATAACAAAAACATTGATGAATTAAAAAAAATTTTTAAAAAAAAATTAATTATAAATTTAAAATTTCATTTAAAATTTTTCATCAAACATAGCTAACAACACTCCCGAATAATTCACCTTTCAAACAAAAACAAAATCGTAATCACGTAATCTATTACGGCAATGAATTTTGATGCTATCGGTACTTCTGCAATGAAAACAATGGCGAGTCACTTGTTTTTGGAAAAAAATGATTTCTATCCAATATTTTCACACTAAAATGAAAATATATTTAGCAGTACATATTCACAGATATATTATTTACAAACTTACATGCAGTAATCAACCAATTTACAACAAAAATATACAAAATCATAACCAAACATGCATGACGCATAGAAACGAAAACGGCTCCACGAAAGTTGAAATGGTTTTTTGCATATAAACTTGCAATTAATCAAAAAACTATTATCATAAATAGATTCCTTACACATTATTTAGTAATTTGATAGCTTTTTTACTTACCTACGCTTGTTTTGGTTCATTTTTCTTGATTTTCTTTGAACTTACAACTACACTTCACCGTGTCAAAATGGCGGAATAAAAGGGCGTCAGCGAAAAATCTTGGTTTATTATTTTTTTTAAATTATTGTCTCTGGACAGATGCTAAAGTTGCGTTCATTCGAATTGTAATGCATGAATATAGCCACGAGTGAAGAGAATTAGTCTGTGGATAGATGCATAGACGAAAAATAAAATGGAGAAATCTTACGTACATAGCTGTGTACGTAAGGCACGTCGTGCCATTTTTCCTTACGTACATAGCTGTGTACGTAAGACATTTGACGGGTTAATAACGCTTACATGAACAGATTGTTCAAAATATTCCAACATTATGAACCAGCAAGCACTATTCCTCGATTGGCATGCTACCGTCTGAACTCGAAAAATCGTCACGCGCACCACTCAGGTTCGAGTAGCCGAGTACGTGTTCGGGGTACCAAAGATGCACAAACCACAGTAAATCAGTACTCAGTAATGTAACTATTAAATTAAGCATACATATTAGCAGTGATATGGGTTCACAATAGTATATATCTTAAGTTTTTACAACCTAGTATCACGTTGGGGAAGCTTATAAATGTGAAATTGGAAGTTTTGGGAATGTACCTAATTAATCAAATGGATAATCTTTCATGCATTTAACATTTTTAAAATATGACATTAAAACAAATTGCCATAATTGGGAACCGGCGCAATATAAAATAGAAATAAATTTAAGCAATAAGATTGCTGACAAATATCATTGTAAGATTGTAACATTGATGATCGTAATGTGGTATAGTAAGTTATTATCTGGACCTCATTTTTTTATAACATCTTTCATCATCATCATCATTTTCAGCCTGTAATCGCCCACTGCTGAGCATAGGCTCTATTCATTCTGTAGGCATAGCTCAATTTTGTGCTGTCTCGTTTTCTTTTTCAACTTTTTAAGTTTATCAAAGTAATCGATGCCTGATGATCTACTTAATGCTAATCATGTAAGTTTATCAGTAAAATGAGTAAGTAAAATAAGAATTGTTTAGCTTATTGCTTATCTTTATTTCTGACCTTGAGAGCAATTATTTGTCGGTAGAGCAAAAAGTAGGCTCTGCGTTACAGCTAGTTTTTTACTACTCTAATACGATTAGTTTCTTGCTATTATAACTGTTATTTGATCTAAAAATAAGCTTTATAGACTTTATCGTCTCCTTTTTCTTGCCGACTTCCTAAAGGAGGAGGTACTATATCCGAATGCATGTATATATCTTTTTTGTGTTTGTTCATCGATATTTTCGCAAATTGTTGACCGATTAAAAAAAAATTGTTTGAAAGAGTATACTCCCGAGGTATACAATTTGTATAATTTAAAATTTTGTCAATATCGGATGAGCCGTTTTTGATAAATCAACAATAATGTACACGTATGTCACATCGACTCGTGCAAACTATTCGAATTCAGTATAAGGTGATGTTGAGATTTTAAGCAAAAAATAATTATTTACTTTTTGTATTATACCTACTCTATTTTCTTTAGTTATCTTACCGTCAGAATTTTGCTCTACGTCAAAACGTTGTTACTTAAGGTGGCAGTCGATTCGTTCCGGCGCGGCCGGCACGGCGGACCACCGAAATAGGCGTGCATTACCGCTTTTGAATAGACAATGTGTGTATGCACTATAGAATTCATAAGTTCATCGATTGGCTTCGAATTGGACGCGTTATATTATGTAAACGTGTAGGTACGTGCATGCGGCTGGTTAGCTGAAAACGCATAAATTTGAAATAAATATTCTGGAGTTAATATTTATCATCTTTTAAGGTTATTGAACGCTTTAAAATATCTAATTTACGTGCATCGATACGTGCTTTGCATGTTTTGATGTTGGTGTTTTTCTGTCTATACCACATTCGTATTGAAAATAATTTATTATTAAATTACGCTTCGTTTTATGTTTTATGATCTCCAAAATTTAAAAAGTTATTACTTATCTCAAAGATTTAAATATATCTAAGATTCACAACAACATTGCTTTCAAAATTTTAGACTAGGAGCATAAACTCATATATTTTAAACAATCGTTTTGTATTATTAAAAAAACACAAATCATTTCGCGAGCAGGCACTTCATATTAGCTCTGGTAACATAAAAGTTTTTTACGAAAACCTTCATAGAATATATCAATAAGTATACAAGCTCACTTACTAATTTTACCTACAGACCGTCATTGTACTCACCATTATGAACAAGTTTCACTAAAAATCAACTTTAAAATTACAAAATATAACAATTAGCTTTTCATACATTTTGTACAAGGGCAATGACATTTTTTTTTGTACGGAGCAGAACAAGAATTATTTTGCAGTAAACTATCTAATCATATTGCTAGTAATAAATTCAGTGGTAACGAACCTCTTTACAGTATCATATTATAGAATTACTAAATCCATTGTACTTGTATTGTACGAGTATTTCCGCACAAACTTAACCCTCCATACATTATGTACTGATGGCATTGATTGATGTCAGCCTGATAGACGATAATCCATCTCACAATAGCATAAATATGCATGTCTGTGTGTCACTGGCAATTTGATGACACTAATAAAGGAATAAAATTACTAGCCTTCGTCATTAAATTTATTCAATATCCCTATATTGAATAAATTTAAGCTCTAAACAAATTAAAAGCTTAATGAGAAATCTTTACCCATATCACAGACGTTCTACCTCAAGAAATAATAGAATTTAACTTTGCACTAAATTTCCGATCCAATTTTTTTTTATCAATATTTAGGATCACTTAGTGTACTGTACCAGCCTTTTTAATAGTCCACTGTAGGACGTAGGCCTGCCGACGAAGGGTGATTGGGCCATATCCACCACGCTGGCCCAGTGTGGGTTGGTGAATTCACACACGCCATCGAATTTCTTCTACGGACATATGCAGGCTGCCTCACGATGTTTGCCTTCACCGAAAAGCCAGTGGTGTGAAATTCCGTACATACGTTCCAAAGAAACTCATTGGTACGGGACCGGGATTGAACCCACGACCTCAAGAATGACACAGGCTAGCGTTACAACCACTAGACCACCACGGCTTGCACGGCCGCGAAAGAAAAACCGGTTCATTAAATGGTATCGTAAATCGTAAACGGTAAGTTTTGCAAAAAAAGTTTACAATAATTAAAATATGCGAAATTTTATTCTCTACAATAACGATCTCAATGACTTTTGCCCTAAAGTGCATATCTTCTGAGATATCGGACAAAAATATTTTTTCAAGATAGCGCTTGGAGCTCCATTTGGAACTGTCAGCATTTTGTGATTTTAAACTCAGTAGGCGATCCTAAGCATTATAAAAAAAATGGGATCGGAAATTTAGTGAAATGTCGACCAAAAAAAGTCTACTTTTCCTGAGATATTCAGGCGGCTTAACATTAAAATCAAATGTTGTCAATTGTTTTAATTAGGTATGTGCTCAGCTTAAAAATGAACTAATAGATTCAACTTGAAAGTCTTTATAGAGGCAGATATCATAGTGAAAATTGTGAATGCTGATGATACACGAGGAAACATTTGATTAAAATAGGAAATTCAAATGAAAGATCCAATTTGTTATTTTGTATTTCTAAATTCAGTAGTCCCACGGGTAATGACCAAGTTCACAGGTAATTAGATTGTATATAGTAAGCAGCTTTATAATACTGGTCGTGCCACGAGAGAGAGAAATACTAGTTGAGCCTAGTAGTAGAGCCAAGGGGGGTAAACGAAAAATAAATATTATGAAAGAACTCAACAATGTTGAACCGGTCGAACTGTTTTCGTATTATTTTACTTACACACCATCATATTTTTCTAGCCATAAAATAAAACGGCCTAGTCTAATCCGCTACCGGTAACATAATACAACACTCATACATTATGCAGCTGTATTGATTACGCTGCGTGTGTGTGAGTGCCTGCGATGTAATACGATAGGCTTTGAATTGATTTGTCATGCGTCCTATACGGCGGTCCTTGAAAGTGCCCTACTGCTAGTTCTTGGTTCTTACCTACCTACTCATCGACTGACTTCATAAATGATATCATAGCATAGCTTAATTAAATGTTTCTTAAAGGTCGATTCATACAAATTGGTGGTTGTGATGTTAGCTACTAGCTGCGGTTAGCCCAATCCTGACTGAAGCTCACTTAATATTTGCGCGAGGATCTGGGGCCTTACTGCGTAAGCGCTCTGACGTTCGGCTTCGCTTTTTCTCCTGCTCGCGCCAGTTACTCACGCCATGAGAGCGAGCGGGAGGGAAAGCGAAGCCGAACGTCAGAGCGCTTACACAGTAAGGCCCCTGGTTTTCCGCAGCTTGTAGGTCTAACATCACAGCCGCTAAGTTGTGTGATCCCGCCCATAGCAACCATCGAAATGCGGCCAGTTTTCTGCTGGGTGACCGTGTATTTACAACAGAGCTTTACTGTGTTGCTCTTATGTCGAAAACAGATTTTATTGAAAGATGGTTAAGAAACATCACATATGCATTCAAACAGAAAAAAATACAGCATCAAAATGTAATTGTAATTCTAAAATTCTCATTAACTCAACTAGGACTCCTCCAATAACACATCATATTGTTATCGACAACAGACGTGCCCAGTTGGATAGTGTCACAATTCGGGTCTAGAGCCTAGTGTGACACACCAACAGCATCACATCTCGGGTCTAGACCCAATTTGTGCCTAGAGACTCTAGAGCCTAGTGTGACACACCAGGAATACACACACTTTGCGTTTGAGGTTATAACTATGTAACAAATATTTAAAATGTATAGTCTTTATGAAATGGTGTGGATGGTGTAAAGTTATGAAATAATGCTGTTATATCAAAACAGCGTCTTTGCCAAGAATATGCTATATGAATGAATATTTTACTAATATACATGAGTCACAATGCAAGCAAGACACTTGATTAATTTTTATCACATATGTAAAATTAAGCGGTATTTTATACCACTTTATTTACCAAATCAGTTGACTTTATTCACTTATCAAAGTTAAAAGTCCTTTCTTGTTTACGTATTTTAAAATTGACTGTTTAACTCTTTATATGATCCTATCCCTCCTGAAATCCCTCATCCTACTTCCTTTAAATGCCTTCTACCCCTTGTATATATATACACCATTTGTAAATTATATATGTAAAATATTAAAATACATAAAATTAAGTTGTAATTAATATTAACCACTAATTATATTTCAGTATATGTTATGTGTTTCTGTTCGTCTTATGTGTTTATAGATTATGCTGTTTTCTTTCAGAGGTGAACGGTATAAAATCAAAAAAACTGTCATGAAATTAATACAGTATAACATATTGGGCACCGTAAAAATTGTCTACGTTTGATGACAGTATCACACAAGACATTGGCGAAATTGTGAAACACCTTCACAGAAGCCATAGAACAAGAATTGAATTGACTGTTTAGTTTTTATAAAATCTGATTCATGAATTATTTAATCCCTAAAATTACTTACGGAAGAAAACCTATCGGAAGAGCAGTGCTTATGAATATCACAATACGAAAACTACTATCACTGAAAAAAATATTTTATTACTACAGACATTAAACTGAAAAACATTAAAAGCAAAGCGATCTTCAGTAATTTTAACTAAGCCTAAATAGTAACAACTAATGTTTCAAAAACAGTAAAATTCAAAACATTAACTTTAACTGAGAGAACATTAATTTTTACTGAAATCACAATAATAGAAATCAGTTGCAACCATTACTCTATAAACAGTTAGTTTTAATGGTTAGAAACAATAACTTTAACTGAAAGAACATTACTTTTTACTGAAATCACAATAACAGAAATCAGTCGCAGCCATTACTCTATAAACAGTTAGTTTTAATGGTTAGAAACAATAACTTTAACTAAGAGAAAATAACTTTTTACTGAAATCACAATAACAGAAATCAGTCGCAACCATTACTCTATAAACAGTTAGTTTTCATGTTTAGAAACAATAACTTTAACTGAGAGAACATTACTTTTTACTGAAATCACAATAACAGAAATCAGTCGCAGCCATTACTCTATAAACAGTTAGTTTTAATGGTTAGAAACAATAACTTTAACTGAAAGAACATAACTTTTTACTGAAATCACAATAACAGAAATCAGTCGCAACCATTACTCTATAAACAGTTAGTTTTCATGTTTAGAAACAATAACTTTAACTGAGAGAACATTACTTTTTACTGAAATCACAATAACAGAAATCAGTCGCAGCCATTACTCTATAAACAGTTAGTTTTAATGGTTAGAAACAATAACTTTAACTGAGAGAACATTACTTTTTACTGAAATCACAACAACAGAAATCATTCGCAACCATTACTCTATAAACAGTTAGGTTTAATGGTTAGGAACAATAACTTTAACTGAGAGAACATTACTTTTTACTGAAATCACAATAACAGAAATCAGTCGCAACCATTACTCTATAAACAGTTAGTTTTAATTGTTGGAAACAATAACTTTAACTGAGAGAACATTACTTTTTACTGAAATCACAATAGCAGAAATCAGTCTCAACCATTACTCTATAAACAGTTAGTTTTAATGGTTAGAAACAATAACTTTAACTGGGAGAACATTACTTTTTACTGAAATCACAATAACAGAAATCAGTCGCAACCATTACTTTATAAACGGTTAGTATTAATGGTTAAAATCGTATCGCCTGATAAACAACACAGTAAACTAAACTGTTTAACACAGTATTCCGACATCTTTGGTTCCCATCTTCCTATAAACTTTTTGTAGGTACGATATTTTTTAATGAGATAGGGCTGTCATTTTGTTACTTCAGATAGTTTTGTTGTTTCAAGTTTTCATGAGAAATTATCCGAACTAAAGTTGTTTGAAATTTGATTCCCTACAAGTTTGGTTCCCATCAACTTATTGTAGGGTCGATATTTTTGGAATAAAATAGTGGTGCCATTTTGTTTCTTCAAAAACTTGCGTTTTTTCAATTTTCACGAGAAATTATCAGAACTAACATTATTTGCAATTTGATTTCCTTCATCTTTGATCCTCATCAATTTTTTGTAGGATCGATATTTTTCGAATAAGATAGGGGTGTCATTTTGTTCCTTAGGGGTGCTGTTTTATTTCTTTAAAAACTTGTGTCATTTCACCCTTTCATGACAAAATTATCGGAACCAAAGTTGTTTGAAGTGCTTTTTGAACTTTTCTAAAATCGATATTTTTTAATGAGATATGGATGTCATTTTGTTTGTTCCATAACTTGTGTTAGTTATTTCACCTTTTCATTAGACATTATAGAAACCAAAGTTGTTTGTAATTTGATTCCCTACATCTTTCGTTCTTATCAACTATTTATTTTACTGACTGTTAACTTATACTGGTTGATCATTTAAAAATTAAACTGCAAAATATTGTCCAAACGAATAAACTTAACATCTATTATAACAATATTGGTAAAAATTACTGCTTGAACATTAAAAATCACCAGAACAAAGTGGGCGGAGCTTCGTATCGTCGCTGTCGCGACTCGCGAGCGACCGTTGTCCATTTCAGTCGCGTCGTGAAACCCGATCCGAGTGGTCGAACTGAGTTTAATAACATAGTGCTTACCAAGAAAGTGCATAACAAGCAATGAGTGACATAGTGAAATCACTACTAGTGGGAATTCGAAAAATATATGGATGTGTTTAAAGGTAAGTAAGCCTACTATTAATTTCATCAAAAACTTGAAAGTGAAAACTATATTCCAACCTACCTACTTATAGCCTGTCATTTCAACTCGGCTAAGTCAGTTTATCAAAAGAACTACCTCGTGTCTAGATACACTACTGGACACGATCTAGTACACTATAGTTTACTAGATCGTGTCCAGTAGTAAAAATTGTAAAAATTGTCACAGGTATTTGTGAAGGACAGTACGTTTTCATGTGCATGCAACTTTTTTTAAATTTCGTATAGGTTTACGTTTGAATACACACTGCTTGATGTTAAGCAGACATGCGGTCTAGGATGTAACACACTTACCTAGAAGATGCCTACTTACGCGGGATTTGAAGACACCTACATTGTACTTTAGCGGAAAGACAGACTCAGGCAAAAAAAAATGCAACTGCTCAGTAAAACTTACTGTCCTTACATTACCAACTACTTTATTTACTGTGTCTGCACATTAGACTATACTGACATTCACAGTAAAACTTTGTCTTTGACTTCTTGAAACAAACAGAATTCCTTCCCGTTTATAATATTAATATGGATGAATTTCAACTTTCTTTTTTCTTTTCCATGAAATCAGTGTGACTGACGAAGATTCCTGCCTCGCTGGAAGGTGGTGCCAGCAGAGAAGAGACATGCGCGCGGTATGGCGCATGCAAAGTAGACGGACACGCGGACTGAGCTGCGCTCGCAGCAAGTGATGACGTCGTGGCGCAGAGTTTTTGAAATATAGGGCGGATGATAATAATAAGCTAATAATAGTAAGCTAGCGCCTTAGGCAGGCGACTAAGGAATTTTAGGACAATGTCGAGGTTCGGTGTTACTCGTATGTAAAATATTATATGTACTTCGTTATAGAGCTATATATTCTCAGATCATAATTAATATGCGTATTGCACTCGCTGCATTGGTGTAAGCTTCGTTAGTATTTGATAGGAAGTTGCTCATTACGGAATCATGTGTTTCAATTCGATTCCCTGTTTTAATTATGTATCAGTAGAAACTTCACTGATGTATGTAAAATAATTATTATTTAAGAAGTGTTATTATGATAATTTGTTTCTCAAATTGTGTAAAATAAATGTAAAAAGTACTTACTATGTAAAATAAAATATCGAATGTATAATTTTTGTATTCATTTTATGTGCACAGTTACAGGTATTGTGAAGGACAGTACGTTTTCATGTGCATGCAACTGCTCAGTAAAATTTACTGTCCTTACAATACCCGTTACTGTGCGCTTACATTACCAACTACGGTGTCTGCCCATTAAACTATACTGTCATTCACAGTACCTCTTACTGTGCTCTTATAGTACCAACTACTGTGTTTGCACATTAAACAATACTATCATTCATAATACCTCTTACTGTGCTTTTACAGTGTTTGCACATTAAATAATACTATCATTCACAGTACCTCTTACTGTGCTCTTACAGTACCAACTACTGTATTTGCACATTAAGCTATACTGTCATTCACAGTACCTCTTACTGTGCTCTTACAGTACCAACTAATATGTTTGCACATTAAACAATACTATCATTCACAGTACCTCATACTGTGCTCTTACAGTACCAAATACTGAGTTTGCACATTAAACAATACTATCATTCACAGTACCTCTTACTGTGCTCTCACAGTATCAACTACTGTGTCTGAACATTAAAAGGTACTGTGAATGGTTGTAAATTTTTAATGTTTTAAACATTAAACTTTTTAATGTTTTAAACATTCAACTTTTTAATGTTTTAAACATTAAAATATTTTAATGTTTTAAACATTAAACTATTTTAATGTTTATTCTAACTTATGATAAAATATTTACAAAATACCTTAACTATATCCAATATATATATACAAAACTAAATGTTAATGTTTTAAACATTAAACTATTTTAATGTTTTATTCATTAAAGTATTTTAATGTTTTGAACATTAAACTATTTTTAATGTTTTAAACATTAAACTATTCACTAATGTTTAAAACGGTTTAGTTTACTGTCAAAGCAGTAAAATATTTTACTGTTTTCGGACCAGTAAAAATTAATGTTTTGGTTAGTTGTCACATATAGTATTGCGCAGAGCAGTAAACATAAATGTGTTTTCAATTTTAATTAATGTGTTTTTTTTTCAGTGTAGCTTTCGTGGGGCTCTATACATTTTTGTTAAGCTTCTCTAGCGGAAAAGAAGAGCGGTAAATATACGAGTTTAGAGCTACAAGAAAACCACCATAGCTTTAGTTTACAAGTTTAAATTAAAGCTTCGGTATCTTTAGTATGAGACTATATTTCGTAAACAAAAACCATACATTTTTATAAAGCGTTCCGGGCGAAAACGAGTAAGAACTACCAAAAATGTTTGAATCCACACGAAAGCAACGAAAATTTACCAAACAATCTTAAACTAAAGCATTTGGCACTGAATTTTATTTTAAAGTGAAGATTAGTTCATGTTTGAGCACGTCCTGTCTGAAGTTAACTAAGCACAGATGCGGTATACTCCTAAAAATCGAAAATCCGTGGTAGATGTTCGCTTATCACCTAGCTAAACACCGATAAAGTCAACAATAAGTTTTGCCCACAGAACTTGTGATATGAGACATGTCGTCTCACTCTAACGAGAACCTAATAGCGACGAATCTCTCGTCTAAGATTACAACAACGCGTAACGTCAATAATTAGAAAATTATTACTTACAAAGTGCAACTAGTCACATAAAGATGTCTATAAGCTCTTACAACTCTCGCATTCCTCGGACACGTTTCGAGATGAGGTAGCCAGTCCTTAGAGCGTCTAGTCATCCAGGTCCAGGGCAAAGTGGAAGGCACATGACCGCGTGGAAGGTCGCCCTTGCGATGGACCGACCAAATCAAATCTGCTGTGGGCGAGCCCGCGCATGAGTGTACCAGATTGACCTCTTTTAGATAGAGATGGCGAGACATCGTGAGGCGTATTATGACAAGATCGTAATGACTCAGAAGAAGAATAATAAGAATCTCGCGCGCTGGGTATTAAAATGGCCTCTCTTTAGATTTCTATGGTCTTGCTTATATCGAAGCATAATCCTTACCGCGTAACCTTGGTTACTCGTGTAAACGTCACCGACAAATAGACACACCTTTGCTTGAATAATTCGTAGTTACATTTGTATATTACGCAAGTTACAAGGCTAAACCGTTTACGATGTAGTACTCACCATTTCTGTTTTCACTGTCAGCCGGCTTCATCTGTATTGGATGGTGCATCTGTGAACAATAAAATTGGAGATTAATATAACTTGTAATTATGTTTAGAGCTTAATCTTTCAATTTAAATATGTCAATAAATCAGAAGTAAACTTATGGTATAGTGTAGTAAAAATACAGCCATATGTTGAATAAATACAATTTCGCGTTAATTATATTTAGCAAAATTAAGAATGATATAGTTCGGATAATATATCTGTCCTTCAACAGTACTTTTGACTCTCCTTTTTGGTACCATTTGGGTCAAAATACTATTTTTAACTAAACACGTAGATAATTCTAGCTAACTTCGTAGCTATAAAACATATTTTTTAATTATGTGAATTGATTTGAAAACGTTTATATTGTGAGCTGCAAAATCATTTCCTACCGGCTACATACATAATATAACCCCATTGCGTAACAACACCACCCGTAAACAAAGCTGGAAAATGGGCTAATTAATAAACTAGCAAACATATTAACCCTATTAGGAGCTAATTCGACATTAAAATATGTGCGGATCGTCGACGCGCCGAACGAATCGATATCTATTATTTACGCGACTCGATCATTCCCAAACAATTCGAATATACGAGTATGTTCGAATTATTCGTAAACACCGTTGAAGTATCGGTAAACACGATCGGTGGCGCGAACTCACCGTATCCTACTGGTTTATTAAATAAACTAAGTATACAAGATCTCAAAACGCCAGACTT
This sequence comes from Hypomecis atomaria, assembly GCA_964007245.1. Lineage (NCBI taxonomy): Eukaryota > Metazoa > Arthropoda > Insecta > Lepidoptera > Geometridae > Hypomecis > Hypomecis atomaria. The sequence goes on along the minus strand of OZ023287.1, from coordinate 9,941,277 downwards.
GATAATATTTGGATATTGTAAGATTTTCGCAAGAGTTTACAAGTAATACATTATCAATAGTTTTATAACTTATCTATTTTGTACAAATTAATTTTTACAGCAAAATGGGTATTTTTTATTCATAGCAGTATACTGATTTGTGAGAAAATTCAAGTTTTTTTAGCCTTATTAGAATATTGCGACATTCCTGACGACTCACATTCTGCATGAACGCTAAAACAATAGGCCCGATTATTTAGATAGAGGTGCCAGCGTAAATTTAATAGCAAAGTAAAAAGCGTTCTTTCAATTGAATGCCCAAAGTGAAAAAGAAACAGAACTATGCTATTTAGCTATTATAATTGCGATTGAGCCTCTGTAATCGGGCTTAATATCATACTTACGCGTGTAAAGTTATAACAATTTGATGGTAATAATCATTTTAGACCCTAGTTCAAACTAGCTTAGATCGCTCGTGAGATCCCGAGTATCGTTAGTGAAGACGCAACATAATATATTATTATGCTATGAGATTTTGGACCCATTCTATAGCATTGTAGTAAAATAAGTTTATTTAATTTTTAAAATTATGCGCAAAATTCTAACTATGTAAATAGATAAGATAAGTAATAAGACATCATCAGGTATTTGATAATTACCATCTTATTCCTTTCATTTACGATGCTATCTGCCTCCATCCCGTTCAAGGTCAAAATACAATTTTATTGTTTTAGAATAAAGCTCTAATCTGTAGCACAACAGTATTGGATTAGTTGGGTTGGGTTAGTGAGTTCAGACCTCAACGCAGTCACACGTGAGCGCTATTGGAACGGCACACACACGACAGCGAGAAGCCACGAGTCGAATTGCGGTTCGATGCGATAGGTGATGCCACTCCGGGAGCACTCAAACAGAATTATGGATAAATTTTGTGAAGGAAATAATACTACAACCATATTACTTTGACGTGGCAAATAATTGACATTAAAATATCAAGTCCAATTTCCCGTATCCACCATAGCGTTGATGGAAATAAGTTGGGGTGATCAAAAATTATAAGGTCTACGAAACAAAAACGCTCGTAGCAATTGGCGCCATAGTGTTAGCATTCTTGTTTCCTTGTCATTCGTAAATTACATGCAGTTATTTTACAGACTACTTATGACATACATTTATTGTAATAAAAATGACCTAAAATATGAGTAAGTACTACATTTCGCCTAAGTCCACCGTAAACAAGCCCAGTTCAGCTCAAAGCAATCGGCGCTGTACTTGTAGCATGTGTTTATTGTATAGCATGTTAGCATTCGGTCACGTAACGAGGAGCGAACATTCTTTTTTCCTTATTTATTTATTTATGTTTATTACATACAAACTACTTTAAGTATGAATATAACATTAATTAATTGCAATAAAAATGTCCTAAATACTACATTTTATCAAAATACACCGTAAACAAGCCAAATATAGCCCGAAGCAATCGGCTCTGTAGTTGTAGCATGTGTCTATTCTATAGCATGTTAGCATTCGGTTACATAACGAGGTGCGCGGATTCCTCGTCAGTCGTCCATTAGCACGCGGTTATTTTACAGTCTAGTGTACATACGGATATCACATAATTTATTATAATAAAAATTTAATAAAAATTACTCAAAGTACCATATTCTACCAAAGTTCGCTACAAACAAACCAAATATAGCCCGAAGCATTCTGCGCTGTAGTTGTTGCATATGTCTATTGTATAGCATGTTAGCATTCGGTCACGTATCGAGGTGCGCGGATTTCTCGTCAGTCGTCCACTAACACGCGGTTATTTTACAGTCTAGTGTACATACGGATATCACATTATTTACTATAATAAAAATTACTCAAAGTACCACATTCTACCAAAGTTCGCTACAAACAAGCCAAATATAGCCCGAAGCAATCGGCGCTGTAGTTGTTGCATATGTCTATTGTATAGCATGTTAGCATTCGGTCACGTATCGAGGTGCGCGGATTCCTCGTCAGTCGTCCACTAACACGCGGTTATTTTACAGTCTAGTGTACATACGGATATCACATTATTTACTATAATAAAAATTACTCAAAGTACCACATTCTACCAAAGTTCGCTACAAACAAGCCAAATATAGCCCGAAGCAATCGGCGCTGTAGTTGTTGCATATGTCTATTGTATAGCATGTTAGCATTCGGTCACGTATCGAGGTGCGCGGATTCCTCGTCAGTCGTCCACTAACACGCGGTTATTTTACAGTCTAGTGTACATACGGATATCACATTATTTACTATAATAAAAATTACTCAAAGTACCACATTCTACCAAAGTTCGCTACAAACAAGCCAAATATAGCCCGAAGCAATCGGCGCTGTAGTTGTTGCATATGTCTATTGTATAGCATGTTAGCATTCGGTCACGTATCGAGGTGCGCGGATTCCTCGTCAGTCGTCCACTAACACGCGGTTATTTTACAGTCTAGTGTACATACGGATATCACATTATTTACTATAATAAAAATTACTCAAAGTACCACATTCTACCAAAGTTCGCTACAAACAAGCCAAATATAGCCCGAAGCAATCGGCGCTGTAGTTGTAGCATGTGTCTATTGTATAGCAAGTTAGCACTCGGTCACGTAACGAGGTGCGCGGATTCCTCGTCAGTCGTCCATCAACACGCGGTTATTTTTGCAGACACGCATCGGCTCGCGGCTCGATGTTGAGTAATGGGTGGAAGTATTGGCAGGTCTGTGAGGGGCGTGGATTTAACTACTTTTATTATTGCTATATCCACTTTAAGTTTTAAAATAAACTCGTTCATAGAACTTTGAAACTGAACTCTAGGCACGTGTGATCTAACCTTAGCTTTTTTAACGGAGCTTTTATCACCGTAGTTTTCTTACTCTTATCCTACTAGGTGGAGTGGCAGAAGATAATTTCTTTTGACATTTTACTTTATCGTAATAGTATGTCTAACATAGGTAGGTAAGTTGAATTTTGACTTTTTGCATTACGGCGAATATAGTTGAATCAACAAAAGTTTTCATTTTCATTTACTCCCTGCATACTATATTTACAAAATTATTGCCTTCTATGTGAAATTTATGTGGATTTATTAGAATTAGTATTGTTGTTGTTGCTAGCCTGTCGTGTCCCACTGATGGGCAAAGGCCTCTCCACGATCTTTCCAGATTTGACTGTTTTCTGCTATAGTGCACCAGTTCTTATCACAGGTGTCAAGGTCTTCGCGCCATCTCTTTCGGGCGCTGCCAAGTGGCCGGACCGAGTTGGGATGCCACTTGGTGGTGATTTTGGCCCATAGTTCTTCCGGCATGCGGCTCACATGGCCGGCCCAGTTCCATTTTAGCTTAGCGGCTTTAAGAGCTACGGAGCGCAGTTCCGTATTTCGAATGTTGTCGATTAGTATTAGAATTAGTATTATTTTATATTAATTGTTCTTGAGAATATTTTTACTTACTTATATATTTAGACTTCAAACAATAAATAATCTTTACTAATATTAAAATATGAAAAAGTGTTTGTTTGTTACAGTTTCATGCAGCAACAGAGAAAGAGAACAACTTGATTGTTGATTGAATGGATAAAGGATAACGGTTGAAAAGTGTCATAGACTACTTTTTATCCCGAAGAAATAAATGGTTTCTATGGGATATCATAAAAACAAAAGATCTATGAATTAAGTAACATACAAATTACAATAATTAATTTTATTTCATTCCTACCACATTATCAAAACTCTACTAATATTTAAAATCTGAGACGCGATTTATTTGAAATATCTATCATCGTATACTACACGGTGACATAAAAATAAATTGTTTCCTGCGGCACAGAAAATATCTATTCAATTTTCAATGTAACATAATATTTTAAAAGCCCATTCAGTGACGCGTATTTAATGCGCTGAATACATTTGTGATTTCGATAATTATGTATTTTGTTTGGTTCAGTTTCCACAGTGATTGTGAATGAAAATATGACGAAAGCAGTTTTATGTCAAGTTGCACAACGACGTACAAATGAGCGGCACTTTACTTCGTAGTATCTAACTAATTACCTACTAAGGGGATTGTCGTCGTCGTCGTTTCAGCCATAGGAGGTCTACTGCTGGATATAGGCTTCTCCTTAAGATCTGCGGTAAGATCAGTCGGTAGCGGCTTGTATCCAGCGCGATCCTGCGGTCTTAACGAAGTCATCCGTCCACCCCCCGAGCATAGCCCTCTCCATAGCTCGTTGGGCTACTTGGAGCTTACTAATAAGACCCACAGTAAGAAATCATCACTGGCAACACACACTGATCGAAATCTTTCGACTTGAGGCACTGAGGTATGTCGGACTAGAAGATGTTACGCAATTTTACGAACGCTGCCCGAAGCAAGGTCAATCGCAGAGTTGGATTCGGCGATTGACCTCGTTCTTGAAGTCGGACCTATCTAATTGGACTACTTGTCCTAGGTATACTGAAGAGATGATTTAATGAAATTGGTTTTATTTTAGTTCTACGTACTTGTTTTTGTTGTACTAAGTTATATGGTTCATTAATTAGTAGCGAGCGGTGAATGTACGCTCCGACACAAACCGAAAGGTTCTTTGGTTTGATATTTTAAAAATGTGTAAGTTTATTAACTGTACGATTACAAAATAATAAAAATAAAACAATGGGAAGCTCCACGTACGTATTTTGCATACCGGAAAGAACTCGAGGCAGAAAAATAGAATTTCCTGACGGCACGAAACAGATACACGAACTATTGTCTAGTTCCCGCAAAAAGTTAGACAAATATGTAACGTGAGAGAATCGTGCTTTTGTGTGTAGTTGCATTAACTTTTGAGCAGTAAGAACGCATTGTTTTACGAATAAAACTACTAGTATCCATTTATTCACTAAAGTTAATAGCCTAGGTATTTTATGTAGAAAATTAATGCCCTGTGACAATACGAACGATACTCGCTCGTAGCCTTCAAAACTGAAATTTATGAGTAAAATTGGAGCTCGGTGAAAACTACAAGTACTAAAGTATGATTTATTTCCGTTAGTCAGTTTTTGGATGGGTGACATTTGGAATTTTTCAACTGAGCGCTACCATGGCTCGGATGACACGTTCAATTGTAGGTCCCGGTTGTTTTAACCGTTTAACCACGTCAGAGGCCTTCAGGCGGCCTAAAAACTCTGACACCAGGGCTAGCCACCCGGCTTATACGAACTTACTTTATTTCCGTTGTTACACTTGGCCAAATGTATTTACCTGATTTTATTATAGGTTCGAAGACAGCTTTTGAAAATGTTAAATTATCCTTGTAAAGATAGAGCGCTTCAGATTTTTCTGGATTGGTAAAATTACAATAATAAATATTATAAATAGTAAAGCCGATGGATATACAATACATATTTGTAGCATTGTAGCTCCAAAGTGCGTCAAGCATTAAGGGCATACCCGGTAGCAAGATAAAGAAGGCCATAGTGTACTCGTATGTAGATGTCAAAAACGCAATATATTAGTTTTATCAGCACAGCTATGACCTACATTCCGCGAACAGACTACAAGTCTCAAGTCATGTTCAGTACATGGTGACAAATTGGTTGAGTGTTGGATACAGAGCTCGCGTCGTCGCTGTATGTTGATGGATGATCACTTACCGTTAATTAGATAAGGGATGTGATTTGCCGAGCCTCGCGGGACGGATTTGATCGTAATTTATGCATGCACTTTGAGGGGATTGAGGGAACATTTTCACAGTTACCTGTTTAGGTGCCTATAGGTAAGCATCGGCTGCAAGTTTTTTGTGCCAAAAGTGAGTGGATTTTATTCTGAAGATCTTACATAATTTATAGCCATGTCAAATTCTATGTTTGTAGGTATATTATTGATATAAGTGACCATTTTCACCCTAATATGCAGTGCCGGACTGGGTCCAAACTGAACTTTGATATTAACATCTTGTACTATATGGAAGCATGAATAAATGAAATGAATCATAAAACTTGGCGGCTGTGACGTTAGCTACAAGCTGCGGAAAACGCAATCCTCGCGAAGCTGTTAAGCGAGATTCAGCCAGGATTGGGTTATCCGCAACTTGTAGATAACAACGCAGCCGGTAAGTTGTATGTTTCGGCCTATAGATCTATTTCTACGGGTTAATCGCTAGAGTATGGGCTCTACACACGGCCCGCGGACCGCGTGTAATCTGTGGTATTTATGGTGGACATTGTCGGTCTGGTGAATAAACAATTTCATTTCATTTCATTTCAATGGAAACAATAAGTCAGAAATGTTTCTCTTTTCCTTGCTTTCGTTCCTTAGACAACAGTCCAATGTGTCCGTGTGTAGAAGTCATGATGGTTATTTGTTCGCATTTTTTTCTAAGCATTTATTCAGTTTTACCTGCCATGATGACACTGTCCGTAATCAAATCTTACCGCTTCTACAACTTACAAAAGGTTAGTACTAAGTAGGCTCCGTTAAGAACACTACCTCAATTAGATGATGAAGCGTATTTAAATAATAATGAAAGTAAAATTAATTTAAATTAATGACTGGTGGTCGTTTACGATTTGAAGATTTCCGAGAGATCGACGTAAAATAAAATTTTAAAGCTCAAAATCATGACAAATTTAGTCCATCCAGGCCTGAATCCTTTCAACCTTTCGAACAATGCTACCAAAGCTAAAGAGTGAAAGAGTAAACGCTCGATGGGACCAACACGGACTCAATTCCAGCTCCAATATAAATTCCTGATCGGTGCGTGAGGCATTTCCGCACGACTGTACAGACTGTGCTCGACAGTCCTACACTGTCTGACACTCGTATGTCTATTGAGTGAGAGTACAATGTCACAAAGTAGTTGTGCGCTTTGTGCTACGTCCTGTTCTATTAAACGGAACATATGATATTGTGCGTAAAAAAAGTTAAAAGATTTTCAAGTTATAAGGTTGTGTCTTTGTGTCATATACGAGTATGCAGCGATAACTCAGAGTTACCAAGTACAGCTACTTACGAGACGCCGTGCAGTATTACTTTCCCCTTTTGTTTTCACACAGTAACTTTGGTTGTTATATATAAGTAGGTATTTATTGTCTATATGTAACTCAAGTTAATGAAAAAAAATGAATCATTGTTTTATTCAGTGATCACGGATTGATTGATGAAATTGTCGTAAAAATGTAGCTCAAGAACTCTACCGTTCGTAAAACTACTATTTTATTCGACCAGTTAGAGACTCGGCCCTAATAAAGTGACTAGGTACTACTTTTGTCTTCTGATTTTTTCTTTACTATAAATTAAAAGTTACTAAAAATAATAACGTTAAACTATATTACATTAATTAATTAATTGTGTAATGAAGAAACAAGCAGTTAGAATGTCCAACACGATAAATTAATTAGTGAATTGCTGCATGAGTAAAGTATGGCCGCAATCTTATTGGCAATCGTTATTAATCGGTGTCATGCCAATTGTTGAGGCTAACAGAATTTTGGCCCCCACCTATTGATCACTAGGGTGACCATAGTTAAAAAAATGCAAAGTGACAAACTGGTAGCATAACGACAGACTATAAAGTGTTTCTTATTACAGTGATTTATGCAGATTATACACATTATTTTGAACAATTTTTACTATGGAACCAACCCCGAAATCACACTGTTTCCTATCCCTAAAAAACGTTGTCCACGCACGCTGAGTATATTGTCAAGCCTCAATGAACTTTTTGTATGCAACACCGGTTTGGTACTATAGTAGACATTGTTAATGAACCTACGTGTTTATATCAGGATTTGCAAATGCTGTATAAAAATAATGTCAATTAATATAAGTACAAAAAAAAATAGAAAATATTTACAAATAATTTAGAGAATCACAATGATATACACAAAAAGGTATTGGAAAATAATGTCACAACTTTGAATGCATAAAAGTATTGAAAAGCAAATGCATTATTTTTCTCATCCTATAGAACTATATTTATTACATAATGAAGTTGTCAATGAACCAATTTGTCTCGAAGATGCAATGACTTTTTGTTCCCACTGTGCCACCTCGACGGATGGGCAGTTTAAAAATAAATGAGGCGTGTCGTTTCGCGCCAAGACGCGCGCTCGCGCCGTTCGCATCATTACTGACACCTATTTAATTTATAGCCAGTAAACGCGGCGTGTAAGGCAGAGCACACATGCGATCTTACTGTTACTGTTATTCCCTAGTCATTGACAAATTTTATACGATCAGGAGAGCAATAATATTTATTTACCTCAATAATCATGTAATGAGAGGTTTAGTAAATACCTACTTATATGTGCAAAAAGGGCAAGATTGCCCCGTTAAGGCTAAGGCTAACTAATGAAATGTGGAGAAATTCGATCATAGAAAAATATCTGAATCTAAAAGAGCTAAATTGGCAACACCGCCACGGGCTACACTCTTCGCAATACCGCGAATTTTCCAGGTATTGACCTCGGGTATCAAACACATTTTTTGGCGGCAATTCATCTTGATAATTTGAATATTCAAGCCAATTCAGATCAATACTTGTTCAAAACGTGCAGACTTAAATATGCATTTGAAAAAAAGTTACCACTAAAAACTTAAGAGCACGACTCATTAAACAGGAATTCAAAATAATACTTACCTGCCTATAGAAAACAGTAAGCGTAAAATATACGAGAACAATTTCAGCTTGTGAGTACTCTGCTTTACACTTCTATTTGATTTTACTGCCTGTAATGCAGGATATAAAGAGTTGTTTTTCGCGAATTACATCTCAAAAATTGTGTTTATTTACTGCAGAGTGTGCGTACCTATTTATGTAGAACCTATTTCAAAATTAGTAAATAAAATCCTAAATTAGTAAAAAATTGGATATATCTGTTCTGTCTCTCTATCTGTTTTGTTGTAAGCCATGTCAGAAGCCTTCAGGCGGCCTAAAACTCTGACACCAGGGCTAGCCACTCGGCCTATACGAACTTAATTTATCTGTTTTGTTTTCTTTAACTAAAGTTGTCAATATTTTTCTTTAACATACTACTACACGGGACTTATCGCGCAATAAAGCTTGAGATATGAGAAGATAAGAGATATGATAAGAGATATGCTTACTTAATTAGCTCATATCTCAAGCTTTATTGCGCGATAAGTCCCGTGTAGTAGTATGATAATGTGTTCAAATCGCGAAAGTTTAAAAATAACATTTTTCTTTAAGTTAACTTGTGAAAAACTGTGATTACGAAATCAAGTAATCTAGAGTCTAGATTATGGACAAGGTCAGATTTTTGATCTTATGAGATACATAGGTATTACAATTATCGTGGGCTCAGGCGCAGAATGTCCCTTTCTCAAAATGTCTACTGTCGTTTTCGCACAATGTCCTTTTCGCAAAATGTCTCTTTCGCATAATGTCCCTTTCGAAAAACGTCCCTTTCACATAATGTCCCTGTCGAAAAATTTCCTTTTCGCAGAATGTCCCTTGGAGACTCAGTGACTCTGTTTGACGTGTTGTTAGGGCATATGCATGTGATGAAGAAAAAACAATCAATCCCGATTTTGTTATGGTATACGTTTTGGGCAGCGCTTGGAAAATTGCGTAACGTCTTCTCGTCCGACATACCTCAATGCCTCAAGTCGAAAGTGTTGACCAGTGTGGGTTACCAATGATTAGTTACGGCCCTGAAACGTGGAAAGGCACATTGTGCGAAAATGACAGTAGACATTTTGAGAAAGGGACATTCTGCGCCTGAGCCTTGTTATTCTTATTCGATGTGGGGGCGATAAGTCCTGCACTGACGTCCCGCATGGGGTGTGCCTGAGCCTTATCGTGATGACCAATGTTTTTTGCAATAATTAGTATTTTACGTAAAAATAAGAAAAAAATAAAGTGGTCACCGAGCCTCAGACAACCGGAAAAAGCATTAAAATTATTATTCCAACAAAGCCGTCCTAATCTCACTTTGAACCTCAAAGTTTACGAAACCTCACCTTTTCTTCGCGAATAAACCAGATCGCAAACTATTTTCTACATCAAAGGAGAAGCCCTCGAGGTAAAAAATGACTGAGAAAAACAAAGACAAATCTTAATACCTTTGTGAATATCTATCTCCGTGAATGGTCAAAGCGGTATCCGAGATTTGACATTTTTAGATCGTTAGTCCTTCACAAAAGGTGAACAGAGGACCACATTTAAAAGGGAGTGGAATCAAAGGACCCTTTTAGGCTTATTACACGGTCCGGGGCATGAAAAAAATCTCTTATTTTAGGCCGAAATGGGACTAATGCAACGATTACAACCTAGTGTAACAATGAAACGGCTGCGGACAGTGTAATGTGCTCTTTTGATGATAATTACGCGGTGGGTGTTTTGTTTCAATTGTTTGGGACTGGAATTAAAGAAAATATTCCTACTCTGAAAATATTCCGAGGAAAACCTTTCTATAAACACAAGAAATACAGGGTCATAGGTATTAAACGCAAGACCTTTTAAGAACGGGTCTAGTACATTTAGACAAACGCTTGGAAACGCTAAAAAATTTGGGGATGCACGAAAAAAAATAGCTTTTTCATACAAAAAGTTCGTCAACGCGCTGCAAAATGTACGGAAATTCATTCAGATAGAGAGACAGAAACGAATGTATTTTTGAGAATTTTCAAAGTCGTAGTACAAAAGTTGTTTGTCTAGATGTACTAGACCCGCTCTTAAAAGGTTTTGCGTTTAATGCGGCCTTGTATAATATGTACATAAATCGAGAAAACTAAAGTACAATACAATCAGATTATTATTGTAATAGATTTCAAAGTGATAAATAGGTATAAAATTAAATAATCGGTCAAGTGCGAGTCGGACTTGCGCACGAAGGGTTCCGTACCGTACGGGAGCCCCATTCCTCTTGCCGTTATAAATAGCGAGCAAAAAACTCCTAAAAATCACGTTTGTTGTATGGGAGCCCCCCTTAAATATTTATTTTATTCTGTTTTTAGTATTTGTTGTCATAGCGGCAATAGAAATATATCATCTGTGAAAATTTCAGCTGCCTAGCTATCATGGTTCATGAGATACAGCCCGGTGACAGACAGACAGACAGACAGACAGACGGACAGACGGACAGACGGACATCAAAGTCTTAGTAATAGGGTCCCGTTTTTACCCTTTGGGTACGGAACCCTAAAAACAGTTAAAATTAAGCGCTTTGACTCAACATTTCTGATTCGTACCGCGAGGGAATGGAACAGTCTTATTGCTTTCCTGTTTCCTAAGAGATATAATCTAAAGCTTTTCAAGGTCAGAGTGAATAGGTATCTTCTAGGTCTGCGTGCTTCATCTTCGACTACAACGTCGCTTACCATCAGGCGAGTTGGTGGTCAAAAGCGGACTTATTTGCGTAAAAAAAAGTACAAAGAAGATAATGCAAAATGGGCTCTGACTAGGTACAGTAGCTCAAAAAATCCGTTAAACTATGATAAATAAATGCGCAGAGTAAAACAACCGCATCAAATGCTTAATTTATGAGTAATTTCACATTTTCCAATTTGATTTTTGTTCAGTCATTGAATTACTGTCATTTTGGTCACATGTAACCTTAATACCCGAATACACGAAATTACTTTTAATGGACACTGTTATTGTAAAAAATAACGGGAAAATCATTTTCCGAAAGAAACAAAGCAAATTATGAAATACTGTACCCTTTATTGGCCCAATTTCTATGCATATTTGCAATATCTCCTTTGGTAGTGTATTTATAGGAAATTAGATGAAACGAAGGCCGCGGAAGTGGTGACATTCAGTGTAGAAAATAATTATGTATCTGTCGTCTCGTCTGTGTATCCGCTTATACTCGTATCTTCTCATCTACCTACTCAAAAGATTCGAATGCGGTTTTCAGTGTCTTTTAGAATGTTTCAACAAGATGGTTTGCAACTATAACAATTGTACCTGGGCGAAGCTGAGACGGGCAGCTAGTCTTATTGTAAAATATGTTGGATAAACTTATTTATAAAACTACTGTAGATATCATTTAATAGTCCATTGTTGTGGCTTAGCCTTGAAGGGTGATTGAGCCGTAATCTTTTGTGTGAAAATGAAACTGCGCCAACTTGATGCTAACAGAACACACTGTACTAATTCCATAGAAAATTGAAGTTACCTCTATCAAGCACGGATAAAACTTGTAAAATTCATACTACAGATTGGTGTAGTACAGATGCCCTGGTTGACGCCACTGCTTCGGTTTGGGTCATTCGATATCAAAATGATTACATATATAGATTATAACCATAAATTTAATATTGTTTGTGTGAATAATGAAGATTGAAAAATAGCATTAAGATTGTCTACACAATCACTGAACTTTAGTTTAACCGTTTAGTCAAGGTCAAAGTCAGAGGCCTAAAGCAAGCGGTCTAAAAACTCTGACACCAGGGCTAGCTACCCGGCCTATACGAACTTACTTACTGAACATCAGTTTCCAAAAATGACACTAATATGACCACAACCGGTGCATCTCCTATACTAGCCCAGATGCGGGTTGGTTGGTTGGGTAGTATATTTCCTGACAATAAATAAATATCTCAAAGTCACTACGATGTAAAGAAGAATATAAAAGAAAAAAATAAACTAACCCACTTTCCTTAGTTCCCTGCTGCATTCAATAAAATACTTTCAACAGCGTCGAGAACATTTACAATCCAACAACAACATTAATATTACGAAGTTTTAGTTAATTGTAAAGTTTTGTTCTGACGACTTCTCGTTGATTAGGGGTCGTCCATTAGTTATATCAATACTTAACTGAAACTTACATAAAGCTGCACGTTGATTGGATATTGCACAGCTTGTAGCTTACTTCATATCTGCCAAATCCTATGATTAGGGCTCAAACTGATAATTTTTTCTTAAAATTGAAAAGTGAAGACCAAAGTCCATCGTATTGGGAAGATATTTGGACGTGGAATTTAAATATCTATCCAGGGTGAGAGTGTCAGTTGTTTTTGTATTAAATTTGTGTGTGTGCTCTGTGGCATCCCTGACATAGGGACTCCTAGTGTAGGTAAGACCTATGAGCATGAAACGCTACTTAAATATTTATTAATTTACCTTTTGTCTAATAAACGTCACGTCATTTCTCACTGCACCAGTTTCACAATCTTTTAGGGTTCGAAAAAATCACATATTATCATTTAAAACTTCTGTGATATTCTGTCATTTTTTCTGGATCCCTTTCCCTTTATCGAGTTTCACGTTATTATTAGACGATCCCTTATAAGAAACATTCCGCGACTCTCAATGAAGTTTTAATCAGTCGAGTTTCCTTGTTCCGTACAACAATAGAATAACGCGCGTGCTTCCAGAAGCGTTATTTTTCATTGGGATTTCTTTTATTATGATGAAAGTATATGCATAAAAATACTAGTTGATTGTCTTGGTATTACCTACGTAAAAAAATATAACCTAGTTTTACAGACTTCAAAAAAGGAGGAGGTATTATGTCGGTCTGAATGATTTTTTAAGTGTAATGTTCATCGACATTTTCGCCAATTGTGAAGGAGTATAAAACAGGGTTATTGGTGATGAATTAGCATCCTGTTAGGGGCTTTTTCTGTACACCAAAACTAACAACTTTTGTTCAACGACTTGTTATCAAATCTCAAACAAAAAAATTGTTGCTGTTCCATAGAAAAATATATAATTCTTTGGATATCCGTACTTACTCGTAAACAAGCGACGAATCGTTACTCCCTTTTGTAGTCGTTTCGTTTACCAGCCTGCTGTTAGACGTATCCGCTGTGACCGCGAAGTTTGACCTTGTTTACTTGTGGACTAAGTAAATTGTATCTTGACGCGCTATCGGCCCCCAATCTAACTTTAATAAGTGAATAAAACTCTTGTTTGTATGTTTTTGAAATATCTCCTTTGTTGTGTGATATAAAATAAATAAATAAAATAAAAATATAAATAAAAAAGCCTTTAATTTCTCATCTCATCATTAAATACATTGGTTTGTCATTATTGATGTCATTGTTAGAATAATATGTACAGTAAATGTTAAAAAATAGTCATCATTTAAAGTTTAAATTAGATAGGTACATTGCAGAATCGAATTTCATTGTCATTAATTATAATATTTAATTTAAAACAGTCATTAATAATATGTCGTTTAAAACAGTCATTAGTAAAATAGTTACTTACATTCTCTATTACAATATATGTTGTGTGATATACCTAAGTGTAATTTTTATAATTTTAGTTTATACCTTTGTGAACTTGAAATAGAAAATCGTTTTGGTCACTACATTATTTAAAAGCAAAGATTTAAAAAACATTTTCAACTTTTCAACCAATGTTTTCATTTACAAATTTCACTAATTCTGTGCCTGATTTGTGCTTATGATTCATTTGGAAGACATTATAATTTTTTCAAGTTACGTGATTATTTGAATAATTTAAGCGCTAACGCTTTAAGGCTGTCAAAAGGCTCAGATACTTGAAAATTCTCAGTAGCCAAAAAAACAATACCAAAATATTTCCCAATATTTCAACATAACAATGATGTAAATTTAGCTTATTTTTACACGTTAACGCTTCTACTAGAGTTCAATGAAGCTGGTTTTCTACGTGCGAGTTTACACACACAATGAACTTAATTTCCACGAGGCCGAAAACACGGGCCCTCTGACAAAGGACTGCCCATGCGAAAGAATCTATCCTAAAAAATCCTGTGATCCCTGTTTATTTTCGATGAGTTGCTGACTTCAGGCCGGGGTCACATTGCAAGAACATACATTTTTGATTTGAAAAAAAAAAAGAGTAATTTTATTTCTTTTGATTTTTTCGATTTCGATGTTGATATCCCTTAGTAAAAGTAGATCGTTATAATGAGTACAACACCTAGACGGTTGAGTCAAGGGCCAGATTCAGAAGGCAGTGATCCTACACACGGCACGCTTCGTTAGCAGGTTCGTCAGCTCGTAACCCCCACCACCGGTAGCTTGGGCCCTACAACTACTTATTTGCCTACAACAACATAAGCGGAAATAAACTAAATATTTATTCAAAACAAAGGTTTGAAGATGAATTTCCGCAAAGTAACGCCTGATTCAATCAATTAACTTGGGCCCTGCCTACTGTTTAAGTTTTTTATCATAGGTATATTATGTTTTTACGGTTGTATGTATATTGTAAAAAACTTAGATATTAGTAATTAAATGAAAAAAGAACCATAGTAAAGTAGTACTATAAAATAGAATCATAGTAAAGTAAATAGAATTCTTTATATCGGAATTGCACTGAAACACAGAGGAAAAAATCTGTAAAGTTACTATAAGGTGTGAGTTGTTCTTTTCTTTATGCTTATTTAAGTAACGATTTCAAATAGTATTCATCTTTGAGTG
This sequence comes from Hypomecis atomaria, assembly GCA_964007245.1. NCBI lineage: Eukaryota > Metazoa > Arthropoda > Insecta > Lepidoptera > Geometridae > Hypomecis > Hypomecis atomaria. The sequence continues at coordinate 9,925,903 of OZ023287.1, read as the reverse complement.
CAATTTAGACCTAAAGAGACGTTCTATGACAATGACATGTGCAATTTAGCCGTACTATCCTTATTTATTTATCCTCATATTAATATTATAAATCCAAACGCAAACCTATATAAAAAAAAAACGAAAGTGTGTTTGTTGGTGTGTTAATTTATTGTTTTGTTTGTTACTTTTTCACGCAGCAACAAAGGAAGGTATTGACTTGATTTTGTATATACAATACCTAAATGTCACAGAAGCTCTCTTTTTAACCCGGAAAAATAAAAAGTGCCAATGGGATACGAGTAGTACCAAAACCAAAATATCATGCCAGCGAAGCCGAGAGCAAAAGCTAGTCTGATATTTAGCGTAGTGGTACTGTAGTTGTTTGGTGTGGTGTCGCCCTAAGGGTCGGGGGACACCGAAGCGAACCCCGAAAGTTAGAGGGTCGGAAAAAATCAGCCCGAACTAATGGGCCGGACGACTGGAATGAACTTTTAAAAGTTGCCAACGTGGCCTTTTTGCGTAAAGCTCGCCATTCGCGCGATTTCACGCTTCGGACGTGACGACGACAGCGGCTAGTGCCACTGTAAAATGTGGCTAAACTTTTAAAGAATTTTATGGTAAAAATTCTGCGAGTAATTTGTGATTTTCAGTGTCGGAATTTTTAAAACCATTTATTTTGTATCGATTATTATCGAAAACAGGTTCGATTATTAATCAGAGGACTGATGACTGGTGGGGTCGAAAAGTTCTCGAGGGGTGACCACGTACCGGCAAGCGACGCGTAGGACGTCCACTTACAAGGTGGACGGATGATCTCATCAAGACCGCAGGATCACACTGGATGCAAACCGCTTCCAACTGGTCTTATCGGAGATCTATAGGGGAGGCCTGTGTGCAGCGGTGGACGTCATATGGCTCAAGGGCGGATGATGGATGGATCAAAAACAGAAGATAAAAGATGTTTAACCACCTTGTACGACATGACAATCTAATGAAAACCATAATAGAAGGAAAAGTAGAAGGAAAGAGAGGAAGAGGAAGACCACGGAGAGCATTTTTAGATCAAATTTGTCACGTCGTACAGGGAGGTGAAAGTGTTTTCACAGTGGCAGTGTAGCGGAAAACCGCAGGACGTGGAAGTTGCTCCATCGACAAGAACCTTGCTCTTAAGTTATGATGATGATAATTGAAAAGAGTTATTGCAGTAAGCATTTTAATGCCTAAAACCTTTTTAGTGTTCAATCTTTGTATAAAAAGTGACATTACAGTATTTAGCTAACGGAAATGTTAGATTGGGACGGTAGGAGTGCTGTGGCCCACCCTGTATTCGTTAAAGTTGTGTGATAAACTTCATAACTAATAATATGATCGTGATAATTTAAGATTTATGCATATTTTTAACAGCGGAGTAACAGTCAGCCAAACAGAGCAAACTAACTAAAATTTTATCCAATAGTATCTGTGTATGATGTTCATCTCCAGTGCATCTAATATCCTTACAATATAAAAATAAAAATAGTTATTATCAAAAAGTAAATTAAATTAGTAAATCTATACACAAAAAAAGACAATATGAAGTAATTTTGTAAACATACAACATAAAACACATCTAACAACACTAAAAAAGACGAAACTGCAGAGTTTAAGTTGTTAAACGCTTCAACTTAGTCTAACCAAGAAATTTCAAGCTGTTATATTTATTTTTAGCCACTAAAAAGCCGCACATTCACGTCACGACACAGCGCGCCAAGCATTCAAAGTGAACATTTGCCTCGTCATAATTTTCCAGACGATTTCAGCAAAGCGTCACAAAGTGCAACGGCTCCAACGCAGCATGAATGTGCCGCATTATTACGCTTGACGTGCCCGGCTTTTGAACGACAAATACCCAGTAAAAATAACAATTTTCGCCATATTTCTGGTTATATGGCGTCTGCAATGACCCAACCTGATTTTTATAGCTGCAGGAGAGAAAATAACAATGTCTTGCATTTACTTTTATGGCACCTTTGTGATATTATGAAGTTCCGGATTATATTGTCGAAGAACGCAGTTCCTTTTTGTTATTAAAAAATAAAATCGTATTTAATCGTATTGCTATAATATTTATGATTCCATACAGTTAAATGAATAAATATGTTAGAGGAATGTTTTATTTTGGTTTATTCGAGTAGTTTTTTAATCGATTCCAATGGCAATGACAGTGTGAACGCAAGAGTTTGTTTTCTGTGTTAATTGAATGGATGATCGAATGAAATTGTCTTTTATCGGTCAGTAGTGCGTTCATTCGAGGTCTGACTTGAATTCACTTCAATCTTCCTCGAGACAGCGCCTGCGCCACTTGTGTGCACTGACAAGTGATAATATCGACGATGGCGGACAACGACGATAACCACGCGGATTCTAATCCATCTGAATCCGCGACAAATTTTTCTTTATTGTTCACCAAAATTACAGTAATTTACAACAGAAACTACACAAAAAAAAGTTGTACAAGGGCGGCCTTATCGCCTTTGGCGATTTCTACCAGGCAACCTTTGGATGGACTGGACACGAAAAATAGAAATAGTTGACCCCTTAAAGCCATTTATTCACTGAGCAACAATTGTTTATAAACTATCTGTCAGAAACGAAAAAATAATGTTTCAGAGATAATTATTTTGTTTCTGTAAACACTACGTGTTTATTATTATGTTCCGGTGCTCCCCGCTTGCAACGTCACGGAAACAAATCAGTTCCTGGAAACATCTACGTGATGTTTCAGAAACTGTGTATCCGAAACATTGTTGCTCAGTGAATACATGGCTTTAGGCTAACTACATTGAATCTATATTATATCCATCAGTGGACGTCTAATGGTTGAAACGACGAATGACGACGGCCTATAGGGGTATTTTTTGAATTAGGTAAATAGAGCTTCTACGTCTAAAAATTCTTTGCTACATTTTTATAACGAAATAAGCTTATTACAAGAATCGACATATTTTCTTCACGCCGTTATTTTACTAGATGGAACTTGAACGTGTTTTATTCTCAATTAATTTTTTTATCATCTCCTAAACACAAGTCATATTTCTAGTTAATGTAGGCACATATACAAAGTACATGGATATTACTTACTAAAGCCATTGAAAGTTTTTTTGACTTCAGGGTTGGTCGTAATAACAAATACAATTAATTGATTGGTATTTTAGAATATGTCCATCGTCTACAAATACACCTTGGATTTTCTCTTTCATACTGTCCATCCATACTTTTTTGCCGGTGATCCGCCTTTATGATGTACAACCCGGTCACAATATCTGTGCACCTGACTTCGTGACGTCATAATGAATTATCGGGACGTATATACATTACCGGACATCTAGTATACCGTCCGGACGTAAATTATTATCGGGACGTGTATCGGCAACGAAGATGCTAACCGTACTGTCGCACCGGGGTGTGCGCGGAGAGGTGACAGGGGAAGCGGGAGAGGCGCCGCATTCCAGCGAAGTGCACAGATATTCTGACCGGGTTATACAACATTATGAGATTGCCATTTTCCAATCTAATGTTTTAACCGCGACGGGACGTGACTTGCGGACCCTCAATCAGGTAAAATGATAAAATAGTAAGCATCCCTCGGGAGCACCATGATTGAACCACCTTAAAAGAAGTAATCCATTATACTTAATAGAAATATTCCCAAGGCCTTGTAAACAGATATTTGGATCATCGATAAGACGAAGAAGAATAGAAATATTATAAATTATGACTATGATATGTTTAGTCATGAAATCTTCACTGTGTTAGTCCGACTATCCGACAAATATGAGTTTTTTTTGTATTATTATTATTTTAAAGAATCGGGGAATGATGCGTTAATTTGTGGCACCTGCATTACAGAATAAAAATAGCGGGTTTTTTTTTAAACGCAAGATATAGTCTAGAAAATCATTGTACTCGAACATTAAAAAAAGTACATTTTCGTAAAAAAAATGCATTTTATCAAAGTTGATAAACTTTTTGTAAAGAACCGTAGATTTTTTTCGTAGTTTAAGTGCTGACCCCACAGTAAAAGTTGGTCATATTGATAAGTAAACAATCATATCTTAGAACGTCCGTCGTCGAGAGATAGATTCGGCAATTTTATAACAATAAATATTATTTTTCTCCAAAAATGGCACAACCTTATATAAAATTCGGATAATTCACTCAAATTGACGTAAACCTTATTGTTGACGATTTTTCAAAAACAGCTAAGCCGATTTCAATACCGTTTCATTTTTTGTATAAAATTTACGTTCCAGGAGAAAACCCTTTTCACCCCTTAAATTTAAACAAAATGTTATGTTTTTAGTGTCAATCGCTTGAGTAAGAAATATTGGACGCTCGTCCATCTTACTATTTTCAGAAAAGTTTTTAGTTTATGTACACTTTTCAGCCAAGTTTTTGCGTTAACAATATGACTTTTTAGAGACTTTAAGGTCATTTAAAAAACTGTAAGAACTATGACGTATAATCCTTTCGATTGAAGTTCTGCTTACATGAAATAAAAAAACATTCAAATCGTATAATATTTAGAGGTAGATTGTTGCTAAATGGTCAAGTTGGCGCATCACAACTTCCTTAAAAACGGTTCATAGTATTTGCGAGACATACTTATACGGAAAAAACATACAGTCGAATTGAGAACCATTTTTTTTCAAGTTGAGTAAATTTACGGTAGAACACGATTGTTAAATCGCGATTTGATCTAAACTGACCCTTATATAGTTACCAGAGCACGGCAATAATTCTCCGACTGCAAGGAATATAAATTCCTTAGAGAATAAACTGGTAGTGCGGTGGTTACGTTGCAGCTTCTTTCTAATGACACAATTAAGACATTTTACTTACCTTTTCTCTTGCATTAACCAGTGCAGTTAAAAGTAGCAGATAGAAAAGATCAGGTATCAAAATATATAAACCAAGATCTAGAGCGTGAATATATCGACCTAAAATTTTTCAAAAAAAGGATATCATATACTTAACCTTTGACTAAATTACTTACACAATTCTATTCTACTCGCAGTTTTTTTGTTCTGAGACGATTGATAATAATAAAAACTCGATATTGTTACACTATATTCAAGTACCTACACGATCATTACACATTCGCGGTCATAAATGGTGGACAATTTCCGAGTTCAAATAACGCGACTCTATCCATTTTACATTTTTCATACGAACACATACCGAGCTAGTATACGCACCACGAAATAATTGTTCCGACGTGTCAGAACGAGACAGAGTTATGGTAATGTCTATATCTGTCACTTTTTCACACATAGACAAAACTATTTTTGTGGTCGTATGTTAAGCTAACTAGCATGTTTAACGATCTGCCTCTAACAAAATATAGCGGCTAGCACATACCTTCTTGTATGTAGTCTTTCTGGACGTTGTCTATATTACGTTAAGTACAAACTTCATTGTGCTACACGTTTTCAACTGCAATACAAAATTTCAATACAGGCTTTTAAACTTATTGTCCTCAATCCTGCTGCAAACAGCCTTTTGTAGTAACAGTAATATCTGCTGAGCATGGATATTAGAAAATATATTGAAGTTCGAATCTTTGAGTGCTTGAGAATGGCACTCGCTGCCTTTGAAGCTGCGAGCTCCCACTCCAGCCCTATCACGTCTGGAGAGCTAGATAAGATGTAGGGGCCTTATCTGACTGCCAAAGGACTGGCAAAGCCTTTGCTAGACTTCACCTTAGTTAACGCACCTTTTACTGAATGAAATAGGTTCGTAACACACAACATGCTGGTATGCTTTCAATTGTGTAACATAAACGAGCCCATGTCTATTAACAGAACTATATCCTTATTAAAAAATAATACTCTCAGACCAAATAAAAAATCAAGAAACAATGTTGTAAACAAACAATTAAGGCAACAAAACTACGCCTTGCCGTGGACAGACACAATTACACAAACATACACGTACAAGGAAATTACGCCTTGGCTCGTCAGTCGAACTATGGCGGCGCAACACCATTGCACTCACCACAGTTAAAAAAACCGGCCTCACTTGTCTGTTAACGAAGTTTTGTCTTGATTTTTTTATTTTGTCTGAGGTAATAATCAACATTTTATCATCATCGCATATTAATCGATTTTGCTGTTCTTTCTCGGGTAGTTGGGAGTATGTACCTTTGCCTCTCAGCTTTTATAGAATAAAATAGGTTTGTAACAGTCAACATGCTGGTATGCTTCCATAACCAACTATATACATATTAAACAAATAATGTAATTAGCATATAATGCTGAGACAATGGTGATATAACTTTATCATCATAGTGTATCAATGGATTTTGCCGATTTTTGTCGCGTAGTAAGGTGTACCTCTGCCTATAACCGTTTGTTGAATGAAATATGTTTGTAACAGTCAACAAGCTGGTATGCTTTCGATTGTGTAGCAAAAACAACCCCCTGTCTTACATTTATTAACAGAACTATAAGCATATTAAAAAGTAATATAATCAACATTAAAGATTGAGACGTCGGTGATACAACTTTTAAAATGATCGCATATTAATCGATTTTCCTAATCTTTCTCGCGTAGTTGGGAGTACCTCTGTATTTGGTTTGGTAGGAAATACATGGAGTTTCTAGTTCGTTTACCACAGGACACAGATATTTGAGGGATGGGGTTTACGGGTGTGAACCTAGCTAGTTACCTAGTCTTTCAATGTTAATTTAATTCATTTTTAACTGATTTCAAAAATGTTTTTAAATGCCAATTATGAACCGGTTTTGATGATTCTTTTTTGTTTGGCAGACCATACTATAGCGGTGGTCCCATTTAATTTTCGGTTTTCCTAAATCGGTTGAGGCGTTTTTCAAAAATCAACAATAATGTAAAAACTATTACATCGATGAATTCTACCGACATAGATTCGTGCGAAGGGTTTAAAATCAGATGCGCCTTTTTTGGCAAAAATTGATTATTAAAAATGACAGCTATTAAAAAAAAAGAAAAAAAGTCCACGTTTTAACTGGATAAAAGTTATGAGTAAGATGTGCCATTGTGTGTACGTTAATATTGGCTGGCCTATTTAATTTTCTTTGAAAATAAAAAGAGTTATTAAACTTACCACAAAAGATTTGAACACGCTTTAAACACTGCTTGACCGTGCAATTTGTACTGTTAAACTATGTTTAAAGCGTACGTAAAACTTCTGTGGTAAGACGGTAAGAATCAGCAAAAATAAGGCGATGCGTCAGTGTGACAAAATCATGGAACAACAATGTCTTCCACAGACATTACCTCTATTTCTAAGTATCTATTTTCGATCCTTCTAAAGAAATATTTATGTACGTCCGTGGCATAAATCCTGCTCCCACTTGTAATCCTCAAGCAAAGGAAACTCAAAGCGATCCGTGAAGTATTGGATGGCTTATAACATGCGACGGGATGTTGACCAAGCAACTTTATAATACACGTTGTTCTCTTTCAAGATTCAGGATATATAGTTCTTGAAAATAAAATACAAAACGATTATCTAATTGAAAAATTTTATTTATAAAATTATAAGAAGAGACTTCTAGTTTCGTGTCGTTCTCATCCAGGCGTTGCCGCATTTTAGAATTTAGTATTTACCACGACATAGTAAAATACTGTATTTTCAGTATAAAATGGCAATAAAATAACAACCATGTGAGTTGATATAAAAAAAAAAGCTTACGATCAAAGGTATACAAAGGTAGTTTAGTTACGTACATCATAAGTTCGTTGGACTAACAATAGCCAGTGCAAATCATAAACGTATTCTCCGTTCTATAGAAACATAATCAGACTTAGGCTCGCTTTTCACATTGAAAAATGCACACACTCGCCATACCTAGCAAAAGTGGCAGATTTATTTTTCCATTTTAAAATAAACTTTATTTATGTGATACCTGAAAAGTTATTTTACTGCGGAACAGTGGCGTTTGTTCATAAAAATTTCAGCAAAATAGTTAACATTTGGCGTTAAAATGTCAACAGACAGGTTATTTCGTACATCCTGTGTGTTGAGTCGTAGAATTTAATTATTGTGGTAGTTAATGCTGTATAGTAGGCACACAAAAACTAAGAATGTGAGCGTTATAGACGTCTGTTTTCACTTTAAAACTGAGAGTGTTTTAATTATTATCTGTGTTTGTTTGATTTCGGGAAAATTTGATCTCTTTGCGATTATTCATCAGAAATTAATAAGTCATATGCGAAGAAAAGAATCTATAGATTCTATAGAATATTGCTGAGGTGAGACCGGCTGTTGACGAAAATAAAACATAGAATAGTTTAGTTCTAATCTTTGTTGTTGTTTTGTTTTTCCTGTGTTTTGTTTACTTCAAATAAACATTTATCTGTCTATATCTATCTATGAATAACTTCATGTAAAAACTTTTCACAGCTTCGCTCAACGTCATTAAATTTATCTACACCTACATCGGTGGTACAAAAACGCCTACTATTACGTGGTTTCATATTTCAAACACTACCTAAGTTCTGTTCGAAACTTCCCTTGTTAAAAACGTAAGTTGATGCGTACTATCTGTGGACAAATTACAAGTGAGGTCCTTATGCTAAAAATATGTTTACTAGAGATGCGCCAATTTCAATTTAAAAAGTTTGTGACTTTATCAATTTAGTTCTCGACTTTTATGACACGAAGTTGCACAGTCATTAGTAATTATACGTAGCGTAGCGTAGCCGAGTATGCATTATGTTTTACATGTAATAAAACGGTTTAGTATTATTACCATATATAACAAATACAGTTTGTGTAGTTGAATTTTAACCTTGTATTTGAAGAGTCAACACGTCCTGAAGATGCCTCGTTTAGAGGCGAAACACGTGTCGAATAGAGTACAGTAAGAATAAGGGTGCTATTTATTGACTAAGTATTTTTTCAATTATTTTATACCATTTTTTATAAATAAATCATATTTGTAATTTTAACATATTAATTAAATATTTTTTTCAGGTTTACTACATTTTTTAAATAGATTACTAATCACTATTTTTGTTACAGGTTTAATTATTTTTTATTATTTTAAACGGATTAATTAAAAATTTTGTTTCAGGTTCATTCATATTTTGTAAACATACCTAAGCCTAACTTTTCTAACCTGACCTAACCATAGTCGAACCATGATACAGTTTGATGATTAATTACTAATTTTGTTTGTGATTTAATTTGAATTTTGAATAGTACCCTTAACTTATATGACTACGACAGAGCGGAAATACACTAAACATTTATTCAAAACAAGAATTTGAACCTTGTATTTGACAATTTTTTTTTATATATATCTTGAAAATTACTTAGAATGGCCATTTTATTAAAAACAATACCACAATATCAGTGTTCAGTGTACATTGAGACAGAAATGATGATGTTTAAATAATATGTTAATAATTTCAAAACGTTTGGCTTGACGCGACTAATAAAAATTACACTTGTATAGTTCAATATTTTACCATGACTCTTTTCAATAATACGAGTATGCTTTGGAGCAGTAATCCAATGTAATACTCAATATTCTATTGCAAACACAAGATATAAAATGTACGATGTTCATAAAGTTCAATTTCACAGATTCATCCAAAAAAGTGTTATCCGGTAAAAATAGCAAAGGCCATAGCTCTAGTCTTTAACTCTTGATACTTGAACTTGCTTAAGAGTTTTCAGTCAGAGGTATCCAGAGGTCTCTCTACACTTGAATGCTCGAACGAGGCCTTTAAAATAATGAGTTTCGCTTTTTGTACTCACTTTTTTGTCTCTTTTAAACGCTCTCTCATTTCTTGAAAACCTTTTTTATACACAACACCGTATAATAACAGTCATCTGTCTGTCTGTTCCCAACAAAGATATTATTTTATGTGTAATGGTGTTGCTTTTGTAAAAAGAGGCACTAAAATTGCGAGCTTTTAATGATGAAAAATGTTTTGTTGCGTACACTTTTCTTCGCCTCCTTGTAATCGTAATTTTTCTTTCTCTTAAAATTGTAATTATAGTTAAGAAACCGCTGTAAGGGTCGGGAAAAATGAAAATTTAATGAAAAATGCAAATATAAAGCTGTGATTAATGTTTTAGGGTCCTTAAAATGGACGAAAATTCTGGACATAACTTCAGTGAGATGGGAGGTTTGATAAAATTGAGAGATTTTATGAAATAACTCTGCAAAAATGGTAAAAATCACTACAGATTGTAAAAGTATAGAACATTTCCAAAATAAAGATATCCTTTATACTGTGAAAATTCATTAAGTGCTTTGCTTTAAGAGTACTAAATAAAAAAGCAACACATAGGTACCTACTACATATACTAAAATAAAATCTTACAAACACAAATTAAATCTTACAATTAGCTTTCTACAGGAACAGAGTAAAGTCAATTTCAAGCAGAATAGAGTTTGGTTTCACAGCAGTCAATTTAAAACAAAGTAAATTTTTAAAAGCAAATATTCAAAGTTACTGAATCGGTTCCGTCAGCGATATTATCTTAGTATCTGGTACCTGCCCCTGGAGACTGGTAAAACTAACACCAAAGTTTCCGAGCAGATAGGTATAGATTACTTTGATACAAGTTTGTTACTAACAACAGGGCTGTATTCAAATGTTTTGATTCAGAGAATAACGAAATCACAAACATGAATTGATTGATTGAGATCTGAAGTGTGGGTGAGAAAATATTAGAAATGTAGACTCAGACCAAATAAAATAACAAAATCGGCCAAGTGCGAGTAGGACTCGCGCACGAAGGGTCCGTACCGTGTTGGAGCACTCTCAGCCCCATTCCTCTTGCTAATATTAATAGAGAGCAAAAAAAATCTTAAAAATCACTTTTGTTGAATGGGAGCCCCCCTCAAATTATTTATTTTTATTTATTTTTAGTATTTGTTGTTATAGCGGCAACGGAAATACATCAACTGTGAAAATTTCAGCTCTCTAGCTATCACGGTTCATGAGATGCAGCCTGGTGACAGACAGACAGACGGACATCGAAGTCTTAGTAATAGGGTCCCGTTTTTACCCTTTGGGTACGGAACCCTAAAAATCAAGACAGAATGTTGTGAACAAACAAGTGAAACCGGCAAAACTACGCCTCGCCGTGTACAGACACAAATACACACACAAACACGTACAACGAAACTACGCCTTGGCTCGTCAATCCAACTATGGCGGCGCAACACCGACGCACTCACATATGTATAAAAAACCGGCCTCACTTGTCTATTCGAGTTCCGTTCCGTCTTGATTTTTTTATTTGGTCTGAGAATGTACAGTTAGACTGGTGCCACACGGGCTTCATCGCCGCGACGCCGCCGCGACCAGTGTTGCCTTAGACACTGCTGACATCTAGACATTTAGCGAAAAAAAAGGTTTTAGGGATAACCGTGTTACCTTAAGCTTAAGATGAGTAAAATCTCTCAAATACATTCTGATTTTGTGTGATCCAACCGCGAAACCAGATCGTGTTAGCGGTCCAACTTTTTCCCCGCTAACCGATGTCGCCCATGTGGCACCAGCCTTACAGTTCAATATTATTATGACTCAAAACAGTTACTGATAGGATCATGTAGACCCTATCCACCAAACGCAAACGGCTGTTAGTAGCCAAATGCAAATCAGATAGTATGTTAAATTACTGGCCACCAAAATATAGGCTTTACTAGAGCGGGGAACTGGGGGAAATACCCCCTATTTCCCCCAAATGGGGGGAAATTTTCTGTTCTGTTTTCTGTTTATCAGCCGATTTCTATATTTGGCAAGATCGTTTAATAACTAAATATTAACAGAACTAACTCGGTTAAGAGCAAGTCGAAATATTGGCTTATGAAGACTCAGTTAAGGAGATTTTCACGTATTATACTGTTCGAAGAACTACTAGTTATAAAACAGTTTGATATTACTACGCCCCAAGCGTGAGTCTTACTGACGCCCCTGTTAGATCCTCAGATGGGTTATGTTTCCAGAGCTGAAGTTGATAATACAGAGACGGCAACTTTGTGGTCTCTATTATCTCAACACAAGTTTCCATTACCTTTAGTGTATTGAGATGGAAATAAGTTCATCGACTAAGATAAATATACAAAGTAATATATAATATAATCGACACATTTATAAAAATATCAATCATATTGTCGTGAAAAAGCGCTATTCCAGGGTCCGGTAAGACAAGAACCACTCATGTTAGTTTTTTAACGGCAAAGAAGCGTGCAAGCTTTCGAGTGTCCTGAATTAAAAGGAAATAGGTGTAGAAGGAATGCGAAATATCATGAGATATACAATACTAATTTGGTATCACTTCTAAATATTTTAGGTACTTTTTATACACAAAACATTCAACAACAATATTTTTAAATTAATATAACAAATAAATATTTAGTAATGAAATAACACGCCTAAAAATATGAAGCCTCCCACGGAACGTTATAAAATAATGCTCCACATTCATAGCTCCCACTAGGCTATAGTGTTACGGAACACCCAAAAACTAGAACAATTAGCACCTATCCTCAAAAAGAAACATAAATCCGTAAAAAATAGGTATTTTAAGAAATCTCCCAGATCGATTAAACAAACTTTTCATTAATAGCATCAAACCTCCCAACGTTGCTGCAATAAATCGTAAGAAAACTCGTTGTAAATCGATAGAATAGGATTTCAATCCGGCAGAACGTGAACCGAATGCGATTCCGGCGATACACGTAAACTTCTATTATATTCGAGAAATGTGGGTCTCGTTTGCGGCGCATCTTCGACACACCATGCAGAGATTGAAAACTACCGTGTTAAATAGATGGATATATAAGATTACGTTTTTATAGATTTTAAAAATTCACTAACTTAATATAGGCAAAAACAAAGATGTATAACAAGGTGCGGCCTTATCCCTAAAAAGAGATTTACCAAGCTTTTGTGTTCCGGATTAAAAGAATGTTCCCAACGTCATTTTATATTTGTAATCTTAATATCTCAAAATGATCAACGCGCTATTGTGCTCTGATTCCGAACTAGTTCAATATTCTTAATAGTGGTGACTTGTCATGGTGCCATAACATGTCACAAGTGATGAAGTAATGCTATCAGGTAACATATAGTATTTGCTCATCTGGACAGTAAATTATAAATAAAATTGGGGAGAATATCAAAGATAAAGCTACCACAGTAAAGTTTTAATGATAATTGACAACATCATGTTTTTTTTTTTTGCAGAATTTCAACATAGTTTTGATGAATGTAACGCTTTAACATCATCTGTAGTTTAAATTGACATGTTTCATTCTTATTTTATTCGAATCAAGTAGCATATTTCAAGATGCTACGCTATTTTAGCAACGGAAATCTTGTGAGCAAGATTTGGTAATGTTTTCCTCAAAAGAACAGATATCCATTCAAATTTCCTGCCGCGAACCATAATCTTGATAAAACGTATTCGACACCTAACTCCACCCTAAAATATGGGTCATTTCGCACCCCCTGCCCGATCCGAACATCTCTGTAACACGGTCTCCACGGCGAAATGTGCGGATTTATTAAAATAACCGCAGACCGAGTGTAACCCGGGTCCCTAGTACCCGGGTACCCGGTACCCTTGTACCCGGTTATTGGTTATCGGCACCGATCGGCTGAAGCCGGGTAAAATGATGCATGGCCGGATAAGACAATGTAGCGGAAGGGAAAGGCGCACCCGGCAGCCCGGGTCGACCTTTCAATTTCCTTGATTGTTCTGTACGACGACGGTCGGCGGGTTTATTTCTTTATCTACACGACCGCGATGATTTCTTATGGTCAGTACACAGTCCGGTTGGAATTGCGGAGTGCTTTTGCCTGACCCGGATAAGAGCAAATGAAAATTGCCTCCGTAATAGATACGGGTCTGGTGTTAGCTGACTACGCTATGAGCGTTTGCCCTAATGATTTTATGCTTAGTTCTAATTCTTTTGTGTCTTTGTTGTTATAGTAGGTACGAGTATTTGCACATTAAGCAAGAGTATTTTTTACAGACTATGTAATGGATAAATCTGTAAATGTAGAATATCAATTTAATTATTTTAATAAAATATTGGCAATATTTATAAGATATTTTCGGTATTGGTTTGATTAAGTATTTCTCTACAACGACCATGATATAGTCAAATGCGATTTTGATTTACTAGAAAATATAAATTTAAGCTTAAAATATTAAGATGTAAAATATTTATTTACATTTAAATTTTTCTAGGGGATATAAAGTATATCCACGATGCTCATTGATAAAGAATTGATTTTAAGTTCAGAAGTAGGTACAAACTATAACAAACATTTCATTTAATCTATTTAAATCAGGGATTCCACTTTAATGAAAAAAATTTGCATTTAAAAAATGTGAACTTACTCGCGTTTTGTTAGCCACTTAACAACTATTGAAAGTGCACGAACGAACCGATTCGAGTCGTCTCACCGCTTCCGATTTAAATTGGTGCGCTTACTGAACTTGCAACTTTGTTCCAATTTTAGAAATGAGTACAAGTCCATTCTTTTTGTTGCCATAAAATGAAACAAATTATTGTTTTACATTAAATAAATAAAATGCACTACTAATCTAAAGTATGGAAAAACTGTGTGAAAAATGTAAATGAGTTTAGGAGTAAACTGGTATAGAATGTAGTATTATTATATCTTCTTTCATTGAATTTACCAAGTTATAAGGAATGACAGAGATGAATGGAAGTAGTGTATAATGTAACTTCACATCTGCAGACTTGTACGATTCGGCAATCATACAAGTCGCCAGATGTGAAGTAAGCTACAAGCTGCGCAATATCCAATCCTGATTGAAGCTCACAAAGCTGCGCGTTGATCGGGTTTCTCGTAGCTTGTAGCTATTTTCACATCCGCAAACTTGTATGATTCGGCCTATTTATACATGGTGTACTGACACTACAAAAGCAAATGAAAAAGATATTTAATTTTTCTGTTTTTTTTAGGGTTCCGTACCCAAAGGGTAAAACGGGACCCTATTACTAAGACTTCGATGTCCGTCTGTCTGTCACCGGGCTGTATCTCATGAACCGTGATAGCTAAGCAGCTGAAATTTTCACAGATGGTGTATTTCTGTTGCCGCTATAACAAAAAATACTAAAAATAGAATAAAATAAATATTAAAGGGGAGCTCCCATACAACAAACGTGATTTTTAGGAGTTTTTTTGCTCGCTATTAATAACGGCAAGAAGAATGGGGCTCCCATACTGTACGGAACCGTTCGTGCGCGAGTTCGACTCGAACTTGACCGTTGTTTTTTTTTATAATTTCCAGATTAGCTAAGAAAATTGTCAAATGCCCAAATACAATGTCACAATTGTAAACTTTTCTTTTGCGTTAAGATTAGCTCTCTGTTAGGAAAAATCAATGACAGGCAGTTACTGCACATTACACTACGCTATATTATATACCATAGACTATTTATACTATGCGTTAAATTCTACTCGGTCAACTATGAGCTCCTGAAAATAAAGTGTCAGCCAGCCTTTTCTGAAGCCCGCCAATATATAGCTTACGTCGACGTCGTCTACTCGTCGACCCGGCGATGATTGATACCTCCGCCGGACCGGATAAGACAACGTGCCGGAAGGAACGACCGGCCGCCGGACCCGACACAAAGCTGACCCGAGCTAGGCCGTTTGTGCCGGACCGACATTTCCGCCTGTAGAGATCTGAGACAAGACTTCTCCTTACTCAGTGCGCGAGACTCTTATATGTAGCAAAAATATCATACACCGATAAAAATAAATTTACAAAACATAATTTGCGAAATACAGTGTTGTGTGACACATATGAATAAATAAAATCTTTCGTGATTTCATTCTTATTATTATTCACAGCTTTCTTTATCCCACTGCTGAGTATAGGCTTCTCTTTTACTGTGGCATCTACCTCGGTTGTGTGCCAGTAGTGTGCATGTACGACCCGCAATTTTGACCATATCGTCGACCCGTCTAGGAGCTGGACGAACAACGCTCCGCTTATATTGTCTAGGCCGCCATTCTGTGACCATAGTGCCATTGACATACATTCATATTGATTTCATTTCCATCAGTACAATTCAGTGTCGTGCCTAATTAGGTCCCTGCCTTCGAGCAAATAATATATCTACAGAGCTACAGTCCCTAAGTGAACGTAGTAAAAAAATGTCCAAGCGTAGTCATACATACTGAGATATTTACAGTAAATAATTCACAATAATCATATTTTCTCGAATCCTGACGTTATGTCACCTAATTACTATTACTATTGTAACCAAACATTTTGGAATCGCGCGGCGTTGTAGTCGGCTTGCAATCGCCTTACGACTAACTAAAAAGCCTGCCCACTACATCTGGGTTTTCGCTCGGACACTTTTTGTGCACGATTGTGACTCTACAGATATTAACTCGAAGGTCCCTGCTAGATCAAGATGACATGACCAATAACGAGATCTGTGGTTCCGCCAAATAATATGGCACGTTGGACAGATGCATGCCGGATAACTTGGCGATATGGACTGCTTCAACTGGATGTGTGTTGTTTTTGAGGAAATGTGGGGTAATTTTGGGAGTTAAAGCTTGTGTTTTAGGGGAACATTCTTTTGGTGTTTTTAATATTTATTGTCGGGAGTAGATAGTAAATGAAGTTAGATTCTAACTAAAATGAGTATTGTGACGAAGAAAAGAAATTTGGGTATACTTAGTTCTATACCTACTTTGAATAACGAACTATTTTTGCGAGACTAACTTATTAATTAAAAATATCTTTTTAACTACGACACATTTTGAAAAGCCAAACGCTGTTTTATGTGCTTTTCTCCATATTTAATGGTGAAGTGGAAAAAAAATCTGGTTAAATTTTAAAACTTACTAAGAGTTCAATTTCAAATCACACCAAATCACATCCAAGTAAGTAGGTTCATTGAGCATAGAACATAATGTGCTGTTTAAACAAAAAGTATTTGTTGTATTCTGCTGCAATGTTCTATAAATAATTCAATTAACATTTTTTTCTTTCATAACTCCAAACTTGCTACGAAAATGACAAACCATTCCATTCTTGACTTACAATATAAAATATCTATTATCGTCTTCATAGACTCAATAAAACTTGCAGAATAGACAGGAAAATTGAAAAACCAACTGTATATAGGTACATTACACGGAATAGCCTTATTCACCGCGACCGAGCCCTAGCATTGTTCTTCGTCACGAATATTATTTTCGTCACAGGAAATGGAAGCCAGAGAATTATTAATGGCGTATCTAATGTGATATTTATTTATCTTATACGGCAAATGCGCTAAGGGATGTGATCCAGATATATGGTTTATTTTATTTTTGAAATCGGAAAAATGGTTCGGCTTATGGGCTGTCAAATATGCAAGAGCTATGGGAGGGGGTTTGGTGAAGGCGTACGTAAATTCGCAAATATTTAAATAAAAGGTGTTTACATTTATCTTCTTTCTGTATTTACAAATATAATTGCAGTGTCAGTAGAAAAAACACTTGTCCTGTAGATATTGTTATTCTCAAAAAATAAAAATACTAGACTGTACCTAGGGAGAGAGACGTAGAAGTTCGACCATCACTCATCTGATAACCAGATGAGGCATACTTTTAATGAAATGTTTTTAACACACAAACACGCCTATGAAACTCGTAGCTTGCCTATCAAAAAGTGTTCATGACTATATTTAATTCTATTATTATTAATTATATTTTTTCAATGGTTTTCTTTACCTTCACTCTTTTAACAGTCGGTATTTTTTTACTCCAACTGATAGTTTTCAATGTAGAAAATATGCTTTGGTAGGTTTGCTTACTTATTTTTGTTCATGGTGCCTTGCAAGCAAATTTAAACAAATGTGTTAAGTACCACATGGTCTGATAACCAGCCAAAATTGGTATCGAAAGATAATTTAATTACATTGGCTTGCCAAGAAAAAACCGTTCATGAAATATTTTTAATTTAGTAAAAAATAGCTATGAGCTCTTTTCGATAGGCAAGCTATCTTAAACAGGTTTGTAAATAAATAATAATTGATAAAAAACATGTCTCATTTGGTCATCACATCGGTGAAAGATGATCTTCAACAGCTCTTAGACCAACCGTAAGTAACATATTATGACTAAGTATAAATTCTTTTCTCCAAATGAAAAAAGAGACGAAAGTGGCATAAGGAATACGGAAAACCTTGTGTTCTGGAGTATGTAGGCTTCATGATATTAGTAAAATATGAAGATTATATTATATTTTAACTAGACGAGCCGCCCCGGCTTCGCACAGGTATATTATACATACAAACATTCCTCTTGAATTACTCTATCCATTAAAAAAAACCGCATCAAAATCCATTGCGTAGTTTTAAAGATTTAAGCATACAGACAAACAAACAGACAAAAATAGCGACTTTATTTTATACTATGTAAGGATGATACGAAGTTATTGGAATCCCAACATCATCTACTAAGATTTTAGTATCCCAATAAATAATATCAAGATAGGTGAGCGTACAAATCTTAAATATTTGCAATATTAACACTATACTTCGCAAACAGCTACAATATCAGTTAAACTATGCAAATTTCCACTTGCTCAAACACAATCAAGCTCAAGGGTCCTAATAAACATATCAAGAATCAGACGCGCATGTAGGACTTCTATGGGGGTCCCGACCCCCTGTTATCACGGGAAAGGGGCCCATTATGAAATATGAGGGGCATTTTGCCTCGATATTCGTTTTAAGGGGTCCTGGTTAATCTCAGAATGAACACGGAAATACCTCGTTCTGACTCAAGATAGGATTATTTTCGGAGGCAAATAACATTAAAATTATAATCCTTCTGTCAGCGGGGATTTCTATTTTTGTTGAATCTTCCCGCCGGCAGATAATGCTCGTTTTTATTCGTTTATTGAACGGCATAAAGTTGAATTGTTTGGAGTGTCTTTCTGAAGACACGTTGACGTCGTTATCTCGGAATGTAGACAAAATGAGACAGTCAAGTGTTTAAGGAAAGGATGTTTAATGGCGCTGGGAGAAGAAAATAAAATTTTCACAATAAAATCTTTTTCGCAACTAACTTTGAAGTTAAAATGTGTACCTATTGTGTGAGTATTGTAATTGAACAGATTTTGCAGAAACCATTACTTCAATTTTGTGTTTGGACTTTAATATAGCTATAGAGTAAAGTTTGAAGCATGAAATGAATGCAAAAATCACTGCATAAGCGCATAGAATGCTTATATTATGTCGGTTCTACGTAGATCGTAAAATGAAGACCGCATATTGAAGTGCTGTATGCTCCCCACTACACAGGTAGGTACTTCTAAGTTTTTAGTACAAAATAAGTGCGATACTAAAAAGCTATATAAATATTTTCTTCTATGATAGCGGGCCCACCAATATATACAGACCTCTCCGATTTCGCCAGCTTATGAGAAGGAGTCACCAGTTGGTTTTTCCTAGCATTGCTTCTTAAATTTAATCTTAAATAGGTACCTTTCCTCTCAAATAATTCTAAATGGTTGTGCGTGAAAAGAGCCACCTGATAGATTAGTTCGCACGGCAGTGGCAGTACGCGCAGTTCCCTAAAGAGCTCCACACAAGACACGTCGTCCGAAACCCCGAAAATGGCCCGCACAGCCCGTTTTTGCATGGAAAAAGCTCTCTTGTACTCCGCGGCGCGGCCCCACAATTCTAATCCGTACGTAATATTACTATGGATTGTGGCAAAGTAACAAGAGCGCACAACGTCCCGCGTGGCCGTGCTCGCGAGCCGCCTGAGCGCGAAGCACGAGCGGCTCAGCTTCCCACATAGCTCCTGTATATGTGACTCCCACGTGAGGGCGCTATCTATGTGGAACCCTAGTAACTTTGTTGAGTTGACCTGCTGGAGCGCGGTGTTTCCGATCGTTACCGAGTACTTAGCTTCCGATCTCCCGTTGAGATTAAAAGTCAAAAAGCAGGTTTTATCTTTGTTCAGTGCTAGGCCATTCGACTTAAACCACTCATCGAGTTCACTAACAGCAGAGTTTATCTTATGATGCAGCTGAGTAGATGATGGCGCAGTAATCACTGCGGCCACATCGTCAGCATACATGTATATCTCCGCGTCGACGATGGCATCTGGCAAGTCATTCAAGAGAAGACTGAACATAGTGTTCGAGAAACAGGATCCCTGGGGCACGCCTATCTCGTTCTCGAGCTCGTCGGATGAGACGCGACCCTTGTCCCCCACGACGACTTGCGTTCTTCCTGACGTAAAAGAGATTATCAACGACCCGGAAGGGCCGCGCATTCCGTGGAAACCTAATTTTTGAGCAATGAGTCGGTGGTCCGCCGTGTCAAAGGCGCGTGATAGGTCGCAGCAGACCAGAGCGACCTGCAATCCTGCCTCCCGAGCTTTTAGAATCTGCCACACTACTTCGTGCACTAAGTCTGTGGTTGAGCGCCCGGCCCGGTATGCGTATTGCCTATCAGATAGGGTGTCTCTTTGGAGCGCGTAGTAACCCTTCTATTAAGCCCTACTTCAAACACCTTGCTAATAGCTGGAACAAGAGAGATCGGACGGTACGACTTAAGATCAGACTTTTTCCCTTTGCCCTTGTAGAGGGGGCAAATTTTTACTTTTTTAAGAGCTGATGGGTACACTCCTTTACGCATGCATAAGTTGAAAAGTCTACTTAGAACAGGTGCTAAAGGCACTATACCCGATTTTATAAGATCGGCTGACAGGCCGTAAAGGTCGGAACTTTGTTTTGGGGCAATGCGCTTAGTAGCTATCGTAACAATTTCGCTAGGTGAAAAGGGTTCAAGTCGGATTGATACATCGCTGGCGGATGAGTCGTCACCCAGCGCCGCTAACGCGCGACTATTGTTTGCCACAGGAGCCCCAGATTTTATCGCAGCTGAAACAAATTCAAGGTTCAGCGCGTCAACCAAATGTTTTTTGGTATCGAATTGCTGACCACACTCGTCCCGTACCAGATCAGTGAAGTCAACTCTTTCGCGGGTTCCGCGCCCCAGCTCCGTGTTAATTACGCGCCACATACAACGCGGGTTATTTTTTATAATATTTGAGTAAAATGTTACACGCTTAGTTTTTAGTAACTTTAGATATTTGAGCGATATTTCTTCATACTTGACCCGTAGCGGTTCGTTGGTAGGAAATATTTTTCTTAATCGAGCGATATCATTCAGTAGATGTTTCAAATTATGTACTTCGGTATCGACCCAATGCTTACTACTTAAATTGGACCGTTTTTTTTGCGGAAAACACGTATTAAAATAGCTAATATACGTTAAGATCAATTTCGCCGAATGGATAAACTGGATAACCTAACAGCAAGGTTTTACAATCACTAGACCTTTATTTGGCTGTGGAGGAAGACCTGATTTTACTTTATATCACCATTTTATTTCACTTTAAATCACTTTATTTCATTACCTGCGTATAAATGATTCTCACGATTGAATATAATAAAATTAGAAGAATAATAGATATTTGACAACGACATCAAACCAGCAATAGTACCATTTGCAGTCCATGTAGATATTGATTAGTCTACAAATAGTGCATCTATTTCTACTACAAATCAATATCCACGTTGACTGCAAATGGTGCATCAATTTGTAGACTACTGCACGTCTGGTGTCGTCAATTGTGAGGAGCCAAGTTGTCCATACAAAAACAATAAGCTGTTATCTCTACCTCTAAATGTTATCCGATTCAAATGATTTTTTCTTTCTTGTTATCACCACTTCAATCGCTAGGCATATACATATGTCTTAGATTTTACAGTTTTTTAATGAGCTTAATGACTGTCTGTATGGCTTTTTCTGAATCTTCATCGATATTTAGGCTTATAACTTCAAGGTCATTTAAAAAACTGTAAAGCTAAGACGTATATACGATGTATTTGACATTGAAGCGTTTTGTATGTATTGAAATGTATTATTGCGAATTGCATTAAAAATGTGCCTTGTAACAGTGGTGTTATCAATAAATGACTATGACTATGACTATGACTATAATCCTTGCGATTAAAGTGGTGATAAAAAGAAAGAAAAAACATCCATTCAAATCGTATAATATAGAGGTACATAACAGTTTTTTTTTTGTATGGACAAGTTGGCGCCTTACTCGTACAATTGCCTATTCTTGCCAAAGACAGTAGGTATGAACGAAATCAATCAAGAGCGAGTCGAGATAGTATAGGGTTTTCAAATTTCGGAGAACTACTAGTTATTAGTTCTTTCGATCAACCAGGATCTATCCACGTTGCAGTATAGCTCAATTTTTGAATAGCATAGCTTCAAATGTAGGACACCGGGTATAATATCGGAGGAGGTGAGGTGAATCGTAAAATTTTATAGTCACTCCGTTTTATTGCTTTAATTCTTTGCGATTTTATAGCGTCTTTTCAATTTTGATTACCTTTTCGTCGAGTGTTTCAGTTTAAAGTTAAATGTGCAAGATTCAAATTATTTTCGTTGGGCTGAAAATTTCTTAGCATTTGTGACCGTAATTTGTGAATTAAGATTTGAAAATTTAACATCGAATTTTGGTTTCTAAAGAATGTATATTGAAGTTCAATTTTGCCCAAATTCAAATAATAAACATGAGAAAGAAGATTTAAAAATTAAAGGAGAAACGGACACCGGGGATTATGAACCTTTTATTTTTAGCAAGTGCATGCATGCTAATAAATACATTCTCAATACTTGCTCTTGTGTGCACTTAAAGGTTGTTACGATCATGACCATATTTAATGCATCTATAGCACAAACGATTGGTCATTTTAAGCGATTTTATTAATTTATTTTTATTCAATCTGAGTTGTGGGGTCATATACCTTTTATTAAACGGTTTTATTTAGCTATGAAAGATTGATCTGATAGTTTGGTACACCTTAATGAACAGAGGAATAAGATTTTACTAAATGATATAACGGTTTAGTAATTTCTTATTCCGAATTTTATGCCCTAACGACTCCGCATAAAATTACCTAATGCTATAAGCACGGATGTTTTCAAATAATGTAACGATAGGCAAACCATCGCATTGTGCCAAAACATTCACAAATATGGTATAATGTATATGTTATGAGCAACGTCCCGCATATACTCGTACTTAAGTACAGTAGCACCACCTAACAAAACCAAGTACGGTATTATTATTTTTTAAAGAAATATATGGAATTTGTTCTAATTAATTAAGCTTAGTTATCCTCTCCATCCTAAGGTTGCCTGGCAGAGATCGTTATTAGCGATAAAGCCGCCCATTGTTATAGTTTTATATGTTTGTTTCTTTTTATTGTTATTTCTTGGTGTGCAATAAAGAGTTGATCAACATTTAGTCAAACTACGCTACGAGCGCTCCAAATTAAGCAACGTTCCGCACGGTGAGCATTTGGATGGACGACCGCGGGTGGCATTTCCTAACTGAGCGCTACTGTGGCTCGGATGACACGTTAAACTGTAGGTCCCATTTGATTTAAGCGTTTGCCATGTCCGAGACGTTCGGGCGGCCTAAAAGCTAGCCACCCGGCCTATACGAACTTACTTTTAATAAAGAGTTTATCTATCTAAGCAACGTAGATATTAAATAAGGTCACATTACTAGATCTATATGCTTCCGACATACATCCTAGTTTGGAAAACAATAGTCAATGGGAAGGGACCATTTTGCTATAAGTTAAATTAATGTACTTACTCTGTATTTAACAAGTAATCTGATATTCCGGTGAACACATTGCATGGTATTGGTTTTAATATTCATTTAGGTGTTTATTTTCTGATTAACCTAGTTTTTGACAATAGCGTGCATGATGATGACCAGGGACGTGATCTAAGATTTAACACGTTTACTTAAAATTTACTTAATTCTATATTTGAACATATTCTGTATTGTTATGTAAATTGACTCAGAGGATAAGATAAACGTATTTTGATTTTTTAGTTGCCGCGGCAAAATGATAATTTTGTCCGTTTATTTAGGATGTGAACTAAAATATTTTTTATTTATTTAAATGACGCTACATTTTTATCTAACAGTTTTAAATTAAGCATCGATGGTCGATAAACATAAGTACTGCATCCCTAGACCCTCTTCGACCCTAGACGGAGGTCAGTCGACCACAGAGAGTGGTAACGCACGTGAGGCGACCACTAATTGACTAATTGGGTTACTAACACCTATACAATTACTATACAACAGTACATTACAACATAATTACAAGGGAGCATAGTTAATGTTACTCCGGGGACTCAGTGCAATTGTAGCCCTTAATTGCAAAACTTGATTGTGTATTATGAATCAATACTTTTATAACTTATGTGTATTTAAGCCCAATGGATTGCAGAACAAATCGTATGACCTATCAATATATAGCATACGATTTGCTTGTGCGGTTCCGTAGTTGACTGCAACCTTATAGCGCAGACTACAGAAGGTATCATCGGGCGATACATATATGTACATACTGCGGCAGATTATATGTCGGTGGCTACTAAATGTACATCATAAAAAATATAAAGAGAGTATTTTCTTTCATAGAAGTACATTGAAACAGATATATAATAGAGATGGTCATGATTAGATTAGCAGAGCGACGATGCATAGCTGTTAAACGCTATGTAAGTAACACCTGACGTGAAAACATTCTATAGATTTTTTTTCGCACTCATCGAAAACTTTGTAGTAACAAAAACTTTTTAAAAGTTTTATTAAGTATATGTATTCATGTAGGCATAGAAGCATTGAGAGATGTGTAAAAAAAACGCGTGTATAAAACGCTAGTTTGAAACCGGCCTTATTCAAACAGCGGCAGGCACGGTGGTAAATCAGAACGACACAATGCGGCGCCGTCGCCTGCCGCTTCCGCCGGTCACCTCGCACCTTTGTACTCGTACGTGTTGCCACCGGGCCATGACACCCTGCGCGCTATGCTTTATACTTCCGCCCTTAGCTTATTATTTGGAACTCTCGCATTTGTGTGTTCCATATATGAACCGGCATTTAAAGCAACCCAGAATGTTGCTGTACGTAACCGTAGTAAAGTTATTTCAAGGCAACGGTAACGAATAGTCAAAAGAAAACTAAATTGAGTTGCATCCAGACCATTTCGGATCAGATCTTACCTAGGTACTATGTTTTTATGGTATCTTGTTTCTCTGAAACTTAAATTACTGGTATTTTCTCGAAACAGACTAGTACTCTATGTGATTGCAATGCATATTGCCAAAACATGCAACGCATATTTTCTTATATTTATTTGGAAATGATTTGAGCTCGTTTGTTTAAGACTACTCATAGTTAGATTGCCAAATCGAGCCTAAAAATCTATTATATAAGGAAATAGTTTTTTGACGAGCAAGGAAGTAATAAGTTATCCTTAACACTTTGGCTTAGGCGTGATTAACTAAAACATTTTTCAAAGATTTGACCAAAAGTAACACTGTAAAAATAAACACTACTTGCTCCTATCTTGAAATAGTTTTACCACCATTTGTTACATGGTAAATTTTAACAAATAATACAAATTATTTCGAAACTAAATATACAGTATTTTGCTTCTACATTATCTTTTTCGTGTACAAAATACAACTACTTCAACCGAGATAATAAATCTTTGAACTATAGCTGCCTTTGAACGGTTTAGTTACTTGAATCTCTAATGGAAGAAACTGAATCGAAGAGATCGTTTCCAGTGTTAAAGACGGCAGATACAACTATATAAAAGCTATTAGGTACATAATAATTACTAAAAATAATAAAAAAGAATCGTTTTTTTTAATGTAAACTTTAACTTATAATTAAGTCACAAAGTATTATCATACTACTACACGGGACTTATCGCGCAATAAAACTTGAGATATGAGCTAATTAAGTACCTCTTTTTCTCCTCCCGACGTTTCGACCAAGTTGCATTGGTCGTGGTCACCACGGGCAGACTAAATGCGACGCCGTATCACTCAAATTGAAATTGTCACCGCGACACACCACACTGACAGTGTCTGTAAAGGTCTTAATGCCTACACCCGCAGTTTGCACTTGTTGACTATAGGATTCCACGACACTGATAGTTTGAAACCATCCACTCGGTTGAAATTACGATGTTTTTTAATTTCTACGGCCTCACGAACTATTCTTGAGAAATAGTGACGATCAGTAGAGAGAACTTTCGGGTCGTGGAGCTTGATCCAATGACCAGTTCCTCCGTCAAGCAAATGCTCGGCTATGGCAGAGTAATGTGTTTAAAATGTGTTTTTTTTAATGTGTTCAAATCGCGAAAGTTTAAAAATAACACAAGTCACAAAGTAATCCAAACTTTGCACAGTGCTATTATTTTGATGGGTTTCGTTGGCTACGTCACACTTATTAAATACTAAGGTTATAAATATTATCGTTACGTATTTAGCCTAGTTTATTTGTAAGATCAATAAAGAGTTCTCAAGCAATCTAACTATCTATTTGAACTTCTAAATGAAAAGCAGTCCACATAATTTCCACTAATTGTGTCATTAGGCAGGTTAATCCGAAGCTTAATGGGAGTGCACGAGGAGTCAGCCCCTTATACTAATTACTTAAATTGACATTTTCAATCTTGGCAATAAATTTAGCCTCGACAGGCTAAGAGCGGATAAAGTTTGACTGATTTGAAGATTAAGTTTTACTCGTATATAACAAATTAAATTGAGTGTATTTCTTGCTGCGTATTTCTGTGATCGAATCATTTACATAATATACAAAGGTATGTTGCGTGTGTGCTAAAAGCGACATCGAGATTTGAATCAAATGTTATAAAGGAAGACGGGTTTTTTATATAAATTAAGAGATTTGACTCCACACAGATCTTTTTTTATAGTTTTGATTTCGTTAAAAATACACGCACTTGGAGCAAGTGAGGTATGAAAATCGATGACTCAGGAATTTTAATTCTTGGCTAATTAGTGACTCAGCCTGGGTAGCACGGCAAGGGGAGAAAACCTTTTTATCCACTTTTAATGTCAGCTGTCATTGTCAATCCAAACTTTATTTTCTCTTCGAGGGGATATAATGTTATTCCCTTTGCTATGCTTCCCGTGCAGAGTTACATGAATATTCAAACTCTCCTTTTAAATGTCATCATGTGATTCATACTCATATCTCAGTTTCATCAAATATTCGATATGTCAGCCACTACTTAGTGATAAATTAAACAGCGCTATTATAATTAAATGATCGTGACTGGCGGATATCAAACACATTCTTATTATACAAAGCATAGCAAATAGCTAAAACACACTAAATCAGAGACTGTTTTTTAAGCATTCATTTCAGTTCATTCATTCAGTCCACTCGCGAACTATAGTAGAAAAACCTGTATTTATAAGAAACTGTCAAGCTACACAAAACTAACATGGTTAAGAAGGCGGCGCGGAGGTTTCAAACTCCTTTTCACAGCTAATAAGAGTCATCTTATTTTGCAAAAAATGTTGTAAAAAGGTATTTTTGGGTATCCCTATATTTAGATAAAATTGTGATAAAAAAGTACTTTTTAAGTATATTTGGGTAGTTCAGGCTACACGCTGGCAACTTAAAATTTTCGATTTACGGCGAACTCTTGGTGAAATATGGTAAAAATACCTACCGAGAAGTATTTTTTTAGGGTGCTTCGGTATTTTTCTGAAATTTAATCTGATCACACTGCACCATAACCAGTTTTTTCACTCGAATTAACCCTGAATACAGTACGCTTTTTTTTTGGGCAGTCGTGTGACAAATAAGTGGTTTTCTGTAAATTCGGTTTACAGACGATAATTTTACGTGATAAAGTCATAAAACAACATTGTTGAATCAACAACTGACACAAATCGAACGCTTGTCGAGGCCAATCGTGCCTCTCTATCAATTTTTCCGCGCTCTCGCTTGCACGTTCAGAAGCCGACGTTCATCGATTTATAAGACGTTGTCACGTTAAAAAAAGTTTTCCAAAAAGCAGGCAGTTTGTGCCAGTAATGGATCAATGTAAGCTCACTAACCTACTGGAAAGTAATTCATTTCAGCACAGCAGACGAGGCAGTAAGCGGGTTTGACGGCGCGGCCGGGCGCCGGTCAACTTTGTTTAATGGATAGACGCTCTGTTGACTCACTTATTTTGATTTTACGAGCGATTTCATACAATAAAGAGGGCTGTAGTTAAACATGGAATTAAGTAGGCTTTTAGGATTTTGAACACGAGTTTAGGCGGCGATGTGAAAGTTTGATGGGTTTGTTTCAATAAAACGTAGGCAAATGATGGATGGATGAATTTTGGAATGAATGGATTGATAAAAGCGTAATGTTCAGTAGTGGTTTGATCAGAATATGAAAATGGTTTACTTGTGTGCAATTTTCTTTAAATCCAAGAGGAATTAAAAAAAAAGCGAAACTGTTTAATTTACTACTATGTATCAATATAATAAAGATAACTTTTTAAAAAGCATGAAACAATAAATTGTGTTCAGTAACAAATGAACATGAGTTGTATAACTTCTAGGGATATAAATACTGATGTCTTATGTAAGAGTATGTTAACTTTTTTTTTGTTCGCAAAGAACCACATTTTTTTTCATTAATTACTACCTCAAAATTAACAAGAGGACTATAACAATTTTCCAAACATTGCATCAATTCAACGCTAAACGTCCTCCTCACGTTCGCAAGTCCAAGTAAAACAGACAAGTTAAACATTTGTCCGCGGACCGGGGCACTAATGGAGCCAGTCAATTACTTAAGACCGGCCAACTCGATCATAAATCCGGACTATCGATCAAAGTTCGCTGTGTCCGGGGCGGACGCTATCCTCTTGGATCTACTGTGAAAGTTCTTTGAAGCTTACATCAAAAATAATCACATTATTTTTGTTCCTACTCGATCTCTGCAAAAAAGTTTCTAGTTTCGTTCGTTTCTCTATGTTTTGGTTTGGTTTTATGTGCATCATAAATTTTCGTGATTTCAATATAAAGTATATTGACTATGGTGAAATGGTGCCAAAAACAATTTTCACTATTTAGTTCAGTAGTAAATTATTTTCAGAAAATTGATAATGACTGCAGCGCCTACAAAATCCGAATAGCAAACATCCCTACTTACGCTAACATGCTACGAAATTTTTATCAAAAAAATCTGAATCGATGTTATTATACAAAAAATCACCTTCGAATCAGTTTGCAAAAATGCCTCAAAATGAACAAATTTATTCACATTTTCTTTTTAACAAGTTATCCATTTTAACAAGTCTCCAACAGTATCGTTGTGAAAAAATGTTTTTATATCATTTTCAATAAAAGCTCAAGTGTGGACTTTCACAGTAGCGTAATCGTCCCGGACACGAATCGACCCATATTATATACGCCTTTGTGAACTTACGCTCGCGTCTTACAAACGAAAGATTGATTTATTATATCGTCGGGGCCATTTCATCGGTCAGTTATTGAATTTCCTCAGGTTAGAAGCTATTACGTGACGTCACTTGACAAATTTCGCCCGACCATTTACATGATAAAGTGGGAAAATTGCGCAAACGAAAGATAATATTGTTGCTCAAAAATATCTACATCTATCAAGATATACTTCGTGAGTTATTCTATTTTGGCTGTCAATTTTTCATCAAAAAAAGTTTTGTTATTCAGCTTACGAAGATATTATTGAAATAAATCCAAACGAAATTTGATGGCTAACCCTGGTCAGAGTTTGGATTATAACCGTACGATTGTGAAAATACTTGCAAATCGCCGAGATATTTCAAACAAGAGTTTGCGTAACCATCACCTTTAAATCAGAGACTACTGAATTTTGTTAGATACTCAATACTTTATGTTATACCAAAATTTCCTGCCTGCCTGAAATACGTTTATTTAACGTTGAAGAAGTTGTTTTTCCCGCGTAATACCAGTAGTTACGCGAAAGGAAAGTTATGAAAGATTAACACGAAATTACTTCTTGTCTAATGAATTCGGTAAAGTTCTTCAGAAATAACTACTTGCAAAGTAATCTCATTAAAAGTTTTCGCCATATTTGTTGCGTTACGCTCAACAGTTTTTTCGCTACGAGGTGCTACGCCGTAGCTATTGCTACGCTGATGTTTGCGTTTGGATTGATTGAATTTAAATTTTTATGTGAATAGTTTTTATTCGTAGATTGCAGGATTAGCTCCAATCTGTAAGTAGAGTCAGAGTGGAATAATATTTATCATGCCTCGAGTAACTTTGTTAAATATATCGTAATAAAACATTAGTATTATTATTTGTAGTGATTCGCGTAGGCGAACTTATACATATTCAATGACTTAAGCTGGACATTTGGTGTGATTAAAAATGACGTACGAATATTACAGTTATTCACATAATTTTCGCATAAATTCAAAATTTTCTAAAGCCTGTGCGTTCAAGAAAAATATGATCACATATCATCACGTTTTACAAGAGCGTTTATTAAACCAGTCCTAAGAAACAAGATTCCTGACCTCGTATACATTAAGTCTAAAAAGGGCTTACGAGTATATCCTGGGATCATATTCAAATTAGGATTTCACAGATTGTTAGCGACCTTTGGTTGACTGAGGTATTTCAGAATATCGCATACGACCTCATCAATACCAATTTTACAAAATATATGAGATCCATGTGTCGAATATGGAATCATTTTTAATGAAAATTCTAATACATATCTCAATCTCAGGGTAACGAGAGCAATGCTAAGTATGCCACTCAAAGCGATGAACTGTTAGAGATCTATCACCTATGTTTGTTTAGTTTAGCTAAAAATGTCAATCGTTTAATTTTCATCATAATTTTGAGTGAACCAACATTTTACATAGAGTGACTATTAATTTTTTGGTGTTTGTAACATATTTTAACCACTTATTCAATTCCAAAAAATCGGTTTTCGTAAATCCAAGGTGAATTCAACAATTAATTGCAAAACCAAATTAAAATGTTAAATTGGTAATAGCACAGAAATAGTGTAATTAATTTACCTTTAACCTTTACTTTAAACGTGGGAAATATCCAGTAGCAAACATAAGCAAATTAGGATCTTCAAACTGAGCAAGAGTACTGACCGCCATAGGCTACGCTCGACAGAGCATAAACTATTTCAAAAATCCCTCTCGATACATCACCGCGGACCCACTCTAGGGTCAGCCGACATTATAAACTTGTTTTTGGCTCAAAATAACTTCGCAACTATGCTTCTGAGAGACGTATGCGCCCACTTAGAGGTTACCTCTGAAGTTTACACATAATTACGGGTCCTGAAACTTTCCAGTGAGGTTTTTGACACGTTTTGCAAAAGGCTTTGAGAAAAACTCTTTCTGTGATCGTACTTGCACTGTAAGTGAAAAGTTTTGTTGTAACTTTGATGGAATGAACACGTCTCGACAATCCATTTTCTAGAGCATCTAAAAAGAAATGAATAAACAATAGGCTAAATTTTACTCTCCTCTTTTTGGGGTTCTGTACCCAAAGGGTAAAAACGGGAAGCTATAACTAAGACTCCGCTGTCCGTCTTTCTGTCTGTCTGTCTGTCTGTCTGTCACCAGGCTGTATCTAATTAACTGTCATAGCTAGAAAGCTGTCATTTTCACAGATGATGTATTTCTGTTGCCGCTAATTTCTTGCATGGGAGCCATGCAAGAAACCTGATTTTTTGCCGTTTTTCGCTCGATATTTATAATGGTAACAGGTAGATGCTTGAAATTGTCACAGAATATTTAGTTGTAACTAACTAGTGTTAACTTCAATAATAAAAAATAAAACAAATATTTAAGGGGTGTTTTCCATACAGTACGGAACTCGTCGTGCGCGACTCCGACTCGTACTTTGCCGATTATTTTCAAGGCCTTTTTTATAGATCTTCGATCTTTTCTATATTTTGATCACTATCAACACCACGATAGGCCGTTTGTTTCGGCCTATGGTTTGACATAAATAAATTTCCTTCATCTTTCGGCAATTTAAAATTTTTAACACGCAAAATTGACACGAGATGGCAATTTGATGATTTTGGTTTTGACTAAGATTAGTTTAGAGTATTTTTTTAATAATTGCTTTATTTTGAACTAATCTTAACCTAGTGCTATCATGCCATCGTGCTAGCAATATCATTGTAAAAATTTATTGCCAAGACTACTTCCCGAGATAACAAGATTTTGATGTTTTTCATTAAAATTAGAAATAAACAACTATGCTTATGATTGGCGATGGGCAAGTGATGAGACAGTTAAAGTTTATTTTCTCGTATTCCAAAACCGCCTTTACGTTCCGTATGCCTACTATTGCCTACGCAAACACTCCGTCATCGGTTCTAAATCAAGCGAAAGAGATCGGCCGCGAAGTTTCTCCGAACTTCTCCCTGTTCCTCTCCTAAATAAATAATCACGCAGAGCGCCAACTTCTGTTCCTGCATGATTGATGCCGAGCACTACACTTAATGGACCTATTACACTAATGCCGACGGCAAATTATAAATTTATCACCACTGAAAATGTCGCGAAAACTTTGCGGGTAAGTGTCAAATCAGAATCTGTGTCAGTTCTGATAAGGATAAAGAAAACTTTCGGATATGCTGCGATGGTACGAGTATTGTCTTAACGCTGGTATTTCATTAATTAAAAATGTGCTAGATTTGAAAGAATAATAATGTCTGTTTGATAAATTATTTTCTCATTTTTTTCTGGTATTAAAACCAATATTATTTTTCTTATTATCATTCATCATGACTACTTTAATAGCTGTAACTGTATTTCTACAAAACTATTTAGACACAACTTTCATTAAGAAGTAAACAGACTGAAGAGCTCAATATACATCTTATATCAATTTTAAGAGCATTTTCATAAAAGCAATTTGGAATACGATACATCATCAATAAAACGTTCTTAAAGGTATTAACAACCGAAATATCGTATGACAATTACGTACACAACTCTTACAGAGAGGAACGATAATAATGCGCCGGCAATATCCATCGCTCCGACGTACATTTTTATCGAGTTAAGAATCGATATCTTCGACGCCCACCTGCCAGTTCCGTCAAAAGATCGTACCCGGAATCAATCGAGAGAGAAAAAACTCGGATAATATAATAGAATTGAATTATCGCCGGGATAAAGACGATTCGGGAGGGGAGCGCTCCAAAGTCGGATAATTCGATTGTGTTCGATAACAATCGGGTATCGAATCTATGTTTGTTTCCTTTTCCACTTTCTTTCTGTGTAATGCAATGGAGTGAATCGTTTTTCTTGTTAATCAACAGGTTATTGCGTAAGTTTTTCTTTGTGTTACACAAGTTATTTCAATAGGAAATAAATGTGTAGCTTCCTAATAACTGTAAATAACATTTCTGTTTTCAGTATAAAATAAATCTGATTATGCAATAAGGAAGGAAGGAGATCCGTAAAATTTTATAGATTTACAAAAAAACACTTTAGTGTTTTTATAATAAGTAAGTAGGTATCACAGAAAAAGTTTACATAATAAACGAATATTTATAACCATTTCGCAATCAAAATCACCAAGTATTCAGATAAATGTATAGTTTTAGTAAGTTTGTGTTGAAAAACTGAACAAAAATTGGTTTTAGCGAGATCTCTTTGATTTTAGTAATCTTGTCTGCTACATTGTCTGTATGCGTAACTATAAAGTACTTGTATATCCTATGTACCAATATATTTCAATATTTGACTACAAGTCATAATTAACAAAACATAAATAACATTAAAATTGTTCAATATTGTAGCTGCTTTTTAGTCATAATGTATGCAATATGCTTGTATTAAACAAACTACAAATTACACAAAAATGTTGTCCATAGTGATTCAAAATAAACCTAATGGTAACAATCCTATGCATGGCATATTTTGAATTCTATGATACATTAAAAACGGTTATTCCAGAGAGACGTCTAATTCATTTTTAAACAGTGCATAAAAAGAGTGAGCAAGAAAGAGTGTTACGATGTGCGACGCGCCGTACTTCAAATAAGGGTATAATTCTTTAGCTGACACTGCAGTCTGCTGCTACGTACAATTAGCTACGGAATGCGTCTGACACACTCGTATATTACTATAAAATAAATAGATGTTAAATCGTGTTGCGTCCGAAAACGCAACGTTCAACGAAATGAAGACCAATCTCTCTGGAATGACCGATACATAAATAAAAGAGATACATTCAAGACGCACTTACCCCGCTCAAGGTTTTGATATTGTGCAAAGCGTCTTGCGCTTTCAACGCCGCTTTGCGCGTGAAAAACGTCACAAAACAGCACCCTGGAAACAGAAGCGCACGCTTACATACACAGCACGCACACATTGAACGCAATCACAATACAGCGTAGCATAGCATGGTACATATTATTATAATTTACTATTTAACCGGTTTCCAAAAAAGACGAGGTTCTACGTTCGTCTGTATGTGTTTTTATGTGTATGTTCATCGATACTTTTGCCAATTGTGAACCGAATCAAAACATTCTTTTTTGATTCCAAAGGGTGTACTTCCGAGATAGACCCATTTTAATTTTATCGAAATCGGCTGATTCGTTTTTGAACAATCAACAATAATGTAAATATTGCACACATTAATTCGAGCAAACTATTTCGATTTTCGTACACAATGGAAGTCTGTTATGCGATTTTTTGAAAAAATTGTGTCAAAAAATGTTATAATTTTCAAGCAAGCTTGTTTAGCTGTACTGATAGGTGGGTTAGTTATTAAGAAAAAAACATCTAAAGATTGGGTACTACTGGAAATAAGTCTGTTTTCTTGATTAGTTTTACATATTTCTCGGACGTCGCCAATCTATTCACACTTAAAAATATTAGAGATTTCATTAATACTAATAAAGATAGGTTTTAAAGGAAAACATATACATTTTGAGTTATTCAACGTTTAAGTTACGAAAATTGAACATTCCAAAAAATATTTGAAACGAATGCCGCTATGCTATACTGTAATGCGATCACAGCCAAAATACACAAAATTACAATTATTATAAACGTACAAGGGCAGCCTACGACACACACATACGCTGTCACTCTACTCACACTAACATAATGCAAAAATCAGACACGTTGAGACGTATACAAACTAGACATATCAATGAAAAGTTTAATGTACCTTATAGTATTTATATAGGTAAAATTTGGGCCCTATCTCACTAGAACATTAGGGTCATCTATAAAAGTCAACTTGGTTGTGTAACCAGTGGGCACCAGCTGTCCATAGTTTGGTTTAATAGCACGACCACGGGTGACGCCACAAAGATATTCTAGTAAAATAAATAATTATTATAAACCTTTGTACAAATTATTGAGTTTTATCTAAAAAAACCTCTTCAATATTTACGGGCTTTCCCAGCAGTGAACGTCAAATGACTTACTCGTATCATTAATTATATTCGTCATCACGAATAACTATTGTCAAAGGATGAACTTTGAAATCATTTGTACCATACATTTCGTCAAGGTTTTTCAAACTTTATGTAATTAATTGATGACTGACTGATGATTTCAAGATTAGTCCCAGAAAAAAAGTTATTCATAATGACGAGTATAACTTTATCATACGGTAGAAGCTTGAAATCGACTTTTTGGGACATATGCAAAACGATAGAAATTCAGAAGGTGGTCAGCCACTAACAAGGTTCGAGTTCCCAATTGGAACAGGCGCAGTGTTTCACTGCCTTAATCTAGCCCACAATGCAATCAGAATAAAAGTTCTCTGCACGAACTTGCGCGGAAAAAAATGGATTTTTTTTCCACTTTCCACTTTTTTTTTCACACACCATTTTCCATGTGCAATGCGGTCGTGATCGAGCTAATAGGATTATGGGTGAGTATTGCGACGCCGTCGGTTTAAACAATGAGCTTGTTGCTTCGTAGTCATCACTTCTGTCGTAAAGTGTCCATTACTGGGTAAGGATAATGATTACTTGCTAACTTACGCCCATTCTTTTAAGGGCGATTTCAGAAGGTACTTCAAGATGATCAATTTTTACTATTGCACTTATGCTAAAATCGCGCAAAAACAGCTGTTTCATCAATTAATGAATTATTGTATTGAGTAGGTACCTGTAATCGTAATTTACAACTAACACGGTATGAGCTCCCTATAATGGCTGCCTCAGATTATTTAGTGGAGGTTCATCATGGCTGGGTGTTGAAAAGTCTACGCTACGCTTTCACTGAACACAACTTGGAGCGCTTAAACCTTTCAATTTTCTATTCTGGAGCTTGACTTTTAAGCTATTGCGGTTCTCACCCCAGGACGGACGTTTAGACATGTTGGGGTTCAAGGGTTTCATTTAGCCCCAGGGAATCCAGGTAGGTACGAGGTGTACCACTCACCGCCACAAAACTGCTTTTGTATGGTATTTTCGTATTGGTATTGGTCTTTTAATAAACTATCCATTGTTTTTATTTTTTATTTTAGCTGTTTGCATCTATAAGGTGGTTAGAACACAATCTCATTAAAACCGCAGGATCGCGCTGAACGTAAGTCACTTTCTACTGGTCTTATAAGAGTAATAGATCTTTAGGGGAGACCTATATCCATCAGTGGACATTCTACGACTGAAAAGACGAGGGCGACACTTTAGCTGTAACCTTAGCTAATTTAACTTGGTTTGCTGAGCACTAATGTTCTACTTTTAAGCTTTTATCGAAATTTAAAGGTCCCAGTTTTAAACGGTATTCAGCAAAAAATCAAAATAACTTAAATATTTGCTAACTTAGGAACGCGATAAGAAAATTAAATCAGATATTAGACGAGGTTGTTTACCTATTTAAGTGAAAATGCTGAGAAGAGTCTGAGAATAAACAAAACGTGAATTTTCTGCTCTTATTACTAAACTTGTCGACTTTTAAATTAACTTTAAGTATTCTTTGATGTTTTGGATTAAAAAAAGTATAATAAGACATAGGAAATTAGTTTTGTAGGCAAACAAAATTACTGGCTTTGTAAAAAGTAAATAACTAATAAGCATTCAATTTTGATATTTTTTTGCGATTTGGACAATATAGCAGCTTAGCTCGGAGACCGTGAAATCATTGTTTAGTAGCTTCAAACGGTGAACAAAAATAGATTTAAGAAACCTGGACGTCTGTAAGTTTTTATCCTCAAAGATTATCGCTGTCAAGACTCAATCTGTTCACTTTTATAAGTCGCCAAATGGCTAGCTTCAATTTTCTGTGAAAAACAGCTTACTTCTTTAAAAAATGCAGAATTTACGATAATGATTAGTGACACTAAGAAACAGGCAATTTCAATTGAAGTAAAAGTCTAATGATCGTTTTGACGACTCAAAAAGATTATTAACTTAACTAAACGTTACATAGCCTTTTCATAGAGCTTGGGCAATCAAAAAGGCGTCAAGCTAAACGTCATTTTAGCTTTAACTTTGAAGCTAAGGTCTTTAGAGCACGCAAACACTTAATTATTGCTAACTACTATTCGTTCGTGCTCAGTATTATTAAACCCACTTCCAAGTAATAACTGGAAGTGATTAAGCAGATTTCTTTTAAAATGTTTTTGTAAGTGAACTTACTTATAGGTCAATGAGCTTACAAAATAATTTATATTTAAAAATATTGTTAAAGTGATTCCAATTGCGCAGTTACTTATTTGGTGATATCAATGTAAAGTACCTACTTTAGAATTCAATCTTATAACTGTTCTTTTTAACCCCCGACGCAAAAGAGGGGTGTTATAAGTTTGACGTGTCTGTTTGTCTGTGTGTCTGTCTGTCTGTCTGTCTGTCTGTGGCGTCATAGCGCCCGAACCACTGAACCGATTTCAGTTTAGTTTTTTTTGGACGAAAGGAGACTTAATCAAGAGTGTTATTAGCTATAAATCGATTGAGCCGTTTAAGAGTTATGGTGGGTTAAAGTGGGGATGGAAGAACCAAAATTCTACAAATGTGCCCAAAATGGTTGTCAATTGAAAGTTTATTGTCAAATATTTTTGAATCGGGGGTTTTTTAAATTTTTAATTTATAATGTTATTGATAGAACCACTTATAAAAGTAATAATTTGTTAAAAATAAGTAGTCATATTAATTTAATTATAGTTTATATTTTATTATAGGCTATGCCTGTTTCCCTGATTAGTGCCAAATTTTTTTACAGTAATGATATAATTATTAAATCACCGATTTCAGTTGTTTGGCCAAATAACCAATTACTAGCATTTGTCTGCATAGAATAAGAAATTAGGCCCAATTAAGAAGGCGCATCGTAAATTTAATAGCAACGTAAAAAGTGTTATCTCTATCGGATGCCTAAAGTAAAAAGAAACAGAAATATGCTAATTAGCTATTATAATTACGATGGCGCCTTCATAATTGGGC
Organism: Hypomecis atomaria; assembly: GCA_964007245.1. Lineage (NCBI taxonomy): Eukaryota > Metazoa > Arthropoda > Insecta > Lepidoptera > Geometridae > Hypomecis > Hypomecis atomaria. The sequence continues at coordinate 9,887,512 of OZ023287.1, read as the reverse complement.
CTATTATAGATATAGGTAATATCCATCCATCCGTTAATCAGTCATAGGACGTTCACTGCAGGACATAGGCCTCCCCTAAGGCTGGTTGGAAGTGGCCTATATCCAGCGCGTTTCTAAGATCTTTAAAACTATCATCAGTCTACGTAGTCGGTGGATCAGCGATCCGCTTCATGACAATTTTGCTCTGCGATGAATAAAATTATGTGAAACCGATATGTCAACAGACATCGTTTGTACTGCAGCGTGTATTTTCTATCTTTGATGGATCCGACTTTAATGCAAATACATTATTCAACGAGAGAAAGACTAACGAGAAAAGCCATCTTCCCATCGTTTGCATCTTCGCCTTTTGCCCTATTCACGGCTAGGTTCTTTTTAAATTATTATGTTAAAGTTTTTTCAAAGGAAAACGAATAGACTTTATCTGGCAATCCAAGTTAACTGGCAGCCATACTTATATATTAAAAAAAAAAGCTATCTAAATTCCACGTAGTTCTTAAGTAAAATAATGTCTTTCTATATCTACTATAGGCCGAATCATACAAGTCGGCAGATGTGAAGTTAGCTACAAGCTGCGCAATATCCCAGCAACGCACAGCTTTATGTGAGCTTCATTGGAAATTGCGCAGCTTGTAGCTGAATTCACATCCGCCGACTTATATGATTCGACGATGAAATACTAGATCATATTATTATTACTTCTTTGCTTTATTTATTCGTGGCCAGGACTAAGTATTGCAAATCGTGTGTTACGTATACCTATCTATTTTGAATTTGACGATATAGTTAAGTATTTGTTAAATCGCGAATAAGACCACAACTCGCCTGATGGTAAGCGACGTTGAAGGTAAAACACGCAGAATCAGAAGATATGTATGTACCCAAGTATTCAATATGATTGAAAAGCTTAAGGCTTTATTACTCAAGAAACAAGTGGTAGTATCTACGTAAGGACAAATTAAAAATCAATAAGGTTATTTGCTGGTGTCCGTAGAAAAGTTTAAATTGACTATTTTAGCTAAATAATTTGCATAAAAACAACGAGTCTCATAAATTCTTGAAAGTAAACCAAGTCGTAGGTACATTGTCGCACATCACTACCAGTGTACACTCACATACAAAAGGGTACGTTTGCATAAAACTGACAAAAGGAGCTTTTTCCAAACAAAAGACGGACAAAACGGGACAAACAAAAATGTCAACATATATTGTAACATACGGGACACCTTTTGTTGTCTGTTTTTGTGGAATTAAACAATGACACAGTGAGCTCAACGACTGTTTTCATACTTTTTTAAAAGAAACCATCCAACATACGAGATAATTAGTGTATTCTTTTGTACCCCCATTTCTGTATTCCATTTTTGACATCATTCTATTTACCAACATATTTTATCAGTTTCTTTTGATTAAAAATTGAATGCAAATGAATCAGATGTATGTCGTGGTGAAACTAGGTTATATTTCTCTGGTAAATATTTTAACACTCACTATAAAATGACTAAAAAAACTCACCAGAACGTTTCGGTGTACTCGTAAATTCAATATTGTTGTTTTAGAAGGCACTTACTGACGAGAAGATAATATTATTTTGAACTTAAACACTTTATGTATACTGTACTATGTATATAATACTATATGTATAAATAGTATAGAAGGTAGAAGTCGCGTCAAACTTTATATCAGCCGTGAAGTGCGCGCCTGCAAGTGATTGCAGGCAAATGCATGAAGTTTTATTTACCTAAAACTTCGTGGGCAAATGTAACTTGCCACTTAGAATAGTTGCCAGTAGTAAATTAAAAATAGATCAGCGGGAGTTTTATGACAGAATACCTCAATGTCCACCTGCTTAACTCTTACATATTAGAAATCATAAAAGATACTGAAATAATGAGTAGACGGGAGAACTGTGCAAGAAAAAAAACTACCATTTGCCATTACGTCGCGGTGTGACGTGTTTTACTACCAGACCGCTCGTCTACACACATTTTTATCTTGATTGAGGAAAGGCTCAGACTCCACCAATACAGAGCTGAGTGGAACGTTATATTTAGTCCTTGAGTCCACTACATATAAATGTCTTAATAGGCATGGTGACTGGTAAAAAAACATTATTAAAATTAGTCCGTTAGTTACATTATGAAAAATATTGGTAATTATTTTTTCCCTTGTCAATCAATCAAACAATAAATGCAAGTTTGGAAGTGGGGGCTTGTGAAGTCACTTCTCTGTCAAAAGTCAATACTTTTGTAGTCTAGTCGTGACGTTACGCGGAACTTTAACGTATCTTTATAATTTTTTGTTTAATTGACAAAAGAAAAATTAAATGATAATCTATCTGACGGACTTATTATATTTTTTAATATATTTTTAAGTCATCTAGCTTATTGATTAGCAAAAACAAAACATAGTCGTAAGCAGGGCCGCGGTTTTGTGTGCAGTAAGTAAATATAGCATTTATGCAGTAGGCTCATGGACTAAGAATCCTTTACTCTGTATATTTCTGCTTTATAGTCTGTTTGTTTGTTCTAAAAGTCTTTCTCCAGCCAATCGCTGGACACCAAGGAAGCATTACCTTTGCTGGAGCCGGTGATCTTGTCGCGCAGCACATTGATCTGGTGCACGCGCCCGAACTCCTCGAACATCAGCCGCAGGTCATTCTCGTCCATGCTGCGCGGCACTTGCCCCACGAACATCTGGAATGTATAACAATATGTTGTTATTGATATGATAGTTGATAAACCGCTACACTTGTTATTAGCGAGCTTTAGGAATGTCAGTATAGGCACGGTAATGATAGATATCATTACCGTGCAGTTATTGATTATGATAGGGGAAGGATTTGGAACATGCCCTACGAACTACATTTATAATTTAGGTCAGCATGGCTCAGCTTAAAATCTGGAATGTAACAACAGAATGTTGTTTTTTTGACATGATTTATTACAGGGACCATCCGGCTCAGAATTTTGACCTATATTTGTAGATCATGCAATCAAGGGTTCGAAGGGTCCGTATTTCGGAAAACGCTAGTCCACTAAGTACTATACTTGTTCATAAGTAAGTATAAAGTACAAAAAAAATCTTCTTAGCCATTGCCACGAAATGATGATGATAAGTAAGTATGAACGCAGCACTTCGTTCGTCACTCTGAAATATTAAAATCTTAAATCTCATGTTAGGTACTCAAAACTAATAGGTAAAAAATATTGTTCCTCAATTTGAAACACAGTTAACACTTATTCATTAATTTAGTTTGTTTATTAATTGCAAAATTAAATTTCAATTAAACAATTAGGTACCGCAAAACTACAGTAAGTTTGTCGCGGCTCTTATAAAGCATACCACTGCTTGATAGTTGAATAACTGGCAAGCCTTGTAAATAGGCACTTATATTCGTATCCCCTGGCGGGCTCTGCACAAAAGGTTTTTTTTTTAAATGTACGGAGTATGTTTAGTTTTTATATCACTGGTGAGGTTTTTTATGAAGTAAAACATGGTGACACTTGCATTCGTTGGGAGAAAAAATTAGATGGAAAATGTAAATCCAAGCAACAAGTAGGCCAGAGTGGTGGATGATTCAATTATTATTGCCCTTCAAGGGGCCTAGGGTAGGCCACTGTCATATTCAATATAATATCAATTTTACATTTACAACTGCAGTCGTATCAATTGCCTCAGCAAATATTTACATTGGCACTTATTTATGAATACAATTGTTGCAATGTTGGCGCGATATTTATAGCAAAATTAATTTTTTATTATGTCTGTACGTAATAAGTCAGGGTTGACAAACGTGGTGCGAATAAAAGCAATCATGAGCCGTAATTGGGCGCCCGCCGCCGCGCGCTGCCGCTAGACCAACTGATAGGGCTCTCACTATTTTTTTCCATTGAAAAAAAAATATTTTTATATGGACACCCGAACTTACTTGGAAGTGAAGTTCGATATTATTTTTTCTGTATGATACATAACAAACGTCCAAACGAAATTCACGATAGTAAATAATTACTTAGGCACGTTACGTTACTTCGACAGATTTTCAGGGACATGGTTGGCAACTTTATACAGCGGATAAATTTGCGGTAAGTTATAGTGACTATTATTGACTGCCTTAGTGGTTAGTGACCCTGACTTTACCATTTTAAAAGCATTAAAATAAATTCATCGAAAATATACCTTCTAAATAAGCTGCATCATTTATTAGACAACAAATTTTTTGCTACGACAGCAAATTACAAAGCGAGAACCCTACCGAGATAAGTACGCAGCCGGCATCCGTCGAGGCGGAACCATTTTAATTACGTCAATATATCACTTCATTTGCGAATTTAAAACTCCAGAGCTTGCGCCGAACCTTTTGATAATTACGCCCCAAATGAGAGGCAATATAGACGTTACTCGCATATTGATGGCAATTGGCTTTGTGGAAGTGTCCTGTGGTGATTTAGTTTAAATACAGGGAAAGTAGCAATACAAGTGGCAAAATCAACACTCCTCTCCCGCCACAGCCTCCAATCCTCAGCTGCAGTGCCCCCTCCCCATACGACAGCAGTGTTACGAAGTATTACCATTCTACGAACTTATAGCAAAATATCTCCTTATTTTTTTTGACAATAAGATAAAAGTATAAAAGAACTGGACAATCGCCGAAAATATTTACCTACGTTATTAAAATGTGCTATTAATTAGCTCTTCTATAATGTAATTAAACAAACACTATTTTAATCATAGAAAATACCATATAGCCTGAAACGGTCTGATAAATCATTATTTTATTATTAACGCATTGCCATCTATTGGTACAAATGTACAATGCTGCAAAGTAAAATGTATAGTGCTGGAGGAAGAAATGCACAAAACACACCATGCGGGACGTCAGGGCAGGGACTCCTCGCCCCCACATCGAATAAGAATAAGAATGACCCGTTTTCTCGAATCTCGACGTTATGTCACCTAATAAGTGTTTGTAGCCGAGCACTTTGGCATCGCGCGGCGTTGTAGTCGGTGACTAAAAAGTCTGCCCACTACGTAGCTTGGGCAGAGCTTTGGCTCGGACACTTTTTTTGCACGATTGTGACTCTATAGATATTTGCTCGAAGTTCGTGGTGAGTCTTTATACTTAGCTTTTCGTCAAAGCTGAATTTAAATTATCACTTTTGATGCCATTTTCAAACTAATTTAGTGGGATTTCTGGATCAGAAAGTACATCCTTTCACTAACCAGAAACGATCTCTCACCATCAGATACGGCAGGTCATCAGCCTGTACGCCACTTTATTTCGTAACAAAATTAGGTAAGCGTGATAGATATCCAGTCGCCCTTCGAGGCAGGCCTATGTTCAGCAGTGGACTAATAAAAAGGCTGGTACAGTGCAGTAGGATATGAGCTGGATCGATGGATAGGCAATAGGCATAAGCCTAACTTGAAATGGCGATTAGACATAACCTTAAGTTGTTGAATATAAGTTCAACAGTGCACATAGAAAAGCTTGTAAGCAATCCAAAAATGATGAGTTCAATTACAATGCACATAGAAAAGCTTGTAAGCAATCCAAAAATTATGATAAAGGCTAGGCGATGTAGTCGCTTCGTAACTTCATATAAGAGTGCTTTACGTCGTTATCTCAGAGATGCGACGTAAAAGTAGAACGTAGAAAGAGGTCAAAGACACGGCTTTAGGTATTTGCTTAGAACATACCTTTGAGTATGAGTAGGTATGACTAAAGCAACTCATACGACCTTTTTGTTTGACCTGTACAAGTATAATGTTTGGTTAAGTTATGCTTATTTGTCCTGCGACAAACGATTGTAACTACGGCAGTTTTTTTTCGTATGATAGAAAGAGAAAACGTAACTAGGGAGCATTTGTGTTTAATTGAAAGTGCTCATTGTGAAAATATACCGCCGTACCCCAATAGATTTAAACACGGTTTAAACACTGCTTAAGCATAAATTTGTGCTGTTAAATATTGTCTAAAGCGTGCGTAATTTTTTGTGGTGAGACGGATAATTTTTGAAATTGTTGTCGAAGGTTATTACTGAATTTTGTATGGTTTACTATTTTTTTATAGGGTTGGTCCCTTGGTAAGTAAGTAAGTTCGTATAGGCCGGGTGGCTAACCCTGGTGTCAGAGTTTTTAGGCCGCCTGAAGGCCTCTGACATGGCTAAACGGAGGAAACAACCGGGGCCTACAGTTTAACGTGTCATAATATCCGAGCCACGGTAGCGCTCAGTTGGAAAATGCCACCCGCGGTCACCCATCCAAGTACTGACCGTGCGGAACGTTGCTCGCTGACAATCACCTAGTCAAACTACGCTACGAGCGCTACTTGGTAAAAGTTGGTAATATTGATAAGTACTATGATATCAGAGAATATGTGTGTCATCTAGAGATACACTCCATATACAGGGTTATCCAGAACTGATGTGCTAAGCCGAAAACAGGTGATTCAGACCAACATTATGAACCACTTTTACTATGAGGCTAACCCGGATTTTGGGAAAAAATCAGCTGTTTCATAAATTTTGTCGATTTCGAGTTGCAGTTTTGTATGGCACAGCCTACTGGTGGCAATACGCAGATCCACCACTGCTTCTCATTTCGGAAGCCGGTTAAACTTAATATAAGTTAAGTAAAACAAGTTAAGCAATAAAAGTTCTACCTTGATGTAATCAGGGTCCGGCATCTCGGGCTTCTCCTCATTGTTGTTGTTGTTTATACTGACGATGTTGTTGTTATTGTTGATGTTCATATTCATCCCACTGTGAACAATGCAAACAAACTATGTTAGCACAATGTAAATTGGTACATTGGTTCAGATAATGGTAGGGGCTAGGTAACGCTTTCTTTCTTAAAATATTGTAAATGTGTAGTAAAAATGTAAGTAAGCTCGTATAGGCCGGGTGGCTAGCCCTGGTGTCAGTTTTAAGGCCGCCTGAAGGCCTCTGACATGGCTAAACGGTTAATAAAACCGGGACCTACAGTTTAACGTATCATCCGAGCTCAATGAATTATGAAAAATGCCAAAATGCTTTAAAATATATTGCAATTTTCTACTGAAACCCTGTTTTACTTCATTAGGTATACGGCTGGTGTATCAAATAATAGTAAGAATAGGTAACACTAATTCCCTTCAGGCGATTTTCACCTTAGGTTTTTTATGCACTTTTGTACATAGACTGAATATTATCTTGTTTTTTGGTGCAGATATTCATCTTGATACTACACTTATAACCAACTAGCGACCCGCCCCGGCTTCGCACAGGTGTATTATACACATAAACCTTCCCCTTGAATCACTATATCTATTTAAAATCGCATCAAAATCCGTTGCGTAGTTTTAAAGATGTAAGCATACATGGGGACAGACAGCGGGAGAAGTGACTTTGTTTTATACTTTGTAGTGATTATTTGTGGAAACTGGGAGACAAGATTTTGCGTGCAATATTTATTTACTCACTGCAAGTTGATAAAAACTAGTATGCCAGAAGTAACAGTGGTAAATGGCCTAAGAATAATATTTGAATTTCAATATTTCAATTTCCCGCGCAGACCTATACCACCAGGTTGGTGAAGGACGTGTCACATACTACAAGTACGTGAAGAGTTTTTATGCCACATGGCCTCGATACAACTGAAATATGCAATTAAATAAATTCTCACCATTACAACCTATAATTACTTATCAATTAATCTACCAAAATATAACAACAATACATATTCGATTGAACGAATCATCAATGCTTTACAGAATATTCAAATCTTATCACAGTTTCGAAATAATGATGAAAATAATGATAAAAAAATGATTGCAAGTAGGTACAGAATTTTGGAAAAAGTTAGGAACTCAAGGGATTTAGTGTCATAGTTACTTCAATAACTATGTTGGACATTTCAGGCAATTCTATAGTTCATATTGTTCAACATGTTTTGCTTTGTTGTGATTTGACAACTTTATCAATTAGTAATTGTAATAAATACACATCTACACTTAAATTGCGGAAAAATCCCATATGTACTGTTATAAGTGACGATAAAAATCGTGAAGCTAAAGTGTAACATTGTTCGTGTTTGTGTGAAATAGGTTATGTACCTCATTATGCTAGTATACTCGAAGTTCCACACTCCATATTGCGAGCACTTGTTTGCCATGACGTTATCACTGATAAGAGTGTACATCGCTTGATTGGGCCTAGGCTTATCGCCTTATCAGTCGATCAACAAAACGCGCGCACTCCAGCTCTGAACTAAGTTCCGACGTAACTGATGGGAATAATCGTCAACGCTTAGCGGGAATAGTACGAGTATACGAACTACCCGCATTTTTTTGCATAGTTCAGAATGTACCAACAAAACATATTTTTTTTCTTTTATTTACGTAATGTGATGCGTACTTTGAATACAAAATGATACCTACGTGTATTCTGTATGGGTACATTTTTGTTTCTAGATGTGTCATCTAGAATATAATTAAAACATACCTAGGTTAAAGTACTTATCCTTACGACTAACTTTCATTACAAGAGCAACCCTGATATAACAAAAAAAAAACAGCTTTTTCATACAACTTGACATTTACATTAATTCTTGATAGACAATTATTACCAATACATTGAGTATTGGTAATAATTGTATGTCATAATACGGGTTATCCCGAACTGCTGTACTTAGCCGAAAGGGGGTGATTCGGACCATTATTATGAGCAACTTTTACTAATGGGCCAACACGGAAACGAGAAAAATAATCTGTCAAGTACGAGTTGGACTCGCGCATGAAGGGTTCCGTACTGTATGGGAGCCCCTCTTAAATATTTATTTTATTTTAATCTGATTATTTATTAAGTAAGCAAGCGGTTTAATATTTTGTGAATATTTCAAGCATCTACCTGTTACCATTTTGGATATCAAGCGAAAATCAGCTAAAACTTTAGATTTTTTGTATTGGAGGCCCCTTTAAATATTATTTTTATTCTATTTTTAGTATTTGTTGTTATAGCGGCAACAGGAATATTTCATCTGTGAAAATTTCAGCTTTCTAGCTATAGCGGTTCATGAGATACAGCCTGGAGACAGACAGACAGACGGACAGCGGAGTCTAAGTAATATGGTCCCGTTTTTAGGCTTTGGGTACGGAACCCTAAAAATCAGTTGTTTCATACAGTTTGTCAATTTAGAGTTGCAATTTTTATGGAACAGCTGTTTTTTTTTCTCGAATTCTGGGCTGGCTCCATAGTAAAACTTGTTAGTAGTGAGTACATCATGTTATAACTATAACATACGCCAAAAGCAACTTCAAATGAAATGTTATCTTTTATCTATCGATCGAAACTATGAATTTGTCCAAAAATGGGGCAAGCGTTATTAAAAAAGGGTTGCTATTATCATATTTTGTTTTATCGTCATATGCTTCGAACACCTTTTGTAATGTTTACTGTTGGTAATAATAAAGCTGATAAGTAACATCAAATTTTGCTATTACATTTGGGCTCGTAATATTTCTTTTATTATTCATAGAAAATAGGGTGAATTTATAAGTCTATTTAAAATTTGTGTATTTTCGTATGTATGGATCCATTGAAAGCATTAAGCCTGGAGATTACAAACTAGCTTTTGTCTTATCATGCGTTTAGCTTAGTTTGTAGAAAACAATGTAATATAGGTACTTAAATATGTTTCTATGCTCATTTTTAGATTCCGTACCGAAGGGGTAAAAACTAAGACTCCGCTGTCCGTCTGTCTGTCTGTTACCAGGCTGTATCTCATAAACCGTGATAGCTAGAACGTTAAAATTTTCACAGATGTATTTCTGTTGCCGCTATAAAAAAATACTAAAAAAATAAGGGTGGCTCCAATACAACAAATCTAAATTTTAGCCGTTTTTCGTTCGATATTAATAATGGCGACAGCTGGTAGATACTTGAGATATTCACAGTGTATTTAGTTAATATGCACTTTACTATATTAATATTGCCCATACAAGTAACATGATTTTTTTGCTCGATATTAATAACGGCAACAGTAAGTTGTATAGTCCTTAAAAATAAATAATTAAATTAAAATAAAACATGTTAAGGCTTCCATACGGTTCCACCCTTGGTGCGCGAGCCCGGCTCACACTTGGCCGATTATTTATTTACTCTTGACAATCAAGCACGAAAAAAATATTTAGTTTATTTAAAACATTTAAATATTTTTTTTTTCAAAACTAAGATTTAAAAATGAATTTCCGTGAAGTAATGCCTGATTCAATCAACAATCAAGCACGAGCAAACTGGTGACCATGATTTGAAAAAAAATAGATTCAAAGCTATGCACAACCACAATTATCGGATTTTCACTTTCACCAGACGTTCATTACGATAAAATCACGTCACACGCAAGCCCTTCCTATCGACACCATAAGGGACACGTAGGGGACCAAAGGGGGACAGTGGGGGATACGAGGGTACCACAGGGTGACGCTGGGGACGCAACGGTACACCCGTCACATGTACCAATAATACGAAATGAACATACTGTTGGAAACGACTTGACTTCCAATAGACATTACATGAAAAGTTGCGATGTATAATTCAGATCCTGTGATTAGTTTGCTATTTTATGATCTTAGACAGCATTGCGAGTTGTAATGATTGAACTAAAAGCACGTTACTATAGATCATATTTTTGACGGCCTAGCCTGAGCCACCGTGGTGAACAGCTGTGGTGGTCTAGTGGTAGTGACACCCGCCTTTCAATTATGAGGTCGTGGGTTCAAATCCCGGTCCCGTACCAATGAGTTCTTTGGAATTTATGTACAGAATTTAACACCAATGGCTTTTCGGTGAAGGAAAACATCGTGAAGCAACCTGCATACGTCAGTAGAAGAAATTTGATGGCGTAAGTGAATCCACCAACCCGCACTGGGCCAGCGTGGTGCATATGGCCCAAACACCTTTTGTGGGTACGTCTACGTCCTGCAGTGGACTATTAAAAGGCTGATATAGTACAGTACAGCCTGAGCTACCGCTCGGTTATGAAAATGCGAAATCCAGGCCGACCGAAAATGGCCATGGGTCGCTGAGATCAAACGAGCGGTACCTAGGCTGCAAATGGATGCAGCTGGCAAGGGACAAAGGTGAATTACATAAACAAAGGGAGGCCTATGCCCAGCAGTGGGTTTTCACGGTCTTATAATGAATATTGTAAACATTAGGCTTTAGTAATCAATTTATTTGTCATTTTTACGTTAGACAATCTATTAGGAAAATAAAAGACCAGTTATTTTTGAACAACGACCAAACGACTACGGAAATATGAATTAATGTAAGGGACATTTTGGTGATTTTGAGTTATATACATCGTTGGATTCAGAATTCCGAGCTCTATCGAATGGTATATATAACTTTTTAATATCTTGAAAAAAATGTCGCTTACCACAAAAAAAAAGTGAGCAAAAATATCAAAAATAAGGGGTAAAAAGTACGTTAACAGACATAAAAAATGCAATATGCCTCATACGTTAAGTTTATCATCCTATTAACCAATTGATTTCCCTTACGCTATTACAAGTTACGTTTTTCAAGTCCGATGTGCCTCTTACATCAATTTACAAAAATATACACCGGCCCTTACGCAGACAAACAAATATTAATTGAAAATCAAACAAACTTAAACAGGCAGAGGTTTTTATAGGAAAGTGGTTTAATTACAGATTTATAATTTTTGCAGCCTCTACGGGACATGTCCTATAATAGTTGGCCTCTTACATTAATATTCGACTACGGAAATATGAATTAATGTAAGGGACAAAAGGCCATTTTTCAGGAGAGCCAAAAAACGATCGCAATTTTTTTTATTTCTTTATATCTTTTTTGTTTCTTGTCTGATTTAAATGACTTCTAGGGTGAAATTGCATACAATTTTGAACTGTTTATGTTAAAGATATCATTTTTTGAGATATCCCTGTAGTTTAGGAATTGACATGTCCCTTACATTATTTTATTATGTTAAAATGACCGAAATTTAAAAAAAAAGTTAACGTAACGTACATCTCATAATCAAATACGAGGTAAAATTGCAGTGAAGGACATCGCTTCAATAGGTTTTTTTAAATAAATAGCCCCAAAAGTTTATCGTAATCATTTATTTTCAATATAATTATATTTAAAAATGTGTCACTGACGCTAAGTTAAAAAAAAAAAAACAACATAAACAACTTCTTATGTAATTAAAAGTCTTAAGCAATACTTTTAAGTAAGTAATATCACAATGAAATTCGTTAGAAAACTTTTTAAATAATGAAAAACTAACGTTCATTATCATAAAAAGACCGTGTAGGAACTTTTATATTCAGTCTTCCATAATATAACAATAAAAGCTTCCAAAAAAAGTTAAGCTACGTATAAATCTTTGTAAATTAAACAAAATCATAATATAGTTCTGAACCATGTAAAAAGAATAGTACTTATTAAAATTAAATTGGTTTCTTTTATGGCAACAGTTGTTTTAATTATTTGTGGAACTATGATTAAGTTTATCCTATTCGTTTGACAAAACAAGGAAAGGCATGATCATTATTTCAATTCACTAAAGATGACTGCAACGTACTATGCTTGTATAGGTAAAATATGACTTTTCAAGACTTTCCTTGTGTTGTCATATTAAATTTACAAGATTATATTAACTTATGTATTTACGTATAATAACTAATAAAAACAACATTCCCAGAAGATTTCTTGCGGATTACCTAAATCTTCCGCATGATGGTGCAGTTTTAGACACTTCATTGGAAACAGACGAAGAAGATGAAGACGCACAGATAATCATTTAAATAATCAATAAATCATGAATAGATGATGATGAATAAGCATTTACTTTTTCTTCACTATAATTTAATCATGAAAGCATTGCTACAGAAATGTTGACTAAGATTTTCTCATTGTTTTGATACTCGTATTTATGTTAATTCTGGTAAACATTATTAACAAGTTATTATCACAGTTAAGATAATTCTATGACTTTCATTGGACAATACGAGGAAAGTCTTGAAAACATATAGCCAATTTGTAACTGTCACTTAAAAGAGTTTGAATCCGGTTTTTCACGTCTTTCCTTTTGTTGTAAAATAAAAGAAACTTACTGGATAAGATTCATCTTACAAATAATTTACTTGCTAAAATCGAGGTTATTGTCTTGTTATTTTTTAATAGCTTGTTATGGGTAAACCATGGATATTTAGGTGCCCTATTTGTTTTTGTTTAATTTTGACTCAACATGTTTCTAGGCATAAGTATTTTGTCATCTATTTTTAATAGATTTTATTGTTTCTTTATGGAAGACTAATAGTAACTAACAAATAGGTATAATATGACTTTTCAAGACTTTCCTTGTGTTGTCATATTAAATTGACAAGATTATATTAACCTTATGTATTTACGTAACACTACTATGTAGGAACTATTGCAATCAGCCTTGCCTTATTGCCTTACGCCTTTTATGTGCCTGATTGCTATAGGCAGTTCCTACATAGTAGTGTTACGTAAATACATAAGTTAATATAATCTTGTAAATTTAATATGACAACACAAATAAAGTCTTGAAAAGTCATATTATACCTATACAAGCCTAGTACGTTGCAGTCATATTTAGTGAATTGAAATAATGATCATGCCTTTCCTTGTTTTGTCAAACGAATAGGATAAACTTAATCATAGTTTCACAAATAATTAAAACAACTGTTGCCATAAAAGAAACCAATTTAATTTTAATAAGTACTATTATTGTTACATGGCTCAGAACTATATTATGATTTTGTTTAATTTACAAAGATTTATACGTAGCTTAACTTTTTTTGGAAGCTTTTATTGTTATATTATGGAAGACTGAATATAAAAGTTCCTACACGGTCTTTTTATGATAATGAACGTTATTTTTTCTTTATTTAAAAAGTTTTCTAACGCATTTTATTGTGATATTACTTACTTAAAAGTATTGCTTAAGACTTTTAATTACATAAGAAGTTGTTTATGTTGTTTTTTTTTTAACTTAGCGTCAGTGACACATTTTTAAATATAATTACATTAAAAATAAATGATTATGATAAACTTTTGGGGCTATTTATTTAAAAAAACCTATTGAAGCGATGTCCTTCACTGCAATTTTACCTCGTATTTGATTATGAGATGTACGTTACGTTAACTTTTTTTAAAAATTTCGGTCATTTTAACAGAAAAAAATAATGTAAGGGACATGTCAATTCCTAAACTACAGGGATATCTCAAATAATGATATCGTTAACATAAACAGTTCAAAATTGTATGCAATTTCGCCCTAGAAGTCATTTAAATCAGACAAGAAACAAAAAAGATATAAAGAAATAAAAAAAATTGCGATCGTTTTTTGGCTCTCCTGAAAAATGGCCTTTTGTCCCTTACATTAATTCATATTTCCGTAGTCGAATATTTTTTTGGTATTTTAATAAAATTTAGTAAAATTATTATTAGCGTTTTTTTAAGGTTAGCTTTAAAAAAACGTGGGTGCGGCTGAAAAACTAAGTGGCGATCTCAGACCAAATAAAAAGCAAGTCAGAATGTTGTGAACAAAACAAATGAGGCCTCGCCGTGTACAGGCACAATTACACACACGTACACTTACAAGGAACCTAGCCGAGGCTCGTCAGTCGAACTATGGCGGCGCAACACCGACGCACTCACCACATGTATAGGTATAAAAAACCGGTCTCACTTGTCTGTTCTGTCATGTTTTTTTGATTTGGTCTGAGGTGGCGATTAATTTGTTTTTAGATGCGACCTCAAACGCTGGCATACCATTACGAAACGTTATGTCATGTAGCGCTAATGCGTTGACTGAAAACGCTCATGTCATGCAGTGTCTGGTGGTACAAAGTCTTTGCTACAGATAAATGTTGCTACACTCAGAAAAATAACTGATAACGCGTCGGAAATTGTAATAAGAGCAGATGTTGAGATCTCAGAGCAAAATGGTTGACTTTTGACACGGCCTTTTATTTCTTTCTTCGTGAGATGATTTTTACTGTCGCTCATCCTATGCAAGTTTCATTCTCACATTTATGTTGCACTTGTGTATGACATATCTTTGACTAAATATCAACGTGTACGAGCGAATGCACTGTGTGTTTTCACTGTTTAGCCCTAAAAGTACACACATACAGACACTTTTATTACTGTCTTAGAAAAATATAATACCTAATTACTTTACACAGTGTAAACATTTGCGTAAGTAGGTAAGCAACTTTGACTTATTATATACTTAGTCAAAGGTAAGCAATAAGCATAATTCATAAGAGTTACAACAAGTGCCAATTTGATCTCGTAAGAGCTACCTATAGGAGTCAGTGAACCGATTTCAAACTTCAAACACTGATATGAAACTGTTCTTTAGCAAGAATACACATTATTTACAAAAAATACTGAATACCTAAAAATACTGATCTATGTGATGTGCGTATCTAATCATCGTTGTTTTATCAACTATCTTTTATACGATGTGAAATAAATATTGGTGCAATAATGTCTATATTATTACAAGTACCTACACAATGACGTTGAGCTAGAGTAGTATATCTGTCAGTTATCCTTTTTAGGGTTCCGTACCCAAAGGGCAAAAACGGGACCCTATTACTAAGACTGCGCTGTCCGTCTGTTTGTCTGTCTGTCTGTCACCAGGCTGTATATTATGAACGGTGATAGCTAGAACGTTAAAATTTTCACAGTCGACGTAAATCTATTGCCTATATAAATTATATTTGCAAAAAAACTAAAAATAAAAATGCAAAAATATTTACGGGCCATTTACCCATACAACAAATCTTGATTTTTAGCTGTTTTTCGCTCGATATTAATAACGGTGTCAGGTCGATGCTTGAAATATTCACAGTATATTTAGTTAAATATATTATAAACTTCAAAAGTAAATAATTAAATTGAAATAAAACAAATATTTAAGGAGGGGCTTCCATACAAGAATCGTGATTTTTGCTCGAAATTAATAACGGCAACAGGAATATGCTTGAAATATTTACAGAATATTCAAAAATTAATAATTAAATTAAAATAAAATAATTATATTAAGGGGGGCTTCCATACAGTACGGAACCCTTCGTGCGCGAGTCCGACTCATACTTGGCCGATTATTTGTCGATAGTCACTAGTATGTGCGGTGCATATACGTGGTGAAAATAGGTAGAAACGACGAATATATTCTAGAATGTCATTGTACTAATCATTGTGACCAGCTTTTACCTGCCGAAAACGGCACATTACACACCGTAATGCCAGTCAGTGCTCACGCCCATCGTCCTTGCAATGAACATCCCAAGCCGAATCAAAGATCTAGGCTGTGAAGTTAGCTACAATCTGCGCACTTATAGTCCAGCAACTTCGTGCGCAACCGTCCCGCGGGGTGACAGACGGTGGCGGGGACGAGGTACCCAAGATATCAGCGGGTAGCGGGTGGCGTAGCGGGTAAGGGAAAGAATGCTAGAATGACGCGTAGTTACTACTACTACCTCGTCCCCGTCACCGTCTGTCACCCCGAGGGACGGTCGCGCACGAAGTTGCCGGACTATACGCAACCTACGCAACCACTTGCATCGTGTTCACAGCCACCAAGAACTTTGTTGTTTATTGAAGAATTCGTCCCATAGGTACCTGACGTACACGATAGCTTACTTCGCCATATTTTTTAGATCAAAGCTGGACTTCTATGGGCGTGTGCCATAATTACCCTGGCAGCCACCACCGAGGTCGCCTACCCCATAATGCAACTCAACTGGGACAATCAGACCGTGGACATCCTTATCAACAATTACATGAGACCGTGCTGGGCTCAGACGGGCGGATGGATCGTTTTTGCATGTCATCATGGCTATGTCATAGTAGCACTCGTAGCGTAGTTTGATAGGTGTTTGTCAGCGATCACCAAAATTAAGCAACGTTCCGCACGGTCAGTATTTGGATGGGTGACCGTGAATGGCATTTTCCAACAGAGCGCTACCGTGGCTCGAATGACACGTTAAATTGCAGGTCCCGGTTGTTTTGACCGTTTAGCTAAGTCAGAGACCTTCAGGCGGCCTAAAAACTCTGACATCAGAGCTAGCCACCCGGCCTATACGAACTTACCTACTAATGGCTATGTAACGGATCTACCTACTAGCCGATTTTGATTACCAAAAATAGAAACCTACCTATAACTGATGTGATAATGATGATGATTATCTATGCACCATTTCACCACGAAGGTTCCCGAAGCACCCAAGCACGAACTAGGCTATCACAGATACGGCCGAGTATCGCATCACAATAAGGTGGCTATTTACATTGTGCTGTTGATAGCGCGAGATTACAGCGATATCGCAGCCACTTTCATGTGTCTACAGTACATTCATAATATACAGTAATGTTTTTATATTAATATCTAAAACCCAGGTTCATGTTGGCGAAAATTTGGCAGAGGAAAATGAAGTTAATTTGTACTACTAGAAACAGTAAACACCTTGTAAATTTTAACGCCTTGCAATCGTGAGGGAGTGGTGTCGTCGTCGTGGGTGGGTTCAAATTTCAGTCTCGTACCTATTAGATCTTTGGAAATTATGTACGGAATTGCACACCATTGGCCAACATTGTGAAACAACCCTGCATAAGCCCGTAGAAGAAATTTGGTTTGGCGTTTGTGAATCCACCAACCCCTACTGGGGCAGCGTGATGGATATGGCCCAATCGCTATTTGTGGGTAGGCTTACATCCAGCAGTGGACTATTAAAAAAGGCTGGTACAGTACAGTACTTATAGATCCAAATGGCTTCGGTATTAATCTATAGCTTACTGGTTTAAAAATACATTGAAACATGAAATGTTAAATAGTACCTAAAGCTGACTATTAATAGTATAGCTCAATTTCTGCACACTTATAAATTATTTATGTTGCAATATGGGTCTATCACTGAACATAGGCCTACCTAGGAAGTGCGATAAGGTCTCATGACGTTGGCCCTTGCTTAGTAGATTCACATGTTGGTCTAAAATAGTCTAAAAATCTGCACCTAAAATCCAAAAAAATATACAGGGTTATTTCTAATCAATTAGCATCCTTTTAGGGGCTTATTCTGTACATCAAAACTAACAACTTTTGTTCTGCGACTTTTGCCAAAACTAAAAAAATGTTTTTGTTGTTCCATAGAAAAATATCGTTCACCCGCGACAAAATGTATGGAACGGCTGATTTTTTTTTTGAGTTCTGGCAAATTCGCAGAACAAAAGTGGTTGGTTTTGATGTACAGAATAAGCTCCTAAAAGGATGCTAATTGATTAGAAATAACCCTGTATAGTACGGGACCGGGATTTGAATCTACGGCGAACACACAATTGTAAGGCGAGCATTTTTCTACTCGGCTATCACGACTTCTGGTTCAGTTCATAGAGTAATGATTCAACTAGTAGCTCTCCGAACAGTAGACCTCGCATTTCTTAAACTGAATCATCAGACTATAAGTCAACTTTCATAAGTCTATGTTCCAACTAGCTCTTGAACGATTTAGTTCATACTCGCAAATCTAGCTTAGATTTTGATATTATTAACTGAACAATCTTGCCAAATATCATAAAAATCGGTGGATAAACAGCGCTATACCAAAATTTACCTCATTTTTCTGAAAAATAATAATCAACGAAGACAAAAAATATCCCAAAAATTACCTCTATATGGAACCCGTGTACCAAGTTTCGGCAAGATTAGTTGAAAAATGTGATCTGCGAGAATCAACAGACGTAGGTAAACATATAGGTATACATCCCGACAGACAGGCTGTCGAGTCAAAACTGAGGCTCTCTCTCACTTAGTTCGCTCGGTGAAATGTTTGCACTAAAAAGTAAGTAAGTTCATAAAGGCCGGGTGGCTAGACCTGGTGTCAGTTTTTAGTCCGCCTGAAGGCCTCTGACATGGTTAAGCGGTTAAAAAAACCGGGACCTACAATTTTACGTGTCATCCGAGCCACGGTAGCGCTCAGTTGGAAAATGCCACCCGCGGTCACCCATCCAAATACTGACCGTGCGGAACGTTGCTTAATTTCCGTGATCGCAGACAATCACTTAGTCAAACTACGCTACGAGCGTTACAACTGTTTGCACCCAACAAGACTCGCGCGCCCTCTAACCACAAAAGTTTTACGCACGCTTTAGGCAATGTTTAAGAGAACAAATTGAACCGTTAAACAGTATTTAAAGCGTGTTTAAATCTTTTGTGGTAAGGCGGTCGGTTTCTGTTTTATTTCGAAAAGACAATCGTTCAATTTGGAGTCCATTTTGTGCATGGGTATTATCGTGCGGCCACATCATCCTTCGGCAAATATTTACAAAGGTGATAGATTAGCCGCTAGTCCGGCTCCGAAGTGACACGGAGCGAATATGAAATCACCTCGCACGTCACAGGCTGTGTGCTCACTTGATGTGGGTTTGTTTATAGCTGGAAATTGCTTCCACAAAAGCTTTAGAATTCTGTAAGAAATTACGTATAATGTGAAAATGTTGCTTGGGAACCTTCGAGCAAATATCTACAGAGCCACAGTCTCTAAGTGAAAATAGTAAAAATATGACAGAGCGTCGTCATACATATCGAATCAGATATTTACATTAAATAATTCACAATGTCCCGTTTTCTCGAATCTCGACGTTATGTCACCTAATTAGTTCTTGTAACCGAGCACTTTAGCATCGCGCAGCGTTGTAGTCGGCTTGCAATCGCCTTATGACAAACTAAAAAGCCTGCCCACTACGTAGCTTGGGCAGGGTTTTGGCTCGGACACTTTTTTGCACGATTGTGACTCTATAGATATTTGCTCGAAGTTGGGAAACAAACATTTTTGAGAACGTTGATTCAAGCCTGAAGGTAAAGCCATAAAATGTATTGGGATATTGATAAATCAAATACATATACCTAGTAAGTTCTTTTAATATATGTTGTAAGTGTCCTTTTGTACTATAAGGAAGTAAAATAAATTAATCTGAATGTACACGTCAAGTGAATGGGCAGAACATTCTTAATCGCCAAATCAGTGAGTCAACGACGTCATTTTGATAACGATGAAAATATGAAACGTACTAAGCGTTGCCTCGGTGCGCGTGTTATATTTATATTTATTTTTTAGTCAAGTATTACGGACACTTTCAATTGAATCATATTTTTCAACTGACTTCTAAGAAAGAGGAGATCCTCAATTGGTCTACGCATTTTTTTTCCATTGTTATCTCATTTGTCTATTACTTGCGAGTTTTTTTCAATTTGTAGAAGAAAATTACAAAATGGTCTCACAAAAAATTAATAAACAATGATAAATATGATGAAAAACTGCATCGCCCACAGTAAACGAATAGCAAAATGTTCTATGAAGTAAATTTCTAGATCGGCCATGTGCGAGTCGGACTCGCACACGAAGGGAGCTGGTACCGGGAGCCCCCCTTAATATTTTATATTTTAATTTAGTTATTTATTTTTGAAGTGATTATACAACTAAATATTCTGTGAATATTTCAAGCGTCCACCTGTTACCGTTATTATAATATCAAGAAAAAAATGGCAAAAAAATCAGTTTTGTTGTTTGGGAGCCACTCTTAAATACTTATTTTATTCTGTTTTTAGTATTTATTGTTATAGCGGCAAAAGAAATGCATCATGTGTAAAAATTTCAACTGTCTAGCTATAACGATTCATGAGATACAGCCTGGTGACAGACGGACAGACGGACGGGTACGGAACCCTGAAAATGAATATAATATAACCACTGTTTGACTTTCGCTGGTTGACGCTGGTCCAGTTTGAGGTTGACGGATTCACATAATTACGCAATTACTTATTACCGACTTCAAAAATGGAGGAGGTTCTATGTTTGTCTCCATATATGCTTTTTTGTGTATGTTAATCGATATTTTCGCCAATTTAGAACCGATTTAAAAAAATAGTTCATAGGGATATGTCCCGAGGTGGTCTCATTTAAATTTATACAAAATCGGGTTGTTTTTTTTTAAAATCGACATAATGTAAAATTACTACGTAGATGATTCATCGATTCGTGTGAACTATTCGAATTCTGTACACGGTTTTGCCATTTTTAGCGCAAAATAATAATGTTATGTCTGTATGTAGGTGTTAGGTATGCACTTTTTGCGACATTTACTTTACAAAGCTACTGGTGTAGGTAGGTATATTCCTGGACTTTATTCATCCACTTCTGCATCCATTTTGACAAGACATTTGAACCAGCGGCCTTAGAAGCGGTAGACAAATCTAAAACAACAGCGTACACCCGTATGGCCCCGCTAAGCAAGCAAAAGTTGCAATAACATTACTGATAGTAACATCAACAAGCTTGTAACTTACAAATATAAGGTTGAACCTTCATGCAAGCTTACAGCGAGCTTGAAACGAAGCCCTAACGGCCGCGCTGTAGATAAACCCTATTAACTTGCCCAGATCTGATCATCAAAACTTTTTATAACTTTAAAATGTGAAGTTTCAGTAATATTGCACAAGAAACATGTCAGAAAGTTGTAAAATAAACTTTGCGCAAGTATAACGTGTAACATTTCCACAACTTTGAATTTGAAAGGTAATAGTAACTTGTCTGAACTATCTTGCTTTAAGGTTACAAATGAAACTTGCACGTGCATTGCATTTATTTAGTTGTCGCAAAGTTACATTTCTGTAGGTTTTCAGTTCCAGGTTCTAAAAAAAACCTTTTTTTATTTAAATTTTTTGAGTTCTTAGTACACGTCCGAGGGACGCGTTTGTGTGAGGAAGAATGAGAGACTTTATTTCTCTATCTGCAATATAGAACGTTTTAATCAAATTTACAAATGTGGATACTTATTTCTGCAAACACAACGTCATCGCGATGCAGAAAATCAATGTGCGATGCTAACGCCATCTAGTTTTTTAATGTTAACTGAGACATTCCACTTTTAAAAATTTACTTCCAGCAACATTACATAGGTAATGTAAATAACGAGCCCAATTCGTGATATTGTAGGAAAGTTAAAAAAAAATTCTAAAAAATGACATATTGTCGCGATGTTACAGTATAACATTTCAGTAACTTTCATTTATTTCATTTTCATTCAATAAGGTACAGGCAATGCCGGACAGTGAAGTTAGTAAAATTATATTGCTACAAAGTTTTATTTGTAACTTTCCAAATACATTTTTGCCACAATGTTTATTACTTACGTTTAGGTATGTTTGGGAGGCAATATCCCTGCAAAGTTGAAATATAAAGTTTCATGCGAAATGTAACAGTAACATAACTAAATAACTTTTAATAAGTTTCTACCTAACAATAAGATATATGTTACTGACATGTTCCTGCAACATGATGTTTGAAAGTTACAAATGTGCCATATACAAACTTAGTACAACTTATTGCAAGTTTCATGCTTAGTGGGTCACTTCACCAAATCATGAAACCAAAATTTTCCAGGAGGGGCTCGAGTTCTAGAATTTCTAAATATGAGCTCATAATTATTATGTTTTCTGTTTTTGGAGCTTTTTTACTCGTATGCTATCCATGCCCTAATTTATAGGATCGGAGGTGATTTACTAAAAACTCTTGAAAAACGTATTTTATTATTATTTATAACAAGGAGTCACTGTATCAATTCAAACTTCTAGCATTCAAATTTAGCGAAAACCTCAGTCATACTTTCAACCCTCAATTTTTTAGGGATTGGATGATGATTTACTAAAAGTCCTGAAATACTTATTTAATTATTTGGAATGAGAAGTTACTTTATCAATTTTCCGACTTCCAGCATTAAAATTTGCATTAGTCTGTTACAATTTTGGATGAAATTTCTCAAATTCTGGGTTTGCCCCTATAGTAAAAGTTGTTGACAAAGATGGTCCCTTTTCGGCTTAGTACGAGTACAGTGCAAGCAGAATAATCATTAAAAGTATTTTTTTTGTTGTAACTCGTTATTTATAGCGAGCAAATTAACCTTGAAATTACAATATCATTTAATAGGTATATCATTGAAATCCTTGCTTTAATTTTTTTTCCTTTGTCCTTCTCATTTTTCTGTAAATTGTTGTAATCAAGATCGGTCAGTTATTTGTTTCTTAACTTTGAATCTGAGCTTTTAACAATGCATTCCAATATATTTTTAAGTTTTATGGACTAGCTCCGAATTCCTCGGTTTTGCTATTTTACGTTTAACGGCACTACGCTAATTGTTCGCTTTTGCAATCTATATAACGGCAAAAGATGTCTCAAAAGAGGCGTAGATACTTCTGCTTGGCCCATGCGCTTTTGCTGTATTTTGAGCTATTTGGTGGAAGACGTCACCGATCATAGGTACGATGACTATAAGTAGGAATTTGTCGTTAAAACTAGATTACAACCATCGAGCAAGGATGTTACAACTCTCTGTTTGCACAGAGAGTGAAGCATTGCCTGAATACATTTTAGCAGTGCCCAACGGGGTTCACAATTGTACATATTCTAAGTTTTTACCATCTTTTACCACAATGTGGAAGATATGAATATAATCGATACAAATAGATATAGGTACCTACAGATGTTGAAAATGGAAATCCATATTCAGCTTTATGGTGATCACATTAATCATACAATGACTATAAGTAAGTAGGTAAGTATTTGTCGTTAAAACTACGTACAAATACATAGGTACGAGCAGATGTTGAAAATAGTGGTCCCTTCTGAGATAATACAGTTGGTGGCAGCAATGCCCCTTCGACCCTCCTAACTTCCACCTGGAACAGTACCCAGCAGTTGGAGACAGACAGCAAAAAGTATGAGTATAAAAGCGACTTACTTCGGCTTAGCGTAGGGTGATGAAGGCGACGACGCCTTGTGGTTCCTGTTGGGGTGCGTCGGTCGGTTCGCGTTGGAGTCGCAGCCGCCGCCCGGCGATATCTTGCCGGCGAGTGCGTTCAGAGAGTGAAGCATGGCGGGCGGCGGCCGCTCGTAGTGCGGCCTGGTCACACCGATGACTCGACTCCCTTTGCCGACCTGCCTCCGAGCCACGGTGCCTTATCTCCTGATAAGAGGCGCGGGGGCACCACCGCCCCCCGCCTCATCGCCACCTGACACTGACACGCTCACGCACACATCGATAGTGCTGAATATGAACGTACGATTTTTTATTGAACACAGGGGGTCAGCGTCCTGTCCGCCTCATGGATTCTGTTGACATTTTTTCATCACTATTCCTTTTGGTGGCACTTTTATTACACTTGGTCTCTTGCACTGATCACTGGTAACGACTTGAGAATGTTAATAGCACTGATCACTATTTATTAATGTATCGTTGAAACTGTAGGATTTGAAATTGTGATAACGTTGCAATGTTGAGCGTATTTTCGACGAAGTAGTAACTGATCAGAAGGTGAATTCCATGTGTAGCCATAGCAGCTTAAGCAGTTATCATTGGGGTGGAAAAAAAATGAACTAAGTACCTACCTACTCAGACCAAATAAAAAAATCAAGACAGAATGTTGTGAACAAACAATTGAAGCCGGCAAAACTACGCCTCGCCGTGTATAGACACAATTACCCACACATACCTACACGTACAACGAAACTGCGCCTTGGCCCGTCAGTCAAACTATGTCGGCGCAACACCGACGCATTAACCACATGTATAAAAAACCGGCCTCACTTGTCTGTTCACGACGTTCTGTCTTGATTTTTTTATTTGGTCTGAGACTAAGTACAAAATTCATTTCATTTCATTCCACAGTAGGTACCTAGATATATACCTACCTATTTCACTTACCTACCTATTATCTTAATTTGTTCCTATTTAATCAACGTTATGATTGTACAACAAATCTGCAATACGCCGAATCCAACAAACAAATTAGGGAACTTTCCCTACAGAAAAGAAGAGACGATTATTATTGTACACTACAGGACTAACCGCGCACTAAATGACACTCGAATTATCTTCTAATTTTAGTGCGCGATTAGTCCCGTAGTGTACAACGATAATGTGTTCAAATCCCGAAAGTTTAAAAACAACACAAGAAGAGGCGAGGTGTTGAGATTTACAAAAGCGCCTGAACAATAACAAATAGCAAAACACATCCGCGTCGTAATGAAATATGTGACCGCGGGCGTTTGCGTGAAAGCTTTCATTGTTTTTTTCGCGGTTTTATTAAATTGGCAGAACGTGAAAATCTGTCGTGAGCTGCCTAAGCTGTTTGCTGGAGGTATAAAAATGTTATTTCTTTGTTCTGTAAATGGTAAGTAGGTACCTACTGAGCGACTTTGGTACGGCGAAATTGAATTAGGATGAAGTTTTGTTTGTAGCTAGAGTAAGGAGAAAAATAAAAGTAGCAATATTCATAAATAGAATTCTGTTGTGTTGTAAATTGTGATTTACCCTGGTTGGTTGGTTTACTGTTTAGTTTATGCACGGAAAAAAAGACGTTCAGATCTCGTAAAAAGGTAGGTATTTAGGTTTAGGCATGTTCATGTATCCAATTGTACAGGCCGAATCGTACAAGTCGGCGGATGTGAAGTCAGCTACAAGCTGTGCAATATCCAATCCTGACTGAAGCTCACACAAAGCTGCGCGTTGATTGGTTTCGCGCAGCTTGTAGGTACCTAGCTAACTCCACATCCGCCGACTCGTATGATTCGGCCTGTGCAATTGGAGTTGTTGGATTAATTATAAAATAAAAATCACAGCTAGCCAAAGATTTCCGTAGTTAAGTGTTACTTAATCCGAAACCAGTAATTATAATTCAGTGTTCTCTGGATACCGAACATTATGTAACGCAAATGTTTGTAATATCACTCAATTCCGTATTCCGGCGGAGTTTAGTATTCGTAGGTACAACAAAGCCAGAATACAGTGCTCTTCCGAATCAACCATAAACCGGATACCCAATTAGGGCGAATTATCCTGGTACCCTCTAATCAAGTCATTAATACACAACCGCCGTCGACCGCGCATTAGCAAGCCGGGCCGGGACCCGGACCTCCGGTTACGTCCGGAACCGTGCCGGATAAACGGTCAAATTAGATGGGAGCATTAGGTCGACGCATCCAAAGTACTTATTGGCTCACGCTATTAGTTCTGCGAACAGTAGGTAAGTACCTACCTAGATCTCGCGACACATCTTCATAAGCCTATAGCCCGAGATCCCGCCGAAAGAACATCCTGCTCATAGCGTACACGGTTCAAACCAATTTTTTTACGTAATTATATGAATGAGAGAATATATTTTTAATAGGATCTCGCCACATTTCGCAAGGCAATCTGGTTTATATGTATTCTCCTATTCAATAAATTTATATAAAAAAACAAATGAAGGATATATTTTCCTATAAATTAATAAAACATTTTTAAATTTCTAGTACTTGCGGCCAAATTTCGCAAGGCAACTCCATTTAAATATATTCTCCTATTCATATATGTAATTACGTAAAAATTTGGTTTGAACCGTGTACGCTATGAGCGGGATGTTCTTGCAGTGGGATCTCGGACTACTAGGTATACTTATCTCGAATCGCTCTTGACCGATTTGGTTCATACTCTCAAATCTTGCTAGGATTTAGATATTTAAAATGTATTGTAAAAAACTAAAGAAATAATAGATAGGTACCTAGTTATGTATTTGTGATTAAAATTACCTTAATTACTTAAGCCCAATGCTATTTATTTAGGAAGGTATAGCAAAATGTGGTCAGATTGCAGATATCATTTGTTACAGTTAGAAAAACGCAAAACGTCTAAAATTGATTTGAAAATATTTATTTGTACTTAATCTGCTTAAGTACCTAAATACATACAGCAGTAAATAACTATAGTTTCCGACTTCGACTAACAAGAGCAAGCCATGGCTGGCTGAAACTAGGACAGACTGGTTGGAGTTGAGTTACGCCAAGTTGAGCCAAGTTTCCAGTGCATCTGTTGTGCGCGCGATTTCCATGATGTGTGGGACTTTTCGGCAGTTGACATCATTTTAAAACTGGAACGGACAAAACTCCAACAAGATGACAAGATTGTATACGAGTTTAAGGCTTAGAGCGCTTTTTCACGGCTGTTGTTTTTCACCGGAAAACGGACCGTCAATAAACAAATGCCTATATTTTTCGCCGGATGGATGTTGGGTGTGTCAACACACGTTCATTATAAAAAAAAAGGTTCGTTGTCCGGTGAAACAAATAAGAATAAGAATAAGAATAAGAATAAGAATAAGAATAAGAATAAGAATAATTTATTGATCCAGAAATATTTTTGACAATTATTGTTTTGAATCCATTGGCTCCGAACTAGTATACACTGTATGACGGAGTCAATGGCTTCTCCTTATATAAATGTTTACAATAAATACTAATAATATAAACTAGTTGAATAATATATACGAGTACACTACTAGCAATACAATTAAACATCGCAAGCGACTAATCTATTTACGTGAAAGTATGTATGTGTGAGTGTGTGTGTGTGTGTGTATGTGTGTGTGTGTGTGTGTGTGTGCGTGTGTGTGTGCGTGTGTGTAAGTGTTGTTCTCGATACACATAATTATATAATTTATCTGATAAAATACTATTACTTATATACTATGAAATATGAATATTGTTTAAGACATTTTCAATATCATTGTAATCAAATTTATCTAGCCAATTCCATAAAGTTGCCTTAACTTCTTTATTATTACGTTTCTTTATTTTACACTCCTTATCTATTTTATTGTATAAGAGTGGAACAATACCATCGTATTTATTTCGAGCAAATTTACGTTTCGCACCTGGTACAGGACAGCGACGATCTCGTTTCGCTTCGTTAATCAAGAAAGGTACTGTTTTTCTATGGTATCGCCGTATGCTCTCATAGATAAATAATTTCCTGACGCTAAGGACTTTGGCTTTAACATATACTTCAGTTGTTGGGTGCCTGAAGGGCAAAAACATAATTACTTTAAGTATAGCACGTTGCGCACGTTCGGCTGTTATAATGTGTGTTTTCGCAGCAGAACCCCATACACAAATACAGTATCTTATGAGACACTCGCACAAAGCTTTATAGGTCTGGATTGCTAATGGTAGTTCAGCTACGGTTCTGAGAGTTTTGAACACAAACATTAATTTTCTAATTCTGGATGCCAGGACTTTAATATGCACGTTCCAGTTGAGGTTGCAGTCTATGTGCACTCCAAGGTACTTTATAGAGTCTACTCGCACCATTACTGTACAAGCACACTGTACTGGTCTAGTGCCACGAAATGGCCGTAAACAAGAGCATTTTTAGGGTTCCGTACCCAAAGGGTAAAAACGGGACTCTATTACTAAGACTCCGCTGTCCGTCTGTCTGTCTGTCTGTCCGTCTCCAGGCTGTATCTATATCTGTATCTAAAGTGTATATGTGTATGTAGAGAGTTGAAATTTTCACAGATGATGTATTTCTGTTGCCGCTACAAAAAAATACTAAAAACAGAATAAAATTCATATTTAAGTGGGGATCCCATACAACAAATCTAAATTTTAACCGTTTTTCGCTCGATATTAATAATGGTAACAGGTAGTTGCTTAAAGTATTCACAGTATATTGAGTTGTATATTAAATTCAATAATAAATAATCAAATTAAAATAAAATAAATATTTAAGGGGGGCTCCCATACAGTACGGAACCCTTCGTGCGCGAGTCCTACTCGTACTTGGCCGATTATTATTTTAGTTGTACCTAATATTAGAAATCCTTAAAAGGGATAATCGTGCTGATTGCTATTACTTAACTTTATAAAATATGTAAATGATTAGGTTAAATTAAACATGGAAATCCCTGACGCGATACAAGAACACAAGTCATAGTTTCTGTATTGTTTTGGAGCAAAAAAACTGCGCTATAAGTACTTAAAATGAACTGGTGAACACATTATAAGTTATCGCTGTACTTACATTATTTTTGTATGAAACTGCTGATTTACATTTTCAGAAATCCAGAGTAGCTCTCATAGTAAAAGTTGTACATACTCGTAATGATAAGTAAAATTATTCCCTTGGCAAAGTTTTTTTAGAGAAACACCTAGTAGCGTAGTTTAATCGTTTCAGAACACCTGAAAAGTCTATTTATGTATTTAAATACACGGATACGTTTTCAAGTTCACATTGTGTGTGATTCAACGCTCGAGAGTCTCATAACTTTTATTTTACGACGACACGAAAGCGAAATGGTCACGGTAAGA
The DNA here is from genome assembly GCA_964007245.1 of Hypomecis atomaria. NCBI lineage: Eukaryota > Metazoa > Arthropoda > Insecta > Lepidoptera > Geometridae > Hypomecis > Hypomecis atomaria. Next base: position 9,858,285 of record OZ023287.1, on the reverse strand, counting down.
ATGCATAACCCACTTACAGCTTCGGGAACAATAAAAATAAACATTTTTATTGTTTATTTACGTCCCAATATGTACGTAAACGCGAGCAATATGACGCAGTTAAAACGGCTTCGGTTACCTGAATTTGTGGGTAGATCTCTCGGAAAATACATTTTTAGGGTTTCGAAAGAAAAGAGTGCACAGGGAGCTTTATTGATAAGCTTTTTGTAGCCACGTACTTGCTACTACAGCTTGGACAACTGAGAAATTACGGAATGAAATAGTGATAAAATTACCTAGTCGTTTTGTCTCAAAAAATACATTATTATTATACAGATAGACACGGCGCGCATTGTCAGGAGGTTTTACTCGCTGTAGCCCCAACCATCGGTAGCTTGGGCCCAAGCTGCCGATATGGATATAACTAAGTATCTCAAGTGCCAAAACAACAGCTCATGTTTGTAATCAAATGGTAGCTTTAATAACTACTAATCAGGGATAGTAGCTAGTCCGGGGTCCGTCTTTTATGAGACACGTTTTTTGTACACTAACTAAACATCTGACTAGAAAATAATGTAATCTGATGAATTGGTGACTTTTTATCGTATTTCTTAGCAAACTAACAAAATAATGAAAAAATAAATACAATTATTTTTGATTTTGATTATTGTTGGTTGTCTTAATTTTTTGTTTAGCTAAATGCCAAGTGAGATAAAAAAATTAAAGAGCCAAGAAAATAACAATAATGTAATTAATTAACCAAGTATGTGTTGAAGTCGCTTAAAACTGATGCTTTCTATCAGTATGCGAAATTCATTTAAACACTACAGACTTATTCTGACTGCCTCAGCGGCTCAGTGGTTAGTGACCCTGACTTCTGGGTCAAAGAGGTGTGGGTTCGATCCCCACCCAGGGCAAACATTTGTGTGATGAACATAGGTGTTTGCTCTGTGCCTGGGTGTTATTTAGGTACTTATATAAGTATGTATTTAAAATATGTATACGTAGTATATCAGTCTCTGGCAGTCATATCACAAGCTATGCTTATAGTTTGGGGTCAGAGACCGTGTGTAAGATGTCCCCTAATATTTATTTTTGTATCACGGCCGTTAAATGAATTTTTGTAATGCATCGAGCGGTTCATCTGTAAATGTCAAAAAAAAAAAACAAAATAACGAATTTCGCGCGCTTACCTGCTGCAACCACCATAAGTTACTGTAAGATTGAGATACATTATTTTAGAACTGAACCCTCCGCCTGCGAATCGAGCTTATACTTGAATGGTTTTTATTTTTAACAGGTGCCGTAAAATTATCTTTAAAGCTACTCGTAAAAATCGTACTAAAACTTGATTGAACATTTGTATAGTGCTTTTAAGTTGTTTTAAGTAAATCTGAGACCGGCATTGAATTAGTAAGCTTCCTTTTAGAGTAGAGATCCTTACATAGTATAAAATAAAGACGCTATTTTTGTTTGTTTGTTAGTCTGTATGCTTAAATCTTTAAAACTACGCAACGGATTTTGATGCAGTTTTTTTTATTGGATAGAGTGATTCAAGAGGAAGGTTTATATGTATAATACACCTGTGCTAAGCCGGGGCGGGTCGTCTAGTAAATGATAAAGATAAAAACAGAATTTCAAAATGTGCAATAACTTCTAAGAATTAAGTATAGGTACACCATAACTAATAAAGTTATTAAATGACTTTAAAATAACAAAAAGTGGCAGTGACCACGAAGAGTGGACGTTGCTCCACCGACATAGAGTCAAGCTTTTAAGTTTTTAATAAATTAATGACATTTTTAAAATTTGCTAAATACACGCATTTCATTATTTCCATAAATATTTTCAGACGTATTGTATGAGACGACTGATTTTTACAAACCTTTATTTAGTTTCACCTGTCCCGTTGTCTGTCTGTCGGTCTGTAATCAAATCTTGCAAGTTAAATTTGACCCACTTCCCGGTTACCGATTAAGCTAAAATTTTGCATAAACGAGTATGTGTAAATCGCATGACAATGCAATATTGTGATGACATGGTGCTGATCTGATGATGGAGCTGGAAGGTGGCCAAAGTTAGCAATGAAAAGACACAACCTCATCGAGTTTGGGTTCATTTGAATGGTCTTGGCGAGTAGTTTGTCTTTCAATAGTAACCAGGGTCTGATGATGGAGCTGGAAAGTGGTCATAGGAACTTTGTAATGCAATGACGCAACCCTATCGAGTTTCGGCTCGTTTGATTCGTCTTGTCGAGTACTTGTTCAGTAAAAGTTTGTTTAGAAAAAAATACTGCCTCGGTGGCTCAGTGGTTAGTGACCCTGACTTCGGGGTCAAAGAGGCGTGGGTTCGATCCCCACCCAGGGCAAACATTTGTTTGATGAACATAGGTGTTTGCTTTGTGTCTGGGTGTTATTTAGGTACTATCTATATAAGTATGTATTTAAAATATGTATATGTAGTATATCAGTCTCTGGCAGCCATATCACATGCTTTGCTTAGTTTGGGGTCAGAAACCGTGTGTAAGATGTCCCCTAATATTTATTTATTATTTAAAAAGGTTTTTTTTTATTAGATATAATACTTGTTATTCACGAACTTAAACTTAGGTACTTTATTTGGTAGAGCAATATCTAGCTTGGTCCTCTTCCAAATTATAATCACAAATTTAATATTACAGTCTATAAAATAATACCTACTAGTAGTAAGGTAGTATAAAACACGTATTTCAATTATCATAATGCTTAATATTTCGCTGTAAGCTGCCAAATCACGGCCACGAACCCGTGCCAAAATTGTAAACTTGTTTACTTATTCGTATTCATTATTACGTGCTTACGTTCCTGGCCGACATTCAAAGGTTCTAGGAGTTTTGTTTGTGGTTTTAAATATATAATCATCAGTAATAATGTCCGCAGTCTGGTTATATGAATTTTCACTTGATGGGTATCTAAGTGAAATGAAAACTACAGTGTTGCCGAAACTAATATGCTACGCGGTTACTGGTGAGCCCTTGCGTAGGTCCCGTATCCTTCGTCAGGCCATAAGGCCCAATTATGAAGGTGCCATCATAAATTTTATAGCAAAGTAAAAAGTATTCTCTCTATCGAATGCCAAAAAAAGTGAAAAAGAAACAAAAATATGCTTATTATCTCGTAATTATTGATGTAAGTATTAATCGTAATGATGTATATAATTATATACTCGTAATTACGATAGCACCTTCATAATTGGGCCTATTGCAGGCTTAGTCGACATAGTCTCACGTACAGGCTCTCAGAAATAAATCTCACAAAACTTGGATTTCCATAGAAAGTTCACTGCTGGACATAGGCCTCCCTTAAAGATTTCCAACAAGACCCGTTGGTAGCGGCTTGCATCCTTGTGGACGTCCTATGGCTGAAACGAACGAACGAACTTGGATTGCAAGTTCGCAGATTGCAGTTGCGCGACTATTGACAAAGTAGGCACAAAAGCAGTCCAAAAATAGCAATGAAATCGCTTAACATACACACGTGAAAGAAGAAAGCCGATGAATATCCTCCTATTTCCATGTCATATATAATGTTATAAATGAGTATTTTATAATAAATATTTAAAAAATGAAATGTACTAGCATTCTAGCATAGCAGTTTTTTTTTGAAAATTTCTTAACCACAGACACCGCGATACGATATAGAGTTGCAACAAATTTATACAAAAGAGGATCTAACAGAGGTTTATGTGTTATTCCTAGATGTAAAGCTGCTTAAATTCAACCAGATAGGCAATAAAATCTGCAGGTTACAGTTCTAAAATAAAAATAATGACATAACCAACTTTAACGTACGATTTTATCGTTGGAAACGTATCACGCTTCCCATCTCAGATAATAAACTCAAATTTTACATCTGTACGTGGGAGTTGAAAAATCACTTAGCGAACGTATGAAATCACAACAAAGTATACCTAAAGGCAGCTGAAAATTACATCCCCAGGTTCGCGTTTTTATTACAGTGCGGAAGTATTAAGGGTTAAAAGTGAAGGGGGTTGAAATAATTCCTGCAGGTTACCTATTTATAATTCTAAGTTATTAATTTTACGCTGATGTTTTATGGTTTGACATTTTTTGCCAAAATTAATATAACATTAGTTAGGTATTACATTATCAAAATATTCAAACAAGATGTATTAAAATATTCAAACAATACTAATTTCTTGGCTATGTTATAAATGAAATATTTATAATTTCTCAAATATAATCTTTGCATTTTGAATGTTATTCCACTAACGGAGGCCTATGTTAAGCAGTGACTTATCTTATATGCTAATTTCTTGGCTATGTTATAAATGAAATATTTATAATTTCTCAAAAATAATCTTTGCATTTTGAATGTTATTCCACTAACGGAGGCCTATGTTAAGCAGTGACTTATCTTATATGCTAATTTCTTGGCTATGTTATAAATGAAACATTTATAACTTCTCAAATATAATCTTTGCATTTTGAATGTTATTCCACTAACGGAGGCCTATGTTAAACAGTGACCTATTTTATATGCTAATTTCTTGGCTATGTTATAAATGAAATATTTATAATATCTCAAAAATAATCTTAGCAATTTGAATGTTATTCCACTTACGAAGGCCTATGCTCAGGAGTAGCTTATCTTATGCTAAACTTGACGATGTCGATGATGAACATAACTTGAATTTGTCTAAAAATTACGAGCCTCTTCATGTTTAGAAATCAACTAAAGTATTAATAGCCTACAAAAAACATTATTCACACTTTTCACCCTATCAAATTAAAGCAAATTAAAAAAAAGACATTGTAATGTCTTAGTCTTAATTTTACGACTTTGGGCGGTTTAATTATGAATGATATCGCTGCTCTCATTAAATTTTTAAGCCCCCTAGCCCCACAGCGCGACCCTCGCTCCCGCCCACGACACGGTAGCTTTTGCGAATTACCCGCATTGCCTGCCTATTACGCGAACATAAATTGAGATTTTTTTTTATTAGGCACGCCAAATCGACGACGTCACGAATAGGGTGCGCTGCGGCCCTTCCTGCGTTTCTTCGGATTTTTGTTTGAGGTCAAATCTTGATGAATGGCGGCGTAGTAACCTGAATATTTGGGTTTTATTTATTGGGTACAAGATTTGATACGAAGATAGATAAATTAATGTGGAATGGAAATACCTTTTTGTAACAGTGCAATGTAATTATTAAAGTTGTGTACATAATACAGAAAATAAATAGCAATAAAATAAAAGACCTATACTAACGTTCCTCTGTCTGAATTCTGTTAATTAATTAGTAAATATATTACTACTTAGTATAAAGTAAACCCTTGTGTCAACACAAATACGTTTGCTGTATGGGAGCCCCCCATACAACATTAAAATACTACTTGTTGGTTGTATGGAGGGCTCATGTTTTTTGTATTTGTTGTTATAGTGGCAATCGAAATACATCATCTGTGAAAATTTCAACTCTCTAGCTATTACGGTTCTTGAAATACAGCCTGGTGACAGACAGACAGACAGCGGAGTCCTAGTAATAGGGTCCCGTTTTTACCCTTTAGGTACGGTACTCTATTTATAAGTAAGTTTGTATAGGCCGGGTGGCTAGCCTTGGTGTCAGAGTTTTAGGCCGCTATTTATTAGAACTGCGTTCATTAGTAACAAATATTAATTTCGTTATAAATTGACAATCCTGGATGTATGTAATAAAATATAGCAGAAGTAATTTGAGGATTTTAGATCGATGCAGAAGTAACGTTTGTGGCCGAGATTATTACATAAAAAAAATATAAACAATGTTGCACTATAAATAAAGAATAATGGAAATGCAGCTAGCGTTCTTGGCTACCACACGGACACAATATTTGTTTCGATTTTTAGCCTCTGTTCATTAATTATTTTATTCTGTATAAAGGTAGGTTTCATATATTTGGCGCATTTGTATATATTAGGTAGTTTAGAATTATATTTCAATGTTATTTAATTTAGAAAAATAAACGATTTCTACCTTTTCTGTTTGGCTGAAATACGAGAATAAATAAATAAATACAATTTTAGGGACACCTTACATATTAAATATTGATTGTCTGAAAGTCAAAGTTTGAACATTTCTTAATTTTTTTTTTCAAATTAAAGAAATATGCGGCCAAGAATTACTCTATTAGTGTTAACCGAAAAAGTGTGTCCAAAATTGGTACATCTACCCTATCTAAAAATAAATAGACATGAGCTTACGTTTCTGTAAGATAATAATCAACTGCTCATGATTATCTTTCAATGTCAGTAAGACCGCGACTAATATGGGCGAAGTTTGTTTCGGAACCCATGCAATATCCAGTGCACATAATTCAAGACTGTAAGCCGCGAGCCGCCTGGCCTGCCGAGATATAGGGTTACTGCGTTCTCTACGAATATATAATAGAGGATACTGGGTACTACATAATACATACGCCGCTTCATGCCTTGTTTACACGGACATAGCAAAATGACAAAAGCGGTCGTGGCGGTTTAGTAATAGGTGAGTAAATTCGTATAAGCCTAGCCTTGATGTCAGTTTTTAACGTAGATAAACGGTGAATACTATCGAGGCCTACAATTTAATGTGTTTTCTGAGCCACAGTAGAGATTAGTTGTAAATGCGATCGCGATCGCCCATCCAAAAACTTTTTTTTATTCCGAATAGGTTTGCGTTTCACTAAATACTGCCTGATCTTGATCAAATGTGCGGTCTAGGGTGTAGCACGCTTACCTAGAAGATACACGTTGTACTTTAGCGGGAAGACAGACCCAGGCAAAGCGTTCCACATTCTGGCTGTTCGCGTATGAGGAATGAAGATTCGAAACGCTTGGACTGATACTATAAGCGCTACGGTGATAGTTAACGCTTACGTTTTATTTGTAAGTTTGTGGGTCCCAATCCTAGTCCCGTAACAATGAGTTCTTTGAAACTTTATGTGCAGATTTTCTAACCGACATACAGAGTCATAGCCAAAATTCACAGTGAAAATATGCCTAAGTACATAATTTGGAATAGGTATACCTATGTAAATAGATGGGTTGATATTGTAATAGCACCTGGTGTGATGTTTTTTTTAGTCTAATTTTAATTTGGAGACTTTGAACCCTTGCGATTATGCCAGTCCCATAGGGAACACAAACAACATTTTATAAGTGTGATGATTAATTAAAAGTTAATTAAAACTGCAAACGAAAAAGAAAGAAAATAGCCATAATCACATGTAAAACAACATGATTACACGAAAATATGAAATAAAGCAAATGGTATTCAAAATGTACAGAATGTAGGTACACACTGTAGTACAAACACAACTGTGGGCCGAGCTAGACCGGACATAGCCGCGCCGGCGGCCCACGTTGTAAATGGGTGTGATTTAAACTGTCTGCAGTATCTACGTTTGATTCGCCTAAGATTACTTACCCGTCAGTAAAATAAGAAATCAGCGATATCTGCTCAGATAAAGAATCATCAAAAATATTAGTGCTAGAAGCATCATCAAAAATATTATCGTAATTCAATATGATTTTAGCGTTCCCTCTCTAAGTCTATTATCGATATTCTGCAGTTGGGTTTTTTATAATTATCTAACTTCATTTGTCATTTTCATGACGGTGCTATTGTAAGAAATTTAAGAAAAATTAAATTGGTTTTGTAAAACTATTATCTTAATTTTTATTACATTGTTGGTTCCATACTATACTGATCTTTTTGAAAGTCCTGAAGTACTACTGAACAGGCTTACGCATGAAATGTGGGTACATTACTAGTAGATTTCGCTTAAGTTGATTGATCGTTATCCTTATTTCCTTATCTACTAATATAATAAAATCCGAAAATATTTGTTGGTTTAATGATTTGTTCCTCTTTCACGCAGCGACTGAGCAACAGATTGACTTAATTTTTTTGGCATGGACATAGTTTGAAAGACGTAAAGTGATTTAGGCTACGTTATGTTCCGGAAAAATAAAAGGTTATTATGGGATAGCACAAATATTAAATATCACGCAAGCGAAGCCGCGAGCAAAAGCTAGTAAATAATAATACTGCAATACAGATTTCGCCGATCATAAATTGCACACTAGAGAACGATGACAGCTAGCCATGTAAGTAGTTCTCCATCGGGAACCAACAGCCTCGCACTGGGAATTTCATAAATTTTCATTGGAGCAACTTTTAGCACATATAAAGTTTCACGCTACCCTTGACTTGACCTTGGGTTGCTTGAGGACAGACCGCGTAGGCGGAAAGTGACAATGGACGGTTTTAGACGTGACTTGACGATTGTTGCTTATGGTAAGTAATTGTTGTTCAATATTACAACAAAGACCCATACAAAAATACAATATAACGATGACGACGTATCTTTATCATCTTTCATTGTTCTTTTTTTCGATCATATTCTAATTCGGAGTAATAAAAAAAGCAAAGTTTTTTGACCGACGAACCGAACCGGAGGAGGTACTCAATTCGACGAGTTTATTTTTTTTATGTATAACCACGCATAACTTTTTTCATAGAAGTCCGATTTCAATAATTCTTTTTTTACTGGAAAGTTATACTTCGAAATTAGTCTCATTAAAATTTTATTGAAATCGGCTGAGCCATTTTTGATAAATCATCAATAATGTGAAAAATGCCACATCGATACGTGCGAAATATTTGCGAATTCTGTACACGGATGAAGTCGGTCATGCTATTTTTTGCAAAAAATAATTATGTAATTTTAAAAACCGTAGGTATTTCTTCTTCTAGTTTTACTCGCCTATAGGAATCTACGTAACTATAATGTACTGTCTGTTGCGTTGGTAATATGTGAGTAAAACTAGTACAGGAAGAAATACCTACGGATTCTAGAATTAAAAAAATATCTGCTTGTTTGCTTTAGTCAGGGTTTGAAGATGTTTAAAAAAAATTAGTTTTTTGGAACAACAGTTTTTTTGGAAACGATCACTATCAGTGATAAGGCTGTCAGCGTTGAGTGCAAACTGGAACGGTCTTGTGCCAGCCTTCTTGTTTACAGCGTGATCTTAGGATTCTATTCAGATCTTGATCTGTCCACATTGCGAATTCTACGCTACGCAGCAATTCAGTATGTTGGACATAGACGGATTGTTTAGAGCAAGAAAATGGAAAATATGATGGAGGTAAAATAAAATATGTAGGTAGGTACGTAAAAGTAGGTGTGGTTCTTGTCACTCAAACTAAATAATCCTGATCTTGTTCCTAATAAAAGCAATATCCATTTTCAGTTTGTTTAGTCAATTTTCGTGGCCTTAAGAGACTACCCACACATTAAGAGGAAAGCTTCCATTGACGCGTGGGTCGACTAAATTATTTTGGAACTGAGTCTGAGTCTAATTCCGAATAATAACATCGATACATCTCCCGAAGTGAGGATTTTATTCAACCTACGCCCTGTTTTTAGTTAACTAGGTACGAGTATATATAGTTCTTATGAATTAATTTACGTTGGATTATCACGAATCAGATGGCTTCATTATCTCGAACTGAGATCTTCTTTACAATAATTATTTTTCGCCAAAAATGACATAACCTTCTACAACCCTGTACATTATTCAATTTGTTAGCACGAATCGATGTTTCATCGATTTAGTAATATTAATAATAAAAATAAATATTTTGGGGACATCTTACACACGGCCTCTGACCCCAAACTAAGCACAGCTTGTGATGTGGCTGCCAGAGACTGATATACTACATATACTTATTTTTAAATGCATACTTATATAAATAGTAACTAAATAACACCCAGACACAGAGCAAACACTTATGTTCATCACATAAATATTTGCCCTGGGTGGGGATCGAACCCACGCCTCTCTGACACAGAAGTTCACTAACCACTGAGCCACCGAGGCAGTCGATTAAAATTTTCATAAACGACTTAGTCGGATTCGATAAAATATTTTTTCGCAAAAATGGCAAAACCGCCTTCCATCGTGTACAAATTCGAATATTTCGCTCGGATTGTTTACATTATTGTCGATTTTACAAAAACGGCTCAGCCGATTTCTTTAAAATTTAAATAGGACAACTTCGGGAGTATCCATACCTTTTCGAACTAAAAAAGATTTTATCGGTTCGGTTCTCAATTCTCAATGAACATATACAAAATAAATACAGACGAACATAGATACCTCCTTCTTTTTGGAAGTCGGTTAAAAATCTACTGAACAAAAAAAAAAACATCAAAATAGAATCATAAAACGCGTAGTAATCGCGTAACACACATACAAATACTAGTACAAATATATAAAAAAAAATCGAGTTGGCTTTTTTTCAAGTCGGTTAATAAGCTTTCTTCACATCTCAATTTCGTGAAGACCAAACGCAACAGCGACCGCGATTAGCATAGAGAGTAACCCCCAAGGCCAATAAAGTTATATTGCTAAACTTGCATTTCGCCTTCAGTCTAAAATCTGAGCTTGTTTCATATTTCAGTGTCCCAGTAGTTCACCGCCGCGGGACTGGTACGGTCGGACGCCTTCACTAGCATCTCGGCGAAGCGAACAAAGTCATAGTAAGAGAGCCCAGGAACGAAACTCGGGTACATTCAAGCGCGTCTGTTATAAGTAGAGTATTTATCCGCCCGCCCCGGATTCGCTACGGTGTATTATACATATAAACTTTCCTCTTGAATTACTCTATCTATTAAAAAAACTGCATCAAAATCCGTTGTGTTGTTTTAAATTATACATGGGGACAGACAGCGGGAAGCGACTTTGTTTTATACTATGTAGTGAAAAGTATTTCACCCATAAGGTGGACGGATGATCTCATTAAGACTACAGAATCATGCTGGATGCAAGCAGCTTCCAACCGGTTTTATTAGCGATCCATATGGGAGCCCTATGTCCAGCAGTGGATGTCTTATGACTGATAGATGGATGAAGAGTATTTTGAACCGGCTTAAATAAGATTGTGTAGATGTACGTTTTTACGTCAATTTAATATCTAATTCGCCCAATCCTATGTTAAAAAAAAATCACAACACGTGAACATCCAATAAATCATACGAAGCATTATATTGTCATAAAAAACACTTTTTAAAAATATTTTTGTTTTCAAAACTGTGATAGATTGACCGAGTAGACCGAATAATCGGCCAAGTGCGAGTCGGACACGCGCACGTAAGGTTCCGTATTTTATTCTAATTATTTATTTTTGAAGAGAATAGATAACATAACATTCTGTGAACATTTCAAGCATCTTGCAGTTGCGATAATTTATATCGAGCAAAAAATCACTTTTCTTGTTTGGGAGCCCCCGTTAAATATTTATTTAATTTAAATATTTATTTTCAAAGTACATATTTAACTGCATATTGTGTGAATGTTTCAAGCATCTACCTGTCACCGTTATTTATTATTTGGGTATGGAACCCTAAAAACGATCTTCTGTGAAACAAAAATAATATTTCAAAACTAATATCTTATTGTTACGTTTTATGATAATTCCTGACTTTGCAGGATATAATTGTGTTCTTTTAATGCGAGAGACGATCCAATGACTTTTGTTTTTGTATGTTTTTAGATACATGATGAAACAATCATATCAATCAGGAAAATGCAAGTCGAATCCCTCCGCGCGGAAGAAATGAAACTTCTACGCAACAGTGCTTTCATACCTCCTCCATGGTAGCATTAAAAGTTTAACGCAACCTTGTTGGAAGTCGCATTAGAAGTTTCACTTAAAAAAGTTATTTAGCAAATTATACGCTTTGTAGTTAATCTTTAAAATCGAATAAGTTTCCACGAATCTCGTTCATGTCGCGATTGTGCTCCGTGAGCTCTTCAACTATTAGAGCCTCGGGCTCTAGGTGCTGTAGGTACAGTTATTTCAGAAATCTGATTATATAGTGTTTTACAATGTCGGGGTGAAAAAAGTCAGAGGTTGCGAACTTTTACCTTTTATTTGGAACAGTAGGAGCGTGGGACAGTTGGTTTTTTAAAGGTTTTCGGAAATTAAATTAGAGTTCTTGGAAAAAAATCTTATAATGTGGTTAGTTCGTTAGTTAGTTTGTATAGGCCAAGTGGATAGCCCTGGTTTCAGAGATTTTTAACCCACCTTCAGGTGGGTTAAAAGGCCTCTGATATAAATGTATATCTGATGTAATATGGTAAAATAACATTATGTAGAATACGAGTATAATAAAGGTACTGGATTAGGTACTAGCAATGAACAAAAAGACGCCAATCTAAGTAACATGTCCAATTCTACAAATCGGAGATATACGTACTCGGTACTCGCCCACAATTACTCACACTCTAGAATAATAATATAATTCAAATTACAATTTTATTGACAAAAGCATAAAAACTGACTCCAAATACATGAGTGCAAGCTTTCCTGGGTGACACCGTCGAACCGAATTGCTTTAAAAATGTTATTCCACTCTGCGATTTTATAGGCGCTATAAAATATTTTTTCAAGCTGCTTCAAAACTACGAAACGAATAAATATTTTCTATACAAGGCCATCCTGAAAAAATCCTCTTAAAAAACATAATCGATTGAAAATTTTAGCACGTGTATCGTTTCACAAATAGCAGGGAAATTGCGTAAAACACACACAAAAAATACAGTCAACCTTCTTTTGAAAGTTGGTAGAAAATAATAATGAAATCTAATCAAAGGCTTCATAGCACAGCTAGTAGCATAGTAATGAATATGATTTTCTCTGCCGCTATATTAATACCACATTTTCCCCATCGTCATGGCAACATTCATCTCCGCCCTTCAAGGCGCAATTATTTCACGCGTTGATTAGCCAGTAGCCAATTATTACGTAGGAAATTGCTCTGATTCTGCTGTCACCATACATTTTACTATAGTAAATGGTGGGGAGATAATTGGACGCAACTTCGTTGCTATAGTGGCCATTTTCGGTAGAAAATATAGTAATATACAAAATAGTTGCATCATTTATGGTTAACCGTGAGCCATTACAGAATAAATTCAAAAATGCAACTAGACCAACGATTAATTTCTACACGTAGACAGTTTTCTAAGAAAAATAAAAATTAACCTTTAAATAGAAACCTATTACCTAAATAACGAAAATGCCTATTCAAGTCCATTGGGTGGCTTAGTGGAAATGAAACTAAGGATTCACAAAGATAAATTAATTTCTGATAGTAGCAGGTGCGTGCTATACTAAAACTAATACTAAAAAAGCAGACGGAAATATAGATTGACAACCGAATAATCCTATAAAGGAACTTTTGATGTAAGGACCCGCAACAAAATAAAACGCCCTGTGTTCATAACAATATGTATAAATACAAACTTAATAGAGCAGCGTCTGTTCATTGTAAAGCAAACTTAATCGTGTCCTTTTCTACCTAATTTAGATAGTTCATCAAACCAGGATGCTGCCAATTACGTCCAACTTCACCATCCACACGGCTCACAAAATAAACTGCGATGGTTCCTGTTTCCCTTTGATCCCGCCCTTAATACACGAACTGTCGGCAAACTTATAAACGCGCCTCTGATTCGGTAACGAGTTTTTCTGCGAATCTCATTTTCGTAATCAAGTTTGACGTGCGTCCAGCTTTATTAGATCGGTGCCTAAATACATTAACATAGAGATAGATGTTCGTTGGATGGTTCACATCATACTTATCACTACCTATATCAGATTCAAAGTGGCCTTATTTGTGAAATCAGTTGTGACAAATTGTCATCAATTAAAGTAACAAAAGAGTTACTAATGTTCACCTGACTTTTAACCTATAAGTAAAACTCGGTAAATGACTCGATTTTTTGCCGTGTTTAACTAAGTTATGATGATTCGCCGTATTCAGGTGCGGTTGTTAGTGTTGTATGGAGCTCTATGATTTCTTGGATACGATTGTTTTTCTCCGCGAATTACTACGGTTCATCTGTCAGTGTGGTAAGGAGCACCGTGAAAGTGTTATTGAGGCGGCTCCAGGGCACGGTCGGTCAACTATAGTATTTTGTCTGTTTATTGATAATGATAAAAAGTCAGTACACAACTGCAACATTACGCTTTCAGTTCCTGCGTGGCGATACACTGATCTCATCATCCCGAGTTCATACAAAAATAATTAAATCTCAACAAAAATCAACTTCACTCAAAAAACTTATCTAAATCAAAGGGAAGAACTCTGTGAAACGGTCCGGACGCCAAAGTTCTGTATCTCTCATTTCTAATTATTTCCGGGTTAAACTCGCGAGATTTCTTGCCTAAATAAGCTCCGTTAAAACATCAAGACTTTACAGAATTGAATTTACTTTTGGGATTCGAGCGAACCTTATTTAAGATATCTCTTGAAAGGACCTTTGAAACAGAATAACTCGGAAAGATGGCTTTATAGATATTTCTAGCAAAATATGAGCCTCCGGGGACGCGATGGGTAAAATTTTACGGTATTTTTATTTTTTATGTTTTATCGATTTGTCACAAAGAAGACTGGTATTGTGAACTCGCGAAGGTCTATTATCGTGAAAACGGTTGTGTTTTGGTTGATATAAGCGTGTAAGTTGGTGGTCTTTTTAGGGTTCGGTACCCTTAGTTAAAAACGGGACCCTATTACTAAGACTCCGCTGTCCGTCTGCCTGTCTGTCTGTCACCAGGCTGTATCTTATGAACCGTGATAGCAAGGCAGCTGAAATTTTCACAGGTGGTGAATTTCTGTTGCCGCTATAACAACCAATACTAAAAACGTTGTAAAATAAATATTTAAGGGGGACTCCCATACAACAAACGTAATTTTTAGCTGTTTTTTGCTCCATATTAATAACGGCAACAGGTAGACACTTGAAATGGGGCTAAGAGGGTTCCCATAGGGTACGGAACCCTTCGTGCGCGAGTCCAACTCGCACTTCGCCAATTATTTTTTATACGGGATATACACTCAGCCACTGTCACAGGTCCGCTACCGAAAATATTGTTGAACGCGAGTGACTTTCACTTTTAACCAATGACAATGACAGTACGAGTACCATGAGCAGTGATAGTGCGAGTGACCTATTTACACAATAATAGCGCTATTTATATAATTAATCACTTTCTTGTCTGAAAAGGTGGATACTAACGTAGTATTAGAAGTCAAATGAACAATACAGGAGAGACCATGATAAACACGTCACGAAAACAAAGGAGATGAATCATTCATTTCATTTATCACATAAAAAAAGAAAAAAAAAACACAAGCCATAAATGAAAAACCTTGTCCTTCATTAAAAATAGATAAGAATTTATGAATACGAAAATTGTGAAAATTCAAGTTTTATTCAGTTCAGAGTTTCCACTTGTAAAAAAAATTCACTCAATCTAGACTAACCATTTTTAAACAAAGTTCCACTTAGACTATCCTCAAAAGTACAAATCTAGTCAAGAAGAGCTCCTGCAATCTCTGCTAACCGCCACTGTACAGACATACAATACAGTGCCTTAACTATAACCCAGCGGTTCTAACCTGCGATCGGCGGACCCGCGAGTAAAAGTATGGGGGACCCGCCGTCTTTTCTATGGACATTTGAATTAGAAAATAAATACCAGCAAGTTTTGCAATCAATCCCCTGCGCCCCTGTATCGCCCGCGATCCACACAAAATTTGTGAGTATGAACGAAATCGGTCAAGAGCGGGTCGAGATATAGTTTTATGAAGATTCAATTAAACAGATGCGAGGTCAACTGTTCTGAGAACTACTAGTACTAAGGGAATACGTACAATAAAATTAGGAAACACAAACGTGACGCGCGAAATTTAGCTAATAAAAGGAAGAAGATTATGTAGATACGAAAGTTTTTTATTTAACAAACAAAATATCGATCATATTCCTTATCTAAATTTAAGATAACAGTCATGAAAGTTTTATTATCTCTTTGATTCATAAGTTTATTTTCAAGTCTATATTTACTGATCTTGTTATACCTAGGTTTTGTGTTTTTTTTAACTGACTTAGCACACTGTTGTACACTGCACCCTGGGCCGCTTCGCCCAACTTTTTAATCCGAGATCTCAAGTTAAACAGTTGGCAAGGCGCGTCCGGGCAGAGCTAACTACCGCTCGGTAACCGGCCGTGCTCGGTTTACGGTTAATTAACTAATATTTACATTGCGCCGGTGAAACAATTTTCTGTAGCACCTGCCTCGCTAGTAGCTGGTTCGTGGGACTTTTGACCGTTTTGTGAACTAACCAAAGCACGTACATTTTTATTACGTTTTCTTTTCTCATTTTCAAGAATGTTTAGTAAACCATTTTGAATATTTTTGTACAACATTTTTCATGATATTGGGTGACTAAACTAGCAATTCACTTAAATATTCTTGCCATCTTCATTGTGTCAAAGGACACATCCACAAAATTTATGGGGGCTGATTTAATAATAATTAAAAACCATTCTAACCACAGAACTCGTTGGATTTCGAGAAGGTCCTTATTTTTTTGAGTCTATTACAATTTACAGCAGTTAAAAAAAGAGCCCTTCGATTTTTTAAAATTAATTATGAATTCATTAGGATCAATATTTGACTCAATATGTAGTTTAACTCAGGAAACCCTGATTAAATAACTTCTAAATTGTTAAATTAAAACATTTTTACCAATTAGACACCCTTTTTAAGTGTTTTCTTGTCACATTGTACTAACTAATGATAAACATGATCTTTTAGGCAGAGCTACAATTTACCTAGAAACTAAGTTGTTAAACATGTTTTCTTGCTATTATCAAATATAATATGATTAAAGATGTATAATATAGTACATGAAAATAAAATAACAGCGAAAAATGCGTCTAATAAATAAGTAGTCTTCATTTCATTGGCTGTATCGAAAATGTACATTATTTTTGAAAAAACTTACTTGAGGTAATAACATTTAAAAAAAAATGTTTAATATCGATTGTATACAATCAAGCAAGTTTGCCAAAACATATTTTAACGCAGTATTTGAACAATGAACATTTGCTATTTTATTGCACAATAAATCTGCACAAACCGCTTTCCTGTAGCGCGACTTGTGATTCAAGTGCCAGTTAAACTACACATGTACTTAATCGTAGTTTAAAGTTGATCGTAGTTTAGAGCTAAACTTTGTTTAAAGTTTTCGGTGTTGGCCTCGCAACAAACAAGCTTTATGTAGCGGATGCCTTTTGACTAAGTTTTAACAATAAGCAATCAAAGTCTGTATTCATGCGGGCATTGGTGTGTAAAATAACTGATCAAGTTATAGTTAACATCTAACTTAGTAAGAGAAGTCATCATCATCCGCGGTGTTTTTTATCCCACTGCTGGGCATAGGCCTCTCTCTTGTAGTGCCATCTGCCTCGGTCCTTTACCAAGCGTGTCCAAGTTTGACCCGCAATATTGAAGATATCGTAAAGAAGAGAACTACAGTATAATTAAATGAATTATCGAAATACTCGTAGTAACGTTTCGTGCCCCCAGATTAACTCAGATTAGAAAATGATTAGATATATTCTAGAATATCACAGTTATTGTGCTCATCATGATCATAATGATCTACTCTTATTAACAAGGGTTATTTAGAAAGTTTGTACTGACCCATGAATAAGCCTAAAATTATGAACAACTTTCACTGCGGGGCTAACCCGGAATTCGAGAAAATCAATTAAATCAATTATCCCATACAAAAGTGCAACTTGGAATATTAAAAAAATATGAAAGCAGTCGAATTCTTTTTTACGAATTTGTTTACGACTTTGTAGTGTCTCACGGCTGGACAATGGTCTCCTCTAGATTTTTCCAGTTTTCCAGCCGTAAGTATTTTTACGGTTAAAAAACCCAAAACAATTTTTAGCAGTGCTTGAGATTTAATTGACAATACAGCATAGGTACACTTATTGACATACTAGCTGCGCCCCGCGGTGTTACCCGCTTTAGCCCGAAATAAAAAAGTAGCTTATTTGTGTTAACCCAAGATCTAAGCTACTTTCATCTCGAATTTCATCCAAAACGGTTTATCCGTTTGGGCGTGAATGAGTTACAAAGGTCCATACATACTCACAAACTTTCGCGTTTATTAGTATTATTACTAGCTGACCTGGCAAACTTCATTTTACGTAATATCTTTATAAATTGTGGCCTATGTGTCATTCTGATGTATAAGCATTATTATCGCAAAGTTTTATCTCAATCCGTTTTGTAGTTTTTGCGTGAAAGAGTAACAAACATCCATACACACTCACAAACTTTCGCGTTTATAACATTAAGTAGGATTTTGAACATTTATTTATTAAAACAAATGATTTAAGAAAATCTAATACAGCCACCCGTACCCGTACCGTACTACGGCAACTTTAGAGCGAGCTCTAAAGTTGGTAAAAATATAAACAGCTAAGAAAATGTTTGCTATTCTTAAGTATAACTGAGTAAATATTTTCTACTAATGTAACACAGAGTTTATAAAGTTTCCAAGAAAGGCAAAAATAAGTTAAGTTTGTTGACTTCTGTATTAATTAATCAAACACTAAAAGGTATAGCTTTTTATGTAAAGAAATTACCTTTTCTTTAGTAATAATCAAGTTTCAAATTGAAAAGAAAAAGGTTAGCAAATTTAGATTAATGGCTTATAGTCCACACTAAGTGCTTGGTTCCAAGAATTTAATATACTAGAGCTAACTGAAGACTTTCGTTGCTCTATTATGTTAGTAAATCTTTTATTAGCTTTCACTTTATTACAAAGTATTTTATAATTCACGAAATGATGGAGATTTTTCTTAATTTGGGAGTTACATGAAAATGGTACAGTAGGGAAAATAGTTTATTATCAAGTTTAAAGTTTGTTGTCATGTACAGACATGTTCTAGGTTGTTCAGCAACTCGAAAGATATCATTGTTGTTAAGAGAATCAATGGAGGCGTGTTTTGGTATAAATACTCTTATATATGAGAAAATTAAGACGGTAATACTACGAAATAAAACTCTATAAAGAGACTTTAAATAGATCTTTATAAGTGTATATGTGATATTTTTGTAACATACTCGTATTTCAATGCTGAACAAGAGCTAAATTGATTCGATCTGAAAGCTTATTTGCTTTTATTATTAAATGATATGAAATAGTTACCTAGTAGATAATATATTGGGAATCAAAAAAAGAGAAACTGAAGTTGGTTCTTCTCAAAAGCAATTTTTGGATAGGCTAGTAAGCCAATCCAAAAATTGCTTATAAAGTTTGCTTTGCTTGCTTATAAAGTTTGTAATTAATGTTATTTGAATGTTTTATAATATAATCTATGATAGTGTTTCTTTCTTGTGCCCAAATGCCTAAACCAACTAGCAAAAAATCGTGTCATCTGGTATTTAACACGGTAATCATCTAGAATAGCTTTTTTAAACTACGTTATAAGCGATAACTTTTTATTTGAAAATTAGTATTGAAATGTTCCTGTTACAATTTTGCCAATGTTATTAAAAGTACTCGTATAATATTACATTTTTCTAGGTATAGGCCTCTCTCTTATGGTGATTTTTTTATAAGTAGTACTTTTTTGTATATGTACCTAATAATGATGTCATGTTAATTCTAAATGCTTAGTTATTATATTTAAATAAAACAATATTGAACAAAAACAGAACTACTCAATACAAAGATACTCGTACCAACTCTACAGCCAAAGAAAATATCATAAGTTCATAACAATATTAGTTCCGTTCAAACTCCAAAGCAATAAGGCGGATATAGTTTAAGTACCTCATTCTACCGGCCGACGCACAAGTGGCCTGACCAAACAAAATTCTCTACTAACCCCCACAGGAATCTTATTAAAACTTGCCGTCTCTACGTCCGTTTGTTTAACTTTTATTCCCAAGACCGCGCAGACTTGAAATTGTGGAATTGTTCCGATATTTTGTAAAAGTATGACAAGGTATGAGAAAATAATCGGCCAAGTACAGTCGGACTCGCGCACGGAGGGTTCCGTGCTGTATGGGAGCCCCCCCAATAATTTTATTATTTATTATTGAAGTGAATATGCAACTAAATATTCTGTGAAAATTTCAAGCATCTTTCTGTTACCATTATTAATATAGAGCGAAAAACGACTAAAAAAATCAGGTTTGTTGTATGGGAGCACCCTTAATTATTAATTTTAGTATTTGTTGTTATAGCGGCAACAGAAATACATCATCTGTGAAAATTTCAGCTTTCTTGCTATAACGCTTGTTTTAATGAGATACAGCCTGGAGACAGACAGACGGACAGCGGAGTCTTAGTGATAGGGTTCCGTTATTACCCTTTGGGTACGGAACCCTGAAAACCAATGCGTGAAAATCTTAGTCCTCGTAAAACGAGTGGCGTAGCGGAACGAGCAAGATGTGCTATGGAGATGCGTCATTCGAGTACGTACGTTCAATCTGTAGAGCCCAATGAATATATAGTACGTACAGATTGGTGAACCTAACAGTTTTATAATGTTAAAAAAAGGTTCACTGAGAAACACAAATCTGAATAGATAGATCCATGATAAATTTGGATAATGATATGAATGATATGGACAAGATATTAAGTTTGATCACTTTTTTAATACATTGCAGCAAAGTGATGGAGTATTCATTCACTGCATGTTACATCATCTTATATTAACCTATATCTCGCATCTATTCATACAAAATATATGACTTCGATAAACCAGTTTAAACCAAAACTAAGCCGTGCTATGGAAATAACCCATGTGGAAATCAAAGTTACACAGCTCAGCTAAATGGAAAACATTCGTTACTTTTCGTCGTATACCTAAGTAGTTTGCACCAAGGTTGCGCATTGATTAAACTATCGCGTACTCAATTTTATAAACCCCCATAAGGGATCATAACTTGTTTTTTTCTGCCAAGCATAACAACGTCTAAGAGGAGCATAGAAGAGTGATTACATCGCAGTCGGAAGGCATTTTAATTAGAAAGGTTTTAATTAAGGAAGCCAAAGGGCTGCCAGACCTAGCTCTAGACACGTTTTTTATGAGTGTGGTTGAAATAGTCAGCAATTCAAGCATTTTTGTTTACCTGAAAATATTTTTGATCAGCAACTAGCGGATATAGAATTTATTTTTGGGTTTACGGAGAGCCAAAATGTTCATACGCCATAAAGATCAGTTAAAAAATTTACTAATGTTTTGAATCCGAAATTATTATTTTTTGTTTGTTTCTCTTTCACGCAGCAACGGAGCAACAAATTGACTTGATTTCTAGCATGGACATAGTTTGAAAAACGGAAAGTGACATATGCTATTTTTTATTCCACAAAAACAAAATGTTCCACGGGATAGCACAAAAATTAGAATACCACGCGAGCATAGCCGCGGGCCAAAATAAGTAACTAATAAACTAGCTAACCATGCTTCTAAGCCTCCCTTTAAGATAAATATAGCCCAAAAGTACTCAAACTATACTCATGAATTTTTATTGTCTATTGGTTTGCTGCTGCAAACAAAATGATCGCATAAACCAACAAACACACGATCTTAGTTTCAACGACTTAATTGTTCAATTTAAGCATCGCTTTTGAAACCATAGAACTTTTATTTCAAGCTGTGCTAGACACTTAGATACAAACCTGTACAACAGTCAATGCTGATGAAATTGCAGCATACCAATTAATTAGTTCCCTTTTTAATTCTCCTCTTAGTTCATCTGACTTCGGTTAACTTTCATATTCAATTTGTAATTAAAAATTCTCATGTTTTTCTTCTCTTTTTATATTTTTTTATTCTTTGTCTGTCAAGTTTTTTCATCGGTTTACTTAGTCTAAGTCGGAGGCAAGGAAAATATATTTTAATGGTGGAAAAATATGATTTATGGTTAGATGGAATTGTAAATATTTTCTTGAGGATTT
This sequence comes from Hypomecis atomaria, assembly GCA_964007245.1. NCBI lineage: Eukaryota > Metazoa > Arthropoda > Insecta > Lepidoptera > Geometridae > Hypomecis > Hypomecis atomaria. The sequence goes on along the minus strand of OZ023287.1, from coordinate 9,836,435 downwards.
TGCCGGCGCGTATTGTGGAGTGGTTGTTGAAATGTAAAGCTGAACAGTTTAGCGATCACGGGAGAAACATTATGCTAAAGCACTTCGTGGAAATTGTTTATTTTCGTTTATGTGGCTCTTTGTTTCTCCATTTCTATACTGGCGTACTTTGTACCGCTTACCATCAGACGAGTTTATAGTCAAACGCGGATTTATTCGCGAAAAAAAAAACTACAGTACCCTAACAAATGTAATTAGTTTGGACAAAAATTGACGTTCTGCAATCGACCTCAACCCAAAAGCACCAAGCAAAAGTAGCTATCTTGCTACTAGATTTTGGTTCAAGCGCTGTTTTTTTTTAATTTTAATATATTAATGTAAATGGTATCGGACTTAAAAATATTGTACAAACTAATTGTAAACTTTCTCCTTTTTGGACGTCGGTTGAAAATGGATATCACCAAGCGTGGGAAGAGAAATAATTAACTGGCCACAGCAAAGCTATCATATTAGTTTCATTACACATGTTCCACTAAACCAATCGTGTAACACCGTATTGTAAGCAGATTTGTATGTTGTTGCATGACGCATGCAACTGTGCCAAAATATCTAATTTACAATATCCATCTCTGCGAAATACCTGTAAGTGTTCGTTTTAAAAACATTACGGAACCTCCTAAAAATGTATACCATCAAGCTGTAGAAAGAAAAACTATTTTCTGGCCACAGCTAAGCTCTCATTTTAATTTCACTACACGTGTTCTACTAAACCAATCGTATAAACACTGTATTGTCTAACGGGCACGTCTGTAGGGGAAGCGGACGAGATGCGCCCTCATTACAAGTAACATTTCAAACTAAGCACCACTTGACGCAGCCCCCTGCCGTCCATCGACAATCGGATGGCTGCAGTGCTCCTACAGTACGTAAGCTTCAGCGGTTTAGTTTGAAATCAGAAGCTTTTATTGTACCGGGTGCTGCCCACATACTATAAAATTATTATGTTGACGGCAACAGTTATTTTCGTATGGGTCCATTAATAGGTCAAATCACAAAAAGGCTTAACCAACATTGGATTTTGAGCCTCCTCGTGACACTACTTACTAAAAATTGATATCTAGAATTTAATAGTGTAATATGCTCAAAATTCAATATTGAGTTGAATACGCCTACTATTAAATTGACCGACAATATACCCACATATTTATGTAAAGCATCCGAATATGAAAAAGAATGTATGTCTGGAATACACGAAAACAAAATAGCTTCCATTCACCATACAATATCTAGTAAGCTGTAATACTGTACAGTAGTGGAAACAATTCACTGCTGAGGCTGATGGGACTAACCCTGAAGACCTGAATAGAAATTGTGCTAGACCATATTTTAGTCTATGCTTAAAGTAAACAAGTACCTTAATAGGTACTTGTTTACCTAATGGTAAGTGTGCTACACCATAGAGAGCATATTTTCGGGGTAAAAAGTTAAATTCGTTTATATCTAAATAAATTGTTGCTTGGAATACCTACTTAATATCTTATCCAGCGCTTCAAACTTAACACACTCAAAGGTTAGGAGTACTGATCTCCACAGCGCGATCGACTAAATCCCCCCAAGTTTTTCCTTTGTATCCGATCTGATCCTTCTCAGGCCGATCGTTAGTATAATGGCAGTATTAATTGCCGGCAGTATTGTTCCCCGTCTCCGCTGACCGCTCAAATCGGGGGAATCACCTCGAGGGCAAAACGCTAGCGCAGGCCTTAACAACTGCTGCCCGATTAACATCGCTACATCTGTAAATTGCATGTTTTTATATATATTCATCATTTCAGAGTGACGTAAAAATAAAAGCCAAATCGAAGCTTTTCCTTTTTAATGTAAGTATAAGAATTACCGCACACGTACATCAATAGCGACGTCAAAACCGGCCAAAATGTCTATTCTAGCGAGTAACACCCTGGTGGACAGGTGCGGGTGCCGGAGACCCGCCGCCCATAGGATTATAATGATTACCTATTATAAATCCGAATGTATATTTCATTGCTTTGTTTTTTAGGGTTCCGTACCCAAAGGGTAAAAACGGGACCCTATTACTAAGACTTCGATGTCCGTCTGTATGTCTGTCACCGGGCTGTACTATTACCTCTCATGAACCATGATAGCTAGGCAGCTGAAATTTTCACAGATGATGTATTTCTGTTGCCGCTATAACAACAAATACTAAAAACAGAATAAAATAAATGTATAACGGGGGCTCCCATACAACAAACGTGATTTTTAGGAGTTTTTTGCTCGCTATTAATTACGGCAAGGGAATGGGGCCCATACGGTACGGAACCCTTTGTGCGCGAGTCCGACTCGCACTTGTCAGAGATTTTTACTTTTTCACGCAGCTACAGAGGGAAGGATCGATTCAATTTCTTGAACGAATACTTATAGCAGAGTGTCATAGTCTACTTTACAACCTGGAAAAATTAAAGGATGTTTTTGAGAAACTGCGGGTAAAATCAGGATAAGCATTATAAAAACATTATAGGCGGCTGCGTTCGGGCTGCGTTTACGCGCTAGTGCGCGGTGATACCAGGAAAAGATAATTTCAATTAATTTGTTGTACATTACTTTACATAGCTTCATTTGTAAATAAGCGTGAAAGTTTAACCAAAATGCAGTTCAAATACTGCGATCAAAATTGATGTGAAAAATTATATCTATTTATCTAAGTTTATCTAAGTCGAAGTTTGATATGTTAAAATGAAAGTATAGCATGAAATTTTATCAAAAATTTTTAAGTTAATACCATAAAAGTTATTAAATATAGTAATGAATATCAGTAAATAAATAAACAATTATAATACGTACATATTTTTAAGTTCACAACAAAATTCGAAATTCATTATTAAATTAGCCAACTCAGCGCAAAGTTACACGATTGAATCCTATGCTCCTATGGAAAGTTTTGTGTTTTTCAAGTTCGCGCTTCATTAGCCTCCTCGGGCCTTACTTCGGGATCTCGTTACGGGATTGTACACTTTGTATACTTTGTTGTAAAATCAAATTAGAGTGATGTATCAGTTGAGCAGCTCGAGTCGGCAAAGTTGAGTTAATATTCATTCAAACTTTATCAATTTTCGGGTAGCACGCCGCCGGGCCTGACTTCCAATCAATTACATTCGGCTTTCGGTTTGGAAACTCGTATTCTGTACCAGCGTGAGTGTAATTGGTAAAAAGTTTGTATGAGTGACATTGAGACATGTGTTTTAAAGATAGTGATCCACTTTAGGTTGAGCTATAGACTTTTGTGAAATGAGTTCCAGGTATTTTTTTTTATTTATCTTGATATTCAGTGTTACCAGTGCGTTTAGTAATGTTGGCAGCATGTCGAATATTCTGCCAAATGATTGAGAATTTTGAATCAATTTTTGATCTTGAGTAGTAGGAGCCTATACTGAGAAATCATGATCAAGTTGCCTTTTTTGTTATACGTTTAGTCTGGTTTATATTTATTGCATGTTTTGGGGGTAATTCAACTTAACTTTAAATAATGTGCGTTGCGTGTAGAAGAAAAATCAGTACAAATACCACAACTAAATGCAAATTTTTAATAGGTATAACTTTCGTGCAATCCTCATATATAGCCAATTTAATGATAACTTTGACTATGTTTTGCTATTTACAACTCTTAAGTAGTTTAAATCAATTTCTTCGATAATTTTGTTAAAACACTTTCTGTTTATTCAATGTATTACTGAATTGAAGGTAGAAAATCCTTGAAACAATTTGAGCCAAAGTCAAACATTTAAAGTTTGAGCGCGCCTGAGATCAGCGAGACACGGTGCGACTTACGACGTTCATTCGACACAAATTGTCACCGCCACCTTCACACCGACGCTCCTATTAGCAGTAACCATACTCGATGTAGGATAGGAGTTGCACAATCTAGTCCCACCTGCCCCTTTCTTCTATCGTACGGCTAGACAGACGCGACCAAAGCGCCACCCTTTTATGGTGGACATTCCGCACGTTAGAACCAAGCGTTTCGAATCCTCATTCCTCATACGAACAGCCAGAATGTGGAACGCTTTGCCTGGGTCTGTCTTCCCGCTAAAGTACGACGTGGGTGTCTTCAAATCCCGAGTAAATAGGTATCTTCTAGGTAAGCGTGCTACACCCTAGACCGCATATCTGGTCAACATCAGGCAGTATGTAGTCAAACGCAAACCTATACGCAATTTAAAAAAATGTGAGCCTTATTAGTAAGCTCACAGTTTTAGTGGGAACACGGAAAAATCATGTCGCTTCATGTATTATTTTGTTAAACTTGTGTTTTTATCAGTGATAATTAGTGAAAAATTGTGGTATTTCGTTGAATAAAATGAGCAGATTTACGTGCATGAGTGTAGGCAAGTGATATACGAGTAATGTGTTATATCGTGTTGTTACCAAAACTCCATAGACGCCTTTAGTAAAGTCTCCACTGCTTTACTGAGGTATGACTTTTACTTGTTTGATTTTTGCATGTTTAATTTTTGTCGCACAAACTTTTTTTTAAAAAACTTCGCACTCGAGCTCCAAAATACAAGCATTCAGCTTAGTTTGGGGCTCACTGCAATATCTTTATCATCTAGAATACAAAATCTAGGTAACTTAGGTATATAATATATTGTTAGATGTAATTTATGTATTCTAGAGTTGTAACGTATTTAAGAATTATGAAATAAATCTTTGAAATCTTTGAAAATCTTAAAATCTTAAATCTTACTAAGTTTGGACTTGACCGCGGCTTTATTGGACTATGACGTGACGACGACAGTGTGTATATGATAAAATATTATCAAATAATATTAAATCATAATACCTGACACTGGCAAATGCACAACAATACGACGCCAAAACATAAAACAAGCTATTAAGAGTGCAATGGGTAGAGTCTTATTCTGTAATCAAATTAAGAATGAGGAGATCCGTGGACGAACTAAAGCAATCGACGCAGTGCAGCTGGATTAGTAAATTGAAATAACAGACATGAGACAGTAATGAAAAAATTACAATAATGATAGATAGATAGATAGAACTCTTTATTGTGTGCAACTATTAACTACAACAGAAGGTACAAAGTAGATATTTGTGATAATTAGTGCCGAAAATGGCGACCTTATCGCTGACAGCGATCTCTACCAGGCAACCACTGAACGGAAAAGATCACAAACAAGAGTATAATGAGTATAATAATGGTTAGTGGTCTATGTATGAAAACCTTATCGCAAACATTTGCTCGGAATCGTGAATCAAAATAATATTTTTTTGCCAAAAATGACACAACCGACTTCAACCGTGCACAGAATTCGAATACTTAGTTCGCACGAATTGATGTACATCATCTATGTAGTAATTTCTAAAATTATTGTTGATTTTTCAAAAATGACTCAGCCGATTTCTTTACAAATTAAATGATACCACGTCAAAAGTATAATTAACCAAACAAAAAAATCATTATCAAAATAGATTTTAATGGTAATAGTAATACCTACCGTAATATACACAAAAGAAATGAGAACCTCCTTTTTGAAGTCGGTTAATAAATAATGCCAATGTCAGTTAATAACGACATTATGTAAAAAATCGTTCAAGTGCGAGTCAGATATTCAGGGTCAAGTTATTTTTTATTTTTGAAGAGAATACCTATACAACTTAATAATATTCTGTGAATATTTCAAGTGTCGTCCTGTAACCGTTATTAATATCAAGCGAAAAACAGCTAAAAATTTAGATTTCTTGTGTGGGAGCCTCATTTAATTTTTTTTCTATTTTTAAGCGGCTACATAAATACGTTATTTGGGAAAATTTCAATGTTCTAGCTATCACCGTTCATGACATACAGCCTGGTGACAGACAGACAGACGGACCGCAAAGTCTTATTAATAGGGTCCCGTTTTAACCCTTTGGGTACGGAACCATAAAAACGAAATTCTTTACTGAATCAAACTGTATTGTGTCCGCGGGTCCCGTTCCGCCAAGACACCGCCGCTGCGGACAACTTTCGCCATAAACATTATCGCGGCACCGCCCTTTGGTTCGTGTTTGGTCTAAGTTCATTACTACTTGGTCTAGAATTGTTTGACCTGGCAGTCATAAACACTGAACCGCCGCTAAGCTGTTTTACAGGCTTTGTTGTCCTTTAACCCCTGAGCTAGGTGAACAAGCTTTTCAAGCTGCTAAAGTTACTTGATTAGATGAGCGAGTATGAAGATTATAAAATTTATTAATTTTAAATCTCCTGACCATTGCTCTGGCCTTCTATTTATACGGCTTACACTCAAATACACAATCACATTTATCAAAACTTTTAAACCTTTTTTGTGCCAGAGGTTGAAATAACTTTAACATCAATTATCGGAAAAAAAACATTATCTGCATAGTTTTGCACGTGTTTTGTTTTGTAAGTTTAACGTTATCTGTGGGTAAATAGTATTTTTAAGTCTTCACAATGTTAATCACAGATTGTGAACACTTAAAAATATTGTGATTAACATAAAAAAATAATTTATTACGCAATAAACTAATGCAGCGTACACTATTTTGTATTCGCAATCAGACAAGGCAGAAGTTCTGTCACATGTCATGCCCAAAATAACGTGAAATTCATGAAAATAAAAGTAATAAAAAAGCAACAAGCTCACCTTAATGCACACTTTATAACTTTCCCACTTTTCTACAGAGTTCTCGTCTAAAATAAAACAAAAATACCAAAGAAATCACATAAAAAGGCAGCATGAAACCACACTTTCACCAAGTTTCTCCCTGTACTTGTAAAGGCGAAAAGTTTATGACTTCCACCCTTCAAGACTTCACACAGACTGTATATTTGAGACGAAGATTTTTATACGACGTCGCGCTCCGTTTATTGCTTAAATAAGTAATTTTGTAGGACGAATCTGCATAATGCGAAGAGTAGAAAAAACAACTTGTTTACTTTACTCCGTCCCTTCGACCTCTTCGGCTCTGGGCCTCGTCTAATGTAAACAGTCGTAAGGAGGGAATGTGTTCGCAAGAAAATGTGCTGGAGAAACTTGATGCGAGAAATTTATGTTGTGAAAATATTAGAATAAGTTCTTGTATGAAGTAAATCAATTTAGCTAGGTATTACATGTGAAAGATAAGCAAGTATTACTATTATTAAGTAAAACAGATATGAACATTAAAACAGCTTTACCAGTATTTTAGAGTTTGTGAAAAATTAAAACTACTTTTGATCTATAACTATCAAGTCAAATATGAGTCTCAGATTTGAAGAATTTTAATTCTATTTTGAAAAGGTTTTCTTTTATCAGGCATCACGGATAAATTAATTAAATGCTTACTTTAGAAATCAAGGTGTAGCAACATTCATTATCGGTAAACACCCACAAGCCCCTACGAAATAATGGTAAATAAATTATCTAAACAACAAATAACTAGCTAAACCTATGTCCAGATAGGTATTTAGTAGTGCCTATAGTAATATCGGGGTAACAAATGACCTGTCGTTAGTTTAACGGCAGAATTAATCGGTGTTTTGTCCACTGCCCGCGGCCATCGTAGATTTATCGGCCCGTCTCACTGGGTAAGTGATTAAGCGCGGATAGAACGGCCGATTAGAGCAACGCCTATTCTCTACGCGCTGTTGTTTGTTGAATTTTGGCTACAATGTCTTGTCAATGTCAGTAGAAAGTCTTTTGTACTTTCTTTGGGCTTTTAAGAAGATTCTGAATCGATCACTGTTTTCGCGTTTTCTTTAGAACTTCGAGATAATTTTCGGTTTCTTACTTACATTTTTGATAAAATTTACATTTCGGGAAAAAAATATTTTCACTTTTTATGGTTGAAGTATCGTTTACATGAAAAAAAAAACCACTCAAATCGGATAATATATAGACGAAGATAACAGCTTAATGTTTTTGTATGGCCAAATTCGCGGTTTACATTAGCCTTAGCTATGTAAAGCTTAAAGAGCTGTCATATTTTTGCTTCAGTGTATACCGTCAAGACGAGAAGAAGTTAGAGGATTGGTATTTACCATCGAATTTTTTTTGGACTTAGGTATGCAGGTTGCATCATGATGTTTCCCTTCCCTGAATATCCAGTGGTGTGAAAATCTTGTCAAAAAGTCCCAAACAACGCATCGGTACGGGACCAGAAATCAAACCATCGAATCAGCATCATTCGATCTCATATTTCCTTAGGAGAAACCAACAGAAGAAATAAAACAGATGTAACTTATGCCCCAGCTGCGAAGCCGAAAGAAACCGCAAGTTTCTTAATCTTTACATTCATCGGTCGCAGCACGCAGCTCCACTTGGCCTAGCCAGTACACAAGTTTTTGCTTCGGTTTACCTACTTAGTACACGCTTCCACACAGCTTCGGTAGATTTATCATCATAATATTTTTTATCATATAAGCCGCAAGACTCTACGTATTTCTCTTTCTCCGGTGCCTACACATCCAATGGTCCAAAAGTGGATGTCCTACACTGCGGCCAAGCGCCCAATACTTTTTCGGATCTATCTTCGATGAATGCACTTAGTTGTTAAACATCTCTCTTCTTCGATTCAAACATGTCCGCTTTAGTCTAATCGAGACCGGAAAAAGCTCTACAGCTGTAACTGCAGTATTATTGTCCAATGTTGACAGATATCCTGGTACAACATTGCGTATTTATCAACGTGTAATAGATTACGGACCAGTTATCTTAACTGCTCAGACAATGGCCGCAAATTACAGCCGGTGCAGTTGCCAAATAACCCCGCGCTATTTAACTAACAGCGGTAATGTAACTAACGAGCTTAATTATCTACTACATTGTTACATCGTGAGCGTGTTTACAAACCATGCGCTGTGAAAACGCAGACTCGGGCATTGAAAAAAGTAAAGTAAAACAAGGTGTTAATATGTTATTTTTAAATTTTCGCGATTTGAGAGGATCATGTTCATTATACTACGCGACTTACCGCGCAATAAAAAGTGAAAATATTTTAAAATGACATAAAACACTTCAGGCGCCATAAAATTCTGACAACGTGTGCTAGCCTGCTTGCTATCCGGATTCGACGAACTTACTTACCTTCTTATTCGTCTTCTTTTCAGCCCTAGGACATCATGGACATAGGCCTCCCCTTACTTACCTACTACAAGCTATTTGTAACCGACTTCCAAAAAGGAGGAGCTTCTATGTTCGTCATATATCGTACAATTTATATTTAAAAAAATAGGTATGTTGTTTTGTATACATTGGATACATCAATTCGAGCAAACTATTAGAATTCTGTACGCGGAGGAAGTCGGTTTTGCTATTACTTGCGTATAAATAATTATTTAAGATGTTCTTAGATATCTTTGTCTTCATGATTACGACCTACTTTTAATATAATATGTAATTAACTTTGAAATTGCAAAAAACACACACATACAAATATACAAATATTTGCACAAACAAATAAAAAGTGAATCGACTCTAGAAATAACGCACGGGTTTAAAAAACCGGCGATTAATTTTTAATCGCGATTGCAGGCTTGGTTTCTTAAATTCCGTCTTGATATGAACTAGCCGGTCGAATTTTCTGAAGACTAACCTCTATATTTATGCAAATATCTCGAATCGCATCCATAACGAGTCACTTCAACTACTGTGCAATTTCGTCTACGGTATTTACTGACAAAATAGTTAAATAGAGCAATGCTAAAACGAGGCACTTCCTGTCTGACCTACCTTGGTTTCGGCAAAATGCGGTGAACTTCGCCTTTCATCCTTCTCAAACTAATTCTATATAGGGAATTCGCGTATTTACCCAGAAACGTTGCAGTTTCAAGCTCCCAACAAATGAAACACTGAACTTCCACAGAAACCTGAATCGAGTTAAAAGTTAAAACACAATTAAACATTCCCCGCGAGCCAATAAGCGGTGCTTTTTCTTATACTAACCTTCATAAAAGAAAGAAATGTGAAATAAAAAACTTACATTAAATTATTGCGGCAAAATTGTCGCAAGTTAAGTTCGTGTCGAGACTCAATTGATAAGTTTTCTTTCTTATTTTATCGTTGCACGTTTTAGTTAAATGAGTCTGCAACTGACGTTCATTTTTGAAATATAACGCTACTTTTTATCTTTTATGGTATCATTGAAAATAATATAGATTCAAGAAGGTATTGAAAATAAATACTTCTAAGCAAGAAAATTATCTCACATCTGAAATATCAAACTCTATATATTTCGCTTACTGAGTACAATTTGATTTCTACTTGATTGGCTATGCTCGGAGTCCCTCTGCGAGATCGAATCAGGAATGAGGAGATACGTAGAAGAACCAAATTTCCGACATAGCCCAGCGGATGGGCAAGTTGAAGTGGCAATTGGTAGGGCACATAGCGCGGAGGACTGATGACCGATGGGGTCGAAAAGTTCTGAAGTGGAGACCACGCACCGGCAAGCGTAGCGTCGAACGTCTACCCACAAGGTGGACGGATGACCTCATTAAGACCGCAGAATGGCGTTGGATGCAAGATGCAACCAACCGGTCTTATTGGAGATCTATAGGGAAGGCCTATGTCCAGCAGTGGACGTCATATGGCTGATGGATAGATGAATAGATGGTCATTCTCGTAGCCAATGTAAACATTTTTACCCTTTGGAATGTATTATTGACAACAAATATATTATTTCATTTATAACGTTACAGAAAAGTTATCGTTAAACTTTAATAATCTGTTTTAAAGATGATTGAGTAAGATTAACTTTCAATCATAAAAGGGGCAGCTTTTTCAATATCACAATGATGCAGCAAAAACTTTGTATTCACGAGTTGTGTAAATTCATTAATTGTGTAGTTGAAAGGTGACTGGAGCTGAAACACGCAATTTTATAATTTATTTCGTGTTTAAACTCGTTTGAGGTTAACTTAGTTGTAAACGAGAAATCAGATGACTTCATTGACTGTTTGGATTTACATTTATTCTTTCTTATAGCAATGTAAGTAGAATATTAATGGACAAAGATAACAGGTCACTTGATTAGAATGCAGGATTATGCTCGATGCGTTCTGCTTAAATCGGTCCTACAGGAAGTCGAGAGAGGACGCCTAGGTTTAGCAATATACATCCTACTGCTGATGTGTGTTTATTGATGATAATCTACTTTATAAGTTAGAAATTATTGCACACGGCTTAAATACAGCTGTATCCTCGATACATACACATGTTGTTTTTCTCCTTTGTTGATTTTTTTTACAATCGAGCTTAATAAAATTCATCCATCGACAAACGATAAACAACCTCAGAGCCTCAGAAGCCACTATAAACATGACCCTGTTACATGAAATTTTCGGCAAACAAAGGCAAGCCATAAATAAGAGAGATATGGAAAAGCGGGCCTCTCAAATTTACATTTTTTTAGTACTCGTGCCCGTCTAAAGCAGAGCCGTTGAGAGTTATCATTAAAATGACATTTGATTTGAACCTTAATACATTCCTAATAAGATTTGAAATTTTCGTAAAATATTTTTAAGCTATCGAGACGGTACGGGTTTCCAGTCACGCAAACTTAGGATTAGGTCACATGAATGTCAAATTGTTGTACGTAAAAATTCAAGTAGGTATTGCGGAGTTACGCTTTAGCGTCAAATTGAGTTTGGAAAGCTGACATTTTAAAAATTGACGCAGCTGGTATATTTTAAAAAAGTTTTAGGTAAAATTGAAATATTTTGAATATTAAATATGATTTTGTCTGCATATTTTAATCGTTAAATGAATGAGTTCAAGAAGCCTAGAGCAAAAAGCACATTGCCTTTGTTTTTGTTAAATTTGCTACTATTTTTCAATTTGCTTTCAAATAGGTAGATCTGCGTAAATCTCAAAAAGGAACCTATCTACTCCTCAATGTGGAAGCCAATAACGATATATGCATAGTTACAAACAAATTCACCGATCTTTTAACCAAACTACACTTGAAAACAAATAATTAGGTAATACAATTGTTATTTATGCATGACGACAAAAACTATGCACACTATCCATAGTAGGCGGTGATGAACGTGTCAGTTGCCACTTGCGTACATGCACGCTCATGTCAAGTGAACACTGAACACGGCAGCATACTTGTATGATTAGATATCACGTGTTAGCTGCCACGCTACGCAATATTAACAAAGAATTGTGAATTAGGTTTTAATTTCTTTTAAACGATAGACAACCGTCATAAAAATAAGGGACGTATTTAGAAGACGAACATAACGGAAACAAGGTTTTTTGTTTACCAGAGATAGTTATGTGTTACATACGATTAGCTGAGCGAGGATTTGTGGTGAAGCAATGAAACATCACATTATGAGTAACTAATTAATGTAAAGCAATCAGGCACTTTCTTTTTGCTCCGTCAGTTCATAAAATTGTTAGTACAGTCCATTCTATGTTTTTCACACAAACAAATAAATAAAGTTTTCAAACCTGTGTGACGTGATACATCTAGGTGTACTGTTAAAACTCACCATTCTCCCCCCAAACCTGACGCTCGACCCTCGATTGTTTTTAATAGTACACCATTAGTATAGTATTTGTTTGATTTACCCATACATGGATTACATAAAATGACTGTACTATGTTATCAATTTAAAATAAGGTACATGAATCAGTTACAAATCTTATCTCTAGTGAAAACGTAGCTTTAGAACTGTTTTGTTATGAAATGTATAAATATTCTCAGATACACACATATACCCAAAAATACTATTATAATTGAAAGAAACACCATACTTAAAAACTTCATAATATCCTTACAACATGAACTGTACACATTTCTAAATACCTCGCATGTCTAAGCAAAGTGAAATAATATTTCGTTTCCTTACCTAGAAGTTCTATTTCAAATGTTTTATTAGCTTTTTTGTGGCACTGAGCAAACAAAACCAACCAAGTGGCTTAGTAAACAAACGGCAACCTGTCGCTACGGTATCTGCAAGGCTTTGATTCTCGGTCACGCGAGCTTTGAATTTGAACAAAAAATCTTTAACTCTACTTTAACTGGTAGTGAAACCATTTGTTTTTATGACGCCTTGCGTAGTCTGACTGTGTATTAATTTGTGTCTTGTTGTAGGTACCACTTAACTTAACAAGAAATTTTAGTATATTTCTAAGGAGCTATATGTAAAGTTGTCATCGTCGAAGAAAAGTATGAACAAAATTGGATTTAGTTAAAATCGACTTTTCACTACATAGTATAAAATAAAACAAAATCGTTATTTCGGTGTATCTGCTTCTATCTTCCAAACTATACAGATAAATATTAGATTTCAATGCAATTTTCATTATAAATTAGAACATTTCATCCGGAAGGTTTATAGCTATAATTTATTCGTACCTGGGCGAATCCAGGATGGGCAGCTAGTTCGCTATAAAAAAGGGAATTTTAAATTTCACAGCTTAAGTACCAAACTAACACTACCGAACGACGAAAAAAGAAAATGGCATTAAACTGTCCATCATCATCATCATTCTGGATTTCAGTAATTTCTATACAACATTGGATTAAGTTTACCTGAAAACAATGGCCGATTTTTTAATGTAACTTCACAAGTCAATCCGTTGCTTCGATGAAGAGGAACAAACCAACAAAAATACTTTCGGATTCATAATATTAGTAAGGATTTTTACTTGGATCGGTCGGTTTTGGTCTCGGTCGCTTACAAGTGTTATTTATTTATTTGTGTGAAGATAACTTGTTTTTAACTTTGGTTAAACGTTGCTGTCATAATAATTTACATAATTTGAAAGGGGAGATTTTATCGTCAATTTTTATGCGACACGCTTAGCACTAATCATCACGTGTTAGCATTTGATATAATATTTCAGCAGAATTTTATGACATAAAGTTAGGTAAACATGTTGAGAACTTTCATATTGTTCGTAATGACACGTAATTATTGTACGTTATTTAATAAATTAACCGTGGTTTCATTCTATGTCATATTTTTGACTGTTTAAATAGCATCATGACCATTCTCACCCTCATATTGCTGATTAGCCCGTATTTTATCACCATTTTGTTTTGACTATTTTTGACCAACTCTTTTTTTATCATGAGTTATTTTGCCGTTAATTTTTCGAAATAAACTGCTAACTTTTTCATGGCTTTTTTTGGGTTGACTTTAGCTCATTTTAGCAGATACAAAGTTTCACTATATTCTCATTACAAATGCCAAACAACACTACTACAGGGTCTATATCATTAGATCAGCTGAACGTTGCGTCAATAGTCACGATACTGAGTAAGAGCAAGAGCGAGCTTTGTAAATGTATGCTTGTGCGAACGGGAGAGCATCAGCATAGCATCCTACTCTCTACGCACGTTAGAAATAATTCTAACGATTCATAAATTGTGGTCCAAGCTGATTACGTCCGAGTATTTGGCCAAATCAAATAATAGTACTGGCTTATGCAACTATGTATGTTACGCTGTATTTGTAGCTACTTATCACGTTGTTTACTGCTAACTGCTGTACTGTATCTGCTATCTATGGCTGCAGTCGTTGGGTAGTATACAGATGTGTAGTTATGTGTATTAGATACGTGAGAGAGCTTGAATTAGGCTCGACGTGCGCCGGCAGTACCTACTAGTATGGTGAATGGGGAATGGACATTGGTTAGAGAAGTGGTAAAGAATATTAAAGTCAAAAGGACGCGTACATGAACGTCCACAAAATGTATGGAGGCTGGTATAATATATGATCAAACGAACTTCAAAGATGTGAAGTTCGATCATTATTGTATGAATCGCTTAATTCGAAGATATGAATATATTACCAAGTAGTACCTCTATTTACTAGGCAACTTCCGCACAAAATTTTAGAGATTAAAAAAAAAATTCTCGACCATAAATGCACTTCCGTCCTACCTCCCTTACGCCGCCATCTTGCGGTCACTTCATTATTTTAGATTCACGATATTCACCCAAAACTTTCTATTATGGGGTTGAATAAGGGTGGGAGGGTGATCATATCTTCGAATTAAGCGATTCATACAATAATGATCGAACTTCACATCTTTGAAGTTCGTTTGATCATATATTGTATTTCATCGCTTAATTCTTCAGATATGAATATATTACCAAGTAGATGTTAAGAGCAGAAAGTTTTGCAATAAAAATCATAAAAGTATAAATTATAATTTTATTTCTATGCTTTTCACAGCTATACATTGCTGTATATGTACCTATATATTTTTAGGTATAGGTACTATTCTTATTACAGTAACTAATTTTAAGTGAAAATCAACCTTGTTTTAGATCTTAATACAAAAATTAATGATCGCATTATAAATCAACTATGATTACTAATAGTTTTTAGTATAATCTAATCCTTTTAAAATTAGGTATTACATATGTATTAACTAGGTAGACATACAGACCGGGCAAATTTGCCCTCGTTAAGAATGACCTCATGATAAAACCGAGCAAATAAGTTGGAAGAATTAGTCCAAAAGTCCACTTGTTGCCGTAGTTGAGACGTGTCTTGTGCTGTGTTGTGTCCTTTAAAACAGTGATATTATGATGACCCATCGACTTACGGATTGCGTAGTCGCAGGGGTGTATGGCTGTTTGTATGTCAACAAAATCCTGCCTATGTTATCAGTTCTACCGTTTCTAGTTTTAGAAATGTAGTCTGAAAGGACGTCTGGGCAAATACTAGTATTATCCCTGAAGAAATGCAGGAACAAGACCGGTTGCTCTCTACCGGCAGCAGAAAATGATAAGTGCTTGAGTTTAATAAGGGTCAGCTTCCGGACTCTGTACAGAGCGCTAATAAGATAACAAGCTTCTTTGAAATATTTTCTAGGATTAAATCAGTAATATTAGCTTTGTCGAGTCTTGTCTGACGTCTCGCCAGATGAAAGACTGCCGCAGAGTTTCGCGGCACCCAGGATAAGGTTCTTGTGTAAGGGATGATGATCTCTGAAATGAGATTGTAGTAGATTCTTTTCAGGATTGAAGTAAAGAACCTCCGATGTTATCAAGTTCTGTAGTAACGGAAACCAAGGCTGCGTAGGCCAATAAGGAAATACTAAGATTCCGTTTGCCTGATCGTCGACAATCTTTCTGAGGCATTTTAATATTAGGGAAAATGGTGGAAAGGCATAGAAGTAACTTGGCTGCCAATTTAGAGTAAATACATCTACGGATGCTGCGTCCGGATCCTGTTTCCAAGATACAAATCTGGTACATTTTGCATTGTCTCGAGAAGCAAATAAGTCTATTTCAGGCTGGCCAAATTTTTGTATAATATTTCGGAAAGCTTTTTTGGAAAGGGACCATTCTATATCTGGATTTACTGTTCTTGAAGCCATATCTGCACAGTTATGCTTAGTATTTACATAAGACGCAAATATCCAAAGTTTGCGTTGTTCACACCATTGCCAAATGGACCTGGCTATGTCATTTAGGTGAGGGTGTTTAATACCTCCCATGCGATTTATATAGCTGATTGCGGTAGTGTTATCTATTCTAAGTAAAATAGCATTATTTTTCATTGCGTTAGCAAATGACTTTAGGCCCAGGAAGGCAGCCATTAATTCTAAATAATTGATATGCCTACTTTTTTCTATGTCTTTCCACTTGCCGTTTATTGTTTTACTATTACAGACTGCACCCCAGCCTATTTTCGGAGCGTCGGTATAGATTTCGAGATCATAGTATGGTTGTCTCATAAAGTTTGACGTAGTTCCAATGTTGGATGACCACCAGTATAAATCATTTAAGATTATGCTAGGCAGCGTCATTTTTGCTTCATAATTGTCGGTTTTGAGTAATGCTAGGTATTTTTCTCGCTCTAATAACTTGGTGTACGTCCACCCGTATTTAGCGGCTGGACATGCGGCAACTAGAACCCCTATTAGCTGGGAGAAATCGCGAATAGTGCAACACTTAAGTTTTGTAAACTTGTTTACTAACTGGGCTATTTTACCTCTCTTATCGGAGGGTAGTCCAATAATAAGATTGGTGGTGTCAAACTCGAATCCCAGGTATTTGCAACTTTGTTGCGGCGTCAAATTACTTTTTTCGTTATTTATGACGAAGCCCAGATTATTGAGTAACGTCAAAGTTTCATTAACATTACTTTCGCATTGACGATAAGTGTTTCCGATGCACAGAATATCATCTAAATAAAACACTGACTTGTATCCGCGACACCTTAAATACCCCATAACTTCTCTCATTATTTTCGTAAAAACCCGTGGAGCGACGGACAAACCGAAAGGCATGCCATTAAATTCGTATGTTATTAATTTCGAAGGATTGTTCGGTTGAAATTGAAACCTTAAGTACTTTCGGTCGGAAGGCCGTGTAGGCACGAGAAAAAACGCGTCTTTAATATCGATTGTTGCTAAGTAGCCATCGCGTGGTATTAATTTGCATGCTGTTCGGTAGTCCTCCATCTTAAAATGTTCATTAAAGATTAATTTATTAAGCGGTTTCAGGTTAAGTATGAAACGCTTGCTTCCGTCAGGCTTTGGCCTAAGAAATATCTTAGATATGAATTGGTCCTTAGCAGGGTTACATTGTGATATAGCGCCAATAGCTATTAATTTATTTATAGCTTCCAACATATCTAATTTTTCGGCGACGGAAAAGATATTTTCCGGTTTATTTCGTTGACGAACCTCCGAAATAAAAGGTATGTTGTAACCGTTTTTAATCCAGTCAAATACAACGTTATTATTTGTTATTTTTAACCAATGATGAAAATAGTGGGTAAGTCTACCCGCGTGTACCTGCACTATTGGCGAGTCGGTGTCTGTGCGGCTCGCGGCGTTTGCCGGGCCGATGCCGAGTACGGGCGGCGGGCCGATGCCGAGTACGGGCGGCGAGCCGCTGCCGGTGCTGGTTTCCTGTATGCTCCTCGGCCTCCTCTGTTCGTTGCATATCGAGGAGGCGTCGACCAGTTTCCCTGATATGATGTGGAAGGTCGCGTGCTGGCCTGAGGAGCGGCAGGTTTTGGTGGTTTATTTGTCTTTTTTAATTGAAGGCCTTGTTTTTCGATGGTCTTTGCTGCTTTTATTTTTTCAGGCAACGACGAGCCAAATAAGGTCTCATCTCTTTCAGTGTTGTCTATCATGTGTATAACTGATTTATCCAAGCTAGGCGTGACCAATTTGACACGGTTTTGCGTAATTAAATAATGCGAATCGCAAAGTATTCGACTACCATTACTGAAGTGTTTTATAGCTTGGGCTTTATTGTCGGTTTTCAGAAGCATGTCAATGCCTCTATTTATAGCCGTAATACCCGCCCCGAGCTGAAGTTGTGATGCAGTGAGCATTTTATCGCGATTGCGGACCATGTCCGGTACTGCTGCAGATATTTCTACGTTTAGAGCCGGGGCTCCTAAAAGCCTGCAATTGTCCGGAATTAAATATTGTTTAATAATCGCGTCTTTATTTTCTTTTAGTATGCCTTTTTTCAAAATGGGTACCCATAATTTGGGTAAATTATCGTGGATTGGTTCGCCGAATTGTGGAATGTCGTCCGTAGAATCGCCTAGGGCCAGTAACAGATCTGGATCCACGACGGGAGAATTATCAGTCGGACTTAGCTGACTGAGTCTTTCAACGCCTCCATTTGCCGCCAAACCAGCGTCCACATCACGATCAGGTTCAGGCGGGTAGATCGGCGCCGGTCCCGGCGTGTTGACTTCATTATCTACAATGGCGGTAGGCAATATTAGTATAGCTGTTGTGAACACACATCTTTTTTTTTTTTTTTTTGAGGGTAGATAAAAAAAACAGTGAAAATGAAAAGTATTATTTCGGAATATTATCTTAACTGCGCAGAGGAACATTCCACGTGTTTTAGGCTGTATGTATTTTCTGCTTAATGTCATCGTTGGAGACTCGCAGTCAACCCCGACGCATATTAAAGCATGATTTCGGAAAATCATATTGGACACGCAGAGGAACATTACACCTATTTTAGGCTGTATGTATTTTCTGCTTGATGTCATCGTTGGAGACTCGCAGTCAACCCCGATGCATATTAAAGCATGATTTCGGAAAATCATATTGGATGCGCAGAGGAACATTACACCTATTTTAGGCTGTATGTATTTTCTGCTTGATGTCATCGTTGGAGACTCGCAGTCAACCCCGATGCAAATTGCGCATATTATGCGGTAGTGTTTTGGAAAATGGCAAAGTTATTGACTCGCAGTCAATCCCAAAGCCAACCAAAACTACTTTAAAACTCACTGTATTTGTTCACCAAATAAAAATATTTCAGCTTACCTTCTTCCTCCGATGACGACGATATAACTCTTAGGCGTTTATATTCGTGTCCGTAGGTTTCTTGGTGCGCTCTGCGTTTTGGCATGACGATTGTAATGAGACGTGCGAAAGTCGCCGCGCACAAAAGAGGAATGAAGTGACCGCAAGATGGCGGCGTAAGGGAGGTAGGACGGAAGTGCATTTATGGTCGAGAATTTTTTTTTTAATCTCTAAAATTTTGTGCGGAAGTTGCCTAGTAAATAGAGGTACTACTTGGTAATATATTCATATCTGAAGAATTAAGCGATGAAATACAATAATAATCAAAAAATCTAACCACAGCATGCGTTACATATCAAGATAGTTCATTTTATTTTGAGTCTATTACACTAGTTAAAAACAAACAAGAACACTCCGAATTTTAAAAATAATTATGAATTTCTTACGATAAATTTAATATTTAATAGAATAGGTAGATTATTTCTGGCTACCTTAAAATAGCTAAAACAAACGTATTTTTGTCAATTATACCCAATTATTAACGGTTTCCTATGCATAAACTTTTTATGAATTCTATAATTTTAGCAAATTTCATGTTCAAGATAAAGAACGACAGAAGGGATGAAAAAATATAAACGAAATAGTTTTAAGAAGCCTAAATATAAAACAAGATTTCAAATGGTGCATATATCATCTTGGTTATATTTTTCTCTGAATAATATACCATTTGTGGACGTCTCTTTTGATTTGAAACAGTTAACATTTTAAATAGATTAATTCTCTATTACACTATTATATCGTACTAGCTTTTGTCTGCGGCTTTGCCCGCTTATTTATTTTTATGCTATATCACAGGAACCTTTTATTTTTTCGGGATAAAAAGTAGCCCGTGTCACTTTCCAACCTTTGAACTATATCCAAGCCAAAAATCAAGTCTACCGTTGCTCCGTTCCTGCGTGAAAGCGTAATGAACAAACTTACATTCACATTTATAATATTAGTAGCGATGATTAGTACTCGAAACTCGACAAAAGACGCCTAATGTAGTCGAAACTATACCTAGTCGTATCAGGATACAGATTCGATACTAAAGCAATACCTACGTGAAAGATTTCTAGTTAGTAAAATTAAATTATCATGGTTATATTTTTTATAGTTTTAAAATATTTGCAGACATACCTATGGAGGGAAAAGAAGGATGCCATTAGTTAAACGCGGGTATATGTTTGGGTGTGTTTATCCGTATGTCTATATCTATGATATTGATGATTTATTTTATTAAGTTGCCAAATTAAGATTAATTTTGACTTTGTTTATTTCAGTACTAAGACAAAACCGTATACATAATTGAATATGTATGTCAAAAATTATCGACACAACACAATAGCTGCATTGATTAGGTAAATAAAAAAAACAATATTACCGATTTTTTTTTCCAAAGTTATGTACTTTCAAAATTATCAACCAACAATGTTCAAATTAGACAGGGCCATTATATATTTATAAATTGTCGTTATCTATCATTTATTCGTATTAGTACACAAGTCACATCCCTAGTTAAGGTCGTCGAATCCGAGTTATGTGTATGACGAATCAGTGGCAGTGTCCAGATGAATAAGGGATCGAATGCGCGGCTATTCCACGTTCTCGTCACGTGCCGGACCGTGTCCGCATAATGGACGTACTGTAAAGTAGTGTGGCTATAAACATTGATGGCATAATGCCTATGTTAATAAGGTGGAAAATTCATCAAAAAAGAAATTTCGCATTGTAACGTCTCTCATATTATAAAACGGACTACAAATTCCTACAATAAATAGCATGTTAATTTGGATTAGCGCCGGAACAATAACGAAACGAATGAACGAAAAAAGCAGTTTTTCTGGCAGGACTGTTAAGTAATATAGGTTTTGATTTAGATCTGACGAACAAAAGATGCATGTAACAAAAAGCAAAAACAGGAGTACGTTAATCGTAGCTGTTAAGAATATAATGAATACTTAATAAGTAGTACAAAGTTATGTAGTTAAAATAGTGGCATGCATTGTGATTACCGATTTTGAATTATAAGACTTCTTCTCTTACCTCCATGGCCCGGATGCGAACCGAGCACGTATAGTGTCCGGAGCGTGAGAGAGCTTGTTAATTCCATGTCTACTTATTGCAAGGAAAAGTGTTACGTGTGGCACTTGTTTTTTATTCTAGTTTTACATTGAGCAAGTTATAAATATACACATACGAGTATGATTTGCAACTTTCGGGCCGCTGTTTCGACACTTTGCTATTTTGACGGTATGCTATTTCTATGAATGCGAACAAATTGCAAATTCGACCATTCTCGTCGGAACGAAATAATTGTATTTTCAAGTGTTAGTTACGGTATTTTATTTATTTTATACGGTATTAACAAAATTTCAGGGTAAAATTACTACAATTTGTTTAAAAAAGGAAAAAGCGTTATCAAGACTACGCATTAACTGGACGGGACCACCGGTACACCCGTAAAGCGTTTAACGTCCGTTAATTATTCATTTATCGTTGCCCAGCCGTTATTTACGACGACGCTCCGTTTAACGGTTGGCCGCCTCTACGAGCTCTACGGGGCTACGGCACTACGGCGCTACGCTGTAGCTATCTGCTACGGTAATAAACCCAATAGAGATTCATATTATTTGATCTGATTATATGAGCTTCGGTCGCTCTTTTAGTATTATTTTAAAAGTTAACGTAGAAAAATTGCTTTATAATTACTTCCCGTAGATAATTAAAATAGGTACAAAAAATTTGGCAGCGGATATTAGGTCACGATATTGAATTTAGTTTTAAAAAATTGTGATTCACTCTTCTCAACTTCGTTCATAAAAGTTTTTCAACATTGCTTAGATCAACAAAAAGTAATCGGTTTAGTTCATAAAAATATTAGATGAATAAATGTAGCAGTAAATGTTTTGGTTAAAAACATTTGCTTGTTGTATGTCTACATTTAAATAGCATAATTATATAGTTGAAGAACCTAGTTCTTGTCGGTAGAGCAAGCTCTTAATTTCTGATGAAGATATGAATACATGTTAACACTGTCTGAGTATCTATTTCTAAAGTCACACTTGTACAAAATAGTAAACCATGAAAATAAATAGCTTACGCCAAACAAGACGAGGAGATTCATAAACGCTTACTAATACAGCCCTGCAAATTAGCACATTGATGTGGCAGTGGGCAGGTTAGTGGCATAGTTCGTAGAACGGATGCCTTATGGGGCCGTAAACTTTCCTAATAAAGATCGAGTACTGGCACACTGGCAAGAGTAGCGTAGAATATCCACCAACAAGCTGGACGGATGATGTGATGTAAAGAGCGCAGGATCGTGCTAGATGCAACTCTCTCCCAGCCAGTCTTATTAGAGATCTATTGTGTAGACCAAGTCCAGGAGTCTACGTCCTACGGCTGTAAAATGATGATAGTGTAGATCTCTCAAAACATGAAACAATTAATGTAGCCGTAAACACAGACAAGCTCATAGAAGGGCAGCCGCCCTCCATTCGGGCAATTTAATTCGTTATCGGGCGACTACAGACGACTGCGTCCGGAAGTTGCCCTACTGTCTCATGTGAAATTGTGAGGCTTAATGAAATATAGTGATAAGGGTAGTTATGAACTCTATATCTGAAAAATGCTGATGTGTAACGGGGGTCTGATAACTGATGGGGTCGAAAAGTTCTCGAGTGGACACCACATAGCAACAGGATCGCGCTAGATGCAAGCCGCTACCAACCGGTCTTATTGGAGATTTATAGGGAAGGCCTATGTCCAGCAGTAGATATCCTATGGAATCCTATTGTAGGATGATGCTTCGCAAAGTACAGTAACTTTTCGAGATGTATAATTATGCTCTTCATAACGAATAGCTTTTACCTACTATGACAGAAATTACGAAATTGCGAAAAAAAAGCTTTTCCATACAATAGACTTTTGACTACATATTTTATGAACCAACTTATGTATGTTTTTATTTTTGCAGTTTTACAATTAGTCCTGAAGTGTAAATTGTTCATACTTGTTGTTGTTCTGTGAGAAAAATAAGTAACCAAATTAATTTTCACAAATTTCTACAAAATTACCGTTATTGCCAAATTGATAAAAGTTTTTTTTTTTCTTTCAAACGAATAAGAAACCAGAGAGTGAATCCAGAAAGAAGTAAAATATAATCAGTTTCTTGCTTAAAATTCTCAACAGATAAGTCGTGCAGCACGGGCTCGTACAATGGGCGAATTAATTATACACAATCCAACACAATCGAAACGGAAGTAGTTAAATAAATACTGTATAATCTAGACCAAAACAGGCATTGTTTAAAACTTCAGATATTTTTTTAGACATGGAATGAAATTAGAAATATTCCATTCACTAAATTATGTATGCATAAATGCAATAAGTCATGGATAGATTTTATAGATTTTTATTTTGACAATTTTGCATCTCATCTTCTGTGTATGTACCAGTAATTGTACCTATATTAATGTTTTAGGTTTGGTTTTATGAACACTGTATAGCTAAAGAAGAGACTAATGCTTTTATGGTAAGCGAATGAGGTTTGTAAAATCAATTGAATCAAATTGCGGTTTGTGCTGGATCAAAACTATAACTTAAATTCTTAAATATTTAGCAAACTTATACAAAACGTAAAACAATAGACAAAAATTTAGATGAACTACGTCTAATATTTTAGAAAAACTAACACAGTTCACTTCGTCCTTGCGTTTCTAAGCAAAAAATATTAAACCTTAAGTCACCCAGCCTGAAAAAAAATGCCAGGATGTTTAAAGTCTTGTTTCAAATGTAAACGTACGAAGTCGATTCCTTACAAAGTAGGTTCCCCTAATGAGTTTTTTCTTCACTCTCCTAACATTAATTCTCCCAAAGTTTAAGGGTCCATCAAAATTCACCTCTCGTACGCAATTTCGGTAGGTTTGTTTTAAACATTTTTTTACCTGTCTATTGGGCGTTTTAAATTAACCTTTTTACCTGTAATAAGCTTTTATTAACGCTAAGTTCCAAGTTTACTTTGTGAAGTTTTCTAATAAAATTTGACTTATCTACTTTGAAACTTGAGAGCTAAGGTGCTACTTTAAAAGTACTTGGGAACTGAAGAGACTGCTAACTTTTGAGATTTCTAACAGAAAATGTCATCATACTTTTAAAAATGTATAAACACAAAATTGTTTTTGGAAACTTACGTTGCTCTGACTTTTGTGCCATTATTTAAATTAAATTAAAACAATAACAAACTAGCATCGCTGTGGATGAAAGGCATGTAAGATTTAAAAATGGAAATGTATTGAAGAAGCCTACCTATATTTAGTACCTTCTTAGTCCAAAATGATGATAAATATTTAAAATATATTTTGACAATGTTTACTGAAACATGGTATCCACTTTATTAAAGTAAGTTCGTATATGCCATGTTCAGGTGGCTAACCCTGGTCCCTGGTGTCAAATTTTTTTAGGCCGCGTGATGGCCTCTGACATGGCTAAACGGAACTTTATTGAACACTAAACTGTGTTTGGGTCAGTCATTTCAAACATTAAAATCGTAAGCTATAAATATGTCTACATTTAAATGTAGATAATATATTTATACGATATTGTACTACCTAAGTATTTTTAACTTTCTTTAATTTGCAAATTCTGCAATTTTGAGCGTTATTAATCAAAATAGTACAGTAGTTCAGTACAGTACATAGTAGTAAAATAGATACAATTACAGCGTCTCGTAATTCATATCTATCTAAGGTACAATATTTCCAAACCACGTAATTGTCTATCGGTTCTTCGACGAAGTTAAACTAATATTCTAGGTGGATTCTAGTACCTTTAGTCTACTCCAGCTGATTCCCAACTTGACTATAATTATGAAAGTTTAGGTTCAGAATAGAACTTCGATCAGAGATGATTAAATATCTCTGATAAACTATTTTGCATATTAATTGGAACAGAAATTGGGTTATATTTTTCGAAAAATCATTTATTGTTTTTAATACAGTAATTAATTTTACACATATGCCGGGGCGCCAAGGGATTAAAATAAGACACTAGTCTGTTTCTCGATCTCAATATATTCTATTAATTTAATACGAATAACAACAGCTTATATACTAAATTATATCTACACATAGTGATCTATCTATGTCACGTTAAACATCCAAATCACGAACTAGATAATCACGCTATACTTATCTAAAACATACCATCGAGCTGCAACAGTACTTCCCCCTTGGAAAAAAATTTAATATATATTCACAAACAATTACCTCAAACTAGTCAAACCAAAATTAACAAAAAACCTATGATTCATGTTGCAGCGATCTTGCTTACGTCTGTTTGCTTACAGTTGCATTTTATAGTTTGCTTATCATTGCAGTATAAAGCGTGCTTGCGTCAGTAAAAATTAAACCCACTGGCTTAGTCAGCTCCGTAGGCACGTGCTTCTACTGTCTTTAAGTACATTCACTGATGAACCTTAACATTTACTTATCAATTGACATAATTCTATTAAATAAAAAATATTCTAAACATTCCGCATAATTACACGATTCGCAGTATGACGCTACTCGAAATGTGATGACAAATTTCTAACTAAGCAAATACCTACCACTATTGATCTAATTACCTAGTAAAATGTAGTTTACAAAACAATTAAACTGAATGTAACAATACAAATTATACAGATATGCCTATAGTTACAAACAAAATATATTTAACACAATTCGCACAAAAATACTATCTCATCACTTGATCTATGAACTTGGACTTAGACATTTTTGGGCAATACACAATTTCCGTTTAATTTCACGTTCCTATATACCGATTTCACTAATTTTATCCTGAATTTGCACAAAAGACTAAAACAATGTTGTCACAACACACTTTTCCCGTAATATCTGAACATTTCAAAATATATCTTCACGCGTTCGCAGCTTCAGCCATATTTCCATTTCACATATTCTTCACAATATATCACTGACCAGTCGTTTGGCAATGGAAACGAGTCTGGGCAAATCCTCCAGCACTACGCAATTTTCCGCCACCTTCGATTTGTCCTCGTACGGTGGTGCCAACTTCGAAAAAATACTTGCAGATCCAACCTGAATTTTCGGCGGCAGCATTGGCATCTCAAGTTCCTGTGGTCCTATACTCGGCTGCTGGCGACTGCTGATTCGATTTCATAAATTCACCCGTAAACAAAATACCAAGGGTTATTCGCGTTTCATTGCAGCTACAGAACCCTGGATTTGGCGTTTACTCATAACTTCAATAATTGCGTGACAAACTGCTTCTCGTCAACCATGTGATTTGTGATGTTATTTGTATATCTTGCTTTCTGAATTGTGCGTATATGCCGTTTTTCTGACTTGCCAGGTGGAGATGTCCCGTACAAAATGTCCTCGAATTCCAAAATAAGCTTCCAGAGTCTGCTTCACGCTCGCCAATTGTCGATGGTTACCGTTGTGGTTGCCGTTGTGATGTGGGGGTATAGGTATGACGTCATCCAGCGGATTTATCGCCAACCCCCAAATCTTCTTGCGTGCTCACTACATTTCGCGTCACTTGGGTCGGGGGTCACCACTGTGCCGATATGGCAGTGGGACCCCAAACTGATACTGCACTCGGGGTCACCAATTTGCCGGGGCGCCAAGGGATTAAAATAAGACACTAGTCTGTTTCTCGATCTCAATATATTCTATTAATTTAATACGAATAACAACAGCTTATATACTAAATTATATCTACACATAGTGATCTATCTATGTCACGTAAAACATCCAAATCACGAACTAGATAATCACGCTATACTTATCTAAAACATACCATCGAGCTGCAACACACACTTACCATATAACAAAATAATTAGACTTGGTAAATATTTACTCAGATATATATACTTTTCGTAGAATCACAAAATTATTCTCATTCTAGAAACCCACACCCCAGTTCCCAACACGTTATTGTTCTACCTGTCGTCGACTTTACATCAATCAGTTGAGCAAATCTTTAATCATTCATATGTATCACAATATCACCTGTAAGACATGCACTGGATACTGATCTGCTGAACGTTTCTAGCTGGAAAATCAGGTGGAAACTGTTTGTATCCAAGAGTGTTCATGCAAGGAGTTTTGGCGGGACCTCGGAAAAATCATGTCACCGCATTGTATTACTTTGTTAAACTTGTGTGTCTAACTATATTTCACTGATAATTAGTGCAAAATGTGGTATTTCGTTGATTTTGAGCTAAATTACGAGTTGTTTCCGTGTTGTTACCAAAACCCCATAGAAGCCTCTAGTAAAGTCTTCACTGCTTTACGAGGTATGACTTGGACTATGCTTTGGCTTCACTGCAGACTTTTTGGACTATGACGTGACTACGACTGTGACTATTTTGATAAAATATCAAAAAAAAAAATTATACCTATACTTAGCACTGGCAAATGCGTAAGCCATGCGACGCTACAATGTAAAAGAAAAAAATATTCATGCAGTCTACTCTAAACGCCGGTACATGGTCAAAATCTGAGAACTTTACAGCCTCAGTGGCCTTTCCTGCCATGAAACCGTGCTCTGCTCACTTCAACTTTTACCTGGTAGGCTAACTGTTGGTCTCGATTGTTTTAACGGTTTAGCTATGTCCAAGGCTTTCAGGTGGTTTTAAAACTCTGATTCCTAGGCTAGCCATCCGGCTTATACGAACTTACTTATCTGCTGTGCCACTACGTTTTATCATTGCATTAAACTAATATAATCCTTATAAAATTACTTATTTAATTCATCGCGGGCACGGGAATATGTTCCGGCTACTCATGCAAAACCTTCGAGCAAATATCTAGAGAGCCACAGTCCCTAAGTGAAAGTAGAAAAAAAAATGTCCGAGCGCCGTCATACGTACCGACTTACATATTTACATTAAATAATTCGCCATGACCCGTTTTCTCAAATCTCGGTGATATGTTACCTAATTAGTGCTTGTAATCGAGCACTTTGGTATCGCGCGGCGTTGTAGTGGGCTTGCAATCGCCTTACCACTAACTAAAAAGCCTGCCCACTACGTAGCTAGGGCAGGGTTTTGGCTCGGACATTTTTTTTGCACGATTGGGACTCTATAGATATTTGCCCGAAGTGCACAACATAAAAATAAACAGCTCGGTTGCTTCCTGCCAATAAGGCGATTCGATGCGAGAGGCTGCTCACTCAATCTGTCAATTAGCCCGGCGCATCGGAAGCGCTACAAGCCAATACCATTTACTTTTGCTACCTTATCTCTTCATGAATGTTCACGAAATAAAAGTATAGTATATTGTTGCCTTCTACCACGCAGATAATTTGGAAAAAAAAAACTGTCACAATCACTTAGCAGCCTACGTGAATGAAGCGCGGGTTCTTAAGCTGGTTAAAGTTTTTTCAAGGTCTTGCTAGTAGGCTAGTTTTCCATCATAGCTTGGTATTTTTGTAAAGTTTCAGTTAATTATGTAAAAGTGAGTATAATTTTATAAAGTGCATAGTATAGTCATATAGTCATTTATTCATAACACCATTTGTTACAAGTCAAAAAGTAAACATCACATTAGGGCACTATAGTACCTACAAACAAAATAGATCTTCATCGATTGTCAACAATACAGCAATTCTTAGCAACTAGGAGAATCAAGTTGAGCCAATGCTGATTAATTTATATTCATGTACGTGTCCAGCTACATGAATTATGTAGGTAAATTAAGATTTTTTTCTCGATAAAACTGGCTAAGCCAACTGGAGAAAAAACAATACTCATGATTTGTTAAACATTCAATAATCACTCCATTTGTCGTTTGTCGTTTTTTGTGCATTTGATACTAAACTTTTATTAAGTTGCAAAAGGAACCAACATACGAATAGCGTGTTATTTTAATTACAAACTAAAATTTTCGTAATAGCTGCAAAGTCAGATCAAAGATCAAATTTTTGCCATAAAATAAGACGCTATCGGTTGCCACATAAACAAAGTTAGCTCTATTTTGACCGTGTACACCTAGCCTTGGTGAAAATCTATTGGTAAAAGCGTCAATTCACCGCATTGCGAGCGGCTGGTCACTCGGGCTGTCAATTATGGAGTCCTACATAGTTACCAACAATGCTTTTATACTCTCAACTAAAGATATTTCCGGTATTTGAAAATTAATTTGATCAGTATCTGCAAAAAAGATTTTGAGATTTATTTTAGTTTGAAATGTGATTGTCTTTTTTTTTTTTTTTTTTCTTAAGTCTCTAATAAATTTATTGTATCTAATCAATACTCAACTCTATTGGGACATTGCCAATGTCTTTGTAGGTTTCAGGCTTTTGATTTGGACCTCTTTTCTCAACCAAACCTTATAAAGTTAAATATCTATAAACTGTAATAAGTTATTGTTGTACAGGATTTGATATAAATAAGAGGTTTTCATTAAGTAAAAGTAGAAAAATAAATATATTGTGATCCTAGCATAGCATTTCACTAAAACTTAGATAAATGACCATGACAATCTGAAATTTCCGTGCGATTGCATTTCCATGAGCAACATAATTTATTTCAATTAGAAAAATCTACAAAACGCTTATGCTCTACGTAAAACACTTATACAAAACAATACTATTCCCACAACCTTCACAACCTAATACATTATAGAGTCTAAAAAGACTTTCGACACAATATTGTTTTCTTTTGAGCGCGCATCGCCACATTTATCCAGTAAACTGCCATTTGAATAGCCTCTTTATCACATCGTCCCGATACGTACTTTGTTCGCAACAGGAAACGTCTTTTCTTTCACAAACGTGTGCCAAAACGGTATTTTTGAAAACAATCTTTTTTGTAGAGAATTGACGTTCGAGGTTTTGGAAATAAAAGAAATCAGATGATATGTCTACTTTTGGATTTTATTTTCCTGTTTACATTTTTTGAAGTTGTTAAAATAACACCACTAAACCATTTAAGACTTCAAGTATATAGAGTTCTCTAAAATGTTGAGTCTGAAAATGTTATCATACTACTACAAGGGACTTTTCGCGCAATAATAATAATAATAGTCCCGTGTAGTAGTATGATAATGTATTCAAATCGCGAAAGTTTAAAAATAACATCTGAAATGTTGTGACCATATAAACCCATAACTCTTGAAGTGTCCAGTGACCTGAATCAGGTCACTGCTGGACATGGTTTAAGTGCCAAGTGACCTGAATAATGACTGCCAAAGTCACCTATACTTGACCAACACTTCCGAGTGCAAAAAGATGTCTACGGACGTAAAACCAAGCTCCATATCAAAAAAAATAATATCGAAGCGTGGCAGTCAAACGTCTGCCCTCTAAAGTTCTTGCACTATGCAAGACTTCGTATAAAGATAGGTAGGTAGTTAGAATCGCAATCACACCTATGCTATTACCATAATATTAAACAGAAAAAATCTGTTACTCCCTAGATAATATCCGCTATTTCGCGCCAACGTCTCCGGAATAAAAACTACCGTATCGCCGACATTATACTTAAGTGGGTAGTTTTCGCGAAAACCGGTATTGTCGTCTGAATTGAAAATAGACTGCCCCTCCCAACATTGAATCGTACCCTCCACGACAGATTTGACTATAGTTTTTGTTGGTCCAGTTTTGTCTAAAACAACAATTTTGTACGAAAATCAAAGTACACCAACACGATGTCTAGAAATGACACTGTACATATCCAGTACAACATTTTAGTTGACGCTAATTTTATCGAACGCGTCAAATACTTAACAAACCAATTCAGCTCTACACGAAGTATACTTCTTCATCACCATCACTATCATCAGCCTATATTATCTCACCGAGAATAACAGGGCGTGGGCACGCTTTTAAGTGATTCTTAGTAGCACGTAGTTCTGCAATATAGTAAATACAACAAGCATATCAACAAGTCTAGTTAATCGTAAGTTACTCAGTCGCTTTATTGCTAGATTTAAAATTGTCAAAGCCTAAAACGGTTACAAAGTTGTCGGGAAAATGAATTTCCAAAGCGAAAAACTGAAATATAACAGGCCTTTACCTTAACAGGGCCTTCCCTTGCCCCTACGAGTACCTATGTCTATGTGCCGTCGCTATTTATCTCAGGAGTTCTTTTACCTACGCTTTTGCTTACTTAAAATTGTCAAAGCCTGAAACGGTTACAAAGTCACCGGGAAATTGATTTTTCAGAACGACAAGCTGAACTTACAATACTATTACAGTTCCCGGTATAATATTATGAGATTGTGTTCTGTTCCCTTGCCCCTACGAGTATATCTCCGTGCCGTCACCATTTATCTCTGGTGGGCACTTTAGGGTTTCGGGTGTCGTGAATGGTATAAGAAGAATAGGTAATTTATTGGGCTGTTAATGTCATTCGCCATTCTTTGTCCGTGAAAAATATGGCCCCGGTTCAAGATTTTACTTAACACGCTCCTTTGGGGCATCTGATTCTATTATTTTGTCTATTTGGATTCTCATTTTGAATGTATCTTGCGAAAAGATGCACCATAATGTTTGTTATTTTTTACACGTGAGTTAAGTTAAGTTATAGGCCTGAAAAGTTACATTGACATGATGTCTATAAATATTCAAATTAGTAAGGTTTTTAAAGTGTTTACTTTTTAACTACTAGAGACTAACATCTCACTTTTAGTACGCTAAAACTACGTTTAAGTTAAACGCGTGATTACTGTATTTCAACAGCGGTTAAACTCAAAGTCCTATTACGAGTTCACCAACAGATGTTTAATTTATTAATCATTAGTTTAACTCTTCGGTTGTTAACGAAATGTTGCTGTTCACCAAGCACTAACCGTTGTTTCAATACAGTATACAGTAATAATCACATGTTTAAGTTTAAGTTTAAGCGTTGGTAAAATCAGGGCTAAAAGCTATTAAATCCGAGGTTATGTAAAATCATGTGTCGTGTTTCAAAATTCAGTTAAATATGTTAAAACTATAACTAAACAAGGCTTATTATTAAAAACAATAAAAGTTGAGAGAAAATAATTAGACAGACACTACAATTACTCAAAAGTAAGCAAATAAGTTCGTTTGGGCTGGACGGCGAGCCGTATTAAATCATTTCAAACCCTCTGACATGACTGAATGGTTAAAATAACCATCACATACAATTAAACGTGTCATTCGACGCCACGGTAAAAAAATAACTAGCTTCAAAACAATAACTTTTCATAACAAAACCACATTGCAGCTACAAGTTAACATTTTTCGTAATGCACAGCAATGCACGTTGTCGTGATATGTGCCTGTTTACTACTACAAGTATAACGTATACACAAACTATGTAAGGTTGGCTTAATGATGTAAGAAATCTGAGAGCGCCACTGCGCCAACCTATACCTAGGATGAAATATTAGAAGATATGTTCTTAATATCCAAAACATCTTTAAGTTATACATTTTTTTTCAATATCATTTGTTACTAGCTAACAGTTACTAGCTACGTATGCTGCATGCATAGGCAGGATGGCAGGATGTGATAAATGCTAGTCGTAAAAAATATGTCACAGATAAAAGATGAAATCAAATAATGGTTTGATTATGTCCTTCACATACGAGAAAACAAAATCAAATAAATAGGCGTATAATCTCTATTGCTTACCTTGGTCTATTTTATTAACGCATATTTTATTATGCAGGTACGAGTATTTAGAGAGGGATAGAAAATACCTACCAACATATTTTGACGCAAAGAGGAAATAAATTAATAACAAAACTTGCAGCTGTATCTTTAGTTTCATTTCATATTTGTAAGGGATTGTTTTGAGATCGGCACGTGATCTTTTGTTATTTTCATCAGAGGCACAGGCTATGCTCTGAGACACAGGTGAATATGTTGCCTTTGAAAATATGCAGCCTTTGTTTCTGAATGAAATTGAAAACGTCTACGGGAACACAGATATACGGTAGGAATAATAATTAATAAATAAATATTAGGGGAAATCTTACACAAGGCCTCTGACCCCAAACTAAGCAAAGTTTGTGATATGGCTGCCAGGATGAATGAACAGTAATGTGATAACGTTACGTTATTATCACCACATAGTGTAAAACAAAATCGCATCTGTCTGTCTGTCTGTCCCTATGTTTGCTTATACTTTGAAACTACGCAACAGATTTTGATGCGGTTTTTTTTTTTAAATAGATAGAGTGATTTAAGAAGAAGTTTTAAATGAATTATACACCTGTGAAAAGCCGAGGCGCGTCGCTAGTTTATACATATTTAATATTACCTTTGTCTAGCTGCTGATACTCAACTACTAAATAAGTCCAACAAATTCAAATATCAATTGATTATATTCCACATAGATATCAAATAATAAAATCACACATCAGACTTTTCATAACCTCATATCGCACAAAAAACTGCCCTAACAAACTTCCCGTTCCCAAGATATAGTCTCATATAGTTGATATTAAACCATGTCCTCTATATTAACCCTCGACGATGCATTAGGTTAGTTTTTGCGGCGCTCCAAGATGACAATAATGAAATTCGCGCTGGAGCCGGGCGGACTCTACAGACGAAATTTATGATGCATGGGATAATACAGCTTCGTTAATATTACCTTAGGGAATATGTCCGAAATCGATAAAAATGGACGTTGAAAATCTTATATGACTGTTCTTGAACAGGCATTGGCAAAAGTTGATGGAAATTGCAACAGTAAACAGAGCTAAGTACTCTAAGACCCAAGTTCAGCAACGATTGATCAAGTTAAACGTGTGATTTCTGTATTTAAACAACGGTTAAACTCGGGTTTTAGTCCCTACTTCACCAACAGATGTTTAATTTATCAACGGTTGGTTAAATCTTAAACAGCTTTTTTTCGAAATTTTGCTTTTCAGCAAGCAAAACCGTTGGTTAAATATAGTAATCACACGTTTAACTTAAACAAGCGTTGGTGAATTCGGGGTTAAGTAGTATATTTCTTATAGATTTAATTTTTCGATTACAAGATTATCAAGCGATATCTAAAAATATAATATTATCTATTTTAATTTTGAAAAAAAGTAGATACAACTGGCCAAGCAGTTTCATTAAACCCGTCAAGTCCACAGACATAATTATAAACATTCAGACAAAACACCTGACATAAGTCACACAAATAAGTATTACTTGAAAAATAATAATAAAGTACTACCCAGTCTACACGATTTCTTATCTAATTATTAAATCACTTAGTACGTGCTCACTTACCAAATTTAATCAACTAAGAACGGCTAATATTTGTCTCATTATATATATCCAGAAGCGCCACGCTAAGTTACATTTCAATTACATTACTTGGCTCACACAGAGTACAATAAAGTCAGTGGGCTCAGATGTTAACCCTAAAACGGCACACGTAATCAGATTATCGCAATTATTTTTTCACCGGGTTCAAATTAAATCAGGCGAGGCTTATCCCTAATCACACACCCCCACTTTGTGAGCGGCAAGCACACGGGGAGCCAAAAAAATATATCGACATAGAATGGACATTGTACTATTGGATGTACTGTGTGAAAAGTAATGTCATGAATACTATGGTTAAACTTTCGCGGTTTGAGCACATTATCCTACTATGCTAATACGGGTCTTATCCGCAATAAAATATGAGATTTGTACTAATTGAATACCTCCTGACGTTTCAACCAAGTTGCATTGGTCGTGGTCACGGGCAGACTATTTGCGACACCGTACCACTCGAAGATAAGCGCGATAAGTCCCGTATTAACATAGGAGGATATGGTCATGAAAAGCCTTAATGAATAAAATTAATGCTCTACGTATTAACTTAAAAATCGCTTAGCAATGTTAAAATTACTTATTGTACACAAAAAAATTACATTATGTTAAGTAAATTCGTATAGAACGGGTGGCTAGCCCTGGTGTCAGAGTACGTTACTACATTTTGTTAATTGTGGCAATCTTGATATTTTTTTATTATTTTTCCAGTTTTTCATTCAGTATTTTAATATATTTCAATATGACTTAGTGGATATTTTTGTAGATATTGATTAGGTATATTTACAAGTTGTTATTTATAACTAAAATATTTTTAAGAAACATTGTGTAACAACAAAGCAAATATTCATAGCGAAAACAATATCTACAACGTTTAGGTAGATCAAAATGAAAATTAGCCTACACCACTTACCGCAAAGAAGGCCATTCTACCCTCAACAACATCCGTGTAAGTAAACTGTGCGCACGAATTACTGTAATTATGTTCGCCGTGCCGCAGGGAATAATTTGTCGGTTTCGGACCCTCGCGAAATGTAACACCGGCGGGGAACGAAGGGTAGCCGGAACCCGGGGTCGATAGCCAAGACGCTTGCTTTTTGGAATTTAATCAAGTATTCGATGTTAAAAATCGCTATGAACGAGCAATGCACCATGTGGTGACAATCAGTGCACCATGTGCTGAGTAAAGGAGAGAGAGAGAGAGTTTCGGAGAGTGCGCTCAGGAGTTGCACAATCTGGTCCCACCTGCCCCTTTCTTCTATCGTACGGCTAGACAGACGCGACCAAAGTGCCACCCTTTTATGGTGGACATTCCGCGCGTTAGAACCAAGCGTTTCGAGTCCTCATTCCTCATACGAACAGCCAGAATGTGGAACGCTTTGCCTGGGTCTGTCTTCCCGCTAAAGTACGACGTGGGTGTCTTCAAATCCCGAGTAAATAGGTATCTTCTAGGTAAGCGTGCTACATCCTAGACCGCATATCTGGTCAACATCAGGCAGTATGTAGTCAAACGAAAACATATATGGAATAAAAAAATAAAAAAAAAGGGTTAAGTCAATTGTTCGACGTTGGTTTTTCCAATAAACAAGTTGGAGGCGGCATAGTGAAGGCACCACAGAAATTCCACGGATTCATTGTTATGTGTCCAAATGCTGAACACTGACAAACAGTATGCGCCAAAATCATTTGAATGCAGTTCATGCGACGCAAACCGATACGCGACGCGACAATATGATACGATAATATGTAGAAAGAGAACTCTTACCCGCGGGTTTCCACAGGATTATCTAATTTTTACAATAAGCTATGAAATTGGCGTTTTACATTCATGTAAAATCAAGTCGATTCGTCGCTCCGTTGTTGCGTGAAAAAGTAACAAACAAATCAACAAACCCGCAAATCATCAAACACACTTTCAGATTTTAAAAGTTAGTAAGTTTTTATTTTATTTATTCATTTGACCTGTATACTGTCCCACTGCTGGGCAATATCATCCCCAAGTCCTTCCATTCCTTTCTGTTCAGTTGTTCTTCCGTCCAAGTTAGTAAAGTAAAGATATATGACAGTACCTCGTGCAGCTCTCACGGTGCGTTGCTGGGCGTTCAGAATTACAGTTTTAAATATTATTATTTTTTCGCCAACCACACACAAATTGTTCTTTCAATTAAACCCAAAACCAAAAAGAAGAACCATCCAGCCTTCTTCTGGCCAGGGCACCTCCCCTGTTCAGGGCAAAATTAAT
Source organism: Hypomecis atomaria (assembly GCA_964007245.1). Taxonomy (NCBI): domain Eukaryota; kingdom Metazoa; phylum Arthropoda; class Insecta; order Lepidoptera; family Geometridae; genus Hypomecis; species Hypomecis atomaria. The sequence goes on along the minus strand of OZ023287.1, from coordinate 9,799,634 downwards.
TAATCTCGAGTAAATGATTAGTTTAGTACCAGTGTTGCCATTTATAGGTAATGTGAGTACCTTGGCTCTGAACAAAGTCAGCTTGGTCATATTATGGCCGGTTTAAATTAAACCATTTCGTTTGTTTGAAATAGATCTACTTCTTCTACTATATAGAAATTAAACAAAATAAAAAAAAAAACTGTCGGAAGTGATTTTAAAAATAACTTTTTGTAAAACATTGTTTTATGTGGCTATGCTTAGTTTGGGGTCAGAGACCGTGTGTAAGATATCCCCTAATATTTATTTATTATTATTATTTTAGTAACGAAGGACTCGTTAACATATTGTAATTTCTATTTTTTTACTTTTTTATGAATCGAATTCTTTATTTTCAGTTTTTAAAATTGGGTCAGTTGTAATTGAAAAACGGATTAATTTTATACGTCTCTTTAACAAGAAAATTGGAACTAATATTTGCAATTATGGTATGCATTAATCGTCAATCAAAGTTATTAAACAACATCATTTGACACTAAGCCCACGTAATGGATAAGACTTAATCGTCTTTCACAGATATGTTTAGTAGAGTACTATTCAAAGGCCTGTATAGTATGTTTGATTGTTAGTTAGATTGTCAGGTTGATTGTTGTGAGCATCGTAGGATGTCCACTGACAAGGTGGCTTAATGATCTTATCAAGACTGCAGGAACAAATTCGATGTAAGCCCGCGCCCTCAACTGGTTTTAAAGCTATAGCGGAGGTCTATGTATGTCCACACCTGGACGTGGACGTCGGGGATACGATGGTATTGATGATAGACTGATATTTCATTTGTAGCAGAAAATAACTGAAATCGTCTAAGTTCCAGCACTGTCACGAAACATAGGGCAAACTAAATGGCGCCGGTCATTGGAAGGGTTCATAAATCATTACGTTAGGTACCGTAGACTCTGAGTTTACTTAGTACGGGCCTTGAGTACATATTGGTGGAGTAACCAGGCGGGAAATGTGCACGAATGTGTAATAACTTGGAACATAGGCTTTGTAATTTTGTAGGTCGAGTAGCTAGCTCTGTAGCGCTAGTACTTACCTATCAGTTTGTAAAGTTTTTACACTCCGAATAATTTTTCATTAATTACAATTTTCAAAAGGATTCTACAGCGCCATGTACCGAGTTAGCGCAGTTTCATTTCCATACTGAATGACTGACTGACTGTATGTCAGCGTAAACTATAATGCAGTATGCAGAAGCTCGTAATATAATAATTACAAATTTGTTTTAGGTGTAGGTACTGGTGTTGCTCCTAAAACGATTGTAGGATTTTTAAGCCAACATCAGGTGGCTTAAACCCGGTGGCAGCAGCAGACATAGCTGAACAGTTAAAATAACCACGAAGTTTTTTACGCTAGCCATGACATCGCTCAGATTTTGTAATTTGATTCTTAATTTCATTTTATTATTTTATTGCAAAGATACACAGACGAAGATACATCCTGTTATTTGTTATTATGCGTTATTAAATAAATAAATGTCAAACTACTTATGTCCACATAAGGTAAATAACACTGTCCGAAAGAAGTTTCAAAATCTTCCTTAGCTATAGTTTTATTATTACTAATAACTCAAATCTTTCCGAGTCAGACGCTATCCGTGAAACTAATTCGCCTATCTTAGATTAGGTTTAATGTTACTGTGCAGCTTGTTAAAATAACTTTAGACATTAATAAATAAAATGTAGTCCACTTTCAGGTCTGCAAAACAATAGCTAAGCTCGGGCCCGCAGCGCCAATCGAGCGAGAAACTTGAGGACTCGCATCGGGACAAGCATTATCTAGATCTTGTTTACAGAAACTATAAAACTAGTTCTGTTATTATATGACTAGTTCAATTATCGTTATCATACTGCTAATCACAGGAGATTAGCCCAAGACAGAGTAAAGTGGCACAACAAAGAGGAGGCCTATACCCAAAAAAGGTTCGACAAAGGCATTTGATGATGATTGCATGCAAATGCTTTAATTACTTGATTTATCAGATGCATCAATGATAGGTAGAGTTCATAGCAATCTGGACTTATGACGTAACAAATAGAATTAGACAGTTATTGGATTACATCTTTAATTCTATTAATTTAAAGAGAAAAGAAGTAAAATTACGATTTTCACTCGTAAGAGATTCAATCAAATTTAAGCTATATAAAGAGAACATTCATTCTTTTAACTGTAGGTATTGGCATTTTAGAAATATAAAAGCTACCAAAACGCTTATAAGCCACACTTTAAGTTTTATTAGTAAATTTTCCTATGCAGTTAGTTGAAATAACTTTAAAAGCTAATAAATCAGGTGTAACCAACCGAGTTCACTAACTCAGGTCGGCGAAACAATAGCCAAGCGCGGGCCCGCAGCGCAAATCGAGCGAGAAACTTTCGAATTATTACACGTCCAACTTTCAGACGCGGCCCGCACTAGTATTATCTAGATCTTGTTTACAGGGACTATAAAACTAATTCAGCTGTAATGGTCCCCATTACCCTGATCATACAGCGACAGAGTTCCAGTTATTTACTACCCAACTTGAGGCATTTAAATTTTATCTCTAACTGTTGAATACAGAGTTTAAAACGGCCCGCTCGTGTAACTGGTTATGTTGTAGGTCGTTAAGTTAATAAACCGTTTATAAGTTTTTACAGAGTTCGGTGTTATGTTACGTACGATAAACGATTCAATTTTGCATACTTATCGTGGTTTAAATCGGAGTGCTGTATTGTATCTGAAATCCACCTGAAACAATGAGAGAATTTTTGTTAGATATTTCTTTAGGACCTAATTCATACTAGCACTTACAATTAATCATTTAAGCCAGAAATGTGAGACTACACATTGGTTTTACTAACAAGCTTATCGTATATACAATCTGACGAAGGGATGTATCCCAAACACATGAATTCGATTTTGCCGCCCGGTTGTGTCATATTTGCCGCCCAGCTATGCCAATATCTGTAGCACGCTTTACACAAACCAAAGTGTTCACGTACAACTAGATCTACGGCTGCGTAGCTATCAAAGATAAAGTGTGCAGAAAAACGATTGGCATAAAAAAACACCAATCACTTCACGTTACATTGTTTCATAGCTCTGTTATTTAAATAAATAAATAAATATAAATATTTGGGGACATCTTATACACGGTCTCTGACCCCAAACTAAGCAAAGCCTGTGATATAGCTGCCAGAAACTGATTTACTATTTAAACATATTTTTTAAATACATACTTATATAGATAATACCTAAATAACACCCAGACACAGAGCAAACACCTATGTTTATCACATAAATGCTTGCCCTGAATGGGGATCGAACCCACGCCTCTCTGACCCAGCAGTCAGGGTTACTAACCACTGAGCCACCGAGGCAGTCACCATGTATTCGTATGATAGCAATGAGCGGATCAGATCTGGCAATTGTTGCGCTAGTTTTTACTAATTTTGCTATAAATAACATTGTGCCGTTGATCTAAGCTATAGTGGCCTTGTAGGATTACACTTGCCTTACAAGCGTGAAGTTTAAATTCAAATCAAGTTCTGCACTAATGAGTTAATTGAAATGTATGTACGGTTTTACGCACCACTGATTTTTAGTAGAAAAATGTCGTGAGGAAAATTGCATACGTCCGTAGAACAAAATCAATGTAGGTAGTATGCGCAATCCACCAATCCGCACGGGGTTGGCGTGGTGAACATGGCCCGTTTGGTAGGCCTATGTTCAGTGGTGGAATATTAAGAGTTAAGATAAGTTTATTTTCATTCATACTATTTGCAGCTATGTACATAATACAGACTTACTATTGCTAGGTTTAGAATAATTATGTCAAGTTCATTTATTGATCACTATTACACAATTATTTAACATATTTATAGGTATTAAAAGTTTTAAGTTATGTTACGTTACAAGGAACAGGTGGTTAATAATAGGTTGGGGAAAAGTCTTCTCGCATTTTTTAAGAAAATTCAAAACATTTTTTAATATGGTTTATTTACAGTATATAGGTACCATTTTGTTTGATAACTTTTTGCCATCTTGTAGGTAGAGACATGATCCCATTGCTTTAGAAATTTTTAGACTTCTGATCAAAATACCGCGAAAAGTGGTTTTGGCAGTCCTCTCGTGATGTTAACCTGACACTACCTAAAGAATTCTGAAGAGACCAAAACAGGTGGAAATCTGAAGGTGCAAGGTCAGGACTATACGGCGGATACATTAACACCTCCCAGCCAAACTCTCTTAATTTTTGCTGAGTGGCTAAAGATGTGTGAGGTCGAGCGTTATCACGAGGTTCTTTAGATTTCTTTCAGTGAGCTCATGAGGTACCCAAATATCGAGCTTTTTTGTGTACCTAGTTTTTTTTAAATGCGCCGAAACTGTTTTGTGGTCAATTCTCAGTTCCTCAGCTACGTCGTAATTACTGATAAGCAGATCTTGCTCCACTTTATCCGTAATAGGGCGACCAGAGCAACGTGCATCTTTGACATCAAAAGTTCCGGATTGAAAACGCTTAAACCAAATTTGTGCTACTCTCACAGACACTGCACTAGGTCCATAAACATTGCAAATTTTTTTCGCGGCTATCTTTTCTGTAGTAAAATTTTAAAATGTATCGAATTTCTTCATTAGATTCACTCATTTTGACAGTATGAAAAACAAATGAAAATCACACATTTTCCTGATTTGAATTTGGAATTATGTTCTTTAAAATTTTATCTTTCAATCATACCAAAACCAGACAGATACAAATAGTATAGCCGAAGAGATTTTATTACAAGTTCATACATACTATCATGCTAAAAGACTTTTTCTCCAACTATATTATAAGGAGCAGCGATTACAACATTAAACCATTTACGAGTACATTGTCTTTGCTGCACTAGTGGGCCCCTAACTAAGCTAAAAGGTCGACCCAATACAATAACGTATTTTTACATAATTTATTTTAAACAATAAAGAGCTTATCTATTTGTATAATATCTCATGTTTGTTGAATAAGCAGCCCAAAACTACAGCGAGAAAACTCAACAACCATATTCACGTATATTATAGTTACGTTTGTTATTTCAAACTTCAAATATGAAGACAAAACACAGCAAACAGGCGCGCCAAGCAATCAACCCGGAACGAGGTTGTTTTGCCATCATCGCTCTGCACTGTTCGGATTAATGAATAATTAATGATAAGTCGCCATGTTGATTCCGAATACCTACCGTTTAATTTTCATTTGATTGTGCTACCCGATAGGGTGACCATCTCGGGTATTTTAGCTGGGAGTTGTATACTTAATATGTTTTTTTAATTACACTATAAATAAATGATTAAGCTCCAAGTAGCACAACGAGCTGTGGAGAGGGCTATGTTCAGAGTCTCTCTGCGAGATCGAATCAGACATGAGGAGGTCCGTAGAAGAACCAAAGTTACCGACATATACCAGCGGATTGGCAAATTGAAATGGCAGTGGGCTGGGAACATAGCACCGAGAACTGATGACTGATGGGGTTGAAAATTTCTCAAGTGGAGACCACGTACAATCAAGCACAGCATAGGATGTCCACTCACAAGGTATGCGGATGACCCCATAAAGACCGCAGGTTTTCAAATTGAAACAATTTTCTGGAAATATGTATTTCAAATGTTATAACATCTCTTCTAAACAAAATAAAAATTGTAATTCCTCACTTTTCGTCAAAAGTGAATGAAAGGATACACCGAAAATTTTAATCTAAAGGGTCAGTAAAGTTATCGTTAATGATCTTGCCAGTAAATATAATAATAATGCCATAAAAAAAGGTGGCAGTCACAAAGATAGTTGACGGCAAACGGTCACTGGTTAAACACCGATACGTTTCTGCCCATTCAAATTCTCACTAATTTTGTCACTTTTATAAATTTACGAGGTTGCTAAAGACAGGTAATGATTGTGAAAAACTGACAAGGAAAGGTTCGTGGAAGGTATGTAACAACATCAGACAGGAATAACATGAATACAATAACGAGATTTTATTAAAACACTCAGTTAACGGCACGCCCTGAACAAATTAGGTATAGACTGATTGAACCAAATTTCTTGATGACTAAAGGCCGGATCACACAGAGGCGGGAGCCGCGAGAAAGTGATCCGATAGCGGTCCAGTGCAAATCAATAGCGCCGGATCGCGCCCGCTTGTTATGTGTCAAGTTGCATACAAATTCGAATATTACAAAAAATTCCCGTCCCGGATCGCGATCGCTTTCCCGCACTTCCCGCCTCTGTGTGAATCGACTTTAAATTGGACCAAGAATGTTAAGTCCTACAATCTCACCAAGCAGTTTGGCGACCCTAGTTCCGAGGTACGTTTTGATGAAATCTACGTCGCGTTTGCGGAGTGAAGCGTAAACAAAACCGTATTTGGGTGGTGATTAAATTTCACTAAATTATACGACGCGCTGATACGAGTTACGACTGACAAGATTAACAGTCCTCACTACTTCATAATGCTCGCTATTCGTAGTACCTATACCACAGAATTTAGGTTTTATTTCACTGTGCTTATGTTATACCGTGAGAAATCAACAAATTTCACTGTTTTTTCAAGGTTCTAGGTAATATTTGGAACCACTGCTTGTATTCGAAATATTTTTTTCATTCAATGATTAGTATATGTTACTGGAGACAATATAAGTTATTATAGTAATGTATTGAAAAGTACTGTGGTAATGGACTATCTTACAAAATTTCTCATACTGGCGTAATCACTGAGAAAAAATCATAAATAGTGGTTAAGTAACACGCGACAAGAAAAGGTAAGAATTTTTGGCATCCTCATCATTTTCAGCCTGTAGTCGCCCACTGCCACTGTTGAGCATATTGACTCTCTTATTGTGCGCCATTCACCTCAATCTTGTGCGTATCTCGTCCAGGATTTTTTGTGTCAGTTAAAAAATTCTAACACAAACTTGAACAAAAGCCCAACGAGAAAAGCAGCACCCACCCAAAGACTAATCCCGTGCGAACATCTACCTGTACCAAAGCGGCACTAATCCAGCGTCCACGTTTTCAACGGTAACCTTTGTGATACGCTGAATAGGGGAGATGATTCCCATATTGGACACATTGGTGCGCTCAGCAATGTCTGTAAACCTGGAACCTGTAATGTCCCTTTCAATGAACCGGCTTTCGTACAGTTTCAATGGTCCACGGGCAAAGGAAATGCAGGACGGATTTGTATGAAAGATCGGGCCCCGGTGATATCATAGCGTATTCATGTCCTTGGCTCTTGTTTGTAATGTAAAGGATTACTCGTGTATCAAAGTAACATAAATTAACCATGATTATGTGCAGTATAATGAAATATGCATACCAAGTTTCTATTTTTAATTTGTAGAAAACACTGATTTACAGTGTCTTTGTCACATGAACACTGATAGCTGATCGTGATTTCACCACTTACTTTCGTTACGAAAATGCACTTTTTATGTTTCAGATGCAGTTTTTTTTTGCAATGAAGTCAAATTCATTTTCAGAAATTTTAGAAATGTAAGGCGTTAAATTATTGACAATTAAAGCTTTGGAATGCAATTAATCGCTAAAAATAATTCTCTAAACGCATAACAGGTGTTATTTCTTGAAAATTTGGTAGCTGTAGGTATGTGATGAGCATAAATAAAAGGTTTCATCTGGACATTTCAAAGAAAGCGTTTTCAGGGTTAGAGTTTAAGGGCGATTACTGCAGAACGGTCACTTGGGTCAACCCGAAGCTAAATATATAAAAAAATACATATTTAACATATATATATCATATTTTTTCATGTTTCTGGTGTACGAAAATGGATTTCCCAAGAAAAACACACGTGTTTACCCATATATTTTATGCCCAAGAGCACTAAAACGAACCATTAGAAAATTAAATCTAAGTACCTAAGATCTCTTTCATTTATGGATTTTAAGTAGCCAATTTTTACTCTTGGTTCGTTTTCGTTCTCTTAGGCTGAGGTATGTATGGGTTAAAAAAAAGAAAAATGTAGTTCTTTTCAATAAAATCTAAACAAACAAAAAATACCCAAAAAAATCGTGTGACACAAAAAAGTTGAAATTTTGTAGACCAGGGAAATTAAATGCTAAAATTTAATATGATGTCATCAGTGTTAACTTAACTGTAAAATCATTCCATTCATTTGCCCATTGTTTGCCTAAAAATACCTCTTTCATAGGCAAGATAAGTATTGCTGGAGTTTTACACGTTTTAGAAGTTTCAATCTAATAAATTTAAATTTAAATATTCCAACTCGTTACCTAAAAATAGCCGAAGTTACCCGTTTCATATTTTACTTTAAAATAAATGCAAACTTTGCTTTTAGGCGCTCACTATCAGTCAAGTGCTTAATAACTAGGAGTTTTCCAAAAATAGAATGGCCACAATAACAAAAAAAAAAAACTATTATACCAGCCAATTAACCTGAATAACGTCTTATAAAGCCAATCACACGATACATTTATCCCTTTATAGTGTATACTATTGACCATTTACACGCCATTGAAGCTTTTACCCCATTACATTATGCCCCATAACTGCGCCCCATAACTGTTACAGCACTGTAACCGTAAGACGTACCTCCGGGCTCACTATCGATTCTCAATTGCAATGCACTAACATAAATAGAACAAAAATATCTAATGACATTAAACTAACTGCCTGCCCCGGCTTCGCCCGGGTACGATTGGCTAAAGTAGACAGATTTTATGAGTATTGTGCCTATATACCTACCACGTAATGTAGACATACGTCACACACATGAACACAGTTATTTTTCATATAACAGTAGCATATAAGCAAGCATTTGGGCCAATACCCACTACTTAACATAATTATGGCTCCCTTGTTAGATCTTGAATAACACCGAATAAAACTATTGCAAGCGGTTTGCATCCAGCGTCCATCCATGTTTCAAATGTTTGAGGTTCTCAATTCGACTGTGTGTTTCATTCACGTGATCATTCCGTCAATTATTCATCGATTTTGAGTCGCAATAAAATGTTTTTATCTTAAAATGTATGACAAAAGCTGCAGTTCATAATTACAAAAACACTTTATAATTCTACAATCATCTTTACTTTTGGTACATTCAATTCATTCTACCAAGCAATTAACCTCTCACAAAGCTAATCACACAATAAATTACGTTTATACAGTAAACCATTGACCATTAAAGCTTTTACCCGATTACAATACAATCATTTTCCCATAAATGCTTCTCATAACTGTAACAGCATTGTAACCGCAAGACGTAGGTTCCTACGTAACTTCGAGCGCGCGATCGATTCCCAATCGCAGTGAAATAACAATATAATTCAACTGGCTAGCCGACCATCGCCCCCACCTGGCCCCCCCTCCTTTACGACGGAGATGGGGCTGAGACTTACCTTCGGCTTATTTGTTTGTTCTTGGGAAATTTTGAGACGTTTTCACCATCATCGTATTGTTATAAGTTGTGGTAGGCAACAGTTATGTATTTATTTTATATTTATACAACTTATCTAATTTTTAAGTATTTTTGTCACATAAGTGGTTATGTTTGCTTTTCAAACGTCAATTTGTATTTGAAGCTCTTGTTAGCAAGTATGTAGAGTTTGTTTTTCCATAGAAAAAACAGGCATTGCTCAAATTTTAAAGTTCATTGTATGATTGTAATTTAGTATTTAACTAATCCAAAATAATAGTAAGCTTATGCTTGTCTCATTAAGGAGAATGTTGTATGCGCTTGATTTTGAAAGCAAAATTATACTTAAAGGAGTGTAGAAACCGGGATCAAAAATATTTGTACGTGTAATTATTTAATTTTTTTCGTTAAAATGCAAGATTAACGAAAAAAAATTACAATTTGCTGTATAACAACAAAAAATTGCTATCAATCATTAAAAAAATAATATGATATAATAGTAAATTTCACCACCTGTATAACCCATTATTACATATGTCCGGCCAAAACTCGATTCTTCCCACTACTACCTGCAATCCCAAAGGAACACGAAAGAAGGAGTAAAAATACGGCAAGGAGCGGTGATAACTCACTATCACGAAGATATGTGGCGAGCATTATGGCCGCGAGTTCGATGAATTTAAATTTATTCATAAAATGCTTGCGTTTGTCAAGACGGCATTTTCCTTACAAGATTTCCTGGATTTTTCAAGCGGTGGAATTTTGTAAAAGCGATGTTGCAGGGAAAATTCCGAGTTATTGAGAATAGTTATTTATTTTACTAAGTACAATTTTTGGAACAAAAAAGAGCTTATACAGGGTTAACCCTAATCAATAAGCAGCCTTTTAGGGGCGTATTCTGTACATCAAAACTAATAACTTTTGTTGTGCGACTTTTGTCTAAACTAAAAAAAAACATACATTTTGTCGAGGGTGAACGATATTTTTTTATGGAACAACAACTTTTTTTTGAGATTTGAGAAAAGTCGTTGAACAAAAAATGTTAGTTTTGATGTACAGATTAAGCCCCTAAAAGGATGCTAATTGATAAAAATTATACACATAAATTAGTAAACTTTTTGGGAAATGCAGTAAGTATAATAGAAAAATAATTATCATTTCAGCTCTCCCTATTCCTTAGCTCTATCACTAGATATAAGTTTAATAGCAGACTAGAAGCGGCTTGCATCCAGTGCAATCCTACCGTTTTAAAAAGGCTATCATGTCACTTAAGAATCTGATGAGTATGCATTGCAAATACGTTATTTCACGATGCAAAACAACCCAATAAAGAAACATCTAACTGTCAACCAACTCTACTCAACTATGGGTACTATAAATGTTACCTACTACTTGGTTTATACTAGAATGTAAATAAAAATTCCACCTAAAACCGCTCCATCTCTAGCGTCCAACATTTTACCACCCGTCCAAAATATCCGTTACATTTTCTACATACACCCAACTCCCGTATTTTACTATTATCCGGCAATAAACCAGACCGATCATAATATTTATTCGACGGACTCTTTTTATTATAATCCTTCATCTCCATTCTGTGCTTAAGGTCTTAGTGGAGTAGTAAAGTAACTTTTATATGAGGGCGGAACTTGTGACATAATTTTGGGAACGCCGGCCCGAGTACGGTAATCCAATGCACGAGCTTTAGTCGCTTGCTCCAATGTGAACGGTAAGCGAGTTAATAAATTAATAAAATATAGAGATTTTTGTACGAAGCTACGCGCGCGATGGTAAATACGCAGATCCATATAGTCGTACCTTCTAGGAGCTTTTAGGATAGTTGGTAGTGATATCGATTAAGATAGTGTCACACGACACACTCAACTGAATATACAAGAACCCATCTTGTAACAATAGTTTCAAGTTTGATACCGGTCGGGGAAATATTTGAGTGATACCTACTTTTTACACGCTTCTATTTAGTTTCACCTGTCCCGTTGTCTGCCTGTCGGTCTGTTTTCAAATCTTGCAAATTAAATTTGGTTCACTTCCCGGTTACCGATTTCGCTGAAATTTTGCATGCACGAGTAAATCGCGTAACAATGCAATATTATGATGACATGGTGCTGTTCTGATGATGGAGCTGGAAGGTGGCCAAAGGAACTTTGCAATGAAACGACACAATCTCATTGAGTTTTGGCGCCTTGGCGAGTAGTTAGTCTTTCAATGGTAACCAGGGTCTTATGATGGAGCTGGAAGATGGTCATAGGAACTCTATCATGAAACGACGCAACTTTATCGAGTTTCGGCTCGTTTGATTCGTCTTGACGAGCACTTGTTCAGTAAAAGCTTGTTTTTAAAAAAAGTTATTTTAATATTATTTATAATACTTGTACACATTTGCTCTGAGTAAAGGTGTTAATTGTAGGTTTTTTTTTGTCTTCAATGAAATTTGCAAAAATATAACAATGTTCCTAAACGATATAAGGGGTGACAAAAGTTAATATAAAAAAAACTTATTATTAAAAACCAATTTTAGCATTTGCAGTTGGTTTCAGTAGCATTTCTACAGAAACTAAAGCAATAATTTATTTTTATTACCATAATATTATTACAACAGTTTTATAACACATCGCTAACACAAAAACAAGCTCTTTACAAGGAGGAAATCAGAGGAAAATCAATAACCAAGCAATAAATCTCGAGAGCTTGGCATTTATATTTATCCACCTGAAGTATTGTTGTAAATAATGGCCTAAGTTTTTTAAGGCGGAAGTTTTAATGAGACATGAAGATGTTTTCTTGTTATGCCAAAATGGGGGAAGAATTAGGTGGTAATGCTTGTTTCAAAGTTTTATTGAAGTTCCAAGGTTTTTTTTTTCTGGGTAAGTACCTATACACTACATGAAGGTGTATTAAACCGTTTTCAAAAAAAAGAGGTTCTCAATTCGTTTATGTTTTTTTAGGTATGTTACGAGATTACTCGGCCTATTATGAAAAGATATTGAGTCGTTTTTGAAAATCAACAAATAATGTAAAAATAACTAAAAAGTCGGTTATGCCATTTTTGCAAAAAAATAACTAGGTATTACGTAAGAGGCATAGCAAGCGATCGTGTCAAAACTAGGAGAGCATGAGTTGACCACCGTGTACTCCAGACTGCTCTGTGCGACCGACAAACGCGACGGAATGTACTTACTTACAGTGATGAGTTTATAAAACTTATGAGATATAATTACATTCGTAGCGACTTTTGAGAGAGAGAGACTAGAGAAATGAGAATGAAACGCATTTCATTTATTTCTTAACACAGGTACGATTTTGTACACTTGTGAATGTCCAAAAAAATACATTAAAGTTTACAATGTGGTGGACGCGACGCGTGACCAAAATGCTGGTGTTTATTTGGCTCAACGTATAAGCACTGCCATACAGCGTGGAAATGCTGCCAGCATGCTGGGCACGCTGCGAACTGGCAGTGGGCTTGAGCATTTGGATTATCTATAAAATTTCAAGGGTCTGAGGATGATCCAATTGCTTTCTATGTAGTAGTAAATAAAGTAGTATTGTATCTTTTTGAAGATTACAATTGGAATAAACCTTAGTGAATTTAAAATTATATTGGAATAAGAAAAAAACAAATTCATGTCAGATTTAAAAAAAACTTACATTTGTTTTTTTAATCTGACATTAATTTGTTTTTTTACTGACATTTTACAAGTAGATTTAAAAATAAATGTGAAGTTACAATAATTAACAAAAAAAATTGTTTTCGAGGTCAGAATGTTCATCAGCTTATCATAAAATGTATGAAAAGCCGATTTTTTGCGACTTCAGAGTTGGTCTATTCGTATTACTTCGTTGTAAAGATGAGTACATATTGCTTATCTTTATATTTATAAGGTTACTCGTATACTGGGTTTATATCCAGATGATAGACATATTACGTCTGACATATATTATTACTATATTGTTTTTATAACAAAACATTTCTTCGATAAACTTCATATACTTGTAACATTAAAAATATCTATAACGTAATGTGAAGAGACTGAAAAGTTATTTGTTTCCCATTGTTCGACAGTGGCGCCAGTAAACTCCAGCACAATGTCAAGGACTTGCAAACATTTATTCCTCTCAATCTCGCCACTTGCCTTGCTTGGGAATAATTAAATTCCGTTGCCGTTGCATTGCTATATTATTATTTATTGGTAAGTACAACCTCCCTCGGGCTACACGGAGCGCAGTAACGCAGTAAACTAGGAACCAGTAGGAAATGTTCAAAATATAAAAAGAATGTATTTTGCTGAGCTACTATACCAGGCAATGTCAATAATGTCATATAATTTTGATAAGCATAATTAATATATTACAGAAAGGCCACCTCGAGTTCGCACAAAACCTACTGACCTCTGCCTATTTCAACAAAATAATTTCTCAATGTTTGTCGCTATTCGGTCAAGTCACAGAGCTATGACAACCTGAGGGATAATGTAGTTGATCGAGAAAATTTTAAGAAGATGCATTGATTTAATATGGTTGTAATCAGTAGTTGTTGCCGTGTTTATCTCACGATAGTGTTATATTTAAATTTATATTTCACAGTTCTGACAGCTCTGGGCAAGATTTTCCATATACCTATATTTTTGTGGTTGAGAATGGCCTCAAGCGCCAACAGCGCTATTTCTCTGGTTGTATTAGCTCTATGAGTCAAGTGCACACAAATCAAAAAAGGATTTCTAATTGTTACTGTTAAAAATTTGACAACCTTAGAATGCCGTGCTTCGTTGACGTGCAAACGTAACGTTCTCATTTATTTCTCAGATATGGATTATCCTCAAAAACACCAACCAATCTTGTTGAAAATGAACGAGTTTGTTCTGTGAAATCCAAATCCAATCTTGTTGAAAATGAACGGGTTTGTTCATTTTCGTTGGTTGGTGTTTTTGAATTGTGCAATTGTGTGCAAATAGGTACGCAATGTCCTAGTCAAATATATTTTGAACCATCCATATATGAGCACCACTCTCATAGTTTTACTACGAGTTCACTCTAAGTTTACGAACTCTACCGTTCGTGCCGAATTCCTAGTATACAACTCCAGTGGAGAGCTCAAGTTGTCCTACTGGTCACACCCCTGTACTGTTACCCCACTGCGGTTCGTACAACGTTGTTGTTTTATGAAAATTTTTGTTGCAGCCCCCGTGTCTGAATACTGAGAATATTTTAATAGCAGCAACACTGGGCGCTCGTTTTTGCTATAGCAAATATTTTAAATTGCTTCCGAATAGCAAAAATTTTACACGAGCCTGGAAGATTTTCGTATTTTTTAAATTACTTTTCGAATTCCAATTTATGTATAATACTTTAAAGAAGTAGTTGACAATAAAGTAATACAAAGTTGTGTATATTCAATCCAACACAATACGTGTTCGATAGGGGCAAAATATTTTTTTTTGTATTTCAATTTATTTTAACCGATTTTCTCATAATAACCGTAGTAAATAAATAAAGTACCAAACAATTATCTAAACAATTATTTTAAAGTAAAAATTTTGTGTTAGGTAAGGTAATACGAAGGTAAATTAGCAAAGTTGTAAATTAAATCGTTTTCATTAAAAACATAAGTTTACAGGCCAGCCTGAATGTCAGAATGTTTAGGCCCCATGTAAGATCTGATTTGACTACTATTAAGTTTCATCCTAGCCACGGTACTTCCTACTTGTATTTACCAGCTGCGGTTACCCATCCTTAGATTGATAGTTTACATGCTCAAAATTACTTTTTAGGGTTCCGTACCCAAAGGGTAAGAACGGGACCCTATTACTAAGACTCCGCTGTACGTCTGTCTGTCTGTCCCTAGGCTGTATCTCATGAACGTTATAGCAGCTAGAAAGCTGAAATTTTCACAGATGATGTATTTTTGTTGCTGCTATAACAACAAATACTAAAAACAGAATAAAATTAATAATTAAGGGGGCTCCCATACAACAGACCTGTTTTTTTAGCCGTTTTTCGATCGATATTTATAATGCTAACAGGTAGATGCTTGAAAATTTCACAGAATATTTAGTTGTACATTAACTTCAATAATAACTATTAAAATTAAAATAAAATAAATATTTGAGGGGGGTTCCCATACAGTACGGAACCCGTCGTGCGTGAGTCTGACTCGCACTTGACAGATTATTTTAAATGTCGACTAATTTCACAGATAACTAAAACGTTCCACCGACAAAAAAACCCAAAGCGAAAGAAGTGAAAACCTCCAACGTGACTGCGGCGGTCAGCAAGCGAGCTACTTTGAGCTCTTGTTCAATTCAATTACGCGATAAAATCCAATGGGCGAGCAATTTCTCGGACTTCCAATGCTGACTCAATATGTACCATTCAGACCCTATCTGCGACTATTTGAGACTATCTCGTGGTAGTTCGCGTTTACCGAGAGATAAAATCTTAAGCTGGGCCACTAACGTTTAGTAGATCCTTAATAGCTCGGCTATAGATACGTAGGTACTGTTGTTTGTAATTGAAACGAGTAAAAGAAAATGTTCGTTTATTTCATAAAATATATACGTTTAAAACCTATGACAGTTTTTAATTTAAACCTGATAATGTGTCGTTGGTATTTATCTGTAGAACAATAATTCAATACATTCGGTGTAACCTTGACTTTAAACATTTCTTTACCTGTATCTAAAAGGAACCACTTATAAAATCATTTCATTTTCAGAAAATTTTAAAATCTTAGGTAAATCACAAAAATAACAGGCCATTAAATAATTAAGTCAAGTAAAGATGACAAAGGGTAGTCCTAGTGTCATAAACTCAGTGTCAGTGGCACTGCTTGTAATACCCACAGAGGTGATAATGTGGTCAATCGAGAAAAGAAAGAAAGAGATGCATTGGAAAACATGCCATGAGGTAGAAAGAGACATGAAAAATATCTCGATCAAGTGGCTAGTTGTCGTGTTTTTGTCCTGATAGTGTCAAATTATTTTCAAAATCCAATACATATATTTGACAGTTGACAACTAGTGATAGTGATTCTTCATACATTTTTGTGGTTGAAAATGGCCTCATGGGACAACAGCGTAATACCAAATAAAAAAATGCCCACCTAAACCCAGACTTGCACATTACATGCTAAGAACAAAACTAATATAATAAACTTTATGCACAAGTAATATTTTAAAAACAAATCTAAAAAACAGGCTTGTTATTCAATGTTATAATTAAAAAGAAGCAAGAGGGCTCCAGCAAAGAGCGGGAGCAGCGTGCATCGAACGGCGGGCCCGGGGGGAAATTCCACGACTTTGCACTCAGCAGCAAAGGCTACATTCTCGAAACACATAACTAAGACATTGTAAAAATATAATTAAGGTATTGAACTTTACTGCAACACAATATTCTTTAAAAAACATAACTTGCTTCACTGATGTTTGTTTAAAAACATAACTTGCTTCACTGATCCGAATGTTTTTTAAAAAGCGACGAAGCAATATTGTTTTTTTTTTTTGCATTAAATTGAGTCATAGTCAAGGCAAATAGTATGCGAACAAACTTGTAGGCAAAAGCTAGTTTATTATAATTCTGAGGGCACTCTTATAATGTATTACACTATATGGCTATATGCACATGTTAAGTGCAATGGTGACGTACAGCATTGTAAAAAATAAATAAATTGGAAAATAGTATATCGCCCACTTATTAAGAATGGATGGTAGTTGCTTCCAATCGGTTTTATTGGAAATCAATAGAGGGTCTTCGCAATCTATTTCCTTACTGTACTAGCCTTTATTGGTCCACTGCATGACGTAGGCCTACACATGAAAGGTGTTTGGGCCATATACTTACGCAGTCCAATTTATTTTTGGACGTATACAGGTTGCCTCACGATGTTTTCCTTCACCGAAAAGCCGACCCATGGTATGAAATTCCGTATATACATAAGTTCCAAAGAAACTCATTGATACGGTATCGGGATTTGAACCCACAATCTCACGATTGCAGGGCGGGTGTTACTACAACTAGACTAGACGATTATGACGAGTAAGTAATGCCAAAGTGTCAATCGAACTCATAACAGATTAAGCCTTCACATTTCATGCTCTCACAGACTCACACACTTGTCTAATTCCCAAAAAAACTCTACAATTCCGTGACAACTCATCAATATTTAAAACCCCCCCGTCACAGATCCGCTTTCAAACTGCGAGCGACACCTCGAGCACCTATACCATAGATCCCTCTAGATGAGACATGTCGTCTCGTTATAGGTAGGTTTCGGTCTCGGGTAGGTAATAATTAATTGTCGCGGAACTTTTTAACTAAAATAGAGCATAAGTATACGTGCCGCCAATAATTACACGCTAAAATTATTACCCACAGAGCACCAAAAACCACTTATTTATGTGGTCTCAAATAACATTGCATTCTTTAATATGAAAGCATGCATTTTGTGGTGAACGTTCACACAAGGTTCTGCTTTGTCAAGTGCAAAGATTTTCCGAGATGTAAGGAACACAAGCAACCAATTTTTTCTATTTTTCATTCGCGATGCAACAATGCCGATTTTCTCGGGCATCCAATTAAAGCTGTACAAAGTACAACGTGGGCGTCTTCAAATCCCGAGTAAATAGGCATCTTCTAGGTAAGCGTGCTACAACCTAGACCGCTTATCTGCTCAACATCAGGTAGTATGTGGTCAAACGCAAACCTATTCAGAATTAAAAAAAAATAGGTGTTCTTACTGATGGGTAGGTGTAGGTACGTCTTAAAGTACTTGCATTTTGTAAATCAACACTTGTATAGTATAATTAATTTTAACAAAAATGGTGTTATGAATAAGTGACCACAGGTATGACTATTTCTCGCGCGCTGGGTAAGGAGAAATCCTTTCTTTAAATCCTTATGACCTAAACAAAACGGGCGCGTCACTAAACCCGACACCTGGTACTTTTCTCGGGGGCAAAAAAGAGACAAACATAAAAAGACGCATAAACAACGGGAACATTAGCCAAACAAAAGGGAGCCGAGAGTGTCATAACTCGTGGCGCATTTTCCTTTGTCACAGTGACGTGGGCAAATCCGTCGGTGACACTGTATTATTTACGGGCAGCTGAGGTGAAACTGTCCGTACTATACCGACAGGTATACAGGTGAAGCTTTAGCTCTGTGCTAACAGTAAGGCTTGGTTGCACCAAGTTACTTTAGCAATGACAAACATGTTAAAGTAATGGTTAGGGAAAATAATGTGTTGCACCATTTGACAATTTGTAAGATGACGTCATAACTTTAACTGTAACCGTAACCGCCCACGATTCACTGGTTAATGTTATTGTCAACGTTAATTGTCTGTCAGAATTGTATAGTCCTGATAACTTTAACTATTCCAAGGAATACGCTGGTGCAACACATTTCGCAGTCACTGTTTAAGTCAGCGTTATTGTTATTGTTAAATTTGACAATAATCTTAACTATAACTACCAATATGGTGCAACCGAGCCTTAGAGATATTTTACTGTTATGCTAATGTTAACAAAACTAGAAGTAAACTTTCACTCATGAATGGATCAAGTTTATACTACATAGGCGTTATCATGTTATGTATCTGTATAAATTACTTACTTTGTTTTCACAATGGATGTGAAAATAGGGGCGGAAGTGAGATAAATATATAAGATCTGAAAGTTTAATAGTTTATCAGGTGCAACTTCATAAAAAAAATTGCCTACCCTAAAATGGCGTCAAGTTCTATTTACGTCGCATCTAAAATAAGACAAGTTACAATCGATTTAATGGTACAGCTGAAAAAACACATCTTAACCATTAATAACTCGTAAAATCAAGTAATTACTCGCATGGCGTATCTATAGACACCAAACAAAAATTTGGAGTATGGAGTAGAAGAAGTAAAGAAATGAGGTACCTATATGTAATCAAAAATATTAAAATACTTTATCCTTAATAATATTACATAAGAAAAACATAACTTTTCCTTTAACTACTAAACTGATAAATTAAAATAGGTAAATACCATTGACTAAAACGTTCTCAATGTGCGGGAGACTGAGATTAATTTTAAAAAAAAAGATAGATTATTCAGGCTCATCACCAGATTAATCTGTTTGCAACCACATCAGTAGGTCTTGAAATGTTACTTACCAATTGATTTGGAAATTTTCGGGGATATACTGAACAATTTGTAGGCGACAAAAAAGTTAAGAGTAATTACTCGCATGGGGTCACTGCTAGTGCAGCGACGGTTCCTGGCACTCCCGTAACTTGGTCGCTACTCGAATACAAACTTTGACGAGAGTTATGAAACTATTGGGGGCGCGGAGAAAAACGAGCTGCGGAAAGTCCTTCGATTTCAATGCGAAACTGCTTTGACCTAAGGGTTGAAAATGTTACAATAGCAAAGTCAACATCATCCTGCCGTTATCCCACTAGGTAGGGTCGGCACAGCACGTCTCTTTTCGCCACTTCACTCTATCATCCGTCATCTCATCATGAACTCCTTTCTCTCGCATATCATCTTTCACACAAATCATCCACGCTTTTTTTGGTCGTCCCCTCCCATTTCTGCCGCTTACCATCATGTTTAGTCACTGGCGCTACTTTCAGACTTCCTCTAACATACTCATCATACAATAGCAAAGTGTAACAATATATGTACGTCTTCTTATGCGATTGGATCGCAGGCAGCTTCAAACAGTTTTATTTTTAGAAGATGAGTGACTTTATATCGAATACAATGCTGATTACCTATATGTTTATATATGATTAGATGTTTTGTTTAAAACGTCCTTGAAGTAAATGTACTATTGCGTTGAAAAAACTCTCCATAAGATTTTATTATGGCATGTGCCATAATGCACTGGTTGAGGCTACTTTGGTGTCATTTTGGTTAGTTTGGATTTTAATGTAAAAATAATATAAAAATAATATAAGCTTTGACAATCACAGAAACAATATCACCATAAATATTGTTTGTGTGACTGTCAAACCTTGTATATACACTGTATCATTGTATTAAATTGTATTTATAATCTATAAATGCAATAATTTTGACACCTGATGGCCAAAACCAGGACAGTAGTCACAACTGGTGCATCTGGCTAAGGACGAGCGTATTCTTGTAAAGAAAATCACAATAAAGTCGAGTTGGATTGAATTTAAATTATTTTTTTTAAATTCCCTTACTGCCATCACTCCTTTTACAGATCTTGTTATGGGTAGCAGAGGATCCATAGCAACTAGATGATTCCAAATTTCTGTGCCACATTTGACACAGAAATTTCAGTTAAATTTTTTATTTCATAAATTATTTTTATCTACACTAATGTTGTAACATTCTACTTATGTTTCCAATACTTGACTTATAATGACTACTGTTATAGCGCAGACAACAAAACACTCAATTTAAGCAATTTGACATGATGTTATAATATCCTGGGGTGGGTGCCGTGGGGTGCCGGCAGAGTAGAATAGCACCCCCCTCTAGTACCAGGTGTCGTAAGAGCCGACTGAGGTACAGCGGAACCGACTAATGGCGGTATAACCATTCGACTAAAACGTAGCTAAAATGGCACAGGGCAGGGATGGGGAGCAGCATCCCTGTCGCGAAGCTACGTTTCTGCGATCGCCACCACGCCTGCCCAGCGCGGCGATTATGGGCAAAAACCCCAATATGGAAACAACAAATAGACCAGGCCCCCAGTCCCCAGCAGCTCCGCTAGCCCGGGGCTACGGTAGCGGCCCCGGTAACGGCGGAGAAGGGGGTGCTAAGAATCGCTGGCAGACGCCCGGCTACCACTCCCGCAAACGACGACTGGCCCTGGTAACACACAACGTGCGCACGTTGAGGACTGACGAGAAGATTGCTGAGTTCGAAGAAGAGTTGAGTAGGTTGCGTTGGGATATTGTGGGGTTGTCTGAAGTCCGTAGAGAGGGGGAGGACACGATAACCTTAAACTCCGGCAACCTGCTTTACTACCGGGAAGGTGACCAACGGTCCCAAGGTGGTGTTGGTTTTCTCGTTCACAAGTCCCTCACCAACAACATTATTACCATCGAAAGTGTGTCAAGCAGGGTGGTATACCTAATACTCAGAATATCCAAGAGGTATTCGCTGAAGGTCATTCAGGTATACGCACCGACATCGTCACACCCAGATGATGAAGTGGAGACTATGTATGAGGACGTAAGTCGGGCCATTCATATGTCTAAGACCCACTTCACTGTTGTTATGGGGGACTTCAACGCAAAGTTGGGCAGAAAAAACGATGATGAGCTGAGGGTGGGGAAATTTGGATATGGGCAACGGAACCCTAGGGGCCAGAGGCTGGCTGACTTTCTGGAGAGAGAGGAACTCTTTATGATGAACTCTTTCTTCCAGAAGCCGCCTCACAGGAAATGGACCTGGATGAGCCCTGATGGTTCCACGAGAAACGAGATAGACTTCATCATGACCACCGAGAGACGAATATTTAATGATGTCTCCGTGATCCACAGGGTGAAAACCGGCAGCGATCACAGAATTGTACGAGGCACATTAGATATTAATGTTAAGCTCGAAAGGTCCCGCCTGATGAAGTCCACGCTCCGACCTACTCGTGAACATATCCAAAACCCCGAGGACTTTCAGCTCGAGCTCTCGAATCGTTTTGCTTGCCTAGAGAACCTTGCGTCGGTGGACGAGATCAACAACGGGCTCGTAGAAACTGTCCAAACGGTGGGTGCTAAGTTCTTTAGACCCCGCCGTTCAAATAAACCGCAGAAATTCTCCGATCACACTGTAAATCTCATGGCCGAACGACGCTCTCTAAGATTGCAGTCTTCCGATGATGCAAAGTCTTATAGGCGTCTCAATAGACAAATTTCGAAATCCTTGCGGCACGACATCCGTCTTTTTAATACTGAACACATTAAAAAGACAATAGAGCGAAACAAAGGCTCCAAAGTGTTCGCAAGAGATTTGTCTATTGGGCAAAGCCAATTGACAAAGCTGAAGAGAGAAGATGGAAGTATAGCGTCGACCAAGGCAGAGGTATTAGAGGAGATTGAAAGGTTCTATGGACAGCTATACGCTTCGGTCGCTAAGCCTGTTAGCAGCGCGGCCAAAGATCCAAGAGCCAAGCTGACCCGACACTTCACCGAAGATATCCCGGACATCAGCCTGTACGAGATTAGAATGGCCCTGAATCAGCTTAAGAACAACAAGGTGCCGGGTGATGACGGTATCACATCAGAGCTTCTGAGAGCGGGTGGAACACCGGTACTAAAAGTCCTCCAGAAGCTTTTCAACACCGTCGTCCTCGAGGGCATCACGCCAGAAGCATGGAACAGAAGCGTGGTGGTGTTGTTTTTCAAGAAAGGTGACAACACCTTATTGAAGAACTACAGACCCATCTCGCTTCTGAGCCATGTTTATAAGCTGTTTTCAAGGGTCATTACGAACCGTCTCGAGCGCAGGCTTGATGACTTCCAGCCTTCCGAACAAGCCGGTTTCCGAAAGGGCTTTAGCACCATGGACCATATTCATACGCTGCGGCAGGTTATACAGAAGACCGAAGAGTATAACTTGCCACTTTGCTTAGCGTTTGTGGACTATGAGAAAGCCTTTGATTCGGTCGAGACTTGGGCTGTGCTCGAGTCTCTCCAACGATGCCGTATTGACTATCGGTACATCGAAGTGTTGAAGTGCTTGTATAATAACGCCACTATGTCGGTCCGAGTACAGGAAGAGAGCTCCAAGGCGATCCCTTTAAAAAGAGGCGTAAGACAGGGAGACGTCATTTCTCCGAAACTGTTTACGGCTACTTTGGAGAACGCCTTCAAGCTCCTGGAATGGAAAGGATTCGGCATCAATGTCAATGGCGAATACCTCACTCACCTTCGGTTTGCCGACGATATAGTAGTCATGGCAAAATCGATGGAAGAGCTCAGCACGATGCTCGAAGGCCTCAATCGGGTTTCCCAACAGGTGGGTCTTAAGATGAACATGGACAAGACGAAAGTCATGTGTAATTCCCATGTTGTACCCACCCCGATCTCTGTTGGGACCTCGGTTCTTGAAGTCGTTGACTCGTACGTCTACCTAGGACAAGTAGTACAGTTAGGTAGGTCCGACTTCAAGAAAGAGGCCAATCGCCGAATCCAACTCGGCTGGGCAGCGTTCGGAAAATTGCGTAGCGTCTTCTCGTCCGACATACCTCAGTGCCTCAAGTCGAAAGTTTTCGACCAGTGTGTGTTGCCAGTGATGACTTATGGCACAGAAACGTGGTCTCTCACTATGGGCCTTATTAGTAAGCTCCAAGTAGCCCAACGAGCTATGGAGAGGGCTATGCTCGGAGTCTCTCTGCGAGATCGAATCAGAAATGAGGAGATCCGTAGAAGAACCAAAGTTACCGACATAGCCCAACGGATTGGCAAGTTGAAATGGCAATGGGCAGGGCACATAGCGCGGAGGACTGATGACCGATGGGGTCGGAAAGTTCTCGAGTGGAGACCACGTACCGGCAAGCGCAGCGTAGGACGTCCACCCACAAGGTGGACGGATGACCTCATTAAGACCGCAGGATCGCGCTGGATGCAAGCCGCTTTCAACCGGTCTTATTGGAGATCCATAGGGGAGGCCTATGTCCAGCAGTGGACTTCTTATGGCTGATGGATGGATGGATGATATAATATCCACATCGATATCGTAAAATCTCATTATAACATCAATAAAACGCGATCAACTAACCTGGCGAGCCTTATGTCAAAATCCTCATACAAGTTGTATAAAATTTTGATATTAGGCTGGCTTTTGAAAACAGTTGGGTTATACGTGAAAACTTCGTCGAAACTACTAAACTTACATACACAAAACTCTTTGGTAAGATCTTGTGCCAATGAAAAAAAAAAAAAAAAACAGCGCAATGCAACTGCATATAACACGGGTATTAAAACACTCATTACTATTATGAAACTCGCTGCGCTCGTTTCATAAACTCACACTCGTGTTTTAATACCCTTCATTATATGACAGTTACATAAACTACTATTATATCATCAATGGCATATGTATTTCATAAATATGACCTATAAATTGTTTTAGTTGTTCTGGCTTGATAAATAATAATACAAAATGACAAAAGTAATGTCGCATTACTGCCAAGCGCGGCGTAAGTCTTCTGTATCTCTCTCTCTCTCTTTTTACACACAAGGTGGACAGGACAGACAACTTGGATCGCCCTGGATGCACACCGCTTCCAATCGGTCTTATAAGAGATCTGAAAAGGACGCTTATGTACAGCAGTGGATGTTGTTTCATGGTTTCAGCCATATGAGGTTTACAGCTAGACATAGGTCGAATGCACCTACAGATCTCTTACGGTAAAGTAACGGTTGAAAGCGGCTTGCAATAAATGTACTATGGTTGAAATCATGAATGAAGTTATAAAATAAATAAATAATATAATGTACACATATCTAACTCATGAAACTCAAAAATGAGGCATTTCAAGGTCTTTTAAAACCTTTTTCGAAACGTTTTAAATTAATAGATTGGTATTTCAAAAACCGCTTTCTAAAATGAATCTAAGTCCTTCAACATTTTCAGCCCTTTTCCCCGACAACCCACTTAAAACGTCGCTCAAGGCAACTGTCAAATAAAAATCGAACAAAATGCTCCCAAAAATGTTATTTGAAATAACCATTGCTCAATAAAATATTGGTCTGTCGATAAAGTACCCGAATTAACGACCGTTTGTGTTTGAGTGGCTTAGAGTGCCGTTTCATTGAACAAGTAGAAGCATATGTCACGCAGTAGATGGATAAATATGGGTAGGAAATTATGATGATACAATTCAAAATAAAGTCATCACTACATGATGGATTAGTGACAGTAACAATACAAAAAATAGTAAAAGACGGTAAAAAAAAATCTGTAACTACTTTCTTTTAAAGCTTTTTACACACTTTGTCATCGACTTTATCCATGTTTCTATACCTACAACATACTAAAATAAATTAATCTTTTTGCTTAACGCACTTAGTTTATGTAATCTTATACAAAGCACCAACATTAATACACCTAAAAAAGCTTACAGTTAATGTAATTAACACAAATCTTCTTATAAGTGACTTTGGCACATTTTGTCGCAATTCAATGGACGTTTTATACCACCAGTAACTTTTTAATAGGAACCCGGTTTATGTAAATAAATGAAAAATTATAATTATGATCCCGAGATGTCACTGATTACATTAATAATCAAACCAAAGCTTAGAAGTCAAATCATATTCACTGATTCGGCGACTTCTAACAAAATACTTTGCTTATTGTTATGGCAATCTTTTATATTCCGGCATTAATGGCTCACGCAACAACTCGTGGACAGAAAATAAAGAATCATAATAAAACTGGTCCAAAAATGGGTTAATTTTTCGTTTATTGTCGTGAACGAGCATTTTTGTTTATTGCTGTAGTTCAAGGTCACAATATTTACAGTAGATGCGGTATTTCAGCTTAATAATTCATAAAATTTATTAATTCCATTTATAAAAGTGTTATAAAGTTTTTAAATTAAGAACACGCAACAAAGTGGACAGACAATTTGTATAGAACCATAACATTGCACTAGATATAAACCGAAAAAAAAAACCGGTATTTCTTTTTGAAAATCTATTGGAAATAGGTATATATAGAGACTTAGAGAGATCAACGTCCATCAATGAGTGTCTTTCGGCTGATAGGATGATAACTTGCCTTGTCTTACTCGTTTGTAAAGCAAGGATAGGATTTTATATGATAACAAGCCCAATTATAGAGGCGCCAGCGTAAATTTAATAGCAACGTAAAAAGCCCTATTGAATGCCTAACATGAAAACGAAACAGAACTATGCTATTTAGCTAGTATAATTACAGTGGCGCCTCTGTAATCGGACTTAATATCACCCTTGCCTTTAAGATTCATGATCAAAATTAGTTTTTTTTTATTGAAACATTTACTAACCACAGACTCCAGGTTCTGTGCCCTTTGTAACTAAAAGTACAATAGTATGATTATACTGTACGAAGAGAGTTAGTAGGTACTTGAAATCTTAGCCAAAGTTGTTACTTGATGTACTGCGTGAATGCCACGAGCAGACCGGTGACCTGCAAGCAGCACCCGATCACGAGTGTGACACATGTGCCAGCCATCGCTCTTCTCGACACATGATGCCGCCGTTTGAAGGAGCCTTCGATAGCGAGCATGAAAAATATTATTTCAATAAGTATGTTGGTGCATTCTATCAAAGAGGACGCATTAGATTATTTAGAGTGAACAACAGTGGCAGTTGTCAACGTCATGGAGGTGGAGCTGTCATTGTAGAGTACTGTAACCCAACACGGAGCGCTAGAGAAGCAGCGAGAGCCGACGGCCGCCATTCAATAAAACGGATATGTCATCAACATTGGGGGCGGAAATCAGTTTGCATCGTGTCGCGTGCTACGTGTCCTTTGATTCTAGAGTTATTAATGATTGGACTCTGATTAGAATTACAACGTGTAACCTAACGTTGCGCTTTCGTTTCTCCTCGCCCGCCATGCCACGCCCATCCGCAATCAAAAATAAACTTCTGATGAAAATATGTAACATATATGAGACTCCTCTCATAATTAGTATTATAATTATTATTATTATACAAGTATTATATTTTGTAGTTTTGTATTCATCATCACTTTTGAGTAAGGTTTTTGTCAGTAGGGCAATTACGAGAACTAAGCTTCCCAGTTTTAATGATGATTGTTCTTAAATTTTAATCAAAATATGTTTTAAGTAAATAAATATTGTTCTTCCTGATCTTTAATTTTTCCTCGTGTTTTTCTCTGTATTTTACTGTTTTAATTATTTTTTTTCGTATCAACAACTCAACGTAATTTAAGGGTCACCTCCAGATTATTTCAAGTTTAAGCAAGGTGACATCTTTCTCAAAATTCGAACAAAACAATCTTCAATTCAGTCTGTTCAAATAATCTTCATTAGGCTAAATTAAATTGTAGTATCATGCTTACATTACATTCTATACCAAAAACAACTGCCTCGGTGGCTCAGTGGTTAGTGACCCTAACTACTGGGTCAAAGAGGTGTGGATTCGATCCCCACCCAGGGCAAGTATTTATGTGATGAACATAGATGCTTGGTCTGTGTCTGGGTGTTATTTAGTACTATCCATATAAGTATATATTTAAAAAATATGTATAAGTAGTATATCAGTCTCTGCCATCCATATCACAAGCTTTGCTTAGTTTGGGGTCAAAGGCCGTGTGTAAATGTCCCCAAATACTGATTTATTTATTTATTTACAAATAAACCGAGGTGTTTTGGATTTTATTTAAGTCTCAAGCGAGTCAGATTAGTTTGTTACTACGAGTATTAGACAAAATAAAAACACGGCATTGTGCCAAAAAGAAACATTATTTTACTTTTAATTCAATACGTTGTACATAACTATTTTGAACTAGACTAGTATTAACTTATCGTCGACTTCCAAATCATCATTCGTGTTATTATGACTAGTTGAAGCGGAATAAAATAACTCGGAAGTTCTTTTTGCGATCAACTATAATATATTTCCCATTTAGATAATTACTATTAGGGTCATGTAATGTACCTAGGGGCATTTCAAAATTACATTCGATAACATTTCGCGACACCTCAGATTTAAACAGAAAGTTTTTTGTTTCAGATATGAGATTTTATCTATTTTCTCTAGTTAACACAACGGAAAAAACGTAAGATTGCAATTAAAATTACAGTAAAAAGATGTCTATGTCTATTACAATATTGGACTCAAAAATACACAGGTGAAAAAATTAAACTGTGTAAAAATACATCAATGGCAATTTCACTTTTGAACCAGGAAACATAACTTTAAATTCAAAAGAAAATAAAGTACTGAATTCACTAAAAAAACTTAACATTTTTACTCAAAACAAATAATTTTAAAATTTCGAAACTTCAACGTTGAAGAGCCTCTGCAAAGTTGCACGTCTCGAACTACCAAAATATTCTCATTTTATCAGCTAAAAAGTTCATTCCACGGCGTAGGTAACTTAAGCTCTACAACACTTGTTTATCCCCAGTGCGAAACAAACTTCGCTACAAAAAGAAATGGACCAAACACCGCTGGTCGCGGTGTTTCTAGCTAAAATTTTGACTTTGATATACAATTTAATTTAGGTGAAAATTTCAAAGTAGTCGGTAACGTCTTGGGCCGGGAAAGATGTGTAATTTTTTGAGAAAAATGTTAAACTTTTTGATTCAATATTTATGTTTGATCAAGTATGAATCAAAATACTTTAAAACGAATCTCAATCGAGTAAAAAAATAGCTGCTTAAAATCGCTTATATCTAGCAATAAGCAGAAATACATATGACGAACGAAATTGAATTTAACAAAACAAATTAAGCACTTATTTACTCAAATAACGAATTAACTTTTTAAATCTTATTTACGTTTAAGAAACTATAAGCGTAACATAGCTTTACTGGTCCTCATTCCAAAATAGCTTCACATTTTCTCCTCCCTATTTTCAAAGATTTGCTTTACAATGTTTTCCTCGCCAGAACCCCAAAAAGAACTCGACAAGTCGAGTTACGGCCTTTTTCATATTTGCCAAGTCTGAAACTTGCCTCTTAAATATTACGGGCGAGTTTCCAACATAAGAGATGAGGGTCTCAATAAAAAGTTTCCATTTTGCTTGTCAAATTTTAACGCCTCGAGGTTGCGGTCGACGCGAAGACTTACCTTTCGAAGTTAAGGCGAGGCTATCTGAGAACTTTAGGTATTTTAGGCTAGCACAGGCGCCAATTTTCGGAGCGCGACGTATTCATTTACGCGACTCAGAAATTGTAAGCGACGGGCCGCGCGCTCGTCTTCCGCGCGTCGTCAGCCGCGCTATATAAGTACCTTACCGCAGTAACGAATATCAACCAGTTGACATACACCTATTTTTAGGAAAATGAGAAAATGCCTTATTATATACAGTCATTGTACATATATTTAGGAATATAAGACGTCGTTGAGTACTGTATCCTCAGAAACCTAAGTACATTGAAGTACCTATAAATTGCAAGTTAGGTTTGTTACCCTTTCACGTCTAATACACGTTTGTATGGAAGTTAGAATGCAGTTAGCTCTGTCATGGATGGTAGCTGATATTAGTTACATTTTCGGGGTTTAGTGACTTTTCGGATACAAGATTTTTAGGCACGTTGTCCGAAGTATCATTTTATTTTTTTATAAATTTTAAAGGTTCCGTATATCAAAAGAAAAAACTATCAACCCTTATAGGATTACTTTAAAGTCCGTCTGCCCATCCGGCTGTGTGTCAAGAGGTCAAGACCTATCATAGGAACAAAAGGAGGTATCGAGCTGAAACTAAACCAAATAAATTCAAACTACATCTAGCAGTCATTTTAGTTCTTCTAGTCTCCCTTAGTTTTGATTACTTAGTTTCTGGTTTTGTGCAATTTCCGGTATTTGTACGGAACCCTCGTTTGGTGAGCTTGATTTGCGCTTTTCCGTTTTTGAAGAAATACGGTTAGATAAAAATATCGTACCCATAATAGAATAATGTCAAGTCATAGCTCTATTTCTCACCATCATAACAGTTCCTCCTCCTTATAACCGTTCCTTATAATCCCTATACGCGCGTGTTATAATAGTAGTTTATGCAACTGTCATATAATGAAGGGTATTAAAACACGAGTGTGAGTTTATGAAACGAGCGCAGCGAGTTTCATAATAGTAACGAGTGTTTTAATACCCGTGTTATATGCAGTTGCATACACTACTTTATCTTCACTAATAAAAATAAAAATAAAAAACGTATTGCGAAACATTAAATTCACGCGTACGTGTATTGTCACAGTGAACTTGGCGCCATTAAAATCTAACCAATGATCTATGCTGCGCGCGCAGGGCCAATCAGGAGCGAGCGCGCGCTGTTCTTTTTTTATTTCATTGGCACAAGATCTTACCAAAGAGTTTTGTGTATGTAAGTTTAGTAGTTTCGACGAAGTTTTCACGTATAACCCAACTGTTTTCAAAAGCCAGCCTTATATCAAAATTTTATACAACTTGTATGAGGATTTTGACATGAAGCTCGCCAGGTTAATTGGTCGCGTTTTATTGATGTTAAAATGAGATTTTACGATATCGATGTGAATATTATAACATCATGTGAAATTGCTTAAATTGAGTGTTTTGTTGTCTGTGCTATAACAGTAGTCATTATAAGTCAAGTATTGGAAACATAAGTAGAATGTTACAACATTAGTGTAGATAAAGATTATAATAGATTTAAATACAATGTTTATAAGATATTGATTTCTCACGTTGAACTATTTTTGTGTTTTTAGACATATGGCAAAACTAGGCTTTCTGCCACATGTCAAAAAACACAAAAATAATTCCACCTGAGATATGAATACATATCTTATAAATGTTGTATTAAAATCTATTATCATCATTATATAACACGTGCGTATAGGGATTATAAGGAAAAAAACTCACAAGGTCTAAAAACTAGGTTTATTCTGCTAGATAAGTAACACTAGACGTTCATGTCTAAATGTTCATATATGTACATGTTCATAAATGTTTTTCAACTTTCCTTTTTTACTTGTCTCTCAAATCACTCTGCAACCCGAACCTGCATTCTGCAATCCACGGTCTATAACTGCCCAGCACCAGATAAACCTTACCAAATTTCCAACTTAGATATTTTTTGACAGTGATATGTCCTTCGGTCTCTATTTACAAATAAATCCTCACGTGTATTCTGATTCTGTAAGATTCTAAATGGTAACTACTTTGAAATTTGTAGGAACATTTATACTAGAATATTGTACCTAAAATTCGAGTAGCATAAATTTAATATTATTCAAGGTTGCAATCAACATCACGACTTTTGTTGTATTACATAAGCGATTGTACTACTGAGTTACTGAACCTTTTTAATGGGCGAAGCAACTGTATCGCCGGTTGAAATCAGTATACAGCTACAAGAATACAGCTCGCCCTAAACAATTTATGCTTGCACACAGTTCAGAGGTCCTTGACTTTACAAACATGCTTCTTCATCAATTAATGGTTTTCTATTAATTAGCTATATTATAGCATCATAAAAATTTGATGTTGTAGTCATTATCATCATCTCATATAACCATGTCATACCCGTGGCTCTATACGCGTTTGATGACTATTTTTTGCCGAATTCTGCATTGACTTAATAGTCAAAGGTGTATATTCATAATTATGGTTCAAATAACCCCTTTTTGGCATTTTCTGCCCATTTGGAATTTAGATTTTCTTTCGTAACTCAGAAAAATATGAACTCACAGTGCTCAAAATAATTTTCTATGAAAGCTTCGGCCAACAAAATAATATGATAACCACATGTCCTAGGAATTCACTTTCTTTTCTGATTTTACAAAACAGATTCAAGCATTTGTGTCCTAAACGTCACTGAAAATAAATAAGAATTGGAACAGTCAGTTCGGACAAAAATGTCCGATAATATTATTGTGTCCGAACCGTCACGGAGGCGTTTTGGGGAGTAGATTTGGTCAGTATGGTGCCTAGTAAATGTACAATATTTTAGAAAGAACAAAGTTAACCTAAACAGGGTTATACAGAACTGGTGCACTTAGCTGAAAGGTGGTTCAGATCATCATTATGAACAACTTGTACTATGGGGCCAAACCAAAATTCGAGGAAAAAATCTTCAGTTGCAGTTTTGTATGAAATGGCTGATTTTTGTTCTCGAATTTTTTATTACCTGCTTTTTTCAGGACGATCCGAAAATCCTGTTTACGGGTTCGTTGGGCCGTCCAGAGTAATGAACTTTTTGTATGAAGTAGCATTTTTTTGCGATTTTGGGGTTGGTCCCGTAAAAGTTTTTCATAATGGTAAGTACAAATATTTATTAATAATAATAATACTTCTGTTCCGATTTATGTATGTAATGTGTTTATTTTTACTTAATTTTTAAACAATTTTTTTTCTCTTTGTGTATGTTTCTCTAAAAGGAAATAAACGTGTACTGTACTGTACCAGCCTTTTTTAATAGTCCACCGCAGGACGCAGGCCTACCCACGAAGGGTGATTGGGCCATATCCACCACGATGGCCCAGTGCAGGTTGGTGGATTCACACACGCCATCGAATTTCTTCTACGGACGTATGCAAGTTGCCTTGCCACGATGTTTTCCTTCACCGAAAAGCCATTGGAGTGAAATTCCGTACATAAGTTCCAAAGAAACTCATTGGTACGGGACCGGGATTGAACCTACGACCTCAAGAATGACAGGCTTCAAATAAACGTGTATCCACGACATAATAATTATCTATGTATGCTAATCATTCTCCCTATCACTCCGTAAAAAATATATTCTACATGCTAAACTCGCTCTTCTAAAAGTAGTCAGTGGGTGGGATCTGTTTGAGTACTTATAGCCTGAGCTGCTCGCGAGAAAATTTGGCGTGCGTCCGACGCCGACAAGCTCTGAGAGCGGACTGAACCGTGTCAGGGAGCGTTTTGATACCATGATTTCATGATAAAAATTAGTGTAAAATCACCATACTAGCATGTCAAAATTTTCGTAACGTACAGTCCTTATGTTACTGATATGTAATATGTTAAAAATAAAAAATAAATATCGTGTCTAAGATGGAATTATTCAAAAACTCATTCGAAATCCAACATAGAGGTGACTTTGGAATTTTTTTCGATCGAGCGAAGTTTTAACTATCATGTATCGGAGAACGTACGTTTTTTGGAAATATGTTCAAGAATAACAAGTATTTTTTCCAACAGTAAAATTATACATTGCTGAGGAAAAAAATTGGTTTTAAATACGTTAAATCGGGCTAGTAGGGCCTTAAGAAAGATTGATTGTTTCGTACCGCTTTCAGATCTAAAGGCAACAGTGATTTGCTAATATAAACTTAAAGGCTTTGTAATAGAAACCAGGATTGTAGATGAAGAAATATGCTGTGTGTCAAGGTTTGGAATAGTTGGAGCTGAGCAATGTTGCGGGATTTTGAGAAATTAACTGGTAATGACTGTGTTTTCTTTTTGTAATGTTGATAGCACTCAATATAAACGTGTTGTTTATATTTTCATTTCTGTGATTGAATAGAACAATTTTAAACGTTAAACTTAAATTATTTCAAATAGACATTTTAATGATAACAAACAATCAGCAAACTTGGGGTGGGGTCATTTGTGCCACCAGCATCCAACATTGTATTCATCATTATCGTCTTACTTTATCTAGTATTCAAGTGTGAAGTGTGAAGTTATATTAAATTAACAATTTTTTAATGAATTTTTAGCAGGGTGAAATATTTATAAAAAAAAACTGCCTTTATCGGCGACCTTACCTGCGTGATATTAGTGATTTATAAGCGAACTAAACTATTTCGATAAAAAATGAAACAATTTATCGCATCGTAGTCGCGTTGCTGCATGAAGGTAGTACAAATAAACGAACTTTCAAAATACATTAATTTCCAGATTTTTTAATATAATGAAATAACAGGATACTTATTTAACAGTTCCTCATGGAATGACTAAACAAAATCAGTGAAATACTACGTTTATTATTAAACAATCAACCTTCCATATTGAATAGGGAGAAAAATTGTTCAAAGATATCTTTTATGACAGCATATTTTTTATTCTAGTGGATTTTGTATATTTTTTTTTTATTCTGTTTTGCTACCTACATTTACAAAATTCTTTATCGTGTAGAGCAATATTTGGATATTTTTTTACACAAGTAAGATACCATTGAAAATCAAACACCTAAAAATAATGTTACCAATATTATTCTTTGAATATTCACGTTGTGGAATATCTGCAACGTCGATATTTTAGTGTGACAAATATTGCTTTGTTGGGGCTTAAGGTGTATTCTCCGTATATTTTTCCATCAAAAAATAACATTTTTCTAGGTTTGTGTAATTCGTATGTCGTTCAAAGTACAATCCTTATTTAGGAATAATACCAGTACTACGTACTACTTTTGTACTTACGATCAAGAAAAGAAAATGCTTCAGCTTCTGTAACAATTTCATTAGTTGACAATAGCTTTGAGTTGTTAGCGCCTCGTCCGGGTCTCGACTATGTACCTATATTTGTATGGAAAACTAAGGTATAACTTATTGACAGCATTAAAATGGGTGCTGTTTTGTTTTGTGTTTTTACTAGTAGAATTAAAAAATAGGTCTAATTTTTTACTGACGAAACAGAGGAGGCACTCTATTCGACGCTTAAACTTTTTTATGTATAACCACGCATAACTTTTTACGTAGTGGTCCGATTTTGATAATTCTTTATTTATTGGAAAGAATATACTTTGGAATTGGTCCCATTTAAATTTTATCGATTTCTGCTGAGCGATTTTTGATAAATCAACAATAATGTGAAAAATGACACATCGATCCGTGCGAACTATTCGCGAATTCTGTATACCGTTCTGTACAATTCTGTACTGTTTGCGAAAAATAATTATCGTTTTTAAAATTGCGAGCAATTAATTATTTATTTATACATATGTACATATGTATAAACAAATATGTAAAAACATATATGTTTTATTATTATTATACATATGTTTAAACATATATGTATATATGTTTTAAAAAAGTTCATACACCGCGTTGCTTGGATCTTTTTATTTGCAATAAGTTACATTTAGCCTTCATCTTGCCTGATAGTAAGAAAAAATATAGTCGAACATGAAGCACGTAAACTTGAAGATCTCAATTTGTTTCAACTTTGAAATGGCCAAGCTTCTGAAGGTCACAATCTAAGCTGACGCTTAATTCTTGATGGTCTACACTATACAAAATCGACAAGCTTGTGAAATACACGAGACACATCCACCTTATTTAACACATCATCTGAACACACCTTAACTCCAATATACAATGAGACGCATAGTCGTAAGTTACGCACTGCTTTTAAGGTGAAAAAGGGGGCACAGTGGGGGGTAGGGGGGACTTAAAATCTCGAGCCGCATACGAGATTAACCCCCCTCACCCCTCACCCTTTCGGTACATTTGAATGTGGTGTATTAGTGAATGGTTAGATTTATCGTCGGTGAAACGGCGGCCCGACCTGAAATTTATGGCGGTTGCGTTACGCAACGCGCGGCGAGACACAGTGGGGCAACTTCCGGGTCAAACATTTGGCCAAATTTGTTCTAAGAAATGGAAATTCAATAATACAATGACGCGTCTGGCGTCTAGTGTCTGGGACCCATAGTGCACATCGCGTACACATTCTAATGATAACGATATCTATGAATGATAATCTGTGTCAAACCATGACAAAAACATTATTATTTTATTTATTTATTTATTTATTTCTTTATTTATTTCAAACCTTGCCATTTAACATGCAAAAATTTGCTCACTTAGCACTAGTTACATATTAAACCCTGTAAGGGCGTTGCAAGTATACAATTACTGAGTATTATTAGCTTACATAATAACAATACCAA
Source organism: Hypomecis atomaria (assembly GCA_964007245.1). Taxonomy (NCBI): domain Eukaryota; kingdom Metazoa; phylum Arthropoda; class Insecta; order Lepidoptera; family Geometridae; genus Hypomecis; species Hypomecis atomaria. The sequence goes on along the minus strand of OZ023287.1, from coordinate 9,763,635 downwards.
CTACTTATCATCATTACATACTTTCCGCGAGACTGAAACATTTTTGTCATTAAAGAAATCTTCTATACTGTAGTAGCACTTTTGGATTAGCATTTTTTTTAGATTTTTATAGAATTTTCGTTGGTTTGATTCTTTTCGTAAATATTCAGGGAGCTTATTAAAAATTTTTATCATCATGTATTCAGAACTTCTCCTTACGAGTTCCAATTTTGGCTCTGGTGCTATTATTTTGTTTTTTTGTCGCGAATTTTCGGAGATTGTAAAGTGATCAGGATATTTTTTAACAAACATTGCTGATTCAAGAATGTATATGCTAGGTAAGGTTAATATTTTCAGTTGTATAAAATGTGGCGTACAATGGGCGCGCGGGCGGATGTTCATCAGAATACGTATACATTTCTTTTGCATAATAAATAAGTCGGTAATGTCTGTGCTGTTGCCCCAAATTAGTACCCCATATTTCAACCAAGCGTATGCGTATGCGTAGTAGGCACTTAGGGCAGTTTTTATATTGGTGTTTGATTTTAACACTGACAAAGCATAATGAAATTGTGACATTTTTGACCCAATTTTTTTAATATGTCCCTGCCAATTTAAATTTGAATCTATATTTATTCCTAACAGGTTTGCTTCTCGTGTTTCGGTTAGATTGATTTCTTTTAACATATTTTTTAGATTTAATGGTTTCTTTTGGTACGGGTGGAATTGAATTATTTTTGTTTTGTTTTTGTTTATTTCTAAATTATGGGCTGAAATCCAGGCTTCTATGGTAGTTAAGGTTTCTTTTAAGTAATGTAATGAAGCGTCATTATCAGAAGGACATTTAAAAAGTATTGTTACGTCATCAGCAAATAATATGCAAGGAGAGTTTACTATTTTTGGCAGGTCATTAATGTATATTAAAAAAAGAATGCAGCCTAACACGCTACCTTGTGGTATTGAAGAGTTGATTGTTATTGTATCTGAGTCTATAAGTTGTTTTATTGGATGATGTTTTGAATGATGGTCTATTTGCGTAAATTGCCTTCTGTTTAGAAGATAAGATCGTAACCAATTTAAAGGTTTTCCTCTGATTCCAATTTCGTATATTTTTTTTAGCAGTATTGGATGTGAAACTCTGTCATAAGCTTTTTTCATATCCATAAGTAATCCGATAGTGTGGTGTTTATCTTTCATATTTTGAAGTATATGTTTTTGTAGGTTGTAAATAGCTAGGGTAGTAGATGAATTTTTTCGATACCCATATTGATTTTTGTCTAGTAGTTTATATTTTTCTAAAAATGAATATAGTTGGTTAGATATAGCGCGTTCGAAGATTTTTGATGTAGTGGGCAGTAGTGCTATAGGTCTGTATTGGCTAACATTAGTGGATTGTCCTTGTTTTTTTAATATTGGTCGAATTTTTGCAATTTTAGTCTATCCGGAAAATACTCTTCATCTATGGACTGGTTAATTAAATATGTTAGGACAGGAGTCAATTCTATGATGCATGCTTTTATGAGTGCATTATTACAAACTTTAACTAAGTACTTGATAAATAATTGTTTGCGATTATTATATAAGTACAAAAAATTTAATAGACAAATTATTGTTATTACCTATTTATTTAAAACTGATAATTCTATTATTTTTGTAACTGTTAAAAAAATAATAATTGGTAGCTATTATTAAAAATTTTGTTTCGGCTGCTAAAATTTAAATTTGAATTGCTAAATTCCAAAATATAATAAGTACGACCTATATACGAGTATTTAAGAACACAATGGAGGGCTCGGGCGTCTGTCATTTTATAAGCATCAAAACATTTTTGTAATACAAATTATTGTATAGTTCGTAATCTTCCGGTTCAATAAAGCATTTATTATATTATTATTACATTATAATGATAAGCCTCATTGTTATAAGTAAGGCTGCCCACTCCAAAGTAAATTTTAACAACTCCAAAATATTTCTATGTCTTTTGCCACATACTACGGTAAAAAAAAAAAAAATTAAATCAATTTATTTCAGGCCATTGACCCATTAAATCAATTACAATACACTCAATTTTTGTCACAATCACCATCAATTCCAAAATCAATAAGAATGTCAATTTCAACACAATTATTAAATTATTTTACTAAAATAAATGCAGGTTATTTTAGTATCTTCTCTTCGGCATCGGTACAGAGACATGTCTATCACAACAATGCCAAAGAAAAGTACAGTCCACCCTCTCCGCTACCATCATCAACACGGCGTTGGAGCTGGCCCGCACCCTGCGCACCAGGGACGCGCTCCGCTTGCGCATGCACGTGTGAAAGCAATCCGTGCGCGCGTCCGCAAACATGCCTGACGCGCTACAGAATCGGGGCAGCCCCAGCACCATCCTGAATGCATTATTGCCGCATCTATTGTTTGAATCCCACTGATGGCTTGGATGTCATTCCGATTTGACTATCCAATTTTCAGGTGATAAAACTACGACCATAACATGTTGTATTTGTGCATGTACACATTGCGTTGGTGGGTATGTTTTAAGCCGTGGTGGTCTAGTTGTAATGACACCCGCCTTACAATCGTGAGGTCGTGGATTCAAATCCCGGTCCCATACCAATGAATTTCTTGGAATTTATGTACGGAATTTCACACCACTGGCTTTTCGGTGAAGGAAAACATCGTAAGGCAACCTGCATACGTCCGTAGAAGAAATTCGATGGCGTATGTGAATCCACCAACCCGCACTGGGCCAGCGTGGTCAATATGGCCCAATCACCCTTCTTGGGTAGACCTACGTCCTGCAGTGGACTTATTGGAAGCGGCTTGCATGTAACGTGATGCTGCGTCACCGCGATCACCCATCCACCTTGTGGATAAATGTCCTATCCTGCGGTTGCCAGCACACATTAGTCCACCATGCTATGTGTTTGCTTATTACTACTTTGACATGCCAAACGTATAGCCTAATGATCAGCTCCTACTTTCATAAAACTGCTCATTAAACCAAGTTCTACTGAAATACTGTTTCCACTACGTCATTACGTCTAACGCGAACAGCGCAAGCTGTGGTGTGAATTCCGTTTCCCGCTTTACGAATGTGTTCGACGATTGCCGTAGTCTTAAAACGTCTCGGTACATTTAATTTTACGGAGATTTATACGGGAAAAAGCACTTTTTGCACTTTCCTTTATCTTATTAGCTGGGCTCGTGATCCGGGCCAGGAATTTCGGTAGTTTGGGGCAAAAATTATGGCAAAGCTTTTAGGCTATGACAGGGACTTGTACCTACTTGTTGCAATATTAAGTAATTAAGTTCGTATAGGCCGGGTGGCAAGCCCTGGTGTCAGAGTTTTTAGGCCGCCTGAAGGCCTCTGACATGGCTAAACGGTTGCAATATTTATAATATTTCTAATTATTCTGCTAATCAAAAGCGAGATTCGGCTGAAAATACTGTAAAACTTTGATATAAACATATTATAATGTGTGTTTGCTGCTTTGTTTGTTACTCTTTCACGCAGCAACAAAGGAACAGATCGTTTGGATTTTTCATAAAAATCGTCTAAAATCGGAATGTGTTATGGGCTACTTTTTATCCCGGAAAACTTAAGTAGTCTTAAAAAGGTGGAGATAAAGCCAGTAAAAGTATTATGAACAGATAGAATTTCCTGTTTACTAATAGAGACAAAATGCTTCAACATTTTAAGAATAAATGTAAAATAGGCGAAATAGTCTCATTATAGTATATTTTAGTAGAATCAGCGTACGAACAAAAGCCCGTCAACAGTGGCCAGTTAAAATATGCCTAAACGCAGCGACCGCGTAACTGCAATCAAATAACTCCGCGCGACACAAAGCGGTAACGCAGCGTGACCGCAGCCGCGCGGAATTTATCAACGAGACGCGGGACACGTACGGACTTGACGCTCGGTAACGTTTATTGTCTGTTTGCAACCGACTTGCAAAAGGCAGGTGATATTCAATTTGGTTGTAGCCAATTTGAAGTCAAATTGAATTTAAATGTTGGTGCCAATATTACCGATGGTTCTAATTTGTAGACCGAGCAGGCCTTCTTTTTTTTCAATTTTTAGTGAAATTTCGCGTAATAGTTTCTTAAAACAATAAACAATTCGACTAGTATACGAGTATTAAAATCATTTAAATATATTGTTGGGAATTGTGGTAAAAAATTAAGTAGATACTACTTTTAAATTTGGCTTGAAGCTCTTTACTTGGTCAAAAGTTATATAAGAATACATCGTCGTTTTAGCTATTAGACGTCCACTGCTGGACATATGCCTCCCCTATAGATGTCCAATAAGACCAGTTAGAAGCGGCTCGCAGATACTTACCTAGCTCAAAACTAATTAACTTACTCAAAGGAAAAAATACATTAAAACTTAAACGAAAAAAAAAACCACAACAAAACCTAGTCTGATAGCCTCTCGGCAGAGGGTAACGTGGCCAGAATACTGGGGACATTGCCTCGCTGAATAGCAAAACTCAGCTTTTGGCCAAAATAGACGGCAGAATTCTGCTCGCGTGTCACTTCTTCTAAGTATTTAGAGAAAAATTTGGTTCAATTATATAACTAGAATTAGACTGATGAATTAATTTCCAAATTATTTCACAACAAAATCCGTCTTAAAGCTACCAGTTTACCGCACAACATCCGGCACTAGATCATGATAACAACGAACTATTCGTAAAGTTATCAACACCCAAGGTGAGACCGTGATAGCGTATATTACGGCAATTAAACGTCACAACTGAATAAGGAAGCACAGATGAACAACTAGGTGATAGCTAAGGAACGGATATATTTTAGCACGTGTTTATTAGACACTAAGTGTTCTGGAAAATAAAATCATATATTAGTTTATTGTTGAATTAGAACACAGTGAACATGAAACAAACGAAATTTTGTTTTTTGTTGTAACTAAATACTAATAGTTGAATTGGTAGCACTGGCAGTTCAAGTATTAGTGTTTATGGTCGAACTTTTTATAAAACAATATCACATAATTTACAAGTTCCAGAATAAAAACATAAATAAAACCATGAATTTTGTGAACACAGTTAAACACTAAACTACAAAATTAAACTTTTATTCGTTTTACTATCGTTTGAGTTGACAATCTATTCTTGTTTAGTTCGTGAAGCTAAAATGTACGTGTGCCAACGTTACACGGTTCGTTTATGTAAATTATTGTTAGTTGGTGTATGCTTAGCTACGAACAGCTTGTCTAGCGCTCAGCTACTTACGTTTTCATGTGTTTTTCATAATTTCCTTGCTGTACTAATATACTTCTAGCATTTCGTAGCTCGATGTAGCATTGCTACGTGCAGCGTAGCATTTTGTTTGGTTTATACGTAGCACTGCTACATCATATGACAAATGGGCCTATCTTAGAGTGTAACTAGTATGTATAGTTAATGATAAGATATAATTTAGTGGTCTTTTCGTACACCGTATAATAAGTTTTATTTGAAATTTTTCAGAAACAGTAAATTTTACTTTACAAAACTTTAAGGATTGTAGATTGCTTGAGAAGTTACAATGTTGCAGGCAACGCATGATGCAAATGCATTGTTGATATATTGTTTTACCTTTATTAATGTATGTCTAAAATTGTGCGACCATTGCATCATAATGTTATGCAGTGCTCAAAGGTAGCGCGTCAGAGAACTTTTAACAATAGTTGTATGAAAAATGAAGCAAAGGAAACTATTTTTATCTGTCGCTTCGACTGTATCTTTACCTATTTTGTTTTATTGATCGAATGTTTATGTATGAAAGTTATTCTACGGTTTTAGTTAATTTATTTATTATTAAAGTTCAACGCTTGCCGCACTAATAGCGTAAGCCAATGCATGCGACAAGCTAACTAACTATTAATATTACAATTATATTAATAGATCAAATCGTATTGCAGTCTTAAAAAAAAAACTATGTTTCAAATAAGGTCAAAACATAATTAAACATTTTACAACTATGACTACAAATATCACATAACAAAAACTTTTACGTTAGTTCGTACCTCTATTCGAGTGTAATCTGCACTCCGCCCAGAAATTGGCAAAACAAAATGACACTATTCAATTAGAAGTTTCGCCCCGGCGGAACCGACACAACCACTCAAAATATTAAGTTACGCCGCCTGTTAGAGGCGACCTTATAATTTCCACGGGAATTTCAGCAACATTTACACGGCATTCCACTTAAATTTAATTGCCAAACAAGAGTATTGTGTAATCGGATACCGCTCCGGGCGATATTTATATTCGCTCGGTATTAACTCATATTGAATGGTACAAACCAAAGATATTTAACTACAAAGGTGCCACTAAGTGTTTACTTGATTAAAATAAAACTGTATAAAATCAAGTCAGGCTCTTACAATGAGGGTTCCTTACAAAATCTGAAAATTGCACAAAATTGGGAGGTAAGTTATTTTGCGCTTATTAGAACTCCATTAAAAATTCTCTAATATAATTATTAAGTTAGGCCTTGTGGCAGTTGTGGCTAGTTCTGGTATCAGAGTTGGAGGTGGCCGCCTGAAGGCCTTTGACTTGGATAAACGGTTAAAACAACCGGGATCTACAATTTACCGTGTCATCAGAGCCACGGTAACGCACAGCTAGAAAATGCCACCCTCGGTCACCCATCCATATACTGACCGTGCGGAACGTTGCTTAATTTCGGTGATCGCTGACAAACACCTAATCAAACTACGCTCGAGCTCTACATATAATTAAAGGTAATTATTTACCTAGAAGATTTCATTTACTTATTTTTTATTCCAATGAGTTGTTAAAAAAATATGCTAAGAAATGAACTAGCATCTTAGAAAATACAACCCTGTAAATACTAAGTTGCACGGCACAGAAAAGCCACATTTTTTCGCTTTATAACCCTTAAGTAGGGTATCAAGTTTCAGATTATCTGGTAAAAATACACTTTTCATATAATTCATTACGATACAGACTACTGAACAAAAATGAGGCAGAAAAAAGCTGCTAGAATAACAACTAAGTACATAGTTGACACCAAATGTACCGTGTCATCCTCCCTGTAGTACTACGAGTATTTATGGTTGTTGTTTTAAATATAACATTGATTCAATAAGCTTTATATTAAATAGTTAATCATGCGAAAATTTTAGTTTAGTATCTGCACACATTTGTCTAAACGTTTTTGTTCAAGCGAAAGCATAGATCTCAGTTTCAACACTGCGATTTTCCCCTTTTTTTCATCCAGATGTTGGTTTTTGTCTACAGGTCGCTTTTTCCAACGAATTTAGATGAATTTTAGTACACAGGTCCCAAATATTAATATTTTTTTGTCGTCGGCTATTTTTGGTAAAAGGCATATGATAAGTACCTCAAAATTGAGGGAATTTGCTGTCGAGCTATTTATGAGCCGATTTCGGTAATAGTTGGCAAGATTGTTTAGGGTCTGAATTCTTATAAGATTTGAGAGTATAAACCAAATCGGTCAAGAGCGAGTCGAGATAAAGACTTATGAAGATTCAGATAAAGAGATAATGTGTCGCGACATCTACTGTTCGGAGAACTACTAGTCATAGTATGTGTCATGAGCTTCTTCTCATTTAAACAATAGCTATACTGTAGCAAAGAAGATATAATAATACTACGTATAGAACGGCCACTCGTTACCCCCCACCCATTTGAGTCTTCCCCACTTCCCCCCCGCGTCCACGGACAGAACTTGTATTCTGCGTGCGGGCTGCACTGGCCGGTGGATTTTCTAATAAAAACTACCTAGACTGTGACAATAAGGAAGATTGTACTGTGTATGGTTGAATATATATCAATGATACGTAACAAAACAAGAAATTTTAATGTTTCCCTAAGGATAAATAAAAGAAACTTATTTTACATTCTTTGGTAACTTCCTCTTGATAGTTTCTTTCAAATGAAGTTGATCGGTTAAGTTTTGTTAAAATGCTTCCAAATTAAGTAATTGTTATACTTTTTTTAGCATTAAATTTATATTCGTTTTTGCAAATTGAATACGCAACTATCTCATTCAAACGGCATGGCATGTCACGTTGTAGTGATCGCTGACAGATATAGACGTACCGCACACCAATGCACGTGCGTATTGTGTTGTCTGTGAGTAAGTACTGTGTAGTGTGCGTAAGACAGCTTATTTTGTATGAAAAATGGCGGAGTGTCCGAGCTGACTATAGTTCAACTTACTATATCAAAAGGGTTGGCTATATTCCCTAGAAGCGAAATCTAACCATCATCGTGTCAAAGTCAATAGGCCGTCTGAAGGCCTAAGACCGCATGGCTCAATATTATAATCATAGCTGTATTGATACACAACTAATTCAATATTTGCTTACGCAAATGTCAAAGTTTGCTGACACCATGAACATCGAATTTACATTACGTTGTAGTTCGAATAGTTGGTGTTCTGAAACTATACTATCCCAACTATGAATTTCGATACTGTCTATTTTATAGCGCTTCTAATGTGGTACATTACGAGGAAGTAATGTTTACCTCCCGTTTGTTTCTGAGTATATCGTTTTCTGGATAGTGCATACCTACCTACAATTGTGATGACGCTTTCTAAAGTTTTTTGACCTTTCCCTATATGTTTCTACATTCAATTGTGTACATTACATTGTAACTCTTGTATATTATTATGATTTAAGCACATATATGCATTTCTAATTTAAACATCAGAATAAACCTAACACCAGAAATAAAATATACCTACGCTAAAATATCCCTAAGAATTACGCACATAATTTAATCTCACTACTACTAATACTCTACAATGACTGTTATAATTTCAGCTTTACTCCTTGGCTTTAGAGATGCAAATTAAATGGCAAGTCAGTTCACAGGTAGCCTTTGTCAGCTTGTTCGTGTAATGGGTGTCCAGTTTTAATTAACTAAGCACTAGCCCTCGGCTGGGCTCCACCAAGCTATTGTATTTATAGAGATGAAGAAGTCAGGTTAAATTTGTGCTTATGCCGGAAATGTATACAAGTGCATCTCTGATAGAATGGCATGATATTATTCTAGGATAACACTGTACTCATCATTATGACCAACTTTTACTACTAGTGCATCCCACACTAGGTTTATCTCAAAGAATTTTTGAAATGTTTATCATAATAAGTAACTTTTTGAGATAAACCTAGTGTGGGATGCACTATAAAATTAAAATCATTTCATTGATTATCATCATTGTGCGCCATCTCTCGTCAATACAGAAGTTCTTATAACTTCAATTGAGTGATGACCTGTCTAATACGGGTATCACAGGTGGCGCCGCCAACGCTATAAGATGGTTAAAATGATAAACACTTCACAATATTCGTCGCGAGTCAGTATAGCGAGTTAGCTCAGTGGTCCAGAGCGTCGGGCTAGTGATCCGAAGACGCACGGTTCGAATCCTGCATCCGCGACGAAGTTTTGAAATGTTTATCATAAAAAGTAACTCTTCTCGCATATAGACATATAAACAACTAAACAACTCATGTATTAAATTTTAAAGAAGAAACGATAAGTTTTTTTTCGATTTATTTATCGGGAAAATCGACCGGAAAACCCTAGAGTACGTTCATCCCTAATATTTAGCCAGCTTCTGTCACAATATAATGAGGTTCGCGTGTTACGGTCCACAGTTTCTGGGAGTTTTAGCAAACAATAGGTTTTATTTTATTTCAGGTCGCTTGTTATTGTTCCGAAATGTCTCATAATTAACATAGTGCTTTTGTCGAGAAGTTTTGTTGCCTTATTCTGTATGTTACGTTTATGTTGTTAATAAGCAAGACTTTGCTACATCTCATTCGATACGGAATATAATGCGAAAAACGTAAAGCATATCTTTACTTTTTTTTTTTATTGATACATTTAAAAGTAATAATGAATAAGCGTTTTGTTGGAGCAAATAAACTATTATTTGCCGTAAACTATTTATTATAAACTGTTATTCACCAAAATTATTTTTGTAGTTTTTTTCAAAGAAAGATGTTTATTGGTTGTAGTTGTAGGTATTTGCTGCTGTGTGATAAAAAACCTAGTAAGTACCTAAGCATTGAGTGATACAAATAAGATTATTTCTGACTAGACTATAGTTATTTAATGGCAGCTATAGTTTCATTGACACAACTGATGATTTCAGAGTCACCTTAATAAAAAGGCGCGCGCAGTAACTATGAAATAAGTTGCGGCTTTGTTTACTATCGGTTGGTCTTTTGATCAGCATTTATAAAGTTTATTTCTATTGAAGGGTTTCAAAAACTTTCTTTATGTTTACTTTGTCAATACCATAGCGTCTAATCGTTTCCGTATAGACTCGATTGATCCAACGGATTCGAGACTGGGATGTTGGATTCAAATAAGGCGACGATCTTTCGTTCAAATTTAGTTTTTTGTTTATACCACAGACAAAATAGAATTTAACTTTGTACTAAATTTCGTATCCAATTTTTTTTATAGGGTTTAAGTCACTTACTTACTCGTACTTTTAAATCACAAAATACTGACATATCCAGGAGGAGCTTCAAGCGCCACCTTGAAAAAACGTTTTCGGGCAAAAGTTATCGAGACTCTTATCAAAGAAAATAAAATTCAACATCTTTTGTTTCCAGTAAACTTTTTTGTAAAACTTACCGTTTACGATTTAAGGCCTATTTAATGAACCGGTTTTTCTATCGCGTGGTATGGTACGTTTTAGTAGGAAGACATCTAAAACTCTTTACTGTATAATAAAGAGCCATAAGTACCTATACCTACATCCGAGAATTTTATACAAACTCACCACATAAAGACTCACTCTAGTCTCTACTGCTATAATAAACCTCCACTAATTTAGTAAGATAATAAAACCCAGTCGTTTATTGAAGCTGGAGATATTTATGTGTGTACCTGAAACAAGAAAACACGCTCGTTAAATGTGTGCGGATTCCCTGGGGCAATAAAACTTAATGCCTCTTACTTAAACGGAAACACATTAATTTTATTCGTTCGTATTACTTAGATTGTAGCTTAAAAAAAAGATAATTGAATTTTCTTATTTCTTAACTTAAAATACATATGAAATAGAAATGATTAAAGATTGAAATAGTTAGAAATAAATCTAATTAAACTATTATTAAATCCGTTTTTATAGAATTTAGAGCAGATTTTTTTTTCAGTTATTTGTAATTTTATTGATCTACCGATATTTTGGCGTAACTATCTATATGGATTTTACGTCATATAAACTAGAAATGCGAGTGGATGAGTAAAGCCTAAATAAATGTAAAAATTTAAATATTATTACAATTGTTTATTAGTGATTTCTAGTAAATTTTTAGGCATATTGTCATAAGATTATAAATCACAAAACAAGTTGTTTTTCTAGGTGACGGACATACGAGTATTCTAGGATATCATTGTTCCTTTTGTGAGTAAGCTTACATCCAACAGTGGACTATTGAAAAAAGACTGAAACGGTATAGCACTATAAAGGACCAAGTCACAAATCGCAAAAGATAATCTGGAGTTGCTCCATAAGTTTTGTTGAAATACATTTAAACTTTTTTTTAAGAAACACGACTCTAGTAAATGCGTAAATGCTACGAGAAATAAGTAAATGGCAGAAACTTTTCTCGAGTAATCTTTTAATCAATTTGATTACAGACATTGAGAGTCAAAGCAAAGTTTGTACTTAGAAGTAGCAATTCAAAAAGCACCTTTCGAAGAGATTTCGAAGAAGCATCGGAAGCTTTCAAGGCACTTAAACCTTTTTGGGTAAAGTTGTAAATAATATTAAAAGGTTCCATGTGAACTCCTTCACCTGTCTTGGGCTGGGACAGAATAAACATTCAAGTTAAATGTGAGCTCACGTATTTCGAGTTTTCTATGAATTTTAACTTGTTTACTTGTTTCTACGTGAATTTATTTCAGTAAAAGACATGAGATGGGTCCCAATGCTGAATAGTAATTATTTTCATGTATCTATCGTAATGAAGCGGCAGGTGTACAAAGAGAAAGTTCTATTCTAGACGCAAACACAAATTAAAAAGCGATGTCTAGTAGGGTTCCGAAATAAAAAAAATTGAACAACACACCTAATTACTATCGAACTAGAAAAAAAACAACAAAATCGGGTTATTCGTTAGTGGAAGATGATGTCACAGTAAAATAAAGACTTATTTACCAGCTTGCTTTGTATTTTTCATAATAACCATTTGGTTAGAAAAAAATACACTTATTTTTTAATGTTAACAAAAAAAAATTAAAAAAAATGCGGAACTCATGCATTTTTCCGTTAGTTATTAACAGTAGAGTGTCAAGTTACTTGTATTTAGAGTCTTCCTACTAGTACACTAATATTTGTGACATGTTTGTTTTCAATGTGCGTGAGTATTTATCACAAAAAAAAAACATATTTTTCATTTTTTAATAGAGTTTAAAATAAACATCTCGAGTAAAACTACATAAAATCAACAACCCTTAATATTACTGAGAAATAAGAGTAGAAAGCTGAATTGTCAGCCTAAGTAAACTTTAAACCCGCCAAGAAAATAAATTGCCAGACATAAAGCTGGATACACATAACGTTCTCAGCTCAAACATTATGCACGGCACACATCGTCTAATGACGCACAATATCGCTAATCCGTCTGGCTCAAATTCGCCACTTTAATAACCGACACGCAAAGCAAACACAGACTCTCACCTCCACCATTCATATCGCAACGGTATTCGACTAATTAAACCGCCGAATTCGCAGAGGAGCGTCGACGCGCTAATATAATAAAGTCAGTATAAACCGCACTAAACCGGTTTAATATCAAGAGCGGCTCACCGAGCGCAGCGAACTTTTCAGCGTGGTCTGGCGCATTACAACTACAACCGGCAAGGATTACCCTCGGTGTGTACTCGGCTTAGCGTTTGCTTTGTTTGTACTTGGTACTCTGATTACCTAGCGCTTATTTATACTAAATTAAGTCATATTTTTGCAAACTAGAAACTGACGAAGAAAACGTTTGCCCTGAGACAGACTAGTGTAATTAAACTTTTTTGCTGACATGAAAGATACCTATCTACATTTAAATCGTTTGACTTCGCAAAGTTGATAAGCTAAATGTTGATAATAAAATAATTATTTCTGCTTAAGTTTGAATGTCGTCTGAGAACTTTTTTATTTTTAAAGGTTTGCAGTGAGTCGTAATGAAGCGAACGAATCTTAAGAGTCGTCGTAAAAACTTTGAGAAGCAATTTCACACTGTATTTTCACCGTTCGTCACAGTTAAAGCAAGTTTTTAGTAGGTTTTAAACAGTCTTCTAGTGATGTCATTAAATTTCGCATGACTTGTGAATACGAGTACATTAGAAATTTAATAGCGCTCGCTTGTCTCCATCGTGGCTTTTAGTCTTTAGGAAAATTAGTTGCGCTCCGAGTGATTTGTAATTTACAAGATCATAAAATACAATCAGATGTTATTGAAAATTTAGCCACTTAGCGTGTTTAGTTAAAAAATAGTTCTTGAAAATTCCTTTTTTAAAAAGGAGAAAAATACAAAGAAAGAGTTTTATTTTCCCGTTGTTTGTTCTTAGTATTAATATTTTGTCATAATATAAGTCTAAAACAATAATAAGAAGGGAGGAAAGTCATGTTAGAAAAAGAACTCTCAATATGATGGTAAGCGGCAAAAGTGAGAGAGGAAAACCAAAAAAAGTGTGGATGAATTGTGTGAAAGATGACATGCGAGAGAAAAGAGTTGATGATGAGATGACGAATGAAAGAGTGAAGTGGCGAAAGGAAACGTGCGTGCGTGTGCCAACCCACCTAGTGGGATAAGGGCAAGAAGATGATGATGATTATTTCTAAAACAAAAGGATTTTACCATCAGGCGAGTTGATGGTCAAACGCGGACTTACTCGCGATAAAAAATGCGTAAAAATATTTTTTTAAATTACTCATACAGATCAGAATTTTTCAAATAAACAATATGCATTCCATTTAGCTTCGAAAAAAAGCAGAGATCCAAACCCTCCAAATCAGAAGTTTCACGTCAAGACTACTTTAATTTTTCAATATCGTTTAAGAAAAATAAAATTGTTTATTTATGTCATGTCTATTTTTTCATTCATTTGATGAACCTTTATCATCATATCTTGTTTCTCTGAGTCAATAAGCCAAATACACCTACCACATAAATAAATTAAATTGTAGGCCCCGGTTGTTTCAACCGTTTAGCCATGTCAGAGGCCTTCAGGCGGCCTAAAAACTCTGACACCAGGGCTAGCCACCCGGCCTATACGAACTTACTTACCTACCACATCACCACCCACGTGAACAAAAAAAATCCGTGTCACAGTACAAGGCAAAAATCCCCACAAAACTAATTTAATTATTTCAATCGCGGCGTATATCACACCGCGGCCCGACATAAAGCGGTCCCAACAAATTGAAACGGACTCGAATTCGCGGGCCCTGACTCTATGGATTCAAATTGCAGTGCCAAAGGTCCAGACTTTTTGTATTCACGATGATTAAATTAAAACTTTCACATCACTGGATTTTCGGTGAAGGAAAACATCGTAAATCATGTGTGTGCTCTAGGTGCTCAACATGCATATGTTCGTTGAAGAAATTCGATGTCGTATGTGAATCCATCAAGCCGCACTGGGCCAGCGTGGTGGATATGGCCTAATCACCCTTCGTAGGTAGGTCTACGTCCTGCAGTGGACTATTAAAGAGGCGGGTACAGTATTCATATTCATATTCATATTATTTATTGGTATCAAAAATATAAAAGATACACGTCAAAAAATTATAAAAATTACATTTGTTATTATTAAAATAATAATATCACTTAAATAATATCATCTTTGCTTAGTAGCAAATAATTAAATTGTACTGAGTTGAAACATTACATTACAAAATAGTTGTGTTGTGTTTTTATAGACAACAACAAATAATAACAATAATCAATATACAATATAATGAAATAATAATAAAATGTCAGAATTAAATTACAAAATTACTTACATTTATGTCAATAGTAGATAACATTCAAAAATAGTTCCAATGTCAAAGCACACATCGTTATAACTCTTTTAAATTAATTATCTCATTAAAATCATAGAATGTATGTTCAATTAGCCAATTTTTCAATTGTCTTCTATATGACTCTCTAGAAGGTGCCTCTACCACTTCTTTTGGTAGCCGGTTGGTGATTATAGGCGCGTTCATGTGTATCAATTTACCCGTTTTTGCCAGTCTGCGAGGTTGAGCACACAAACGATGCGCATGCCGCGGTGGTTCTGCGCTCGAGCGCGTTGCTCCGAGGTGCGGGAATTCCTCTGGGTGATCCCTGGCGTACATACCCGCCTGGAAGAAGAATAGACTCGGCACAGTCAGTATCCCCATGGATCGGAAATACGATAGTGCAGAGATGTCCTGTGGCGCTCTCACTATTGCACGGACGGCTCTTTTCTGCATTTTGAAGACGCGCTCCCAATCGGCAGCGCGTCCCCATAGCTCGATACCGTACTGAATTGTCGAGTGCACAGAAGCAAAGTAGCATTGCCGAACCATGGGGCACGGCAGAACCGAGGAAACTCGCCGCAGCGCGAAACAGGCACTACCTATTTTTCCACAAAGTCCCTCAATGTGGCTCTCCCAAGCCAATGCGCTATCCAGCTGAAAGCCTAGAAAGTTTGTTGACTTCACTTGGTCCATCTCAACGCTGCCGATTTTTACCTTGAGTGGTCTGTAAGTTCGGCCTGAAAGGTTGAAATGTACGAAGTGAGTCTTATTGGCGTTCAACTTCAACCCATTTACCCTGAACCATGCGTCTAAAGCGCTCGATACTTTGTTTAGTTTATGCTCTATCTGATCTACAGTAGGCGCAGTGACAATCGCAGCAACGTCGTCTGCGTACATTAGGACATGAGCGTCTGCTATGTTTTCCGGCAAGTCATTAAGAAGGATGGAGAAGGTGATATTGGATAGCGAGGAGCCTTGGGCTACTCCGATCACCGTCTCCAGCGGCATCGACCTCACTTTGCCACCATCTCCCACAACAATCTGGACTCGCCCAATCATCTGGTCCGTAAACATTTTGAGTGCAAAATTTTCTATACCGTAGTACTCCATTTTTGCAGCCAGGACGCCATGATCTGCAACGTCGAAGGCTTTAGACATATCACAGAAAATTACTGCAACCTGCTGCTGACCTTCATGAGCCTCGATTATTCGCCGGACAAGTTCCCTGGCTAACGAGGTCGTGGATCTGCCTTTACGGTACGCGTACTGCCTGTCACTTAACGCCGCTCTCTCGTTTAGGTATTCTGTCAGAAGGACACTCAAGCCATACTCAAAAATCTTCGCTATTCCTGATATGATGGAAACAGGTCTATAGCTATTCATGTCGCCCTGATCTCCTTTTCCCTTATATAGCGGAGAAATCTTAGCTCTCTTCAAAGTGGAAGGATACCTTCCTTCTATGCAGCACTTATTAAAGAGGCAAGCTAGAGTTCGCGATACCGGTTCCGCCACGGCGTGCAGTAACTCTATCGAAATTTCGTAAACATCTTTCGTTTTCTTTCGGGCTATTCCCTTTGTAATAATTCTATGTACCTCTAGATGTGTGAATGGTCTTATTCTGAGAGAGCGGTCTGCCGGCGGGCGCACCGCCGCGAGCGCGCGCAACGCCGCGATAACGTCGGCTGTTGGCGCCCCTGCTGTGCCAGCTGCACCTACCAAGTACGCGTTCATCCCATTCGCAGCATCCGACCTGGACAAAAAACTGGAGCCATCAGGGCGTTTTAATACATCGGTATATTCCGTAAAGGCTCTCTTCCGACCGGTTTCAGACTTTACTACATCCCACATTGATCTGGTAATGTTTTCAGATTGATGAATAATGTTATTATAGTATTTAGCTCTCTCTGTTTTCGTCAAATCATCGAATCTATTTTGATATTCACACATCTTTTCGTCTAAGCCATCATTGTAAGGAAATTTTAATTTTAGCCTGTTCATATCGATTAGTAAATCGTTTAAAGTTATGATTTCGCTTGTCGCCCATACATTTTTTTATTTTTGACGGTCTTTCTTTTTAAAGGGAAACATACATCGTTGTTATACTGTAGTATGTTTATTATAGCTTGCGCTAGACCGTCAGCCGACGCTGAATGTCTCCGCTCAAGCTCTACCCAATCAACACTCATCAAAGCAGCAACAAAATTACACTTATTAGCGCGCGTATACGATCTTGCTAAGTACGATTGTGCACGAGCCGGCCCCGGATCGCACGGGACGACCGCGCGGACCGCCAGGTGGTCGGAGATCAGGGTGGACACGGGGCGCGCGCGCGCCTCACTCGCAGACTGGCGGCTAACGTACACATGATCGAGGCTGGTACTTGAACAGCCTTCTATTCTTGTAGGGAAATCCACAACATTACATAAATCACGTGTTGATAACAGGTCATTCAATTTTTTAATATCCGATTTAATTGGATTAATCGTGTCAATATTGACGTCACCAAGAACCACATATTGTCTATTCTCTTGCATTAGCATGTCGAACAGGCATTCCAGTACAGGGAAGAACAATAAAGTGCTTTTCAAGTTCGATCGGTATACACATATGACAATAATTTTCTTTTCTAGTAGCTCTATAGCAGATATTTCACATACTTGTTCGATAGACAGTTTTGTATACCGTTCTAAATTTTTGTATTTTATTTGATTACTAACATAGATACAACAACCGCCGTGCATTACATTTTGTCGACAGTAGTGCGAAGCAAGTACAAAATTATTGATGCTTACAGATTTCAGCTCATGAGATTTTAACCAGTGTTCCGATAAGCACAGGACATCGCATTTAATATTATTTAGCAACAGAACCTCTAATTTGCTAGTTTTATTTTTTAGCGAACGCATATTTTGGTGACAAATTGAAACCATACCGGCCCGCTTGTCATTCTCGCCGCTTGTCACTCCGGCCGTCGTCCTCGCCGTCGCAGGCGTTGGTGTTGGAGCTTTACAATTTACTGGCTTAGTGGAGGGGTCCTGCACGTTTGCTGCTACTTGGCCGCAGGCTGCGGGCACGAGCGGCCGCGAAAAAACCAGCTGGAAAACCGAATACCTTGAGTATACAGTCGGAGTCGTCAGTTGAGATTTTATGCTATCTGGCATTCCTATTATAAACGATGCGTGTCTTAGTGATTTTATTTGTCGTTTCTCAACATAATACTCGGCTTCTACAATAGAGTTTAAATATTGTTTAACTTGCTCTATAGTTGTATCAGGTTTGAATTGCCATGCCTGCAAGTAGTATAGCTTTTCAGCAGCCTGAATACCACATTCCTTCTTATTAGCTCCGACACCAACCACTTGCTGTTGTTTGTTGCTCCGGCGGCGTTTGCTTGCCACGATCCACTCATCAGCACTGTCATTGCATTCATCCATATCTAAAGTTTGTGAAGCCAATTTCGAGGTATGTTGTGACATAGTACTTAACATATTAAAATATTATATCCATGGTCACTTCATTGAAACTCGCGAAATCATTCATTTCTTGTTTTGTTTTGATTCAATTCTAGTGTGTGGAGGTCTGTCGATGGAGGCGCACGTATTCCCTGAGAAAGAAGTAATAGCTACTCTGAAACCGGTCGAGCACATAGCGGCTCGAAATAATTTAAATAATTTCCTTAATACTATCGGGGTTCTGTTATAAATTACGAGTAAAATGTCCAAGGTGTAATAATGGGTGTGACGTAAGTAGATAAGAATACAAATATTTAAAAGGATGACTGTGCTTCAATATACAATATTGTGTATTATTTTCATATTAAGCCCAATTTTAAAGGCACCATCGTAAAAGAGACGTCCACAAATAATATAATATTCAGAGAAAAATCTAACTAAGATTATTTATGACATTTTATAACCATCGACACGAAGAAGAAGATGACTGCAACCGCCGACAGCACGGCATTACCCGTCTATCCTTGTCCTCGATTCACTGTCTGTTATTCCACTAAACAATCCCACTGCCATAAAAGGCGGACAGTGAATGTGTTTATCGCGATTTGAAGGCCGTCCCTTCCCGGCCCTCCGTCAAGCGGACGGCCCGCGGCCCGTGACGGACCGACACAACAAACTGATTTCTTCTCGCGATTGCCCTTTAACTTTCCCTTTTTCGCTATCAAAATATGCGTCGAGGTATTGATAAAATTGCTTGTAGGTATAAGAAAAAGCCTGTCAATAAAATTTGCTGAGCATCCCGCAAGAATAAGTAAATAATCGTGCTAAGGTAATAAGGTGTGCTAATTTTAGGTATTTTTTATTATATCCAATAACTTTTACTTCGAAAACATTTGCGAAATTGAATTATCATATAAAAGTAGCTCTAACACACTGAAAAATCAATGACGTTTGAAAAATTTATGAAAAATTGAGTTTATTCTTTTATTCTCTCGAGATTCCATAGTAAGTTGTTAAAGCAACTTATTGAATGAAGAACACATTAGAGTTAAAGTAAGAGTATTATCATTATACTCGAAATCCATTAGTGAGTAAAAATGTCCATTATACGCAGCCGACATTACAATAAAATTATATGCAAACACACATCCGCATACAGCGCGTAAGCCCGCTCTACTACATTCAAAATAACACCAAAAACTTCAGACCGCGAAAACTCATTCCCTCAATGAAAACATCAGAGAACGACGAAGCACACTCAACTAGGCGTCTCAAAAGAAACGTCATTAACATACAACTTAACGCCTATTCAGAGTTGGAATGGAGGCGGCGAAATATGCGTGAAATTGGGTTTGTTTCACGTCTCGCATCACCTAAGAAGTTCGCGACTCAATTAGCGAGCGCTCCAATACGCGCAGATACGGGCCCCGGGCGGGCACTCCACGGTGATAAGAAAAGGGGAAACGTGAAGCCAAGAAGCGAGCTGTTGGCGAGAAAACTTATCTAGCCGATAGGTTTCTAAAAATAAAGACAGATGAAACGTATTATTGTAGCCAAATGCTTTAGCGTACAATATAGAGGATGCGTACGGCTTGTATGCTTCGCATCACCTAAGAAGTTTGCGCTTCAATAGCGAGCGCTCCAATACGCTCAGGTACGGGCTTCAGGCGGGCACTCCACAGTGATAAAAAAAAAGGGAAAGAGGGCGGCCAAAGAGCGAGCCGTTGGCGAGAAAACGTGTTAAGCCGATGAGCTTCTAAAAATAAGGAAGAAAAAACAAGTAATACTTATTGGCTAACTGCATTAGTGTACAATACAGAGACGCACACGGCTTGTATACTCGAAGCTCTAAGGAATACAAGCTGTACGCATTTATATTGAACTGTGTTTATTTTATTTAATACCGAAAATTAAAACCTGTTAATATAACCATAATGAAAACTCTTATTTATAGCTTTATATTACTGCGCATCACTATAGCGAGTAAAATACATCACATGCAATTACAATAACATTGCATAATTATTATAAATAATTTAAATCTAAGATGCTCCGTATGTTTTTTCAGAGCAAAGCAGTTAGATGAAAACAGTTGATAATACACGAATAAGTTCGTCTGGTAAAAGTTACGACAGCGTACATCAAAGAGAAGTGCATATGTACATTGTAAAGTATAAGTACAGCGAATTCTCAGAAACTGAAGAAAAAGCCTATCACTTGAACACAAAGGGTAAAATCGCGACGCCCAAGGGAATTCTAAAGCAGTATGTGTGTGCTCTAGGTAATCCGCGACGGGTGTTCACTTCCAAGTTAAATTAAGAAACCGGCAAGAAAGCCTCTCTATATTGCCGACTACTTACGCACATACCTTGTGGTTGGTAAATAGTCTGGGGAAAATGTTTTGCCTAAACAAGGCAAACTTTTCAACTCGATGAAGAAGACTCATTATTAAAACAGGTGCGTAGGTGCTGAATAATGTTATTAGACTAAACTTGATGTAACATTTTATGTATATAGGTATTTTCTGGGTATTCTAAGTCCAAGTTTGGTGTGGTTATACTAAAGTTCAATAACAAGGCCTCTTCTTGTAAATTAATTATTAGCGAGTGTAATAGACAGTAAAATCTGAACATCCTTGTACAACGTGATTTTATTCAGATATACGTAAAACCCATTTTATTTCATCAAGCTTTACAAAATAGCAAAATGTTTCGCTTCGATGGAGTTTTTTCGCGCACCAATCCACGCTATACAGGACATATACAGGAACTGCACGCATGGTGCAATAAATGTCCAAAACATTTGATGGAAATGCGGGTCATTCGACGCGGGTAAGATCGAGTGCCATGTTGGCGGATCTGGACGCAAGTTTGCCTTTGGCATAATTAGATAAATTGGATTAGGTAAAAGCTTTGTGTGGACTCAATTGGGTGTTATTTAGAAAGTATCTTTATAAGTTTGCATTTAAAATATGTATATGTAATATATCAGTATCTGGCAGCCATATCACAAGCTTTGCTTAGTTTGGGGTCAGAAACCGTGTGGAAGATGTCCCTAAATATTTTTTTATTCATTTATTTAATTATCAATGTAAGTAAGCCATCTAAAAGGGTTTTAACATTATATTAATAGTTACAGCAAAATAACAAGAATAATAAAAGCAGAATAAATATATTGAAGGTGCTCACCATTCACTGAATTGCATTATTTCAAAAAATTCAATCCAATAAATATTTTTACCTCTTAACAGTGTCAGTAGTCACTGAAAAATGCAAACTGGAATGTTTCACATTGAATTTATTTGACCAGCGTGCGTGCAGCGTCCCCTATTTGGTTGCACTCCGCAGATCGTGTCACGGGACATTTGGATCAGTCCAGTTGATTGGCTTCGCACACTGTTACATATCCTTTCGTGATATATGTTCCTTTCGTGATATATGTACCTATCATGGATTTTACTTTTTTAATAGAGGGCTAAAAATATTGTTATTTGTAATGTTTTGAAATTTTATGGTTTTTATCTGAGGTAAACTTTCTCGATGTACATACTCGTATAATACAGCTCTCAAAATGTCATGTATTGACTCGCTGTGCGACTTACATTAAAAAAAAACGTAAAAGGATGGAGACATTTCAATGTTTTGCGACTACTCCTAAATGAGATTGTCAGTAACTATACTAAGCGCCACACAAATCGGCGGATGGGAAGTTAGCCGCAGATGACACTTCGCCGTGATTCCCTAAATATTGCGCATGATTGTGTGCACAATCGTTCGTCAACGATCGTTTATCAATCTTCACCGAAAAAAGCAATAGCGCTCAACAATGTTCTACTCAGTGGGCCACAATTGGCACCTCCGGTAGAACCACGCTTTAACATCAGAGTCATTGTGTCGCGTTCCGTAGATTGTGACGTGAAATATTTGTATTATCCCACTTGATTGGATTTGCACTGTCATCATATAGAATGCCCGTGTACAATAACCCTTTCGTAACGCGATTTTTTCTCTTTTTGTGATATGGCTGAAAAGTGTATGGTGCTTTTGTAAAATGACGTAACATTTTATGCGATTCAATGAAAGATCTGAATCTGTTTGTTGTATTATTATACTGTTTGATTAAAAATGGTATTGATATATTTAAGTATCTTGATATTTTTAGTGTAATGACAAATGATTACGCAAAACAAACCACTTACCTACTTATTTACTTTGATTAGTGTTCTATATATCTAAATTTTCTAAAATGAAATGATTGCATAGTAAAAGTGAATGTTAATAAAAATATTATTATCACATTGTAATAGCATAACATGATTAGCTTGTAGGACTATAATTAATTCAAAACTTTAATTAAAATTAATTCGATGTAATGACCGAGAAAAAATATTTATTGCCAATTGCATCAAAAAAACCACCTAAAAGTATTAAATTCACAATAAGAAGTAAAATGAAAACTTATTAACAAAATTAGAAACTATTTGCTAAATAAACGACTAAGTAATGCTATTTAGAAACAATAAACAAACAACCAACTACAAATCTATTTGCGGCAGGTGCAATCAAAGTTTCAAACAGCAATTTTTAAAGTTTCCGAACACAATAGCTTCAAATCGAACCAATATTATATTTTGTTCTAAAACAAAATTTCAGCTCAATTTGAAACTTTCAAACTTACCTTAATTTTGATTGGTTTCAAAGAATGTGCGAAAGTTAGTTCTTTCTTTTTAAGTTTATTTATTAATTCAAGAGTTGGTAAATAAAATAACTATTATCTCGATAATGTTTTTTTTGGATCCAAGTAATATTATTTAGTAGTGCGAAAGCCTTTAATGAGCAAATTAGATTTTAGATCTATGTCGTCTACTGCGTAAAAAAGACGACTAACTATAAGTCTTAGTACCAGAGACCACAAGCGTAGCGTAAAAGGTCTCCCGACAACGTGGACCGACAATCATTGCGACTAATCATTATAATTATTACACTGGATAAAAATCTTATCCAACCAGTCTCATTGAAAAACTGTAAGTGAAGTCTATGTCCAGTAGTGAATGTCCTACGGCTGCTCATCTAACTAAACCTACCATAAAAACTTTTTTTTTCTAACCTCTACTGTACGGACTTTTGTTTGTTACTAAGCAGGCTTAGGCGACCGATTTCAAATATAACACAAAGAAAAAGCACGCTAGTACGGGCAGTAGGTACCAGTCTCATACATAATACGAGTATGTTATTTTAGGGAATCATGATCATCACTTTCATTGCTTTATTTCTCTGTATCGTCCGGTTATATGCCTTTCTTTGGCCTCTAGAGCCTGCTAAGTAAGAATTTGCAGTAAAACTATTAGAAAATTTCACTAAGTCATCCATCCAGCAGTCATACTCGTATAAGGTCATGGACATAGGCCTCCCCTATAGATCTCCAATAAGATTGTTTGGAAGCGGCTTGCATCCAGAGTGATCCCGAGGTCTTGATGAAATCTTCTGTCTATTTTGTCAGTGGACGTCCTACACTGTGCTTGCCGGTACGAGATCTCCACTCGAGAACTTTTCGACCCCATCGGTCATCAGTCCTCCAAGTTATGTGCCCTGACCACTGCTACTTAAACTTGTCAATCAGCTGGGCTGTATCGCACTTAGTATCGTAACTAAATCGTCAAGTTATGCAACATCCGATAAGCCGTAGAGCATTAGCTGTGCCCCATAGGATATACGAACGGTGGCGTCGTTATTAACTCCGTAGACGCGATGCGTGTACGTGACAGATTCTACACGATTGTGAAACTTTACTGGGTACTGGCACAGTTGTAATGTTGCAAACGGGGAAGCCGTTTGCAGCACCACAAGTTAAAAGAGAATTGGAGAGGAACCCGTAATGTTGCAAGCGGGGGAGCCGGTTGCAGCACCACAGGTTAAGAGACTTCAGAGAAACCTAACCGAAGAGTCCTACCTAGTGGATAGGATTCCTAACGGTTCGGAGAGAGGAGATTAAAACAGAAAACTAACCTTAGTATTTACACATTTATTTACACTAACACGCACTGCACTTATAGTCAATTAAATCTTCAAGAGACGGAGAGAGAGAGAGAGAGAATTTTGTAGAAGTCCTTGGAAAGTTAGCCAAAAAGGGAGAGGGTAGCACTCGTAGAACCACGCTGGAGGCTGGCCGAGGATTTTCAATAGCCTGAGCTGGACCCGCCGATAGTGTGGCGCCAGCCAGGTAGCGCTAGGTGAGCGCTAGCGTGAAGACATCTGTCGACTGAGGTGGAGGCGCCGGCCCAAACCGGCCGACAGGCGCCGGTCCAAACTGGCCGACAGGGTTCGAAGTGAGCGCCAACCCAGTGCTCCAGGGGTAAGGGGTCAGTGGCCCCAAAACAAGAGATCCACCTGTAATCAAAGTCAAAGGGACCGGAGCCTCTCACCCTGACTGTTACGCGACGCTCATGCCGTTTACAGGACTCGTCCACGCAACCCTCAAATTCACACCGTCACATATTTAGGAAAAAAAGGTGTCTTCCAGATCAGTTCCAACTCAAGACTGCCCAATTTTACAAAACAAGGATCGCTGATCCTGTCAAAATAAAACATTTCAAAAATTTGAATTTCATAACTAGAATTGTAAGTTGGCAGTGTTATCGTTGAAAGAGTCTAAATATAGAGAAGCTAACAAAAAGGTTAGTTTCTCTACATTTCCCCCAAAACCCCAGAAAAATTTTCACTCATTGAAAATTTTGCAGGTTAAGAACAAGACCTTGACCATCCAGACAGATTCACACACATCTTCCATACTCCCTCGCACGCACACTCAATCATAAGTTGGGGTTATGGTTCACAATCCATGATGACCATACTCCACAAGGAATTATCATTCAATTATTACGAAGGCTTATTTTTTTAGATTTAGGTGTCGTAACCCGCACCTTTTCGAAAACCCGATAAAAGTTAAGACAATAATATTTACAAGTTAATATTTACACATATGGCCTAAGTAAGCCTTAAGACTTTTCAGAGGTATGAAGAGAAAAAGTAATTTTCTATTCAAATGAAGTTAATATTTAAATTGCAACGTGTGCAATTTGAAATATCAAAAGATAAAAGCACAATTTAGGCCTTATTGGTAACTTAACCATTGTGCAAGCCTTTTATTAGTCAATTAAAAAAAAAAATCAAGGGTATTACAAAAAATAAGCCAAAGGGTTTAGATTCTTTGTGAAGCATTAACAGGTACATTTGTACGTAAAAAGAATTACACGAATACTTAATCATAACATTATAAGTACTCATTATACACCAAACAAAACGAAAACTATTTACAACCTTCTTAAGAAAACAAAAACATAGATCAGCACTATTTAAAAAAATCATTATAATATATATAATACAATAATATAATACAAGTTAGCATTTAATATCTTTAACATGCCATCTACCTCTCGAACCGTTAGGGTCCTCCAAGACAAAGACCAAAGAAGACAATTTTTCAACAATTTTACATTTTATGTACTTCGGCGCAAGTTTTGCGCTGAAATATGCACCAGCATTACTTTGTACATAATTTTTTCGCCAAACAATATCCCCGACATTAAATTCTTTGAAATCTCGTCTTAGATTGTAATTTGTAGCGTTTCTAGAGTGAGCTGTATGAATAGCAACTTGTACTTTATCGAAGATTGTGGAAAGTAACCCTAAATTATGGGCATAAATGTCTCGAGGAGCGAAGATGACGCTGTCAAGATTAGAACAGGAACTATAGTATGACCCGCAAGGAATTGTTTCACGGCCAAATACAAGATACGCTGGAGTAAAACCAGTCGTGACATTTACTGCACTATTTAAAGCCATTTGAATCTTTTTCAAATGATTGTCCCATGATCTATGATCATCACCCACTAACTGAGCTAAAGCCGTTATAATAGTTCTATTATAACGTTCTGTTGGGTTGACTTGAGGACAATATCTAGGTGAATAAAAGACGAAAGGTATTTTATAACTGTTAAGAAAATTTCGAAACTCATTAGATTGTAGCTGAGAACCGTTATCCATAATTATAGTTTGTGGTACACCATGTACTAAAAATACATGATTTTCTAATTCACGAATGATATTAGGGGCAATAGCTCGCTTAATCGGGAATATGAGACAATATTTAGAAAAAGAACACGTGACCACTAAGATATGTTGGTTACGTTGTCTTGACATTGGGAATGGACCCATGAGGTCTAAAGAAATATTCTGCCACGGCCTTGAGCAAATTTTAGGTTTGCCCATAGGACCATAAGGCGAATGATTCGAATATTTATAAGAGAGACAAGTTTCACAAGTCGAGCACATATTGGCCACGTCCTTAAACATACCGGACCAATAAAATCTCAAGCAAAGTTTTTTATAAGTTTTAAATATCCCAATATGAGGGCTGTTATCGGATAGCCCATGACAAGACTTAATTATTTCATTCCTCTCTGGTGGAGGAGGAACTTCTTTCCACGCAAAATCTTCGTTAAAGTAATTAGGTGTGTCAAAGTGACGGTATAATTTGCCATCGACAATTTTGTAATTTGGATAAGCATCGGGGTTATCATGACAATTGGCAAACAACCGATTAAAATAATCTAAATGAAGATCAACATTTGCAGCTATTGGTTCGGTAAAACCAATGCCTGCAACGTTAGGTGTTTTACAACGTGAAAGAAGATCAGGGACAACATTTTCTTTACCCTTTTTATGTTTCAGAATGAAGTTAAAACAAGATAAGCGAATAGTCCAACGCGCTAGTCTCCCAGAAGGATTGGACAAATTTTGAAACCACTTCAAAGCTGCGTGATCAGTATAAATAGTAAAAGGTTTACCGTTGTCAAGATAACAACGCCAATGTTCAAGAGCGCTAATAACTGCTAGTGTTTCACGTTCAGTTGTTGAATAGTTTTGCTCATGCTTATTTAAAGTTCTGCTCATATACGCTATAACCACTTCTTTGTCGTCTTTTATTTGGCTTAACATAGCTCCGATGCCAAAATTGGACGCATCACAGTGAACAGAGAAGGGTAGGTCAAAATCAGGACATGCTAAAATAGGCGTAGAAATCAAATGCTCTTTTAGCTTATTGAAAGCAGCATCAGCATCATCGTTCCAGATAAACTTTTTAGAAACATTCTTGCCCGATGACGTTATTTTACAAAGAGGCGAAGCAATAGAACTAAAATTGGGTATGAAACGTCGGAACCAACTACAAGTACCCAAGAATTGTCTTACTTCTTTCTTAGAAGTAGGAACAGGGTAAGCGATGATAGCTTCTATCTTTTCGGGATCAGCACGAAGACCTAGCTCATCCACGACATAACCCAGATATTTAAGCTCTTTACGAAAAAATTTGCTCTTTTCAAAGTTGATGGTTAATCCAGCATAAGAAAGCTTTTGGTGAACTTTAAGTAGAAGAGATATATGCTCATCAAAAGAATCGCTTATTACTATTATGTCGTCCAAATAGCAAAATACCTTATTATCAAACTCTGGAGTAAATAAGGTATCCATCAACCTTTGTTGAGTAGCTGGAGCGTTAGTTAAACCAAAAGGCATAACTGTAAATCTATACATTCCACGACCAGGGACGTAGAAACCAGTCTTATCTCTATCGTCAGGATGCAGCGGAATTTCCCAAAAAGCTTTAGCAATATCAATACTTGATAGATATTTAGCATTTTTGAGGTTATCTAGTATTTCCGAAATAAAGGGAAGACTATAAGCATCTTTTCGAGTGACTGCATTCAATTTCCTGCTATCAACACAAAAACGCCATTCTCCATTCTTTTTTGGAGTAATAAGAACTGGAGATAGCCAAGGGCTTTCGCATGATTCAATAACTTTTAAGTCAAGCATTTTATCGACTTCAACAATAAGAGCTTTTTGTTTTTCCGGAGAAATTCGATAACACCTTTGTTTGATAGGTAAAGCATCACCCGTATCAATCCGGTGTGATATCAGATTAGTACGACCCAAATGACCCTTTTCTTCAAAAGAAATCGATTTAAAACGTTCAATCATAGCCTTAGCTATTTCACTTTGATTATTAGATAGATAGTTAAACGAAGTAACCTTATTTTCAATAGAACAAGACACAAGCTCCTTATTTTCAGAGTTAACTTCAAGAGAAAGTATTTTAGGTTTTAAGTCAAACTTTTCCCAAAAATCCCAACCAAGAATTAAGGAAGGGTAAATATCAGGGAAGACGAAAGCTTTAATAAATTTTATCCGATTATTAAATTTGATCGGGAGATGAAAGTAACCCAATGACGTTGATTTTTGTTTATTAGCTACCATGACTTGAAATGATGATTTGTATAACTTGAAACCTAACTTTAAGATATCCTTATGAGAATTGTTACCTAAAATAGTAACACAACTCCCACTGTCTAATAAACCCGAAAAAGTTTGTTCATTAATAGATACATTAATAAAAGGTCTATTAAAATCTTTTCCTTTATCATAAGACACAGCAGTTGTCTTATAACAAAACATATAATTTCGAACCGTATTCAACCATTGCTGCCAATCATTAGAATCGCTGTAAGATTTAGAATCATCATTCAAGTCATTATTTAGTTTTTTTGATTTAAAGTAACGGAGCACTTAGGACAGTCTGTTACCTTTACCCCTTGTAGACCACATTTGAAACAAACCAAAGTCCTTGGTTTAGTACAAGTTTTTAAGGAATGGCCTGTGACTCTACAACGTGGGCAGAAATTATAGAAATTAGGCGTAGGAATCGTCTGCGGTTGCGAGTTTAAGGGGTGAGATTCCTTAACGACTTCACTTGCTTTCAAAACATTTTTAGAAAATCCAGAAGTTGAGGGACGATAGTTAAAATCCTTTGCCCAGGAAGCATCATTATGGAGAGGTTCGTGAAAACTAGAATTCTTATCCATACAATTCTCATACAATTGACAAACATTAATCAGCTCGTTAAGAGTTTTTACTTCCTTCAAAGCTACAAAAATCGAATAACAAGGTCGAATGTTACGCAGAATCATCTGTAACTTTTCTGCATCTGGTAACTGTGTTTGTAGGCGGGAAAACATACCCGATATTATCGAAACAAAAACGGCTATTGACTCGTCTTTTCCTTGAGTTCGCTTACGAATCGCTTCCAAGAGTTTATAATCGAAGTCAAATTCACCAAAGTCTCTAATCAACAAACTTTTGATTTCATCCCAAGACAATGAGTCATTTTGAGAGATTTGAAACCTAAGCCAATGTAAAGCATCACCTTTAAAGATTTCAAAAGCATGTTTGACAATACTTTCATCAGAAATGCTTTTAGATCGACGGAACTCTTCCATCTTTTGCAAGAAAGAGCGAGGGCATGATTTTCCATCATATGTCAAACTTTTAAAATCAACCATGACATTAGAATGAGAGACTTGAGTATTCTTTGTTAAAGCATTGACTAAGGTAAGCAACACTTCTTGTGGTAGAAGTATAGATTGTGTAGAATTCGAAGTGCTTTCCTGTATTGTAGGTCTATGCGGAACAGAATCAGCCTTAGAGAATAGTATCTCAGGTTGATGATCTCTATGTTCAGTTCGGGGCGAAACCGAAACTGATCCAGAGGGAGAATCGTCATAGTCTTGAGTATTATCAATACTCGGTAGATGCTCGAAGTTGCTATGAACTGCATCGAATCTTTTCTTAATTGAAAAAAAATCGTTCCTTAAAACTTTGTAGTTTTGCTTTAAGGATTCTTCCGAAATCGTTGAAACGTCAATACGATCAAGACGAAAATGAGTATGATTCAAAAATGATTCAACCTTCTTAGTTAGCAACCTATCCGGAGAAGACTCTAACATTGAAACTTTATCCTTGATATACTTCAAAGTCTTTGACACTTGATCTAAGTCAACTGACACTGAGAAAACCGACTTGGAAATGACTTCAGCTGGTTTCAGTATAGAAAGTCTCTCCAATTGCTCCTTGAGAGAGAAAACACTCCCTGAAGGTGTTTCATGACGAATTGAGATCTCATATTCAAGTTCAAGTTTGTTTAAATGAGAATAAACGATGTTTTTAGCCATTTTTTGTGAATCTAATAGGTATTAGATTAAAAATAATAAGATACGACGTATTACCAAAGATAAGAAAGAAATATTAGTTAAAAAATAGTATTAGATCAATTAACTAAAATACAATTGAACTTACACATCTGAAATATTACTAAATTAGGGTTATTGAGAACATGAGCATAAAATTCACATGAGCAAATCTCGTTCAACAAAAATAAGGTAAAAAAAACACCTAGTACCTTGAAACGTATTGTGAATGTAGGAATACTTCAGCTGTAAGCCAAGACAACTTACAACCTGCGTGTAACGTACACTGAGAGGATATTCTCCTCCAGCTCGTCGTATAGTCTTCCAAACCCCAACTTGTAGGTGGCCGATAGGTTTTAACACCTCCAAGTGAAGAATGGATGTCGATTACAGTGGTAATCGGGTAGTAGTGCTTGTATGAGAGGGTGCGGTATTGTGTTGTTTAAATGTACTGTAGAGTCAAGGGAATAGTAATGACTGAAGACGTATGAGAGCAGAGAGAGACTCGCGGAATAATATACACGTAATACCAGGTAGTACTAGAATATAATTTATATACTAGGCCAAGTGTTGATATGTACTACTATGTACTACGAAGAGTGTTCAGCTGTAAGTTAGGTAACTTACAAACTGTATGTGACGTACACTGAGAGGATACTCTCCTCCAGCTCGCCGTATAGTCTCCCAAACCCCAACTTGAAGGTGACCGTTAGGTTTTAACACCGTCAAGCGAAGAATGGGTGTAGGTTACAGAGGTAACCAGGTAGTAAGTGACTGTATGTAGGGGTGCGGTATTTATGTAGCCTGTGTACTGTATAGTCAAGTATAGAGTAATGTATGGAGAATCGGAGTATGATAACCAAAAGAGAACCAAAATACCTAAGGTGTAAGCGATGGGTGGATACTTGTGGAAGTATCGGTTTAGAATTTAGGAAATAAAAGAAACAAGTAACAGTAAAATAATAAAATATAAGTAGTCAGGGGTGGATTAGTAAAAAGGTCGGGCGCCAAACTGTAATGTTGCAAACGGGGAAGCCGTTTGCAGCACCACAAGTTAAAAGAGAATTGGAGAGGAACCCGTAATGTTGCAAGCGGGGGAGCCGGTTGCAGCACCACAGGTTAAGAGACTTCAGAGAAACCTAACCGAAGAGTCCTACCTAGTGGATAGGATTCCTAACGGTTCGGAGAGAGGAGATTAAAACAGAAAACTAACCTTAGTATTTACACATTTATTTACACTAACACGCACTGCACTTATAGTCAATTAAATCTTCAAGAGACGGAGAGAGAGAGAGAGAGAATTTTGTAGAAGTCCTTGGAAAGTTAGCCAAAAAGGGAGAGGGTAGCACTCGTAGAACCACGCTGGAGGCTGGCCGAGGATTTTCAATAGCCTGAGCTGGACCCGCCGATAGTGTGGCGCCAGCCAGGTAGCGCTAGGTGAGCGCTAGCGTGAAGACATCTGTCGACTGAGGTGGAGGCGCCGGCCCAAACCGGCCGACAGGCGCCGGTCCAAACTGGCCGACAGGGTTCGAAGTGAGCGCCAACCCAGTGCTCCAGGGGTAAGGGGTCAGTGGCCCCAAAACAAGAGATCCACCTGTAATCAAAGTCAAAGGGACCGGAGCCTCTCACCCTGACTGTTACGCGACGCTCATGCCGTTTACAGGACTCGTCCACGCAACCCTCAAATTCACACCGTCACATATTTAGGAAAAAAAGGTGTCTTCCAGATCAGTTCCAACTCAAGACTGCCCAATTTTACAAAACAAGGATCGCTGATCCTGTCAAAATAAAACATTTCAAAAATTTGAATTTCATAACTAGAATTGTAAGTTGGCAGTGTTATCGTTGAAAGAGTCTAAATATAGAGAAGCTAACAAAAAGGTTAGTTTCTCTACACAGTACAAGATGTAGCAGTAAGGGTGGCATACGAGCCATATATATACGTATACGGCTACGCGAGTAGATAGCTAGTGATCAAAATACTGTGACTATTTAAGGCCGATCCACACATCAGTCAAGCCACTGTCACGTCTCAGTTCCGTCACAGTCACGGCACCGTACTGTACCGTCCTCGGGGACATCGGGTTGCTCAACTAAGCACCCGACCCACGCACGGCTGCCCTCTTCTGCAGCCTGAGTGCGGGAAAGGCCTGCGTGTCAAGGTTCAAGGTTTAAGGATGTCAGTGACCGTGATTGCCGTTGACGGTACTGAGACGGTCACTGACATGTGGGGATACGTTTAAAGAGAATGTATGAAAAAATATTTTTCACTGTGCCGGAACTGAGACGTGACGGTGACTTGACTGATAAGTGTGAATCGGCGTCTATACACATATAAGCCTTTGCAAAATTGGGTTTTTTCGTGACATTTCGTGGGTGTTGGCATAGTACGTGACGTAGCATTAAGAGTGGGTAACGGGATGCTGGAACAGTTAGCTAGTGATCAAAATACTGTGGTAACTTACTTGTGCAGTTATAGGCTTTTGCTACAATAGACGGTAATTGTGTCGCAGACATGGACAAACCTTATTCTTAACAATTTGACGTCATTACTGACTACTGATATAAATTCATGTAACTTCCGATCACTGAAACTGGATAGATTAAAATACTCCAGCCTTTGGCAATCAACTTTCTAGGATTTTTTATAGTACGGCAAGACACAAATTATAGACAACAGGTTTAAACGCACTACTTATTTAGCAAATCAACAAACACACTTTCAGATTTATAACATTAGTAAGCATAGTCAGAATGCGAGCATATTACATGATAAAGAGTCAATGCGATAACGAATATTCTTCTTGCAAACCACCAATCTACTTTCTAATCTGTATGAAAAACCCATACTGTTAACTGGTTACACCACGTTACACACACAACCTTAGTAACTACTCACACAAACGCAAAACTCGCTGCAAGCGCATGACGAGATTTACGGGATTATGGTCATTAGTTTTTCTGCTAAACATTCTGAACTTTCATAATTACGCTTGTTTGCTCAAGTTAATGCATTTCAATCTGGATTTGAAGTTTAGCGATTTGTATGATAATAGGATTGGCTTGTGCGATAGGTATCTTTGCCTCATCTTGTTGTTAATACCCGTATTTGCTGGTATTAAGAAACTTTTTGAGAACTGAGCTGTTTGAATCTGGTGTCATTATAGGCAGTGGTAATGTTTGATGTCACGTAGGTATGGATATTTTACACAAGCGTTAAATTGTAGGTCCCGGTTGTTTCAACCATGCAGCTATGTCATAAGCCGTCAAACGGCTTAATATCTGTATGAAGGCAAGCCACCGGGCCCATATAAACTAACTGTACGACACTAAATAATACTTCTTTTAGAGGGAAATTCCCCCATATCTAAATTTGCCAACTACAAAATTTCCATTCATGTATAAAACCTGTGTACCAAGATTCATCGAGATTCGTTGAAAAATGCGGCCTGCAGAGGAAAATCGACGTCCGAACAGTTGGAAGCAATAGTGTCGAGTTGAAGCAGAGCTCTGGTTCGGTCAATGATAATAATATTTTTGTATAACACGCCTTGGACCATGCGGACCGAAGGCCGTGATTTTGCTTTCCACCAAATAAAAAGTTGAAATCATTATCAAAATAAGCGTATCAAAATCTGTCGACTTGTAAAGAAGCTACGAAGCCACTGACACAAATATAAACACGCGAACACATACCTAGGTTAAACTTATAACACGCCCCTTTTCATCGGAGTTTAAATAACATACCCAGTTTAAATATCCGTAAGTATTATATTATTTTATAGGCCCCTCTCAAGTGAAATAGACCCTTGGCTTAGAATCGTCTCCATTTTCTTACTGCACGCTTATTAACTAGGAATTCTCGTCTTCATTACGGCGGTGACAGCCCCTTCCTTAAGAGCCACCTAGCTACGAGTAGGATCATATCTGCGACGTTTCTTTTTGTTTTAAGGAAAACAAGCACCGCAAGGGCGGTGCGGTATACTGATGACGCGGTGATAGAATATTTAGCAACCATAATTATTTTGCGCCAAAAATGGCACAGCCGACTTCAATCATTAATCATCATTATCAGCCTTAGGATGTCCACTGCTAAGTTATGAACTGATTTTGATATTTCTTTTTTTTGTTTTGTGGATAGCTCAGTAGTTAAGACATGACCAATTTAATTTTTATAAAATTTGTTTGGAAAAATCAACAATAACCTAAAAATAGCATTGGTTTAGGCGAGGAATGCCCAATTCAAACAATGGCAAATGGTTCTAAGAATGACCAATTCTTTGGATGCCCAAATCTTTAAATGGCTAATTATAAGAACGCCCAATTTTTAAAATGGAAGAATAATTGTTGGAAATTTATTTAAAAAAAACATACATTTTTGTACCAGGTCTGCACGGCTAAATGCTATGGCAAAGTCCTAAGGGACGGACCCTTAAGTCTGAGATCTGGTCTAAAGTCTGTATCGAAATATACGTCATTTTTGTGCGTATCTACCGTGGGTTTATTTGGTTCTGATATTTGTTTCTAAGAATCCGAATTTATCCATACATATACGCCAACTTTACCCATATCTCTTTGACACTAGATTTACTTGATGTGAAACTTTTAGTTTTGCAAATACATTTTATTCACATTCTTCATACATACATGTTTCGTTTCATCAGCCAGCTATTTTTGTAATACTAGGTATTTTCATAGTCCTCTGCAGGACATAGGGCTACCCACGACGGGTGAATGGGCCATATCAACCACACTGGCCCAGTGCGGTTTGGTGGATTTACATACCTACGCTATCAAATTTTGATTACGGACGTACGCGGCTTTTCCTCCACCAAAAAGCCGGTGCTGTGAAATTCCGAACATGAGTTCTAAATAACTCTTTGGTACTAGACCGGGATTCGAACCCACGACCTCACGATTGTTAGGCGGATATAACTACCAATAGATCACAATTTTTTGTAATATTATATTTTTTTTACTGGTTCTACTACTTAGACTAGATGCAAGTCAGTTCACTAGATAGTAATAAACGAGCTTAGGAAGAGAGCTTAGGGATCGATTGCCCGTTGATAAAACATTTTAATTTGTGTCTAAAGATATATATATCGCTTAACATTCGGTAACATGTAGTCAAACGCAAATTTATCATAATCATGAAAGAAAAATATAAAAAGAGGTTCGTTCAAAAATGTATCTCAATATCACAGCCCACGACAAGACGTATCTTTTGTCGAAACGTAGTGCCTAAATATTAATTTATTGCGGAAATTATGGTTCTCTGTAATCCCACGGTATGTAATTAAGGCAAATTTTCTTACTTCTTCTTATAAAGTATTTTGTGCTCAAATTACTTTATTAATCTCTTTTTTTATAAAACAATTGTGATTAATAAAAAGAAACGATAATCTTTGTTAGATACTCATTTTTCAAAGTTTTAAAACACTACCTAATTAAGTTATTCGAAATGTTGTTAAACCTGGAAGACCCTTAATCGGCTCCGTGCCGGAGTTGGCCGCTGTAGCGAGAACATGGCGAGGTGGGGCTTCTCAAATCAGGAACCGTGTAAATGCGGCGCTGCCATTCACACAATGGCACATCTCTTAGTCTGTTGACCTCAATCTGGCAACAGAGGACGCGATCGTGGTTGCCAGATTTTGGTCTCTAAAGCACATTTGACAGCACATAACTTTGTAAATATTGTAAATATAAATAAAATAGAAACTTAGCCATTGAAACGAAATGATGATGATACGAATGTTTCTAAAAAATATTTTATTTTTTTACATAATAATGGTAATCATCACTTGAGCCGTAAAAGCTTTATTTTATGGACACAAACAGGTCGTGTTTTCACAAAAATATTCACTTCTTATCAAAAACAAAGTCGCTTCCCGCTGTCTGTCTCATTGTATGCTTCAAAACATTGCAACGGATTTTGAAGCAGTTTTTTTAATAGATAGAGTGATTCAAGAGGAAGGTTTATATGTTTAATAAATCTGTGCGAAACCGGGACTGGTCGCTAGTACTTTTATAAATAAAAAGGTTTTCTATACTTTTTACAAAGAAATTCTCTCAATATTACGGATAGGGTTCTTAAAAAAGTACTTATTTGTATCCAATACGTTAAGCTTTATGATACAAAATCAATTTGTACTTATAACGGTCTGTCGCACATCTAATATGATTCGATATCTATGCTCAAATACACCGACCTATCGAAATATCGTAGCAAAGGTCGTGGATAAGCCCTATCGTACCAAAGGTCAGAAATAAATCCCAATGAAATTGAAACAAGGGTTGTTTCTTACCACAAACCAATACGGATCATGAGCAAATTAAGCAGAATCCAATATGACTCTCACTGCTACATATTGAGTTGGGTTAGTCTCTGATATAACATCCACTGACAAAACAATTTAGATTCGAAATAATCATGTTAATAAAATAGACTATATACCTACTACAATTTCGATTGCTTTAGTTAATTTATTGATAACATTTTTTTAATCTTGCAGTCTAAGAAACTGACTGGATAAAGGTCAAATTTATACAAAAAAAAAATACTAATCCGCCCTGGAATTGCACAGGTATATTATACATTTAAACCTTTCTCTTGAATGCTCTATCTATGAAAAAAATTGCATCAAAATCCGTTGCGTAGTTTTAAAGATATAAACATACATAGGGGCAGACAGCGGGAAGCAACTTTGTTTTAAATTATGTAGCGATAGTGATGGTATCTGTAATAATACCAGACCATAGTAACTTGTAGCGCATTTGTACAGTTTCAATAAGATCTTTCCTATACTCACTGGACGCCAGCACGCGTGCTTACAATACTTTTGAATGAAAGCTATAAAAAATAAACAGTTTTAGTGATACGAGTATAAGCCTTAACCTATTGTTGACAAATTAGTTATAAAATCCAGTGCCTTATCAATAAACTTAGAACTTTGCCATGTCATTAAACTTAGTCAGAAGTTCAAACATATTCATCAAAACTTGCAAATGGCTAATGATAATCGGAAGCACGAAGCAAAGTTACTCATGCACCTACGCAGTACGCAAACCTCATTACGCTCACCCAGCGGAACGAGTCCAATATATCATTCATACTTCCCCCTACGTCATCAAACAACAAATAAATTAAGTTCCGCAGATAGAGTTTCCAAACGTTACAAGCGTATGGAGCAAACTTTCGTCACAAATCTAATAAAAACTAGCCGCAAAGTGGGACAGATCAAAGTTAGATTGACATCAAAATTGCTTGTACCGAAACTACGAGTATACGAGATTTTACCTCCGGATGTACACTCTCGGTACGATAGCTTGAAAACGTGTAATTTGGTTAGGTAATAGTTTACAGTAACACGCGTTTAGTTATTTATATGATTTCAGACCAAGCATGATAAGGTAAATATATAGATCAAACTGAACTAAGTATTTGGTGTTCAAGAAACTTCAGGTTGAATATTTTATTGATTGGATTCACTTACAATCCTGACAAAATTTTTCCTTTGATTGCACTCGTTCAATACTTCATATTTTTTACCGACTTAAAAAAATGAGGAGGTAGGTACTATGTTCGTCTGTGTGTGTTTTTTTTTGTGGATGTTCATCGATATTTTCGCCAATTTTGAACCATTTAAAAAAAATAGTTTGAAAGAGTATGCTTCTGAGGTCCCATTAAAATTTTGTCGAAATCGGCTGAGCCGTTTTCGATAAATCAACAAAAATGTACATGGATGTTACATCGATTCGTGCAAATTATTCCAATTCTGCACATGGTGGAAGTCCGTGTTGCGATTTTTTTGCGAAAAATAATTATTGTTACCTTGTTATAAAATTTAATATGTCCTACCAATAATCTCTAGAACAAACCGCTTTTGTTTCAAAACATTGAGAGTTTATATTAAGTTAACATTTTCTACATGTTGTTGCATTCTGTAACAATGTGGTGGATGACGATGTGTCTGGTGTTCGGCACATCGTCTTTCTGGCGGGAGCCGAAGCTCCGTGGTGGGGCCCAAGTTGGGCCAGCGCTGTCGGGTGCCGCGGAGGAGTGCGCAAGCGTGCCCGTAGCCCCGACACCAGGCGCTCTGGTGGAACACCCAGGGGTTTTGGTGGGTATACTGTCCAGTCGGCAGGACTCCCACATAACCACCCGCCTGCCCTCGAGGTGTGGTGGTATCTATAAAAGATTTCCCCTGGTCAAGAAAAAAAAAAGGTACTGAAATGTAAGGCGGCATGTGCTTCTGTCATTATTAAATACTGTGTTGCCGAGAGTATACATGTCGGGATAATTCATAACCACTCGGCCCATTTACTGTATGGTGATATATAGTTAGTATTGAAAGCTTTACCTCAGAATAAATCTCCTAAAATGTAAGTCACGTCTCGTCAGGATTGGCTATTGCGCAGCTAGTGGCTAACTTCACATCCATCAACTTGTGTGGCGCGGAGTAGATAAAAATACAATTATCTGGTTTTATAAATAACAAACTTTTTACGTTCCGTCATTGTGAAATGATAAAAGCTCTTTGTATTTCAAGAATACAATTTAGGAATTTTCAAAATCTGTGCTTCATTTTTAGCTGTAGGTACAGTTGTATATTAATCGCTCTCGCACTCACTTCAATGCACTCTTGTCTGCCAACACTGATTGTGATATCATCTTTGACAAATGGAGATCTATTGTAGCCGTCCTCACGGCATATTGTGAAAATCTCACTGAAGAATTATGAATTTGTGACATTTAATCTAATTTTGACAGTATATGTGCTGATTTTTTATTTGACATTTTATAATTCTATTATTGACATTGTATAATTATAATTTATGCATGCTTTTTCTGTTGTGACATTGAACCTAATTTTTGATTAATTTGACATTTTATCATTGAAATTGCGTGACTCATGTTTATTCAATTTTTAATATTATTTTTTGATTTTGTATTGTATTTTTTATGTTTTCTTTTTTCCGTTGGTTTTTTTTTTTACTTTAATATTGTGAGGCAAATGCAATTGATTCAGATCGTTTTTCGTCAATAAAGAAATTTGAAAAGAAATTTGAATTTAATAAGGTAATAAAGTAACCGCCTCAGAGACAAAATTCACATTATGAATTAACACGACATGTACACAACTGAATTGTGTACTTTATTACTAGTTATTGCTTATTAAATAGATCTCATAGCCTAAAAGATTTAAAATGTACACCACTCACTGCCCAGAATAGCAAAGGCCCACCTACAAAGTGACAACTTAAGAACACACCCTTTTAACTTCTCGAAAATCTATAGATGGTCAAGGTCTACAGTGAATGCTTCAAAGCTTACGGAGTCGGTATCTTCGGGCAAATATCTAGAGAACCACAGTCCCTAAGTGAAAGTAGTAAAAACATGTCTGAGCGCCGTCATTCATACCGACTTAGACCGTTTTTTCGGATCTCGACGTTATGTCACCTAATTAGTGCTCGTAACCGAGCACTTTGGCATCGCGCGGCGTTGTAGTTGGCTTGCAATCGCCTTACGACTAATTGAATAGTACCACTACGTAGCTTGGGCAGACTTTTTGCCTCAGATACTTTTTTGCACGATTGTGACTCAATAGAAATAATTTGCACGAAGGTCGGTATGCTAATTTTTAAATGACAAAATGGTAGCCCAAAAAGCAAAATTGTTACTCCAAAAGATACCAAAAACCTCTAACGTTTCCTTGTTTATCCAAAGCTTTTATAATATCTGTAAAATGTTAATCTACACAAAATTTCTCTCTTTACGTTCTGGAGATTAAAATTACGATTCAACTTCACTCGATGGTCCGTAATGGAGAATACAAAGGATTAATTACTTCGGGATCCTTTTATCTCCTGGAAAACTTCGCAAAGACTTTCTTGAGAAACGGATTTAGGAGGGAAATTAGTGTCTAATACCCAGTTTGTTGGTGATTTTAATTATGTTACTGGAACAAGTGTAATTAAATTCATAAATTTAGTAAAAACTTACTTCAGTAAATATTAGTTAGATTAGTATACAGTAATACCTTTACCACATTTCGACTTAAAATGAGTATTGATAACTTTTTTTTTTATAAAATACCATGTAACATTAAAACGCTCCAGGGAAAATATCTAGAGATACGTTGCACACAAATAACTGACAATCTATTTAGGTTATGCAATGGCAGAATTTTTACTGTTAAACAACACTATGAGTCAAATTAGCTTCCGAGCAACGTTTTCCTGCGATGATCTGCCTGTCTACAATTGCTCCCTATCGCTACGACATGGCATGACATTGTAATTGACTGCAGAGTATAGATATACTGTGCACCTAGTAGACACTAGGTTTTCACTATGGAAACTAGCGTGGTTTTCGCACATTTTAATTAAGTAAAACACAGGTGTTACTCACGTTTGATTTTATGAAACTGCTACTATAGTTTCGATCGCATTTGGCGATCTTTCTCAAGGTTGGAGTACTAGCACGCAGGCTCGTCTCGCATAGCACTACGAGCCGTGGCGCGCAGCCTACACTAGGTTTTATTTGATACTAATACTCAAATAAAAATAAGTTATAACGATTTAATTATAAACATGAAAAATATAAAATATAACTAAAATCGATGTAATACATTATGACAATTACAAGAAATAATTCTCCAAGCCATCAAACATTCGCAAGCACAATCAACAAAACCTAAAGTATCTCTTCAAAACATGCGTAAAATTGAAGACAGACTCAAAGTGCCCACTCACCTCAATACCCCACTCGTTACGGCACACTGGTTTAATTTAATTCCCCAAGTTACGGGTAAAATTTTAATAAGCCTTCTAAATATCAAAACATTGAAGACAAGGACGGGGACATTAAGCGACCCTCCCCATCTTGGGGCCACTAAAATGGATTAACGGGAACATTAAGCCAGTTTAAAAGTCGTGCTAACTGCTACGCGAATGTGAAAAGTCTGACAATGTATTTTTTTGCAGACAAAATGTATTTCAATGTTCAACATCTTAGGGAAATTTGACCGTTTTTATAATGATGAGAGCTGTAAACTTCAAGCTGACTTTGTTGGAATAACCAGTTTATATTAGCACACCATGAACACTCTAAAACATTGAAAAGCTACAATAGAACGTGAGCTGGCGTGTGACAGACCAACCAATAGACACAATCAAATTAAGTATATGTATACCTACTACGTACAACATTGATGGAAATGAATGATCATACATAAACTAAGTACAGCTGAAAAAAAGAAAGACAAAACAAGGAAA
Source organism: Hypomecis atomaria (assembly GCA_964007245.1). Lineage (NCBI taxonomy): Eukaryota > Metazoa > Arthropoda > Insecta > Lepidoptera > Geometridae > Hypomecis > Hypomecis atomaria. The sequence continues at coordinate 9,721,815 of OZ023287.1, read as the reverse complement.
ACATGCAAGCCATACCCACCCGAAGATAGACATACTTTTTTTCAATAATTTGTATTTTCGTAATTGACTTTGGTATATTTATTTTAAATTTCGCTTCAATAAGTCAATAGCAAACAATAAATAAAATCATTGACATCACAAGTTAAGATATTGTTTATGTATATGATATTAGTTTCCGTTGTATTTTACATTCACTGTAAAACACTGCTTTAGTTCTTGTTTCAGTCGCATCACATCACATGACAATCTCACAAAGTCACTTTTAGTTTTTGAAGTATTTTATTGTTTCCCAGATTGCGCTCAACTGTTGAAAATAGATACATTTGGCCGCCGTTTTGCACCTCAATTCCCATCTTTTACATGTATTCGATAACGTCTGGCGCCACTCCAGAAGCGTGCCTGGGTTGGTTTAGAAGCAGAATGGCTAATACTCAAAATGAAATCTAAGTTTTAAAAGATAAATAGTATTCAATACGGCTAGTTCTTTGAATGCAAACTATTTTTGATGTCATCAAATTGAAATAAGGACTTACATCTCATATTAAAATTAGATATTAAGACTTTAGTAGGTAGTACTTAGCATATTCAAAAAAAGAAATTTTCTCAATTTTTAATGTTTACATAATAAATTTTATTCTGTCAATAACAAATGTTTGGTTGGTACATTGTTTTTGATTGAAGGTATTACCTATTATTATATGCAATCTGAGATTATATTTCTACGAATAAGAATTTATGAAATCATTTGAAAAAATAGAGGTTAAAATCAACTTCATACACCTTTGCGTACACAACATACATCTTACTGAAAGAGAGGAACATTTTACACACACACGTTCAGACCATCCTTATTCATATTACATTACAGTCGTTTAGAAGATTGTACGTTGTTATAAACCCTACTTTTTGTTTAGAAATGTACTCGTAGGTGTCAATGTGAATGCAAATGTGTGATCGTAGTAGGTACATAATAGCTGAGTATTCCTGCGCGCAGCCTACCTGCTACTTGAATAAAATATTGTATCTACCTGCTAATTGTCATGTGTACAACATTGTAGGTATTGTACTTGTCAATAAAAATTATGTTATACCTAATCCATGCATTTGTATTTAATGATATAAAATGTAAAATGTATGTTTTATTGTTTAGATACAATATTGGTAATTAATGTTCTTTAGTGTAGGATAAATTTGCATGCCTACTCGTATATAATAATTTTATTAATGATACAAATTTCTATATTTGAATTAATTTATAATAGAACGATTTATATTGTATTTGTATTTTAAATTCAAAATTATTTTGTATGCTAGAAGTAAATGCAAGAAGGGAGGGCGCTGTAAGTTGTAACACAGGCCACTGGCCTCGTTCGGCAACAGATACATAAATAGTGCAACTTTTTCTAGCTACTTAATTGATAGATATGTTTTTCACTGTTGAAATGTTTTTGATGAATAAAGAATTTGATTTGAAATCCTTACAAGTCTAATTTGCTATTGTGAGAATCGGTCATTATGCGATGAAACCCTCTATTCTGCTACAGTTTGCTCACCTTATCCCCTTTTCTGGGCTGCGTCGAACCTGTGTTTCTGTTTCATAAACCTGTCTTATTCAAATTATACGCCGTTCGATGGTATCGACTTGGCTAGCTGGGTGTTTGTAAAACTTTGTCCGGTGTTCATCCAAATATGACTATTAAGTCCAGGGAGTAAGGCTTCAATTTTATAAGCAAGATTACACTTTAGAAAAATTGCTCATACTTTAGCTTATGTTCCAACTATAAATAGACTACACTGGTCAAACGTGGTGTCAGATTTCAGTCAGTTCATCAGATTTCTTGGTTGTTGAACCAGTAATACTACAACTACTGATTCAACAACCAAGACGTAAAATTGCACGACACGGTCCGTTACACGGTAGGTAACAACTTGCAAACCTTATACGCAAATAAATTGCGATTTAAGCTAAATTCCCCTAAAAATCAATCAGAATTAAGATTTATCTTTAACTTTTTTTTAACGCAAATAAGTCCGCATTTGTCTACCTTATATCTAATAGTGCAATGAAGAACGCAAAAGTGAGAGCTCCTCCTGAATTATGAACTCAAAAGATTTATAACGCAATTTCATTGGCAGCTACGACCCACCTATTTCAAAAACTCTTGACACTTACAATTTATCGCGTACCCATAAAATGCCATTACAAAAATCAATAATCTCCCCGGTCGCCACTCGACCGAACATCGCCCCCTTATTAACTTCAACTTTTTACAAAGCCGGAACACTTTAACTTGGATCCATATTCATGAAACGGGGAGATACCTAGTTCCCCTCCACGCTGCGTTTTATTCAATTAATTCCTGATATCGCAGTGTATTCGATCTTAACTGAACCTAGCCAACCTCTCGAGGTTCCCCTTTTAAAAGGATATTCGATGAATATTCCGTAGTGTTCAACGAATAACAAGTTGGAGGCGCATTCTGGGATCTTCGAGTTTTTTCTGTCATTTTCAAATCAAGTTTTTCTAGTTTAGCCTATTTAAACAAATATAAAAGCGCAGGCAATTTAGGATTTTTTGTAAATTGTAAAAGTGTGCTTTAAAAATATGACAATTATCGTTACATTCACAAAATAAAAATAAAATTGATATGCTTTAAATAGTTTTTTTTTTTTTTATACTTACCTACATTTGTTTTTAAGCTAGCACTCGTAACTTTTTATGTGTGCGTCAGCATACAGCTATCTCTATTTTTGTTTTACAGCTGTTAAACAGTCCATCATTTATAACAAGAGATTTAGGTATATGGTAACAAATCTAAAACGCGGCGTATTAAGGCATTTTGGCATGAGGTCACTTGGGAAATCTTGTGCAGTGCAAGTTTTATAGTCATAGGTGGTAGTATCGATTTATCTAAATCTCTTATTGTCAGAAATCTTCAAGGTTGTGTTTTTGTTAGTTTTTATAATGTTTATTCGTTATTTACTATTGCTTTAGTATTTTTGTAAGTATGGAAACTTTAATTTGACAAGTTTTTGTTAGTAGGGTAGTTGCAGCAATCCATTTAAAATCCCAACACTTTTGTCGTATACATACATGTCTTTGAACGTTGACTTACATTTAAATTAAGAAAAAACAATAACATTTTAAACATTAACTAGAATGTTAAAATTTCTTAGTGAATGCAAATGATGTTGCTATCAAAGTTGCAGGTAAATAGAACGCTTGTCTGCTTTGCATAATATTATTCTTAGATGTCATGTTAACCAGAATTTGTTTTAAAAAGTGTAAAATGACTTGTCCTGTATTACGAATTTTAACGACTTATAAACCATTCTTAATATCTCATTTTCAACTATTTATGTTTTATCGTCGCGTAAACCCTAGTGATATGGAATTGCACTATAATCAAAATAGCCAGTAGGACCACAGTTTCAGTTATTCTACTAATTAACGTTACAGCTTTCGGAACATATAAATCCCAATTATTGCTGCTAGCACTCAGCATAAACAACTCACACTCTTCCTTCAAAGCAAAACTACGAGTACAACGCTATATTCGCGACGTAAAAGCGAACTACAAACAGTGTGGCCATAATTAATTTAGCATAATATTACCGCAGAAGCATAAATTATGGTAAATGCAAGCGGAAGCGTCTCCGTCTTCGGTGTTACATTCCCGCTAATTTAATGGCCCGACCAATTATAGTGATAGTGCTCTCGACTCAGCGTGCATCGTGTTTGTGTGGGACAGTGGGGTGGAGACAAAATGTTCCTGCAGCTACATTGTATTTTGTGCCTCTAACTGACTATATAATATGCTACCCTGGTAGTGAATGCCTTAGTTGTGAGTAATACCCGACGGGGTCCATATGCCACTCTTTACCCAAAAATAATATTTACCACCAAACTCTTCTTTTCATTTATTCTGCTTTCATATAGTACATACTATACGGAAGCAAAATAAATGAACTATATGAAAGTTTTCTTTGATGTTACCTACATGTTTTGCAATCATGCAATGAAGCATAACGCAGACGTATCGCAGGCGCTGGTCTACCGAAAGCTTCTTCAACTCATTTGTAAATAACATGAGTAGAACGCCAATAGAGATCGAACTGTAGATATAATCATAAGTGTTATTTGTCCGTCTCCAACGAAAGGAATGATTGTGCTGAACAGTGAGCAACACAGTTGGTCAAGGGCCGTAGTTGGAATTCCGATGGATCATGCATTAAGCATACCTACAAATTGATTTTAAATTGCGACATGATCGCAGATTAAATGCTAAGGGGCCTCCAATAAAAAAAAAAACATGTACCGTTTTTTTATTGAATTCCACAGAAATATGACAACTCTCCTATGGAACAAAAATGGCACTCACAATTTTAGTTTTTTTTTGGAAAGTGACCCTTTCGCATTTAATCAGTGTGTGTTGGTATTACAGGACCGCGAATTGATTCCACGAAATAACGATTGTAAGGCGGGTGTACTACCACTAGACCTCCATAACCATTATAACCATTAATTAATGCAAATAAACATTGAGTTTCCGATATCACCTATTTCATGGTCGGATCAATTATAGTGATTGCTACGGGGTCACGTTTCAGACTTAGCACGTCTGTAGATACGTACTTGTGCGAGTCGAGTAGAGCGTTTGACATCAAATATTAATTGGTAGCGTGATATCCTGTTGTTATTGTAAACTCTTTAGTTAGGTGTATAAATATTTCACACCTGTTAAAAAAATATACATATACCTACTTAGTCATATTTTATTTATAATAAAATAAAATTAAACATGTAGTCAAATTTATTGCAATATATTAATAGCACAAGGTATAACATATCAATTTAGGTAGCTCTGTTTGTCACCCTACGTCATGCAGTGGACTATTAAAAAATCTGGTACAGGTCACAGGTAGCTCTGTCTTTTGCGTTAGTTTAATACGTGTGTTTCAAAAGGCAGCGTTTTCCAGAAGGGGGCGGTTAATTTGCAAGTACTAACAATCCAAGAAGTCATTATACAATTAGGTACAATTTAATTAATTCCATCATCATCCGCAGCCGTCTTTATTCCTATGCTGGGTATAAAACTTTCTATAATGGAGCTTTTTGTCTCAATTCAGTGCTAATCGTGTAAAATTTTACAAAATCGTCGACCCATCTTGCCGTCGGAGGAACTTATGAATAACAATGTGAAGATAAATGTTTGTGTTATAAGCGTACACATAATAAGCTAGTATATTTTCCAACATGCTCTTTTATTATCATAAGTATATCGTATGCATAATATAATAGATCATACTGTTATGCGAGTGGTAATTTATTACAAGTGCGTATGAAGTACCTACGAATAGGGGACAAAATGGGTTACGTTTCCTCAACACGGCATTTATACTCGTAGCTAAGTTATAAGTCAAATCCTTGCATTGTATTATAAGTCAGGGAATTGCTTAGATATATAAATTTATAGAAATAATATTAATAAGGTATTTTATTGGGTAGCTACTGAACTCCAGCGTACAATTTTTTAAGCTACTAGACATAGCTAAGCAATTAAAATAATCGGTATATATACCCGGTAGCAATTGGTATATAACCCGGTACCCGATACATTAATAATAATCGGTATAATCGGTAAATAATCGTTCCTAACCATGGTAACTCTCAACAGAAATACAGTCAGTATTTCAGTTGAGCTGTCACCAATCTAAACACTGACCTCATTGACCGAGCCTTAACTTCGGTGTTCACTATATTACACCTACGCAAGCTATGATATAAACGCTAGGTACATGATTACGTGATCCATTCAACTTTCCTTTAATTTGGTTGGTTATCGAAACAAAAAAAAACTTCGTTGTCTGTAAATTCGGTTTAAGGACGATAATTTTACGTGATAACATCATAAGAAAACATTGTTGAACCAACAATCAAAACATCCAAACGTTTAGGCCAAACGTGCCTTTCTATCGCTTATTCCGCGCTCTCGCTTGCACGCCCGTCTCAGGCGGAACGTGACTCTTTTACTTACGTGCAGCTGGCGTCCATCGGTTTGTAAGCCGTTATCACGTCAATAAAGACGATGACAAAATAATTCGCAACAAAAACGAGACATAATCTGTCACAGAAACAGACAACAAACAAAAGACAACAAAGTAGAGGTCGAAAGTCGAAGAAATCTGCTTAAAGTACACAAAAACGAATACAGTATAATCTGCCAGCAAACTTGATTAATTAGCTCTTTATTAATACAGAATGAAGCGTCGGTATCAGTCTGTTGAAACTGTATTAGGGATACCATCCGTTAAACATATTTGGAGACAGTATTTTAGGTTACATTATATCTTATCGAATGATAAATTCTATGGCATTGGGTTAAAACTATTTTATATCTTATAGGACTTTCCTGTAATGGGCATAAATATTGTATACCTAAGCTATTTGTTGTATTGAGTTGGTTTTTAATTAAAAGTGAAAACTTGTAATTCAGTTTACTTACTCAACATTTTCAGTGTGGTTAAAAAAATTAACTTTAGGTGTGTCATTAAATCATACTTAAAATGATTAAAAGCCGCTTTTGTTACCGATCGCGACTGTGACGGTTTTTCAGTCACGAGACATGGCTGTTTGCGTATTTGACTATTCGCAACGAAACGCCAGTAAAATATGATCAAATAAACACAATGACTTTGAAACTGAATATTGGTACCTTAGTTTTAATTTTCACGTCACACCAGTCTTGATTCGATTGAGCATTTAGGGTTTTCTGCAAATGGACCTAAATCACTGTCGCTGCGTCCACCGCGCCATCGCCTGCGTTATGCGAAGTTAAACGCGCGATTTGCATAGAAATTATACCGTCGGCCCGCGCTGTTCATAGGAAATTTTCCTAATTAAAACGCCTTCGGTGCCCGGATTTCGTTCCAATTAAAAGTTTCCCACCGGTGGCGCCTTGTTTCGGAACCGTCGAGTCGCCGTGTCTCCATTGATAGATTTATTAGGTTACTGAGTGGACTGCGAGGTACCAAAGTTTGGAACTCATTGCCTTTGAATTTTAATTTTGAGACGTCCTTGGCCAGAGTTTTTCTACGGAAACGTTTTGCAATTTAATGGTGCAAACAGATAGTCATGGAATGGTTCAGTTTATATTCATCCATATTACCTAAGTAGTTAGCCCCCTATTTTCAACCATTGGGAAAAATATTTATTATTGTTAATGTTTCAATACGCTACCGATAAAGCATTTTTTTTTAACAAAATCATTGCATTTTTTCTCAAAACAAACGAAGATTACTCAAAATCAAGGGCTATTTATGCCGAAAAAGAATTACAATAAAATCTTACTTACATATTGTTATTATAGACTGTTACCCTTGAGACAAAATTTACCTACTTCACTATAATTGAGCGTAGGTACAAATTATTTACGTTATTATTTTTAAAATTCAATACTTGTTTAAAATTGTTTCAAACAGAATAATTTTAAACCCTACATTTGCCTAGCGTAAACAACAAAATGAGCGATAGATCAACAAATACGAGTACGTAAACAAGTCAAACCTGACGCGAAAGGCACCGCACCGCCGACTCGAAGGCTCCATTCAAATCGAATTTCTCCATCACATGTCAGTGGAATAGCAAACCGAAATTGTTTACGTTACGGAACACATCCGTAAATGAATTACCTTTTAATACTACGATCTACGTTTATTTAGGACAAACAGTCCAGCTACGTAAGTTCCATAACAAGAAAGGGGTCAATCGAGAAATCAACTCGGGTGGACAGGAGCTTTCAGAAAACTGCGTAGGTAACGTCTTCAAGTCTGACATATCTCAGAGGGGTTAGTCCAGGTTTACACGTTAGTTGAAACTACAGCTGTTTCCGTATGGCTCTATATATTTTTGTACAGCGCCTCTGGCGGAAACGAGGAATACACAAACCAAAAAGTATGGAGACACACTCAAACGCGAAAGTTTAAATAAACTACAGAAAACAAAAGGCTCTGTTCTGTAGGTACCTGAAATAAAAAATAAAATATTTTAAAATTATATTTGGCTAGTGTCCCCCATAAATTAGTGATACAACAATTGTTTCCGTATGGCTCTATATATTTTTGTACAGCGCCTCTGGCGGAAACGAGGAATACACAAACCAAAATGTATGGAGACACACGCAAACGCGTAAGTTTAAATAAACTACGGAAAACTAAAGGCTCTGTTCTGTAGGTACCTGAAATAAAAAATAAAATATTTTAAAATTATATTTGGCTAGTGTCCCCCATAAATTAGCGATACAACAATAGAGGTTCGCAAAAAGCCAAACCTAACGCTAAAGGACGCAGAAGAAGGCTCGATTCAAATGGAATTTATATAACACCCATCAATGGAACGGTAAACCGAAACTGTTTACCTTACGGAGCATTCGCGTAAACGAATTATCTCTTGAAACTGATGTGTCTCTCCTACAATGTCAATCAATAGAATCGAATGCGGAAATGAGTTTTGGGTTATTATTTTTGAACTTTATATGGCTCAGACGTATCTTTTAGGACGACTTTCTATTTCTCGAAATTTATTCAAAATTATCCTTTTCACGCAGAAATTTAGTACAGCTAGCTTAGCATACGACCACGAAATAAACTATTTCGAAATGTGTAAGATATTTAATAATCTTCTTCCAACTTTTTTATACAATGATGATGCAAAACCAGGGTTTGGTGTTTCTAAGCAAAAAATGTTAAAATTTCTTTAACATAAACTTTCCAGGCCGCTACAAAATTTTACCAATTAGCTTCGTTTTTTAACTTCATAGATACAATCAAAAATAACCCAGTAAACAGACACAAAAAGCCTAGAGAAAGAAACACTAAATAAGTAGCAACAATAAATAAACACACAACAGGCAAAGCTTTCACATAATCACATATCAGGCTTAACATTACAATATGTTTGGGCCGAGCGGAGCTGACAGAGAAAGTTGGTAAATTATCATCAACCCCTAGTGGTTTCTTCCAAAACTCATCTTACCTACGGAATGGGACTCGAGAGATAACTTACTAAACAATAAATTCATTATAGTGAAGCCGGGGCTGGTTTGGACACTAAAAATGATGCCTGTGGCCATTACGTATGATATTAGGGGATTCTGCGTAAGCCAGCCTGAATTGTGGCATTGACAGGGTTGGAGTGGAACTTTACATGCTTGAAGCTATGAATTATTTTAGTAGAATTTTGCTTGGAACGGCTATGAAAAACATATAAGAATATTATAATACTAGCAGACTTCGTATTTTTTTTATAATATAGCCTATGACACCCGGGGATCGTGTAGCTTCCCAACAGTGAAAGAATTTTTCAAATCGGTTCAGTAGTTTCGGAGCCTATTCAATGCAAACAAACAAAAAATCAAATCTTTCCTCTTTATAATTTTGGTATAGATTTATCCAAAACTCAAAACCAAACTCAAATATCACGCAACATTGGCATTGACTCGAAAGGAAGAAAACCAAAGAATTAAGGAACACAAAAAAATTTAACTTTTCATACACTGTTAAAAATCTAAGCATTCTCCCAATTAATAAACCTCGTTTTTAATCGAAAACCAAGGAAATACAATACTATATACTTTAGCTTTAACTATATAGTACATAGCTACTTAAAACTATTACTATTATTCTATTCTATTAGTACATTAAAAGCAATTGTATCATCCACAAACCCTTGAAGAACTAAAAATAATCCAAACGTTTAAAAACCAAGATGTTTTTAGGATATAAGTGTTGTCATAACTAAAATTAACCATTAATATGGGACTAAAATGGAAATTATAAACCAGCTGTTAAGCAAAATTTTTTCGAACGACGATTCAGTGAAAGCGGTTAAAAGCTTGATCACAAACTAAACGTAGTCTTAAAGCTGAGTACAATGACATTCTATAATTAAGCTCTTTATCTAAAGTTTATAGATATACCGATTCAGTAAATATAAATATAGCTCTAAATATATTATCTACACAACAAAAGTAAATAAAAATTAACATTCATTCGCATTTTAACGACTATAATTTGTTTCAATTAATTCTCCAAAATTTCCCTCGCCCATTTACAAAACAAACTTTTCGGCTATTTTACAATCATTTCAATAATTCACTAAAACTTTTTGCCGGGTCCTAATACCTCTGAAATATTACTTCCTCAAGGGCCGAGCGCCAGAAGCCCTGTTTTTCCCGGACGGCGAAACTTGCAAATTAATATAGATCGATCTAAAACTTTAGCAGAGACAATTGACAAATTACTAAAAAGTTTCCTTTCAACGCTCAATTAAAGCTTGGGCTATGTTCACACGCAATTTTATTTGACTGACGTTTAAATTTTATCAGCTTTTGGTATTTTTTACGAAAGCTGGTGAAAATAAAGTTTTCATACTTTTCATAGTGAATTACAATTTGTTTCATATAATTGTGAATCAAAAATATGTTACGGAAGATTTTTGAGGCTGTATTGCATAAAAATTGCACCGTTCTCCATTAAAGTAATAACTTTACGATCGTTAAGAAAGATAAGGTTGAGCGTTGATCAAACGCAATTCAGCAGAGTTGATACATACTCGGAAATTAAAATAACTCCCACAGATTATTGCGTTGTTTTTATTGTTATGAGCTAGCCGCGATTAGCAAATTGCACGTATTTTAGAAAAAAAAAAAACAAATGCGGCAAAACAAATGTGTCGTAAAAGTACTAAAAAGCTTTGACTGCCTCGATGGCTCAGTGGTTAGTGACCCTGACTCCTTGGTCTAAGGGGCGTGGGTTCGATTCCCACCCAGCGCAAACATTTATGTGACGAACATAGGCGTTTGCTCTGTGTCTGGGTGCTATTTAGGTATTATCAATTTAAGTATGTATTTAAAAATATGTATACGTAGTCATACTACTACACGGGACTTATCGCGCAATAAAACTTGAGATATGAGCTAATTAAGTATCTCTTTTTCTCCTCCCGACGTTTCGACCAAGTTGGATTGGTCGTGGTCACGGGCAGACTAAATGCGACGCCGTATCACTCAAGTTGAAATTGAGTGATACTCATATCTCAAGTTTTATTGCGCGATAAGTCCCGTGTAGTAGTATGATAATGTGTTCAAATCGCGAAAGTTTAAAAATAACACATGTATACGTAGTATTTAAGTCTCTGGCAGCCATATCACAAGCTTAGTTTGGGGTCAGAGACCATGTGTAAGATGTCCCCTAATATTTATAAATACGAGTATTTATTATTTTTATTCATTATTTAATTCTAAAATTACAATTCTTACATTCAGATAGATTCCATATATACCAGTTCAGAAAATTACAAGTTTTAAAAGTTTTAACGTTGATTCCATAACTTCAACAATACATTGGCATCTACATTTATAACCCAGGCTTAATTCAACATTTCAGTATAATTCAATTAGAAATTAATAGTAATCGACACTAAAGGGAATATCGATAAAGTCGTGGAAAGTAAGAGAGAATGAATATGCAATGGCGATGAAAATTGATTATTGAATGGTAATAAGTCTAGGCAGAAGTTTTACTCGATTTGAATTTAATGCCGTCGCTGTGTTAAAGGTTAATTGAGTCTATCAGTACTTAAAAAAATAGGGCAAGATGAGGAAAAATTCGAAAATTAAGAATTTCACTTAGGAAATTTGCCTTGTCTTATCCAATTAGTCAAATTTAGGCGCGCAACAAGACATTTTTTGGTAAATTTACTGACGTCAAGCTCGTAATTTGGACGGAAACCTACTCTTTTATAATGTATATCATTACCATCATTATAATTTTATATATTTCTTTTAAGAGCTCTATTTTTCAACTTTGGGTAGGAACGGAAACAGAACTTTGACAGTGACACTATGGAAACTAACGTGGTTTTCGTACATTTTAATTAAGTAAAACACAGGTGTTACTCACGTTTGATTTTTAGTAGGATACTACTACATAGCACTCATGTGCTATGCGAGACGAGCCCGCGTGCTAGTACTCCGACCTTGAGAAAGATCGCCAAATGCGATCGAAACTATAGTAGTATCCTACTAAAAATCAAACGTGAGTAACACCTGTGTTTTACTTTATTAAAATTGACAGTGACAGTTCGATAACCATTCGCCATATTTGTTTTGTTAGGCTTTATCTATATTAAAGTTCCCTTTTACCATTTCCGCTTTTGTTAGTATATGTTTTTTTGAAAATTCCACGTCGAGTACTAAAGTTCTGCGCGAAATGGATAGTTTTAAATAAACTTTGAGGTAAAAAAAAGTCTTGTGTAGAATCTTGTCTATTCCGTGTGTGACTTATGAAAGCAAGCATTTGTATAAAATCTTGTCAATTCCGCGTGTGACTTATGAAAGCAAGCATTTGTGTAGAATCTTGTCAATTCCGCGTGTGACTTATGAAAGCAAGCATTTGTGTAGAATCTTGTCAATTCCGCGTGTGACTTATGAAAGCAAGCATTTGTGTAGAATCTTGCCTACATCTATGATTGATCACTTTTTTTACAATTTTTTTTTAATAAAACAAGAAATTATTGGATGCGTGACCTGATTTGTCAATATAATTACCAAAACAAGTGATTAAACAGCAATTACTGTACAATAATATAACGTTTACCGCACACTTGCATCACTGAACAACAAACAAATGGGGCGGACTCCACGGGTCATCGCACATTGAAATTCATAATACAATTGAACCTGTGTAATTTAATTATTAGTTCTCGTTTGTGTTTTGTAATTGATTGTGTCAGTATCAGTGTAACTTTCATGTGGTCAATAGAGAGGTACATTGATTTGTACAATTTATGTAATTAATCTTAGGTAGATCATACTGAGGTATAGCAAAATTTTTAATATAAGATAGATAGATAATTATTCTGGTCATTTACCATTTAGCGGGTATAATAGACCGTAAAGTCGGAAATCTTAACATATAACTTGCAAATAGCCATGTAGCAACTTGGGCCGTTCGTATACAAGACAAAATATTAAATACGCTCTCAAACCTCGTTCGAGACTATTTAAATTCGACTGATTAATCAATTAATTATTTTTAGAGGGTTTTCAGCACGGATTCGACTCGAAACAAAGGAATGTTACAGGAATACCGATCATTTGTAGCATCCGAGTTTCCAAACTGCACGGGAAAGGATGACATAATCTCCATACGGATTAAAGAGCCCTGAATTCTGTTATACTTATTATCGAGTATTGAGACAAAACTCCAATTTACCACATGGTCTTGTACACGAACGACCTTCCACTTGTCTTTGTGCCAGTCTACGAATACAGAGCACAAGTAACAGGAATACCGATCAGTTGTACCGTCCAAGTTTCCAGACTGCACGGGTAGGGATGCAGTAATCCTCCATACTTGTTAGCATGCAAATTGGTGCAGCACACCAATTTATAATCTGGTTAATTGGCATTGAAATTAAGTGCTGGAATAATTAGAAAGTTTTTGAGAATGGCGGAAGTTTATACGACTGCGGAACCACTTGGTTCTTTAGTGGTGAATTCTTTACCTTGATTCCACTTCAGTACTTAATGAGAGAATGTTATGTGTTCACAAATGAAGGATAATGTGTAAGGCATTTTTACTGAACGTTTAGAGACGAGTTTTTAACGAGTAGAATATCAAACTGGAAGACGACTAACCCTGAGAATCCAAAAAGTTTTTATACTAAAAAAAAGAGTTTCTTTTTAAAAAAAAATTGGAATTTTGATTTTTCTTGTGATTTTTTTTCGCCGAAAATAGCATAACCGACTTCAAAAATCTATTGGATTTGATTAGTTCGCACAAATCGATGTATCATCGATGTAGTAATTGTCACATTATTGTTAATGGGGCGATTTCTCCCCAAAAAGGGGAAAATTTGCTGTCACTCAATATTTGAACCAATTTCGATATGACATGTGACAAAATTATTTAATATCTAAATCCCAAGACAAAATTGCGAGTATGAACCAAGTCGGTCAAGAGCGAGTCGAGAGAGAGGGTTACGAAGATTCAGCTAAAGAGTCGTGATGCGAGGTCTACTGTTCGAAGAACTACTAGTCATATTTGTTACGAATAATAAAATTTATTTGGAAACTAACGTGGTTTTCACACATTTTAATACTTTATATAACGGGAATGCACTCACGTTTATTTTCATAGTCGATCGCTTTCGGCGATCTTTCTCAAGTTGAGGCAAGTGCTAGCGCGCAAAGCCGTCTCGCAATGCACTGACGTCGATGCCGTCGATGCTGTCAATGCCATCTCGCAGTGCGTTGCGATATTGCAGTCAGAGATTGCAGAGCACTGCAGCAGTCGTACTATGTAGGTAATGGCTATGAAAATAAACGTAAAGTGCAACCCCATTAAATAAAATATGAAAAAGAATAATAAAATCTATGAGAGTAAGAATCTCCAGCGTCCCTAGGCGGTAATTTCCCGGGCAAGCATGGAGAGCAATCAACCCACTCCTTATAACGCCTGGGAAAGTCTTGGAGGAGCCGGGTGGGTTATTGAGGCGCTGTGGCTTGCGACTGATGTTGGCGACCTGTTAGTAAGGAAAAGTAAAATGTTTATTGTAGTTTATAACACAGTGCATAAAAATATAATCTGTTAAAATATCACGGGTACTGTAGGTAGTTGCTAGATACTCTACGAGTAGGTACCTAATCCTACACACTGTAGATATAAACATAATAATTTACTGCGCTAGTTAATGGTTAAGCATTTTAAATGGAAGCTAAATGTAGTCCTTCGGTTCGTAATGTTGAATAGGCATGATGACAAAAAAACTCGGCCAAGTGCGAGTTGGACTCACGCACGAAGAGTTCCGTACCTCTTGCCATTATTAACAGTGAGAAAAAAATAACGTTTGTTGTATGGGAGCCCCCCTTTAATATTTATTTTATTCAGTTTTTAATATTTGGTATTAAAGCGGCAACAGAAATACATTATCTGTGAAAATTTTAGCTGTCTAGCTATCACGGTTCACGAAACTGGAGACAGGCAGACAGACAGACGGACATCGGAGTCTTAGTAATAGGGTCCCGTTTTTACCCTTTGGGTACGGAACCATAAACAATATAATTAGTCCGTCAGATAGATTATTGAAAAATTTTTGACACGAATATTTTCATAAGTCAATTAAACAAAAATTGAAAAAAGTTAAAGTTCCACGTGACGTCACGAGTGTCATACAAATGTATAAACTTTCGTTACCGACGTGACGTCACGACCCCCACTCCCAAACTTTGACAAGATTTATCTTTGCCATTGGTTGTTTTATTGACAAAAGAAAAAATACGTGTCCAATATTTTTTGGTACTCTAACTCACGGACTAATTATAATACTTAATGATTTTTTTTACCCAGTCACCCTTTTCACTGAAAGTCGAATTTGCAAGATGTTGAATTCCCAGAATGTTGAATCCTAATAAGTTGAGTTTGTAAAAACTCGTATACATATTACACGAGATTTGCCAATGAAAAACATTTTGAAATTATTATCACTATAGTAAATTGCGACTATGTAGACAGCGTCTGCTTCAAGTCGCAGCTTACGTAATAACCGGCCGGCGCGCATTCGACTTTTGAAAACCACCGCTAACGAGCCACTTTGTGGCTCTGTGCGGTTCTGAATGAAACACTGGCTGGATGACGAATTGTTTTCTTGTTTTGAATTTGAAAAAGGAAAACGTAAGAATTTTAACTCTGTTAATTTTTAAAATCTGTTGGTAAATAAACGAATTGTATCGAAGTAAGATATAATTAGATATAATTAGATCTAATTTTATTTCATAAAGACAAAATTGATTGCACGAGCTTATAATGATAGAAATTAAAAGTCATAAAGACAAGCAAACTGCTAACCTTAGGGTAGGTGCCATAAGTGCCTAGTACATATGGTTATCAATACTAACAAACCTACATAAAACCTAACCGGAAGTATAATAATTATAAATAGACTTCAAAACACTAACTAAGTATAGCAATATACCTTAAACTTCAGCACTACTCAAGATCAAGCTGTATGTAGTTAACAGCAAGTTTATTTAAGACAAAAAACAAGACACATTTTAGTCTTAAATAACATTAAATATTTTGGGGACATCTTACACACAGCCTCTGACCCCAAACTAAGCATAGCTTGTGATATGACTGCCAGAGACTGATATACTACATATACTTATTTTTAAATGCATACTTATATAAATAGTAACTAAATAACACCCAGACACAGAGCAAACACTTATGTTCATCACATAAATATTTGCCCTGGGTGGGGATCGAACCCACGCCTCTCTGACACAGAAGTTAGGATCACTAACCACTGAGCCACCGAGGCAGTCAGGGAAGGTCATTAGGTCATTATCATAATTTTTAGAATTACCGATACACTACCGTACAAAACAACATTTTAACTTTTTATATGCCATGCACTATTATTTTCATTACCTAGAATATCATGAACTAGTCATATAATAAACCAGACACTCCAAACAGCTCCCAGAGACCAAACAAGCACGGCATCCGACAGAATCCTCCCTGTGTAACTGTCTGCATTACCTACTAACACATATTTCCATTTCAGAAAGGCACCACTGCTGCATTTGCCACACAAAACTGACAAGTGTTAGTAGAAAACTATATAGTTCCTTTATTTAGCCGTTTCTTTACAAATGTCGGTTGCACTGAAATGTGACAGAAGTGGGTCAGATACGACTCGCCACTTATTCCGTATGTATGAAACGGATGCCTGCAGAGGGCGTATTTAAAAGCCAGCATTTGACTGACCGCGCGCCAACAGAATACCAAAGTGAGACGCTGAGGCAAGAACGCACTAGAAATAGGTTTTTTGATTTTTTAGGATTTCGCAAGAGCTACATTTTTTATCTTTGGTGGAAAAAGCTTTACAAATCACAGTTCAAATATTTATTACCAATCTGTACTGCATATTAATATAGGGTATCTATAGACAGTGATTTTTTCCATAGATATAATAAAATATTGAAAAAAAAAAAGTGTAGTAACCAAAAAAGGAATCAATGGTTTACAAGGGTTTTTTTATTTGAAATTTAATATCCTTCCCTATGTTTGTATTGTTTTTAAATATACTTAAATAATAAAGAAGTAAAGTTTGTGAGGTTGTAGGGGGTATTTTCTGGATCTACTCGACCAATTTCGATAATTTTTTTACCAATAGAAAACCACATTATCTGTGAGTGTCATAGGCTATTAGGAAGCACGGGCGAAGCCGCGGGCAAAGGCTAGTCTTAGAATACCTATATGGTTTTAATACAATGGCGTTGCGTGCAGCGAAAACATAACAGCATTACAGATCAGTAAGTCTAGCCTTGGTAGGTATATTCTGGTTAAGTATATTGCTATCCCAACAGTATCCTCAATCACTTACGACCAACATAAATATAACATTATGTTATATTTGAAACAAACTATATTAATTTGTACCTATATTAATTGTTAGTTTGTGAGAATGTAAAAATAAAATAAAATATCGAGTAATGATATGTATGGAAAAGCTCATTATTAAACAAAATTGGCCAACTGAATAGTTTTACTACTCGCTACGTAGATATTTAATGTTTAAAATGAGTCTTAATGCGGTTGTACCCGTAGAGACTTTACGACGACTCAACATGTGCCACTATTCTGTTTTATGTCTGTAATCTTTGAGCATCTGCTATTCAATACAACTTAGCATTATTAACGACGAACGATGCAGTAGACGCGCACTGCGCAAAAATAAAAATTAAAACATAACATAAATTTAATCATTTATTAAACTTTCAAAAATATTTCAAATAAATTCAATTACAGATTTATATGGTATTAATTAAACCCATTCACAAAAAAAAATGTACCTATGTTTTAAAAAAAGTAATGACTAAAGTTCAGTTTATAAGATTGGGACAGACATAAGAATAAAAAAAAAATTAAAAGAAAAAAAATCAATTACATTTCCACCTTTTTTTTTATTTACTAATGCAATCTTATCACTCGTCAAGGTGCATAAATTATGCATCAAAATGAGTTAAAACAGTATAAAGATTCTTTAACAGAACTCCCCGCCGCAGCCCAACAATTTTAATAAGTTTGCGTGCTCGAAATAATTTACACCTACTGCCGAGATTCTCATTTACCATTTTTCTTTGCGTCAGGAACATTCCCTGTAGTAATTCACGTAATTGGGGTAACAAACAGAGGAAAATTTAATGGGCCGAGCATTGCTCAAAGAAAAGTTGCGTGGATTATTTACATTTCCGGTGAGGACAAGTCCTTTGTCACAGTGTAAAAATTTGATAAGCCAGTACAAATGTTTTACAACCTCATAGAGTCAATGGAAATATGCAGAAGGCTAAATTTATCATCCATATTTTCTGCGTTTGAAAAATATGCTGTGGTGGATGTAGAGTACGGGAAGTTATGTTTTCCTACATCTATTTCGGTATTCGTTGAATAAGTTCTAGAAACTGTTCAAACTTTAAACAATTTATAATTATGATGAAGGGTGTCAAATATCAGGTCGGTTTTTTATGCAGCATGTCATAAAAATATTTTATAAGTAATTGTTTCAAATTGTCAACAGAAAATTTTCTCTACAAATTTTGTGGTAAAAAATACGATATTTACATTTACCTATTATAACTTAAAAATGTTTAGTTGAATTGCAAAATAAATGTAAACATACAAAAAAGTCCAACTATGTGATTTATCTTTCAGAGTACTTAAAACATCAGTACTCGTAATACCCAATTTGGTAGACTTTTATTTACCCAGAATTGAATATTTATGAAATATTCTGCGGAGCAACAAGTAAAACAAGAAAATGGTGACATAACTAATTTAAGTATTTCATGTTATTTTTTTAATACTTATAGGTTTGCGTTTGACTACATACTGCCTGATGTTGAGCAGATTCCTCTAACTATTCTACACAAAACATAGTAAATAGATTTACCACACATATTTGACACATAATGTCACATATATACGACACCCATAATATCTACCTATTTGATTTCTTTAGATAACAGTATGGGATTGGATTAGGAACAACTTTCTTTACTGTACCATTTTTACACTATGTACATTCTCATTTTGACCCACGATGTAAAAGTACACATTGTTTTGTTTCTATTTTTAGAAAAAGGTTTTTTTTTTTTATTAAAGTAACAAGGTGGACGGGCACAAATTTTATGACGTTGGTAAAAATGTCGGCCCTGTCCGAAGTTTTTTTGCGTTTTATTATTTTGTGAATATTAAGCACAGGAAATGTTCTTTTCATAAAGTGTGGTCTGATTTGTGTAAGATAATAAACAAGGTAAGAGGTATATTGTCGGTGAGTGATGTAAATACGCAGATGAACATTTAATAAAAACAAAGAAATACCTACTACGCTCTATTTTATCACTACGGCAGATAGCATAAAAAACAGAATAATAAAATGGGATTAGGCAGAACACATCTGTCTAGACAGGATACATTTCTCTACAAATAAACAAATATAGAATATCTATTCTAACAAATAAAACGAAGTACCTTTAGTGAAATATGTTTTTTGGTTTGTTTGCTCTTCAGTCACGCAGCAACAAAGCACTAATAGAAGAATATCGATTTTCATTTTCAAAAGTATAGTATGTATATTATTAACGAAATGTGTACTGAACTCTTCTTCCATTTGGTAATAAAGAGTGTGGTATTTGAAACATTTTGATGCAAGTAAAAGTGCTCTTTATTAATTTAATAGCTGACCAAGTGAACTTCGCAGCAAAATGTTGTATGGGAAAATGAAATTAATGTATTTATTATTTCTCGCAACTATTATAAATTTTCTCACCGTTTAAACCTTCCAGTAACTTTCGAAAATATTTCAAGACTAAAATTAGCCAAATCGGTTCAGCCATTTAAAGATATACTAGCAACCCGCCCCGGCTTCGCACAAGAGTATTATACATATAAACCTTCCTCTTGAATCACTCTATCTATTAAAAAATCGCATCAAAATCCGTTGCGTAGTTTTAAAGATATAAGCATACATGGGGACAGAAAGCGGTAAGCAACTTTGTTTTATATTATAGTGATATATTTATTTAAACTAGTTTTTGAGACTTCCCAGAAGATCCCAATTTTTTTCTGGTCTAAAAGTAGCCTCTCACACTTGCCGGCCTTTGAATTTTATGCACAAAATTAAAGTCAATCCGTTGTTCCTTTGAGAGTAACAAACAAAGCAATAAACACACTTTCAGATTTGTAATATTCGTAAGGAAGTAAAAATTATTTTCTCTCAGAATATTCTCTTATAATATTAAAACTTCTCTATAAAATCTACATTTACTTGTACATAAACTACCATTGTATTTTTTCATACAAAATACAAACACAAAAGTGTTCCGCTAACAACGTAATTTAATTTGAATAAGGAAACAGTCAACACCGTCTCAATAGACCTAATATAAGGACAGACAGACATAAACTCCTTCAGCTCTTTTGTGCAAGTCTCATCTATTTATGTTCATTTTCTTCTAAATTCCAGCGCGTACTGGCAGTCAAAAGAAAACTTGAGGGAAATAACAAGACTGGTGAAGAGCGAGACGTGGTTTTGAACCGAGTGTTCCGAATTAATAGTATTTAAAGTACTGGATTCATTCATGCAACCCGTACAAATACTTCGTTATAAACAAATTTTACTACAAGACTAACGCTGAAATTCAATAAATATCCGTAATTCTTCACTAAAAGTTCACCAACGCTTGATAAAATATTTCGATCACTTGATTTTATTTTAGTTTCATGAATGTTATTAAAGTAAAAATAACATAATTTATAAATAAATAATTAGTAAAAGTAATATCCTAGAGATATAGAGATATTTATCGTATAGAAAAAAACACTGTAATTTGTTTCTACGTAATGTGTACTTCAGAGAAAATAATTTTTAATTACTGAGTTTTAATAATAATATACCTCGTTATGTTCTCTCATCGAACAGCACCACCTCTAGTACTCTAAGCGATGTAATTCAATGTATGTTCCCACGTAACTTAATACTAGAGATAAGCGGCCGGTTCGCAGAAACAAACCGAGCACTGGTCTTATCAGTAGAGCTGACTATGCGTCTGCGAATAAGACCACCTAGATGCCTAAGTTATCTTGTAAGATGTATCAGTGTATTTTATTCATTAATTATAGTGCCTTCGCATCGGCAACATCTTAGTTTTATTTCTAGTTTTTAAGAAACATTCTCTCGCGCTTCCGAAAGTTAACTGGCGCAGCCGGTAGGATAGTCGGCTGCTGCCAGCGCGAAAAGTTCGCTCTTAAATTCGGTGAATTTCCCCCGCGTTGTGCAGTATTAAGTAAACGGTGTTAATACTGAATTCAGTTGTATCCGTTCCGGCTATCCACACGAACCAAACAAATAAGTTATCTACGGGCGCAGAAAATGCAGGTCGGTTGGTGAGTAAGCCTTTTTCGCCTTCCTTAACCTTCCACCCCCATTTTCCTCGAATATTGTAAATTTTGACCTTGGTCATCGGTCAGATTTGCTTGTGTTAATTGTATAATTAGACAATTTGGTCTCAAATCGATCGAATTATGTTAATTAAGGATATTTAGGTAATAATAGTAATAGTATCGGAAAATTTAATTTCAAATCGATTGAATTGTTTTAATTAAGGACATTTAATAAAAGTAAGTAATAGTATCGGAACATTTAATCTCAAATCGATTGAATTGTTTTAATTAAGGATATTTAATAAAAGTAAGTAAAAGTATAGGAACATTTAGTCTCAAATCGATTAAATTGTTTTGATTAAGATATTTAATAAAAGTAAGTAATAGTATAGGAACATTTAATCTCAAATCGATTGAATTGTTTTAATTAAGGATATTTAATAAAAGTAAGTAATAGTATCGGAACTTTTAGTCTCAAATCGATTAAATTGTGTTAGTTAAGGATAGATATTTAATAATAGTAGCAGTATTAGATAATTTTGTCTCAAATCGATAAAATTTTGCTAATTAAGGATATAACATTTAATATTAAGTAATAGTGTCGGTATAAACTCTACCGAGACTCTAAATTAGGTTTGAATTATTTTGTTTTAGTTATATTAAAATAAAATTAATTAGAAATGGCGCAAGAACATAGAGCTGCTACTCTTGCACAAACGGGAATCCTAAAAAAGGATGCTCTGAAACTTCTGCTGGAAGAAGTAAACTTCAAGGAACAAGGAACAGGGATGAAGTCAAATTTACAAAGATCTCAGTTTTCAATGCCTAGTAGCCAGAATACCATGAGATCCGCGATTTCCGCGCCTCAATTCCAGTTCGGTATACCTGGGAACCAACATTTAAATAGACCACTGGTTCCAAGGTTCGTACAGCTTCAATTTGACTACCGCCCGCAGCTAGGCTCCGCACCTCAGTTTGGTAAATTAGGCCCACAATCAAGACCGCAGCAAGGGTTCAGACCCCGATTAGGGACGTCCCCTCAGCTAGGTTATAGGCCACCCCAATTTGGGTACAAACCACCCCAATTCGGGTACAAGCCACCTCAATTTGGGTACAAACCACCCCAATTCGGGTACAAGCCACCCTATGAACAACCTCAACAAGTTAACCCGCCACACTTGCAATCCGGCGACGTATCCTTAAGGACCGCCCGTTCTATTGGATTTAAGCTTAACGAGATAACCGGTGACGACGATGAACAAAATTTTTACCCTGATGATACTTACCCTTATACTCACAAAAACGACATGTACGGACTATACAAATATGACCATTCAAACGACTTCGAATACAAGTACCCCACTAAGCATGACACTTGCAATAAGTTGTAGTAAATTTGTATATGGCACATTTGTGAATTTCAAACATCATCTTGCAGGAACATGTCACTTACATAGATCTTATTGTTATGTTGAAACTTATTAAAAATTATTTTATTATGTTACTGTTATATTTCGCATGAAAGATTACGTTTCAACTTTGCAGGGATATAGCCTCCCAAACATACCTAAATGTAAGTAATTAACATTGTTGCAAAAATGTGATTGGGAAGTTACAAAATAAAACGTTGCTGCAATGTAATTTTACTAACTTCACTGTCTGGCATTGCCTGTACTTTACAAATGAAAGTTTCTGAAATGTTATTATATAACATTGTGATTTGTGACAATAGGTCTATTGTTATATTTTTATCAACTTTCCTACAACATTACGAATTGTTCTTTTTATTTACCTAACATATGTAAGTAATGTGGCTGGAACTTAATTTTCGAAAGTTATCAAATGTTACTGTAGAGTTTCTTACTTAACATTGAAAAACTAGATGGCATTGGCATCGCACATTGAAATTCTGCATCGCGATGGCGTTGTGTTTGCAGAAATTGGTATTCCCATTTGTAAATTTGATTATAACATTCCTTACAGCGGAAAGAGGAAAAGTCTCACACACACCTGCCTCTAGGACATGTACTTAAAACTATAGCCTCAACAAAATTTAGAAAAACAAATTATTTTTTAGAAACTGAAAACCTAGAAATGTAACTTTGCGACAACTAAATAAATGCTAGCAATTCAAAACTAAATAAATGCAAGTCAAGTACAAGTTTCATTTGTAATATTTTGTAACCTTTTAGCAAGATAGATGAAACAAGTTACTATTACCTTTCAAATTTAAAGTTGTGGAAATGTTAAACGTTATACTTGCGGAAAGTTAACTTTACAACTTTCCGATATATTTCATGTGTAATGTTACTGGAACTTTACGTTTTAAAGTTTTAAAAAGTTTAGGAGATCAGCTCTGGGCAAGTTTTATCTACAGCGTGGCCGTTAGGGCTTCGTTTCAAGCTCTCTGTAAGTTTGCATGAACGTTGCAACCATATCTTTGTAAGTTACAGGCTCGTTAATGTTACTTTCAGTAATGTTATTGCAACTTTTGCTTGCTTAACGGGACCCTTAAAGAGACTGTAATCCGAGAAAATAATTTAGGGATATCATCTTATGCGTTAGAACTATATAATCTATTCATAAGTAGTTTTAGGACTATATTCATTAGATTAAGTGAAATCGAAACCGCTCTAGCTCTAAGCAAGAGCTCCATACTATACCAGTCTATAATTAATTCCACCGAACTGCTATACCATTTGAACTTGATGGCAGAATCTAGAAACCTGGTTTATGTACCCAATGAATTTAATTTAATTAAGATTAAGGAAACTATTGATGTTAAATCTTTTATCAAAAAGGACCAAATTACCTTTATATTGGAAATCCCTCTGACCGATAATGTTACGTATAACTATTTTAAATTGTACACATTACCCATCCTCCTCAAACCTGAAAACCTAACCGTTGCCATATTTCCTAAGTACCCATTCCTATTGGCGAAAGGGCTGAAGTATCAGCCGATCGTAAAGCCGTGCCGCTCACTCGCTGTTGGAGACGAGTTTCTCTACGACGATGACAACCGCGCCCCATACAGCGGACCCTCATGCGAGGAAAAACTAATGAGGTACGAGGACGTCACTGGTATCTGCAAGCAACACCCCATTCACGTCGAGGACGTGAAGCTGCAGAAAATAGATAGAAACAACTGGATACTATACACCAGATCGGAAATAACCCTCACAGAGACCTGCGGCGAAGAGGCTTCGAAGCAGCAGATATGCGGAACGCACGTTGTGACGCTGAATAGGCCCTGTGATGTCACTGTCAACGGGACGACCATCCGGTACCACCGCCTTTGCACCGAAGCGGACCCAGGGACCCCACTACCCATCATCAACCTTCCGAAATTACGCGCAACCGAGAACCTATCCAGTGCACATGCACTCAACATGCGAGAGATTGCACTGGACGAAGTTAAATACATGGCCTTTGCTTTGAAGAACAGTGAAGTTTTCGGTGATAACAGAGAAAAAGACTCTACAATTAGTATCATAGCATTAGGATTAGTAGTATTAAGTATAGTTTTGATTATTTTTTATGTTTCGTACACCAAAATTAATCCTTTTATTCAAAATTATCGGAATCCCTCTAAAATCGAGTGCTCCAATAATTTTTCGCTTAGGGAGGGAGACGTTATGTTCTCTCATCGAACAGCACCACCTCTAGTACTCTAAGCGATGTAATTCGATGTATGTTCCGACGTAACTTAATACTAGAGATAAGCGGCCGGTTCGCAGAAACAAACCGAGCACTGGTCTTATCAGTAGAGCTGACTATGCGTCTGCGAATAAGACCACCTAGATGCCTAAGTTATCTTGTAAGATGTATCAGTGTATTTTATTCATTAATTATAGTGCCTTCGCATCGGCAACATCTTAGTTTTATTTCTAGTTTTTAAGAAACATTCTCTCGCGCTTCCGAAAGTTAACTACCTTATATGGTCGACATTTGTCGGGCATGCCACCGTCCCGGAGAGTCACTCAGGAATATTACTTCCGGTTGTTCTCATCTTGCCAACGGCGAGTACTTGCACAGGCATAACCAAGTGGCCAGGATCATCCATCAGCAACTTGCTTTTCGATATGGCCTTGTCGAGTCTGAGGTGCCGTACGATAAGTACACACCGGCGCCAGTTCTCGAGAATCGTGCGTTGCTCTACTGGGACCGCTCTATCATCACGGACAGGACTATTGTCGCCAATAGGCCTGATATCGTGGTGGTCGACCGGTCCCAGCCCTGGGCAGTGCTCGTCAAAGTCACCATACCACATGACAAAAACCTCGTTATGGCCGAGAAGGACAAGCTCAGCAAGTATCTTGACTTGGCTCACAAGGTTACCGCCATGTGGGATGTGGACTCGACGATCATTGTCCCGATAGTCGTTTCGGTAAACGGCTTGATTGCGAAGAATCTCGACCACCGCCTTAAGAAGCTCTCGCTAGACGGTTGGGTCAAGGGTCAAATACAGAAGGCAGTAATCCTGGACACGGCGCGCATTGTTAAAAGATTCCTCTCGCTGTAGCCCCAACCACTGGTAGCTTGAGCCATGCTCCGCTGCCGGCGGCACCCTAGTTTTTAAGTTTTTTTATAAAATAAATATTTTTTATGTTTGCATATTGTAAAAAACTCTAAAATTAAGATGATAAATAAATACCTAAATATACCTTAGGTACATCAAATATCATGGGCACATATGCACTGTATTAGCAGCAAAAATGTGCAATTATGATTTATAACAAACACGATAAAATTGTAAGTTGATTACGAACTCTACATTAAATGAAACTGATCAACTCAATCATCAAACAAATCAACTGATCACTGATCTGGTGCGTTCTAAACAAATCTATCTGTTAACCTAGGACTATACTTTACTATAACTTACCTATGTACCTCTACAAAAGAAATTCTAGTGCGCACGGAACCCTGAGTGAAAAAAGAGTGTAGAGGTATTCATGAAAATACAACGTTCTTGGAGGCGGCGGGTCATATCGTTTCAAAGTCTGGAGAGAGCGGGACAAATTAAAGAGAAGTCCTTTTGTAGGATGACCACAAAATTTGTTTACCTTATTATTATTTCTATCGCCATATTATACCAAAGAAGGTTTTTTTTTGCATTGTTACGCGACGACGTGAAGTTTTGATGTGTGTTGGCATCCGATGTATACCTAATTGTTACTCTTTTTCTTTTCATCTTCAAGAATTTAAGAAAATACCGTCGTCTGCAATATTTTTTCACAATATTAGTAAAATTATGAATATAATTCAAATATTCACTAATACGAATAAATGGTATGTATCTTTTATGTCTGCGTGTTTTTAAATCGATCATAATACCGTTTATTATCAGGCGAGTTAGTTACTCGTACCAAGCGCAGACTTCTTTGCGATTAAAAAAAAAGTTGCTATCAAATCATCCATGTCTTTTGATGCGATAAAGTCTTATTCATCGATGAAAGCCGGCTGCACACACAAAAAACTGTCACGTTCCGCCTGAACCGAGAGTGCAAGCGAGAGCGTATAACAAGCGATAAAGAGGCAAAATCTTCTTAAGCGTTTAAATTATTTCAGTTGTTAAATGTTTTCTTGTGAACTTATTACGTAAAATCGAATTTACAGACGACCAATTTCTTTTGTTAGATTTTCTAGTTTTCAGAGTCATAGTCACCCTGCAAGCTCGCGGTTGCTGCAAGGACGTCGCATTCATCCAAGAGACTCTACTTCCCATTCATTGTGATGATTGCTGCCGCCCTCATTACTATACATACTACTCTAATGGTAGGTAGAGCACTCCACGCCACTGTATGGGATTGTGAATCTGAGAAATGCCAAAATAGGAGAGATTCGTGAAATTTTGAATGACAACATTTTCTTGAGTTCTCATAGCTTCATAATAGGTCGCAAGCCCAGCGTTTCAATTGTAATTACGTCTCGTATTTTTTGATAATGTTATGTTATTTCTCTACAGGCTACTTTAGTAGTAGGTAGAGCATTCCACGTCACGGTATGGAATTGTGAATCTAAACACTCCAGAAATGGAAGATTTGTGAAAATTTGAATGACAACATTTACTCGAGTTCTCATAGCTCTTATCGCATAAGTAACTGTTTAATAGTATTATGTTCAGGTCCAAAAAAACCGGGTAAGTGCGAGTCAGGCTCGCACACCGAGGGTTCCGTACAAATCCTGGAACTTTCACAAAATTGTAAAAGTGTTGAAATCTGTATACCTAGGAGAAATAAATAATCATCGAAAAAAGTTTATTTTTTATTTTTCTCGTCATACATCAAAAATTACACATGGCAAACATGTTTTAGCATATTGTGCTAATGAAGCTCTTTTATTTATTCAAAGTGAGTAAATCGCATCATGTGGGGTATCCACATGATACTATTTACTCACTATGAATTTGGAGCCTACATTTTTTGTATTATTGATTTTTTTGTGATTTAAGTAAAAATGTGAAGTTTTTAGATTTATTCCTATAAGTGTACTATAGGACAATGCTTTTTGCTAAATTTATTTAGTTCTATGTTAACTAGAAGTACTCTGTAGGTCTTGATTCTCTTCCGAGTGTCAAAATATGCAGTTTTTACGACATAAACGAATCTGACTTTTTTCTTTGGTAACTGAGAAGTTTGATTTTTTCACATCTGTAAGAGACCATAGATATATTATATGTATGTGGTTTAAATTTCAACTCGTTAACTTGACTTGTTCGTCTTGACATACGGACAGACGGACAACAAAGCGATCCTATAAGGGTTCCGTTTTTTCCTTTTGAGGTGCGGAACCCTAATTAATCGTGGTTGTTAGTCTCGCTAAATCTCAAGAACGGCTGGACGGTGAAAAAAAAATTAGGAGTAAAATAGTAAAAACGTGAATTTAATTTTCCTATGCAAAATGTTCCTGTGTGTAAAAGTTGTCATTGACAGTTGGTAGATGGTAAGATGAAGTTCACCGGGTCAGATAGTGTTCAGATAAAATTATGATAGATTAGAAACCAATTGACATTTACTTCAGGGTTAAAGTTAAAATAAAATAAAGCTGTTGAATACATTTGGTCACATATCGATGACTGGAGTGGAATATTTCTACTACTTTAGTATTATTGTAAATCTCTGTTCTGTAAAAAATGGAAAAAAAAAAAAATCGGCCAAGTACGAGTCGGACTCGCGCACGGAGGATTCCGTACTGTATGGGAGCCCACCTTAAATGTTTTTTTTTAAATTTTAATATTTATTATTGAAGTGAATATAAAACTACCTGTTACCATTATTAATATAGAGCGAAAAACGTCTGAAAAATCAGGTTTGTTGTATAGGAGCCCCCCTTAAATATTTATTTAATTTTCTTTTTAGTATTTGTTGTTATAGCGGCAACAGAAATACATCATCCGTGAAAATTTCAGCTGCCTAGCTATCATGGTTCATGAGATACAGCACGGTGACAGACAGACAGACAGGCAGACAGACAGACGGACATCGAAGTCTTAGTAATAGGGTCCCGTTTTTCCCTTAGGGTACGGAACCCTAAAAAAGTTGTAATAACCTCAAAAACGGTCGGAAACTCAGCGTCTCCATCGTAGTTTTGGCAGCGTGAATTTATAATTAGTTTCTGTATAAGCTTTTACGTAAGGGTCTTGCAGCTAAAAACATATTTTACTATATTGTCGAAGGTCAATGGACTATTTGTATTTGACAACTGATAGCTATAGTAAAAAATGAAAGGTCCGCCGCGTAATAAAAAAAGTAGTTTTCAGCAATAAACGAGTCAATAAGTGTTAAATTATATGCAAAATGATAACTTGTGTTTGTATACTTGTTGTTGCTGCTCAGCTATGTATAGATATATTGGTTTGGTTCCGACTCAAATATCTATGTAGCTCGCCTAAATAAATAAATACGAAAATTCCTGTCTTACTTGACTCAAACGAATAAGGTAAAATCTGTACCTTTGAAAAAAAAACTATGTATTTACTCACAAAAAAGACAAGAACACACTAGGAGCAGTTAAGCGTACGATTCCCTTTTGACGTCACACGACGCAACCTTTATTTGCGCCGGGTTCATATTTTCCCTGTTTAAAGACGTACCGGCGGGCGGCGCCCTTTGATGTATGGAATCAGGTGCCCTTACGGAAAAAATGCCATGGAATGTGAGAGCAATTTGAGTGAAAAGAAGAAAATAGACATCCGCCATTATGGGAAGAGCGGAAGTGAAGGGATCGCTTGGAGTATGATTATGCTTTGTGTTTTGTGCCCGGTGATAGGGAGCAAAAATAATGGTGTTGAGTTAGAGCGCGACAGTCGGATGAATTACATTTTTTTTGGATTTTTAGTATTGTACTGTCTTGGCCAAGAATTTGGGTGCTCTTTTCTATTCAAGATATTCTTGACTACTGACTCCCGTAATAGGGTATTGCAAGATTGATCTGTGACTTTTTATTGGTCGTCAATGCACTTTATTCTTATATTGATATTCAAATCAAATGTCGCAAACAATATTGTTTTTGTTTGAAGCCTGATACAATCTGAATGATATTGAGCAATGTTTCATCCAAATATATTATTATCTAAACCTAATAACTCTTGCAGATAGGCAGTCTGATACCGCATCAACGACGACGGTTCTGTCAGTTGCGCTCGCCGGGAAAACCTTGGAGGAAGTCTTGTACTTGTCCCACATGTGATTGAGATCTGGAATATTTACATTTCGTTTTCACTCTTGCACAAGCGACAGCCCTTGTAGCACTCGTGGAAACCGTAGCAGTTGTAGAAGCCGTAGCACTCGTAAATATTGTAGCACTCGTAGAAAAAGTCACAATAGTGGCTTTCGTAGCACAGACTCGCTACGTCAAAATGTTAGGTGCTATTGCAAGCCATCTAAATGTAGTCGAAAGCAGCGGTGAAGGAATTTTTATTATTTTATTTTTCTTTGGGATGGCTCGGCTAAGTATCAGCTCGAGGCCTTGGAATCGGTGGACCGGCGTGCTGTTCGGCTTATAGGTGATGAAAAGTTAGTTTCAAAAAAACTTCATAGCCTGGAGCACCGCCGTAGGGTTCCGAGTCTGTCCATTTTTTATAGGATCCATTTTGGAGAGTGTGCATCTGAGCTGCACGACCTTATCCTACAATCCCCTTTTTACTACAGGACAAGTAGGAGGACGCCACATTACCACCCCTACATTGTCGATTTTCCTTCGATACGTACGAAGCTGACTCAACATTTCTGATTCGTACCGCCAAGGAATGGAACCGTCTTCCTACTTTCCTGTTTCCTAAGAGATATAATCTAAAGCTTTTCAAGGTCAGAGTGAATAGGTATCTTCTAGGTCTGCGTGCTTCATCTTCGACCACAACGTCGCTTACCATCAGACGAGTTGGTGGTCAAACGCGGACTTATTTGCGATAAAGAAAAAAAAAATGAAAAAAATTGCCATCATCATAATAATCTGCTGCCTTTTTCCAACTTCTGGGTATATCTCTTTTTTAGTAGTACCATCTGGCATGCCTACTTATCTTATTAATGACGAGGCATAAAAATGATTAGCCGTAGTTGAATTATAGCAACATTTTGCGAGAGCCCAATGTGAGTTGGACTGGTGACTAGTGTGTTAAAACATAAATGGTTAAAAATAATAATTATTATAAGTAGTCCGTTACGTACTCGTAACGTTACGCGGAATTTTAACGGGCTTTATCTTTATAAATTTTTGTTTGATAATCTTTCTGAGAGATTTATTGTATTTTTAGTCATCTAGCTTATTATATCAACATGTTGCGAGAGCCCAGTCTGAGTTACTGACTTGTGTTATAACTGTGTATGTTCCATTACAGTGACATTCTGTATACGGTACAGCAGCCCTGCTGGCCTAATTTGAAGATGTGCCCACAATCCCACAGAGGCTCGCCCGAGCTCCGACCATTTGTTCCTCGTTAGCCTTGCCCGCTGGTTATTATGAATACATTGTTACAAATGCTTGCAAGGAACATGATTGCTTACTTTGTATTAATGAATGAAAATTAAATCATACTTGCAATTTGAACCAATCATTATTATATGACTTATATAGGACTTATCGCGCACTAAAACAACGAGATAAATAAATATCTCATCATCCCGACGTTTCAACCGCGCCCTTAAAAGGTTTTGCGATTAATACCTATGACCCTGTGTATATACCTACACGACATAGTATTATTAATAAATAATCTTCAACTTTCAACCGAATTTATCCGTAACCTAAACCTCAAGTCTTTGTCATTTAATCATGAATACAAAAACATGCCGAAACGCTCTCGGCAAGACCGCAACAAGGCACCGTAACTAAGGCAAAGACACCCGCGCGACCGCGGTCCTAATTCGAAGATGGCCACACAATACCAAAGGGATTCGGGTCTCAGTTGGACTCAGTGCCGGATGTCTCTTGGTAGTGTTCTGAGACTGCGCTAGGTAGTGAGTGAGCTAGAATATGCCTATTGGAAAGTAGCATTCAAAAGTGCTATTAAATACACAACAAGTTTCCATAACCATACAAAACTATTAATCTATATTCGGTAAACATTGCGAAACCATTTAGTATGAGACCGCAGTCTAATTAAGCTCCACATGACACTATTTAACAGCGTGTTATGTCCTAGTGGGACCTTGGAAAATGGGTCTAGGTCGCATTTCCTGGTTGAAGTTATACTGTGGTCTCTGTGTATTATTTGATCTATCGAAATTAAACTGAAAAGGTTTAGCTGGTGCTTGCACGTTGTTGGACATAGGCTTCTTCAATACTGTGCTTTTCTGCATGTATAAGATATTTAGTTCTTCTCGTACATATACAAGGGCTGTCTCTAAGTTAGGTGGTCTCATGCATCTGATGCGAGATCCAAGAGGCTCTTCAAGGCCCTTTAAAAAGGTTTTCAAGGCTAAATTTTTGTACAGAATTCTTTTAGATTCTACAGTAGTTGCTACGGTGTCGTGAAGTTCTACATATGTGATAATATAACTGAGCAAATTCATAACCTTCTCGTAGAAAATATGTGGCGTGTCTGTCCCTTGAGATAGGTGGGATAAATCTATATATAACGAGGTCTCATCTCTGTGGTCCGAAAAACTATTAATAAGGGTGGTACGGATCCCGTTCCAGTCTGTGGGAACCCCGTTTGTAGCCAGCATACGAGCCGCTGGGCCCGTAATTTTGTTGAGAATTCCATTGATTAATGCAGCATTTGTTAACTCGTTACCAGGTGCTGGGTTAACATACTCTAAGACAAGCTTATCACAAAGTGATAAAAATCTAATTAACGAATTTGGCGTGCCGTCAAAGTCGGGAACTAACTTAAGAGTTCTAATAATACAATGTATTTTCCTATCGGTATCCATAATGTCTAGTTCAGATTCTTCCTCTATACCTAGATTACGTAAAGCGTCCCTCTGCGCGATGCGGGAGGACGTTCTTTGGGAAATGATTTCCCTATTAAATCGTGGGTGAAAAATTTTGGATGGGTACTGGAGACACAGTAAGGAAGTACAGCTAGTATAGTAGCTACAATCCTCAGAAATATGTGCAACTCACAGTAACATCATTGCGGCGGCGGTGCGGTGAGTCATCGATGTTCGGATGTCGCAACGGTGGCGCGATGTTCTGCTCCCAGGTGATCCTCAGGCTGACCTCGGTTCGTTTAAAATCGTAGAAACGACGTAAAAGTCTATCAGCACGCACTGTTTCACGATGAAAGTCTATTCGTGCGCACTGATTCTACGATCTTACCGTCTGCGCCAGTTATGAGCGACAGCCGGTGGATCACAAAAAAAACAAAATTACCACGATTATAATTATTTTTATTAATCTTACTTTACAATAAAGTATTGGCTTAATATTACGAGTGTCCTAACGACCCGAATTTTGGAAGACGAAAGGTGGCGCGCGGAGTCCGTCGAAGCGTTTTATGCACGTTGAAAGATTGCGAAACCGATGGTGGCGAGATGATTCAGTGTAGGGGTGTCTCAGGACATAACAAGCGGGTCACTAAATATATGAATACGAAAACATGCCAAAAAGCTCTCAAAAAGACCGCAACCGGAAGATGGTAACCGTAACTAAGGCAAAAACACCCGCACTCATTCGAAAATGGCCACACAATACAACAAGACAAGACTCTTGCATGGACGCAGTGCAGGATATTTCTTGATAATGTTATTGTTCGTGACTGGGCTACGTGGTGATTGAGGTGGGTTAGGCGTATTAGGAAGTAACATTCAATAGTGCTACTAAATACACACTATAATTTCCATAACCAAACAAAACTATTATTTTAGATTCGGCAAACATTGCTAAACAACTTAGTATGAGACCTTAGTCTACCTTAGCTTTAAATTTACAGCCTTTGTCCGCAACGCACTTTAAATATGAATACAAAACATGCCGAAAAGCTTTCGAAATGACCGCTATATGGTATCCGTAACTAAGGCAAAGACACCCGCGCGACCGCCGTTCTAATTCGAAGATGGCCACACAATCCCAAAGGGACACGAGTCTCGCTTGGACGCAGTGCCGGGTGTTTGTTGGTAATTTTCGGAGACTGGGCTAGGTGGTGAGTGAGCTAGAATAGGCTTATTGGGAAGTAGTATTTAATTTTGCTACTAAAAATATGCCACTGTTGGCATAACCGTAAAAATATCTTATTCTAGATTTGACAAACATTGCTAAACGACATAGTATGTGACCTCAGTCTAATTTAGCTCCAGACGTATAGTTTTTTTTTTGTCCGCGGGGCATATTAAATATGAATACAAAAACATGTTATAAAGCTCTCAAAAAACCGTAACATGGCACCGTAACTAAGTCGAACATGGCCACACAATCTCAAAGGGACGCGATCGCGCTTGAATGCAGTGCCG
The DNA here is from genome assembly GCA_964007245.1 of Hypomecis atomaria. Classification (NCBI taxonomy): domain Eukaryota; kingdom Metazoa; phylum Arthropoda; class Insecta; order Lepidoptera; family Geometridae; genus Hypomecis; species Hypomecis atomaria. Next base: position 9,687,409 of record OZ023287.1, on the reverse strand, counting down.
ACTCGCTATTGGTTATAATCGGGGAATGGGTTAAATGATGAATGAGGTTGGACAAACCTATTGGGAAGTCGGTACGTTATTGTAGGTAACCATAAATAATATAGTTTGTATGGGAGACTAATGTCTAACATGTGTATTAATTGAAAATGTTAAAATCTTGACCATTCGAACAACAAAAACGAAATCCCCATGCATCCACAAAACGCTGAAAGTTCTTTTTCCGTAGAAGAAATACGGCGAATGATAAATGTTTTAACTGTTTAACTGTAAAGATATCATTTAACAGCCCCATTGTAAAAGTTAGTAATACGAGTGAGTACTTTTTTTATTAATATCAATTAGTTACAGGTCATATAAATATTATAATATTTCACTCAACAAAATAAATTACTTCAGAATAAATACAATCAATAACTTATCTCAGTTAAGTTATTCAATCAAATCAATAAGAAAAAACAAATCATTACAATAATTACTTACATATCTCAATTTAAATTGTATTATTATAGCTTAGAACTATCCGTAAATGCTGCAACATTAATTTGAAAAAAATATTCAACGTTTAGTTTATTAATACTCAATTGAAAATAAGGGAACTTGAGTACTGCAATAGTTGTGTAGAGCGCGTTTCTGTTCTCTTGTCCGTAGCCCGGTCATTTGTTGCTCGTTAGCCTCCTCCGGCCACTAAATATTATGAATAATTGATGTAACAGCCGCAGGCCCGGTAATTATCCCTAGCTTTTGCTACGTTTTTAAGTAGGCCACCCGTAGGCCACCGTAGGCTACAGCAGGCCACTGGAAGAGGCCACCAGCTGAGTGAATTGGGGAGCGCGTGAATAATTTACAATGCTTTGTGATTTAGATGCAATTATGTGGGAGGAAGGTTTGTAGGTGGCTATATTTTATGTAATGAAGGTTCTTAAGTTCTTTAGTTTTTAAGGTAGCAGGGCAGCTTGCAGGCTATTTGTTTTTACATTATTTCTTTTGTTAACAGTCACTCTATGTGACGTTCGACTTTTGCAAATTAGACTGTTTCAGGGTGAGAAAAAAATCTGTTCGTTTTCAGAATTATTATTTTATGGGAGGCGCAATATATTTGAACCGCAAAAATATCTGCATAAGTTAACTAAATGGGCAGTGATGTTTAATTTGCACGAATCAATGCAGGCGAAAACTAAGACTTGTGTAAGCAATTCTTTCTGAACCGTTCACCCTGTTTCTATAACTCTAGCATAAAATCAAACAGCGGCAAACTAACCAAGTGTCAAAACTAAACCGGGAACGTGTCAATTTGAAACGAAAACAATTACGCGAGCTACGGGTCCGATTTACATAGGGGACGGTTTCCCTTGCGCCCCGGGCGAGGGGACATCCGATTAAAATCCCGAAAATACGCGTCAACGTGTTGACGTTTTGATGAGCACGAATAAATCGACGGTTACAAAGGAAAATGTTCTAGTTAAATTTTGTTGTTTTTTTGTGGTAGCCCCAGAAAACAAGATTTAAATATTTATTTTTCGAAATACATTTATTATTTCGTTTTAAAATAATTCAATTCACCTATAGGACGGGCTTCCTTACGCCCAGGACGAAAGGACGCCTGATTAAAATCCCAACAATACGCATGAGGTGTTGACGTTTCATGAGCACAAATCAATCGTCGCCTATGAAGGAAAATGTCCTAGTTAATTTTATTTTGTATTTTTTTGTTTTCAGTTACTACTAAGCGGAGAAAACTAGAATATTCTTGTTTTACAGCAAATAGTATTTTATAGTTTTAAAATAATTCAAATAGCATAAGGGCTCTCTTAAGGCCTGAGTGAGGGGACACCTGATCAAAATCTACAAAATACATGTCAACTTATCAAATCAAATTTATCTTGAGTTAATAAAATATAAGTATTCTCAATATTTTTAGAACACTGTCCTATAAACTAAACAAATTAAGTTGCTATGTTTTTCATTACAGGTGCCAAAATTGTCCCTGTGGAACCCCGGGCAAGATCGTGCCCCAAGAAAATGAAGGCAATCAGCTCAGCGGGCCCCGCCGTTTTTTCCCCTCAAAAAACTGTTGTCGTTTGCAAATTTTGCGCTACTATTCACAATTGGATCCTGTTAAGTCAATGGAGATAGACGCAAATTAGGAAACGTTCATTAAAGATTGTGTTCGTGATTGTTATGTTGTTGCTTTTGATGATCAATATTAATTTTGCTTAGATTATTTTAATGTTAATTCTAAAACCGTGGGGCTCTAATTTTGACTCCTATCTAGCTATTCTATGTGATATTGAAGAGCTCATACCGTAATTTGACTAGGTGTTCGTTAGCGACCATCGAAGTTATGAAACGTTCAGCACGGTGAGTCTTCGGATGGGTGACCGCGGGTGGCATTCAAAACTGAGCGCTGGCGTGATGGCGAATATGTTACTCTCTATAGCTTTACCAACATGGGGCAAAATCAAACTGTTGCAAGCATAATGGATCCGTCAGACACCGTCGATACTTTGTCACTGGCTCAACAGAGATCATTTAAAACTTCCTGGACACGTACGAAATTGCAAAACGGTCATAGAGCAAACTGACCCTTACGCGGAAAGAAATAAGATAGTTTGTAAAAACTCGGACACTTTTGTCGGTTGTTTAAATTAATCTATGTGTCTGGTTTTTTGTGGGCAAGAACGAAAGCAATCTAACTTTAAACAATAGCAGAGCTGTGGCGGAAAGTTAAAGGGTCTGCTCCACTGACGACGACAGAGCAAGCATTCGTTTTGCACGCGATAAAACTTAAGATCAGATCATGGACTAAGAGCCCGTGAACGTCAGACTTTTGTTATTTTATAAAAGCTGACAGTTTGTCAGCGCATGCACCCAACACAGGTAAGAACAATGGCCTATTATGGAGTTTGGGTTACGGTGGCTTTGGCTTGTAAACGGTACTAAAGGTATATAAAATACTGATCTAAATTTGTCAAATACTAAAGTGCGATTTGTTGGTATTACCTTCAGAATATTATTTAAAATCACGTTATAAAGGTTAAGCGGTTTGGACTGTAGACCATCTAGCAGTCAGTCACTCACACCGAAGCATTTTATTAATATAGATAAAATAGATATCTTATCTCCTTCGCAGTATGAACCAGTTCCATAGCCATTCAATATAGCTTTGACCTTGCAGCTTTGCCTTGCACATGTCTAGTGACAAAACACCCTAAAACAGTGACGGCCAGTGGTTGTCGCTAGTTTCGCTCCGCTTGCTTCCATACGTTCGCTTGACATGTAAAAATTTAGGCATGTAGCTAAAATTTAACTGCTTTGCTTCCCATGTAACTAAAACTAAACTCTACTACTCAGCGCTTCTTTATAGTACACTAGCGACCCGCCCCGGCTTTGCACAGGTGTATAAAGTGTATTATATGTATGAACCTTTTTCTTGAGTCACTCTTTATATTTAAAAAACGCATCAAAATCCGTTGCGTAGTTTTAAAGATAAAAGCATACATAGGAACAGACAGACAGCGGGAAGCGATTTTGTTTTAAATGATCTTACTCGCTTTGATACACAGAGAAGCATTAAGTAATAGAAATGGTCACATAGTCAAGCAGCTTTGCTTTGACCTCACAGCTTCGTTTCGTACACCGCTACTGGAAAATAACCCATAGAGTGACGGCTAGTGGTTGCCACAAGCTTCGCTCTGCTTGCTTCGCTCTGCTCGCTTCCATCCGCTCGCTTGACACCATCCTCGGAGCGAAATGCGAAATTCTTGATTCTTGTGATGAATGGTCGACTCTCGTTATGCAGAGCGCTGGTAAATACAGGGTTATTACGTTGGTAATGGGAAGTGCGAGTGAGTTGCATCTGCCGAAATTGGGGCACGGAGTCGAATAATTTAGTTGATTAACAACTTTGAATTTGCAATTTCTTTGTCCTAATTGGTGGACGGATTGAAAAATGAGAGGCTTAGGACTGTTGATACATTTTTGCATTTTGTCATTGTGAAATTCACTAATAGTCTTTGGATTAAGTACCAAGAAGTATAGATACTTAATTAATCACAATAAACTAAAATAGAGAAGTGCAACTTACGATCGAGTTCGTTTTGAAAGAAAGCACATGAAAAACATGTTTGCATTAAATTTTGTAATAGTTATTTGTTATGTAAGAGTGCAAAGTTGCTTTTAAACCGCGTGATCAATTTTGATGATATTGTCATTGTCATCTCGACAAACTATGGAGATACAATGTAATAGGTTTAGTGATGTTTTGAATTCACAAATTTAGTGCACACGAAGTTATAAATTCACTCTCAAATAAATAAACTCAGATATTAAAGAACAAGAATTTTAATTCTAGAATCGACTCTAAAAATTTGATTCTCTAGATTTAAAATATTATACTTATGTTGTATTGAATTTCAATGTTCATCACGTAATAAAAGCCAACCTACAATAAATTATGTCGACCCAAAATATTCCGAGTATTAACGTCTAAAGTAGGTATCGGTGACATTTTTCTGTGACGTAAATAAGGATAACTAAATCCTCCGCACTCCACCAAGAATTATTACATGGCGAATGTCAAAAATACTGCCCCAAGGGACGACGCGACGCGTGGCGACGCATAAAGAGGTCTTCCGTGCAAAATGAGCGTTCAGACCTACCCTTACGTAATGGTTGGCCAAGTTAATAAAGTAAGTTCCTATAGACTAAGTCGTTCGTATGGCTAACCACATATATATTTATTTTTAGCCATTGCCACGAAATGATGATGATGATGATAGACTGGGTGACCAGCCCTGCACAACTAGCATTCGAATTAGCAACATTTTAATGACGTGTAAATATGCGACAAATTTTGTCTTATTTTGAAACATCGAGAATAGGTGAAGCACGTAGCGCGGGTGATGGGTGTGTTGGGAGTTAATCTTAATATTTATCTGTGTGACACAATGTAATTTAAGTTAATTTTAAATGATTATGGGTGATTTAAATGATGATTTCAAACTTGGGTAACAGGGGCCGGCGGCGAGCGCATGACTGAGGAGGCGAATAAGCGGCGGAGAGCGCTATCGCGACTGAGACGCACATTTCGTTGACGCTCACATTCCTCGCCCCTACATACATTAAACACAATCAAATCAAATAAAAAAAATCAATAATCATTGTAGAAACTGACGAAAAGAACCAAAAACCGTATGATATACACACGCGCACTGCAAGAAAAATATGTTTCAAGCTCGAATATCGAATTTTATTCGAAAAACATTTTTAGCCCACAACGGCCACAGATTTATAAAGGATTATACTGCACACATACACAGAAAATCTCCCTTTGAGCACCCGGACCAAATTTATTTCACTGGCTATTGTACATAGAAAATCAGTAGCTGAAGTATGAACATTTTGTACAAATGACTATAAATTAACGAGTCCGTAGCCAACTGCACGCAGGAGCACCATACAGCGGCAGTGTTGGGCGACGTATTGACAGGCGCATCAGCAGACTGTAGACAGACAGCAGATGCGTCTTTAGCTACGGAATTGATTTTGTAAAAACAGAAAAATTGACACTGTAATAGCTAGCGGCGACACTGTAGTCTGCTGCGACTACGTGCTGTCATCACAAAAAATTGCAAAGATAGCATAATTATTATACCGTTATTACTGTTTTAGTTATACATTGTGTTCAGATAGGTACATATTTTACTATACAGTTTTCTTTGTCTTTTAAAGTACCGTTTTAAGAGGATTCTGAATCCACCATTGTTTTTGCGTTATCTGCAGAACATCGAAAAAAATGCGGTAAGTACATTTTTGATAACATTTACGTTCCGGGAGAAAACTATTTTCACCCCTTAAATTGTATTATTATGGTTTTGGTATCAATCGCTCAAGTTAAAATATCGCACGCTTTTTTTTCTGATAGTTATTAGTAAATGTACACTTTTCATCCAAAGTTTTGCGTAAAAATATGACTTGTTAGAGGCTTTAAGGTCATTTAAAAAACTGTAAAAACTAAGACGTATAATCATAGTTATTGAAGCTGTATGCATGAAAAAAAATACTAAAATTGGATAATATTCGGATAAAACTTAGAGGTAGATAACAGCTTATTGTTTTTGTGTGGACAAGATGGCACCTCACAATTGCACTTGACTTATCAATCTTGGGTGACTTTACTATATTTACATCTGATATAGGTATCTCCATACAAGTCGGCGGATGAGAAGTTAGCCGCAGATGACACTTTGCCGTCATTCGCTAATTACGCTTGCATGTGTGCACAAAGCTTACACAAGTGGCGAAGTAGTGAGAAAGTTCGTAGGGAGCACGCGGGAAGAATGAGGTTAGCGGGCGTGTGTGCCTCGGCGTCTCGTTTCTCTGGCTCCCGCGCATACCAATATTTTGCCTTTTGCGCAGCGTTCTGCGCATAACTTCCTATCCGCTGACTTGTGTGGCGCTGATTAACAAGCCTCTTAAATACCGAGTACCTATTCTATAAATTAAATATTAAAGTTAAATAATTAAAATAGGAAAAAAACTCATCCATCTATCTTTTGTAGATAAAGGATTAAAATGATTTAGTTCATTTTTAAAAAAAAATTACGTTAAAACGTCAAAACAAAAGTTCAATAGAATCTAGATTGCTCTTTCTGCATTGACTGTGGCCTTCACATCGGTGACCATTCACCAAAATACCCTCTATCTACGGGCATCGGCAATACAGGAAACAATTATTTTTCGCTCAGCACATATTGCGGGGGTGGCTTACATAATGCCTACACGACATTAAGCAAGGGTTGCTTTTGAATTGATGCTTCAATATCTTGTGCAATGTAACTGAGGTTAAAATAATAGCAAATGTGTATGCTATTTAATCGACCAGGGAGCTCGTGTGAGGACGAGGTAGTTACTTATACATTAAGCCCGATTACAGAGGCGCCATCGTAATTAAATTAGTTAAATAGCATAGTTCTGTTTCTTTTTCACTTTAGGCATTCAAGAGAGAGAACGCTTTTTACGTTGCTATTAAACTTACGCTGGCGCCTTTGTAATCGGGCTTTATTTAAATACTAAGGATTAACTGAAGCAAAGCAGGGTCTGTGCTTCTAGACGACAATTTTGATTTCGTCTGTCCGGAGGTTGATTTTTGTCCACGGGTCGCATTTGTCGCAACGAATCTCGACAAAATCGACAAATGTTGGCAAATCTAGTATTGAATTTTGCACACTATAATTGATAAAACATGGCAATTTATGTATTTATTGACTACATCACATGAAAATTGTAACGCCTGTGTTTTGCAAAATAAATATGGATTGAATTGAATAAATGAAATAAATGAAAACTTGATACATAGGTTTTATTTTATCAATGGTTTTTTTCATGGTGATTTTTGATTATGGGTGTATTTCCCTAAACAAAATGGGGAAATTTGCTGTTTATCAGTCGATTTCAATATGATTTGACAAGATTTTTTAGTTTAAAAATCCTAACAAAATTTGCGAGATTGCAACAAATCGGTAAAGAGGGATAGTCGATATATTAAAGACTTATGAAGATTCAGTTGAAGAGATGTGTCGCGAGGTATACTGTTCAGAGAACTACTAGTATATTTACCATTCAAAGAAAATCTGCCCTGTGCGCCTGGAATTTGTTCATCTAAGTTCCTATCAGAACATGCAAATAACGAGCGTACACGTTGGCTAGCACGCAATAAGAAGCCTCAGACTTTCTCTTTTACAATAAAACCCTAGAACTAACATGAAAATACTGAAGCAAAAAACTTGCTCTCGTAAATTTCAATATTTTTAATGCTAGTGCAATTTTGTGGGTGTCTAGATTAATTCACGTTATTGGTTCACCTTCTGTATTCCAATTACGGCCAGAAGAAAGAAAAAAGAAAGGAACATAGCGCCAGTTTATCAATTAATCACAAAACGGGGCTAAGTAAGCTAGCAAATCAAACTCTTCGCTTTTTAAAAACCAGCAAACCTATACCTAAATCATCTCCAAACAGACCGGCAGGTGTTGTGATTCGTGCGATGAAACCGCAACTCTGTCTCAGGCTAATGTGTTTACCCCATTACATCTAGAGGTTTTACGGCCAGCAATTACGGACCCCTCTCGCCTCCCATTTCGCGAATAAATAAGACAGAGGAAGAGGGATTTACGAGAGCTCAAAAGGCCAGCTTATCTGGTTATGTTCAGTACATCCGGTCGGATTTCTCCAAACATCGTCGACTCAGCGCGTTTGCGTTAAGTTTTATTACTTTTCTCTTGTAAATTATAGGTGTGATATACGAGTGAAGGATGCTGCTACAAATGTTGTATTTTTTTTGGTGGAAGCGGTAAAAATGTTAAATAAGCGAAGGGTGTTGTCGGGGTAGAGCGAGAGTTTGAAGCCATGATTTGAAGCCATTTATCATGATTTTAGTCGCATATTTAAGGTACTTACGGCATTAATTTATTTTTCTATTTTCCAAGTATTATCAACAAGATAACAATGTTAAACTTCGAATATATGTGACAGAATTTTTTTTTCAGAATACTTTTTACCACTAATGATATGGATAACACTTTTGCTCTTTGTCTAATAACAAATTAATTATAATATTTCGAACCAGATCTCTAAACCAAGGCTATTTCAAATCTAACAGTAAGTTTTCTAGGTATCATACACAAAAATTGGAACATTTTACTATTGTTTATTAAATACTAGTTTATGCCCCCGGCTTCGTCCGCGTGATGTTTTGGTTTTTGTGCTATCTCATAGGAACCTTTTATTTTTCGGGATAAAAAATAGTCCATGCTACGTTCCGTCTTTTAAACTATATCCATACCGTAAATCAAGTTAATCCGTTGCTTCGTTGCTGCGTTAAAGGGGAAAAAACCAATAAACCAAAAAATAAATTTTCGTATTGGTAAGGATTAAACTTTCGTAACCATACCTCCCGTATTCTAAATTGATTAAACAAAATCTCTTTATGAAGGATAATTTATTTGCCAAAAATAGAAAATGAAACAGAATAAATTCTACTTTCAACAATGGGTACATCGTGTGCTACATTGCTAGGTACACAGCGCACTCAGCAACATTTTTCATTCCAGAAAAAATATTCCCAACACCAAAAGCCGGTTGTCACAAATTTGTTCCGTGAGCGTATGGCGGAACGAATTGACTAGCTCGGGTTACCGGCGTCGATACGTACAAAAAAAAAAACGAATCAAAATGCTAGACCTCGTATATTGGAGGGGCAGACACCAATTTTTAAGGGTCGCAGACTAAAAAATTTAGCTATCTGCGTTAGTATTGGGTATTTAGAATGCAATCATAGAGCGCCCAACTGTTCAATCAACTAACACCCGAACTGCAGCCAATCGTTTGATTTTGAAATCTCGGTGTAAGTGCGTATATGATTTCAAAATATTGGCCACGAAAACAGGGCAACATTATCGTCATCTCGGAATCAGTCGATACTACCAAATTATCAGCTCCAATAGGGAGGGTAAAATAGACTAAATAAATAACTTTGTATCTACCCACTCGCCTCTTATAAATGTAAAGTGAAATGTACTGATTGGCTTTTATCTTTGTCATACAAAGACACCGAAGACTTGATTACGGTTATTACATAATGTATATGGTGACACAGACCAACTGGAACCTTTCACACGCGCAAATGAATGGACACTTTCTCATGAGTAACATTGCGAACCTTGACTCTTACGTGATCTCGTGTATCGCAGTGTTACTTATTCTTTGCTGGAGGAGGGCGTTGCTAGACCCTCACTCATATTATGTAGACAGACGACCTCATTATGTATACATTATACAAACATGCTTACATGCATGCAAAAATAGAGGGTGCTGATCTAATACTTGTAGAGTCATCTAATGACATACAAACTAGTTAAATATATCAAAAGTCAGAGAAGTCACACAACACAAGTCAAGAGTCACAAAGTTTATACCCGTTTTTATGTGTCCCAGGATTTTTTTAAATGAAAATAGTTGTATTCAAAACTATTTATGTTATTATTTTCTCTGTGGTCAGAGTTATTTATTTCATGAGTTAACAGACCACATTAGGAGGCATTTGTAATGGCGCAGTCGGACCACGTTAGAATTTTGTTGATAGAAAACTTAACGTTATTTACGTAACAAAATCATATTTCAGACATACATTTCATTTTTTGTGGAGTCAAATAAACATAATAAAATAACTAATAATATAAATAAAATCACTGACATGTGTTTGCTACACAAAGTTGCTAACGGTTCCCTAAGCGAAGAACTACTTGCCAATATAAACTTCATGACTCCCAACTTATCCAAGCGAAGACAAACAAGTACGCTTTTCAGTATTCCACCTTCGAATAATAATGTAGGAGGCAATAATCCCCTTTATCGTATGTGTCATTTATATAACCATCTAAGCACAGAGGTGTGCAGTGAACTCGATATTTTTTATCAAAACTTGTTCAATTATAAAAGTGCACTCTATAAAATAAATTTTAACTAGTTTGGCGTTTGATATATTTGATTTGAATTATTATTTTTTCTGAAAATGCTGTGTACAATATTTTGATTGGCAAATTCATAATGTTTTTGTGTATTAGTTTATTTAAGTTTTTAAGTTTGCTCGTCACTTTTGTACCGAACTCGTAAAAAATAAAATAAATAAAATAAAATAATATTTTCGTAGCGCCTCAAAGCTTTCAATTACGAGGGAAAAATTATATGAAGATAAAAATATGTTTCGCAAAAGCAAATTAATTGAGATATTTTGTTAACTAGAGTGAAATAAATGGCTTTGATTGTGTTGTGACAGACCTTACTTTTTTAACTTTACATGTCGGCAATCAGCAAAATGTGTTTATGTTTTCATTGAATGTACTAGAAGCCAATCACGCGTGTTTAATATTAATTTAAAATATTTGTATTTGATCGAAGTCGTGGTGGCGTAGTGGGAGAACGATTGCTTTAGAATTACAAAGTTTTAGACTTAAATACAAGTGCTGCGTAGAACGTCCACCCACAAGGTGGGCGGATGACCATAACAAGACCGCAGGATTGCGATGGATGAGACCCGCTTTCAACCGGTCGTATTGGAGATCTATCGGAGGGAGGCCTATGCCCAGCAGTGAACATCTTATGGTTGAAACTACAACGACGAGACTTAAATACCGACCCCGTACCAATGAGTTTTAAAGAGTCATACGGAGCTTCTTTACAAGCATTTCGGTGAAAAAAAAATACCGTGACACCTGCATAGATCCGAAGAATAAATTCAATGGCATATGTCTTTCCAGTCTCTCTCTCTCTCTCTCTAACACTCAATTGCGCCAGCGTGTTGGATATGGCGAAATTGCCCGTTGATGATTAGCCTATCTTCAATTATGAACTACTACTACTAGCTTTTTCCCGCGGCTTTGCCCGCGTGTTATTTTAATTTTTGTGATATCCCATGAGAACATTTTATTTTTCCGGGATAAAAAGTAGCCTGTGTCACTTTACGTCTTTCAAACTTTGTTCATGCTAAAAATCAAATCAATTGCTGCGTGAAAGAGGAACAAACCAACAAACACAAGGAAAAGGATAAATAACCCGATAAGCAATAGTCAGCAATACAGTACAAATACAAAAATCAAGCAGTTACTTACAGCTTTAAATTAAATTTAGCGAGTTGACTCTAAAGCCCAAAACAGTGCACCTCGCTGCATTGCCATAGCAAAACCAGAAGTAAAACAACTAACTTTCAAAATAGCAGCCAACTAAAACATTCCCGCGTGAATTGTTTTAGTCAGTGGTGCGATATTTTAGTTCAAAACGGCGAACTGTTTTCTTCGGGTGATAAATATCAGTAACGAGCTTTACATCGCTGTTGGATTTACTGCCGCTCCTTTACTGTGATGGAATGCTCGATGGAACTATGAAACTGTCATTATTTACTATTCGTAGGGCTTCATTTTGTAAAATGTACGTTTATTTTTGTTTAAATGTCCGAGAATAAATGGTGGTAATATTTTTCGGACATGTTTTAGTAGGTAACTAAATTGTGTGTATGTGTAAGTAAGGTAAATGAGTGTGGGTGTATTTGTGTTTTAATTTTTTTTTGGCTATTTTTGTTTGTTTTTGCAATAATTTCTATTTTTACCGACGAAACGGAGGTTTACAATTCGACGCATATTCGTAAAAAAAATATATAAGCGTCGACTTGTAAACCTTGAAATCCTTAATTTAAATGTTTGACCACGCTTATCGTTTTGCAGACTGGCCCGATTTTGATAATTCCTTTTTTGTTTGGTAAATCATACTTCAAAAGTGGTTCCATTTAAATTTTATAGAAATCGGTGCTAACAAGTCGGTTTCGGCATTCAGAAAACATTTAAAAGATTTAGTAATAATAAGCTCCTATCTAAGTACGTAAAAAGTTTACCTAGTTTTTGTACTTCTAATTGAGGTCAGTTTATAAATTAAAACGTTTGCAACATACCGATACTTACATCATTAAAATAAATGGATTTAAGATAAAACTGGTGACACTAAAATGCATTGTATCAACGGACAAGGCGCAAGTAACTATAATTATGCCTTCAGTGGGTCAAAATAAGTGAGTTTTTATTTTCCAGCGACAGTCCTATAGACGTGACGTCACGCGCTCCGTTCACACAAAGCGCACGTAACGAGGGCGCGCCGGAAACGGCCGGCGAGCGCGAGCGCAACGCCCTCTATACGCTATGGATATTTCCGGTCCTGTCCCTTTAGCTCAGTGATATGTACCATAAAACAACTATTTCATTCTATGTTGTGACGAAATATAAATATTGGAAAGAAAAATGATATTCACGCACACACTGACGACAAATTAATCCCGTATATGAACTGAACTTTATGATTGTAAAACATTTTGCAAAATTAAAACAATAGGTATCAGATATAACATATTATCAAGCAGCTATATTATGCATGCCATATTTATCAAATATGAGTGAATAAAAATAAATGGGTACACTATAATGTCACTGCGACAACCCTACATTACGTGACGTCACGCGCTTCTCTCATACAAAACGCATTATAACAAAAGAGCGCCGAAAACGGCCAAGAAGTGCGAGCGCAGCGCCCTCTATACGCTACTGATATTCTGTACTGTGAAGTAACGATAATGTTCCAGTCTAGTTATCCTACTAATATTATAAACGCGAAAGTTTTTAAGTATGGATGGATGGATGTTTGTTACTCTCTCACGCACAAACGGCAGAACCGATTTGGATGAGATTCGGCATGAAGGTAGCTTAGACCTTGGATTAACACATAGGTTACTTTTTATTTCGGTCTAACGTGGGTAACACCGCGGGGCGCAGCTTGTTGTTGATAAAATGTTCATACAAATAGAATAGATGTAACAAGTTTTCTTTGTATGACTCACTGAAGTTAGTGATTCAATAAGTTAATGATTAATCGTAATTATTTTTTTACCATAAAGCACACTTTGCTAAATAAAAGTTACGTTATAATTTAATGGCAACAACCCTATGTTTGCTGACGTGGCGTCACGCGCCCCGTTCACACAAAGCTCACGTAACGAGAGCGCGCCGGATGCGGCCGGCGAGCGCGAACGCAGCGCCCTCTATACGCTACGGATATTTCCGCTCTTGTCCATTATATACAATGATATTCTGCGTCACTGGCTCTAAAGTCACAGTGTTAATATAAATGGCTTAGTTCGTGAGTACCTATCCGATATTATGTAGTCGTACGTCGATCGTGAGTAATATCTAGTCATATTTTTGTTTCGATGATTACCACAGTACTTTATAGCTGCAAAATGATCAAAAAAATGCTGTGATATGATTTTTTTGCAATTGAATGCTAGATCTATTGTATTTTTTCTATATAATTATAAATATATGGTACGAAGCTGCTTAAAGCGCATTTTTTCTCTCATCACCTATTAGAGGTGAATTAGACACTAAGGATCATTATTTATTTCATACAAGTGAACCAAGAGCAGAGCTAAGTTAATTTAGCTCATCTCCTATCTCCTATAAAATGTGTTACTTATTAGAAGTATTGATGTATGGCTATTATTAAGCATGTAGTTTATTTTATTATTTATTAGAAATTTGCAGTAAGTAATACTTTTTATTTAAGTTTTACGTTTACACCACCCTTGTCATCTATACGTTCCTTGCATCTAGAAGAGGTTGTCTGGAAGAAAATGCTTTTAGCGAAAAGACCGCTTTTTTGCTTTTTCTGACTTTGTTTCTTTTGTGTATTCGTTGGTGTCAATAAAGTGTTGTTGTATTGTAAATGTTTGATATTTTTTATACTGCTTGTAGGTATAATTTGCAGTCTGCATATAGTTATGACTACATATCTAAGCTATTTATAGCAAAACTAAAAGTAACTTAACTTAAATACTTTTTTTTAGTATTTGAAGTTTTTGAATGCCATATTTTACCACTTGAAACTTATTTCATAATCACTATGCATATATTATTAGTTATCATAACTTTTTATTGGAGAAAAGAAATCTTAATTGGCCGGTTTTTATTTGAGTCTAAGTTTTCCAAACAAACAAAAATAACTCTTTGTACTATTACCGTAGAAAGTTAGATGTAAATATTAAGCCGATCACATAGGCGCCAATGCAATTATATTAGCTAAATGGCATAGTTCTGTTTCTTTTTCACTTTAGGCATTCGATAGAGAGAACGCTTTCTACGTTGCTATTAAATTTACGTTGGCGCCTCTGTTATCGTGCTTACTGTCAAGATAAAAATATACAACCATTATGAACAACTGAATAAAGAACAAAGGTAAAAATAATTACAAAAATATTTTTTTTCGATTTCTGTGTATCGTCTTATCAACAATGAATCTCAAAGAAAGACTATTAAATTAAAAATGATTTCAATGCATCTATCTGTTCAAAGATTTAAAATTGTCACCGCTCCCCTGCCAATATAGGTACAAGGCTATAGTCTGTAAACAGTTATTCTAGTTATTTTTAGTTCGGTGACTATTTCCAGAAGCGCCGCTCCAGATTCTATTTCCGCTTTCAGACATTGACATGAATTCATTTTCAGTATGTTGCAAACTGGAACGTACATAGGTAGTGGATGAATTGCACGATGCACTGGACTGATGCAACGGAGCATCAATTTAAGTAACAATGTTGTGTTGTAACAGCTTTTGTTTTAGGGTTCCGTACCTCAAAAGGATAGAACGGAACCCTGATAGGATCACTTTGTTGTCCGTCTGCCTATCTGTCCGTATGTAAAGACCATTTATCTCGAAAACGCGTTTAGTTAACGAGTTGAAATTTAAAACATATACGTCTTTCTACAGCCTCTTAAAGGTGTGAGAAAATCATACATCTCAGTTATCGCAGAAAAAAGTTAGATCCGTTTATGTCGTCAAAAAACGTATATTTCGACACTTACAAGGGAACCAAACCCCTACTACTTCCCGTTGACCTAGAACTATGAAATTTGGCAAGGAGCATTGACTTAGAGTACACAAATATAGCCATATAAATATAGTGAAGCCGTGGTGGTCTAGTGGTAATGACACTCGCCTTACAATCGTGAGGTTGTGGGTTCAAATCTCGGTCCCGTACCAATGAATTTCTTGGAATTTATGTACAGAATTTCACACCACTGGCTTTTCGATGAAGGAAAACATCGTGAGGCAACCTGCATACGTCCGTAGATGAAATTCGATGGCGAAGCCCAATCACCCTTCGTGGGTAGGCCTACGTCCTGCAGTGGACTATCAAAAAAGGCTGGTACTGTACTACTCGTACTACACAAATATTAATACATCTGAAAACTGTACATTTTTAATTTAATCACAAAAAATATGGCATCAAAACAAAAATATGGGCTTTAATTTCTAAGTGAAATAATTGTTTCATGTGGGGTATCATATGAAAGATCTTTATTAGCACAAGCTGAAACAAGCTTTAAATTATTTTTACGATGCGCAATTTACGATGCATGACGAGAAAAGTAAAAAACCGTTGTATCGATGATTATTTTACAGTCACGCTTTTAGATCATAAGAACTTAGTTCTCAATTTTGTGCAATTTTCAAGATTTGTATGGAACCCTCGGTGCGAGAGCCTGCCTCGTACTTTTTCGGTTTTATTGAACCTATACTGTTCCACTCCTGGGCAAAGGTCACCTCCATTTTCTTCAATTTTCTTGTTTCCCGCGAATTTTCATTTTATGTGAAATCATGATAATGACGATAAATAAATCAGTCGGCAGTCACACATAGTCACATCAGCAATTTTCTAGATAATAATTAGCCTGAGACGAGTATTCGGTGTAAGCGATTTTTGCTCGACGTTGATTCCATTAGATAAGTAGTTGTTTAGCAGCAAGAACACGCTTTTCACATGAAGATACGACAGTTCGCGTATTTGCGTATTCGTTTTGTTTGATTGAATAGGCAAATATAGCCGAATACGATTCACTTCACAGCGCTGTTTGTGGAAAATAATACAAATACGTGAACACAATAGCGACGTGAGGAGCTAGTATCACAGACGAGTGGAGACTGCAAGCTAAGTAAGTGGCTTCCCACTAAAATAAAATAATTAAAATTTTATTTCGTTATTCTGATGAAAATTGAATACAAATCTTCTACATACTTAATCATAATCCTAATCAAATCGAATAAAAATTCAAAATCATTTGTTAAAATCAAATCATAATCCTACAACTATTATTATGATGAAACACTGTATCTTTTATTGTTTCCTAGTGTATTTTATAAAATTCTCACTAAAATATTTGAAATGTTAGTATACCTATTTTAGAAATCTTAAGTAGGTACATCCTAATTTAGTACAAAATTAAATTCCTAAATTACAATGTGATTGAATCTAAGAGGAAAATTTAAACTACTCAGAAGTACAAGCTCTATTTATATTGAACTGTGAACTCGGGGAATTAAAACACATATAGCATTTTTTGTTTACTTTTTTTCTGGGTAATAAATATGACGTATTTTCAGATATCATTGCACTCATTATCATGAAGAACTTATACTAAGTATGAGACCCTGAAACTTTTCAATCTTTGTCGAAAATCAACCGATTTTTTAAGACTTCAGAAGTCCTATACTAGAAGTTGGTCCTAATAATAAGTATTAATGATTTTAAGAATCAAGGATATCGCTATCCTAGATTCTTAAAATGCTTAGTGCATAAGGCTATCAAATATGCTTTTTTACTATTTAAAGGGCAAAATAATACGTCATGCATATTTGAGTACACAAAAATTAACGGTTTTACTTTTCGCCATCTGCTACTTTTAATGTTACGCAACATTCGTTTGGCGTTTTACCATGTTCATTTCAACCTTAATTAATTAAAAGTTTGTTTTTCCTTTTCTATTATTTTACTCTGCGACAAAGCTGTTTTCCATACTTACGTTAAATTTGTTTGCATAACCGATTCATTAGAAAAGTTGCGAGATTGAAATTTACCTGTAACAAAAAGAAAAAGAAAATATAAAATACGATATTTATGACTGTATACAAGTAAAAAATGTGAACAAAGATGTCTAAAGTAATTGATGTGAGTATTATCTGCAGTAGGAAACTCCTACATCAATTAAAATGGTTACTCAAGTTTCAACAGATAAATAATTTATTGAAGCTTGATACGAATTTCTTCATTCTTTAATCATTCTCCGGAACGGTGGTGGTCATAATTTCATTGATTCGATTTATTGCAGTTTTCATTTCAGATCCCTAAAAAACTATCTGAAAGTCAAAAACCCTGTAATGTTCACTTTCAGATATAACTCCTAAAACAAATTGAAAAAAATATAAAAAAAAAAACGTCGTCAAGTCCCCAAACAATGCTACCAAAAAGCTGAGGCTGCTTCTGACGGTGCCTTCCAAAAACATATCGCGGGTCCAAATCCAATGTTCTATATTTATTTCTTCTCGGCAAGGATTAGGCTTCCCGCATCGAAATGGCAACAGGTGCCGCCCACGCCCGTCCCTGGCTACACAAAGCAAGCAAAATATACACCAACACGAAATCATAGACATATTACGTTTCAAGGACCGGGCTAATAAATTATTCGTTCGTGAGCTTTGAGATCTTTTATCTATTTGTAGACAAATTTAATAGGAGGAACAAAATATAATAATTTCGTTCTAATGTCTGCAACACATGGTATTAAGAATGGGTTTTATTTAACCCTTAATTCACTTCTTAGATCCCACGGACTCTTTTCAATGTTTTCTCTTTTCTCTTTTCAACAGCCCTAAAATTATTGTATTGCGGTTAAGTATTCGCGCGTCCTAGTACCTTTCTAAAAAGGACGCGGTAAATGCGATGTAGAGAGGATGTCCTCCGGCGCCCTTTGAATCGGAGAGTAATAATGTTTAAGGAGTCCACTGGAATCCATCACAGCATTTGTGTTACAAATATTGTAAAGTGATGATTTGTTATTTTATCATAGTTCCAGATTTTATTTTTCATTTAGGTTACAAAATAGTCAAGGTGGCGTCCAGTAACTATACTCCAACAAAATGGATAATTATATTAGGATATTTCTATATCAGTTATGCTCCCATGCAATAATCTGATGACGAAACGCAAGAAATATGACAAGTAGGTGCTGCAAGTTTTAATTTTTTGTAAAAATATGTGCCATTTTTTGTTTTGTAATCGAAGTCAGTTATATTATATTAATGCAAACAATAAAAATAAAAGTTCAAAGTAATTAAAAAATCTGTTTCAGTTGGCAGTTGGCCATGATTTATTTTTGTGAAAATTTTAGTTCATCCGTTTTTTTCATATCATGAAGGCTGTTACTTATGTAAAACGCAATGTGATATAAAAACCTACCAGTATAATGTTACTTGTAAAAATCCACTTCTCATGTGGCTTTCATTTTGAACAAAAACAATGAATTCTTTGAAAGGAGTCCCAGGGGCTCCATGGGGTAAACTGTGTGATTTTAGTTCACCAGGTAAACTAAGGGTTAAGAAAATCACGGAGAGAATGGACACTACACAATGTAATACTAAGTCATAACACATCCATTATTTTCTGATAAAACTTGTTATATGTGGCTTTAGTTTGTTACACGTACATTTAGTGCTATTGTACAGTTATCGGTTGTTTATTTACTTTGTAAGTACAATTAAGACGTCCATTTAGCTGTGTGTCTATTTTTTTGCAAAAACGTTTAACCCGTACTACGCGATGCATTTTTATGCTCATAAAACCAGGATGCACCAATTTGCAAATGTCCTCATAAATTAGGGGGATCTCCATCTCTACAGATATTATATTATGTTGATACACTAAACTGTTGGTACAGATCATGCCGAAAAAGTATACATAGTGCGCCGAAATGCCAGAAACTGTTTGTATTTATTTATTTTTAAGTAATGCGAGAACTTATTTATTTCTTGGCATTTATTCTATTTCGTTTTTTATTCATTTCATTAATTTCAAACATGGTAGTAAAGACTACATGAATATTTCAAAAATACCTGGTGACTACAGAATGTTATTTTTTAAAAGAACTATTCCTGTATATCTGTTGGTGTATTATAATATTCTGAATGAACAGCGGCGATGTGAAAGATTTGAAAAAATTAGGAATCAAATATATGTAGGCAAACATTATAAACAAATAATGATTTCATATAATTTGGTCAAATATTTTACAGAAATAAGGCTAATCAAGTAACTTAACAAGTAATTTAACCTGAACTGTCACCACTTATAAAATATTGTTGTATCAAAATAAAATAAGCATCATAAACCAAATAGTCACTTTTAAATCCAACTGTTTTAGCCGAAACAAATACCCAGTTTTCAATTTCAATGTATTCAACAATGACTAAGCAAAAACTACTGACATTTTACACGGGTTCTGACTTTTCAATTATGTGCGTGAGTGAGTTTTTCAAATTGATTTTTTCACTCCTTGTTTTCGCTTAATTGAATTTGAACGAAAGGTTGAGTTATGATAAAAAGTATATTTCACAAAAACGGCAAATGTTTTTCAACGCAAGTGCTCCAATTACCGACTAAAATAACTTTTGACACCATTCGGAAGTTTTATTGTTTTACGTTCTTCTACAGTTTTTGCTCGTTTTGAACCTAAATTTGACTTGCCTTAACCCAATCCAAGTAATTTTATTTTAGTTTTAAAAGCAACGTTGTTTATTTCTTTTTCGTCTTACGGCACTAAATTACATTGTCATGCGGAAAAAAATAAAAACAAGGTTATCATTAGATTTTACAAATACGCTTATTTTTCAGTAAAAATACATTGATAACAAACAAAATCGCATTTTCCTCAATAGCTCTAGAGCAGAGCTCTCGTTGCTAACCAATTATTTGCTTATCAAAGTAATTAGGTATCAATTCGGGAAGGGGCCAGACAACGCATTGTGTTCTTTGCGAAGGGCTTTCGAACGTTCATCCAATTTTTCGAGACCCCTCGTGCATATGTCGTGCAGATTCATGTTTACCTTACCCCTATCTATAAGACCGGGTGTACAAATGCGTACATGTACACTTCAGTTAATAGCCATTTTAGTTTATAATCTATGAAATTTAAAAAGTTTTTAATAGCTATGCTTAAGCAATAAAGTTCAATATGTGTCTAGTTAGCTTAAAAAGTGTGTTATAAAGAGAAGCGTTTAGCCATGTCTGAGGTCTGCAAGCGGCCTAAAAACTCTGACATCAGGGCTAGCCACCCGGCATATACAAACTTACTTACATCATAAAGAGAAGAGAAAGTAAATCTTTCTGGTCAATCCATAAAGAATACTAATATTTAAGTAACATGATGCAAAATCAACTACGTGCAAATAAGTCCCTTACAGCAAGGGTTGCCTCCTCAAAAAAAAAAAAAAATGTATCGGTTGAACGCAGCTCTATATCTCAGTTTGTAGTCTGTATACCATGAGGTGCGCAGCATCAATTCAAGAACTTGTACGGCCCTATTTGCCAAAAAATGTATCAAAATGTTATGCTGATTGTATGCAGAGTATTTCTGTACAAAAAAGAGATATATAAAACGCGCAACATGCGCCTAAAGGTACCACAGCGGCTGTCACTCGGACTATACCCTGCCTATGGATGAGGTGGGTCTTTTTATGTCGGCCGGGAGCCGGCGCTACGGGTTGCCATTTCGTTATAATTGATTTCCCTTTTTTACGGTCGGACGGGAGTGGCGCGTCACACGCTCGTCGCCGAACCTAGGGTGGCATATATGAAGGGCATCTGCGGTGTATTTTGTTTTCTGCTCGAGATACTTATAGCCAGCAGGCAATTTCGGGCCTCCTTTTGTTGGGCAGACAATGGAGTGATAAGGTTTTTGTTTGTTTGATTTGTAAACTTTTCTTCGTATCAAATTGTTGGGGCTTCCTTTTTTAAACGTTGATATTGCTGTGAATTTTTAGTAGCGTCTGGTTGATTCTTATGTTTACTGATACAAAAACTGAAAAATAAACTTTCTTTCAAAGGATTATGCTGTGAAAAAATATTAAGCATTTTAAAGTAAGTAAGTATACGGGTTAAATTGTGGCGCCCGGTTGTTTTAACCGTAGAGCCATTTCAGTGCCTACAGGCGGTTTAAAAACTCTGACACCAGGGCTAGCCACGCTATATGAACTGACTTTTTTACTAGTAAGGTTTTAAATTTATACATATACAGCAAACTCCACCTTGTTTAGTCAGTAAATTAAAAATTAACGGCATTGTAACATTTCGAAGAGTAGTTCTACTTTCACAACAGCAAACTTCGGATTTTTTTAAATTTGTTTTATATTTGTTTTAGGCAAAGCTGGCATCTATACCTATTAAAAGTCTTGATTTCAAATCACAGACCTGACGCCCGTTCCATACTCTCTTACATGCGTGTCTATACCATAGACAATACAATTTACATTGTAATCTGTTCACATCTAGATCTCAGCCTGAATCCATGCGGGATCCAATCAACACGCTCGGTGGCGCATACGCGGCCCAATCACCAATAATGATTTATTCTAATCAAAGCTAAACGCCCGAGTAGACATAATCCGCGCGTAATTGCATCCCCTTGGATGGATTGTGAAGTGATTAGGGCAATTGTATCTAATGTAGCAATTGGAGGTACAATATGGATTGTGAGCGATGGACATAAGAATACACTTAACTCAGGTAATAGACAGGTACATTTTAGATGGTCAAATGGCGTGGCTTTTTTAGTTTCCATTCTACTGATCTGTACTGTACTGTACCAGCATTTTTTTAATAATCCACTGCAGGACGTAGGCCTACCCGAAAAGGGTGATTGGGCCATATCCACCACTCTGGCCGGTGCAGTCCATCACGCTGGCCGCTGCAGGTTGGTGGATTCACATACGCCATCGCATTTCTTTTACGGGCGTGTGCAGGTTGCCTCACGATATTTTCCTTCACCGAAAATATTTTTCTACTACTGGTGTTTCTACTAATCAAACAGCATCTCCCCAGATACAAATTTTATGATAAAATCGCCGACTTAACAAGAAAAAGTTACACAAATGTATGTCCTAACTAAGGAGTTAATATAGGAGGATACGTAAACTAAGGAGTTTACGTATCTAATTAAATCTGTTGTATGTTGTAATAATTACACCGGATAAAATGTGAAGCAATTAAATACGAGTACTTTTGAGAAATCTTACATTTTGGTTGTTTGAAATCGGTTGTTACCTGTGTCTTTCGAATAGTCAATTAATGAACATAAATTTATCCACTATCAGTTGTTAAGTTCATGCAAAAATTATTTCGATGTGCCATTAAAAATTTAAGAGCAGTGCTCTTGTCGGTAGAGCAACTTATATGTCTCGCAGTCCTTAGCCAGTGTGTTATTTGATTTTATTTCCATGATTTAATTTGTAATTCGTACACGATATTAACTATATCGAGCTGCCATAGCATTCCGCATGAAGATGAACATAATAATACACATCTCACAAATTGAAATGCCAAACTTGAGTAATTTACCCTCTACAATGTGGAGGAACCGGCTTCCAATAAAGCAACTATCTGATGAGTTTTCGATGTTATTACTCATTTTATTGCAGCAATTTCAATGAGGACTCGATATTGTACTCTAAGATTATAGTTTAGTAGTTTCAAGCACTTTGAAGGCGGCTGTAAAATCGAAGGGTTGGTAAAGTCGTAACTCATTGGTGGAATAGTAGGATTAATCCGTTCAGAATTTATACATTCTTACTAATATTATAATTCCATAGGTGTGTATTTCTTGCATGAATACAGTTTTTAATAGTTGGAGTGTCTTATGCTACTTTTTATCGCGGAAAATGTAAGGTGTTGTAACATTTGCAATAAACCACGGGTAACGACAATTATAACACAAGCAAGATATATCGGCTAGTTTTATAAATAGAAACAATGAAGGACACATTTTAATGCATTTGCAATAAGCATGGGACAAGCGCTTTAATTTGATGATCCGTTGGATTCTTTCCGCTTATTTACTTTACTTTATAGAATGATTCAACCAAAGTATTTTTTTGATTATACGCTGGTTTTATTCCACATATAGAAAACTTTATATTGCGGACCCTTGAAATCAGCTTCTAATATAAAAAAATCTCGTGTCACATGTTATCGAACTCTTTTAAAACGGCCTGATTTGATATTCGGTAGGTCTGAGAATGGGTCCTTGGCTAATTTTGATACTCTTGATTACTATTTTTGGCCAGGGTGACAGGGGTAGCCCTTTCCAATTCTGTTTCAAACGACAAATCAACGTTTGCATGGTCAGCTAGTAATGTATATTGATTTTACTGTAGGTAGATATTTTTGTTGTATACATTTTTGCAAATAAATCTCGTGATAAATTCCACTGCAGCAAAAACTGGGCCAATATTGGCGATAAAGTTCATTTCCGCGTACCCAAGAACCTTATTACCCTACTCGTTCCAAGTAAGTACTCCTAAGACGTCGGTAAATCTAAGTAATTTCCGCACCGTACTTGCAAGAAACAAGAAGATTATGTTGCTAATATAAGAAGCAATTACTTTTAACGGCAATTTACTTAATTTATTAAATTAATAAATATAAAATGCCCGGTGTCGTCGCTGAGAAACGACCGACGTTTGGTCTAAATTAAAAATCGCCAGTTTATTTCTAATTTATAATCGCAAGGGGGCAAGGGGGGTAAAACGGTAAAGTCGCGCGTGTTGGGTGCGTTTTATAGCCGCCAGAGGGCGCTAATGACATCAAATAATTGGTGCTTTAAATGTAAATGACGACACACGCCCCTCCGCATCCCTATTATGACAAAGCTTTATTAAATTTTGAACGTAGATTTCGGATCTACGTTCTAAGTGATGATAAAAAAATGAATATGGAAAATAATTATCAAGATTAAGACAATTATGATGTAAATCACAGAACGTTTGAAATACTTACACAAAATATCTTTTTTAAACTTATATAATTATAGCGTATTATATGTAGCGTACCTAGTAGGTATTGACTATTTACATTAAAAAAGGTAGCTTACTTTTACTGACGTTATCTTTATGAATTGACGTGTGAACCTCACACTGTTGCGACACAATATAAAAGCTAAAATCGATTATTGGCATACAAGTAGATTAACTCCGATTAATTTCGATAATAACATATCACAAAGACATTTGATTATACATTTCACAAATACATTCAAAACACAAATAGGTTAATAATTTATCATGAACCCTACTACATTGAACGAAACAAACTCGTACGCGTGTTAAATAACACAACCGCATAACGTTGATTAAAACCACAATTAACTGCATGCGGAATATTGTTTTGGAAAATTAATGCTTTGATTCATTAGTAAAGTACGTCTGAGTGGAAACAGATTTATCCATAGATGTTGGAAAGAGGGAAGATAGGTAATACATTTGCTTGACTTTTAGCTAAATTTGATTTTGAGATTTAAGGATCACCAATCCTTGCCGCAGCGTGCACGACCCACTTTGAATGGCCAAAAATGCGACTCATACGTCGCTGGCCTTTGCTTGCCTACGCAAAGTATCATATTTTGCTTACATGCTACATTGACGGTTACAAAGCATAAATAATCGGCCAAGTACGAGTCGGACTTGCGCACAGAGGGTTCCGTACTGTATAAAAATATTAAATATTAATTTTATTTTAATTTTATTATTTATTACTAAAGTGGATATAAAACTAAATATTCAGTGAAAATTTTAAGCATCTAACTGATGCCATTATTAATATAGAGCGAAAAACGTCTAAAAATTCAGGTTTGTTGTATGGGAGCCCCCCTTAAATATTTATTTTATTTTGTTTTTAGAAATACATCATCTGTGAAAATTTCAGCTGCCTAGCTATCATGGTTCATGAGATACAGCCCGGTGACAGACCGACAGACGGACAGACGGACAGACGGATATCGAAGTCTTAGTAATAGGGTCTCGTTTTTACCCTTTGGGTACTGTAACAAACCTCAGATGGTTTGATCGTCCACATCTGAGTAATTAGGCATAGGAAGAAAGCATTCTTGTAGGTCAGGAGTATCTCACATGAGGTTATAATTCTTTCTAATGTTATCTAAAGAAACTTTCCATTCAAATGATTTACAAACAAGCAGGAAAATAAATACATTTTAGAAAAGCAACAGAACTTCAATCTAGGTATGAAAACTCTTTGCAGAACTTGAGAATTTAAAATAAGAGAATAAAAAAAGAACAGGAATTTGACGGGACGGACAGCAGGGACTTCACTTGAGAAAATTATAGGAAAAATGTTGGAATATTTCGTCTTTAATAGGTATATTTAGTTTTGTTCCGCAAGATTCAGAGAAAGGAAAAGCAGAGAAGAGTTTACTAACTAGGAGAATTTTGTTCCTGGTCTAAAAAGTGGAAGTTGGAAGAAAGTTGTTTTCGATCAAAGGACGAGGATGTTTCTAGAGGATTTGGTTTCGTATAAACGTATCTCTTTTTAAATAGATAAGTCTCACTGTAGATATAGAATATGTTCTGCGGTTAATATTCGTCCTGATCAGCACTGCAATAGACTTCTGGATGATTTACTGTTGAATTAATGTACAAATGGACATCAGAGGAAAAGAGGAGAACTATCATAGAAAGATAGGCCTATATCCGTCTTACTGAAACGATGCGGTATGGAGGATTCTCATACGTTTTTATTCTTTTATGAGTGTGAACGAGTTGCTTACGACGCTACGCTACACCACAGAAACAAGGCAATATTATCTACTCTAACCTGTAGCGGGATAATAAATACACATACGTCTTCAGGTTCCTATGGCGGTCTTGCACAAGTTGACTTACGATGTTTCCTACTCTATAGAAGTATGTTACTGTCGAAACTATCCTTCATTGAGTATTTACTCACGAGTAGAAGATAGAAGCTTCTAACACTCGCCCTTTATGATTTCTATGTATGAATTACAAATGTTTTAATTATTTGTCTTTTTCAGCTTCGACTATTTGTGAACATAAAATCTTAAGATATTATATTCTATGCGGATTGAGAATCTCCAGAAATTGAGAAATTTCCAGACATGACGTGCTTTACCTACTCGTACAATTTGCGAAGGACAGAGTGTTCATAGATAAAATGTCATTTATTTATATTTTGGGGATTGCAGAGTCGACTCTTGCTATATCTTATTATTGCTACATCTCATTATTTAAATACTAGCCGTAAGTGCTACTCGATCAATGCTGTATTTTCATTAGTGTGCAGAACTCTTGAAGCCAGATAGAGCTTGGGCCAGTGTTTCTCATTTCCGAAATGGAGGGATATCCCGTGTCCGTATTAAGAGTGTAAATTCTGATCACTTTGAAATAAAGCTATTGATAGCTTATTGGTTTAAATACTATTTTATAAGGCGAAGTCGATTCTCGAACCTTTATCTATAGTAATCTAGAAGCTTTTCTTGTGAACACTCTGGATTTCATGCAAGTTTCTTGATTTTCCTGACTTTATGAAGTGATGTAGATAAGATGACTACTGACACACTCGCGACTCCTGGTTTTCTTTCCTGCTTTCTTTTCCCAGGATGGCGTTAGATTTACGAAAGCAGAGTAGAGTCATTTTCATGGTTTTCAGCTCTCTCGAGCGCCATGACTAAATAATCAGAGATAAACATAAAATAAAATAAATCTCTGATACCTAAATAAAATTGAATAAATTAAAAATATTAAAACTAACTATTTGTCAGAAATAAATCAATACTATTCTTTCTGGCATTCATTTCTTTTATTATATTCGTAGTTTGATAATAATATTAGTTCAATAATAGAGTTTCTTTGTTCTAAAGTACTAGTTTAATGGAATTTCCTTCTCATCTCATGTCTAATATTTTCTTATACAACCAAATCAATATTTTATATCTAGCTCTATTGAAGCTTATTTACGTAATACACAAATATTCTAAATTAACAACTTACTAGAATCTCTATTTATACCAACCTATATAGATCTTGAGACATTAGTTAGGTACTTCATTTCACTCTGAGATTAGAAATATACTTTCAGGCTCATAGAATCTCAAAATAGGTATAACATAGGATTTTCGCTCTGAACTTAGGTAATCTATTAGACAGGTAGGGATTTTGAATCACCTTTACCTAGGGTTTATGCGGTCTATAACGCAGGATCTACCACAAGACGAACACTGGCCAAACTAACGTATAAATAGGTAAATAAATTAGATAAATAAATTAGGAATCACACTGCTGATTACAAGGATCAAAATGTAGACTGTATTTTATCAAGTAGAACGGAAGCAGATGGCGCTAGGAGTAAGTATTATAATTTGAACTTGAGAGGTTCACTTTATAGTATTTGTATTTCTTGTTATTTATCATTACGAAATGTAAGCTGGGATCTTATTGAATATCTGTATTAATATTTAATGTATTCTTAATATTTTAGAATATTTCTTTCATGAGGTTCAATTTATAATTTGTTTACAATTAGGTGGAATCAGGACGCATAGCTAGTTTGACATAAAACTAGAATTCATTGAAAGCAAATCAAGGTTCTATAATCATTTTCTCTGATATTTTAATTTAGACAGGTTTCTTAAAATAGTTTCAACTCTTCTTAGGTTTATAAATGAGGTTAATTAGGCAGGTTAGGCTAGGCATGTTACATTTCGGCTAGGCTAGGCTTAGGTTTGTTACAGTACGGAACTTTAAAAATGAAGCAACATTTGATATTAACATTTTAATTACTTCTCAAACATCGTTCTGTTGCGAATGGTCAAAATCGCAATCGGCCAAGTCACTGAAAAATCGTCAAAATCGTGATCGGTAGATATCGCGAATAGTCAAATTACACAATATCACAGCATGATCTTCTAAATATACGAGTAAATAACAGACAGATTTAGAGCGGAGCTTATTTTAATAGACATGTAACGTCACTGCCGATCTATTAATCCCACCAGTAATATTCTTTTTTTGAAAACTTCTTTAGCAGCGTTGTGCACTTTTTAGGATGGGTAAAAATGTTAAACTCACGTCAGGACCTGATCGAAAATTCGTTAGACGGCGCAGGGCGCTAGCGCGTGTGTGATATTTACTTACTTATACGTATATTTACTTTATTTGTTCAAGCTTTCACTTTTGCTGGCACTCCCGGAGTGCAACCCATTGTTCTTTTAACAACATTTTAAATATGATGTTAAGCAATCGAATTTTAACATATTATCGTAGATTTAATATTTATTTTTTTCTAGAGCCATTTTACATTTGCTAACAATTTCTGCTTTATTTTAAGGGTTTCGTACCCAAAGGGAAAAACGGCACCCTATTACCAAGACTTCGATGTGCGTCTGTCGTCTGTCTGTCACGGGGCTGTATCTCATGAACCATGATAGCTAAGCAGCTAAGATTTTCACAGATGATGTGTTTCGGTTGCCGCTATAACAACAAATACTAAAAAAAAAAAAAAAAATATCTAAGGGGGGCTAAACAGGCTAAAAAGGTCCCATACAACAAACCTGAATTTTAGACGTTTTCCGCTGTACTATATTAATAATGGTACCTGGTAGATGCTTGAAATTTCCACAATAAAATAAATATTTAAAGGGGGCTCCCATACAGTACAGAACCCTCCGTGCGGGAGTCCGACTCGTATATGGCCGATTATTTTCAGACGCAACCTCCTATTGAAATGGTTCTGATAAAGAAACCTTTATTTCTGTGTACATTTTTCAAGTACTTACAAACTGTTTACAGCTTCAAACTCCTTAAAGCATACTCCATTAGAATAAACCGACAGAGCGAGCTTCTTCACTCAAACTCAATATTCATGAACGAAAAGTAAACTCAACTTAAAATCAGCATCGCTCTTAACGTTTCTTACAATAACATCCTCTGGCGGAGTCTGTTGATACAAGAACAATAAATACTACACACTTGTCTAAGTTAATGCAAAATTCTACAGGAACTATTTAAATGGTTTACTGTCTGATGACAGCATAATATTGAGGTTAGCAGAAATATATCTTAATTTAAGGTTTTTAATAACATTATTTATACTAGGTATTTACTAGTACCTATTAAGAATAGTACGTTGTCTGATGCAATTATGATGGCTAGTAGGGATTTGAAATATAAAGTGAATTGGCTTTGTTTAAATTGTAATTTTTGAGTGTGCAACTACAGTTTCGAGAACTTACAGAGCAAAATGAGCAGTCTAGTAGGTAGGTATTCATTGCTTAATTTATCAGGCATACGATTAAATATGTTACAAGGTGATTTTTTTTTTTAAACGGAATTCTTACTATTCATGTATATTTTAACTAACTCCAAGACGCTTCGCAAATTAGCTTTATTAGCTTAATTTTCTTTACCGCTTATTGAAGCCAAATTTTTTTGCGGATCACTTAAATCATGCCCAAAATCTTCCTTACTCGGGTAGACAGCTATTTAGTCCATTAAATAATTGGAATTCAAATCGCATTCAAATTTCGCACTTCGATTAAAAGCTTCAAGTGCAGAGCAAACATCGGTGCCGAACTTAAACCTATACCGTTCGTTGACCAATTTAAAGTGGCCTCTCTTTGTCCACTCTCCCGCGTTAATTCGCCCGCAGTGAAAGTGAATGGGGGAGAAGGGAGGTGTCAAATAACGATGGTCACGTCTATGTGATCCCAATTACTATGTGTAGAGCCAAGCCGCTTATGCAAATCGCGATTTCCCGCGGACGCATCTAATGGGCCGTGGAGGGAGGGGGGCGGGACGATGCACTTTTACATTCACCCTGAATAAGACTTAGTGCACAATGAGCGGGTAAAATGTTTTTTTTTTACTGTAGCGCTCATACCGTTGTTTGACAAGGCACTTCTCAGCGATCACCGAAATTAAGCAACGTTCGGCACTGTTACTCTTCGGATGGCTGACCGCGGGTGGCATTTAAAACTGAGCTAGCGTTCACGTGCGCGCCGTGTCTCGGATGATATGTATACTTGTAGGTCTCGCTTGTTTTAACCGTTTAGTCTTGTCAGAGGCCTTCAGACGGCTTAGATTCTCTGACACTAGGGCTGGCCACCCGTCTTATACGAACTTACTTTACTCTTCGAGAATCACAAATATCAAAATTGTAATAAATTTCAAGCTATGGTACTGTAATGTCATGTACTGTACCAATTTTATAGTAATCCACTGCTGAACATAAGCCATAAAAAAAAACACATTCATTATGCCGGGCTAGTGAAGGTTGCTAATTTCAAATACGTTGTGGATTTTTTTCTACCTAAAATTGCAGGTGCTGGATGTACAGTTCTTTACTCTACATAATATAAAAAGTAGGTACATTTTAAAATTTTATATGAGTTAAAATTAACAAAGTTGTAGTTAACAAAGTAAAAATAATAACAGTAACATAAGAGAAAGATGTTTTCGGTAATTTATAATGCTAGAATGGTCGTTTTTAACTATCCTGTAGAGATGTTCATTATTTATTAATTAACCCCAGAGACTTAAATAAGCAAAACTTTGCGAATTATGTTTCTTTTAATGCTTAATACATGAAGCGACTTATATTCACTTCGCGCAAAACTCCAAGAATCAAGCATGTTTCTATCTACGGATCCGTAGCAAGGCCTACGGATCTCGTAGACGATCTACAGGGTCTACGCCTACGTGTTTTTGTAGTACACGTGTAAGAGATTTGTTGATCTACGCATATAAAATTCAGTAAACAGACAGATGACCGAATGAATTATTAATAGAGTGTAAGCTTGGAGATATTAAATAATCGGCCAAGTGCGAGTCGGACTCGTGCACGAAGGGTTCCGTAGAGTATAGAAGCCCACTTATTTTATCATCTAATTTTGAAGGGAATATACCACTTAATATTTTGTGAACATTTCAAGCATCTTCATGATGGCGTTATTAATATCGAGCAAAAACAATAATGTTTTTTTTTTTATGGGAGCCCTTAAATATTTATTTTAATTTAATTATTTATTTCTGAAGTGAATATTTAACTAAATATTCTGTGAAAATGTCAAGCACCTACCTACCTGTCACCTTTATTAGTATCGAGGGAAAACAGCTAAACTATCAGGTTTGTTGTTATAGCAGCAACAGAAATACATTTTCTGTGAAACGTTCTAGCTATCCTCGTTCATGAGACAGCCTGGTGACAGACATACGGACAGCGGAGTCCTAGAATAGGGTCCCGTTTTTACTCTTTGAGTTCGAACTCTAAAAATAAAACTTCTTAACTTGAATTTAGATGTTTTGACATCTAAATCTAATTTTTTTACGGCCTTTTTACGAAATTTTGCGTATTTTTCGCCTAAAATACGGCTATATTGAGGTTGATATACGGCCACTCTAAAATTTAACTGGAACAGCACTGTTAATCATTCAATTTTTGTTGTAACTTACACAGTGCACCCCAAGCCTATTGCAGTAGCGGCTGCGTGCTGAATCAGGAAGCACTTTGCGAGTGCTAAGTGACCATCGGACGGACGGGACACGGTACCGGGGTAATGTAACCTAAGAAATTACTTGAATCTATTATTTTACTAGCTTTTGCCCGCGGCTTTGCCCGCGTGTTATTTTGATTCATGTAGGTCCATAGAGACCATTTATTTTTCGGCATAAAAAGTAGCCCATGTCACTTCCCGTCTTCAAACTATGTCCATACCAAAAATCAAGCCAATCCGTTGCTCCGTTGTTACGTACAAGAGGAACTAACTAACAAATGCACTTTCGGATATATAATATTACGAGTAGTAGTAAAGATTACAAAGCCTGTAAATGAGCCATATATTTTTTTAACATTTTATTATATTAAATAAATTTTCACTTAGCACTTGCATAGTGAACTCCAAGCCTATTGCGGTAACGGCTGCGTGCTAAATCAGGAAGCACTTTGCAAGTGCTAAGTGACCATCGGACGGACGGGACACGGTACCGGGGTAATGTTACCTGGAATTACCTGACATCTCGGGATAGAAACCGGGATAGGCTATCTTTTTCTGATATATATCAACCGTATTTGAGTTAGTTGTTTCCACATTACTAAATATTGGATGTTAAGTAAATTTTTAAACTGGGCCAGTTTGGTGAATGTAGCCTTTTGCGCTATTGTTTAACAGCGGACTTTTAAGTAAAACAAAGGGTCAGTACAAATACACACAGTGAAAGGAATTGTAAAAGAAACGGTGAACACCAGTGATGTTGCAGATTGTGAATTTCGACATATTGAATTGTACACTTTTGATGCACGACGTTGCCGACTTGATATATTAAAACAAGAAATTTTTTTTTATAAATTAATTGATCTAAACTTTAACGTTTATAAAAGTTTATTAAAACTTAGTAAAAGAGTTAATATCAAAACAGTAGCTTTTATTCAAATAACTATCTAAAGATCATTCGGTTTCGTGACAACAATCACATTAATCGCAACTATTTAAAACTTCCAAACTGTTTAGCGAAACGGTCGCATGTCACGAATCACGGACATTCTTGCATTCAATTTATCTTTCTTTCACTAAATTTATAGAGCAACGCCGACAATGACAATCCTTAGGCCCAAATACCACCAAAACGGAGGCAACGAACATGTGCGATGAAAGACAGAGTGTCTTAGACCCAAGTTCGCCAACACTTCATTAAGTTAAATGTGTGATCCCTGTATTTACCGACAGATTTTTAAAATATCAATCGCTGGTTAAATCTTCAACAACTTACTAACGAAATTTTGCGGTAGGAAAAACCGCTGGTTAAATCCAGTAAAAACACGTTTAACTTAAACAAGCGTTAGTGAACTCGGGGCTTAAAGAAATAAATTTTAATACGCGACATTTACGAACACTTACAAAAGATATTTTCAAGTATCAAGAGAAAGATAAAATGGGATGTTTTAGTACAAGATTCCACGGCATTGATACCATATATTTTTAAAGCAAAGAAGATTTAATAGCACTACCTAACACTAAGAATATAACTGTAGTAACGAAGCGGAGTTTATTTTTATTCTTATGTTATGTACGACATTTATGAAAAACTTTAGGTGTTTCTTCACCGGTGTTGCCAACTGTAATTCACTGAGTATATGACAAACACTAGCGCGCAAATTTCTCTCGATAAAGATGGGCATTATTATTATTTTTCTCATAAAATCTCAATACCGACTTCCACAGTGTACAGAATTCGAATAATTTGCGCGAATTGATGTGAAATCCATGTACATTTTTGTTAATTAATCAAAAACTGCTTGGTTGATTTCGATAAAATTTAAATGATCGCACTTCGAAAAAATATTCCTTCAAACTAAAAAACTTTTTTCTTAAACAGTTTATAATTGGTGAAAATATCGATGAATACACAAAAAATACAAACAGGCGAACAAAGTATCCTGCTCCTTTTTGGAAGTCGCTAAAAACATCTACAACTTAAACTGGCCTCCTGTTAAGCCGCTGATCGAAGAGCGAGCCAACGATTCTTAAAACCTGGTTTTTCGGCGCGTCGACAAACTTCGACTGTCGATGACTGCAAAACCGCAGTTTTAAAAACAGACGGAAAAGGGTCGCGGCTCGTCACACATGTTGAAGTTACAACATTTTGTATCCAATGTCACGGAACAACAGCTATTTGGCTCACTAGTCGATCAGCGTCGACGAGCCAGCGAAATAGTCAAACTTTAAAAACGAGTTTTAAAGATTGTAATTAATAATCTACTAATCTAATCTACGTGATTAGCGGCTTTAGAGTTTTTGCAAACATGCTGTCGACAAATGTTGCATAGTAATACATGTTATTCTGTAGAACGACGATTTTACAGAGTTTACAACGCTGTACTCGGCTTCATACATCACCGTTTGGTTTCGTTTTGGTGTAATCTGGCCCCTAAACTTACCTTATCGGAAAATGAGATTAAAATTTATACGAAAAACAAGGAGATTGTGACTCGAAATTTGTGAAGGGGTTCCGTGGCCAATTTGTTCGAACTGGTGTTTTACTTATTTTCCATGTGTTTTAGATCGAATTTTTAAAGCGGGCAAAAAGTATAAGTAGGAACTTGGTTAAGTAATGTCTAAATTATGTTTCTGAAATAATATAAATGGTATATGTCAAGATGATGATATTTATAATGTACATTTTATTTCTTTGTTTTTTTTTGTCATATTCATGTAACTGCAATATAGCCGTACAAAAGTGTTGTTTAAAAGTTTTGTTCAAAAGTTTTGCTCCAACCCAATAGTATTTTTATAAATAATGTCTTGCTCTCATAACTTTCCGCTAGTATTTCTTGTGTTATAATAAAAGCTCAATTTTAAATAAATTTTACTAAGATTAACGGGCATGTTAACAAAAGTAATTGCATAACATTAATAATCTAATATTTGTCTGTATTTTTTATGTACACTGGTGTCGCTTACCGCAAAAAGTACCTAGTTTAACGCATCCAAACACCGACTAAAATACAACCTTCAACTCAAAATATAACCAGCAACGGGTATTTATCTTGCTAAAAATACAACCAATAACAGATATTTATTTTTCCACTCGACTATTTATTTACATTTGTAGCTACCTAACAGAACCCTAAAAAGAGGTTGGCCGTAAAAAACGAAGTTCCGAAATAGTTCCGAATCGGACATGCGATGTTTACAATTGTACTTTCAAAACCGTCTGCGGGAGCCAAATTAAAAAAGTTGAAACGCTACCAGTATGCAAATAAAAAAAAGTTTAGGGCGTGTGTTGGCTCCAAAGTTTCCGAAATTAATGATTGGAAATATTTCACAAGGGATTAACAGAGCAGGAAATTTCGTAGGGCTTCAATTTGTGTGGAGTTTATCAGTTGTGATTTGGTATTCACATATGTATATGTACACAATATAGGTGCTTCATGTAGCATGGATCCATCCATGCTTGCATAAGCATGCTTACTATATTTATCCAATTTAAGTAATGTCAAGATATAAGACTACAAGAATGCACTTGATGTATTTTTTTTGAGTGGTCAAAATTCCATAACATGTATATCAAAAAATCATACCTATGCGAAAAGTTTTTTTGAATTAAAATTATTCCAGACATTTTTTGTACGATGCCAATATATCCCCATATCTCTTTACGGATTTCAGATTTTTCTCTTTAATAGAGTTATAAATTCAAGTTCTTCTTGCCAAGTTTCATGATTTTAGGTAAACGGAAAGTACGAGTATCATGTTTAAAGATATTGGTACATTTATCGGGTTTCATGATTCAAATTATGACGTATTTTTGTGTATTTTTTAAACTTAATAAATTTTATTTAAAAAGGATTGGATTGAAATTAATCTATTTCCAGTAATATCTCTGCAATTAGACCATTTGATTCGCTTGAATTTGGTATTTTCGTTAATATTAAACTTGGATCCGGTATTCAATATAGCTGAAGTATTTTATTGTGTGAAGTGAATTTTAAACAGATTTAACTTTCAATAAATACAAAAGCTAATTTAATTACATTCTATGCATAAGTAGAATCACAGCGGCCGCAATTGTAATCCTACATTCCGAATTATTCATGGAACCAAATCGTGTGCGTGGTTAGAACCGATTCACACGGTGCCGTACTGCAAATATTTTGCTGGATATGCGGACGCATGACGGCGTGGGTGGTGCATCTCCGCATAGTCTAAGAGCCGCTGAAGATCAACCTTTACCGATGTGATAACCAGATGAGACGTATTTTTTATCAAATATTTATTAACAAACACGTCTATGATAGCTTGCCTATCAAAAATGTTCATGGCTATTATTATTAAATTTAAAATATTTCATGAACTTTTTTGAAAGCAAGCCTGTATGATTAATTTTGTAATTAAATTATCTTTTTTATGATAGCAATTTCGACTAGTTATCAGATCGTGTCGTGTGTGTGTGTGTACTTAAATAATTACATAATTGTGCAAACTTGCTTCCCAGGCTCCATGAACAAAAATAAGTGACTAAACCTATCAAGGTATATTTTATACATTGAAAACTATCAGTTGGATTAAAAAAACACCGGCTATCAAAATATAGAAGACATACGAGTAAGAAACCATTGGCAAAAACAAAAAAATAAAATGTCATGAATACTTTTCGATTGGCAAGCTGTGTGTGTATGTAAATAAAATTTCAAAAAAGCTTATCTCGTTTGGCTATCAGGTGAGTGATGGTCATTCTTCCACGTCTCTCCCCCTAGCACCGCGTACACCCTTCGGCCTATTAGTACACGATACGGTATCACACCGTAAAATACTATGGTAGAACAGCTGTGTAAGATACGGCTGCTAGTTTTGTGTGGAGTTTCGTGGTCTCCAGTCTGTACATGACATAATTTCGCACCAAGAAAAACTTCGGTTATTGTATTCAGTCACGGTTGTCATTGTTGTATTGATCTCTATAAGAGCATAAATATGTATACGGATACGGTAGATCTATGGCACAGCGACGTGGCCGTGGTAGGATTAAAATTCGTGCCGTGTACAAGAGCTGTCTCGTGCTTTATCTCACAGGGCTTAGTCCAGTTTGCTTGTATTGTGACGTTGCATCACACCGTGTGGCGTACAATCGATATTTTAATGTAGAACGACACACTGCACCGCACCGTACGAACCGGCTCTTAGGGGCCATTATAATCAATACTGATGAGTTAAAAGCATTGCCCCATTGCTTTCTCTGATAGTTCGCTGCAGTGCAATATTAATCCAGCTTTGCTTACTTTGCTTTAAAGTGAGGCGAAGTGGAGAAGTGCGTAGGTTTTATATTTTGAGATTTCTTCTAAATAGTGCAAAATAAGAAAATTATCAGCGTGTGTTTGTTTGCTTAGTTTTTAAAGAATCTAAACATATTAATAGCTGTTGTGATGATGTCGAAGTTTTAAGAAAGAATTCACAATAAAAAAATGTTACCAATGCTTTTTATAGTATTGGACTTCAAAGAGAATAATTGATGTGAATATGAGATGCATTGATAGGTAAAAAAAACATTGTAAGGTAAATCTATCTCTAAATGAGAAGAACTTTGCTTTTTGATCTTTTCTTTTAAAAAGCAAATGATATGAAAATCTCGATATAAATTCCAAAGAACTCATTAGTTCGGCTAGTTTTTTCGCTAGACAACCATCCGTCTTCTACAAATATTTGTTATTATATTTTATGTTACAAAACAAACTTTCCAAATGCTCTTCAAGCGTTATTGACTTACACAACAAGCCTCCAATTCGACTGAATAGCCAAATTACGTGTATTGTACGTCTAATATTTGTACAGCAATCACTTTGTTTGCGAGCCTGATAGCGCCGATGTTTGTGGGGTAAATGTCGAAAAATTTCTTTTGCGGTATCTTTTCTTTGGTTGTTTTATAAAAATTGTATTGAAAAAATTACATTTTTTATAATTTGAATATGTATAATTTTTTTTGGAGAACTTTTTGGTAGCAAATATAGTATAGGATAGGTATAGTAGGTAGAATATGAGGTGCGGTATATATAAAGGGATTTACATGTTATGTAACTCTTGAGGAATAGAGGGAATAAATCATTTTATTATTTCGTAAAAAACTTTAACTAAAACTAATTAATTTTTGAATACTTTAAGCACATACATTCAATTAATATTTACATGTATTGTATACGTACCATAGAAGCGGTTCAAAATAAGATTTGATGGGTCTTGCGTTCGCAACATCAAACATGACTAACGTTCATTTTAAGCATAATAATAATGTAAATGATCTAATAGGAACACAGATTGTGATTTAGTGTATTCACACATAGTGCTCATATTACCCACACGAAAATCGCCCTTAATAACCTAAAATTATAGGCCAACGCACTCCCAGCTTTCCGAAGGCGCCGTCCATACTTTCATTACGGACCCTGTTATTACGTAGGGTGTGTTAACACGTCCGCACGAAAGTATCGAATCACCGCAGATTACATCGGCGGGTTTCCTCGAAACCACCGGTGGTCGTGTAGAGGCGAGCGCGTAATGGTGTTATTATTTTGCGGTGTTATTGCGATGTGGTCGCGCCGGTCTGCCGCTGGTCGAGGGCTGGCAAAAGTTGGATTTATTTTATTTCGTGACGTGAGAGGACTTCTGTGACTTGTTTCGGCATTGTATGGATTCTTAGGATTGAGTTTCTGGATAACGTGGTTTTTTACTTTTTCAGGCATTCAAGTTTGAGTAAAAATAAATTTAATTACTAATTTCCAAAACATTTTTATTAATTGTATGTGTAAACTGTTATGTGTACATACTTTATTGCCATGTTAGCAAAATGCCAATTCTCAGTCTTGTCAATGAATTTATATCACGCATTTTATGCAATGCTATAGACGGAGTAACAAAATATGTGACTATCTAATATTGTTTTGATATCAGGCACAGGCTAATTATGCGTTTTTGTAAGATAGCTTTCTATCACAAATAGCTTTATGAAGTCTCAAGTAGTGTAGTAGTCCCACAGATAGTTTTGAATTACCTATGATAAAGTGATAACTATGATATATTGTACTTATTGTTTGATTGACAAGTGGTGGCGTCAAACTGTTATTCATATATTATCATGAAACTTGCGTGGTGTTTGTCTTGTTGCTCAATTGTTTGAAAAACAATACTCGTAGTAAAAAAAAGACCTAAATAAAATTTTCCCAACCCTATTTGCGCCAAGAGTCAAATTACTAAAATTGTTGACCGGTTGAGTAACGTAATCGAAATATTAACAATCGTGGTGAAGTAGAAAACATTTAATTTATTTTCCTAATAGGAAATACTGGCGCCGCTTTACTGAAACTTCTTTATTTACTAAAATTGAGAATTTTATTGCGTAGCTTAATGACATTTCATTAATAAAACAGAATGGTATTTAGATTGGTTATATTTTGAAAGGTAAAACCGTTAATTTTTGTACCAACTAAAGCTTCTTCTATATGCACTCTGCAAAAATATTTTCAAGTACAATTTTGATTCTAATGTTGCTGTTATATTTTTACGCATATATGCTTAAACTTACCGCCTTTGACGCAAAGTTGTTATATTCATTTCCATGCTCTCAATACGTCCAATGTTCTTACAATTGTTTACTATTCTCTTGCTTGCTCACATTCTCTTCTGGCTTCATTTTTTCTTGACATCAATTTGCTTACGTAGAATTTTAATTCGGACTAATCGACTGCTACGTTTTCTATCTAATTACTTTTCTTTGTCTCTGTGACCACGTCTTGCATTCATCAGATACACGCTGTGTTCTTGCAATAGTTGTTCTTGCAATTCTTCTTCTTTGTTGCTGTATTTCCTGTGTTTTGTTTTCGTCAATAAAATATTGTCTATTGTCTAATAGCTTTTTTTCATTCATGTTCTGCAAACTAGTGATACGAGTATAAAAATAATGTGTCTATTCTGACTTTGGTCATGTTTTACTATCAGTTTTTATACGCTACGCTTTTTTAGGGTTCCGTACTCAAAGGGTAAAAACGGGACCCTACTACTAAGACTCCGATGTCCGTCTGTCACCAGGCTGTATCTCATGCAACGTGATAGCTAGACAGCTGAAATTTTGACAGGAGATGTATTTTTGTTGCCGCCATAACAAAAATACTAAAAATATAATAAAATAAATATTTTTATACCGATACAACACATGTGATTTTTCAGGAGTTTTTTGCTCCTTATTAATAACGGCGGGAGAAGTGGAGCTGAGGGGGGTTCCGACAAGGTACGGAGCCCTTCTTGCGCGAATACCACTCGCACTTGGCCAGTTTTTTCCACTTGCTTACCCTTAATTCTCAATACGGGCACATTCTGTTATTGTTCATATCATGCACCATGTTTACTCCTAACATATGATTTACGTTTCACTCCAAAATCGCTTCAACCATGATGAAACCGTTACACCGATAAATTGATCCGACATAATACAGCAAATCCACAAAACGCTCCGAGCATTAGTACGAGTGATTACAAACGCTTTGAGGATCGCTACCAAGTGGCATTTCAGCTTAATTGAAATCGAACGCCTCAACTTCTTTTATCAGCACTTTTATGTCTAGTCAGGAATTTAATTATGGATCTAAATAGATTAGTCAAAAGCATTTTGATCGTGAAACGGAGCTTATAGCTTTGCTTTTACATGCTAGTTAATTTTGTTTTAAATGTTTGTGAATTTTGATCAAAAGGAAACCATTGATACTTGAATTGTGAGTGAAGAATCTTAATTGTAACTTAATTAGTATTAGGTAATACTAAACATCTATTAGTTAGTTTATTTTTTTTTTCAAAAAATGGCATGACCGACTTTAGCCGTGAACAGAATTCGCGAATATTTCTCACGAATCGATGTAGCATTTTTCACATTATTGTTGATTTATCGAAATGTTTCAGCCAATTTCAATAAAATAGGACCAATTTCCGAAGTATACTCTTTCCAGTAAAAGCTATGTAAAAAGTTATGCGTGGTTATACATCAAAAAATATACGCGTCGATTTGAGTACCTCCTCTGTTTCGTCGGTCAAAAATAGATATTAACCTACATGGAATTGAATCGAAAGTTTACAGAGAGTTAGTGCCACGTTGGTACCTTTTCAAATCAAGGTTTTTAAGCCAGTGAGGATATAGCCTCATCTTGAAAATATTTTATTTAGCAATGTTTTTGGTTACATGTTTCTATTTTTAACTGCATACTTACAACTCTAGAACGCTTTTTGATTCGATAATGTGAATAAATCAGAAAACGCTTCATAGATACAATACCGCAACACAACAGCAATCTTTAAAGCCTTTATCCAGTCAATCCGTCCCTAGACTCCATTAAACATAATTTATATCGCGACACGATACCGATAGCACGGGCCCCGTGCAACCGCGGCCGCTCGCGGTCACCGTACAAAACAGTTACAAAGCTCTTGCCGGGGCGCCGAGGGTCACGGTTTTTAGGGTTCCGTACCCAAAGGGTAAAAACGGGACCCTATTACTAAGACTTCGATGTCCGTCTGTCTGTCTGTCTGTCTGTCTGTCAGTCACCAGGCTTTATCTCATGAACCATGATAGCTAGGCAGCTGAAATTTTCACATATGATGTATTTCTGTTACCGCTATAACAACAAATACTAAAAACAGAATATAATAAATATTTAAGGGAGGCTCCCGTACAACAAACGTGATTTTAGGAGTTTATTGCTCGCTATTAATAACGGCAATAGGAATGGGGCTTCCATACGGTACGGAACCCTCCGTGTGCGAGTCCGACTCGCACTTAGCCGATTTTTTTGCATGCATTCGAATGACCTGTGAATGAGACTGACAAATTATTTTGAGTTGTAGCAATGTTAATTCTTGTACTTCTTTATTATGTGAAATCTTGAAACGTTTGTACCTTTTTTGTTTAGATTTAAATTATTTAAATTGTATTTCAAACATTGTTATTTGACGATTCCAACTGCAATTTTATTGTAATGTCTACGGAATAAAAAAAAATGTAGATAATTTTAGCCGTAACCACGATTTATGAATATATTTTTTGCAAATTCGCAGATTTACTGAATTGCCGCATATACAGATAAACTTCGAAAAAAAAACTACCAAAATACCAAATTTTGTCAAAATCGTCAGAGCCGTTTCTATGATCCATAATTTTGTAAACACACAAACATAAAAATATATATGCAAAAATAATACAAGAATTGTTTGTCTTAAGATATTCGATCAGTTTGCGTTTCACCAACATTTTCATTTCTTGGCAATACGTAATATTAAAAATCAAGCGACTAAAATAATTTTGTTTGTTTATTATTATATTTTGAAAAGACCATTACCAAGATAATTAACTGTGATTGATAAACTAAAGATGTGAATGATGCTAACATGTATGATATGAATTATATTGGAAGGTATCTGCCAAGATATGTATAGTAGATTTTATTTTATATAAAAGTGGTTTTAGTATCGCTAAAACTTGAAAACGGCTGAACCGATGTGGCTAATTTTGATCATGAAATATCTGTGGAAGCTAAGGGAAGGTTTCAACGGTGAGAGAATTCAAAAAAGTAACGAGAAAAATGTTCCTACCTGAGAAAGTTACTGTATTTGGTCGCCGGTGGCGCTAAGGTGATATGTGGTTCACCGGGTCAGCTAGTTTTAATAAAATGTTATATAAAACGACTCATCAATTTCAAGTCAGTGATTCAATTTACAAAAGCTATTCTACTGTCCTGCTCATACATTGTAGTGCAACCACCGCGCCTGTGGGACGCTACAATGGGGCACTCATTAAAGAACACTTAATGAGGGGGCGGGGGAGGGCAAGGGGGGTTGAAACCAAAAACCACCCCCCAACTCCCCAATTAATGTAGTCATGCATTTCACGGAAACTGACACGAGTTTATTGTTACTAAAATAATAACATTTCCTTTGTTGAACGATTCTGCTAATAAACATTGTTAAATAGCATTATATAGCATAAGAGTCATTGAAATGGCTTGTTCAACCTTCTTCAGAATGAACAAAGTTTTGTGTGACAGAGACCTGAGTCTGGACTTAATATTACGCATAGGACGTTGCTACATTTTTTCGGTGCTATTATACGGCGTAGAAACATGGACTCTCACACAACATTTGACAATGAAGCTAGAGCCGTTTGAAATGTGGATCTACCGCCGTATCTTGAAAATCTTATGGCGTGACCGAATTACCAACGTTGAGGTACTAGGCAGGCTTAAGAAGAAGATGGAGCTTATGACCATTAAACATCGGAAGATGTCGTACTTTGGTCACATCATGAGCAATGACAAATACAGGCTACTCCAGCTTATCATCCAGGGAAAGATTGCCGGAAAGAGAAGTGCTGGAAGAAGGTGGCACTAATGGTTAAAGAACCTGCGGGACTGGTCCGGCTGCAGTACCACCTCATTATTTAGTGCAGCCGCTTCAAAAATTAGAATTGCCCTGATCTTATCCAACCTCCAATTGGAGTACAAGAAAAAGATATAGCATTATGATAGCATGATACTTTTTGCAGACATGGTGGCGTAGGGGGAAAACGATCATCTTATAATCGTGAAGTTCAAATCCAGTCCAGTATTTACAAGCTCCTTGAAATGTATATAGGTACAGTAATAAATCTACTGCTTTTTCAGTAAGTAAAAGGAAACATCATGAAACCCGCATACTTCCGTAGAAGAAATTCGATGGCGTATGTGAATTCACCAACTCGCAATGGGCCAGCGTAGATAACTCAATTGCACATTGTAGGTATAGGTCTATGTTCTACAGTGGAAGGCCGCGCCCGGCCGGTACAGTTCAGTTGTAGTGACACTTGGTGGAATTTATAACTGCTATGATTTTGACAAAAATGTTTAAGAACTAGGTATATACTAGCTGCTACGTGTATTGACGTAAAACCCAAAGTAAAAAGATCAAAGGGAATAGTTTCAATATAACGTAGGTAACATATAAGTAAGTAAGTAAGTGAGTTCGTATAGGCCGGGTGGCTAGCCCTGGTGTCAGAGTTTTTAGGCCGCCTGAAGGCCTCTGACATGGCTAAACGGTTAAAACAACCAGGTAACATAAAATACTCGTAGATCTATACCAAACCGAATATGTTAAATTTATGTTACGAGCTAAGCTAGCTCTATAAAAATAAGCTAACCTACCTAAAGATGTAGACTACATAATGCATAGATAAATAAATAATACATAGATGTATCTGATATCACATCAGCACGCTGTAGGCAGCCAGTATATCTTATAGAGTGACATTTACAGACAGATAAGGTATAACAAGCAGCACCGTTTTTTGGAAGTTTGCCCAGGTTGTTGAACTATCCGGGGGATATTGAAGGGCGGACATTTGGCCCTTCTTTAATGTCATTTGTGTTATTGTACCATTTATGCTATTTTTAAAGCATAATAAGGCTACATTTGGCCACCAACTCGCCTGATAGAAAGCGAAGTTGTAGCCGAAGATAGAATATGTAGACCTAGAAGTTACCTATTCACTTCTGGCTTGAAGATATCCAGATTATATTATCTAACTATTAGTGTGATTACGTAATAATATATGATGGCCATTATGCAAGCTCGTGCTGGATGCAAGCTGCTTCCAACTGGTTTTATTGAAGATCCATAAGGGAGGCTTATGTCTAGCAGTGACGTTCTATGGCTGAATGATATGATGACCAACTAAATAAGAGATTTGGATAATATTATCTGTGAAATATAATACCTATTTGAAACAAATAAAAAAAAAAAAAACTAGCGGAACATTTTTCGAGTGATTCGTACTATCAAGCACGTTTTTTACTTGCATTATTATTCTGAGACTACAAGCAATATATCTGTAGAGTCACAATTGTGCAAAAAAAGTGTCCGAGCCAAAACTCTGCCCAAGCTACGTAGTGGGCAGGCTTTTTAG
The DNA here is from genome assembly GCA_964007245.1 of Hypomecis atomaria. Taxonomy (NCBI): domain Eukaryota; kingdom Metazoa; phylum Arthropoda; class Insecta; order Lepidoptera; family Geometridae; genus Hypomecis; species Hypomecis atomaria. The sequence continues at coordinate 9,642,447 of OZ023287.1, read as the reverse complement.
TTAGTCGTGAGGCGATTGCAAGCTGACAACAACGCCGCGCGATGCTAAAGTGCTCGGTTACAAACACTAATTAGGTGACGAAACACAATGATTCAAGAAAACGAGTCATTGTAAATTATACAATGTAAATATCTAAGTCGGTATGCATGACGGCGCTCGGTATTTTTTTTTACTACTTTCACTTAGCGACTGTGGCTCTGTAGATATTTGCTTCAAGTTCTGAGAAATGCATTTAGCATTTCAAAATACTTAAAATGTATTTGCCCAAAATGCAGTCTAGATTTATAGCCCGTATGTACTCGTAGGTAACTAGGTGACGTAGCGGACAATGCTTTTATCAGGTGGCAAAGTTCCAGTGCGCTTTATTTATTGAACGGTTAAAAACAACGCGAGCGGGCAAAATATTTACGGGACTATTACATGATTTCACTACTGGGTAATTTAACGACAAAATAGAGCTCGAAATTATGATAAAAACTGTGGATCAACGTTCATCTCTGAAGGTGGTTTGCAGTAGCAGATTTACCAATACGCTGAAGACTAAAGCGTGCAATGACTAACTGTAAAAGATCCGTAGTTTTTTGGCCTAGTTAGTTGACAGAAACATAGTAAAAATGTGCAGTAGCCTCTTTCCGCACGGTCAGTATTTGGATGGGTGACCGCGGGTGGCGTTTTCCAACTAAGCGCTACTGTGGCTCGAGTGATCCGTTAAATTGTAGGTCCGGATTGTTTTAACCGTTTAGACATATCAAAGGCCTCCAGGCGGCCTAAAAACTCTGGCACCACCCGGCCCTATTTCGTACTTACCTTTTTTTAGTAAAAATTGAACTTAATAAGATGATGAGTTACGACCGCAAACAATAGTCGTTGGTGTACTTAAGCGCCAAAATTTCAAGCTTAAGCAAATTCGTCACTAGCAGGTTGGGTTAGGTTAGTTTTAGCACAAAATACCGAGATAAAATCGGCAAACACGGTTTGTATCTAATTTTAGCGTAAAAAAGATGTTTTACGAAACGAAATTTCTAAAAGTTAAAAAAATACTTAGAAACTTGGTGTACTTTGTATCGATAAAGAATTAGTGCTCAGAGCACATATGTCTTAGAAGGGTTGGGCATCGGAGCCACAAAGTACTCGAAAGGAAATAACTTACTGGCAAGCGCAGTGTAGATATACCTAGGTAACGATCGAATAAGGACCGCAGAAACAATTCAAACCATTTTCAACCGTTTTTAGGGTTCCGTACCCAAATGGTAAAAACGGGACCCTAAGACTCCGCTGTCCGTCTGTCTGTCTGTCCGTCTCCAGGCTGTATCTTATGAGCCGTTATAGCTAGAAAGCTGAAATTTTCACAAATAATGTATTTCTGTTGCCGCTATAACAACAAATACTAAAAAAAGAATAAAATTAATAATTAAGGGGGGCTCCCACACAACAAACCTGATTTTTATGCCTATTTTTGCTCCATATTAATAACGGCAACAGGTAGACGCTTGAAATGGGGCTAAGGGGGTTTCCATAGGGTTCGGAACCCTTCGGGCGCGAGTCCAACTCGCACTAGGCCAATTTTTTATTTTATAGTAAATCTACACAAGAGATATATGTCCGGCAGTAGACCTCCTGCGGCATCTATGATGATAAATCATTAAAATAAATAAATGTTGGGGGACATCTTACACACGGTCTCTGACCCAAAACCAAGCAAACAACACAGAGCAAACACTTATGCTCATCACATAAATGCTTGCCTGGGTGGGGATCGAACCCACGCCTCTTTGATCCAGAAGTCAGGGTCACTTACCACCGAGCCACCGAGGTAGCCCAAAGTTTTTTTATTTGTTTTATATTATACAATCAATAATTTATATGTATTCATAAAAAAGTATAGTAGTATAAACACATTAGTTGGTATGACAAATATGACGCATCACGGTCATGTGCGGTCTCATGAAAACTATAAAGTACTCAGAAATAAATCTGTCCCACATTATAATACTACTTTATAGGCACTTACGGCTTTTATCAGGTGGGCAAGCGTCCAGTACGTCGATGGTTCGTAAAAAAACTCATTTAATTTGGATAATTGGGTTATTTGCTTGTACAAAGTGGTTTTGTATCTGTTATTTTAAACTATTTACATTTCAATCGTTTTGTTGTTAGCATTCAGTGATGCTGGCACAACTTTTGTGTGTCTGTAATTGTTTTGATTCCCTCTATATTTTTATTTTATTTTTGTATTGAGTCGATTCATGTTGCAAATCTCTAACTATTTATTTTGTTGCTATTAACTATTCAATCTTACATACTGATCTGAATCAATAAACCTCCACCAAGTTACAGATTAGCCTGATTTTTTTGAGACCTGTTTGAAAAAAATTTCTACCATTTTCCAGTATATTCTTGCATTTTAAGATAAGATAACGTTTATTTGCTCAAAAAAGTTACATGTTTTGGAGTTGGTAAATGTGATAACTCTTTAATCGACAAAACACTAAAAATCAACCAATTTTTAAAATCATTTTTAGGGTTCCGTACCCAAAGGGAAAAACGGGACCCTATTACTAAGACTTCGATGTCCGTCTGTCCGTTTGTCACCGGGCTGTATCTCATGAACCATGATAGCTAGGCAGCTGAAATTTTCACAGATGATGTATTTCTGTTGCCGCTATAACAACAAATACTAAAAAGAGAATAAAATAAATATTTAAGGGGGCTCCCATACAACAAACCTGAATTTTTAGACGTTTTTTGCTCTATATTAATAATGGTAACAGGTAGATGCTTGAAATTTTCATAGAATATTTAGTTTCATATTCACTTCAATAATAAATAATAAATAAAATTAAAATAAAATAAATATTTAAGGGGGGCTCCCATACAGTACGGAACCCTCCGTGCGCGAGTCCGACTCGTACTTGGCCGATTATTACTACAAACTCTAATCTTAAGGTTAGGGCCTCTATACCGGGTTATTTATAATCAATTAACATCCTTTTAGGGGCTTTTTCTGTACATCAAAACTAACAATTTTTGTTCTACGACTTTTATTAATTCTCAAAAAATGAGTTGTTGTTCATAGAAAAAATATCGTTCACCCTCGACAAAATGTATGGAACAACTGTTTTTTTTAGTTTTGGCTAAAGTCGCATAACAAAAGTTGTTAGTGTTGATGTACAGAATAAGCCCCTAAAATGATGCTAATTGATAAGAAATAACCCTGTATACTTACTTAAACAAAACTTAGCGATTTCCCAAAGAAAATGCAATTTATCCTAAGCTTTTTCATCAGCAGTACCTTCCTAACCATAGAGACTTATGCCCATACCTTTCCGTCCGTTTTGTGCCCGAATGAATATAAACATAACACTTTCGCCCCCTGAATATTGTATAGCATCGGCACCGATTGGTTCCAATGGTAATTTCTGCCCGTCGCCCGAGTAGCCTGCGCAGTATCAGTTGACACAGTATGGTGTGTCCAAAACCTAGCTTGTATTTAGCAGGTCCCAGAACTATACTAAGACTTGGTACCTACTTAATTAAATTAATACTTGTAAAAAATACAGGGCTCATCCACTCAAGTTATAAGGGTGATAAGGCCGCCAGTTGATAATCGAATGTAGTCCTTAGTGTGTACATAGTGTTTCATTATTGTTTGTGGTCATAAATAAAGAGTTTTGTCTGTCTGTCTGTCTGTCTGTTATAATTTTGTAAATAAACTTAATATGTATCGCGAATGGGATTTCGTGTGCCACAATACATAAAAAAATGTGATAGTCATATTGTTATTAGAAATACATATTTTCCATAATGAGATATCTATTTACCTATATGTTATTGTATTCAAGAGTTTTCTACAGTATTGTATTCACATGTTTTCATTAATTTTTAGTGAATTTGAGAGTAAAAGTTTTTAGTGATCGTGGTTAGAGCTATTTATTTTAAACATTTATTTAGTTTATACAACATACTCGTAGCATCAAATTCAGAGTTTCTTTATAAGCGAGCTAAATATTAGACTACATCTCTAATCGTCTAGTAAGATGACCTCAAACCGGCTCGAAACTTAAATAAACCTATGATTAGTTACCTCCTTGGTTGCCATGTTTCTGAATAAAAAACGTTCCATTTTTAAATTACACGACAGATATGAGTTTACATAGTAATTTATCTGGCCGCAAAACACGACAGATATGGATATTCATACAAATTTGCCGGCCTCGGCTCGCATGATTGTATTTGGCCAGTACAGCAATCTCGTTTTTCTCAAAGAAGGTTGTCAAATTAGTGCTCACATTTCCAAGCATGTTTGTGAAAAATCAAATAATTACGCCCTGAATTGAGTTACTGTTCAAACGTTATAAAATGTAACCGGGACCCGACCAGACAATGACTTAACAAGGTTGGTCCTAAGGGATTTGTACTGGGGACCTTAGCTTGGGTGAATTCGATTTCTTATGGATAAGGCCCGATGAATATTTTCATAATTTTACTGGCGGATCACATCGTGGACCGACTTGAATTTTTCGCGAAGGTATTTTTCAATTTAGTTCGATGCCGATGGTGAACAGTGACGTCAAGATATTTTGGATGAGTGGAATACTTTTTACGTATTTGTATATCAATATCTGTTCACGATTGTTTTCTACGTTTTAGACTTGAGTAGAAGTATATATACATGTACAGTGAACCTAAGAGCACAATGGGGTTTAAGTTAGGGTATGTGCAAAAAGAGAACCGTCGTGGCGTTACGGTGAACTAGGATGTAATAAGATTTTGATCAGCAGCCAAGGTACCGACTATACTTGGTAGACGCGAGTACTGATTAAAATCGAAATGGTGTCTACCAAGCAACAAACACTTTTAGTAGTACTAGCAATAACAGAGCAGTGTCGTCAACATAAGGAAATTGGTAAACTAAAGGAATGCTCAGATTAATGAAAAACAGTTGAAGATAAAGTAAGAAGTTGTGATGCATTATCTCAGAAACATAGCGTCGAAAACGTATAGAAATTATTATGTAATCTTGACACAAATGACACTTGAACGATTGATCAGATATCAAATTCGATTTCATAATATTGGTTGACAAACTTCAAAAGTCTTTTAGGCGGACTTTTTATTTTGAACCCTAAGTTGTATGCTTTTATCTTTAAAACTACACAACGGATTTTAATGCGATTTTTTTAATGGATAGAGAAATTCAAGAGGAATGTTTATACGAGTGTGTATAATAATTCTGTGCGAAGCCGGGACGGGTTGCTAGTTAGTAATAATGCAATGTCAATTCAAACACAGCCCCTATGGTAAAATGGCACGCAGGCGACCTTACCTACGACGCTTCTCTTTCTGCACAAACTCTGTATAGTTTTAGTATTTCAGAGAGCGTTTATATTTTCAAAGTTGATCTACTGTGTCACAAATATTTAATAATTGTCATAGTGTACAGCATTATTTTAATACTCTAACAAACATAAGTTTGAAAATAGTTGTTATCTATTCATTTATTTACACTAGTACACACACTGCAACAAAATAACAGTTTAGCTTAGTACATTCAGCTCATTTGGTACATAGGATATTCACTCTCTTGGCGTATTCGCTTATTCATTTGGTCTAGACGTAAGTTTTCTCTATAGATTTTTAATGACCCTGATAAATAGTAGCTTGCATCTAGAGCTATTAAATGTAATCACGTAATATTTGCACAATATGGGTGGTCATATGGCGGACAGACAACATGCAGCTTGCTGCTACGTAATCTCTATTTGAGGACATAAGTCTTCAAATAGAAATATAATTGTATCGTCTCATTACTACTGAACTTTTATTCCTTGAAAATTTTACATAAAATGGTGTAAAAATTAAAAATGCGATCGAAATTGCGGGATGAAGTTAGTTAAGGTCAATAAGCGGGATGCTGCCCCGTCGTATAAAATTAAAACGAAATTCTCATTTAAAGCCCAAATTAAACCTATAAATAGACAATACTAAAATAACAGCTGCATTTTGGTTCTGCGAACCCGATTTTAAATTAAAAACGCAACTTAATTAAGTGACTATAGCAAAGCTTTTTTAAAAAACATAAACCTTTAAAAATCCCTGAATTTGGTGTAAATATTTTCATGGAAGAATGTAAGCTGCTATGGCTGTCGTCAAGTGCGTGTCGAAACACGCGGATGATAAGCTTCCGTAGATGTTGACGATGATTATGATGATGATAACAACCAATTTATATGACGTCAATAGAAGATTAAGTGCTAGAAAAACAAAAAATCTACGCTAAGCAATATAACGCTAAGAAATATGTTTGTGAGGTCAATGACGTCTGAGCTATGTACAAGTTTAAAAATTTTAATTTTACTTTGTAACTCAAAAAGTTATTATTTCCCAGAGGTTAAATTACTTTCAGGGATATTTTTAATATGGTCTACGAGCAATTACATTTTATACAGAGTTTTAAAAAAGATGCATTCTAATCTATAATATCATTGTCTTCATAATTTTCATTAACTTTTACTTTTATGGGACCAATGTAAAAATTGTGGAAAAACAGCTGCTTATTCTAAACATTTTGTTGAGCCCATGAAGTTTTTCTAAGGAACGTCATTGTTTTTTTTGTTTTTACGGTTTTGGGGTTGGTCACATAGCAAAAGTTGGTCTTGTGACATGATACCTAATGACTAGAATGAAATCCTAAAATACGTTTATCGCCTAGATGAACACCAGGTACAATGTTGCAATTGTTTTTAAATTTGTTTGCAAAGCAACAGATGAAACACGTATATTGAAATGGTCCTTATTTATAATGTCTGCAAGCATGAAGTCTTAGACCTATATCTGTGCTTCACCTGTTTCATTATATCTGTGAATCTAAGAGTGGTTAAAATGAGAATGAAGTTTCGTTTCACTGCATTCTGAAGAGATTATAATTAAGACAAGGAAAATTGTTCTTGAAATGAGATCTGATATTTATATTCTTATAGTAGGTAAGTTTTTACAATGCTGAGGTGGAAGGAAAATGTAGAGATCATATGATTTGGAATGTTTATTATGTTTAGTTGTTTTATAACTAAAAAGTTTTAAAAAGCTTCTTGAGTTCAAGCTTTTTAAGTTCAATTACATTTGGTTTTACATAAGAGGCATACATAACTTTACATAAATTTATCGGATGCACTTTAAAATAGAGCAGATACGTATTTTCTGCTATAAAATTCTGTTAATATAATGGAAACAAATTTACTTAACAAAATATGATCCACAGCTTTACAAAATACGATGATAGCTACCAGAGTTTGTGTTACAGGAAACGTAATCATTATCACTCATGTTGGCCATGGCCATGTCGTTCATTACAAATTGAACACCATGAAGGTAAAATCTGGATGTCAACATCAAACCACATTTGATTCGCCACCACCCGACCATTAGCAGGATTACATTCAAAAACAAAGCTAAAGTACTCACCGTTAAAAATTACTGTCAAGCCGGCCATGGCAACGTTACACATAGACGCATACTCGTACCACTATCGAAAAACTGAGACGCTCAACATTGCAACGCGTGACGCACAATCAAACAACCTGAATTACGAAGATGAGAGTTACGATGTAAAATTATGTGAGAATTACATACACAAATACACAATCCCGGTGTCGGAAGTGAGACGCGAGGAGCAGAGCGGTCGGGCCCGTCCGTCCGTGCCGAAAGCTCGGCTGGTACTGATGTGACGCCCGCCCAGGACCCCCGCCCGCCCATACCGGTGTTTCTTTGTTTCCCTGCCGAACCCCACGGGGTTCGTGTTAAACAAATCTCTCGTGCGAACTCCGCTTTATCAATTTACTCGTTATTTGGAAGGTGACAGTTTCAGGGTTTGTCATTATTCCTTAATGATAAAATCTTTAGGTGATCTTATGTTACATACATCGTACTACTACGACCCTTTGCTGTTACATAGTCGATTAACTGATCTGTAAGAACGACATTTTTTCGGTTAATATTGTACTAGTAATATCTATTTTTTATGTAAATTATCCGTTCTTCACAGCCAGCGACATGAATAAAGTCCATAGTATTATAGTGAAATGATAATCATTGGTTCAAGTAGGTTCAAGTTTTTCCAAAAAAATATTGTCAACCGGAGTATCTCGCTTTATTCTAAGAAAATAAATGCCGTGTTATTTCGTTTTCCAGATAGTATGGATTGGATAACCCAAGTGCATGAGCTTTTTGACATATAACTTGTTCCAGCAGGCTTGCAATCCAGCGCCTTTCTGCGGTTCTTAGTTAGATCGTCTGTCCATCTAATCAATGGATACATCTGTGTCCGATATGGTAGTAGCGTCCTACGCTGCACTTGTCAGTGCGTGGTCGTACGTAGTATTCGAAAACTGGACATAATTAGAATATTAAATAAAATAGACACAAACATAATTTAATTGAACAATTTTCGCATAATAAATGATCGGCACCGCATCACTTGTCACCATAATTGCCTAATTTTATTAACGGCTACGTGAACCGTGTCGGCCAAAATTTTCGGCAAAATTTCGGCGAATATTTTATTAAATTCCCGCTCGGTTAATTGATTAACGATGCTGTCGATGCGCTATGTCGGCGTTTTGATATTTTCCTGATTATTATGTTAAATTGTTGCTAGTTCTTAGGTTATATTTACAGTGACAGTCTGACGAACAGTATGATTGCTAAAATTTATACCTACACTATTTTACGTAACAGGGAAAGAAGCTTGTGCCTTGTAGTGGACAAAAAAACCAAGCTGTCAACAATTGTATAACAATTCATGAATGATTCAAAAAACAGGATTTTTATTCTGGCTCACGCACCAAGCGTAAACTACGTGTATGCTTAAGAGTAAAAAAAATCAATTAAGATTTACAATAAAAAAAAAAACCTTAATCTAGTACATAATAAAAATCCACACAATTTATTGTAAAACAGTCGCAGTCTATCTAGAAGTGAAGTTTGCTTAGAATGAAAAGAGTCATCTTGTACTGTAAGAAGTTACAATACAAGATGACTCTTTTCATTCTAAGCCAATTTCCTTTATTACTACATTTGTTTTCATTACATCATCAAATTATTTTCATTTTAAGATCATAACATTAAATTCTTTTAATTTAAATTATAGCTTACAGGCTATTCGAAAAAAAAAATAAGTTTCTTTGTTCAGTTTTCCATGATTGCCGTAACGTGGTCAATCTCATAGCGTATGCTCAATGCTCAAACAATTATTATTGCATCATTTAAATGTTTACATGCGGATAATAATTACCATAATTATGTTGTACAGTTATAATTACAGTAATTGTATTATTGTGATATACTATACAAAGATATGGCAATTATATTGTTTGTATTGCAACTGTTTATTATTATTATGCATTCTAGATTATTGTTAGTAAATTCGTCTATTGTGTATAAGTATGAGATGTGTAGCCGTAGAGCTACGCCTAGCTACGGCGCAAGCCTAACAAACTACGCGAACTAAATACTGCCGAAATTATGAAATACAAAAGACATGCGTTTCGCCATATATTACCTAATGTGAGTTAAGCAATATATAGATAGAAGCAAGACATGTTAAACCACAGCTTAATTATGTAAAACCGTTTGCCGGACATGAGAAAGTACACAATTCTACAAAGTTATTTGCATAGGTACGAGTATACTAAGCTGAAAGGAAGTGACTGTCTACCATTACTCTGAACAATTTCCACCATGAATCTAACCCAGAATTAGCGAAAACGTAAGCAGTTTAATACATTTTATCGATTCTGAGTTGCGATTTTGTAAAGCCTTACGAAGCGGTTTGACTCAAACATTTCTGATTCGTACCGCCAGGGAATGGAACAGTCTTCTTGCTTTCTCGTTTTCTAAGAGATATAATCTAACGCTTTTCAAGGTCAGAGTAAATAGGTATATTCTAGGTCTGCGTGCTTCATCTTCGACCACAACGTCGCTTACCATCAGGCGATTTGGTGGTCAAATGCGGACTTATTTGCGTAAAAAAAAAGAAAAAATAAAGGACATCTGATTTTATTTTCTCAAACTCTGTGTTGGCTACAAAGTAATCATTGTTGATAATAATGGTCTGGGTCACCTTTTTTGCCATAGTATACCCTAAACAAAACAAACCATCCTGTATAGTGTTCAGTACCGATGACAATCAATAAATATAAAAGTTCAATAAAATTTCCGCCAGAATTGACAAAAAATAACATCATTATTTATTTTAAACTTCACGAGATAATATTTGGGAATCAGCACATCTGGTCGTGTCGTGTCAATTAATACGGATAATAAGCATTTTAACAATGAGCCCGTCGTGTTTGGGGCTTAATCCTCGGCTAGCAATGGACTGAAATGTAGGAAATGTTTAACATGTCCAGGGCGGTCGGATTAAAAACATTTACGATAATCGCGCCTGGCTAAATGTAAATAGCATAATTATGTAGTATTTAATTATATTATCATTTGCTATATTAACAGCAAGATGGTGTTTAAAAATTACGTAAGCCACCTTTTGTATTTTTACATTTTAAACGATATAACATAGGACTCACCCTGTACGTATAGTAATAACACCTTTTGTAGTTAATAATATAGCCAACGAAATACCATCATAGGCTTAGGTATGTAACTAAACCAATTTGACATAAACACTTATTAAACACCATGAATAGATATTGAATACTCCTGAAAGTGAAATTATCAGCCTAAAATATAAATAAGATATTTAAGTTATGTCACTCAAAAACACATCCACCACATGGATTAGCAAAATTTCAAAGGGCAGTGTGATCACAGCATAGCTCGGATGACTGATGGCACCGAACAGTTTTTATTTTTAATTTATTTCGTTTTGGTTTGCGTTTGACTACATACTGCCTGATGTTAAGCAGATATGCGATCAAGGGTATAACACACTTATCTAGAAGATACCTATTTACACGGGATTAGAAGGCATCCGTTGTAACTACTTTAGCGGGAAGACAGACACAGGCGAAGCGTTCCACATTCTAGCTGTTCGTATGAGGAATGTGGATTTACGTATTTTTATTACAGAAAATCTATACAATAACAATTGAATTGAAACGGATGACGGCATTTAAAACCCTTGGTTCTAAAACGCGGAATGTCCACCATAAATAGGTGGCACCTTGGTTACATCTGTCTAGCGGTGCGAAAGCAGAAGTTTATTATTGAGGACCGCGTACTGGCCAGTCCATAGTAAAAGCGTCTACTCACGGTGAACGGAAGTACGGGAAGGAGATCTATGTCCAGCAGTGGATGTTTTATGCCTGATAGGAAGACGACGATAACGACAACTGGAAAACAAATATTGAATGTGTAATAACGTATATTTTAAGTCAAAATAGTGGCAAATGATGTCGCCCATACATAGTAGATAGTCTTTGCTTACGCAGGAAGCATTTTAGATCCACTAGTTGCAAAAATCAAAGTAAACTATCATCTGTCTCATTTTCGGCCCTGTTATCTTTGTAGGTAACATTGTGAGAGAGAAGCTTCTGGGAGGCAGAGGTCACGACCCTCAGACATGAGGAAATCGACGCAAGGAGGAGGATCTTTGTAGGTGCTACAAGAAACGTCCAGAAGAAAAAAATCGAGCATAGTAATCCACACACAAAAATAAATTTTATTAGCGCAATGTAACCAACACGGAAACTTGTCTTTTTTTCGCACGTTCACACGTAAAGGGTAAAACGGGACCCTATTACTAAGACTCCGCTGTCCGTCTGTCCATCTGTCTGTCTGTCTCCAAGCTGTATCTCATGAACCGCTATAGCTAGAAAGCTAAAATTTTCACAAATGATGTACTTCTCTTGCCGCTATAACAACAAATACTAAAAGCAGAATAAAACTAATAATTAAGGGGGCCATACAACAAACCTAATTTTTTTGGCCGTTTTTCGCTCTATGTTTATCGCTTAATGGTAACAGGTAGATGCTTGAAATTTTCACAGAACATTTAGTTGTATTTTCACTTTAATAATAAACTAGCTGCCCATCCCGGCTTTGCCCGAGTATGGTTTGCTAAATAAGACAGACTCTATAAATATTGTGCCTATATACCTACTATCCCTTATTTTTTCCTTTAGTCATCCGGAGATAGTATATATAGCTTCCCAACGGTAAAAATTTTTTTTCAAATCGATTCAGTAGTTTCGGAGCCTATTCAATGCGAACAAACAAACAATCAAATCTTTCCTCTTTATAACATTGGTATAGATAATCAAATTAAAATAAAATAAATACTTAAGAGGGGCTCCCATACAGAAAGGAACCCTCCGTGCGCGAGTCCGACTCGTACTTGGCCGATTATTTATAAAAATTTAATATAAGAAATACTCTTAAAATAACATAAGTACAATTTTGTTAAAGATTTTGGCAAAGTCTCAATACAGCCTCCATAAGTAGCATTACCGACGCTAACACAATCAGAACCGCGCCGTTTCGATTCCGAGAGTGCCGCGTAATCCAATACACGGTTGTTTATTTGCCTCTATTTATCTCCACAGAGTTCGCGGTACGCACGTGCGCATAATTAATTTATTCAATGAAACGAAGAGCGTGTGCTAAATGACGAACATACGGCTTGTTATGAAGGATTTGTGGTGGAAATTCAGACTCTAAAAGTTGCGCTGTATGATTTTCAACGTGAATGTCAAATGTCATTGTGCATTGCGCGACGTGTCCGCGCGCTCTTATACTTGTGGAAGACTATAGAATGCGTTCGAAACATACCATTTCAGACACTTCCCGTGATATAAAGTATAAAAATGTGCGAAACAAAGCTAGTTTCCGCATTAAAATAAATGACTATGTTTATAATTGGACTCTCTCTCTCTTCTTATCCTAAGTCCCCACGTCGAGGCAGAGGGCTATACAGTTTTACGCCATTCCCCTCTGTCCTGTGCCTTGCGTTTCACTTAGCTTTAAGTTAATGCTATGCTATAATTGACCTCAGCAGTGATAAAAGTAATAATATTAACGATCTCATAAGGATAAGGTACGTATCGAAAATAGAAAGGTTTCCAGTTTGTGTGACAAAAAGCTCGTGAACTAAACAGTCGTTTGCCGTCAAGTATCAGGTGCATCGGGGCGCAGCTGGTGCGACGCGTCGATGAATTATGTATGGCGGACGACCCGCTCTTGTAGCATGTCACTGGTGGAAATGTTTCGTTTAATTAGATAAATGCGGTGACTGTCCTGAAAGCATTGCTTCAAATGTTTTTACAAGCTTTTATTTAATTTCACCTATCTCGTTATCTGTCTGTCGGTCTGAAATCAAATTTTGCTAGTTAAATTTGATCCACTTCCCGGTTCCCGATTGAGCTGAAATTTTGCATACATGTGTAAATTGCATGACATTGTAATATTATAGTACATGGCGCTGATCTGATGATGGAGCTGGAAGGTGACCAAAGAAACTTTGCAATGAAACGACACAACCTCATCGAGTTTGGGCTCATTTAAATCGTCTTGACGAGTAGTTTGTCTTTCATTGGTAACCAGAGTCTGATGATGGAGCTGGAAGGTGGTCCTAGGAACTCTGTAACGAAACGACGCAAACCCATCGATTTTGGGCACATTTCATTTGTCTTGGCGAGTACTTGTACAATAAAAGCTTTTTTCTAAATAAAGGGTATTTTAATCATTTAAATCATGTCGACAAAATATTAACATAAACAGTAGTTTGCGTGTTAAGACTTTTACGCACTCTACAATATGCCTTCTAGAGAACGAGAGCAGTGATAGGTTCACATGGTTCATTCCACTCTCTCTCTCTCTTCTGTGGTTCATTCTTATTTTGATTTTGTTTTAATACTTATTCTTTCTTTGGTCTACAGAGTAGTTTGAGGGCCATGCACAAGAGGAAACAAATTGCTTTGACGGCGATGTCCAGCAACGTTACACGTGAGCGCTACGCACGTAGGCGTAGCGTTGATATTTTTTGTTCAAATATATTATATAAGACGTGTATGAGATGAACTCGCAATGTAAATACTCCAAGAAAAAAAAAACGCGTGGATTTTCCCACATTTTATAAAACGTGGCGACAAAGTTGCTGCTTTTTAAGCGATTCCAAAAAAAGAGGTGTGATGTTTTTGAAATCTATTGTAGTCAGCGAAAGAAAGATTTATTTTCGTCTTAATATTTTTTTGTCTGTGTGGTACGCGGTTGTGAACCAATTTTTTTTTTTTTTGTAGATCACACCTCAGAGATTTCAATTATACCTATTTGAATTATACCAAAACTAATTCAGTGTTTTTTGAAAAATTTACAATTCGGTATCTAGGAGTAACAATCGCATACATCGGTTCGAGCAAACTATTCGACTATTTTACGTAGATTGCAATGATAGAAGTCGGTAGTGCCATTTTTGGCGAAAATAATATTATTTTAACAACAACTTTGCTCTTGTTTTTCTGCATCCTCACGTAGATACATTCAGTAGTCTTGCTTTACTTAAGATTTTAGCCCCATTATTGGCGGAATATTATTAGGGAAAGCTATATGCACATCAACGCACCAATTTACACCTTATGCAGATGGGTGCCATCATCCTTACGTTATCCTATACTGCATTATGATATTAGTTCATTTGATGACTTAATGATGTTTTGTGCTACGCTTTCCAATCTATAATCTCCATTACAAGAACTTTATTTTCATCATTCCTCAACTTTACAATGAGCAGTTGTGAAATAAATGCAGATGTATAAAATGTTTAAAAAGCCGTTTCCAGCAAAACACTTTAACGGTGTCAATTCAATCACAAGGTGCCAAGTACCAGGGACCCATAAAAGCCTAGGCGTGAACCGCCAGTTTAATAAAGCATTATATTAACTTGCAGGTGCCAAACGAAAGGCGTAATTAAACTTGCTGAGCTACACGGTCGACATGCAACCGATTGTATCAGAACTTGTGCAGTAGGATAACTTACGCAATTCACCGTGCTGCGATAAATTTGATGCTCGGTGGGACAGTAAAGTTTTAAAGTTTTCGAATAGACTCATCTACAATCGCAGCGTAGAGATTATCTACGACATGAATAGAATATACATTCAGCTGCCACATACGGCTGAATGTTTATTGAGATTCCATCATCCATCCATCTGCCATAGGACGTCCACAGTTTGACATAATCTCCTGTGGATCTCCAAAAAGACCGGTTAGAAGCGGCTTGCATCCAGCACGATCCTGCGGTCTTAAATGAGGTCATCCGTCTACCTTGTGGGTGGACGTCCTACGCTGTGCTTGCCTGTACATGGTCTCCACTCGAGAACTTATCAACCCCATCGGTCATCAGTACTCTGCGCTATGTGCCCTGTCCAGTGCCATTTCAACTTGCTAGTATTATGTCGGCAACTTTGGTTATTTTACAAATCTCCTCATTTCTGATTCAATATCGCAGAGAGTCCGAGTATAGGCATAGCTCGGATCCTCTCCGTAGTGATTGGATTGGTGAAAACATTTAGTTACCAACGTTTTCTGTTGCATTGAGACGTGAAGAAAGAAGTATGCAACGCTTGCGCTACTTTTTACTGTCATTACTCAAACTCATGTCGCTCGCTACTTGATTGCATGTTAATTTGCATCGACATCACCGCATAAGTATGTAGAGCTTGTATGTCCGTTAGCAAAACAAAACGTAGTTATATAAACAATAAATTATTTTGTATTTGTATTGTGTACTGTAAATTATCTACTGGTGTCAAAAACAGTATCCTGTGACGAGGTGCCAGCAGCATGCGGTTGCTACGCAACACGACATATTTGGCGCGACCCGCCATGTACCCCACACCTAACTCTACGTGAACAGCTACCCCTAATACTCAGTACTCAACCAGACACTCGATACTTGTAGATTACGTTTCAAACGTGACCGTTTGATCGTTATGAAATATAATATGGTTGCTTCTATTTGTTTTCCTTTTATTTATTTTGGTAGAAGGTACACATATCAATAGTTTTCGTCATATCTTATAAATAACTAGCTGCTCATACCGACTTCGCCTGAATACGATTGAATTATATGTGTAGCTAGAAACTTTTGTAAAAAATGTTCTAAACGATAGTGAAAACCGCATTTAAATCTGTTGTGTAGTTTGGAAGATATAAGCGGATACACAGACAGACACACAGAAATAACGGTTTTGCTTTATACTATGTAATGATTGTTATACTAATAATAGAGATACATTATAGTACTAGCTGCGCCCCACGGTGTTACCCGCGTTAACCCGAAATAAAAACTGGCCTATGTGTTAATCCAAGTTCTAAGCTACCTTCATACCAAATTTCATCCAAATCGGTTCAGCTGTTTGTGCGTGAAGGAATAACAAACATCCATACATGCACACAAACTTTCGCGTTTATATATTAGTAGGATAAACGTAATACTTAATATCCATCACAGAAAAGTTACGATATTTTCCCTCACCGCAGTCAGTTGTGCATTAATCCGTACATAAATTCCAATTTACTCATTGTAAAAAATTGAGGTAGAGTATCTACCCTATTTCAACTTTTTTCAGTGGCCACAACGGACACACCTACTAAATATCACTAAACGTACAATTTTAAAGTTAATGCTATGTACCTATCGTAGGTAAATTATGCTTTCAACAAATGCTCAGTATCAGACTCAACTCTATCACTCCACATAATGTATCCGATGAACCGTTTCCACTAATCATACTAAGCCTAGTTACGGTCACTACAATGGTCCCCAAATTCTACCTAATCCTACTTTTTTTCATTTATTTCGATCCGGGTTATTGACCGTAACTATTCTAAATTACTCTACACGTACTTGGATAAAATGTAGCAATATATGAATAAGCGTGCCATTCTAGAGTGAAAATGAGATCTATACTACGCTGTACTCGTATCTACCATGTAACGCAGGCTCAGTAAACCTGCTCACCTCCATCATTCTCCGAACAATGTCTCCCATGAACCGTGTCACTCATCCTTCTAAGCCTGGTTACGTGCACGCGAATGCTCCACGAATTCTACGTTGGCTCACTGTTATGTAGAGGTGCTCTTACATAAGTAATAGCTTTAGCAATAGGCTTGATGACTAAAAATATATAATTAATCCGTCAAATTGATTATTAAAAAATATTAGCGACGTATGTTTTCTTTTGTAAATATAACAAAAATTGATGAAGATATTATTATAACCCGTTTAAAGTTCCGTGTGACGTCACGAGTGCACTACAAATGTAAATACTACGTCGCACTTGTGACGTCATGAGCCCCCACTCCCAAACTTTGACAAGGTTTATCTTTATCATGTATTGTTTGATTGACATAAAAAAATACGTGTCCAATAATTTTAATAATAAATTAACGGACTAATTATTTATGATAATGATTTTTATACCCAGTCAATCATGCCTATTATTGCTAGACTACTAGTAGATCAATTTAAAGATTTAAGTAGCGCATGATACATTGATGTAGTGTAATGTGGGAAACATAGTGGTCGGTTTCGTAATAGGGAGAGAGACGTGGAAGAACAACCTTCTCCAATCTGTCAACCAGATGAGACATACTTTTATAAAATTTTATTTACATACAAATAGGCCTATGATAGCTTACCTGTCGAAAAGTGTTCATGGCTATTCTTTATTCTATTTAAAATATATCATGAACGGATTTTTGAAGGCAAGCCTGTATGATTAATTTTGGAATCATCTTTCTTATGATAGGCATGTTTATTAATAAATAATAACTTATACTTAAAAAAACGTTTCATCTGGTTATCACGTGGGTGAAGGTCGATTTTAAGCGGCTCTTAGGCCATAATGACATCGTATGATTATAAAATTGGCAATGGTGTGATATAACTGTAATTTAGCTATATTGCAATTTTGTTTCATTATTTTTCCTTATATTTAATGATAATGTATTGAATTTTCTGTTAAAATTGTTGTTAATTATTTTACACAGTTAATACAATCACAGAAATTGCAAAAGTATCATAACGACATACGAGTAGTTTCCATGTTTGCCCAGCATTGAATAATTTTCATGGCCCGTGTAAGCAAACCTTAACTATAGATCCATGTAGACGACGTTAAGCATCCGTTCATTCGTGTGACCTAGTTATTCACCTGTCGCTTTTTAACTTTATAAAGCAAAGACGGCCAAAAACTTAAAGTTACTGAATGTCGAGATTTTTGTTTACTGTGTACCTAAATGTTGTTTCTCTAGACTACGGATTGAATCCAGGATCACACTTATCAACGTGAAAAAAAGTGAGTTGTTCTTTTATAATATGGTGCATGTACCAGTTTTGGTCATTTTAGCATCATTGGCCACGTTGAATGTTAATGATTGTTTAGACAATTTTAATGTTAAAATAATATATTTTAAAAGAAATCATTTAACATTGGCATGCACACAATCAATATTATGATTTTGTATTGTTTTTAATCTACTTATGCAATGATTTTCACATGAAATGGCCAAATCTTCAACAATGGGCTTTTTAGTGATAAGGCCGCCTGTTGTTGCCACTAGTTTTTTAAAGTTGTTCTTTCTTTGTTTATATTATCTGGTGTGAACAATAAAGAATTCATCTATCTATCTATTTAATGTTCAAAGCCGGTACACCTATTGTACAAAAAGTTCGTCGACTTCCGTAAAAGTTGATCACAATATTGAGTACCTATCTACCTACGAGTACAATAGTATTCAAGATTAAATGCGTCGTTTAGAAAAACATCCTGTGTAAATACAAAAAAAAAAAACATTTGAATATGGCATCAAAGCATCAATATGGAATGTAAGGAAAAAATGACAAGTCTATGCACCAAAAGCATTGGCATTCTTTAAAAATTTAATATGGTAAAAGGATCACGATGCTGTGCATAACATTAATTTATAATAGCAATAAATCAAAATTTATCATGGCTTTTGTTGAGGTAATTTATTTGAACTAGAAAATCGCGCAATTACAGCAATTTCATGATGAAAATTGCAGAAATAAAACGATTTAAAATATATATTTATTGTTAAAGCTTGGGTTTGACCAGTTGCACTGTTTTATTTATACCTATAATTATAATCCTTAGAAAACATTAAAAAAAAATATTTGGTAAGAACTGAAAATCGATAAACGGGACTATTTTTAATATCCAGCTTAACTTTTTAAGGTGATTCGTTGCTGCAAATACAAATAGGCCGTTCCAGATACAACATGGGCAAATGGGGCTTAATGGTAATTATTGTTGAGGGGTACCTCAACAGAAACATCTGATCAAATGTTCTCTGTGTCATAATGTACTATACAAAAAACAGTTTTAATAAGGCAAACAGTTGCAGTTTTGAAAGTCGTGTTAACATAATTATAGTCAATTTTATTGATCATTGCAGACTGGAAGTGACAAAAAGAAGATAAAATACATCATGAACTGAACTAAAGAAATAACTTACAACGAAATCAATTCTGAACTGAAATCAGCAATATGATCAACTAGTTTTTCGTGCCTGATATTTTTATTTTTGTGCTATCCTATTATTTTTTCGGGATAAAAATTAACATATGTCACTTTCCGTTTTTCAAACTACGAGTATGTCCATGCCAAAAATCAAGTCAATCCGTTGCACCGTTTCTGCGTGAAAGAGGAACGAACCAACTAATTAATCAACCTACACACTTTAATAATCACTTTAATCCTAATACACTTTCGCATTTATAATGTAAGATTTTACTTACTCGATAAGTTGTATAGAAACTATAAGATGATGTTTTTCATGATTTCAGGATTGATCTTAGTAAGAAAAATGTTAATTACAAAAAGTGCGGTCACATTCACCGTTCGTTTTGAGAATGTGTGAGCAAAAGTGGCATTTCATTTTTAACTGTTTTCGTTCACCGTTCGGATTGCTCAAAAACAGTTAAAAATGCCATCGTGAACTGTCACTTTTGACCCACCTGCGGAGGTGACTTCTTTGTGATCGTTTGAGTTGTAACGTTTTAGCGTTCGTTTTCGGTAGTGAGTAAAAGTATTGGCCATCAAGCTCAAAACGAACGCAACTATAATTGACAACTGTTGCATTACAGCTCTTCTTGTTATGTGCCTTGTTCTGATAGCAATGACGCCGAATGACATTAGTGCTGCTAAAATGTGCGTTTGCAATCGGATGATCTTAGAAGTGTGTGGCCAAGACGGGCAGACCTATGGAAACCCTTGCGAGTTAGTCACATATATTTTTTATACTAATTCTGTTAGTAAATACTTACGACAAAACATCATTAGCCGTAAAGCCAAGAAGATATAATGGAAAAACGCTCTGTTTACAAACGTGAGGGATGGGTTTAAGCCTAGTCCTGTGGCAATATGTATTTTAAAATTCATGTACGGATTTGCATACCACTGATATTTTGATGGAAGAAAAACAACTTGCATATGTACGCATAATAATTTTGTTGTCGTACAAATGTGAATATACATCAACCCGCAATGGGCTGGCTGGCTGGCACGTAGGCGGCAATGACTCACGCGCTTTTCGTGGGCAGGACTACGTTCAGCAGTCGGCTACTAAAGTACCGGGAAAATAGAGTAGGAACAGATATTAAGGCTATCGTGAACCGCGAACTTGGCCGTACAAAAACTATAATCTGTTATCTAACTCTAAATAGGTATTATCCGTTAAGTGATTTTTTTAAATGTAATCAATACTTCTATCACTAGGGTTAAACGTCTTCGTTTTTGTATTTATTAAATGAATTTTAAATTATAAGCCTCTAAAAAGTCTTATTTTTACGCATAAAAATGATTTTTCACCCGGAACGTAAGTTTTGTCCAAAATTTACCTAAAATTCTCTTGATGTTACACAAGAAACACGAAAACAGTGACAGTCCTCTTAATTTTGCACATACGTACATTTTGGAAACTACACTAAAACATTTTTTTTTTTCAGAATGGAATGCCAAAACGTGAAGATAGCTCACTACGGATCTTGTGATGAATAAATTCTTCAATATCTGAGTGTAGAACGTGAAATATATTTAATTTACAATATCTACTGTATATATACTGTACCAAATCATTACCAATAACGTTATACTATTTCCGGTGTGAAATCTATAAGACTTATATTTATAAGGACGTCAGCTGCGACTTTGTAGGTGAGTACAATGAGAACTTCCCAAAACAAGTGAAAAAAAAAACCAATGATTTCTTAATACTTATCGGGTTATAAGGTTTTCTGAAAAATTTCACTCTTAGCGATAAGATAACCTTATACCTAACCTATTTAAATTCACCAGAGAACATATTTTCATGACAATGAATATTTAGTTGTACGATTTAAAAAAAGTACATAACTTTCCTTAACAATATTTTTAATGTTTACTTTTTTACACTAAATTAGAGTCATAAATCTTAGTTAAGTTTGATGCGTTTTTTAAAATTCAACACTGCAGTTTTACACAAAAAAGGAAAATAATAAAAATTAGAATTGGAAACTTTATTTTCGATATTGAGTCTGGCACTAAGATGTTGATATCGCATTTTACAAATTTTTAATCAAAATCTGATCATTTATATTATGAAACTTATAACCTGAAAATAAAATTTTCATTTGGCCGCGTATGTAACAATGTTTTTGAAAATTCGTAACTATACTCAATAGCAGTATTACAAGTGTTTGCAGTGTTTGCTCGATTTTTGTGTATTAATGTCAACCTCATGTATCCTTATCCGCATATAAATGGATATGAATATAAAGATAAGACTAAGTATTGAAATATTCTATCTATATTTTTTGTAATTGATAAAATAGGCTCCAGAATTATAAAAACATAAATTAAAAATTTAAAAAACCCCCGACACATTACCAACCATTTTGGGCACATTTGTAGAATTTTGGTTCTTCCATCCCCACTTTAACCCACCATAACTCTTAAACGGCTCAATCGATTTTTATAAAACATAGCTAAGAACACTCTCGATTAAGTCTCCTTTCATCCAAAAAAAACTAAACTGAAATCGGTTCAGTGGTTCGGGCGCTATGATGCCACAGACAGACAGAAAGACAGACACACAGATAGACACACAGACAAACAGACATGTCAAACTTATAACACCCCTCTTTTGCGTCGGGGGTTAAAAACTGTAGAACTTGTAGAAAGCCAGTATATTTGTGGATAATATTGGCTAGATTTTTTACCCAGGAAATCCGGGACCTGCATCTGGAATCTGTATAAAACAAAGCCGTGTTAGTTAAACTTCTAACTCAAGAACAGCTGGACCGACATTTGAAATCTTTAACTTCTTGAAATAGTGTCTGCCCTGAATAGTAGAATAACTATTGAAAGTATTGATACCACTAAAAGTAAGTTCGTATAGGCCGGGTGGCTAGCCCTGGTGTCAGAGTTTTTAGGCCGCCTGAAGGCCTACAGCTCTGACATGGCTAAACGGTTTAAACAACCGAGGCCTACAATTTAACATGTCATCCGAGCCACGGTAGCGCTCAGTTGGAAAATGCCAGCCGCGGTCACCCAACCAAGTACTGACCGTGCGGAACGTTGCTTAATTTCGGTGATCGCTGACAATCACCTAGTCAAACTACGCTACGAGCGCTACCACTGAAAATATACAAAAACATATTTAAGTGGTAAAAAGTTTTTAACCTAAGCTATCGTTAGCATAGTCAGTATTTAATACATGCCAGGACAGCATACGCACCACGATATAATTTTATCGTGTCAAAATGAGACAGAGCTATGGTGAAGTCAGCGACCTTAAAGATAGACACCTAATCATTCAAAATGAAATGTCGCCGACCAATATCAACCAATCATAGAGAAATCCACCAATCCATACTTAGTCTTCAATAAACTGGCGTTGCGGTCGCGTCTCAAAGCAACGAGGTAAATATGGTGAACTGCGCCATTTTATCTTGCCGAAATTACACGGTTTCAAAAGAAAAACGAAAAGCACTGTCACATACCACCGGTAAGTAATAAATATCTTTGTGATTTACAAGCAAAATAAATAAAATTAAATCATTTGAAAATGTAAACAGAGTGGAAAATTTCTCTATGGTCAGTTAGGAATGTCGGATAATGTCTGTATGAGATCGAATAATGACTCGTCAAATCGATTAACTTTAAGGTCAAAATTGATTTTGACCCGGGCGGCCGGCGATGTAAGTAAAGGAATAAAGTCGCAAGGTCAATGTTGGTCGAACTACTGGTTTTAGATCGATTTAACAATATGAAGCAATTCTTAAACACAACGAAGCGGATCGATTTGTGTTTCACGTGATGTGTTCATATTTTAACCGATTTGCAAAAAGGAGAAGGTTCTATGTTCGTCTGTATGTATTTTTTTTAGGTTCACGAATCAAATAAGGTTTTTTTTATTTCTGGAAGAGAAGCGATTGAATTTATCGGTACTTACGGCTGCCAGCTGTTATTTAATACTAGTGTTATGGACTTTTTGTCGATAACTTCTGGAATTAACGATATAACGTATTTATATTACATAAGTCCATCGATTAAAAATAATCAAGATGTGAATAGATTAATCGAAATTTCATTGCCAGTCCAACTTAACATCTGATAAATCATGACGTCATGCTATACTCGAATAAATTTAGGAATCGATTCTTTTCATCATGTATTTTGAAATCCCTATTTCAAAGTTATTTCAGTGTTGCCACAAGATATTTTTGTAATTTCCCTATACATTTTGTTTAGATTTCCTAAAGATCCAGTTTGGGCCGATCGATGGATAAAAGTAGTTCGCCAAAGTAAAATAAATTATTTTTGGAAACGACAATTTGTTCTGCGCATTTCCGCATCAAAGATAAATGTTTAACGAAAAGTGGCCCTTCAAAGGTTGGCCACTGTTGGTATTGGTAGCCATTTATTAAGTTGTAGTATAAATAGTAGTTAGATGTAAGATATTGTTTTAGTTGTTCATCTCCTCACCTAGTCTCATAAAAAAGACACGCAAACTGACAGACAGACATTCAGACAGGAAGACAGACTAGCATATTCCATATGTCGTAGCATGTAATGACAAGCAGCTGTCAATTTTTTAAGTTGTTTATAATTTTATTATATTCCCGAATACTGCTTTAGTGATAACTCAATGCCGGATACAATAACTTTAGACAACTCATTGTAATAAGTAATTACGTGACTATTTATCAATATGTAAATATGTGTGAATATGATCAAAAATTTTCATTAACATCAAAGTAGCCTTTTTATTTCGAACCAATCAAGCGCAAAAGATCCAACCAACACTTTTGACGTGACAACGTCTTATAAATTGGTTTGCCGGGTGACACTTCAAGAAACTGCGTTACGCTCCGCTCACACTTTTCTCGAACTACCCCCTACTTAAGATTTAATCAGTTATTGTCAATAATAATTACTAACACCTAAGTAGCCTAAGTAAGTTATGGAACAAATAAAATTATTATTGACGTGACAACGTCTTATAAATTGGTTTGCCGGGTGACACTTCAAGAAACTGCGTTACGCTCCGCTCACACTTCACACAATGAGAGCGAGTGAGAGGCACGTAAGTGCCTCTCACTCGCTCTCATTCGTCTCATTCGTCTCAAAGTCGTTGTCACGTAAAACTTTCGCCCGTATACCGACTTTACAGGCAACCAATTTTTTTTTTCGAAAATGTCGTTCCGTTCTTTATTTATTGCTGAGACTCGACATAGCATTGTTGTTAACATACGCTTTGTTTTTAGTCATGTGACTTCTTTTTAATAATTCTATTTGTAAATATTTCCCCTACAAAATTGGGTAATCACTTTTGAAGTGGTAAGTTCACTCAAAAGTTGTCTATGGTACAAAATGTATTTTTCACATTTCCAAGTCTTGGTTTGTATGAAGAGGCTCCTTCTGTGCCCTGTGTAATAGGGCCTATTCTGTGGGTGAAGTATACAAGGGTTTTTTTTCGCAGGTCGATAAAAATATCTCGTGGTGGATATGCTAGGCTAGATGGTGTATATAAGATGGAGCATTGTGCATAAATGAATTTGTTTCTTGATCGTGTCATCAGGAGACCTTATTATGTACCTGTACAGCACACTCACACGCATGCATGTAAAACTCTGAAAAGAGACAACAGACGAGATACGTAGACGGAGAGTCTGGATTCTGTATGAAAACCTTTCAAATGGGCTTAGTATAATCAAAGAATATATAATAATAGTATAATGCTGCATAAGTCATGCGACTAAGTCGAAACCAAGAAGACTTGAGAGTTGGAACCACGTTTTGCAGTACAGTGCCCAGTCCGCGACCAGTTTTGAATAATTTATGTGATTCTCCCGTCCAACCGCAATTTGAGCAAATTATAAACGCGCCACAAAATTACATAGACTGAAATGCTTTGAGAATTTACTGAAAAAAAAAACGATACTTATAGCTATACCACGGGTACGTAAGGTATTGAACTGAAGGTATAACATTTTTGGAGAGGGCGTTTACATAATGTTTGATACATAATGTTTGTTAATATTTGAAGCTTATTTGCGTGTAAGTTTTACCTAAATAACTTTAAGTTAAAAAAAAATAAGCCGTCAACCGATTGATCAGAAATTGGGTATACGCCTATGGTTGTGGTGACAATACAATTATGTATTTTCAATATTATTGTAAATCCAAGATGGCCGCCGTAACGAAATGGCGGATAACCTATTTTTTTCAATCTCTTCATTATGGGTATCAAATGAAAGAATGAAGAATGAAATGAAGAATGAAGAAGATTGAGAAGTAGAACATTATAGTGCACTAATACACAAAATCAAAATCTGAATCCCCCACCCAAGTCAAGATTTCGTATTGTGTCGAGAACTGTATGGCATTAGGATGAAAATGATATGTCGTTATCGTTTTCCTCTCAATTTAAGAAATTAAAAAACATTAAAATATCATCATCATCTTGCCCTTATTCCGCTAGGTGGGGTCGGCACAGCACGTTTCCTTTCGCCACTTCACTCATTCGCGCTCATTCGTCATCTCATCATCATCTCCTTTCTCTCGCATGTCATCTTTCACACAATTCATCCAAACTTTTATTGGTACTCCCGCTTTTGCCATTTACCATCATATTAAGAGTTCTTTTGTGACATGACTATCCTCCCTTCTCATTATATGGCCATACCAAGATAGCCTGCCACTCTTTAATTTTATATTTTAAAAAAACATTTAAATATAATTGGTAAAAATCTTTCTAAATTAAACGGTTATATGTAGTAAAAGCTAAAAGTAATGACTCAAAAGTAAAATCGTTGGGCCTTCGCCTGGAAGATTTCATTTTGTACGTTTCGCCCCACGATTTCATTTTTGAGATATTATTTTTAGCTTTTCGTAGGTACATAAAACCTTTTAATTTAAAAAAGTTTTTTACCAATTTTATATCATATCTACTTTTGTGAAAAGAAATTATGACACCCATTAGAACAGATTTAGGTAGAAAATGCCCTGTCCTTTTAAATAAATATGTCTAAGAATTAAAATATTAATGAAGATTCAGATTTTTCCCGTCATTTGATTTATGATTGAGGTGGGGAGAAAATAACTTCCTAACCTGTGTCGTAGGCTTCGATAATAAAATGTTACGACGTTGATTACGCTGATTGTTCCGTGACTATTGAATTATTTTGCTTCAAAATTATTCATGAATTATAAGCAGTTTTTTTTGTATACCTACTCAGACATGCCATTTGGTATGCCATGCTCTCACCTAGACTGCAAAATGTTCACTGGCAAATTATTAGATATTTTATTGTGATACAAAAGACAATGTTCAATAAAAACCAGCTACTTCTTTATTTTATTTATAGTCGAGCACCATAAACAGTCGTACAGTGCTGGATGGAATCGGTTAAAGTTAGTTTTTATTTGTGAAGCTAATTTTCACCTTCTTTATCCTAAGGTACAATCTATTAGTACCACCAAAGATGATACCAATAGAAATAGGGTAATTTTTAAATGATTTGCCATCGTCTAGCTATATATTGTTTCCATTTAAATTTATCTAATCGATCTCCAATAAGTTTCACGTCGATTTCGGTGAAGAAAAATTATCCAAAATAAATCTGCACACAAAGATATTCAACGGCGTCCGTAATTCCCATCCCGCACTGGGCTAGCGCAGTGGATAAATAGCTCAATCATAATGAGTAGAACTATATTCAGCCCAGGGACTTTGTGTAAGCGCTCTGACCTTTGGCTTCGCTTTTACTCCTGCTCGCGCCAGCTACTCACGCCACGAGAGCGAGCGGGAGAAAAAGCGAAGCCGAACGTCAGAGCGCTTACACAATAAGGCCTTTGCTAGTCAAGCAAGCGACCAAGAAGAGTCACGAAAAGATCTCGTCTCGACGTGTGAAGAAGTGACAGACATACAATTTTCCATAATGCTGTCTCGTTCTGACATTACGAAAGAATTATTTCGTGGCGCGCATACTAGCCCGGCTAGAGAGAGATAGGTAAGTTGAAGTTGAGAGAGAGGTGTTTAACGTGTTTTTGCTTTTTTTTACACAAAATCTCTCTTGTAGCGATGTACAAAAGGTGTTGGATAATTACCGTTTCAGGAGCGATCAGGGAGAGTAAAATCGACAATAAAACGCACAGGCCGGCGACAGAGCCCCGCGACAGGGGTGATTGATGACGCTCTGTCGATTACGGAGATGTGAGTGCCCGGTGGTGATGACACGCTCTTGTCGCACTCTGTACCATAATATTATATACGCTGTCTGTATACTTATCGCAACAATTCTTGATAAAAAAAAAAAAAAAAATTGAAATTTTGTTGACATTTCTTTAGAGTTCTTTTAGGGTAACGGGACCCAAATACTAAGACTCCGCTGTCCATCCATTTGTCCGCTTGTCCGTCTGTCCGTCTATCACCAGGCTGTCATGAACCGCAATAGCTAGAGAGTTTATATTTTCACAGATGATGTATTTCGGTTGCCGACATAGCCCAGCGGATTGGCAGGTTGAAATGGCAGTGAGCAGGGCACATAGTACAAAAAACTGATGACCGATGGGGGAAAAGATTTCGAGTGGAAACCATGCACCGGCAAGCGCAGCTTATGGCGTCCACCTACGTGGTGGACAGATGATCTCATTAAGACTGCACGATTGCACTGGAAGCAAACCGACTCCGATCGGTCTTATTGGAGATCAATAAGGGAGATTTAAATCCAGCAGTGGTCGTCATAATGCAGTGTTTGGCCCAGGAAACCAAAATCATGATTTAAAATTTCTAAAATCATTAACGATCGCTTTCAATCAATGAATCAAACAAATTGTTTTAAAAGACAACGTTCTAAGCTAAGAACCAGTAAATAGCACCATTTCAAGTCATACATCAACAGAACTATCATAAAACGGTCGAGTACGACTCCAATGGTGGGAATAATTCCTCCGTACAAAGGAAACCGAGCGGTATCAAGTCTGCAAACACGATCGTAATTAACCCGCCGATGACAGTGCGTAATATACGCGGGCAGGTGACGTGGTACCGGGCTGTTAAATTGTTAATACAGCAGGGACTTTTTCATGACATTTTTGTGCCAATCAAATAAACAGTTAAACATCTAGCTTATTATTTCTCTATAACAGTTATGGACCAAGAGCCCGCGACTGGCAGAGTTTTGTCTTGAAGTTTTTGTTTAGATGTAAGATATAGATAAGGTAACTATGGGCAGTACTTAATGACAACTCAAAGATTTTTTTTTTCTCTTACAAATAAACCCGTAACAAAATTGGTGAAGTTAGAATCAGAATCAGAATAACATTTATTGCTTGAACTGTGTACAAGTTTAGTTTAGGTTGTGGTGGTGGTGTTAAGATACATAACTATTATTAGTAAGTGAAGAGGTAAAAAAATTTAAGCCTAGATACTATAAGTGTGTTTTCATTTCTTTTTGTACCCTGTGCGAACCCTTCTTAGACAACCAGTACAATACAGATGACCGCTCGCCCGCTGTACCGCTCCTACCGCACCTGTTTGGGGACCGCTCAATGCGGACCGCTCAATGCGGACCGCCAGAGATTGGAATGCCCTGCTTCCGTCAATGTTTCCTGACAATTACTATTTGGATATCTTCAAGTCAAGAGTGAAAAGGTATCTTCTAGGTCTACATACTCCATCTTCGGCTACAAATTCGCATTCCATCAGGCGAGTTGTTGGCCAAATGTAGCCCTATTTTGCAAAAAGAAAAAAAAAAACTTGATATTATTATATTTTTAGAAATAAGTTGGTCACAAAACAAAATACCTACGTAATAAATAAAGTTAATGCAATTAAGTCACTCATCCATTCACTTCCTCCGTCACAAAATGCGACAGATTGAAGTTAGCACAAGAAACAATTTAACTTTGATAAAATTAGAAACGCTCCAATATTGTAACAGTGAATAATTAAATTAATTCTCAAGTTTGCGATTTGCAAACATCAGATTTGTCTTGATCAGTGTTCGTCGGTGACACGTAGACAAACAAAGTTAAACACCCATTCATATGATGCTACTACATGATCAAAACTTATTACTACTTATCTTGATTCTGAAATCAGAAAATAGAAACAGCAGAGAAAGAGGTTCAAAGATTATCGACCAAAATGTACGAAAATTGATGTAGATTTGTCCTACAGTAAAAGTATCGAAAACATTGTGCAAATATTACATTAAGGTAAAACACCTAATGCCAGACACTAAACTAAAGGATGACACCTTCGAAAAAATCCTTCCTCCTAAGAATAATAAACCTTAAATCTATTTGACTACTGATCTTATAGACGCCTAGCATCATCTATGACACATGGTTAAAAACTTATAACACATTTCCTAGCGAAATTTTAAAATGGCGTCAGTTGCCAGCTAACAACGCGGAAAAGTAGACACATGCTCTGTGATTCTTGAACATTTTCGTAAGGAGGTTGACATTTGTCAGGTAAGATTTTGTTGTACTTATTTACGATTTTTGTGGATTTAGTGTTGATTTTAGAAAAATGAAAGATTCATTAGTAAACAAGGGCTATTGTTTTCATGTTTAGTTTAGTTTTTTTAACTATTGTTGCTGTGTCTACTATTAGGTACCAAAATATGTGATAACCTAAAAGATGACACAAGTGTCATCTAGTAGGTTGCATTAAAATGTTCAAAATTTGTACAAAAATAGCTTCTATTCCAAGTGTATAAAATGCTGTATCAATTTTGTTACTTTTACTTTACTCTGCCCAATAGTAGACAGGATGTCAATTATTGGGTAAGGTATGTGTCAACTATTGGTTTCATCGATTTCAGATTTAGTCGAGCGTGATGCAGCCCATAAAAAGTCAGATGTTTAGATACATTGAAGCTGATAATATAATATGGAAGCTTCCATAGCAGAATGCAGAAGAGGTGTCGCAACAGATACTGCAGCAAGAAAATAAATATAGCCGAGAAAAAAAAATGAATTAGAAAAAGAAAAGAAGAATAGAGCAAATAAAAGAAAAAGAAAGAGCAAATTGAAGAGGAACGTAAACTAAACTAACGTAAAGACTGCTAAGTAATTGGCTAAGAATACCATTAAGACTGTAAAAAAAACTGTTAAGACTGATGATTACAGTAGCTACTCAAGTACTGTACTGTAGTAGTAACTCAAGTTCTGAAGAAGAGTGGCAAGATTCTGGAGATAGTTTAGATGATATATCTGACGAAATTGAAAACGATGTATTAATGGGAAATGCAGAAGAAAATAACTTTGAGAAAAGCAAGATCAAGTAGAGTGACTATGTGATTGTCAATATTCGTGGTATAAATAAATATCACAGGTAGCTCTGTATTGTCCAAAATGTTAGCCAAGATGGTGAAATCGATGTTATGGCAATGGGAAGCTGTGATCGAACCAAGACTACTGTCAAGGAAAACGATAAAGATATTAGTATCATAAGAGAATGTCAAATCGCTGAAATCGTCGACGCGCCAAAAATGATAATTGCTGGTGATAGAATTTGGTATAAATTTGATTTTGCGCTGCAGGTTGACGGATAAGCTAAAGTACTGATTAATAACTTCAACATAATTATATAAATGACGATTGTATTACAATAGGTGATAAGTGAATATAGATAGATGGCCCAAAGATAGATTCTCTGTTTAAAGACAGAGTATTTCCTTAGTATTTTGATTTGAAAACCTACTTTAAATGTGATAAATCCATGTCTAGTATTGGTGCTAAGTGCTGTCTATTATTAGTGTTAACGATTTTTTGAGATGTCATCTATTGGTTAATATGACAAAGTTTAAAAAAATACAAACTTACAATTGAAATATGTTAACAATTACAATGTTTTATGTGAAATAACAGATCTTAGTGTTGCTTTAGTAGATTAAAAAAGTTTTAACTGCAATGTAGTAACAAAATATAAAAATATTGAATACCGAAATGTGTGTTGTCCTTAATGTGTCTAGCATTAGGTGTTTTACCTTACACTGTGTAAAAAAATTGTTTAAGTTTATAATTAATTCTTCTGGACTGCGTGTTTGACTACAGACATCTCCAAAGACACTTCATGTAATTTTCTTCTTGAGCTGAGTAAATAAAGGTTTCATGTGCCCAAACTCTACCACGACTTTAACGACAGAGCGGAGACGGACAGAGTGATAGAGAGATATAATTGAAGTAATAGCATAATGTGCATGTCGAAAATAAAATAACACAACGTCGCTTACCATCAGGCAAGTTGGTGGTCAAGCGTGGAATTAATTCGTGATTAAAAAAAAACCACATTCGTGAGCGAAGTAAAATTGGATGGAATTTCCGCCTTCGTCGAGCCATTAAGTCATTTATGTAGTGGGCTTTCAAACTACGTCTACAGCTCTGGTTTATTCCACAAATCTTCATTTGGTGGAGTCATGGCCTTATAAGGACCTACTGTAATAAAGCTACAAAAGCGTAATCTGAAAGAGATTTTAATTTTGTATCATCTCAACGAAACGGAAGTCATTACAAAATTCCTCAAAGTGCTTCCGTAAAATTTGCAAATTGCTCTCGAGATATTTATTTTTAGATTAATTGGCCTAAATTTGGAATGCTATATTCACCAATTATAATGATGGCTGGAAAGGAATATCAAAGGATTTTGATTTCGAAGTATCCGAGTAATAATTTCGAACGTAACGAAATTAAATTGCAGGTATATTTTAAGGATGTAAATAGGTATTTTTAATTTCTATGAAAGAGAGTTGACGGAGGAAATCTCAGAATTTTCTGTATTAAATTGCGAGTGATAATAGCTGCTACTACGATCAACATAACATTAGGTAAACGAAACCACTCATACTCTTCAACGTATTACACGAAATAGTTTGATTTTACTGTTTCATGCCGTAGAGAGTGAATTTTGTATCATGTGCTATTATTGAATCTATTTGCTTTTTAATTTGTTTTTCAAAGCTACAAAACCTTTCTTCGTACAGTGTACAAATAGAGAATTAGAATTAAAATCAAAAGTTTCAGATCATAGTAAACTGAACGTAATTGAATAGTAACCTAAAATAAAACGACAAAATAAGCACTCACATAACTCGCGAAACAAAACCAAGTGCACAGATTGGTTCCGTACTGTACCCGCATTATAAAAGTGGGCAGGTAAGCTCCATCCTTTCACAAAACCCCGCATGTTCTCATCCCTCAAGGGAGGGGTAAATTACGCGGCCCTTTGGGTACTGACTAGAAATAACAGACGTTCAACTACAATAGAACGTAATATGTGAACGAAAAATATGTCTGAAATAAAAAGAGTCGCATTTTTAGGGTTCCGTGCCCAAAGGGTAAAAACGGGACCCTATTACTAAGAATTCGATGTCCGTCTGTCTGTCTGTCTGTCACCGGGCTGTATCTCATGAACCATGATAGCTAGACAGCTGAAATTTTCACAGATGATGTATTTCTGTTGCCGCTATAACAACAAATACTAAAAAAAGAATAAAATAAATATTTAAGAGGGGCTCAACAAACAAAAAACGTGATGTTTAGGATTTTTTTTGCTCGCTATTAATAATGGCATGAGGAAAGGGGCTTCCATACGGTACGGAACCCTTCGTGCGCGAGTCCGACTCGCACTTGACCGATTTTATTTTTATTTATACCTGAACCGAGTACCAGAAAGTGTAACGTAGGATGTTCCACAAGAATTTTATAATACAGAATACAGAAATGATATGTCCAGAAGCTAACTTATTACGGCCAAAATGATGATCTATTTCAAAAGACGACTTTCCTAAAACGAGTGTGTAAGAGTAAAATGCAAGTCAGTTTTTCTATTTCGATTACATTTGTAGCAAATTAAAATATGTTCACTGATTTTTTTATCGACGTTCATAAATTGAGTGTCTGTAAAATGTTTTCTTTTTCAGTAGGGAGTTAAGTCGAAATTAAAAATGAAAATAAACCATGTGTCCCATTTTCAATACGTGTGATTTGTTAAAACACCTAAAGTTAAAGTAGTCGTAGTATTTGACAGAATAAATTGTGCATTGACAAAGGTAAAATTTTACAGTTTTATACGAAGTTCTCCATCTGCCCTTTTCTCGCCATCGTCTCTCTAGTCTTGGAAGATATAAATATAAAACAATACAGAATACAGGTTCTGTCCATTAAACTCCATGCGAAAACCGACATTTATTTTGGAAATTTCGGAAACATCCCGGAATTTTCGTAAACTTTGTGATTGGATTCCGTAAGGCTTTGTTCAGGATTTAGGTATACCTGAACATTATTGTATTTTACTACAGCCTTTGGAGCTCAGGTAACAATGTTTGTGGCCTTTTTGTTGAGATTTAAGACTAAAATATTCTTTTGTACTTTAAGTGACTATCGCGAGTGCGTAATTTAGATTCGAAAGTTCAGAGGTTACATTTTCTGTGAAATATATATCACACATATACTTGACACAAAACACTTTTGTCACGAAAATTCTTCCTAATAATTCCTGATTTCTTCTTATGATGGAAGTCACTCCAAAAATATTTACATCTCTGTATACTTTGGCTCAAGTCTGATAAGCTTAATATTTCCTTTTCACTTCTCAGTATAATAATTCTGAGTCTAAACGTAGGACAACAAAAGACTATTTTAGCATTCTTGGTATGAAATTATCATAAAAACATAGTTATTATGTTCTCTGTGATTTCATTTTTTTTTTATTACATAAATAAAAAAAAGCAGCGGCCTGCACTTTTCCCTTTTTGAGATTTGGCAGACTTTTAATCTAATCCATACATTTTTTGGACCGTCCCTAGCCAAAACGAAAGTGAACCTGGCAATGGCAACATGTTTTTTTTATTATTAAAAAAACTTTCTCAGAGGTGCGAACTTTTAAAACGACGACTCATTTCAAATATAACATAATGAAAGGCGCTAGGCAACGACGCCGACGATTCCGGATCTAGCATTCGACTGCGCTATGGGCGGCTGACTCAATTTGATCAGTATAACTGCGTTCCAACTGTCGCCCAGTAACCACTAGACCGTTGTCCTATTACGTAAAATGCACTTTGCCAAAAAAAAAAGTCTGCACAGTCGGTTAACGGATGATAATTTTACGTGATAACGTCATATGAAAACATTGCTGAATCAATAACTGAAACCAACCGATCGTGCCTCTCTATCACTCGTTCTGCACTCTCGCTTGTACGCTCAGCTCTAGTGGAACGTGACACTTTTTTGTGCGCGCAGCCGGCCTTGGTTCACACTCACAAATCTTATCAGAATTCAGATTATTAAACAATCTTCACTACTTAGCATAAAACCAAGTCGCTTCCCTGTTTGTCTGTCCCTATGTATATAATATCTTTATAACTGCGCAACAGATTTTGATCCGATTTTTTTCGATAGATAGAGTGATTCAATAGGCGGGTTTGTATATATAATATACTCGTACCTATGCGAAGCCGGGGAAGCTCGCTATTACCAAATATTAATGAAATCGGTTGTTGAATATCCATCATCCCCATCCACTTCCCCCTTTAAGGGAACTAACCTTCCAATAAATACAAATCCGATAAGAAAATAAAAATCATTAATACGAGTTTACAAAGCCTGTGTACCAAAGTTTCGTCAAGATTGGTTTAAAAATACGACCTGTAGACGAAGTTTAGAACACCGTGTTAAAACGATGACTTTCGCTTCGCTTCGATCAACGACAGAAACAGTCGCAAGTCGCAAATCCCGTAATAGCAGAGTCAGTCTACATACAAGTCACGAACGCTGGTGGAGCGCTGGTGACAGCGGGTATAATCTTACTGGAATAATGATGTACACATATTTTTTTTTTTGACAGAAAAAAATGATAAATAGTGAAATGATTCACTGTCTGTTTAAATCAGATGATTTATTTAATAAACCAAAACATTTTTATGAACTTCGAATCCTTAGATTTTTTCAATTTACCATATATTATTGTGTAACAACTTTGTTAAAACAAAGTTTACCACGCACGAAAAGCACATAAGTTTACTATTTATGTCTGGTATGTTCATAGTGCCGCTGCATTTTTGGAACTTTGTCATTTTTAGGGTTCCGTACCCAAAGGGTAAAAACGGGACCCTATTGCTAAGACTCCGCTGTCCGTCTGTCTGTTTGTCTGTCACCAGGTTGTAACTCATAAACCGTTGTAATAAATAGGTAGGAAGCTGAAATTTTCACAGATGTTGTATTTCTGTTGCCGCTATAACCATAAATACTTAAAACAGAATAAAACATATATTTAAGAGAGGCTCCCATATAGTACGGATTATAAATTTATATTCATATTCATTTTATTAAAAATAAATATTAGACGTCAAATAATGTACGTTAGTACATTATTTACATTCAAAAAACATGTTGTTTGTAAAGTTGGTTTAAACAAAAAAAAATACATTAAAAATATGGTATTACACAATTATAAATAATTAAAATGTCAACAATCAAATTAGACTTAACATTATATAATATATATGAGAGATTTGGTAACTGTTACGTGATATTTCTTTTTTTAGGGTTTTAAGGGTATTACTAAGACTTCGCTGTCCGTCTGTCTGTCACCAGGCTGTATTTCATGAACAGTGATATTTTAAAGGTTGAAATTTTCACAGATGACGTATTGATGTTACTGCTAAAACAACAAATTCTAAATTTAGAAATAAATAAACAGATGCTTGAAATATTCATAAAGAATAAAATATATATTTAAGAGAGGCTCCCATATAGTACGAAACCCTGCGTGCGCGAGTCCTACTCGTACTTGGCTGATTATTTATTAATTTTCTCCTTCAGTCTAATGAAGTATTCTGTTAGATTTTCTTTTTATGTAAAAAGTTTTTAGGAGGAAAACTTACGAGCATCCTTATGCCAAGAGGTCGTCGCCGCATATGGACAACTGCCACCCCAGAGGTGTTTTTGACGAGTCGACTACCTTTCTAGGGAGAAAAGTGTAAGTAGGTTTGAAAATAATTTATTTCTGTGTTCCTTTGTCATTTATTTCCATTGATACAGTAACATATTTTTAATACCTACGAGACAGGAACATGGAAAATAAATTATTTAAATCTTCAAGTACATTTTTGAAAAGTTTTCCTATAAAATATCAGAAGCGCTCATAGCCTAATTTGACTAGGTGTTAGATAGCGATCATCGCGGCATCAGCACGGCCAATCTTCGGATGGGTGACTGCGGGTGGCAAACAACTGAGCGCTACCGTGATTCGGATGACACGTTAAATTGTGGGCCCGGTTGTTTTAACCGTTAGGCCATGTCAGATGCCGTCAGGCGGCTTAAAAACTAACACCAGGGCTAGCCACCCGATCTATACGTACTTATTTACTTACTATTATATCAGCCGTAAGAAGTCCACTGCAGGATATAGGTCTCCCCTATAGATTTCTAAAAAGGCGCTTCCACCATACATCTACATATCTAGCGCGTTTCTACTGTCTCAATAAATAAATAAATATTGGAGGACATCTTACACACCGTCTCTGACCCCAAACTAAGCAAAGCTTGTGATATGGCTGCCAAAAACTGATATACTACATTTATATATTTTAAACTAGCAGCGCCCCGCGGTTTTACCCGCGTTGTGCCCGTTCCCGTGGGAATTTCGGAAATTTTTATACATATAAACCTTCCTCTTGAATCACTCTATCCATTAAAAAAAAAACCGCATCAAAATCCGTTGCGTAGTTTAAAGATTTAAGCATACAGACAAACAAACAAACAAACGAAAATAGCGACTCTATTTTATACTATGTAAGGAAATATACTTATGTAGATAATACCTAAATAATACCCAGACACAGAGCAAATACCTATGTTCATCACATAAATGCTTGCCCTGGGTGGGGATCGAACCCACGCCTCTGTGATCCAGAAGTCAGGTCCACTAACTAACCACTGAGCCACCCGGGCAGTCAATAGGGACGTCTATCCATCTAGACGGTGAACATCTTACGCTTCGCTTGCTGATACTTGGTCTATTATTCGAAAACTGATGGCCGATGTGGTCTTACCACATCGGCCATCAGTTCTGCGTGCTATGTGCCCTGCCAACTTCCACTTCAACTTGCTGTTTCCCTAGAGATTAGGGCTATGTCAGTAACTTTAATTCGTATTTCGTCGTCTCAGCCATAGCACGTCCACTGCTGGACATAGGCCTCCCTTAAAGATTAATTCGTGTTTAAGTCGCGTAAAATGCTCTAACTATAACCAAACCTTCAAGAATCAGCGGACAGAGTTCACTAAGAGGTATTTGTATTGAAATTGATTTATGGAAATTTCGTGGCGAAGACGTGTCCTGTCCCAATGCGACACAAACTGACTCGATGCGGCACGACGACGTTTAAATTTAAAAGTTGGCCTAAATGCTTTTATTTTATATTAAATAACTGTTTAATATATCTTTAATTTTTTTGGATTTTTTAATTTTTGATGATTTAAGTAATGGACCTGTTATTTTTCTGGAAAACAAGTTTCATTTATAACTCTCGGTCCTTTAAACTATGCAAATCATTTAAACATAAATTGAAAAGCCAATTCTTTGCTTTTTTTGCTTCGTGAAAGAGTAACTAACCAACAAACATACTTTCACATGGTTGCCTGAAATAAATCGCAATGGGTGATAAGGTAACAGTTTAATAGCCATTTTTGTCATATATGTGTGAAAAGTATCATATTTTGCTTTATTGGTTGTATAACAAAGAGTTTCGTCTGTCTGTCAGTCTGTCTTTCGAATTTAATACTAGTGAGGATATTAAGGATTGATAATTATTTTTCGCAAAAAATTGCAACACCGACTTCCACCATGTACAGAATTCGAACAATTTGACGAATCGACGTGACACCCATGTACATTTTTGTTGATTTATCAAAAATAGCTCTGCTAGATTGATTTCGATAAAAGGAGATATTGCAAAAATATATAGAAATTGGGCCACCAAAGGGTACAGTACTTCATAATTTGCTTCGTTTCTTTCGGATAATTATTTTCCCGTTATTTTTTACAAAAACAGTGTCCATTAAAAGTTTAAAAGTAATTTCGTGTATTCGGATAGAATATTACATTGACATTGTTTAAAAATAAGACGGCCATACACTTCTTCTTTTATATTTTGGTGTCGCATGGTTTATGCGTTTGCTAGTGTTACCTATAAGTATAGAACCTTATTTTGTATTTTATCAAAATAGTTACAGTCACGTCATAGTCCGAAAAAGTCGCGATCAAGTTAGACCTCAGTAAAGCATTGGCAAACTAATTATCACTGTTAGAAACTTATTTCAAAAATAATAAAATGCGGCGACATGATTTTTCCGCGTTCCCGCCTAAAACCACGCAGCCATACTCGACTTGAAACATTAATAAAATATCACAAATAATAAAAATTTATATTTCTATTTGCAATATCACCTTTAAATGGGACAAGTCGCAAGTATACTCTTCTGTACTAAAAAATACTTTTTTAAATCGGTTCCCAATTGGCGTAAATATACACAAAAAATTTATACATACAAACATACCTCCTTTTTGGAAGTATGGGTTGATAAGGACTCCTCATTTTGTAGATAATTGTTTTTGCAATGTCAGGGTTAGTTTTGAAGAAAATTCATCATGAGAGATAATTACGATGGCAGTCAGTCGAAGAAAGGATTACCTATATTTTCAAAAAATTCTTTTCATTCAATAACACTTAACAATAACGTTTGCGTATGACAAAAATCCTGTTTTGATTTAGGATTTACCTATCGATAAGATATTGCGTAAAGTAAACTCAATAACATTATAAGAAAGAAGATAAAAGAAGAAAAAACAACCAAAGCTCCAATTACGCTTATCCAGCCCAAACCTTGTTACGTCAGACGCACAGGAAAAAATTGATAATGTACACAGTGTACACTTTTTTTAATAAGAAAAGAGAACCTTTGATCCAGGCTTTAGGTAATTTGGTATTCCCGACGCGAGAGGATGTAATCAAAATTTATACGATCAGAGTCTGGTTTTTGACAGTTTGATTGGGTAGGTACCGCGTAGATTATTCTATTAGGAGGTTAGTAAAGCAGTAGATTATTCCATTAGGAGGTAAAAGTAAGTAAGTAAGTTCGTATAGGCCGGGTGGCTAGCCCTGGTGTCAGAGTTTTTAGGCCGCCTGAAGGCCTCTGACATGGCTATTAGGAGGTTAGTAAAGCAGAAGGCAATCTGCCTAATAGCTTTAGGACTAAGGGCTGCGGATCAAAATATTATAACCGTCTTACTACAAGTTTTACGCACGCTTTAGACAACGTTAACCAACACAAATTTCACGATTAAACAGTGTTTAAAGCGTGTTTAAATCTTTTGTGTTAAGGCGGTAATAGTTTTGGTTTTGGCGGCGGAAAATTGTGAAGTAAAATTTTTGTGATAGTTGTTAATAAATCTGTCTTGAATTTTATACATTTTGTGATAGGTATATTTAGAAGCTGTTGATTCTAAACCTTTCTGAAAAATAAACAAATTGGGACAACGGTTACATTTTTCGAAAGCTATTCCGAAAACGTAGTGTATTTTTTTGTAATTTTCGACCAAATTTATTAAAAAAGATTACGTTAATACAAAGCCATTCTATTCTCTCCATTAAATTTTGTAAAATGCGGCGAATGGTGCCTACAATTAACAATCAACATTAAAAATTTAGTAACATGATTTAGTTTAGTGCTCGCAATATCTTTTACTACCTGGTATTTGTCTTAAATTAGTTACACAGTTTCGCCATTAGTTTATTTTATAATCACAGCTTAATTAACAGTGCAGAAGCCTTGCAAGAAAATACACGCTTCATCATTCTAGAGCACGTTAATTAAATCTAAAATAACCGGTTAGTTATTTGAACTAGATTGAATATCACGTAGCCAACTTAAGGTTTCTAATAGGTATTTGCTAATACAAATTAAACTATTTTGGGCAAAAACCCAACAAGAGTAACAAAACTGGAAAACTCGAGAACAAGCTTTTGCAAAGGAGTGAGACACTAGAGACTCGATAACTAGTGTAATATTTCAATAAGTTTTTAAGTGCGTGTCGAGGCATGCGTATGATAGGCTTCCGTAGACAATGACGATGATTATGATGATAATAAAAACCAATTTTAATTATGTCATTAGAAGGTTGACTGCAATAAAAACAGAACTGGCTAAGAAATATGCTTGTGAGGTCAATGACCTCTGATCTGCGTCTACTTATCAAAATTGAGATCTAAACTAAAACTATCATTATCTCGAATTTTATGCAACTTGTTTTATATATGTGGTACGGACGGACCGGCGGACGGACAGACACAACGAAGTTATAATGGTTCCTCGTTTTACCACGGAACCCTAAAAATTTAAGAACTACTTACCAAAATTAAAGTTAATTATCTTGATTACAGCAGCCTTAGAAAAAAAATATCAAAAATGTGTGACTAATTTGACTTGATATCATAAATGATAAATTTGTAACACCTCTCATTTTAGGTAAGGTGTTAAAAATTGTCTTGTCGTACAATGTCGCCTTTTCAAAATCTCCCTGGAGCCCCACTTCACGTTTATATTTTTCTAACGTCATGTTTATAGCAGTCTTTTTAACAGTTAGATCATATTATTATGGTATCATAAATCGATAAACGCCGACTGCACGCACTAAAAAGCATCACGTTCCGCCTGAGCTAGCGTGCGAGCGAGAGCGCGGAACAAGCGATAGAGAAGCACGATTGGCCTAATCTTTCGGCTTGTTTTAGTTGTTAATTCAACAATATTTCCTTATGACGTTATCCCGTAAAATAATCTTCCGTAAACCGACTTTACAGAAACTAATTTTTATGAATGTAGGTAAGTAAAACACCATACAAAACCAACGTAAGCAGAATAAATCCCCTTAACTTCGTTCCAATCACTTAAGCCTCAGGTGTTCCCT
Source organism: Hypomecis atomaria (assembly GCA_964007245.1). Lineage (NCBI taxonomy): Eukaryota > Metazoa > Arthropoda > Insecta > Lepidoptera > Geometridae > Hypomecis > Hypomecis atomaria. Next base: position 9,600,948 of record OZ023287.1, on the reverse strand, counting down.
TAATGTAGAGATTAAAGTTATCGAAAATGGAGAACTTTGCCGTGGACAAATTTATCAAAAATGATTTATGATTAAATACTTTTAAGCCCACGGTAAATTTATATTCAAATTCATTTTATTCATAAAAAATATTACACGTCATCCAATGTACGCTTTTAACACGAAATCTTAAAAATTATAGTATTACACATTAATAAATAATTTAAATTAAAATGTCCACAATCAAATTATATTATACTAGCTTAAAACCCGCGGCTTCGCCCGCGTTGTCTTAGTACATAGGTACTTGCTTAAAATGAAAATAACCCGCGGTTAGCCCCGCGTTGTATTGGTACTTGCTTAAAATTATAAAAGGTTGTCTGATGGCCTGCGTTGTCATATTACTTGCATAATAGCCCACGGTCAGGCTCGCGTTGTTTTAGTAGTTGCTTAAAATGATAATAACCCACAGTTTGGCCCGCGTTGTCTTGGCACTTGCTTAAAATAATAATAGCTCGTGTAGCCCAGCATTGTCCTATAACGTATTACTTGCAAGGATAATGCCTACGGGTTGGCCTGTCAATCGTCTTAGTATTTGGCTGGATAATAAATCGTATTGTATGGATCAAAGTGTTCGGCCACCATAGGGAGAATAAAAGGAAATTGCATGCAGCGGAGATGCGAATGCTGAGATGGATGTGCGGAGTGACAAGAATGGATAAGATTAGAAATGAGTATGTTAGAAGAAGTCTGAGAGTAGCGCCAGTGACTGAAAAATTTAAGAGTGGCAGGCTATCTTGGTAAGGGCATATCATGAGACGGGAAGAGAGTCATGTCACGAAAAGAGCCCTAAACATGATGGTAAGCGGCAGAAATGGGAGGTGACGACCAAAAAAAGTGTGGATGAATTGTGTGCAAGATGATATGCGAGAGAAATGAGTTGATGATGAGATGGCGTATGATAGAGTGAAGTGGCGAAAAGAAACGTGCTGTGCCGACCCCACCTAGTGGGATAAGATAAAATTATATTTATTGTCATCAAGTAAATCTAAGGTCAGGGTGACGATGATAATAGGTCGTGGTTTGGCCTGCGTATTCTTAGTACTTGCTTAAGATGGTAATTTATAGCACGCAGCTTAGCCCGCGTTGTCTTAATACTTGCTTAAAAATATAATAGCTTACCGTTTGGCCTGTGTTGTCGTATTATTTGCAATGATAATAGCCCACGGGCTGGCCCGCGTTGATTAAGAAATTGCTTAAAATGATAATAAACCACAGTTTGGCCCACGTCGTCTTGGCACTTGCTTAAAATATAATAGTTTGTGGTTTCGCCCGCATTATCGTATAACGTATTACTTGAAAGGATAATGTCTACGGTTTGGCCTGCCTGAATTATCCCAGTATTTGGCTAGAATGACAATAGGTCGCGGTTTGGCCTGCACATTCTTAGTAATTGCTTAAGATGGTAATTTATAGCACGTAGCTTGGCCCGCGTTGTCTTAGTACTTGCTTAAAATTATAATAGCTTGCTGTTTGGCTTGCGTTGTCGTATTACTTGCAATGATAATAGCCCATGGTCTGGCCCGCGTTGTTTTAGTATTTTCTCAAAATGATAATGGTGCGCGGTTTGGTCTGCGTTTTCTTAGTACTAACTTTAAATGGTAATTCTCCACAGTTTGACCCGCGTTGTCTTAGTACTTTCTTGCTTAAAATAATAACTCGTGGTTTAGCCCGGGTTTTCGTATTACTTGCAAGAATAATAATTATCCCACGAATTAGCCTGCTTTGTCTCAGTATTTGCTTAAATTCGCTTGTGTCTAAAGCTTATTACGGAGTACGACAATTTTTAGATGATATTGATTTGCTAAATATTTGAAATTAATTAACGGTTAATTCGATATTTTTGTTCTTAGTATAAAGATCTCAATGTAACACGGATCAACAGTAAAAATGTTCTTTGACTTTAATAGCCTACGGTTTGGCCCGCGTTGCCTTATAACTTGTCAGAAGATAAATACTTAATAAAGTTATATTTTAAAATACCTACTCATTCTTTAAGTGCTAAAAAGAATATTTTTCGGTATATTGCTCACTCATGACCCATGTAGTTTCCCACTCGCATACCAAATTCTATCCAACTCCATTCGCGTGTCATGGTCTACATTACAATCGTAAGGTGCTAATCCTGGTCAGACCACTGAGCTTTGAAAATTATGTACGGAATTTACACTACTGGCTTTTTATTGATGGAAAACATTGAAGTAACCTGCAAAGGCACGTCCGTAGAGAAAAATCGATGTATATGAATTCAGCAACCCGCGCTCGGCCAGCGTGATGAATATGGCTCAATCACCCTTCGTGGGTAGGCCTACGTTCAGTAGTGGACTGTTAAAAAAGCCCAGTGCCCAAAACCGTTCACCCAGTCAAAAGTGACCGAGACACTTGTAGGACTTTCAGGCATTCTCTGACCCTGTACAGATGAAAAAGTAGCACAAAAGTAGGTATATTTTATTTGAGAAATACATATTGTACCTATATCTAGACGACAGGCATGTTCTAGGATTCTATTATACCTACTCATCATTTGACTTACTTTTACTATGGTACAAACCCCGAAATCACGTAAATAAAATCTGCTGTTCAACATAAAAGTTCATCGACCCGCGGCAAAATGTAAAGAATAGGTAATTTTTGCATTTTCATGTAGAACCCATAGTAAAGTAAGTTTATTGATCCGTATGTGCCCTAAGTTCAAGTCTATTGGCTCACAAAATAAAATCTTTCGTAAACTATTAGGGGCCCATTTTGCCCCATTGAAGGATGAATCATTATCTACATTTTATTCTAGATACTTCACTACTTTACTAAAAAAGCGCGTTCAAGTATTTTTTTTATGCTTTTATAGGACGTTTGGTCTAGATTTCGCCAAGGAATCCGGGACTTTTCCCAAAACGTCAATATAGTAATTTATTTGTTAAAAGGCTATTTTTAAACAATATTGCATCGATTTAAGAATAGATTTTTAGCATTTTTTTAGAAATTGTTATCGTGACCCACTGAAATTTTCCGGGATAGCAGTACCCCAAGTGGTAATTTGTGTTATTGTCTAGCATCGTACCAAATTTCGTTAGAATTCATTTGCCCGTTTTATCTTAGCTTTATAACTGATAATTTTGGCTATCCCTCAGAGACCCTATAGATTTTCCGGGATGAAAATAGTTACTGTATTGAAACATGTTGTGTGCTTCCTACATACCAGATTTCATTCATAACCGTTCCGCTCGTTGGATGTAATTTATGTTTTTTTCACCAACTTTGGGACCCTATTTGACCCCTTAGATAAAGAAAATTCAGAAAAACAGGAACAAACGTATTTTTCATTTTGTCTGAGTAGCATGTTTACAAAGTTTTAAGTCAATCGGTACAGGTATACAAAATATACTTACAAACGAAAAGATCCCGTTTTACCCCGTCAAAGGTCAAAAGTTCAAAGTTTTCGTCTTTAGTGCTCCATTACGTCATACAATGTACCTATATTCCAAATTTCAAGTTTATATCTTTAGCGGTTTGGGCGGCAGCCGAAACTGATTAATTTTGGCTATCCCTAAGAAAAGCTATAGATTTTCCGGGATAATAATAGTTCCTGTGTTGAAACATGTTGTGTGCTTCCTCCATACCAGATTTCACCCATAACCGTTCAGCTCGTTTTATGTAATAGACGCTTTTTTCACCAACTTTGGGACCCAATTCGACCCCTTAGATAAGGAATATTCGGAAAAACAGGAACAAACGTAACTTTTATTTTGTTTGAGTAGCATGTATACAAAGTTTCAAGTCAATCGGTAAAGGGAATAAAAAGTGACACACAAACGAAAAGGGCCCGTTTTACCCCTTTAGAGGTCGATTTTTCAAAATTCCGTCCTTAGTGCTCCATTACGTGGTCCAATGTATCTTTGTTCCAAATTTCATGTTCCTATCTTTAGCGGTTTGGGCTGTAGGCTGTCTGTCAGTCAGTCACTCAGCGGAGCCTTTTATATAATAGATAGGTATATATGAGAGGTTTGGTAATTGTAATGGACGAGATAATTTATTTTTAGGGTTCCGTACCCAAAGGGTAAAAGCGAGACCCTATTACTAATACTCCGCTATCCGCCCGTCTGTCTGTCACTAGGCTTTATTTCATGAACAGTGATATCTAGAATGTTAAAATTTTCACAGATGACGTATTGCTGTTCCTGCCATAACAACAAATACTAAAATCAGAAAAAAAAGTAAGGGGGCTCCCGTACAACAAACCCAAATTTTTGACTGTTTTTGGTACGAAATTAATAACGGTGGCAGATAGAAGCTTTAAATATTTATAGAATATTTAGTTAAATGTGGCTTTCATATGGTACGGAACCTTATATGAGCGAGTTCAACTCCTACTTGGCCGAATATATTGCCGCCGAGACAACTTTTGAGTTGCCTGATGTAGAGCATGCCCATGATAGATAAACACTATACACCATTTAGAATTTTGACCATGCAAAACCCTGCGTTCATCTCTGAGATTTGAAAAAAATAATTTTTGAGTTGCCCAGAAATGACGCTGGAACATTGTCCTTTATTCTAGAACACAGTTATGCATACTACTGCTTGGCGGTTGAATTACTGAAAAAGATAATTACCTCAAGCGACTTCTATAAAAATAGTCCCAACACTACAACAATCGATTCTTTTTCTCAATTTGTAAAAAGGAACGCCCAATAGATAAGGTGTACCTAATTGACATTATGTTTTGTCAGATCCCAAGTCACGTTGATTTCAAGGTTATAACTGAACTTAAGGCATAATCTCTTTTACACACAGGCTTATTATTCTTAGGCGGTTACGATGAAAACCGAGTACCTTAAGGGCATCACCTGAGGCAGTAAGTTAGTTTAACGACAGCCGAGCCGAGAGGCGTAAAGCGGTGCGCGCACCACGTAATGGAATAAAAACATAAAGAACATTACATGACTTGAGAATATGGAATATTTATGCCAGTATCTCATGTTTAGAAAGAAATGCTTTAGGAATATGGCACTCAAGGCAACAAATGCCTAGCGCATCTTTGTGTGTAACTTAGTATTAATAAGTAAAACGTTTAAAATGCCCGAGTAAAGATAAACTGATTCGGACTCTTTCTACGAGGTTGTATCAAAAATGACTAGATATTACAGCTGAAACGAATAAAGCGATGTTTTTTTAACGCAAATAATTTAAAAAATTTAACGCGGACTTCCGCGTTTGGCCACCAACTCGCCTAATGATAAGCGACATTGTTGTCGAAGATGAAGTACGCAGACTTCATCCATCATCCGTCCATCAGCCATAAGAAGTCCACTGCTGGACATAGGCCTCCTCTATGGATCTCCAATAAGACCGGTTGGAAGCGGCTTGCATCCAGCGCGATCCTGCGGTCTTAATGAGGTCATCCGTCCACCTTGTGGGTGGGCGTCCTACGCTGCGCTTGTCGGTACGTGGTCTCCACTCGAGAACTTTTCGACCCCATCGGTCATCAGTCCTCCGCGCTATGTGCCCTGCCCATTGCCATTTCAACTTGCCAATCCGTTGGGCTATGTCGGTAACTTTGGTTCTTCTACGGATCTCCTCATTTCTGATTCGATCTCGCAGAGAGACTCCGAGCATAGCCCTCTCCATAGCTCGTTGGGCTACTTGGAGCTTACTAATAAGGCCCATAGTGAGAGACCACGTTTCTGTGCCATAAGTCATCACTGGCAACACACACTGATCGAAAACTTTCGACTTGAGGCACTGAGGTATGTCGGACGAGAAGACGCTACGCAATTTTCCGAACGCTGCCCAACCGAGTTGGATTCAGCGATTGGCCTCTTTCTTGAAGTCGGACCTACCTAACTGGACTACTGAGCCTATCTGAAAAGTCCACGCAATCCACCATAGGCAATGTCCTTCAACCATGCGCCAGCGATCAATTCAACATCATAGAAAAGCTTGATTATGTAATAGACTCTATGCATAAAATGAGCCACTGACTGTCGCCTACATTTCACCAAGAGACAAAAACTTAATGTAGAGCAAGGACCCGACCTATACCCCTTAACAGTTTACCACTCAGGCCGTGTTTGATACCGCGAGGGCCCTTGAAATATTAGAACAGCCTCTTTGTTTTACTGAAAAGGCCTTCGTGAAAAGTCACCGCTCCTAGTGGCCCTTAACCACCGTTTAGAGACCTATAAAGGCTCTAAAGAGGAACTTCCGAGAACGCGCCCGTGAAAGGTATGCCCGGTTCATATTTTCAAAGCCTATGGAGGTTGGTTATTTCCATTGACACGTTTATGATTTATTTATAAATTTCTATGTTTTTGTAAACACACTTCTACAAACACTTTCTTAAAGTTACTTATATTTGTGTCATTTGAAGGATTTTTTCTGTAGTCTCTTGGCGCAGTTGTATGCACAATGTTTATAGGTATATTTCAAATCCTAAGCTCAATAATAAAATAATGCAGGTGGCTATAAAAATGTATTTACTTTGTCAATCTTCTTTCAAGTCTCATATAAATTTAATATGTTTGAAAATTATTAAATCTCATATCAATTTTATGTGATTTTTAAATTAATAAGATAGAATCTCCTATTTGAATACGAGCGCTTGTTCACGTCCTTATATTTCACTGGACAACGGACCGTTAAAAAACAAATGCCCACAAATTTTGCTGGATGGATGTCCGTTGCGTCAACACACGTTCAATTTAAACCATACTGCGGATTTTCGCCGGATGGATGTCCGTCACGTCACCACACGTTCAATTTAAACCACACTGCGAATCCGGTGAAAAAAAAAGGTCCGTTGTCCGGTGAAACATTGCCGTGAACAAGCACTCTAACATATAGTTGAAATTGACAGATTGTGCCTAACCTATCTCAAAATGAAATTTGTAATAAAATTTGATTGTATGTAAAACTGACATATCCCAATCTAATGCACCCCATTGTATGCACAATCAAATATCCAGTTTAACTTATTCAGGTACTTAGATACCTTCTCATAAATAAATTACAAAATTGAAACAAGAAAGCCAAATTCAGGAATAACTTAAATATTAAAATGAGATATTAGTTACACAGGCGACGAATGACGTAGATAAACAAATTAGTTTTCTGTTGCGGCTTATTTATATCAAACTAGTTAAAGCCATAAAAATGGCAATTACGGAGGTAAAATATTCCCAGTCATAATGCAACTTCATTATTTTAAATCAGATCATCATCATCATCATTATCAGCATTAAGACGTCCACTGATTTACACCACTATAGATTTTTAATAGGATTAGAGGCAGAGAGGAATTTTAAGGCGGCAAGAAGCTGTGAGAGCGTATTTTTTACACTACTGTCGAAAGATAGAAGTGTATTTTTCTAAGGTTTTTTTTTAAATACATTTTAGACTGAGATATTTATAGCACACTTACTTAAAAATATTATAGCGGATAGTAAATCTACTGGACATAGACCTCCCCCATAGATCTCCAATAAGACCAGTTGAAAGTAGCTTGCATGCATAATAAAAACTTGGTGAATTTTGGAAAATACACCGCTGCTGGCAAGTTGAGTACACCCATCAAGAGAAATGGTGGCGTCATATTATTATAATCTGATTATATTAATTTTCTACATTCACATTGATTTTTTCTGTGTACGCGAAGTACGACCAAAAATAATTATCTCAATAAATCACGCCACATTATTTAGATCTTTAATTATTTTTTATTTACAGTATTTTTTTTAATATTACAAATATTCCGTGCTCGCTATTTTTCTACCAGCAAATGCACTGGTATTTGTACAATCTGAGGACGAATTCAAAGTTTGAAAAGTACAGACTTCGCGAACGTGAGTAATTTACTAATGCATCCCGACGTCGCGCACTTTCGCATCGGAAAATGAAACTCTAGGTAAGTAGGTGTGTGTCAAGCGGAGCGATAACGCAAACAGTAAAACAAAAAATAATTATGCGGTTTTTCGTACAATCAGGGTGGCCAATTTGGTGTTCTGAAGAGCAAAATTAATTAATCGTGTAATTCAATAAGATACATTTACCCATAACTTTTTACGTAGTAGTCCGATTTTGATAATCATTTTTTCAATTGGAAAGTATGTACTTTGAAAATGGTCTCATTTAAATTTCGTTGAAATTGGCTGAGCCATTTTTGATAAATCAACAATAATGTGAAAAATGTTACATCGATCCGAGCGAAATATTGCGAAATCTGTACACGGTGGAAGTAGGTCTTACTGTTTTTGGCAAAAAATAATTATAACCTTATCCGCTCCTGCTCATCCACTGAGACCGAACCCACTAAGCGTTCACGCCTCGCCCAGGATCCACCCTCGCATCATATTTGCTTTCATTACAGATATTAAAAACTATGAAGCGGAGATCTGATTCATTAATGCAGGAGCGAATGCGTTGAAGTATTCTCGGTTTTCGCTCGGAGGGAGAATATTGTTAGTTAATTTTGCAATATTGTAAGTCTGAAGCGGGTTTCAGATAGTTTTACTTGGTGAGATTTAATTTAATCTCAATCGAGACAGCGTAGTTGTAGTATATTCGTGCGCTGAAATTCAAATATGTATTTAGTGGTTTTATTGCGTTGTTTAAGAAGGTAATTATCTACTATGGAAATATTAACAGAATAGATGAGTTCATTTAATTGGGATAAAACGATCGTAAAGTTAATACTAAGTACGTTTATATTTCGATTTGAAAATCGCCAGATTTAGTACATACCGTTTTCTTTTTTTCGTTGAAAATTACTATTTTGTTGATGATTAGTTGATGCCCGATCTCTGTATAGTTGTTTATTAATAGAGCCTGTAGTCGGTATTACTTTACGGTACGAATTAAGTAATAGTGTTTAATTCACATAAACTAAGTAAATATTTATGTAACAAACCCATAACCAAATAAATATGTGACTTAATATTATCATCATCATCGTAATCCACGGTCTCCTTTTCCCCTGCTAGATATTAATTCCTACTTCATGATCTCCGGTCAGTTCAGGTTAGACAGAAACTTTCAATGACATTGTTAACAATCAGGATTATGCGATTTTAAAAAAAAAGTACAAAAATACTATTAATCTTTATGATCAAATTTCACAAAAGAATAAAAGAAAAATTTTGAAAAAAAAAAAAATGCTGAACATATCTTCCAGATCTTTGAAATTCTCTTTGCTTTTTAACAGACTTCCAAAAAGGAGGAGGTTCTATGTTCGCGTGTATGTTTTTTGTGTATGTTCATCGGCAATTTCGCCAATTCTGAACCGAATCAAAAACAAGTTTTTTCTTTGAGAGGGTATACTCCCGAAATGGTTCCCTTTAAAGTTTTTCAACAAAACTAACCATAATGTAAGCAATTTGAGCGAAATATCCAAATTTTGTACACAATGAACATCGATAATTTCGCCAATTGTGAACCGATTCGAAAAAAAATTTTTTTTAGTTCGAAAGGGTATACTCCCAAAATGGTCCCATTTAAATTTTACAGAAATCGGCTGAGCCGTTATTGATAAATCAACAATGTTATGTTAACAATTTCAGCATAATATTCGAATTTTATACACGATGGAAGGCGGTTTTGCCATTTTTTGCGAAAAATAATTATTAAAACCACACTTTTTATGACATATCAATCAAATCTTCATCAATCGAATAACGTAATTATTTTTCAAACATTGGTGCATAACATGGACTCTATTTAGTAATTTATTAGATGCAAACCAGTTAACATTTTGATACGTAGGTAGGTACACACATTTACCTATAACAATATTTAGTACTACGAAAATCATAAATAGCGGGCATATTTACCCAGCCTATTAATTTTCATCAGCCACGGTGGAAACCTATCGAAACATCCAATAAATTAATAATTATTACGTGAAATACAAGCTGTCGCCGTCAAACACAATGTGAATACAAAATCTCACAGCGGGTTTTAATTAAAATTGCTATAATGTAACTTTATGAGGTGAAATACTTGCCAATAACAAAGTATAACCAGCTTTATAACAAAGTACATTAAAGTCCGAAAAGATATAGTTAGGTAAAATGGTTTTGGTAGATATTGATAGAGTTTGTTATCGTGTATTCTCTCGGCATGCATGCCGAGAAGTGGAATAAGACGGTCTTTATACTGTACTTCTTACCATTAAATTTTTTGTACTTAAATATATGCTCAAATACAGGATTTATGATAGTAAAATGACAGATAGACTATGTAACTATTGTTCACGCTGATTAATACAATTAAGTATATTACCAAAGTATAAAATAGCAATCAACGTCCTACGATTGAGAAGATGATGACGATGATGATAAAAATTATAAAAGACTCTCATGACCAATTGTCTTTTTCGTATAACTTTGCGATCTTTTCTAAGCGTCTTGCCACTGTTGCGTTTGTTGACGCTTATGCATTTCTATTTTATTTAAAAAATGCGTAGGTAAATTAGATCCACATAAACCTTAAAATCTAGATAAATTACATATAACTTCTCTACACATGTAAGTAAGATTAATTTCTTTGCCCTTGTTTCATTTGTTATTCTATAGAGACGTCTGCCGCGCCAATTATAATTATCTAATAGGTACAACGGGAAAACGTATTATGAAAACACAAAATGTATTCGATGGCGTAGGTAGGTATGTGAATCAATCATCCCGCACTGGGCCAGCGTGGTAAGTAAGTTCGTATGGGCCGGGTGGCTAGCCCTGGTGTCAGAGTTTTTAGGCCGCCTGAAGGCCTTTGACATGGCTAAACGGTTAAAACAACCGGGACCTACAATTTAACGTGTCATCCGAGCCACGGTAGCGCTCAGTTGGAAAATGCCACCCACGGTCACCCATCCAAATACTGACCTTGCAGAACGATGCTGGGTGGGTATGGCCCAATTACCTTTCGTAGGTAAGCCTACGTGCTGCAATGGACCATTAAAAAACTAGTACAATACAGTATAAAAGTATTGTGCCGGTCAAATTATTCATAAATCATCAACAAAAATCTTGGAAGCGACAAACTTCTAATTCCATCTGTCAACAAGTTTTGCAAGTCTCAAGCGTGTCGAGTTTCCCTTACAACGCAATCATTGTACAGTAAACAACCCTGACAACTACATCTATCTCGGAGCACACTCGAGCGACTTCCATCTCAAACATAGTAAAGACAAAGGCGAAAATGGTTTGTTAATTTCGTATGCTGTAATCAAGAGCTGTGCGAGCTAGTGTACATAATTGAAAACTGTCACCGGTTCTCGGGTTTGGCTAAGATTTAATAACAGATAACGAGTAAACTGTGTCGTTTCTGCGTCAAAGCTGCTAAGTTTTAGGTGACCTCTTCATTGAAAGTAAATCCTGAACGGGTGACATTATAACCCACTCAGCACTCTGCTAAAGCGTTTCAAGATAGTCAATAATATATAGAGAATAAAATAGACAAGATTAGACAGCCGGCGAGAAATTCATGAAACTGTCGTTTTATTTTCTTTAAAATTCTACGATAACTAAATATTATTGTTCAAAAGAACTAACCAAATATTTATCCATAAGAGTCCAGTAAAAGACGTATGGTCTAGTGGTATTAATGTCCGCTTTACATTCGAGAGGTCGTGGTTTCAAGTCCTGGACCCGTACCAAGGAGTTCTTTGAAACCTATGTACGGAATTTCACACCACTAGTTTTACGGTGAAGGGAAACATCGCAAGGCAACCTGCACACGTTACTAGAAGAAATTCGATGACATATGTGAATTGCAAATACACCAACCCGCACTGGGCCAGCATGATGGTTGTGGCCCAATCACCCTTCGTAGGTATGCCTACGTTCTGTAGTGGACTATTGAAAGGCTGGTACGTGTACATGTACAATAGTTCAGCAGCACGATATCGACAGGACGGAAAACAAAACGTAGATTATAAAGAATGGTGTAATAAGGTAAAGTCACCACAAAAGAGTCTGTGGTTAGTAATATCAATCATCATCATATATATATAATATCAATAAAAAAAAAAAACAAACAAAAAAATAAGGGAGAGTCATAGCTCCAGATTGTCCAGCAGTGGATCGATAACGATTGAAACAGTGGTAATGATTAAGTTCGTTACAATGATCATTCGACCTAGCCACCTGTATACGAGTATACGCTAGGAACGTATCAGGTTGACAACAAGACACGTTCTATTATGTCCGTTATAATGTACCATCAACGCACATCAACAATAATCGTCGAAAATATTTAACCGTCGTCTAAATGCTCGTTACATGGTACTTAACAGTGCTGGTTGGCGATGCAATGGTCTAGTGGGTATAGTCCCATACTTTTCAATGTCAATAATATTTTTTTGTCTGAAAAAATCTTAGCTCTGTTTTGTAATGGTACCTACTCGTATACTATAATATTGTGATAGGCAGAACCTTTTATGTAAAATTTACATTGTACCGTGTTAACTCTTGCTAGTAGACAGAAGAAGTCCATTCACAAGTTTCTATAATATTTTTCTCAATCGAAGCGATCCCATATAGCCTTGGTGGCCCAGTATAGCCGTGATGGTGTAGTGGTAACCCGCCTTACAATCGTGAGGTCGTGGGTTCATTTCCGGTTCCGTAACAATGAGTCCTTTGGAATTTATGTACGGAATTTCACACCACTGGCTTTTTGGTGAAAGAAAACATCATGAGCCAACCTGCATATGTCCATAGAAGAAATTCGATGGCGTATGTGAACCTACCAGCGGCTAGCGTGGTGGATATGGCCCAATCACTCAATAGGCCTACGTCTTGTAGTGGACTACGAGTATTAAGAAAAAGCTGGTACAGTATAGACAGATAGAAGAAGTCCATTTACAAGTTTCTATAATATTTTTCTCAATCGACGTCCCGTTCCAAATCATCCCAAGACAAAACAAAATTCATCTCCAGGATTCATTCTTTCCATCTGACAATCAGTCATCATTCCCAACATTTTTAGCCAGCAATCTCTCTCAGTTTTATACAGAACAGAGGGTTTCTTCGGACACCCTCGTTATTCCTTATCTGTGACATTTCAATTGAAACTTTCCAAGCTCGGTATTACGAACGCGAATGCTTCTATTGTGGCCGATACGATAATAACACGAGAGTTTTTTGCATCATGTTTTTGTGTCTCTTGACGTGAATACGTTGAAATAATTTTGAGCTTGGTATTATATTAGGGTTATGTTGAACAAATGGTTACATTTTGTAAAGTAGGTAACGTAAAGTAAGTCCTTTTTGTCATAAAAGGTGTAAGCATCTTATTACAAAACTTTCAAGTAAGTGGTTTATCTCCTCTACGACAAATAAATTCAAAGCGAGTAAGTAGTATATCTCTGTAACCCAGTCTCCCGTCCGGCGTCACGAATAAAAAAATCTGGCGTTTCAATGTAAAGAAGTGAGAACTAATATTTTTATCATAAGCTAGATTCATTATACATAATGGTTGGATGCCATATGCCGTTATTTTACACCCCCAAGAATCAACTCAAACGTTACCTCTCCCACACTCGTAACTCTGTGAAACTGAGAATAAAATCATAAGTTACAAGGGAAAGGGGAGTCTCGATGAAACATCGACTTGGCATTTTTCTGTTTCGGTAAAATTTGTCAAAGCTATTACATTATAGAAGAGTCTTAACCTCTAGTTTTTTATTCGTTTGTGTGATGAGACAAGCAATAACGCGCGTTACCTAAAATTATAAAAAGTTTAATTTCTTCTTACAGAATTGGCTTGAATTTATCACATTCCCATGAATTTGAAATTGTAAAGTTAAGCAGACGCAAAAACTCTAAACCACCATTCAGTCTTACCAGTCAACCTCTCCACTCCCACTCACACTACTCGACATAGCTAAGAAATAAATCGTAAACAAGAATGGGAAAGAACATCCCCACGGAACTGGTGAAGGCCGAAGTGATGTTTATGTTTTTATATATTGGTTAGGTACTAGCTTTAGCCCACGGCTTCGCCCGCGCGACATTTTGATTTTTGTACTATGCCATAGGAACCTTTTCTAGATAAAAAGTAACCTGTGTCACGTTTCGTTTTTCGAACTACTTGTATGCCAAAAATTAAGTCGATTGTTGCTCTGTTGCTGCGTGAAAGAGGTACAAACCAACAACACACTTTCGGATTAATATATTATTAAGGATTGATCGTATTGAATATCTTATACTACCACATAAACATACAACATTCCAAACGATCGTCCAGCCTCACAAGTCAGAGGAGGTACTATGTTCGTCTGCATGTATTTTTTGTGTATGTTCATTGATAATGCAAATTGTGAAACGAATTAAAAAAATAAATAAATTGAAAGGTATACCCTTACGTACGCTCGAAATGGTCCCACTTAAATTTTATCGAAACCGTTTGAGTCGTTTTTGATTAATCAGCAATAATGTACATCAATTCGTGCAAACTATATGAATTCCATACACGGTGGAAGTTGGTAGTGACATTTTTTGCCATAAATAATTATGAAATTGCTTTTTACCAACTACCAAAAAACTTTACGGCTAATTCTCCTGGACTCGATTCTCATCGTCACTTTCGTGGCCTTTTTTGTTTCTTGCGTATTTGATCTATTTTTGTAAAATTACTATAAACTTTGATGAGACGAGTAAATTCATATATGAATTAATAAAATCGTGAGACTCGTTTGGAAGAAAAATGGGTTTGAAGTTCTAGATGTCACGAAAGTGACGCGATGGTCTACGAAAGTGACGATGTGACTTTAAAGGCATTATTTTCCTAAAATTTACTACTGTTTGTCAGACAAAATTTTCATTTCTTATTTTCATGATAAACTTAAAAGTAATGCCGGAAGCCAAAACTTTTTATGGCGAATTAATATTGCCAGAGTGGCCGCGCAAAACAACGTGAGCTCGCCTCGAGGACAAAATGAACGGGACGCTTGCACGGATTCGAGTGAGCGGCACCGCTATTATGGCCCCGCTCCACTCGGACCCGGGTAAATGGTACTTAATGTGTGACAGGCAAATTCGTGGTATCACTTAATAGCTCGGTCATCCTACGAAACAGGTATACTGATTTGCTACGTCAAGTTTAGCGAAAAGTTTTTATTATTAAAGTCTTAATATATATCTAAAACGAAACGACTTTGTGTAACAATAAACCTCAAAACATAGGAGAACATCCAGAACATAACTAGACATTATACTAGGTTGTACCAGTCTTTTTCAAAAACAAAAACTAGGTATACCTATAAAAAACGAAAACGTTATTCTAAAAATATTTTAGTACAAAAGACAAAAGAGTTAAGAGTAACATATTCAGAATCTTAGTGCGAGAGCTTGGGATCCCTCAATCTACCAAGAATATGGTAATACAAATCTGAATCCCCAAAATGTATCACATAGCCAACATCTACTAAACAACCTTGGCATTATCTAATATTATACTTTTACATTTAATTTGAACATTTCGTTGTGTATTTCTTTGGTTACACTTAACACGTTTCACAAAACCTGAAAAATATGATTTTGTAAAAAAACTTTACTCCAGTTGCTATATCACATCACACTAATATTATAAATGCGAAAGTTTGTGAGTGAGTATGTTAGGATGTGCGCAAGTATGTTTGTTAATCTTGTACGCTCAGAAAACTGGACGGATTTTGATGAAATTTGGTATAGAGATAGTTTAGACCCGGGATTAACACATAGGCTACTTTTTATCCCAGGTAAACGCGGGTAGCACCACGGGGCGCAGTTTGTTTCTAAATAAAGCAATACAAAACATCACTTTCGTGGCCTTAAAGCATTTTCGTGACCCAAAAGTCCACGAAAGTGACGGCACGAAAGTGACGAAAATATCAGTTTTTTTCTAAATTCTGCAAAGTTTTTAGGTGTTTCGTAACCAAAATCTACATAAATATCTCGCACATGTTGATGTTTTAAATGAGCTATCTTTGATTTTAATTGCTTAAATACAATGCACATAAATGAGGTCCACGCAAGTGACGGTATATGTACGAAAAATGTTTACTTACGAATAATTTTATTCTTAAGCACAAGGAGCCGCACGTCTTACGGCTACGGTGATGGCATACGACTGAAGTTTGAGCGAAACGAACTCTGAGCTTGATTGCTGATGTTGTGTTCAAAAGCCAGCCGTTAAACTACGCAAATTTAAAGAATTTAAAATCGTGTGACATACGCATATGTTGTTATAAATTTGAAAATGACGATGAATAGATACATTTAAGACTATTTGATGTAAAGTGTGTTTTATTACGATAACTGAAGTATATGTATCATACAAATACACTGAAATTTGGTGTGGCAGTAACCAAATGTTTTTCTGAAACGGGAAGTGTGACAAGAGGAGAATACCGAAAATGACCCCGTTTTTGACAATGGATGTTAATTTTTTGATATTATTTATGCTTGTATTATAACAAGCTTTGTGTATTTTGTAGAATAATAAATGTTCTATCCTCTAATCCAAGAATTTTGTATCTATCTCATACCGTTTAGGAAATATAACTGTGTGACCATCAAATTTGGGCTTCGAGGAGAATTAGCCTTACTTTTTTTACTACGACGATCATTTTTTCTTCGTATGATACTGGTTACCAAACTCTGGTATCATACGTGGCAGAAGGGTTTTTACCAACTACAAAATCGTCTAGAATAGCTCATACTGCCAAATAAATATAAACAAACATTCCAAACTACCGTCCAGCCTCACAAGTCAACCTCTCAACTCCCACACTCATAACTCGACCGAGCTTAGAAATAAATCGTAAGCAAGAAGGGGAGGGGCGTCTCGCCGGAACTTGTCAAAGCCATCTTGTCCGGGCTCGTCGCATTCGAGCGAGGCCGAGGGCCCTCCACAACTTATTTATGAGTGAACTTGCCGACTGAAGTATTTTGAGATAGAACAATGATTCTAGACTGTTTTATGGTCTAGACTAGATTCTTAACCTACATAAAAACAGAGGAGGTTCTCAAGTCGACGCGTATATTTTTTTATGTATGTTTTACGTATAACTTTTTACAGAGTAATCCGATTTCAATATTTTTTTTTGTTTTGTAGATCATACTTTAGAGGTGGTTCCGCTTAAATTTTATTGAGACCAGCTTTGCTATTTTTTGATAAATCAACAATAATGTGAAAAAATATTACATCGTTCCGTGCGAACTATTTTAGTTCCGGAATTTTTTCACAATAAAAAGTTTTCTATGTCTAAGTCTATTCGAATTCTGTACTCGCCTGAAGTCAGATATTATGTTATTTTTGGCGAAATATTGTCATATTTTTATAATTATTAGAAGACACGGTGAGTTAATCTGATGTTAAGGGACACGGACGACCGTATCAGGTCAAAATCGTGATCATCCATCCATGAGCCATAGGACCTTCAAAGGTTGGACATAGGCCTCCTTTATGAATTTTCAATACGCGCTAGAATAGAACACGCTAAAGCAGCTTGCATCCAGCAGGTCTTAATTAGCTCATTTGTATACCTAATGAGTGGACATCTAACGCAGCTCGTCAAAATCAAGTGAAGTCTATACTGCAGGATGTTTGCAAAATATAGGTGAAATTTATATTTTCATGTATCGTTTAATATCTACAATAATTAAAATAATAAAATTAAGGCAATTTAATAACTAACTGAAGTAGACTAAGCAGTAAGCACGTATTTCAATGTTTATACCTTCATCAATAAAACTAAATTCAAGTAACGTATTCAAATAATATTTCGTTATATTTTAAATTAGCAAAGTTTATTCTAGAAAATCTATTTCTCAGTTAGTTTGTTAAGTCAAAGCATAATGATGGGGGAAATTTATTTATTACTACGCCTTCTTCCTTCCGACATAGGATGCTCCGTCGCGTCTCCTAATAATCTTAGGTACAGTGTCCCATACATTTTTTAGTGGAAAATTTTTTTTTTTTTAAGGAATAGCTGATTTTGTCACAATCTGGTGATTAATTTTAAGGTAAAATAATGATAAACAAATGATAATCAACAAAAATAATCTATAGCCAGTGATCGCCCACTGTGTAGGCTTCTGTTCTGGTATCTACATAACCTCTTTTAGACATGTAACAATCTTAAAATAAATAAAATAGCCTTTATTTACAGACACCCACAACCATTACAATTAACTTAATTATACTCTTAACTAAATCTGTTTACAATATAATATACCTACATGTATATTTAAAAACACAATTTTAAGTTTATTTTTTTACCTAAATCTATTTACAATAAGATAATCATTGTACATATATTTACACAAACATTTTTGGTTTTATTTTAATAACTAAATGGATTCGAAATATGTATAATAAATATTATACTTATACTTTTTGATTTTATTTTTGTAGTGTTTAAAATTGTATTTAAGCAACAATTTTATGCAGATTGGATTCGTGCTGAAACCATAATATGACAATGAAAGCCAATTTCACATTAACAATCCCCAACTAGGTTTATTTATATCGGGAGTGCCAGAAACCAAACAAATATACAATGACAATTGACACTCAAACCTAGAACTGATAACTCGCATTTAAATTTATCACTCAAATATCTACCGGTCGAGAAACAGAACCCAGTACTCTCTGCATCTATTCAAATATGTCAAATCAACGTACGACTCACGGTAAGAAATAGCTTGGTCTTCATAATAATCGTATATTTCACCGACGATACTTTAATAATCACAACTCTATCTCACCTTGCCTCTACTTCTTACTAGTGTATTTACACTCAGGTGCTCAGTTTTCTATCACCACCGTAATGGAACTTTGCAAGCCCATAAACATCTAATATCGCTCTATAAATGACGCAAACGTCCAAGACGTCCACAGTTTATAGACTGTCTAGCTCTAGATCGTAGTCGTAGAATATGAGACATTGATAGATTTACCTTGTGTAGATCAATTTGCAGTCATAAGTATGAGCAAAATCTGGTTCAAATTCAGTCATTTTTTTACTGCTAATATTTGTACGGGAAAGCGTCAACATTTCTGCAATGAAATATAGAACTTGAAATTTGAGAAAAAAATGTGGCAACACATATTTTTTTGTGTTCTTAATTTTTATCAAGCGAGATATACGTAGATAATTGAATTTTGTTTTCAGTTTAGATATTAACTTGACTTAATAAAAGTTAATTTTGTATTATTCATATTTTTTTAAACTAACACATTTTTGATACATCAAGTATCTTTAAATACCTAGATCCTTTTGTGAATAAGCGCATAACAAACTATGATGATTGTTTTTGAAGTAATTATAGATATAAATTGTAAGTCGTACTAAAGTGGGGTTAAGTAAACATGCAAAAATACCTTTTATAAACTTTCTTATTATTATTTTTTTATTTAACCTGTACTGTCCCACTGCTTGGCAAAGGTCTCCCCCAATTCCTTCCATTCCTTTCTGTTCTTATTAATCATCTTTAAAAATTTGACACTCTAAAATGAGCTAAAACATACATAACACTAAAAAACAGTCCTTTGAGACAAAGATAGTCATACCTAAGGTACCAATTATAACCACAAAATGGGCTCTCTTTTTAATGCTTCCGGCGAGGTGATTCTGTCGTCTCTCGGCAGAATTACCTCTTCGTAGCTGGGACCTATTAATAGCCGTGACACCTAATCAATACTCAGGTAAGTCTGGAATGGAGTATCTTTGTCGCAATACACTATTTTATTATTTCTATACATCTTACATTTAGGTATAAAATAAGGAAATTCGTACAGGCCGGGTATCTAGCCTAGGTGTAAGAGTATTAAAGCCGTCTGAAGGCCTCTGACATGGCTAAGTGGTTAAAACAATCGAGACTTGAAACGTGTCATCCGAGCCACGGTAGTACTCATTTGTAAATGCCACTAGCGGTCACCCATCTGAAGACAGAACGTGCTAAACGTTGTTTAACTTCGATGATCGCTAAAGAACATCTCGTCAAACTACGCTTAGTTCTACTCATACTACATCTAGGCATATAATGGTCATAATGTTATTCAGTGTTTACTTTAAGTATTTATTGCAAAGTGTGAGTACTTTCAAAGCTCTATTATAAGCTTAGCGGTCTTTGTAGTTTTAGAGTTCAAGTATACAGGATGTTTTAGCATTGCCGGTATAACGCTGATTTATTGAATACCCTGTGTACAGTTATTAATTTTGAACTAAATTTACAATGGGTTCAACGCTGAAATCACAAATAATTAAGCTGAATCCTATTCAACTTTTTGGCATGGTATGAAATTATATTTGCAGATGCGTTTAGTCCATAAGTTTGTTTAGTAAATATATTTACTCATTTTTTACTCATACCAAAGGGTGCACAATGCCGCTAAAGAAGTTTTCACTTCAAAAAAATATATACGACAACTCTCTGCGTTGTAGCTACTACCCGCATTTCCATCAAATAATACTGTCGGCGTAGGATGTTTCTGATGCGTTGACTCCTGCCGCGCGTAGCCGTTCATCAACTTTAGGAATTTCTTCAGTTCTAATGTTACGGTTTTTTATCGCGAATAAGCTCGAGCTTGACCAACAACTCGCCTGATGGTATGCGACGTTTAAAATTATTTTTTTAACGTATTCTCCACCTTTTTTTGTTAGACATATCATACAATTTTCAATAAGCAATTTGAACCTTATCAGATAGAAAAGACAATAAAAACCTATTTATTTTTAGCAAGACATCAGTAACAGAAACTATATCTACCCGGGCGGCGGCGGGCGCTGGGCTGCAGCGGTCGATAACCAATCAGCGCTGCCCGGCAGAATTACCTGGCCCTGATTAGGTGCCATAAGCACTGCCTTGCCAACTCAATAAACTGTAGCCTTCTTTATTATACCGGATTATTAGACCGTGCTTAGTGAGCGCAGGTTTTACACTTCAAATAGAGCTCTGGGGCTCTATTTTTCAACTTCGAACGGCTAGGAACGTATACGGAACTTTGACATTGACAGTTCGATAACCATTAGCCATATTATTTATGTTGTTGGCTTTTTTGTAATTAACGTTCCGTTTCACGATTTTCGCTTGTGTAGTCTTTAGTCTCCTCTTTGACTGCCTCGGTGGCTCAATGGTTGGTGACCAAAGGTGGTCAAAGAGGCGAGGGTTCGATCCCCACCCAGGGCAAGTATTTATATGATTAACATTTTTTTGCTCTGTGTCTGGTTGTTATTAAGTTACTATCTATTTAAGTATGTATTTAAACTAGGTATAAGTAGTTTATCAGTCTCTGGCAGCCATATCACAAGCTTTGTTTAGTTTGGGGTCAGAGACCGTGTAAATGGAGGCCCAAATATTTATTTTTATTAGTTTATTTTGAAAATGCCATGTCCAGTACTAAAGTTCTGCGTGAATGGGAAAATTTTAAATAAAGTTCTAGAAAAAAAAAGTCGTCCGTAAAGATAAAGATAAGTATACGTCCGAGGCGTTCGAAGGCCAAAAATTGAGCCCCTGGATTATTATTAGACCGTGCTTAGTGAACGCAAGTTTTACACTTCGAATAGAGTTTGGTTTGCGAAAGCTTTAAAGTGGTGTGAACTGGACTTATTGTCGTGATTTTACACGATACGGTTGCGTTTTAGTGTAAATTGCATGGCATGAAATTCACATAATTTATTTTCATTTTGTGCTCTTCTGAAACCATTTTTTTAGAAGCAGTTTTTTTTTATTAACGTCATGGTTTTCTATAACATTTTGATACTTTTTAAAGAAAGTTACAGAAATTATTAATAGAAACCAAAGAGTAAGAAAAATTGCAGAGCATTCAACTTTTTGAATATTTATATACATTTTTTGGCCAGTTAAAACCTGTAATTTTTAGCAAAGTCTGATTGTTTTAGCACAAACACAGGTGTCTTCAAAATATAGGGTGAATATAATTACCCTTACGTCCTTAGTAAAATTAAACTGATATAGACAAATGTAGTTGTGGTGGTCTAGTGGTAGTGAAAACCGCCTTAAAGTCGTGAGGAACGGCCCTAGAGTATAAACCCCGGTCCCGTACTAATGTAATGAGTTCTTTGTAATTTATGTACGATTTTTCACACCACTGGTTTTTCGGTGAAGGAGAATATCATATGTCCATAAAAGAAAGGACATACGAAATACACAAAATAATTACGTACTAATTTAATACTCTAATTAGTTATTCAAAAGCTCTAATGAAAGAAAAAAATGTGAAAAATAATAAATTTCAAAATTCAATAACTATTCAGAGAGCGATCCTAGATGATTAGTCTGATAGTATAAAATACTTAAAGCAATATGTTCTACTAATATTCCCTAATTAATTGCTTTGGCCGGCAAATTCACAATTAACCCAAAAATGTATGGACTGTGAATGATGTCCTTCGATGGCGTATGTAAATCCACCAACCCACACTGGGCCAGCGTGGATATGGTCCAATCACCCTTCGTGGGTAAGTCTACGTGCTGCAATGGACTATTATAAAGGCTGGTACAGTACAGACAAACGTAACGCTTTATAAAAGTACAATTATAATTATGCAACGAATTAACATAAATTATATCGAAAGTTGTCGCAAGATGAAACATGCTCTCTATATTTCATGAGGAGCTAACTTTGTGCGAAACTCTCTGCAAAATTACTACTACACGTAACACCAATAAATAATCA
Source organism: Hypomecis atomaria (assembly GCA_964007245.1). Taxonomy (NCBI): domain Eukaryota; kingdom Metazoa; phylum Arthropoda; class Insecta; order Lepidoptera; family Geometridae; genus Hypomecis; species Hypomecis atomaria. The sequence continues at coordinate 9,578,235 of OZ023287.1, read as the reverse complement.
CTCAAGTTTTACGCACAGTAAGACAAACACTTATTCACACACACTCACACAACACAGTGTTTTTCAATATCCCTATAATATGTTTCGTAAGCATATATTTTTCAGTGTTTGCATAATGCGTAGGTATACGCATCAAATTTTAATAGGAGTCTCGAATTCCCAGTAAAATCAAGGCTTCCCTTTAGATCTCTACAAAGTAAACGTACTTTTTATGTGCGTGCTTCAGAGCACGAACAATTTGGCACGGGCCAACGTTGTAATAAGCCACAGCGGTTGCTTATTACCTACATTAATGGTACTAGTTAGACTGAACATAATGTTTTCGATTGTGGTAACAGAAAATTTTGTTTTTCCAGTCAACTTAGATTATAATTCTTGCTAACTCTTTTACTACTTTTTATCGCAATATGCCTTACAGTAAAGTGGTTCTCGGAGTAAAATAGACAAGAGTGTGATATTTACTTAAAAAATAAAACACAGTGCTACGCGAGACGAGCCCGCGTGCTAGTACTCTAATCTTGAAAAAAATCGCCAAATGCGATCTAAACTATAGTAAAACGTATATCTACTTGGTAAATTGTGCGTAATACCTGTGTTAAACTTAAATAAAACATGGGAAAATCAGAAAAAAAATACATAGAAGATACAATTGGATTATGGACTTGTCTGTCACAATTTTCCAGCACTTATCTTCTTAAAGGAATTTGGTATTCCTAATATAGCATGTCGGTAAATGTTATCCATTAATTCTTATTATTACTTTAATTATGAGCCATGCAAACCTATTAAAATTGAAATTTTCAATTCTAAATTTAATTTTTTACTTAAATTCGATTATGATATTTAAAATCTGTTAAAAATTGGGAGAAGCCAATAGTTTTAGAAATACAGTTGTAAGATTAGTTTGAAGCCTGGAGCTTATTCTGTACATCAAAGCTAACAACTTCTGTTCTACGACTATTGCCAAAACTAAAAAATAAAATAGTTGTTCCATTGAAAAATATCGTTCACCCGCGACAAAATGTATGGAACAGCTGATATTTTTTCTGATTTCTGACAAAAGTTGTTAGTTTTTATGTATAGAATGAGCCCCTAAAAGGATGCTAATTGATTAGAAATAACCTTGTATAAACATTTGAATTGATTTGATCAATAACAATTAATTTATATACCACTTTCCAAATACAGCACTTTAATCAGCAAATAGCCATGTCACTCATCGCTGCGTACAAGGGGATTCAAATGAAAAGCACGCCATCAAAGGCACAAAGATGACACGAATCAGATTGTGGAGCGGGACACATAGCTCGCACAAGAATAGCACAATACCGCCACCTGGTCTCATGACACCTGAGGCGTAAACTACACGCTTTGTCGGACATTGGACACAGTGAACACAGCCGCCTGTAAACAGTAAGGAAATTGCGACCAATAAATTATTGATCTTAGCTTGGCTTATCATGGGCATAAAAGTATTGGATTCGATGTAATTTTGGAGTGTTGCTACATGTAATAACTGTAGAACGGCTCATGTAACAGTAATGTAGTAACAATGCTTAATAGTTGCCTGTGACAACTTAGTCAAAGTTGAAGCCCGCCAAGATATTCGTCGTAGTACGAAAATTTGAACTAAAGGTAATTAGTCATATTTCATTCGGATGATTTAGAACAAAGACTACTAAGGTCATCAACTGAAATATCCCTCTGATTCTGACCACTTAGTTTCTCGTGGCCAGAGCTGAATCTCGGATTCGGCTTCGGAGCCGAAATCGAAGCTGAAGCTAGAGCAAAAGGTAGAGCCGAAGTCAACGCCAACGCCGACGCTCAAGCCGAAGCCAAAACCAAAGACGAAGACGACACTTTAAATAAAATAGACTATATAATAAAATCGTGAAAAGCGTGAAATTTATGTAAAATAATCAACGCCAAGTTTTCTATGCACTTTACCTAATGCCCTTTATAAACTTTCGTTTGATACCTATTTGTTTCAGTAAAGTTAAGATGCAACTGATAAAAGTACCCTTACTGGTATAATAAAGCGTTGTATATGCTCGCGTGAACATTAAACATGACATGATCAGATACGAGTACTAATAATAAACAAGGGCTGTAGGTAGCAGAGGTGTAGAGACTAAATACATCGATATTTATAAGTAGGTACGTTAAAATAGTTTTTAGAACAAATGTTACTAATATTAATAATCGATGGGCCAGGATTGTCACGGAGTGGGTGCCTTAAGTACGACGCAGCCAGGAAAGGCTCAAGAAACGCTGGCGTGACGATCATCAAGAGGGGTTAGCAAGAAGTTGCGATGGATCGCGACTCATGGAAGGAAACGGAGGAGACCTTTGCCCAGGAGTGGGACAGTATAGGTTAAAAAAAATATGTATTAATAAAGCTGTTAATTAAAGAAGACTACAATTCTTTAATAGGTTCTGTTGAGAATAAAATATTTATTTGTTTTTAAATGCACAAAAGCAATTCAAAGAAATTTCTTGATTTGACTGCCTGACTGGTCCAGTGGTTAGTGATCCTGACTTCTGGGCCAAAGAGGCGTGCGTGGGTTTGATTTTCACCAGGGTAAGTATTTAAATGTGATAAACATAGGTGTTTGCTCTGTGTTTGGATGTAATTATTTATAATTAAAATTATGTATTAAAAAAAATACGTTAATTTTGCATATCAGTCTCTGGCAGCCATATCACAAGCTTTTTCTTAGTTTTGGGCCGTGCGTAAGAAGTCTCTATTTTTTTTTAAGAAACTTCAGCTCTACAGTTCTCTATTCTGACTAGTAGGACTTCTCTCATACTAACAAAGCCCATAGTATCAATATTATGATTAATACAGGTCGTAATTAACCTCCACCAGTGCAGATGTTCTACCATAGGTAATAGACTGAGTAATTATCCCTTGCAGCCTACAGGTTTCACGCTCGCGTGCTTAACCATAAAGTGATTAGGTGATTATTAACTTTCTATAGATAGGTATAAGTGTATTACCACGGTAGTGACTTATGGTACTATAAAGTGGAAGCACAACAAACTTATTATGTGAACTTAAAATTGATATCAAATTATTATTTAATGTATTTACCAAAAACTTTTTTCTACTAATTGGTGGGCATTATTATGTGGAAAAAAGCACAAAGTTACAAGCAAAACGAAATAGGTAATTACTTTAAAAAAATATAATGCTAGTTGCACTAGATCCCGAACACTCAGTTCAGAACATTTATAACTCAGAATTTTATAAGTTACTAGCGACCCGCCCCGGCTTCGCATAGGTGTATTATACATTAAAACTTCCTCTTGAATTAGTCTATCTATTAAAACCGCATCAAAATACGTTGTGTAGTTTTAGAGATATAAGCATACATGGGGACAGACAGCGGGAAGCGACTTTGTTTTATACTATGTAGTGATAGTGATGTGCCTTGTACAAAAATACACACACACGCAGTTCCTTATACAAAAAAATACATACACGTAGGTGCGTAGCACTGTGTAGATCTTGCTACAGAAATGCTACGACAAAAAATAATAATTATATTACGAAAAATTATAGAGATGGCAAAACGTGACGACTCATTACTAATACGACATTTGAATAAATTCAATATTGCGATATTGTGATTGTTATACTAGTAGCTCTCCGGACAGTAGACCTCGCATCTGTTTAACCGAATCTTCATAAGCTTATATCTCCACTCGCTCTTGACCGATTTCATTCATACTCGCAAATTTTTTGTTCAGATTTAGATATTAAAAAAATCTTGCTATCTGTCAGTGGATTTCGATAAAAAAATATCGAAATCGGCTGATATGTAGCGCGACAGCAAATTTCCCCGTTTTTTTGAGAGAAATACCTCTCCAATCAAAAGTCACCAACGACCAAAAATCTAAAAATATATAAAACCCGTGTACCAAGTTTTGTCAAAATAAGTTGAAGAGAATCAACATTCGGACAAACGAAAGAAAAATTGTCGAGTCAAAACTGAGACTTGGCTCACTTCACTCGCTCGGTCGAAAACATCATCAACAGCACCTCTGCTTAAAATCAGACAAAATGTGCGCTAAGGCAAACCATTTGGTACAATAAAATTGGAAATAAATATATCAACTCAAAACCGGGAAAAATTTAGGCTTATAGGCACCCTTTCGGCAGGGGTGCGCTCGAACTCCATGACCTAGTTCCTCCATCTCTGTTCCAGAACAGGACAAGTCGGAAATCTCATACCATTCCCTAACAAGTCAACATACCACCTACTCGTACTAAACGATTCGCTTTTTCCTTCATTATGCGGACCGCTAGGGATTGGAATGCCTGACCTCCGTTAAGTACTATTTTCTGACAAATATAATCTGGATAGGACGTCCACTGCTGGACATAGTCCTCCTCTAAAGATTGCCCATAAGACCTATTCGTAGCGGCTCGCATCCAGCGCAATCCTGCGGTCTTAATAAGGTCATCCGTCTGCTATGTCCAGCAGTGGACGTCCTATGGCTGAAACGAACGAATGAACGAACGATCAATCTGGATATCTTCAAGACAATAGTGAACAGGTGTTTAAGAAACCTATCTTCCAGGTCTAAATCTTTGGCTACAACATCGCTTTCCATCAGGCAAGTTGATGGCCAAATGTAGTCTTATTATGTTTAAATAAAACACCATCTCTTCTTGAAACCATGCAAAATGTGAACAAAAACAAATTTATCCAGTACAAATATTATAAATTTCATCCTTCTGGACTGGGAAGAAATAATGTCAATGCTATTTCCTTGACCACTAGTTATGTTGTCTCCTGGCACGATACGTTAGTACTGTTGCTACTCTCAAATCATATTTTCCGACAATATCATTTTGCGAGTCGACGTTCCATGAAATACATCTAGAGTGACTCGACAAGACGCCCCGCTTCTTAGTGGCTAAGATCGTAGAGTACTTGCTGATATAAAATACAATGTAAGATGAGAATCGAGCTTTAAATGAAGTTTAGCGGGCCCATATTATTTCATTTCAAAGTAAATTGTTCCAAGTAAAGAGTTGATTAAAATTATTGCATGTTAATATTATGTTAAGGTATTTTTCCTTAAATTTTTCGTGTTTCTAAATAAGATGTTATTCAGGTTATTGAATGAATTGCTATAAAGTCTTTTCTGCTATTTAGATAATATTTTTACAAAAATTTCTGATTTTTGGGTCACACTGATGAACATAAAAAAGTCGACATAAATAGAAGCAAGTTTACACATACTAAGTATTTTGCCGACAAAATAATATACGGAAAATAATTATGAAGATGTCAAATTTTAGGGTTCCGTACCCAAAGGGTAAAAACGGGACCCTATTACTAAGACTTCGATGTCCGTCTGTCTGTCTGTCACCGGGCTGTATCTCAAGAACCGTGATAGCTAGGCAGCTCAAATTTTCACAGATGATGGATACTAAAAACAGAATAAAACAAGTATTTAAGGGGGGCTCCCATACAGCAGACGTGATTTTTAGGACTTTTTTGCTCGTTATTAATAACGGCAAGAGAAATGGGGCTTCCATACGGTACGGAACCCTTCATGCGCGAGTCTTACTCGCACTAGGCTGATTTTATTTTAATTTGCTTCAAATTTAGGTGACAATCTTTTATTTCTTTGTTCAAAAGAAACTTAATTTTACGTCTTTTTTCACGAAAAATGATATTTAATAATTTTTGACATTTTACAAAGTGATACAATATTGAAAAAATACACAACTAGTACCTTTATTTCTTTCTCCAATGTTATCTGTTCAACAAATTGAACCATCTCTCTAGTGGTTAACAACCCCTATCTCCTATAACGAAACTAACTCGTTGCAATATTTCACCCCCGCCGCCAAACGCTCCGAATCATGGAACTTCTTTTCCAGTGATTTGATGATATTGCACTTTGACGGACTTGTGGGGAGCCCGGAACTACTTGAAGGAAAAAAGTATAAGAAAAACCTAACAGCGTTAGAAAAACTTCCGTTGAACTTACGGAGAATATTACCAGTGAAACCGAGGAAGTAAAACTCTGTAGATATTACTTAAAGATTGTTAGAACTCTACCGTATTGAACGTTGACCTACGCCTGAAAGGTGATTGCGCTACTATGATGCGTTGGCGAATGGCCATATTGCAGGTTTGTAGATTTGCACACACCATAAAATTTATTTATCTACACTAATGTTGTAACATTCTACTTATGTTTACAATACTTGACCTATAATGACTTCTGTTATAGCGCAGACAACAAAACACTCAATTTAAGCAATTTCACATGATGTTATAATATCCACAACGATATCGTAAAATCTCATTATAACATCGCGTGCTCGCTCCTGATTGGCCGTGCGCGCGCAGCTGCGCTCTCATTGGTTAGATTTTAATGGCGCCAAGTTCACTGTGACAATACACGTACGCGTGAATTTAATGTTTCGTGTTGCAGCTCGATGGAATGTTTTAGATAAGTATAGCGTGATTATCTAGTTCGTGATTTGGATGTTTTACGTGACATAGATAGATCACTATGTGTGGATATAATTTAGTATATAAGCTGTTGTTATTCGTATTAAATTAATAGAATATAGTGAGATATAGAGAGACTCATTCAGTCAGACTAGTGTCTTATTTTAATCCCTTGACGCCCCGGCATATTTCGCAATATGTTTTTTTTTAATTTTTATTAGTGAAGATAAAGTAGTGTATGCAACTGCATATAACACGGGTATTAAAACACTCGTTACCATTATGAAACCCGCTGCGCTCGTTTCATAGACTCACACTCGTGTTTTAATACCCTTCATTATATAACAGTTGCATAAACTACTATTACCGAATATGAATTAGGGTGATATCAATACAAACTGTTTCTTTGCTAATAAATTGAATAGTCTAAAATTCTATTTAAAAATTCTTAGGATAAGGATCGTTCGCGATTTTGGCTACTACCTTGTTTATAATTACCTTGTTTTGACTACGTATTTTGGCTACCTTGTTCCGCGCTCTAACTTGCCCATTTGGCTCAGGCAGACGTGACACTTTTTCTTGCGTGCCTGCGTTCATGGATTTAGTAGACGTTGTCACATCAAAAAGTATTGTCGTGTTGTATTCATCAACATAACAAATTACGATCTCTCAAAATTATGTAAAAATAACGGTTTAATTAGCAACTGTTTAATGCAACAAAATAATTATAATAAAATCGATAAACATATTATAAATCAGGAGATTTACAGACAAACTACTTAATAAATATCAACGAACTTTCTACAGGTTATACACACTGATAATCTTGAACGGAAATAAATATCATCTTTTTGCAGTAGGATCCCTGTATTTCCCAAAAAAATGATTTCCAATGATTTTACTAAAATTTCCATGAAGGTGGTTACCTGTAATAATTACTTTAAGAAACTCTTGTATAAAATTGAGAAAAAAGTGGAGTCCCTCCGCGCGGAAGATGAGAAACTTCGACACAACAATGCTTTCATACCCCCTCCATGGTAACGTTAAACGTTTAACGCAACCTTGTTGGAAGTCGCATTAGAAGTTTCACTTGAATAGTATATGGTGCCTGAATACACGTAAAAATGGACTTATTCGTTTAATTTACAACAAACATAAACAAACAAAAACCATGATCAAGAGCGAAAGGCAACTGAATTAGGAGTATGAAGTAGCCTTCCTTTTGTAACCAAGGTTAAGCATTTCTGACAAGCGCTCTGGTAAAGTGTTTCTTTTCATATGGACCGTACTACGGAGCTTTCATGTTGATTGAAGTTTTATTCCCGTCATTGTGCTTGTGAGGTACGAGTACACTCGGTAAGTCAACGAACTTTTAAGTGCCACCCCTAGTACATATTTACGACAATAGTTTGTTGTAAAATGTAAAATTAACACCTATAAATTTGTTGCAATAAAATTTAGATACCGGGAACAATTAGAGGCGGGTTATTTGACTGATTCTGTATCTTTGATTTTGTATGGTGTGTAATTTATTTAGATGTGACATTATTGTACTTATAAAAGATTTTGACATTAAATTTAGATACAAAAATAATGTATTGAAATAAAATATAGTACGTAAAAATATGATCATACAATTGTATGCTTAACACAAGGAGTCATTGATATGTGGGCCCTGATTTAAACGTCAATACATGCGTGTATTCATCTACGTAGAAATGTATTATATTACTATTAAGTAAAAAAAAAAATAAGTTGTTTCCGTCCTTTTTATTCTAGGCTATCTGAAGCAAAAGTCAATTAAAAAGTTAATTCAATCAAAATAACTGAAAAGCCGTAACTGAGACAATCCATTACCTTAACTTTGAAATAATTACCCCTACCCCGATACTATGTCGTCTGTGTAAAACGAAGCACTTTGATAAAATTGGAAATGAATTTTTATGTTTGATTTGATACAGAGCCTTTTTGATGTTATTCTAAAAAGTTATTTATTCTGAAATATTTGCTCCGGACGAATATAAATAACTTCAAATTTTATAAAATTGGCGTGTGTATTTTACAAAAATAACTTTAAAAAATATGTATAATTTCTGTATTTCATATCGAGAAGAATGTTTTTGTATATGAAATAATAATAAAATCAACTGATCCAAACAAATTTCGATACAATTTATGGAACAGCAGATTGTTTCTCTTGATTTGATCTCATTATAGAAGTTGTTAAAAATTATGAGTAATACTACTAATATAGTACAAAGATGCAAATAAACCGAATAATTCATAAAGTATTAGCACTTACCTGTCAGTTCCACCGGCCATTACTTTATACTCTTGTATATCCATGTCTCCCATGAACTGCGAAAAATCTGCAACAACAAAAAAATGTTTAACACTAAAATTAATATTAATTAACACAATAAATGATTAGTTCATTTGACAATGCAAACACAAATAACTATTTGAGAACAGTTTCACTTTTGAGTTTTGATTATAATTACGAGTCAGGTCAACGTATAGAATAATTCTATTATAATATTTTCCATTGTTTTCCAATTCAATAATTGGTTATAATCAAGATAAAACAAGGTACCAAAGATGCCTTAATCGTTTGTTCATAAACCATCATAGAAATGCTAAGTAGAAGGTTTACAGGTTGATGATAGATAGCTATTTTGTAATAATTTTAATGTTTTTAATTATTATTATTATTATATCAGGTATTTATTTGTCATCTTAGATTAGATCTTTACAAAATTTTAATGAAAAAAATATAAAAACATTATAAAAACTTAACCTAGGTTGCCGCTGGCAGCGGGGCGGGGCCCAAGCTACCGGTGGTTGGTTATTATTATTATTATTAGGTGCCTATTCTGTCCCAACGTTGAGCAAAGGCCTCCCTACCCTCCTTCATTGTGTTTTTAATTATTTGGATTAAAAAACACAATGAAAAATAAAATAAAATGATTCTATATGTTGACCATAAGTGAAACTGTTCATTTTTGAAAACAGTCACAAAACAGAATACATTCATCCTGCAAGTCATTAACAAAGAATAAAACATTTTAATAGAACTAAAAAACAAAAATCTTTGAACTTATTACAAAAATTGTCGCCTCAGGACAGGTAAGTGTGCCGTCACTTAGCGAAATCTTTTTTGTTGATGTTTAAATTATATCCTCTCAAACACTATTTAGTCTCCACAACCATCTACATAAACACAATAAACATATTTCACACTTTATATGTACAAGTATGTCACCAGTGTCGAACATCCTGCTCTATTAACGAGCAATCACCATACCAAACATAAGCCAACGTCATCCTAATGAGGAGGGGAGCAAAATCGAGTGGCAACATCAAAGACATTGGCGATGCCGCGCGTTTGGCAGACAGATTGCGAATTATTAATAACGAAACGATTTTCGACTTCGATTGCAACCCCAGAGGAGCCGAGACGTGATTTGACTATTGTAATAGCGACGTGACAGCGCTGGGTGTAGGAGGGATACTCATTTTTTGTCTCTGCTGATCTTGTATGCGTTGGTATCATAATAAGAAATAAAAAAAAAGAATTTCGGTTATTAATTCCTATAAATGATTTACACACCTATGTAAAAAATGTTCAAAATATAAATTTAATTACATTTAGTTAGCGATAAGATGCAAAGTAAAAAATGAATAAATAGTCTAAGAAAATATAGGCGAAAATCAGCGATCAGGGAAAAACGTTATGTATATAAGGTAGTTTGGGAAATTGGTACAGTTATACCTTGCGGTAACCACATGATCTCTAACATATATCCCCCCACCGTTAGCACACCCCCAACTTTGAGGACTTTTAGTATATTCATCTGGATACCACAAGGTTTAACTATATCAATTTTCCAAACTACACGATGTTTTTCCCCTGATTTTGCTGATTTTCTCAGACTAAAAAGCAACGGATGGTCATATTATTTAATTTTTACCAATCAAATTCTGAATAATGTATTAAAAACTCCTATTAGTAAAGAAATCATTTTAGTAAATTGTAAATAACGCTTTGCACTTTTATGAAAATAAAATTCTTATAATAGTTTATTAATGAATACCCTAATGACAGGAGAGCTTAAATTTCTAAGGCCGAACGAAGGTTACAATAAGAGTCAATTCCGAGACTCTCTCTCACTTTGTTAGCTCGGTCAAAAATGCAAAGCATATAATGTAGTTACACTGGTCAGTGACCGTTGTCAATATCCATTAAGGGCAGTCCAGATTGTTCGGGGCACTTCGCGCGTGATTCGTCGCGCTCCAGCCCAGCCGCAATGCGAAGGGAGATTCCGTGACACGAATACTAAACAAGATACAAATTTGGATGCTATTAGCATCATTTGAGCTGCAAGACATCTACTGCTGGACATAGACGACCCTTATAATAGATCTCTAATGAGACAGGTTGGGAGCGGCTTACATCCAACGGTATACTGCAATATTAATGAAGTTATCAAATCTGTCCTACAGGACGTCCGACGCTGCTCTTTCTGACACGTAGTCTCCACTTTGCTATTTTTGACTGCCTCAGTGGCTCAGTGGTTAGTGACCCTGACAACTGGATCAAAGAGGCGTGGGTTTAATTCCCACCCAGAGCAAATATTTTTTTATTGAACATAGGTGATTGTTCTTGTTGGTGTCTGGTTGTTGTTATTGGTAGTTATCTATCTATGAATTTAAAAATATGTAAATGTAGTATATCCAGTCTCTGGCAGCCATATGACAAGCTTTGCTTAGTTTGGGATCAGAGACCGTGTGTAAGATGTCCCCTGATATTTATTTATTTATTCAAAAGTTTCAATTTATTTGAATTATGGTTAAATTAAAAACAGGGTTGTCAACCTACTTGATAAACTAATACAAATTTCAATGCTAATAGAGCAGAAATTGTGATCTCTGTGGCCGAATCTATCGAATTGGGAACTACAGGTAGGCCGAATCAAACTTGATGTCTGCGAAAGTAGCTACAAGCTGCGCAAATCCCTACTCCTTGCGCGCTGACAAATGAATTTATTAAAAAAAAATATTGCTGTTGCGCAATGACTAACATCGTGTTCGCAGACGCCGTTAAGTTGATTTTTATGCCTATATGAAGTAAGTACTTATGTAGAACTGTTGGCACCTTTTTTTAATGTTAAAATAATTATTTTTCGCCAAATATGATAGAACCGACTTCCGCTGTGGACAGAATTCGAATAGTTCGCATGAATCGGTGTGTCGTCCTGGTAGTAATTTTTACATTATTCTTAATTTATCAAAAACTAGCGATTCTCCCCAGATTCGCACAGGTGTTTTATACATATAAACCTTCCTCTTTAATCACTCTATGTATTAAAAAACCGCATCAAAATCCGTAGCGTAGTTTTAAAGATATAAGCACACATAGGGACATACAGCGGGAAGCGACTTTGTTTAATACTATGTAGTGAAGATTTCTATAAATTTTTAATGGAACCACCTCGGGAGTAAGTATAAATATAAAAATAATCGAAAATAAATAAAAATAACCCTTTCTAAATATTACATATTTTTTTAAATTGGTTCACAATAGGCGAAAATATTGATGAACGTACATTAAAAAAATACGAACATAAAAGTCAGCAAAAAGCGGACATTTTGCGATTAGCTGTGCCGCCGCGCGCCGTCACAGAAGAAATAAAAGTAAGTACTAGCAGCCGCTACGTGAAGGGAAAGCCCATAGAATAAGAACAAAGTACTAGAAACAGTACTCAAATAGCAAGAGATATACATCACTTTGTCCCATTTTAAATATGAAATTTAAAAGGTGTTAGAAAAAGATGCACATACACCTTGTAATTCTTCTGAGGGAAAGCCCGTGCTGCAAAGACTAAGCACAAATCCAATCTGCCGTCCGATTGCTTAAAGTCCGCTAAGTGACATTTTTGCGATTTTGACTTTTATACACTACTAAAATCAGAATTTTTTCCTCTTTTTTCTAGTCTGGGTCTTATTTTTTTCTTTTTATTAGTTGCTGAGTTACGGACACCACGCCCAAGTAGCATTCGGGGTTCTATATAAGATGTCTAGTCGTTCACATGTACTCCACAAGCTGTGTAAGTCAGCTGTATAAGAGCTGTATAGCTTGCTATAACGCTCTTATCGAACCAGTTTGGGCACAAATTAGACAGCCGTAAGTTTACTATGGCTGTACATTAGCAGTATAATAGCATTATAATAGCAGTTTAAGTAGTAACATCGGACTTAAGGCTGACTTGCGGCACTATATGGGACGCAGTGTGATCCATACAATGTACATGAGCGTAATAAAGAGTAACACGTAGCTAAATACACAGCCTTCACAGTTAAAAAATCCGACAAAAGTACTCCAGTGCTACCTAAAATTCACGTGTGCCCTAAACTATTTCTTCATTTTATAATTTTATTTACAATTTAATTGTTTATGGTTTTGTGTGTGCCATCCAAAAACTTAATAATTTCGGCGGATATTTGGATAAAAATTTATGATAACACGCGGTAAGTACCTGTTTCAAAGACTTAATAATGTTAATTGCCATGGCAATGCAACTTTATCGTGAAATGTATACATATTTACAGCTAAAATATTTACGCGCCTCTGTTAAAACGCGATATTCATTTTAAAATGTTTAAAACTGGCTGAGAGGAAATCTACAATTTTCAGTTTTTGATATTATATTGGCATTATAATTATACTACGGTAATTAATTATAACATGAAAACAAAACTCAATCGCTCTATCTGCGTATTTTGTGATATCTGCATGATAATTTTTGAGATTTATTATTTGGTAAATATTTTAGGTTAGAACAAAATGGTGGAAATGAAAGCAAATAATAGTAGTACTTGTGGACAAATAAACTGCTATTGATGTTAATGGACAACACATATAGTCCTTTTAACAGCCTACAGTGCACATGCGAACCATTTAAACACTTCTGTACAGCTAGTAAAAAAGGTTATTTTAATGATCACAAACAAGTCCTACTACAGCTACTAGCTGTATAACAGTCTAAAACAAGTAAACATAACAGCCTTTGGCTTTATAAATGACCACGTGTGTTCTATTAAAATGCTAGCTCTACAACATCGTACAAGTAGGCCGATAAACAGCGGTTGCCGTATCTCTACCCTCCTATAATGCTCTTAGTCAGACGGCTGACTAAAGGATAATTGTTAGAGTATTATAACACCAACAAACATATAAAAGTATAACTCTACACTTCGTTTCGTCAGGTTTCATCTCTCTCCTGTACTGGGAGCGAGGTTGCAGCCTCGAGGATTCCCTCTTTACTGCGGCTGGGCGCTGCGGGATCACTGCCCGCAGGGAATTATTCTGAGAGTGCGAGTATCCGACTCGCCCGCGAGAGCGAGTGGTTTCTCGAGCACCCTCTCAGCTGTGTTGCTGGTGGTCGTCTTGGCTTTGAGCCTGAAACAATGGATTAACGGAATTGGAAGAGGGAAAGAATGGGGGGGACTAGCTTGGGATGGAGGGGAGGGTGGGTTGGCTTGATGGGAGGGGCGAGCGTCCGAAACGCCCGCGAGGGTGATTGGTACCTCAAGCCCCTCTCAGCCTGTTGGCCATCACGGCTTTGTGGGCCATCATGGCGTTGGTGATCTGTGTCTTCTTAATGAGGGCCTCATGCAGGTTCGCCTACTTCCTCTTCGTCTTCCTCCAGGAGAAGATCTCGAGGGAGAGAGCGCCAGGTTCGTTTGTTAACGTCCGGTGGACGTGTAACTCTACACTCCTATAAGTCCCTTAGACAGCTGTAGGTGTAATTAATCGCAATAATGCAGCTTATACATCACGAGTGAACTGTAATCATGCTTCAAGTACACCTGGGAACTAAATGTGTACTCTTAAATGGAGTAAAATGCTACTTGGGCGTGCACAGTTAACTACGTACTTTTTGCTATTTTACAATTCTTAAACACAGTTTTCGCATTTTACAACACTAAAATGCTATTAAGTGCGCATACATGTGGTTTGAAGCTTTATATTTATTCTGGATTGCAATTTTAGAAAACGTCTAAGTATCTTTGCGTTACTATTTCACCGTTACCCGACTTAACACGTTTTGTAGTAATTTGTAGTAACCCAGTCCTGTGTAGTACCTGCAATGCTTAAAAACGGTTTTATTACATCAACTATTCTATAAAACAGCTAACTCTACGTAACCGAATAATTGTTGATAAACCATTCTGAACATTTATAATTTACAATTCTAAAAGACGGTGACTGTTCTTCAGCTGCGATTGGCTCCTAATGTAGGCCGCTAGAAACAATATTAGAAAACGGTTAGGTGACATTTCCACGCTATAAAGCGTTTAAGTGCGAAGGTGCCCGAGCAACTGCCCGGCCCGATTACGCACCCGTCATTCGTCGCCAGGATGCTGCGAGAGGAAAAATGGCGTGTGTATGCCAAAATGGACGCGGGATCAAAGTAAGGAATTTTTATTCGATAAGGTATATAACCTATATTTTATTAAGACAATGATTTCACTATATTGTTAACCACGACACCACACCAATTATAACAATGGCGCCTGTAATTTATTGTGTAAGCTTATAAGCGTGAAGTTTGCAAAAAACATTGCATTGCACGGACTAATAACGCACCCAACTCTACACACAGTTGCCACCACCGCGCTTGGTCGCAGAATTTTCTGCCGTTAGTACAGAATGCCGATAAGTACCAATTATTCCAGTCCTCTAAAAATGTCATGTATAAATACATTTAAATGTTTCATTATCACCCTAAATGCGAAAGTTTGTATAATGCATGTGTTAGATCAGGGTCAAAAGAGGGGCGGTTACTTTGTCTATTTTCTATCAAAATATTACTGTTAGGATGGAAATCTTACTTTAAACTAATGCAGCAACCCTGATTCTAACTTAATAACAAAGAAACTCTTCAATCTGATCCTAAAATGTTCGTGAGGGTACTTGTCTAATGTTCAGGATTCTAAATTAGTAAAAGAAACAAGTAAGTAAGTATACTTTGTTTATTATTCATATACTTCATGGGTCCCTCGAGGGTACCACCATGTATTGCAATAATTATGCCACGTTCGCAAGGCCCTAGACGTTTTGAGAAGAAGTGGCAAGAAACTCAAGACGCCATCAGTATAATCTTTTGATACACTGTACAATTATCAGTAACCTTAATTTAGATATTACACAAAGTACTTAACTTTAGCAACATGGCGACGTCCACTCGGCTTGGCTTCGAATATAAAAGGTACCGACACTCAGCATAACTAGCTAAGCAAGACTTCAACGTTATTATCAGAATACCGGGAGAACACTAAGAGAGATTCAAAGATACTAAGAGATATTAGGAGACGAAGCCGCGCCAACAGACTGTTTTATACTGATTTCACAAGCTCCCACCATGCCTTACCACCACTGCTCGATGTAAACGTTACCAACAACCAATGGGGAACGAGCAAGATGGCGGGCACGGTGGTAGCCTCCATTTTACACAATTGTTAAACATAAAATCATCTTAAACTGTATTTCATACTTATTAGAATTATTAGAACAATTATTGATACGTTTCAAGTAATCTATAACATTATGAAATCACAGTATTAAATAAATGGTATATGTAAACAACAATGGCCGACATTCGGAAGTCATGATTTAGTTACCAATAAGTCTTATATTACTTAATACATCTTGTAATCGTTATTAAATTAAATATTATAATAACATTATTATTCTAACACATGCGAAAGTATGATTGTTTTTTTCACGCTGGAACGGCTGAACAGAATTAGATTTGAAATATGAAATAAAGGTTGATTACATTCATATTCATATTTATTTTATTCATAAAAAATATTACACGTCAAATAATGTTTGTTTTAACACAAAAACAATTACATTCAAAATTGTAGAATTACATACCCTAAGTACGATCGAGATATAACAGATCAAAAGGTTCTATAGACAGCTATACGCTTCAGTCTCTAAGCCTGTTAGCAGCGCAGCCAAAAATCCAAGAGTCATGTTGACCTGAAACTTCACCGAAGACATTCCGGACATCAGCTTGTGCGAGATTAGAATAATCTTGATTCAGCTTATGAACAACAAGACGTTGGGTGAAGACGGTACCACATAACAGCTTCTGAAAGCGGATGGAACACTGGTACTAAAAGTCTTTCAGAAGCTTTTTAACCGTCTTCCTTGAGGGCATAACGCTAAAAGCAAGGAAAAGAAGCGTGGTGATGCTGTTCTTCAAAAAAAAGTGATAACGCCTCATTGAAGGATTACAAACCTATTTTACTTCTGAGCCATGTTTATACGTAGTTTTCAAGGGTCATTTCAATTTCCGTCTCGATGACTTCGAGTATTTGTCATCGAGAGCAAGCTTGATGACTTCCAAGCTTCTGAACAAGCCGGGTTTCGCAAAGGCTATAGCACCGTAGACTACATTCATACCCTGTGGCAAGTTATACAGAAGACCGAAGAGTATGACTTGCCACTTTGCTTTGCGTTTGTGGACTATGAGAAAGCCATTGATTCGGTCGAGACTTGGGCTGTGCTTGAGTCTCTTCAGCGATGCCGCATTAGCTATCGGTATATCGATGTCAGTCCAAGTACACGAACAGAGTTGCAAGGCTATCCCTTTAAAAAGAAGTGTAAGACGGGGAGACGTAATATCTCCGAAACTTTTTATTGCTATTTTGGAAAACGCCTTCAAGCTTCTAGAATAGAAATGATTTGGCATCAATATCATTGCTGAATACATCACTCATCTCCGGTTTGCCGGCGATATCGCAGTCATAGCAAAATCGATGGAAGAACTCAACACGATGCTCGAAGGCCTCAATCAGCTCCCTAAACAGGTGGGTCTTATAATGAACACAGACAAGATGAAGGTCGTATTGTGTAATTCATAATTCCCATGTTACACCCACCCAAGGTTTAGCTAAGAACTCGGTTCTTGAAGTCATTGATTCGTACGTTTATCTACCCCTATAATACATAAGTAGTCCATTTAGGTCCAAATTAAAGAAAGAGGTCAATCGCCAAATCTAACTCTGCTGGGCAGCGTCCGGAAAATTGCGTAACGTCTTCTCGTCCGACATACTTAAGTACTTCATGTCGAAAGTTTTCGACCAGCGCGTGTTGCCAAAGATGACTTATGGCACAGAACATGAATGCAAGCAGCTTCCGATTGGTCTTATTAGAGATCCACAGAGGAGGCATATGTCCAGCAGTAGACGTCACATGGCTGATTGATGGATGGATGACACACATGCCAAGATTCATCATCATCATGATCAACACTTGGCCCAAACGCAGGATGCTGCTAGTAAAAATCAAAAAAAGTGCACATTGCCGCTGATGTGAAATTATAATAATATGATCGGGACTAACATTTACTACACTAGAACACAGTTTTCGAAAATTCTTTCTCCAAAACTGTGTTTAAGTTTAAACATTAGACATATCTTAATTTAAAGTTTATTTAAATAAGCCGTTAAAAACATTAAACATTTATTGATATTGGAATGCATTTTAAATAGTATAGTATTTACAACATAAAAAGGCGGCTAAGTGACGTAACTGTTATTTAGGTTGGCATTTTTTTATAACTGTAGCTTCCATTCAAATCATCACACAGTTACAGCGTGTTACAACTCTATAAAACGGTTGCACTTCAGCCAACCGTTTTTTAGTGGAGCAAATGTACACAGATTCGATTGGGATAACCCGACTAAAATACAAAAAATGCAATTTCTATGCAACACCAATACCTAGAAGCCTTCTGTATTCATGCAAAAAAAGGAAATAATAAAAGGAAAACAATGGTATAGAAAAAATAACGATACGTCTTGCCAATTTCTAGAAATATCATTTCCCACCTTTTTGTCCATATCTCAAAATTTGGTAAAATCACTTAGCCGTTTTTTAGAAATCGGACGGCAGCAATTCTGATTTACTGATTTTCGACTTAGTATTGAAATTATGGCAGTTGATTTATAAATCGCTTAATAAATACAACTGCTACTAATTGAATTGTGTTTGTTGAAATGTGTATTTCTATTCTTATGTTTGCAAAAATGAGAAAAAAAGTTTGAAATGTTTACGATCCTACTAATATAATAAACGTGAAAGTTTGTAAGGATGGATGGATGGATGGATGGATGGATGGATGGATGTTTATTACTCTTTCACGCAAAAACTACTGAACGGATTGAGATGAAACTTTGCAATAATAATGGTTATACATCAGAATAACACATAGGCTACAATTTATAAAGAAATTGCGTGAAACGAAGTTCGCCGGGTCAGCTAGTATCTAATAATGTTGCAAAATATGTTCAATTTATGTTATCTAATCAAATGCTTATTAGGTAGGTACGGAGGCTGGCTAATGGATTTTTCCATCTTAATTAAGTTTTCCAACAGGAGAGCAAAGGAACTGAGTTGACATCAGATATATTTTATCAGTGACCAATGATCATAACGTATTAATTTATTTTACTTGAATCTACACTTTATTGTATTTCATGAGAATTGATTTAAAGGTGTAGATTACAGAAAACCTATTAATTTAGAAACCTTAGAAACTTAAGAAAGTACTCCTTAATTAATTATTATATTTAATCATAACAAAAATACATCATACCAAACAGGTATACAATATTCAGCTAAACTAATATCTTCGCTCTAATTCACGTAATAAAATCACCAAATAACTCACAAAAGAAGATAATAAAAATAATATTTCAAATCGCTGTATCGAATCGGAATCCATCACAATGACGGTTTGATTCCCAGCATCCATAAGAATAACAAATACATCTCATTTCAGATATCTTTATCACAACGCACCTGTCCAATTTAAAATACAAAAGCCTCCCCATTAGTGGGGGGAAAGAAAGACCGAGAATTCCCATTCAAGTGGAATTGAAACAGATAGCGTCATCTGTCTTATATATTTTTCATAATTTCCAAGTAAATAATTTTGTTCGTCCACGAAATAGGGGGGTGAAGGAGTGAAAGAAAGCAGGCGGTATTGTGGAGGGGGGTAATGAACGGCAAAGATTTTGCATAATTAAAAAGGGGTTTCGGAGATGATTGCGTATTTCTATGACTAATGTCTTCGTTGACAGTCGCCACAAAAGGGTCTATGGAAATGATATAGAATGAAAGATTTGGAAGTAAAATATGCGCTGAAAAATTTAGTTTTCAATAAAGGAGCAGAGTTTCGTAAGTCGCGTTGATAAGCTCGGCCAGGATGAAAATTGATACTATTGATGCTGAAATGTGTTATGTTAAGATTACATCGATTTGTTTGCAAATCGTTTTTTTTAAGTATATCATTTTTATTGTTGTTTTCTCAAATATTTGTGATTTGAGCACATTATTCTTATATTACTTAGCCCAAACATGTAACAGAGCCTGTCAGTCAGGCTTTAAAGTGGCGCTAGTTTAAAGCCTGACTGACAGGCCTTGTTACTTGTTTCAGGTAATTTTCTGTGGTCAAACTTTTTTTTAGTTGTATTCCTGCCCGTACACCAATTTTCAGCTTTTAAAAGTAGTTGCAAGATACTCATTTTTTTAAACGGGTATCCTCACCAAACGCTAAGCATCCCAGCTGACTGAATCTAGGTTATTATTGTACACCACCATGACAACGTAATACCAAAAATTCAGCTTTTAGAAAGTAGTTGCAATTTTTTGCGCTTACCTCCCGGGCAGTCCCAGTCTACCCGTGACCACGGCCACCACAACTAGGTTGAAACGTCACCGCCGCGTTGGCATAAAAAGTGTTTATTTATTTCGTACTTTCAGTATGCGAATAGTCCCATTCTATAAGTTTAATATCATTATTCCTAAATAGGTACTACACGTACTAAGTGCGCACTGACAACACGAGATAAATAAATACCTTTTAATCCCGACGTTTTGACTGAGTTATATCGATCGTGATCACGGATAGACTAAACAGAATCATCTTTATGAAAACTGTGTTGAAAAAAATCACAATCTCCATAAGTTAGAGCATAAAACTGCAAATCACGCTTAATTCACTCCAAGCAGCGCGAATAAGGTCCAAACGTTAAGCACTGATACCTATCTCCATCCATTCTCAACAAACAAAAGCTCCGGCCATCTATCACTACACTAAATCATTCACGGACCTAAATCTGTGGCTCACCTAAAGCACATTAAAGTACCCACGACCGGCGGCCTCCTAAAATAATGCAGTCGACGTAAAAAGATTAACAGCTCACCCACTTTTGTGTCCGCGACAGGCAGAATTATAGTGGGGCTAAGAAATACGAAGGTGGGACGGGAAGGTGGTAAGGTGAGGTAGAGGCTTCGAGCAAATATCTAGAGTCACAATCGTGTATAAAATGTGTCCAAGCCAGAACCCTGCCCAAGTTACGTAGTTAAGGCTTTTTAGTTAGTCGTAAGGCGTTTGCAAGCCGACCACAACGCCGCGCGATGCCAAAATGCTCGGTTACAAGCACTAATTAGGTGACATAGCGTCGAGATTCGAGAAAACGGGTCATTGTGAATAATTTAATGTCAATATCTAAGTCTGTATATTTAGTTATAATATTACGTAACAAAACATGTATAATACTCAATATAAATTCGATAATTTAATCCTAGTTACAGTTCAAAGTATTTCTAACAGTTAATAAATAACATTTATTTGTCAATTAAACTTGCTTATTATACAATTAGTAAGTCTGTATGTATGACGATGCTCGGACATTTTTTTACTTCTTTGACTTAGGGACTGTGGCTCTGTAGATATTTGCTCGAAGGGTAGAGGTCCTACTGTTTAGTTTGTTGAATGCTGAGAGATTTAAGCTGTGAAATGTGTTCGGATAGAGTTTTCACATACGTAGAAATAATATGTACCGCTATGGTGGGTAAACCTGTATTCAGCGGTTGTTTTTTAAAAGCAACCAGTACGGTACAGTACTAAAAAAGAATCGCATCAAAAAATTTCAAGTAAAACTGCACCAACTCTCGTAACTTAGCTCTTCTACTGTGAAAATCTATGAAATACAATTTTTAACTGACTTCCAAAAAAGAGGAGGTTCTATGTTCGTCTGTATGTATTTTTTTGTGTATGTTCATAGATAATTTCGCCAATTGTGAACCGAATCGAAAAATTCTTTTTTAGTTCAAGGGTATACATACTCCCGAGGTAGTCCCATTTACTTTTACTTTACAAATTTTACAGGAATCGGCTGAGCTGTTTTTGAAAAATCAACAAAAATGTAAACAATTCGAGTGAAAATTCAAATTTCGTACAGGATGGAAGGTGGCTTTGATATTTTTTGCGAAAAATAATTATGGCTAAAATGGATTAATTGTCACAATGTACCTAATAAGAAACCATTTTTTTTTCAGCCAAATAGGTAGATACATCACCAACAAAAAAAATCCATGGATTTGCTCAAATTATAAAAAAAAAACTTCATCTTAAGAGCTCCAAAGGACCGAAAAATGCGAATAAAGATACTTAGCAAAAGGCAAATGCAAAGAGGCGAAGGTTCAAATAAATCATCGGAGCAAGGAAAACTGACTGCTTCTATTCGAGAGAATTTAGTAAAAATGATGCAATTTATATGATCCGCACCAAACATGATTTTGACTTGCTTTAAAGCATATTGGGTCTGCAAAAACCAAAAAAAAAGATTAGGTTTTTTTACGGATTCTTATTTTAACTGCTAGTATAAATAAGATAGTTCTCATTAGCGTCAAACATTTTTTTTAAAATATGCGGGCTACTTTGGATTTGGATTATTTACGAAGTAATTATTTGAAGGTGAAATCAAATTTATTTATAGGTTTGTTAGTATGGTTTTGTAGATATGGTAAGGTTTTCGGGATTTTTCCAGTGAAATTGCTACTAGCGCTTATGATAGGTCTTTTAAATTAACAAAAAACAATTGAGCTCATCAACTAAATAGATAGCAAACTCTTTATCGTAAAAGTCAATAAGTATTTAACTAAATGCCGATAAGTGTCATCTACGTGTGAATGTTGTTGCACCCCCTATACTTTCCGTGTTCTCTCTCTTGATGACTAATGAATGTGAAACTTTATTTCTACACAATTTTAATTTGACTGCCTCAGTGGCTCAGTGGTTAGTGACCCTGACTCCTGGTTCAAAGAGGCGTGGGTTCGATTCCCACCCAGGGCAAATATTTATGTGATGAACATAGGTATTTGCTCTGTGTCTGGGTGTTATTTAGGTATTATCTATTTAATTAAGAATTTTAAAATATGTATATGTAGTATATCAATCTCTGGCAGCCATAATATGACAAGATTTGCTTGGTTTAATGTCAGAGACCGTGTGTAAGATGTCCCCTATTTTTTTTAAATTATCATCTTATTTTATTTGCTTATCACACATCCTGACAAGACTATACCAACAGCGGGCCATTTCAAAAGGTCCAGTTTGATAAAGAAGTGTTTTTGTTGGCAACAATGTTTCCTTTCACATTTGGGTCAGCGCCGATTTACAGCGGCCCGGGACATAAGTTGTGATTTGGCGTAACATGTATGTTTGTGTTTCGGTGAGCCGGCAGAGATTTCCTAATATTCTCCTTAGTAACTAAGGAGAATAAACGGACTTGAGTTATGAGAAAGTTGATACTATACTTGTCTACCTATATACTGCTCTTTTGTTATCCATTGTTCGTAAACTATGAAGGAAAATTCTTTATTCTTTATTAATTTATGCATAAATTAATCAAATTAAAGACAATTCAGACTTTAAATTATCATTCATTCCATCCAACTGTGGTCTAGATGAAATTGCTTGTACAAAATACAAAAATTAGAACAAAAAGTAATCGTGTGTACGGCTGAGCTCAGCCTAAATAGGTTTCCCTGGGTTTAATATATAAGTCCTATCTCGTTATAAATGGTACCATACCTATCTTTATATCATGTCGTTCAAGGACAGAACAGAAAATGAACGCGAGACATGGAAATCACACCATCAATAACAAACTGACTCCCTCACTCACATTAGAAAAATGCAAGACAACCCATTGAATAAGATTGATTTATCGTGACCCTGATGTGATCGCGCTCAACGCCTCCCATTACAATTTCAATCAAACTCCGCCGAAACATCGACGTCGGAGTCTAACTGCATTAAACTTGACAATTGCCAATTTTTCCGCTCGATATTTAAATTATCGCGACATCATCGCAACGCAATTTATAAAGGGGAGTGAAGAAATTTAAAAATACCTGAGCGAGTTGAGTGACTTCAAAGGACTTAGTCAATGATTTTCCATGACAAATTAATTTCCTAGGTTGGTGGAGAGGTTATCTCTCAATTTGTATCTTTTAGAACGATTTAAAAAAAAAAAGAAAATTCACCCAGGATTAGTCCATCTAGAAAACCGTATCCAATTCTTATTATAAAAGTAAGTTTACAATGACAATATCTAATTTCATTAATATTGCAGTAAGGTTTAATGTCCACTCTCTATCAAAACCAAGCTGTGCGGAGTGAAGCAGAGCATACACATACACACAGCCAAACATACACTTTTAAATTAATCATTAGTATTTCGTTTCAATGGCTAAGTTGTGTGGATAAATGTTTTTAATTTTTTTTCCGACTATTTTTTTGAGGGTATTCATATTATATTTACAGATATAATGTGATATCATAAATATATGATTTAGAGACCAAAATCTGACAACCTCGACCTCGTCCTCAGTCAAATGATGATGATGAAGACTTTTAAGTTAATTCAAATTACATTGTTGTTAGAAGTATCTATCATGTTCTTGCCCTTATTAGGATAAAGGCCTAGGTGGGGTCTGTTTATCACGTTTCTTTTCGCCACTCCACTCTATCATATTACGTCATTTCATTATCAATTTTTTGGGTCTTTCCTTCCGCTTTTGCCACTTACCATCATGATATTAAGATTTTTCTTAGTGGTATGACTTCTAGTAATTGTTGATAGAAGTACTTATATCCTATATTTACTTAAAGAAGAACAAAATACAGTTATGAGCGGAGCACAGATGGGCGAATTGGAGCTTTGTTTGAATACATAAAATGAACATATTTCGTTTGATCCGTGTAGGTCCCACCATTCTATAAGTATCGGTGGACTTTAGTCTTAAAGCTTGGAAAATTGAGGTCTTAGTCGCTTAGGTATATACTTTCAACACTCTAGGGTGCGAAAGAAAAAAAAAACAATTTCGCTAGAGAATTCATAAAGTTTGTCAGGTAGGCCGCCCCGGCCAATTCACCACGTACGCCTGTAAAGTGTAGTCTCGAAAAAAAAAACGATTTGATAATTTCGTTTCTCCAAGTTCTAATAGGGATTCTACGCTTGCCTGCGACGCGGCCCGATGTGGGGTAGAACTTTTATGTGACGGCTCGACAATTTGAATTAACTGTTATCACTGTGGTCACGTTTCTTAGTTAGTATTTTTTTTTACATGAAACGTCTTTGATATCACACACGAACGTACTTATAAAATTCTACCTATCAGGTGGTTAGTGTGGTTACTCGTACTAGGCCAAAAAGTGGAACATAACGTTACATAATAATAAAATGATTAATCTTTACTAATATTCTAAATCCGAAAGTGTTTTTGGTTGCTTTTTTACGCATCATTGAAGCAACGGATCGATTTAAATTTTGATTTGAATTTAGTTTATAAATTGTAGAGTGTAATAGTGTTTACTTTTTATGCCCTGTGATTTTACCCTTATTTTACTAAATATTTTTACAGATGCTCATAGATTTAACTTTTATAAATCTCCTCCAGAAATTGTACCATTCATCGTTGTGCTGTTCCGCAATACCTTTCTGTCAAATGCCGAGCGTGCCAAATAAATTTTCTAAACATCATTATTCATCGACTTGGAATATTATGTTGCCAGGATAGATGGCAGCCATCAAATATTCGTTAGGGGATGTCGTAGGTTGCAGGTTGGAGAACGTTTTAAAATAATTTACTTGTTTTTGCTAGAAAGCAAGCAAGTTCGTATAGGCCGGGTGGCTAGCTCTGGTGTCAGAGTTTTAGAGCCGCCTGAAGGCATTGTGACATGGCTTAACGGTTGAAACAACCGGGGCCTACAATTTTACGTGTCATCCGAGCCACGGTAGCGCTCAGTTGTAAATGCCACCTGCGGTCATCCATCCGATGACTAACCGTGTTGAACGTTTCAGTTTTTGCTGGAGAGCAAAATCTATGGTAAAAAGACGAAGGCCGTAACTTCGAATTACTTTTGACGAAAACACGGAAAACTGAATTTGTTTACTCTTTTATTATTTTGCAAAACTTTGAATATTTTATATCATTAAAGAAGTTTAAAATACCACTGAAAAGTAAATGAAAATTTTATGTATTTTGAATAATCAACATATATGTAGCTGAAAAAATGGGCAACACAACACACAACTTATAGAAGTATAGATAAGTTATAAGTTTAAGGTGCGCATTTTTATATTTGTGGCATTACAATATCATTATCCCTATCCTATCGATTGAAAATGGTGCAGACTACTGCAGACGTAACTATAGATAGTTGTTATAATTTTGTCCCAAAACTACTATCTACTATTTTTAGATTTTTCGGATGTGTACTACAAAACAATTTAAGTACCTGTAATGATATTGCGGATATTATATAGGTATAAATGTTGAGACTATTTTAAGTCAAAGTTGTAATCTATTTTTGATTCAGCTAATATTTAAGTAGCTAGTAAATATTTGATACTATAAAACTATGTAAATCAACGATTCTAAGCGCATTTGAATGTGTGAGGAATATAGAAAACTAGCGACCCGCCCTGGCTTCACACAGGTGTATTTATACATATATACCTTCCTCTTGAATCAAAAACTGATAAAAAAAAACTGCATCAAAATCCGTTGTGTAGTTTTAAAGATATAAGCATACATGGGGACAGACAGCGGGAAGCGATTTTGTTTTAAACTATGTAGTGATAGTGATTATCATTTATTATATTGATTCTCGTTATTAGTAAATAAAAAAATAATAAATAGAACGTTTATTGTTCATAAAAGTTAACACAACTAGTTGTACACTAGATCTCACACTAGGGTGACCTGTGTCGTGGGATCTATACTCTTCCTTATAATATCAAAACAAATTTACCAATATACCAATCTACAAACTTAATTTAATATTCATAGTGCACTGGATCCCACACTAGGATGACTTATGTCGTAGGATCCAGGCTCTTTCCCAGACGGGGAAGGTGATACTCACTTAATGCTATATTTTAAATATGGAAACTAACTTAGTATGATTATTTTATACGAATAATACAAGTACCTGCCTACATAAATATTTCAAATTGTGACTCAAATTAAAAATATCAAAAACTACGCCCATAAGCAATTTTGAATGATATGCTACATGTTATGGATATAGCTGCACACTTTATTCAAATTGTTTATTTTGAATAATGTGCATAGTGGGTAGAAGTACCAGGATCAATACCGTTGGGCGGGTTATGCTAAGACAAAACAACCAAAAATAAATCCCTCACAAAATCAAAACGAAACCAAAAGGAAACATCCCGAGGAAATATTAAAAGAATTACTGCGTCTAGTCTGGCCCAATAAACTTTGTGATGGGAGGCGAGCAATAAAAAGAAGAAAAAAACTTGTGACGTCACGTCTCATCCCGGGTCACGTGCGAATGACAGAGAAAGGTAGACGTGATTAAACGCCTCGAGGATGAAAAAACTGCGAAAAGTATTATCTAGCAGTCTATTTTGGTGACAGTGATATTTATATAGTTCTAATCTGAGATGTTTTGTGTAAAGGTCACTCTGACACACATTCTGAGAACTATAAACATTCATTAAGATAATGGCTTTTGTAAAGTTGTGTGGCAATGCGCGCAAATATTGTTTTTTTTTCCATAAAATGGATTAGTGTGTTATGCCGATTTTTCACTCCATGTAAACAACCTAGAGCCGTTGAAAGTCTTGCACAGCTCAACACAGCGTTCATTACTTGTGTATAAAACTAGCACTTTCTATGGCCTTAAAAATTTAATAAAAACATTGCACTTGAGTTTGATATTCATTAGTACACATTTACATCTGATGTTAAGTATCTTGCAAGATCATCACAGTTTTAAACCTCTCATAGTAATGCATTGTGTTATTCACTTTGTTTCTTCAAAGGGATAGTGAAGTTTGTACGTACTTTTATAGCCTCTAGAAAAAAAAAATCACTCCCGTTACAGGAGTTAAGACTCTACCTCAACAACTCTACTTTTGTTCTTTGTTAGATTTCCTTGTCGGGAATCATACTACTACGAAACTTTTAAATAAAACACTAAGTATTGCAGGTTATCACGGACTTTTGTAATTTAAAAAAAAAGACTGACGTCATTTTCTATCGAAGTTTTTTTTCTTCAGTGCCCTCGCTAAAAACCCGTAATTGCTAGTTATAAAACTACTCATAAGTAATGCAGTAATGCCTATTTCTCCAGAAAAACTCCGCGATATCACTACCCCAAAACACGCGACGATTTAACCAGCGCCGCACGTCCGTCACACAACTCCAAGTCGGGGGCGCAAAGAAAAAAGTAGGAAAAAATCAACGCGCAAGTGAATTTCCAAGGCATTACCATAAAGACGCGGCTGAACTGTAATCATTGTGCGACCGCAATGCTAGCTGA
Organism: Hypomecis atomaria; assembly: GCA_964007245.1. Taxonomy (NCBI): domain Eukaryota; kingdom Metazoa; phylum Arthropoda; class Insecta; order Lepidoptera; family Geometridae; genus Hypomecis; species Hypomecis atomaria. The sequence goes on along the minus strand of OZ023287.1, from coordinate 9,550,022 downwards.
ATACAGATGGATCGCGGTCGGTACACATTATACGACTGTCGCTCCGAATTGACAGTTTTCGCTTGTTGTTAGAACTGATAGTGTAGGTACTGTACAGAATATGAGTCGTACCGGTATTTTTTAAAGCTTACTTGCTATTTTTGTATTTTTTATATTATATAAGTCGATAGAAGCTTAAGCACTAAAATAACATTATATGTATAAGGGCAGTTAGATATTACAGTTTCATGTTATAGTACAGATATTATATCATATAACGTGGAAGAGTACCACATTTTTGTCAGTAGTTCATCGGCCAAGCAGTAGCCTGAAGAATTACTGACTTCCGGATTGAAAAGTAATGTTTCCAGCGAAATTTCAAGGAATTATGAGAATTTAGAGCTAAATAATTATCTCAGAGTGACATGAACAATGCTGTGCTGTACAGGGCTTTGAACAAATTCTAGGTGACGAATATCTGTCATGGTCATAAGTAATGCTTGTGCATAAACTAATTTATAGCTATTGTGTTAAATAAAAAGATTTCTAAATAAATTAAGTAACTTTGCATAGGCCAGGTTGCTAGCCTTAGTGTTGGAGTTTTTAAGCCGCCTCAAGGCCTTTGACATGGCCAAACAGTTAATACAACCGGGGCGTACAATTTAACGTATCATTCGAGCCACGGTAGGGCTTAGTTGTAAATGCCACCTGCGGTTACCCATACGAAGAGTGGCTGAACCTTGATTAACTTTGGTGATTGCAAACAGACACCTAGTCAAACTACGCTAAAGTTTGTAAGGATACGTCTTGTTAAACGTCAGTGGATGACTTGCGGCTGATATTATGACAATGAATCGTTTCTTTTCCCTCTTTTTCACTGTAAAAATAGCTAAATGAACACTGCCATATTTATATCATAACAAAAATAATAATGTAATAAAGATCATACCTAGTGTGCACTCGCTTTAAAATAAGTTAGAACACAAAATGGCGGCGTCATTTAAGAAAGTTCGTAGCCACTTCTGCTACGAAATATCATATTTTTACCAATCCACATTCTACCGCATTGCTGTATTTCTATTTTATAGTACTTACCTCTGCGGTTTTGGCTATTTCCATAATAGTCCTTAATAGTCCATATCCTTAATAGCAAAAGTTGGTTAAATGTAGATTAATTGTGTCGCCAAAAAAACAACGGGTTGCACTCCGGGAGTGCCGGCAGAAGTGACAACTTGAACATTTAAAGTAAATAGCTTATAGTCTATAACTTCGACTTGACTATATAAATAAACTGTCATTTAAGTGGTAAATTACGAAATAAAACACGCATACTCGCGCAAGCGCCTTGTGCCGATTACACCAAACAGCAGGAGCAGGCATACATTTCGCCACGCGGTAGAAAGAGAGGAGGATATTATTTCCTCTCTACGCCGCGGCAGCGGTCTACTCTAGCTCCATCCTACGAATTTTCGATCACAGACGCTCAACGTCTGTCCTGACGCAATTCAACATTTTTCACCCATTCAAAAAAGTGCACAACGCCGAAGAAGTTATCACTTCAAAACAAAACTTTTGTGAACGTTTTACAAACAAATTAATATTTTTTCCCAAATTTCAAGCATTTCATTATCTCCGCTGATGGAAAATGACAATAATATGCTTGAGAAGGAAAATGTAGACAAAAATGACGACAGCTATGTGACACTCTCAGAGTGCTTAGTCTCCTAGTGAAAGTTGATCAAAATGATGAGTAAAATGATATTCTGGAATATGTTTAATTGTTCATCGTTTAAAAAAAACACTCTATACACAAACGAAAAACACACATAAACTCGCTTCAGTTATTAGCTATTTAAACACATTGTTCGTAAACTACGGGATTTTCCGCGTGATCAGATTTAAATATCAGTAAACACCTTAACGACTGCAGGAACACGCTGGATGCAAGCCGCTTCCAACCGATCTTATTGGAGATCCATAGAAAAGGCCTGTGTCTGTGTGTGTGTGTGACGTCATATGGCTGATGGATGGATGGAAATACCTCGATTTTTTGACCGAAATTTGGGCCATGGCATTATCAGCTGTAAGACGACCTTTGCTGCACATGAGCTTCCCCCATAGGTTTTTAACTTGACCGGTTGCTAATGGCTAGCATAAAGTTCTTACCTGCGGCTTAGATGATGATTGTCAGGAACATTTTGAACTCTTCAGTATATTATCATCGCTATATTAGTATTTTCTATTCATTATTATGGAACATCTACGGAACTAATCGCGCACTCAAATTACGAGATAAATAAATACCTCATCATCCCGACGCTTCAACCGAGTTGCATCGGTCGTGGTCACGGGTTGACTGGAATGTGAATCAGCTGGTACCGCCAATTCAACTTGAACTTGTCACTCCGACACACAACACTGACGGTATTTAATAATGTCTTGCTACCTTCACTACGCGATTTACATTTGTTGACAACAGAATTCCACGACGCCGCTAATTTAAATCCATCTTCCCAGTTGAAATTCTTATGTTTTTTTTATTTCCACCGCTTCACGAAAGATTCTTGAAAAATTGTGTCGATCCGTGGAGAGGACTTTTGGGTCATGGAGCTCGATCCAATGACCATTACCTCCGTCAAGCAAATGCTCATCTATAGCAGACTTCTGTATCTGGCGGTTTACATAATAATGGTGGTAGTACATAATAATAATGTGTTCAAATCGCGAAAGTTTAAAAACAATATTTTCTATTTACAAAAAGCAAAGCAATGAGCCTTTATAGGGAATCAGGAGGAAACGCAAGACATCTCGTTCGCGACATAAATCGCTATTCGAATTTCCCATGTCACCTAATTGCCGTCCTGAAGCCTTACTGTCACTGATATTCTAGTATAGATACGTTACATGTCAAGTATTCAATAAAATATACTTTTTTGTAGCTACAATTGGCTTCCAACTCGTCTTATTGAAAGCTATGTTGTAGTCAAAGACGGAGTACCTACGAGTACAAGATGGAGACCTAGAAGCACCGTACTGTCTGACGTCCATCAACAAAGTGCGCTAATGATCTAATTAAACCAATACCTCAGGAATACGTTGAATAAATAATAAAATAATAAATAAATAATATAATCGACCAATACAACATACTTTTACCGACCAGCATAAGAGTATAGGCGCAATCGGCTATTTAAATGCATACTTAAATTGGTTCATTGTCGTCGGTGTTTTCTGGCATCAGATTTTATTTAGTTTTTTTTTTTTTTGGTTTTAGAAATTATTATCATTCCAGTTCCGTATTTATCGATTTATTACACATTTTAAATGTATTGGTCTTGCATATCTTTTGTATTGTTTTCACCACCGCGCAGTTCCCAGATGTAATAAATAAAGGTTTCTAATTGGTTCTGTTGCGAGAAAGCCTACAATCCCACACATGTAACGAGGGCTGCAAATGGACAGTTTCCAATAGATTTGTATCTCAGTTATAGCAAAATATATGGCTTATGGAAAATCGTTTCTAGAGAAAGATTTATTGTAGTAAATTTTTAATTTTTGCCTGTCATTTTAGGCGATAACCGACTTCAACCGTGTACCTACAAAATTTATTGTTGATAAAGTAATTTTAACATTATTATTGGTTTTTCGATAACGACTCAAGAGATTTTTGCATTTATGAATATGATACCTACAAAAAAAAAAAATCAGTTCACAAATTAAGTAATCGCTAAGCATACATGAAAAAAAAAACCTTCAGACAAATTGGGAACACTCTTTTTAGAAAAATAATATAATGAATATATTATGTTTGAATTTGTTGTTTTACTTACGTAGTATATTATAGATGAACAAATCGCAGCAAAACTTTCTACTAAATAACTTTATTATTGGTAAAGGCATGGAAGGTAAGAGCCATCAGCAAAATAATGAATATGATGATAAAAACTTAAATTAAAAATTTAAAAAACCCCCGACACAAAAACCTATTACATTTTTGACAACCATTTTGGGCACATTTGTAGAATTTTGGTTCTTCTATCCCCACTTTAACCCACCATAACTGAAATCGTTTCAGTGGTTCGGGCGCTATGATGCCACAGACAGACAGACAGACACACAGACAGACACACAGACAAACAGACACGTCAAACTTAAAACACCCCTCTTTTGCGTCGGGGGTTAAAAAGTAAATTGTTTTTAATTTTTAAAGTTTATGTCATCTTCATAATTATCAGCCATAGGACGTTCACTGATAGACATAAGCTTTCCTTATGGATTTACAATAAGAACGGTTGGACGCGCCTTACATATCCATCTTGTTTTTGCAATCTTGGTTAGATCACCGCTACGCTGCGTTGGCCGACACATGATAGGTAGGTACGTGGCGTTGAGTCCATGAAGTCATTTTCAAAACTAATCTTCAACTGTAACATTTATGTTTACTGCCCATATAAAGCACTTTATATTTATAAATTTTTCCTAGAAATAGAAAACGTTTTAACCCCTACAACATTGATATGTAGCACAATAGTTCTGCCGATAGGGATCTATAACTATGGCCCCACCTCTGAAAGGTTTGACCAGTCCTTTGTCATGGAATTCCAATATCATACGTATAGAATCTGAGTCTATAGAGAGGGGCCTATTCATGCTACGGTACTGGCGAGTGCTAAAGTGTTTAAAACATTTTTGTTTTGAATAAATCTATCGTGTATTTTCAATATTTTGTCCTACAAGCCTATATGTTTAAGGATTCTATTCAACTTGAATTAAATTAAAGATAAATCTGAAAGAATATTGATTAGTTGTCTGAGACAAAATAATCCTGTTACTGAAATATTATTTGTGATTAAAAAAAATGACGATTATTAAAAACATAGATTTGAAGATGAACTTCCGCAAAGTAACGCCTGTTTCAATCAACCTAAATGTTTATTGTTATTTTGTAAGAATGCTATTCCAATAAGACCGGTTAGAACCGGAACACTCAGCGTGTTCACGTAGTGGTAGTTACGACCGCCGTACAATCGTGAGGTCGAGAATATAAATCTCGGACTTGTACAACCGGGGCCTACAATTTTACGTGTCATCCGAGCCACGGTAGCGCTCAGTTGTAAATGCCACCTGCGGTCATCCATCCGATGACTAACCGTGTTGAACGTTTCAGTTTTTGCTGGAGAGCAAAATCTATGGTAAAAAGACGAAGGCCGTAACTTCGAATTACTTTTGACGAAAACACGGAAAACTGAATTTGTTTACTCTTTTATTATTTTGCAAAACTTTGAATATTTTATATCATTAAAGAAGTTTAAAATACCACTGAAAAGTAAATGAAAATTTTATGTATTTTGAATAATCAACATATATGTAGCTGAAAAAATGGGCAACACAACACACAACTTATAGAAGTATAGATAAGTTATAAGTTTAAGGTGCGCATTTTTATATTTGTGGCATTACAATATCATTATCCCTATCCTATCGATTGAAAATGGTGCAGACTACTGCAGACGTAACTATAGATAGTTGTTATAATTTTGTCCCAAAACTACTATCTACTATTTTTAGATTTTTCGGATGTGTACTACAAAACAATTTAAGTACCTGTAATGATATTGCGGATATTATATAGGTATAAATGTTGAGACTATTTTAAGTCAAAGTTGTAATCTATTTTTGATTCAGCTAATATTTAAGTAGCTAGTAAATATTTGATACTATAAAACTATGTAAATCAACGATTCTAAGCGCATTTGAATGTGTGAGGAATATAGAAAACTAGCGACCCGCCCTGGCTTCACACAGGTGTATTTATACATATATACCTTCCTCTTGAATCAAAAACTGATAAAAAAAAACTGCATCAAAATCCGTTGTGTAGTTTTAAAGATATAAGCATACATGGGGACAGACAGCGGGAAGCGATTTTGTTTTAAACTATGTAGTGATAGTGATTATCATTTATTATATTGATTCTCGTTATTAGTAAATAAAAAAATAATAAATAGAACGTTTATTGTTCATAAAAGTTAACACAACTAGTTGTACACTAGATCTCACACTAGGGTGACCTGTGTCGTGGGATCTATACTCTTCCTTATAATATCAAAACAAATTTACCAATATACCAATCTACAAACTTAATTTAATATTCATAGTGCACTGGATCCCACACTAGGATGACTTATGTCGTAGGATCCAGGCTCTTTCCCAGACGGGGAAGGTGATACTCACTTAATGCTATATTTTAAATATGGAAACTAACTTAGTATGATTATTTTATACGAATAATACAAGTACCTGCCTACATAAATATTTCAAATTGTGACTCAAATTAAAAATATCAAAAACTACGCCCATAAGCAATTTTGAATGATATGCTACATGTTATGGATATAGCTGCACACTTTATTCAAATTGTTTATTTTGAATAATGTGCATAGTGGGTAGAAGTACCAGGATCAATACCGTTGGGCGGGTTATGCTAAGACAAAACAACCAAAAATAAATCCCTCACAAAATCAAAACGAAACCAAAAGGAAACATCCCGAGGAAATATTAAAAGAATTACTGCGTCTAGTCTGGCCCAATAAACTTTGTGATGGGAGGCGAGCAATAAAAAGAAGAAAAAAACTTGTGACGTCACGTCTCATCCCGGGTCACGTGCGAATGACAGAGAAAGGTAGACGTGATTAAACGCCTCGAGGATGAAAAAACTGCGAAAAGTATTATCTAGCAGTCTATTTTGGTGACAGTGATATTTATATAGTTCTAATCTGAGATGTTTTGTGTAAAGGTCACTCTGACACACATTCTGAGAACTATAAACATTCATTAAGATAATGGCTTTTGTAAAGTTGTGTGGCAATGCGCGCAAATATTGTTTTTTTTTCCATAAAATGGATTAGTGTGTTATGCCGATTTTTCACTCCATGTAAACAACCTAGAGCCGTTGAAAGTCTTGCACAGCTCAACACAGCGTTCATTACTTGTGTATAAAACTAGCACTTTCTATGGCCTTAAAAATTTAATAAAAACATTGCACTTGAGTTTGATATTCATTAGTACACATTTACATCTGATGTTAAGTATCTTGCAAGATCATCACAGTTTTAAACCTCTCATAGTAATGCATTGTGTTATTCACTTTGTTTCTTCAAAGGGATAGTGAAGTTTGTACGTACTTTTATAGCCTCTAGAAAAAAAAAATCACTCCCGTTACAGGAGTTAAGACTCTACCTCAACAACTCTACTTTTGTTCTTTGTTAGATTTCCTTGTCGGGAATCATACTACTACGAAACTTTTAAATAAAACACTAAGTATTGCAGGTTATCACGGACTTTTGTAATTTAAAAAAAAAGACTGACGTCATTTTCTATCGAAGTTTTTTTTCTTCAGTGCCCTCGCTAAAAACCCGTAATTGCTAGTTATAAAACTACTCATAAGTAATGCAGTAATGCCTATTTCTCCAGAAAAACTCCGCGATATCACTACCCCAAAACACGCGACGATTTAACCAGCGCCGCACGTCCGTCACACAACTCCAAGTCGGGGGCGCAAAGAAAAAAGTAGGAAAAAATCAACGCGCAAGTGAATTTCCAAGGCATTACCATAAAGACGCGGCTGAACTGTAATCATTGTGCGACCGCAATGCTAGCTGAATACAGATGGATCGCGGTCGGTACACATTATACGACTGTCGCTCCGAATTGACAGTTTTCGCTTGTTGTTAGAACTGATAGTGTAGGTACTGTACAGAATATGAGTCGTACCGGTATTTTTTAAAGCTTACTTGCTATTTTTGTATTTTTTATATTATAAGTCGATAGAAGCTTAAGCACTAAAATAACATTATATGTATAAGGGTAGTTAGATATTACAGTTTCATGTTATAGTACAGATATTATAGTTGGTTAGATAATAGATAAAGAGAAAAGCTTAAATACTTACATTTATGTAGTTTATTTAGATACGAAATATATATATAAATATCATATACCTACTAAAAATAAGTACCTACATAGGAACTTAGATAAATAAAATCAAAAGAAGTAGTGTAATATCTTTAAGAAAATAGTTAGTGTTAACTTAATCGATATAAAGAAGTTAATATGTAAAAAAACCGGCCAAGTGCGAGTCGGACTCGCGCACCGAGGGTTCCGTACAAACCTGCAAGGTTTACAAAGTTCATTACGACAAAAAAAGTAATAAGTTTAAATTTATAAAAAAATATATATTTTGTAATGTAACTAAAAATTTAAGGTTTTCGGAATTTTTCCTTTATGTGTGCTATAAAACGTTGCTTCATGCCAAATTTTAAGATTCTAGGTCGACTGGAAGTACCCTTTAGGTTTTGATTCCCTTGCGAGTACTTGCGAGTTTCAAAATATGCAGCTTAAATTGCTGTATCTTTTGATTGTGTTGGCTTAGAAGTTTGATTTTTTCACAGCTTCAAGGGACAGTAGACTTGAGTAATTGATATAAATTTCAGCTTCATACCTCCACGCGTTCCTGAGAAAAAGGGTCTTGACAGACGGACGGACGGACAGACGGACAACAAAGTGATCCTATAAGGGTTCCGTTTTTTCCTTTTGAGGTACGGAACCCTAAAAAACATAAATGTTTTATAAGAGTGCGGGAAATAAAAGGCTATTTTATTTTATTTTTATTTACACTATTTTTGTATCAAATTACAACTTTTTTAGGATGGGTTCTTTGGCAGAGTCAACGTGGAAGAGTACCACATTTTTGTCAGTAGTTCATCGGCCAAGCAGTAGCCTGAAGAATTACTGACTTCCGGATTGAAAAGTAATGTTTCCAGCGAAATTTCAAGGAATTATGAGAATTTAGAGCTAAATAATTATCTCAGAGTGACATGAACAATGCTGTGCTGTACAGGGCTTTGAACAAATTCTAGGTGACGAATATCTGTCATGGTCATAAGTAATGCTTGTGCATAAACTAATTTATAGCTATTGTGTTAAATAAAAAGATTTCTAAATAAATTAAGTAACTTTGCATAGGCCAGGTTGCTAGCCTTAGTGTTGGAGTTTTTAAGCCGCCTCAAGGCCTTTGACATGGCCAAACAGTTAATACAACCGGGGCGTACAATTTAACGTATCATTCGAGCCACGGTAGGGCTTAGTTGTAAATGCCACCTGCGGTTACCCATACGAAGAGTGGCTGAACCTTGCTTAACTTTGGTGATTGCAAACAGACACCTAGTCAAACTACGCTAAAGTTTGTAAGGATACGTCTTGTTAAACGTCAGTGGATGACTTGCGGCTGATATTATGACAATGAATCGTTTCTTTTCCCTCTTTTTCACTGTAAAAATAGCTAAATGAACACTGCCATATTTATATCATAACAAAAATAATAATGTAATAAAGATCATACCTAGTGTGCACTCGCTTTAAAATAAGTTAGAACACAAAATGGCGGCGTCATTTAAGAAAGTTCGTAGCCACTTCTGCTACGAAATATCATATTTTTACCAATCCACATTCTACCGCATTGCTGTATTTCTATTTTATAGTACTTACCTCTGCGGTTTTGGCTATTTCCATAATAGTCCTTAATAGTCCATATCCTTAATAGCAAAAGTTGGTTAAATGTAGATTAATTGTGTCGCCAAAAAAACAACGGGTTGCACTCCGGGAGTGCCGGCAGAAGTGACAACTTGAACATTTAAAGTAAATAGCTTATAGTCTATAACTTCGACTTGACTATATAAATAAACTGTCATTTAAGTGGTAAATTACGAAATAAAACACGCATACTCGCGCAAGCGCCTTGTGCCGATTACACCAAACAGCAGGAGCAGGCATACATTTCGCCACGCGGTAGAAAGAGAGGAGGATATTATTTCCTCTCTACGCCGCGGCAGCGGTCTACTCTAGCTCCATCCTACGAATTTTCGATCACAGACGCTCAACGTCTGTCCTGACGCGATTCAACATTTTTCACCCATTCAAAAAAGTGCACAACGCCGAAGAAGTTATCACTTCAAAACAAAACTTTTGTGAACGTTTTACAAACAAATTAATATTTTTTCCCAAATTTCAAGCATTTCATTATCTCCGCTGATGGAAAATGACAATAATATGCTTGAGAAGGAAAATGTAGACAAAAATGACGACAGCTATGTGACACTCTCAGAGTGCTTAGTCTCCTAGTGAAAGTTGATCAAAATGATGAGTAAAATGATATTCTGGAATATGTTTAATTGTTCATCGTTTAAAAAAAACACTCTATACACAAACGAAAAACACACATAAACTCGCTTCAGTTATTAGCTATTTAAACACATTGTTCGTAAACTACGGGATTTTCCGCGTGATCAGATTTAAATATCAGTAAACACCTTAACGACTGCAGGAACACGCTGGATGCAAGCCGCTTCCAACCGATCTTATTGGAGATCCATAGAAAAGGCCTGTGTCTGTGTGTGTGTGTGACGTCATATGGCTGATGGATGGATGGAAATACCTCGATTTTTTGACCGAAATTTGGGCCATGGCATTATCAGCTGTAAGACGACCTTTGCTGCACATGAGCTTCCCCCATAGGTTTTTAACTTGACCGGTTGCTAATGGCTAGCATAAAGTTCTTACCTGCGGCTTAGATGATGATTGTCAGGAACATTTTGAACTCTTCAGTATATTATCATCGCTATATTAGTATTTTCTATTCATTATTATGGAACATCTACGGAACTAATCGCGCACTCAAATTACGAGATAAATAAATACCTCATCATCCCGACGCTTCAACCGAGTTGCATCGGTCGTGGTCACGGGTTGACTGGAATGTGAATCAGCTGGTACCGCCAATTCAACTTGAACTTGTCACTCCGACACACAACACTGACGGTATTTAATAATGTCTTGCTACCTTCACTACGCGATTTACATTTGTTGACAACAGAATTCCACGACGCCGCTAATTTAAATCCATCTTCCCAGTTGAAATTCTTATGTTTTTTTTATTTCCACCGCTTCACGAAAGATTCTTGAAAAATTGTGTCGATCCGTGGAGAGGACTTTTGGGTCATGGAGCTCGATCCAATGACCATTACCTCCGTCAAGCAAATGCTCATCTATAGCAGACTTCTGTATCTGGCGGTTTACATAATAATGGTGGTAGTACATAATAATAATGTGTTCAAATCGCGAAAGTTTAAAAACAATATTTTCTATTTACAAAAAGCAAAGCAATGAGCCTTTATAGGGAATCAGGAGGAAACGCAAGACATCTCGTTCGCGACATAAATCGCTATTCGAATTTCCCATGTCACCTAATTGCCGTCCTGAAGCCTTACTGTCACTGATATTCTAGTATAGATACGTTACATGTCAAGTATTCAATAAAATATACTTTTTTGTAGCTACAATTGGCTTCCAACTCGTCTTATTGAAAGCTATGTTGTAGTCAAAGACGGAGTACCTACGAGTACAAGATGGAGACCTAGAAGCACCGTACTGTCTGACGTCCATCAACAAAGTGCGCTAATGATCTAATTAAACCAATACCTCAGGAATACGTTGAATAAATAATAAAATAATAAATAAATAATATAATCGACCAATACAACATACTTTTACCGACCAGCATAAGAGTATAGGCGCAATCGGCTATTTAAATGCATACTTAAATTGGTTCATTGTCGTCGGTGTTTTCTGGCATCAGATTTTATTTAGTTTTTTTTTTTTTTTGGTTTTAGAAATTATTATCATTCCAGTTCCGTATTTATCGATTTATTACACATTTTAAATGTATTGGTCTTGCATATCTTTTGTATTGTTTTCACCACCGCGCAGTTCCCAGATGTAATAAATAAAGGTTTCTAATTGGTTCTGTTGCGAGAAAGCCTACAATCCCACACATGTAACGAGGGCTGCAAATGGACAGTTTCCAATAGATTTGTATCTCAGTTATAGCAAAATATATGGCTTATGGAAAATCGTTTCTAGAGAAAGATTTATTGTAGTAAATTTTTAATTTTTGCCTGTCATTTTAGGCGATAACCGACTTCAACCGTGTACCTACAAAATTTATTGTTGATAAAGTAATTTTAACATTATTATTGGTTTTTCGATAACGACTCAAGAGATTTTTGCATTTATGAATATGATACCTACAAAAAAAAAAAAATCAGTTCACAAATTAAGTAATCGCTAAGCATACATGAAAAAAAAAACCTTCAGACAAATTGGGAACACTCTTTTTAGAAAAATAATATAATGAATATATTATGTTTGAATTTGTTGTTTTACTTACGTAGTATATTATAGATGAACAAATCGCAGCAAAACTTTCTACTAAATAACTTTATTATTGGTAAAGGCATGGAAGGTAAGAGCCATCAGCAAAATAATGAATATGATGATAAAAACTTAAATTAAAAATTTAAAAAACCCCCGACACAAAAACCTATTACATTTTTGACAACCATTTTGGGCACATTTGTAGAATTTTGGTTCTTCTATCCCCACTTTAACCCACCATAACTGAAATCGTTTCAGTGGTTCGGGCGCTATGATGCCACAGACAGACAGACAGACACACAGACAGACACACAGACAAACAGACACGTCAAACTTAAAACACCCCTCTTTTGCGTCGGGGGTTAAAAAGTAAATTGTTTTTAATTTTTAAAGTTTATGTCATCTTCATAATTATCAGCCATAGGACGTTCACTGATAGACATAAGCTTTCCTTATGGATTTACAATAAGAACGGTTGGACGCGCCTTACATATCCATCTTGTTTTTGCAATCTTGGTTAGATCACCGCTACGCTGCGTTGGCCGACACATGATAGGTAGGTACGTGGCGTTGAGTCCATGAAGTCATTTTCAAAACTAATCTTCAACTGTAACATTTATGTTTACTGCCCATATAAAGCACTTTATATTTATAAATTTTTCCTAGAAATAGAAAACGTTTTAACCCCTACAACATTGATATGTAGCACAATAGTTCTGCCGATAGGGATCTATAACTATGGCCCCACCTCTGAAAGGTTTGACCAGTCCTTTGTCATGGAATTCCAATATCATACGTATAGAATCTGAGTCTATAGAGAGGGGCCTATTCATGCTACGGTACTGGCGAGTGCTAAAGTGTTTAAAACATTTTTGTTTTGAATAAATCTATCGTGTATTTTCAATATTTTGTCCTACAAGCCTATATGTTTAAGGATTCTATTCAACTTGAATTAAATTAAAGATAAATCTGAAAGAATATTGATTAGTTGTCTGAGACAAAATAATCCTGTTACTGAAATATTATTTGTGATTAAAAAAAATGACGATTATTAAAAACATAGATTTGAAGATGAACTTCCGCAAAGTAACGCCTGTTTCAATCAACCTAAATGTTTATTGTTATTTTGTAAGAATGCTATTCCAATAAGACCGGTTAGAACCGGAACACTCAGCGTGTTCACGTAGTGGTAGTTACGACCGCCGTACAATCGTGAGGTCGAGAATATAAATCTCGGACTTGTACCAATGAGTCCTTTGGAATTTATGTACGGAATTACACATCGCATAAAATAATTACTTTTAGCCAAAAAATGGCAAAACCGCCCTCCATCGTGTACGAAATTCGAATGGTTCGCTCGAATTTTTTACATTATTGTTAGTACAGGAAAAATAGACGTTTTTTTGGTCAAGTTTCCGAGATATCGGCCAAAAATGAATTTCAAGGTGGCACTTGAAGCTCCACCTGAATCTGTCAGCATTTTGTGATTTTATGATCAGTAAGTGATCCTAAAACTTATTAAAAAATATTTTGGATCGGAAATTTAGTGCAAAGTTAAATTCTTTTTTTCCTGTACTATGTTGATTTTATAAAAACGGCTAAGCGAATTTCTGTAAAATCTAAATGGGATTACCTCGAGAGTATACCCTTTCGAACTAAAAAAAATTACGATTCGGTGGCGGAATTATCGATAAACATACACAAAAAAAAAATACACACAGACGAACTCTATGATCGTTCCTCGAACCTCCTTTTTTTTGGAAGTCGGTTCAAAAGAATTATACACTGGCTTTTCGGTGAAGGAAAATATCGTCAGGCAACCTGCATGGCTTGTAAGAGCCAACGTGGAAATAGCCCATCGTGGGTAGGCTTAGTCCTTAGGTAGGTCCTTTAGTTGGTTATTAAAATGGCTGGTACAGTACAGTGTTCCTGAGGTACTGATTACATCATCAGTGCACACGTCATACGCTGCGCTTGCCGATATACGTGGTCTCTATTTGAGAGCTTGACATCTCCCTGCTGCGGTCTTTACCAGATTGTCTGACGGTCGGTGAAAGTATTACTTTGTACGGCGGGATCTCCATTCGAAAATTTGACGACTCCACATGACGATGCTGACATGATGAAAAAGTTTTCAAGTTTGAAGCTACAAAGCAATATTGATATATACCTAGATAGCAAAATTGTTTACCCTTACCCTGTAACCTATTTTTGAATCTTATATTTGTTTTTTACCACATGGCTGAAATAATACTTATCTCCCTAATTATATTTATAATTCACACACACCACACACGTGGCACAAGCATAATAAATGAAAAAAGAATTGTGCTGTAATACCTACCATGGATTATTTTATTTCAGTAAACAAAAACGACATGATTTTCTAATTACGGTATATATACTTATCAATTCCTTTGAATGAAATATTATTACGCGTCACACTGTTATCATCGCCTATACTCCTTGTAAAAAAATCTGACCCGTACCATTGTGAAGCCTTTGAAAAGATGATTTATTAATTTTGTCTCCAATAGAGACTCCTTATTAATTGGAAAATTTTCCTCTATTTAATCAACGAAGCCACAGAAGCTCCGTTAGAAAGCTGACTGCTATAAAATTAACAGAAATGGGGATGAATCGTTTGATGTCGAATTAGAAATACTGGCTTTTTACTGTAATTATTGGAGATAGAAATTGCGTCTGATTTGTAGTTTTTTTTAACACGTAACATAAAAAATTGAATGTAATGATAAATCTAACTTTTCCTCTAAGTATTATAATTTACCTACCTATGGGACAATCGGTAACATTTCACTAATAGGAATGATGAAGATTTTATCATATAAATCAGTAAGTATAACAGTTTTTATAGAGATCATTATTTACTAAAACAAGAATGTGATTAATATCCCATTCCAGAGACTTAAATTAAACTTTTGAATTAGCACATTTCATGTCAATAAGCAAACATAATTATTATTTTAAACGGAATACACAAAACAAAACCATACCCATTGGAGTGATTTTTAACCCCCGACGCAAAAGAGGGGTGTTATAAGTTTGACGTGTCTGTTTGTGTGTCTGTCTGTCTGTCTGTGGCATAATAGCGCCCGAACCACTGAACCGATTTCAGTTTAGTTTTTATTTGGATGAAAGGAGACTTAATCGAGAGTGTTCTTAGCTATGCTTTATATATATCAAGTTATCTACAATGTGGATTTTCACTTGTATCCCTTAAAATGTGCTCTACAAAACGTCGCATAATTTCTCAAACTACCCCATAAAAATTCCATAGTAACCGCTCGTTAAAATTTCCAAAGGTATTGATTTCTCGCCCCCTCAGTGCACTGCCGCGAGGGCACGCAGGGGTGCGTCTTTGACAGTCGATATGTCCTTATGGGGTGAAATATTTTATTTCGAATAGATTAGGTAAAACGGCGGATGTAAATATAGATAAACGATCGCCGATGCCCGGCGGGATCGAAAGTTTCTCGAGTAGTGATTATGGTCCACCATGTGTTTCTCGAGTAGTGATTATGGTCCACCATGTGTTTCTCGAGTAGTAATTATAGTCCACCATGTGTTTCTCGAGTAGTGATTATGGTCCACCATGTGTTTCTCGAGTAGTGATTATAGTCCACCATGTGTTTCTCGAGTAGTGATTATGGTCCACCATGTGTTTCTCGAGTAGTAATTATGGTCCACCATGTGTTTCTCGAGTAGTGATTATGGTCCACTGTTTGTGGACCATGTGTGTGTGTGTTTTGTATGTGTTTCTCGTTTGGAGTTGTGGGGTCGTGCTGCAGACTATCATAGAGCCTTCGTCATGCAAAAGCGGGCTCTTCGTGCCATATTTGGGGTATCCGACGATGTTTCGTGCGTAGAACTCTTTAGGGAACTACAGATACTCCCCCTCCCATGCGAGGTGATTTACCAGCTGGCTCTGTTTACACACACACACACACCTACATATGTTTAAAAGAAGGGACGTTAACCAGACGCGGAATTTACGTAGTGATGTGAGACGGAACCAGCTGGTGACACCTCCTCATAGGCTCGCGAGGTCCGAGAAGTCAGTGTACATTTCGGGCCCTGCTTTTTAAAACAGACTACCTGAGCAAGTGCGAAATGCACCTTCCGTCATGTCCTTTAAAGTAAAATTAAAAACACGGTTACTGACTAAACAGTTTTATGACGTAAACGATTTTTTGAAACTCAAAGAAGTGATACTATAAATTTACATAGCAAAATGGTCGGACAACGACTACCAATTTTTATATTTATAATAAAAATTATTGTTATTATTTATGTTAAAATTCTGATAACAATTTGTTTCTAATTATTATTATATTATATACCTACCTATCGTTTAATCAAATGAAATGAATTGTGAATTATTATTATTATTTTATATGACATGTAACTGAAGTTACCAATAAATGAATTGTATTGTATTGTATTGTAGTGATTATGGTCCACCATGTGTTTCTCGAGTAGTGATTATGGTCCACCATGTGTTTCTCGAGTAGTGATTATAGTCCACCGTGTGTAGTGTAGAGCGTCCAACAATAAAATTTGAACAGATGATAGAACAAATGCGCGCTAGACAGTTAAATATTTGTAAAACAAAGAAAAAATCATTCAATCCTATTTGGCAAACAATATAATTTATGTAATAATTATTTTTCGCCAAATATGGCAAAACCGCCTTCCATCCTGTACAAAATTTGAATATTTCGCTGGAATTGTTCACATTATTGTTGATTTATCAAAAACGGCTTGGCCAATTTGTATTGTAAGTATAAAAATGAAAAGTGTATTAAGTACCACTTTATATTTTTTTAATTCAGTAAACATTTTTTTAGTAATTGTTTTCCTTACTCAACCTTTAATAATTATTTTTCGCTAAAAATGGCAAAACCGACTTCCATCCTGTGCAAAACTCGAATAGTTTGATCGAATTGATATACAGGTATACAATTTTACATCATTGTTGATTTTTCAATAATAGCTCAGCCGATTTCGATATTATTGAAATGAGACCACCTCGGGAGTACATGTATACCCTTTCGAACTAAAAAAGCATTCTTTGATTTGGTTCACAATTGGCGAAAATATCGATAAACATACACAAAAAAACATGCAGCCGAACATAGAACCTCCTTCTTTTTGGAAGTCGATTAATAATATACCTAATTAAAAAACCCCCGACACAAAATATTTGACAACAAACTTTCAATTGACAACCATTTTTGGCACATTTGTAGAATTTTGGTTCTTCCATCCCCACTTTAACCCACCATAACTCTTAAACGGCTCAATCGATTTTTATAAAACATAGCTAAGAACACTCTCGATTAAGTCTCCTTTCATCGAAAAAAAACTAAACCTAAATCGGTTCAGTGGTTCGGGCGCTATGATGCCACAGACAGACAGACACACAGACAAACAGACACGTCAAACTTATAACACCCCTCTTTTTCGTCGGGGGTTAAAAATATAAGTCACTCACGGCTATTCAATTTGACGGGATACACCTATTTATGGATCAATTTAGCGGTCCAGTACGCGTGTTTGGACCGCGGGCGCGGGGCGGTCTGCTCGTGCGTGAGACAATGCCACATGGCTCGGAACAATTTCGTTATATGGAATCTATGTACTCAAATAGGTATTATTAGCTTAAAAACGTTCTTATATGACGCGTCTGCTACGTAACTTTTTTCCATGACATTACTGGTTGAATCACGGTTGAAAATAAATGAATAATTATTTGGGGTCATCTTATCTCTGACCCCAAACTAAGCAAAGCTTGTCATATGGCTGCCAGATACTAATATACTACATATTTTTAAAATATCAATACAAAAAATAAAAAAAAAACACAAAAATTACAAATTTAATTATTATTATGCCCTAACAAATCAAATAAAATATTTTTAATTTTTCAAATAAAATATTTTTAAATCAGTTTGTTTTGTAACTCAATTGTAATAACAAATCGGCCAAGTGCGAGTCGGACTCGCGCACGAAGGGTTCCGTACCGTATGGGAGCCCCATTCCTCGTGCCGTTATTAATAGCGAGCAAAAAACTCTTAAAAATCATGTTTGTTGTATGGGAGCCCCCCTTATATATTTATTTTATTCTGTTTTTAGTAAGTATTTGTTATTATAGCGGCAACAGAAATACATAATCTGTAAACATTTCAGCTGCCTTGCATGGTTCATGAGATACAGCCCGGTGACAAACATACAGATGGACAGACGGACAGACGGACGTCGAAGTCTTAGTAATAGGGTCTCGTTTTTACCCTTTGTGTACGGAACCCTAAAAATGGCAGTTTATCAGAAAATCTTTCCCGCAGGCGCTTTCTAAATAAATACAAGGCAAATAAATACATTAACTTAAAGTTTGTCCCTAAAACAAACATTTTCTTTCCGTTTGATCATCTCTACGCAAAAATAAATAGTAGAAAATGTAGGAAAAGAACAAAGTTTGTTAATTAGTAGGTATTTATTTAGCTAATTAGCTCAGCTTCTGTCGAAACGTTTAGTAGAAGGAATAACGATAGTTATTTACATTAGCTATTTCAATGTCTCTTTAAAGCGAAAATTTATTTAATTTAAGCTCTTCAGTGTTATTTCGTACATTCTTTTTCTCTTGTGTTGCCCAATAAAGACAACCAAATACAAAATAGTGGGTATCTACTGAAAATTTCAGTGCTGTGTTGGCATTTTTAAACACCATATTAGACTGTTGTTTCTTACAGAATTTCCATTCAATGATCAATAAAATTACTTAACATTTCTTTTTTAAAGATTTTAAAATACTAGGTAATCTTTATAATTGTTTAATCTGGCTAATCTGTGCCAATACGTTTGAAGTAAGCACTATTCACTATAATTACTACTATAAAGTATTACTAGCGTGATGATATTAATAATCCGTATTCTGTGGAAAATATGGCTGTGTATCAGTATCTCTAATTTCTGGAAACCTGGACACAGAACCACTTACGCAGTTTTATATTTTAGTTATACATACATAGTTTTGTATTTAATTTACGTTAAGTACATTAATTTATTTCTTTGGATACGTGTATACTATTACCTTACGCCAGTTCTTAAGAGGACCGTGAATCGACCAGTGTTTTCGCTTTTTCTGTATAACCTGTAGAGCATCGAGAACATTTTCAGTAAATTTTTGATAAAATTCAAGTTTCGGGAGAAAACTCCTTTCACCCCTTAATTTGTGACAAAATGTGTTTTAGGTGTGAATCGCGTGAGCAAAAAATATTGCACTCTCGTGCGTTTTTTTTTTCTTCAAAAAAGTTTTTATTTTATGTAAACAAAAAAGTATACTAACAGACAAAGTTTTGCATAAAATATGACTTTTTAAAGGCTTATTAACTTTAAGGTCATTTAGAAGACTGTGAAAACTAAGATTTATAGTCCTAGCGATAGAAGTGCTTCCATGAAAAAAACTCTCAAATCGGATAATATTTAGAGGTAGATAGATAACAGCTTTTTATTTTTGTATGGTCAAGTTGGTGCTTCACGATTGGATGATTTAATACAACAATTTAAATAACTTTTAAGGCTGGTCCCATGGCAAAAGTTGTTCATATTGCCGTACAAAAGCCGCTTTTATGAGGCTATGCATAATCTAAATAGATACATTTACCTTGTACCTATAGATCACGGATGACCAAGTTTTTAAAAGCTATAAAACACTTTTAAATAATAAAAAATCAATGGTACTAAAATATTATCGAAAAATACTCATATCCATTAAATCCTACCTCCAAGCTTGGCATTATTGAAATTACAAATGGCACCCTTCAATTACACCCCCTTTCTAATATATCCGCCTGTCGTATTATTGTACGGACGCAGTATTGGTGGTCAGAATAGTGTATTGTGTAGGCAAGACACAGTATTAAAGCTTGCTTTATAATAATCATATTTCTACGTTTTAACGTCTTGTAAATCGAGCATCATATAAGCATTGCCATTTAGCCTGGCAAGGCAGTCAGCATGCTGGGCACGCTGCCAACTGGAAGTGGACTTGAGCAGTTAGATTATCTTTAGACCTTCAAGGGTCTGTGGACTATCAAATTGCTTTTTATGTAGGTAATATCAGTGTATGTAGTTTTATAGCTTACTAGACGACCCGCCCCGGCTTCGCACAGGTGTATTATACATATAAACCTTCCTCTTGAATCACTCTATCCATTAAAAAAAAAACCGCATCAAAATCCGTTGCGTAGTTTTAAAGATTTAAGCATACAGACAAACAAACAAACGAAAATAGCGACTTTATTTTATACTATGTAAGGATAAGTAGTATTGTATTTTGTTGTAGTTAACTTTTGCTTTTGCACTTTTGCCTGTAAAACAATAAAAATATACATAAATCGATGAACGCCAGCTGCACGTATGAAAATGTGTCACGTTCTGCCCGAGCCGAACGTGCAAGCGTGAGCGCGGAACAAGCGTTGGAGAGGCCTAAGCGTTCGGTTTGTTTCAGTTGTTGAGTCAATTTTTTTTTCTCACGACGTGTTAATAGGTTAAATTATCGTTCGTAAACCGACTTTACAGACGACCAATTTTTAAAATAAGTTACCATACTATACTAGCCTAGTTTTTAGGGTTCTGTACCCAAAGGGAAAAACGGGACCCTATTACTAAGACTTCGATGTCCGTCTGTCCGTCTGTCACCGGGCTGTATCTCATGAACCATGATAGCTAGGCAGCTGAAATTTTGACAGATGATGTATTTCTGTTGCCGCTATAACAACAAATACTAAAAATAAAATAAATATTTATGGGGGGCTCCCATACAACAAACCTGTTTTTTTAGACGTTTTTCGCTCTATATTAATAATGGTAACAGGTAGATGATTGAAATTTTCACAGAATATTTAGTTTTATATTCACTTCAATAATAAATAATAAAATTAAATTAAAATAAATATTTATTTTCCCATACAGTACGGAACCCTCCGTGCGCGAGTCCGACTCGTACTTGGCCGATTATTTACGTTAATTTGCTAAAATAAAAATGTAGGGTAATTAGTTTGAACAATATTGGGACATAATTTAAAATCATTACTTAGAGGTAGCTTTAGATATCTTGCTGTAAAGTTCTGACCATGTTCAAATTTTTCAAATTATTTGATACTTAGCAATTTCCTATTTGTAGAACAATCTGAACTTACTATTTTTTGTAGCACTGAATGCACTGTTATATAACCTGATGACGGGGCACTTAATAAATGCGAGTAATTAAAGCTACATTGGTGCTTATCTAATAGTGCACTAAAGTTTATAAAACTCGTGTATATTTCAAGAGTTAGGTTTAAATTTAACTGTATACTAGATTTATTATAATATAAAATTTCAAGCATCTACCAGGGGGGCAATTCTGTTAGCCAATCTCTTTACTGAAGTGATACGTTCTTGAATCTCTCTCACTTTTCTGACAGTTCCGACAGCTCAAAACTGTCAGAAAAACGAGACAGGTTCAAGAACGTGTCACCTTAGTAACGAGATCGGTTGACAGAATTGCCCCGCTGGTACCATTATTAATATAGAGCGAAAAACGTCTAAAAATTCAGGTTTTTTGTATGGGAGCCCCCCTTAAGTATTTATTTTATTTTGTTTTTAGTATTTGTTGTTATAGCGGCAACAGAAATACATTATCTGTGAAAATTTCAGCTGCCTAGCTATCATGGTTTATGAGATACAGCCCGGTGACAGAAGGACAGACGGACAGACGGACATCGAAGTCTTAGTAATAGGATCCCGTTTTTCTCTTTGGGTACGGAACCCTAAAAACAGCCTCGAAAATTATACGTTAAGTTGCTTTTTCTTACAATGACTTAAAAATACTGTTAGGCATATTTTTTTTTAATTCATTGGTAAACTATAACCAGTGTGTAGTTACAAGCATTAAGAATTTACACACATTGTGTTTTGTTCAATCTAAATCGGAGGTAAAATAAATTATTTAATCGAGTTATACCTAACATATGCAATAAAAACATAACTGAGTTAGTTGACCTTGTTTGTGCGATTCCTAGGTACTAGGTACGACTAATATGAGTGTGATGTGTGAAGTATTTTTATTTTGTAATTTCAGACCAAAGTGTTAAATCTAGAAATCCCTATTTCCTTGATTTTTTAATGTCAATGGTTTCTTCGTTTATGCAGTTATTCATTACTTTCCTCACTCAAGCTGAAATGAAAGCATGACATAACAAATTAATCATCTATGGAAAGTCTTAAATAATTAAAAACGATCACTTATTAGAGTAAATATATCAACATACCAAATTTTTATTAGGGTTCCGTACCCAAACGGACCCTATTACTAAGACTTCGATGTCCGTTTGTCCGTCTGTCTGTTTGTCACCGGGCTGTATCTTATGAACCGTGATAGCTAGGCAGCTGAAATTTTCACAGATGTTGTATTTCTGTTGCCGCTATAACAATAAATACTAAAAACCGAATAAAATAAATATTTAAGGGTGGCTCCCATACAACAAACGTGATTTTTAAGAGTTATTTTGCTCGCTATTAATAACGGCAAGAGGAATGGGGCTCCCATACGGTATGGAACCCTTCGTGCGCGAGTCCGTTCTCGCACTTGGCCGTTTTTATTTATTTAATATTCGTTGGTGTTATGTTGTTCGATTTTCCTTTCTCATAGCTTTGCACTGTTTGTTAAATACTTTTCACTTATTTCTTATTGTATGCTTTTGTGTTACCTACCCTCAAAAAAGGCTAACCTGAAAACCAGCGCTGGGTGTTTGGTTTCTATCTGTATTCAGCATAATGCTGAGGTGAGCCCTTTTCGACATTTTTTATAACATATCTTTTTTTTTTTTTGTGTTTATAATGTATACTAAAGTTTTTTCAATTTCAATTCAACTAAAAATGAAAGAAATGTTGATTCAATTAAAGAAGGATGCAGCGAATGGACCTGTCGTTTTTTTTTTTTTTGCAAGTAGGTACAAAACAAAACATCATTTATAATAATGATATGTGCTTCAAAAATTTAGCGATTTTTTGCTGTTTTCATATCACTAATTAAAATTAATATTAGACCACCAGAAAAATTACAATGATTTTTTATTGTTTTAAACATTATAGATTACATACATAAGAAGTGGCGGTATGACCTTAAAGGCTTTAGCCTGTCCAAAAATGGGCACATTATTTAAATAAATCACTATTTTATTACTGTTGCTGTCAAAAAAAAAAGGAAATGTCAAATTCAGTTGATCAGATGATGTATTCAGTATTGCCAGATTTCGTTTTCGGTATTCCGACTTAGCAATTTTTTGGAGGGGTTGATATAATTATTTTCTTTTTCAACAGTTGGTACATGCTCCTTTTTTTTTTTTTTTCATTATCATTCATTTTTTTTTTCCTGGGGAAATCTTTTAAAGATACCACCGCACCTCAGGGCAGGCGGGTGGTTATGTGGGAGTCCCGGGAGTCCCCGCCCATTGCTGGACGGTATACCCACCAAAACCCCAGGGTGTTCCGCCACTGCGCTATGTGTCGGGGCTACGGGCACGCTTGCGCACTCCTCCGCGGCACCCGAGAGCGCTGGCCCAACTCGGGCCCCACCACGGAGCTTCGGCTCCCGCCAGAATGACGATGTGCCGAACACCAGACACATCGTCATCCACCACCTGGGACCAACCGGCACTGGGCGTCAGATAGCACCCGTATCCGACAGCCCTAGTCCCGATGCAACGGGTCAATTAAAGTGGCCCCGCGCCTGCCACTACGGCTGCAGAGGATAGGGAGAACGGCCGTCGCGATACCGACACTCCTCTTCCCCTGCAGCCCCACCGCCTCCGCCAACACGTTGGCAGCACCCGTTAGGGCCGCTGGCAGGACGGATAGGCAGCGGCCTTCTCGCCGCCCGTCCATCCCGTCGCCACCCCCGCCTCGATGGGCTCGGCCGCGGCATCGCGACAAGCGCGACACCGCAGTCCACCTCAGTCGGCAAGCCGACCTACTGGCCAGCCTCCGCACGGGCTTGTCTGGGCCCAAGACCCGGAGAGGCCGGCCCCACCTCGGGTTCCTCTTCGTTCACCAGGCTGGGAAGACCTGGCTACTAAGCCCCCCCCGCCACGACAAGGCGGGAACCCACTCGGGGGGGTGGTACATGCTCCTTCCTTAACTCGTTTTAAGTGTTTCAACTAGTAATTTTACGAACTGATGTGTTTTTACATATTTTATAGAAACATACATTTTTGTATACTAAAAGATTATCAAAAAGAAAGAATACTTATATTTTTAGGTTTCACTCACTTTACTACTAACAAAAAGCTGCAGTTGAAATTATCCGAGATATTCCTGATTATTTTGATATTACTCGTAATAATCCTTAAAGGTGCTATTCGAATCTCGGCAGCAGGCTTCAGCTACAAACAGCACTTGCAGCAGCTGCACGAACCCGGCTGTGGCTGCACAACTGAGGGGTTAATCCAGGTTTACACGTAAATTGAAACTACAGCTGTTTCGGTATGGTCCTATACATTTTTATACAGCGCCCCTAGCAGAAACGAGGAAGAACTAACCAAAATCTATGGAGCCACACGCAAACGCGAAAGTTTGAGTAAACTTCGCAAAGCCTGGACTACGAGTAGGGGCTCTGGTTATCTATGTAGTAGTATGAATTTCTGCAAAAAAGATTCCGATTGCGGCTCCGGCAGCACGTGCTACCGAGCCTCAGCTGCGAGTGTTGTTCACCTGTTTAGACAAGTCCGACGTGCTGCCTGTCGCAGCACGTGTAGCCAACCTCGGAATCACTCTCGACTGCGGAAGCAGGCAATGGCTGCATTTCAGATGTGTGTTTCCTGCAATCGCGACCTGCATCCGCAGGCTGCGGCCGAAGTTCGAATAGCAGCTAGTTGTGGTTCTTATACTATAGTGGATGATACCGAAATTCATTATCATTCAATTTTTTCGTAGTACCAGTCGTCGTAGTTACCATTTAGCGCTTCTGGCGCGTTTTTGACGTGCTGATAGCGAATTTTTGCCAAAAGGAGTTGGCAGCACTGCTATGGTCTATAATTCTATAAATCAAAGTAGGTACATATAGCTTGAAAATTGTTTTTGGTTTTTCTTATTTTAACTTCATTTTAAACAAACTTGTACATATCAGAACAGTTTTAGAAGCGTCATAAATTACTCTGGTGAAGATAACATTTTCATAAATGAGCGTGGGAGAAACTGAGTGTATTCGTACACAACAGGTATTCGTATGTATGAGCTGTCGACATCCTTCTTTTGGGGAGGCCTTGTGTCCATCTCAAAATAGCTGTATTTTAAGAAAAAAAACTCTAAACTGCGTTGTTACATATACGTCAATTATTAACAAGAATAATTGTATGAAAATAAGGCTTTAATAGGGCAGCCGTAAGCCGTCTGTTGGGTTCCTAGAAGGCCTGAAAGCCGTTTGATACGGCAAAATCCATATTTTCAGAAACATCACTGAATAAAAGGCTCTTTTAATAATAAAACAACATCAAAAAAGCTCAGTACATCATTGTCGCTAAAACTTAGAACAAGGAACATCGCCAACTTTTCACTACTAGCTTTTTAATTATCTTATTGTATTTTACAAATTCACGTAGGTCTGTGAAATATTCCGAGCTTCAAGTAGGTACCTTTCTTCCCCGTATTCTAAACATCAATTAAATTCTTTATTTGCAAGTTGATGGGTAACAATAAAAGTATTAACTAATGCATAACATGACTAATTTAACATTAACTGCCAATAACAACCTAATACAAGGTGAAGTTATGCAAATATTCACATTTGTTCAATTGCACAATTAACAATATAACAACAACTCTGATAGCTACAAACAATATTAATAAGTCATTGATCAAAATGTTTCCCGTAAAACACCTTAACCACGCCACTTACACAATTTCCACCCCCTTCCGAAAAAAACCCTTAAAAGTAAACACAATAACACGAAAACCCAAACTCACTGTTGGTATTGCATGGCCACCCTTCACAACGTCAAAATGACGCCGTATGATTGATTACACGCCAGTTTTTGTCTCCCATCTTTATTTCATTGAAATTGATAGCTCTCGCTACTATGGCAGATGTAAAATTGCTAACAGTAGCAAACTTTTAACAGCAATAATTATTTTCAGGTTGAACCTGCGGACGCCAATAAAATAAGTCTGCGGCAGGGGATAGGTACTTAAAGATATAAACCTAATACCAACAATACTTACCTATGTGAAAAAAAAAATATCCCGGATTTATCATCATCATTTCAGATGTAAGACGCTTAATGCTGGACATAAACCATTTATATGGATATTCCAATAAGACCTATTAAAAGAGGCTTGTATCCAAAGCGATGTGTTGCATTTTCCAGTGGAATGGCAAATTTAAATGACAGTGAGAAGGATACATAGTACGGAGAACCAATGATCGGTGGGGCCAAAAAGTTCTCAATATGGGACCACATACTGGCAATAGCAGCACGGGACGTCCACCCAAAAAGTGGTTCACGTTTCAAAATATCTTTGGAAATTGAGTTACTGCAATTATCTTTTACAATAAACTGAATAGGCAAATATGTTGGGTTGGCGTTAAAAATTGAAGTGTTATTAATGGAAAAGTGCTATATTTTATAGCTCGATTGATGAAGCATTAATTCGTGGCCAATTTTGAATATTCCTGAATACCGAAATGACATTCGCAAACATTTTGTAGATAGAGAGGGGTATTATTTTTGGCCATAAGCCTACTCATTGAACGAGCGTAATCGAATATCTTCGTTTGAGACACGGCGGTTTTGCTTTAGTCTGTCCAGATGTTTATTTTCATATTTCATATTTCTTTATTGCTACTAAGTGTACATTTAAGGTCATAATTAAGATACGTGCTTGCACCCTTGTCGGGCATTGCAAAATTATAACTTGCTAGGACGCTCTCTGAATACAATATTTGGCAATAAAATATAATTATAAAAATTACATTTTATACTTATGGTCTAGGCGTAAGAATCGTTACCTAGACGTTCAGTGGCATTGACATTTTCATATAAAGGTTGCATTTTTCAACGGATCTCGACAAAATCAAATATGTAATATGTTAATATTATATAGTTCTACAAAATAAACTTAATATACCTAAAAATTATGTTAATGTATCCATGTAATAACAAATTTTATCTATACTAATGTTGTAACATTCTACTTATGTTTCCAATACTTGACTTATAATGACTACTGTTATAGCGCAGACAACAAAACACTCAATTTAAGCAATTTCACATGATGTTATAATATCCACATCGATATCGTAAAATCTCATTATAACATCAATAAAACGCGACCAATTAACCTGGCGAGCCTTATGTCAAAATCTTCATACAAGTTGTATAAAATTTTGATATTAGGCTGGCTTTTGAAAAAAGTTGGGTTATACGTGAAAACTTCGTCGAAACTACTAAACTTACATACACAAAACTCTTTGGTAAGATCTTGTGCCAATGAAATAAAAAAAGAACAGCGCGCGCTCGCTCCTGATTGGCCCTGCGCGCGCAGCTGCGCTCTCATTGTTTAGATTTGAATGGCGGCAAGTTCACTGAGACAATACACGTACGCGTGAATTTAATGTTTCGCAATATGTTTTTTTTTTATTTTTATTAGTGAAGATAAAGTAGTGTATGCAACTGCATATAACACGGGTATTAAAACACGAGTGTGAGTTTATGAAACGAGCGCAGCGAGTTTCATAATAGTAACGAGTGTTATTCATTATATGACAGTTGCATAAACTACTAATTTTTGTCTTCGGCGATTTTTGATAGAAATGAATATTCCCCGTATTTTCCTCAAACGGAGGGGGAAATTTTCCGTCGCGCTATTCATCAGGCGATTTCAATAGTTAATATTTAGCAAGATCGCTGAGAATGTAAATGTTATACTATTTCTAATTAATTAGGATCCTTTTAGGGGATTATTTCGTACATCAAAACTAACAACTTTTGTTCTGCGACTTTTGTCAGAACTCAAAAAAAAAATCAGCTGTTCCTTAGATTTTGTCGCGGGTAAACGATATTTTTCTATGGAACAACAAAATTTTTCTTGAGTTTTGACAAAAGTCACAGAACAAAAGTTGTTAGTTTTGGTGTACAGAATAAGTCCCTGAAAGGATGCTAATTAACTAGAAATAGCCCTGTATAACAGGAACTGGGAGTATGAACAAAATCGGTTTAGAATGAGTCAAGATATAAATACTAAGTAAGAAGATTCAGTTAAAGAGATGTGTAGGTAGTGCCCAAGTAACATAAGCTTCTATAACCAGGGCTTTTTATCACCAAACAGTAATATAGTAGACCTATAGTGGTAACCGTTATTACTGCTTGTACTATAAAGGTTTTCAACAGAGCGGTTTGGTTCTATAAGATAAAAGAGCATTTAAGTTCTATAAATTAGCTCTTAAAACGTCTACAGGACCATACAAAAGAATACTTAAAGTGTTGCTCTATAATGGGTGTAAAATATGCGATTATAGTACTATTTAATACTATAGACAACCTGAAGGACACTTTTATGTATCTATTTGGCACTAATAATGCGTCAAAGTTACTTTTATAGTACTAGTACTGTAGAAGTGTCAAAAACTCTATTACAAGACAAATTTGCACTGTAAAAGTACCTTGTACAACAATTTCGTAACGTTTTAGCGTTTTAAAAGCTCCCTAAATATGTCTATGGTGCTAGTTCTGTAAAAGCCATGAACATTTTTCTATAGTACTAAATAGTACCAAAAAGACTCCTGGCGCATCTTTTAAATAACTTATATTTTAAATTGTTCTAAAAGTGAGTTTGTGTTACTGCTACACAACTAAAGCATACTATAAATGTACTAAAATCTACAATTAATGAACTAATTAGATCTATACTAGCTTTTCAGTATCTTTTATATGACAAGTACTTCACTTTACTGGACTTTATTTAGATAACAAAACTAATAGCCCGGGAGGTAAGTGCAATAAATATAACTAGGTACTTTCTAAAAGCTTAATTTTCGGTGTGTTACGAGTATGATGGTGTACAAGAATACCCGAGAGTCAGTCAGCTAGAATACTTTGCGTTTGATGAGGATACCCGTTAGAATTATTTAAAAAAAAAAAAGTATCTTGCAACTACTTTTAATAGCTGAAAATTGGTGTACGGGTAGAAAAATAGTTTAAAAAAGTTTAATTACCAAAAATTATCTGAAACTTTTAAAGCCTGCTTGACTTGACAGACCTTGTTACTTACAATCTCTGTCAGTCAGGACTTAAAGCAGCGCCGCTTTAAATAAAGCCTAACTGACAGGCTCAGTTACATGTTTTTTTTTGTTAATTCATACAGTTTTTCCCTCCAACCGCTAAACGTCCCAGCTGACTGACTCCGTGGTATTTTAGTACACCACCTTGATAGCGTCATACCAAAAATTCAGCTTTTAGGAAGTAGTTGCATTTTTTCCGCTTACCTCCCGGGCTATAATTTGTGTTGGGTGAAAAAAATGGCTGACGTTTTTTGTCATGGTAGCTCATTAACAGCACGGCTGGAGCCAATAAGCACTATAGCAGCCATAGTCGGAAGAAGTTCTTATTTTAATAGTTAAAAATTAATTAAAACATGAAAATTATGAGGGCGCATTTTCAAATTTGAAATCAGTGTAATGACTTTAGCGACACAATTATTTTCGCAAGTGCAAGTTACCGCAGATATATAGTCCATGTATTGTAGTTATGTCCTTTTAATTACGTGTTACGTTTATCAACAATGGCTGTAGTGACATAAAACATAAACTTACCGATTTTTGTTTTCATGAAGAAAACTCACAAATAGCAAGCAATTGTAATATAAAAAAATTATTGGAATCGTTTTCGGTGCACAATAACACTTTAAATAGGTTTTTGGTTACTTTATAGTGCAAATTTATGTCAAAAACGTTGCAAGTAGAGCTATTTTAGTACTAAAAAGCGTTTCTTATCACTTTTACATCTCAACTACAGAGCTGATTTATCACCGTGACAGCCTTTATGTAATGATTATAGAATAAATCAGTGATAATACTAGGGCCTATTCGGGGTTCTGTAAACGTTTACAAGACTATTATAGTGCCAACCATGAACACTAATTAGCACGCTCCAAAACGTTCTCAGGTCTTTTATAGTACCAAATTTTGTTACTTGGGTGAGATCTACTGTTCGGAGAACTACTAGTTATGAGATTGTTTTTAAACGTAACCTATTACAGTGTAGTCTGGCTCCATACAATTTCATTAGTTATTTGATCCTCGCCCGCTAAGGACAATTTACAAAAACATAACTGAAACTTCGCGAAAACTACAGGTAGATTTCGTTTGAAAAATATTTTTTATTCTAAGGGCTCATACGAATGCCGGTGAATAAGAATCCTTATAGTATTTAGCCAGCTGAAGCCGTATCGAGATCAGTTCACGAGAAACCTTTGCAATGCAGCACTGCAAACCAGACTCAGCCTTATAATATTTGCCAGCGCATTGATATGAAGTCATTACTGTACCTGTACTCTACCAGTATTTTTAGGGTTCCGTACCCAAAGGGAAAAACGGTACCCTATTACTAAGACTTCGATGTCCGTCTGTCTGTCACCGGGCTGTATCTCATGAACCATGATAGCTAGGCAGCTGAAATTTTCACGGATGATGTATTTTTGTTGCCGCTATAACAACAAATACTAAAAAGAAAATAAAGTAAATATTTAAGGGGGGCTCCCATACAACAAACCTGATTTTTCAGACGTTTTTCGCTCTATATTAATATGGTAACAGATGCTTGAAATTTTTGCGGAATATTTAGTTTTATATTCACGTAAATAATACAATTAAAATAAAATAAATATTTAAGGGAACGTACAGTACGGAACCCTGCGTGCGCGAGTCCGACTCGTACTTGGCCGATTATTTCAGATTATACTACTCTAGCGGGCCAAAACCTACTCCAATATATCCCGTTTTTCTTATAATCAAGATAATATGATACCTACATCGCATTTTCGGTATTAAAAACATTTCATTTGGATTTTTTTAATCAAATATATTCAATTTATTAAATGACAAATATTTGTATTTTTACAAGGTAATTTCTTTTTTTTTTTTTAATTTGTATAACTTGTAACAGAATGTTATGAATAAAGTGATTATGATTATTATGACTATTAAAATGCCTATGAAATCTACATCGTATTTTCTGTATTAAAAACTATCATTTAGAACCAAAATTATCTGGTTGTCAAATGGGTGGTGAAGATATCGATAAAAAAATGGCCCTAAATTAATTTAATTAAAACTAGCCATGAACACGATAGGAAAGCTATCGCGTGTTTATAAATTAATGATATTTGATAAAAAATATATCTCATCTGGTTATCACGTGGGTGATGGTCGTTCTTATACTACTCTCCCCTAGGATTTAGATATTAAACTATTTTGCCAATTATTATTATCTAAGCCCTGACTTCACCAACGCTTGATTAAGTTAAACGTTTGATTACTGTATTTAACCAACGGTTTTTGCTTGCTGAACAGCAAAATTTCGTTAAAAGCTGTTCAAGATTTAACCAACGGTTGATAAATTAAACATAAATACCTCATCAATCCGACGTTTCCACCGAGTTGCATCGATCGTGGTCACGGGTACACTGTGATTGTAGTCCAACCGTGACCACGATCTGTGCAACTCAACCTTTTATATATAACACATCCAGACAGATGAAAA
The DNA here is from genome assembly GCA_964007245.1 of Hypomecis atomaria. Lineage (NCBI taxonomy): Eukaryota > Metazoa > Arthropoda > Insecta > Lepidoptera > Geometridae > Hypomecis > Hypomecis atomaria. Next base: position 9,517,956 of record OZ023287.1, on the reverse strand, counting down.
AAAATTTAACCAGTGTCAAAGTATAAACGCTTTGTTTGTTTCTATTATTATTACTATTTTCGTAAATATAACCAATTAAGATTCATATTTTGTTTATTGTCAAGACATTATAAGGAAAAGCGCAAATCATAGTAAAACAGCAGAAAAAAAATACAAGAAATAATCGGCCAAGTGCAAGTCGGACTTGCGCACGAAGGATTGCGTACTTACCGTATGGAACCCCCCTTATTTTTTTTTTTTATTTTTATTAAATTATTTATATTTGAAAGGAGTTTACAACTTTATATTCTGTGAATGTTTCGTGCACTTTCCATAATTATTTACATTTTTCTGATTTTAGTTGTTGTTGTTATAGCGGCTACAGAAATACAAAATCTGTGAAAATTTCAACGTTATAGCTAACACGATTCATGAGATACACCATGTGACAAACAGACAGACAGACGGACAAACAGCGGAGTCTTAGTAATACGGTCCCATTTTTACCCTTTGAGTACGGAACCTAAAAATATGTTTTTTTTTTCTAAGAACGCGAGAAAGTCTGTGCAATCAGAGAACGTAGCTTCCTCTCTAATACTTTGAAGTTTTTGTCCCGTTATTAGAAAAGCTTCCATTAGAAATATTTACATTCAAAGTCACTGCAAATTGAAATTTCAAAGAAGTCCGCAGCTTTCTTGCAGCTCGCTCATTTCGCTCTCCCCCGGGTTTGCTCCACTTGCTACGGTCCCAGATCAAGACAGAAGGGACATGACGCCACGACCTCACCCATCAGCCATAGTAAGTCTTTTGCTGGACATAGGTCTCCACAATGGATCTCCAATAAGACCGGTTGGAAGTGGTTTGCATCCAGCTCAATCTTACGGTCTTGACGACGTCGTCTGACCTCGTTGTAGCGTACGTCTTACGGAGCGTTTGCCGGTACAGGGTCTCTACTCGAGAACTTTTTTAATCCCATCGGTCATCAGACTTCCGTGGTATGTGCCCTGCCCACAACCATTTCAACTTGCCAATCCGCTGGGCTATATCGGTGACTTTAGGAAATACGTAGAAGACCCATTGATCTACCACAATTCTGATTCGATCTCGCCAGACAGAATCCGAGCATAGCCTTTGACTTATTGTGGACCTTTATCCGAAGCCATTAAAATCACTGCTAAGCGTAAACGCCAATAAATAATAACAAATTATTACTCTTAGAGCACATGAAACCGATTCTGTTTTCAACGGTTTTACCTTACCTTTTCTTATGTAGAAAATAGTACATTGTTCACCGAGAGGAGAAAGTGACCGATTACCGTCGAGGGTGTCGTTTGAAGCCCGAGCCGTAGGCGAGGGCTTTAAAACACCCGAGATCGGGAATCGCACTTTCTTTCGAGTTATACATAGTGCTTTATACTACACCTACGAGGAAAATAAAAAACTAAATCTTTACTAATTGAAATTTATATTGAAATTGTTGCAGTTAGTAAAGCTTAATGTAACACTTTTTCCATTAATGTTTGTTTGAGATGTTTGCGACAATGTAGGAGGTTATCAATCAGTATTTTTGCTGTTTCCTTCAACTGCGGCGGAGTTAAAAAATCTTCATCATCACTATCACTACTTATCATTTTGATAGTTTTATTTTACTTTTCTACGAAAACTGAATCCTCAAACAACACACAAATTGAAAATGGCGTCTGCAATTTTCACATGTTCTTTTTTCAAATTGTTTGACACCATCCAACACACAGCTAGTGGCCAGTGTCATTTTGCGAACTTGGAGATAAAAACTCACTGTAAAAACTTTTTGGCTTTTGATATCTAAGTTACCAGCGCATAGTCTTACCCAAAATTAAAAAAGAAAAACCACGTAAGAAATGGATTTTCATACACTTTTCTCTCCCGCTCAGATGCGTTTTCTCCCCGCATATTTGTTCGATATGCAATGACGTACTTTCTACCGTAAATTTGATAAAGTATCAAGGTACTTTCCGAGCAGGTGTAGTATAAAACATATTATATAATAGCATGTGCGTATTTCAAAATTGCAATGAGTTCTGCATTGTGTGCATAGTAAAATTAGTCAATACTAATTTTGTAGCGTATGAGTATCAAGAGCGTTAAAGCGCCTCATACGCCGACTTAGAGCGATCCTATTTTTAGGGTTCCGTGCACAAAGGGTAAAAACGGGACCCTATCACTAAGACTCCGTCTGTCCGTCTGTCTGTCACCAGGCTGTATCTCATGAACGGTGAAAGCTAGAACTTTGAAATTTTCACAGATGATGTATTTCTGTTGCCGCTATAACAACAAATACTAAAAATATAAATATTTAAGGGGGGCTCCCATACAACAAACCTAAATTTTTAGCCATTTTTCGCTCGATATTAATAACGGTGACAGGTAGATGCTTCAAATATTCACAGAATATTTAGACAAAAATTTACTTTAAAACTGAATAGTTAAGTAAAATAAAATAATAATTTAAACGGGGCTCTTCCGTACAAGAAACGTAAGTTTTTTGCTCGATATTAATGACGGCAACAGGAAGATGCTTGAAATATTCACAGAATATTTAGTTGTATATTCCCTTCAAAATAAATCATTAAATAAGAATAAAACATATGAAGGGGGGTTTCCATACTGTACGGAATCCTTCGCGCGCGAGTCCGACTCGCACTTGGCCGATTATTTCGGCTTGGAGATCTCTTTTCCACAGATCTCTATGGCTCCAACCATGTTTGATCGTTATTTACAAGGGAAAAGTAAATTACTCGCCAGCTTGCGATTGATTGTTGCAGCCCGGCTCCAGGGAATAGTGTTGCGAGTGCAAGCACCAACTTTATGGCGAACGGGAAAGATTAGAGTGAGAGGTGGGACGTTGATCAGATTGGAAGATGGATGCAGTATTGCATTCCTTTTATAGCGAAAAATAAACTATGCAGAGAAAATAGTTTTGATTTTTTTTTTAATGAGACAATATTTCCGTTGCGCTCAATAGCTAAATATAATCATCATCGCTGTAAGCTTGGTTTGATATACTGAATGGCAAAAGCCTTGTTTCTCGTTCGCCTATTTTTGTTGTTATGCTTTAGTCTCATTCAACTGAGATGACATTTAAAATCTCGGCATCACCAGGGTAATACAACGTAACAGCTAAGTGTCTTACAATTAAATTATATGCATTAAGATTTTATGAGATACTAGTTTTTGGCCGCGGCTTTTCCCGCATGATATTTCGAGGCCCTACCTTACCACCCTTAATAAAAGCGGCGGAAAATAATAAAAAACAATTTGATGTTTGTTCGATTCGACAGTTCTTTTTTGACATTTCTTGGAGCGCACGCTAGAATAGCTCGCAGATGGCAAATTTTTCCTACTTACTTAACACTTATCGTTATAATATGGAAAATTTACGCAATATCATTATAATTTATATTCTATGTGTTATTTTGATATATAAGCTATATAATTGCAAAGTTTCATATCAATCCGTTCTGTAGTTTTTACGTGAAAGAGTAACAAACATCCATCCATCTATCAATCCATCTTTACAAACTTTCACGTTTATACAGGTAATATTAATAGGATCTACTTGCATCATATTTCGTTATGCTTGACCCGCCGCTCGCACCTGTCTCTGTCCCTGTCTCGCGAGGACTCAGTTAAACGGTCAGACTATACTTTGTGTTTTAGATACTACCACATCACTCAAGTCAATTAGTGCAAACCGCAATAGTTGCCTTAATTCGGTACATTCCTAAAACTTCAAATATTTTAAAACATGACAAATACCTACCTACCTAAATTGTAACTTCTCATCCAAATGGAACTTTAAAATATAACATTATTTTACCAGACGAACGTAAATATACAAACTTGGCTTCTAACAGCATTTAAATATATTAAAATGTTAGTGCTAAGATTTTATTGCAGCGCCGTAAATTTCATAATAACATTTTGCAAGCATTTTTTGTAAAATATCCGTACACGGGGAGAGTTTCAGGCCACCGACTCGCTCTATTTGGAAACACTCCAAAAAACTTTACGAAAATCCAAACTTACATCCACATTTGCTGAGTTCGCAAGTAACCTAAGTGAAAAGTTAGATTCGAAATTACGCCAAGAAAAAAAAACGCCGGAATATTTTCGCATTTTCTCCGTGTTAAGAATTTAAGAAGCTTAAAATAACGAAATCAGGGTCTTACTTTTCGAATGTTGCGAATTCTCAGTCTATGGCGAATAAACTTTTTTCATTCGCTGAGAATCGAAGAAAAAGTTGGAAACCCGAGTTTGATTTGAGCCCGCACCAAGACTCGCACTTATACACAGGTGGCTCTCTTTTCGCACAACTTTATGTAAAATAGTATTTGAGTTTAATATCGAGAGGGTATTATATTTTAGAGATTACTTTCGAGAATTCTCCAAGTTCTCGTTTCGCTGGAAAGTTTTGTATTTTTTGTTCAGATAAATTTTTACTTTGCGCTACGTGTTGGCGCGATTAGGTGCTTGAATTTTTGCAGGAATATTTTTTGAATACGTTACATTATTTGAGGGAATGTTTTTTTATGCAGAAATATGGAAGTCAAGAGAACAATTAAAAGCTATTTATTGTTTTCTGTAAAGTACTTTAAAAACGATAATTTTATGTGATAACGTCATAAGAAAACATTGTTGGATCAACAATTGAAATAAGCCGAATCGTCAAATCGATAATGCCTCTTTATCGCTTGTTCCGCGCTCTCGCTTGCATGCTCGGCTCAGGCGGAACGTCCCAATTTTTTTTGCATGCAACCGGCGTTCATAGCTTTATAAGACGTCATCACGTCAAAAAACGAAAGAACTTTTTTAAGCAAGTAATGAACTGAAGGAAATTTACGTAATAAGCCTTCAATTTTCTTGAATCACAGCTGAGACCACTACCAATCTTGTCAAATCTAGTGCCTGACAAAAAGAAAACTTCCTACATGTCGAACGAACTTGATGTTTTTTTTAGCAACTAAGTACGATGCTACAGATAAACATAGTATACCTACTTATAGATTCACAGACACTTTTTGCGGAAGGGGTTAAAAATTAAACTAACACATACACACCCTGTTTTATCCAGCCTAGTGTATACGATTCGAGCTGACACAAACAGGTAGCGGTTACGTAGAGAGTAATAAGATGCTCGACGTGACATAGGATTCTATATTATTATATTCTAAATAAAATAAAATAAAATAAAAAATAAAATAAATATTGGAGACAATTTTACTTTTCTATTTCATGGATACAAGATTTTGAAGCTGTCATGATCTAATGGTCTAGTGGACGTTCGCCTTTTAAACTAGATGCGGAGGGTTGATACTTCTTTGGGTATTTACTTACTAGATTTTTAGTGGACGATAACGCCTAGAAAAATGACGTATTTGAATCCCGCACTTGACCAAGGTGATAGAATTGCTCCGGAAAACAAATAATTGTCTTGAACGTTGTAATAAATTTACAAAAAGTTTGACCCTAAAAAGAAATAAGTAATCAATACCTTGGTAGTAAAGTATGAATATCTACCTCTACAAATTTTGTAAAACATCGGTTTTGTACATCGAACACTATTAAGCTCAATGTTAAGTATGTAGGTATTAGAGCTATGTGTGTGTGCCAAGTTAAAACGGCAGTGAGTAGGGTACATAGACATGGCTGATGTGCGCTGGATACAAGGCGCTTCCAACCGATCAGTTGAAGATCTAACCGCTGGCTTGCCCAAGGGGGGTCAGCGCGTGCCTACCTCAAATGTCCCACGAAAAAAACGTGACGACCCTACTTTGCCCCGCCATTTTTAGCACCGTCAGCGCGCGGGTCGGGTTTCACAAAATCGTTTCTTGTGACTCGATTTGTTTTAAAAAGTGTCAAGTGTAATTTATATTTATATTTTTATTATGAAACTAGCTAAACAATTTTATCTTTTGTTTATCAAATTACGACTTTGGTGCAGAGTTATGCTGTGCTGAACTTAGAAGTAGGGCGTTTCGAAGCTCGTCTATTCAAAAGCTTATACCTCAAAAATAAAAGCGATGACATATGGTTTTTATTCTTTGATTAAGTCGTCAATATAATTAATATTAGAATAAGAAAAAAATATGATCATTTGTTCATAGATATTTATCAAGGATTTTATTTTTATTTTATTTTTTTAATCAAGCATGAATCGAACTGGAGTGAAACGGAACGTTTTTATTTTTTTCCTTGACTTTTGTCCATGGCTTGGATGCTTGACTGGGGTTGTGTGGAGGGGAAATTTCACGAAGAAACGGGACAAATAATACAAATTAGGCCCTGGAGCGATAAAGACGGGTAGAATCAGCTTTTTCGACGGCGGGAGCGATGTTAACTACAGGTTTACATGGTCATAGCTGAGTGATTTTTTTTTTAAATTAGGGGACATCTTAAACACGTCTCTGACCCCAAACTAAGCATAGCTTGTGATATGGCTGCAAGAGACTGATATACTACATATAGGTACATATTTTTAAATACATACTTACATAGATAGTACCTAAATAACACCCAGACACAAAGCAAACACCTCTGTTCATCACACAAATGTTTGCCCTGGTGGGGATCGAACCCACGCCTCTTTGACCCAGAAGTAAGGATCACTAACCTCTGAGCCACAGAGGCAGTCATGCATCAACTACCAGTTAACACGGGCAAAGCTGACTTCAAGGTTATGTTAACTACTACTTGACATGGTCAATCTAAATTCTCGATTTGTTAACTACTAGTTGACACGGGCAAGCAAGCGGCTAAAGGCCTGTTCCTCTTCTTTAGAGAAATTTTCTCTTAAAAGATTCATTCTTCTTCTCATCTCTTCTTTTTTAGGCTTCTACATGAGATGAGATTTGATAAGTTATTAGTTATGCGAGCACTCTGTCTCGTCAAAACAATAACTTACACGACATTGTGTTTATTGTTAAGTTATAACAAATTCATTTCATGATATTTTAACTTTCAAGTTAATGGCTGGATGAACCGCCAATTAACATTTCCAAAAATACCAGCTCGGATGGACCGAACTGGTCTCTGTTATATATTATTATGTAAATACTCGTTATAGGTAACTGCGTGTAAAAAGAAACAAAATACTCCGCACAAATAATTACACGCAAGTTTTATGCGTTTTAAGGAACAACTAACGCCATCTAGATTTTTGTGTCGACATCTTCATAACCATGGACACAGGTCCATGAGAGGACGTTTTATGGCTGGAACAATAGCAACGGTGACAACGAAACTCAATGTAAAATTTAGCTTTAATGGAACTATATTACCTACCAATTTTTAAAAAAAGTTGTGTTCCAGAGTAAATTAAGAAAGATTAGTTACCTACTTTTATAAACAAAAAGTTTGTATTGTAATGTAAATTTATCGAATTTCTTGTTTTTGTTCTCTGTGAATACTTAAGTGTAGTCTTTTGGATTTGTTATATGAAATAAAGGATAAGTCATCGTAGCATCGCATAGGTTCATTCATACATTAGAGCAGGTACATTAAATTTTTAACCGACTTCCAAAAAGGAGGAGGTTCCATGTACGTCTGTTTTTTTTTTGTGTACGTTGTGATTGTGAACCGAATCGAGAAAAACTTTTTTATTCCGAAAGGGTATACTCCCGAGATGGACAGATTCAAATTTTAAAGAAATCGGCTGAACCGATTTTGAAAAATCAACAATAATGTAAATAATTCGAGCGAAATATTGGAATTTTGTATACGATGGAAGAAAAATTGTTATACCTTATTGATCTTTATTATGGAAACTCGCGTGATTTTCTACATGTGAAGTATTTATAATTGTTCAATTTTTAGGGTTCCGTACCCAAACGGTAAAAATGGGACCCTATTATTTAGACTAAAGCTGCGTTTAAAACGCTAAAAATATTTGCCAAAAATTAACCGAGTTGCCAAATACATGATAATGAGAATGGATAATTCAACCGCCATTAAATCCAATTCCTCTACTTAACCAAAATAACGAAATAATTCTGGCAATGGTGCGAAAAACGAAATCTTATCGCAGCGCATCGTACGTGAAATCAGCTGAAAACACTCAGGAAGACACGGCGTCACTACGCCTCCAACATTGAACGGAAACTGAGGGGCAATGCGTTCGAAAATACTATAACCCAATTTGGGCCACCCCAAATTTACTTATTCGCTAGAAGGCAATAAGACGCAGTTGCGTTCACAATTGACGCGTTTAAAACAGTACTGTTTTAGACTATCGAGATATTTAGACTGATCAACATGGTTATTCTGCGCATTTACTCCGTTCTCAGTAATTCTAAAACCCTTCCGAAAACGATAGCAGACCAAGCTAAATGCACTGTAGTCGTCCCGATGTGGCCTACCCTGCGCTTGGTACCCACTATTCAGATAACTTCTTATCTCTGATCTGATACTGTTCAAACCTGACGAAAAAGTCGACAACTCGCATTCCAACAAAGGCAAGACTCACAACAATCTTACCGATTAAGCAGTTCGACGTATGCTTAGAACTATGGCGCGACATCTGTTCATGAAAGAGTCGCAATGTACTCGAAACTCCAGCACTGTAATGTACAGTAATGTATTTCTTGTCTTGACCCAAGTTTTTTCAATCCGGTGTGCAATAGTCACAGAGGAGCGCTATCCTTCCTAATAGGCCCCCCTATATTGAAAGACGACAGAATAAAAAGACCCTTTAAAGGAATCTTCAGGACACGACCTCCTTTACCCAAATATAACATAACCTGGGACATTTCTAATGTACTGGATCTGTCAGGGACATAGTACACTAACGAATTAATGCCCTTAGATAGGGTCACAAAGAAATGCTGCACACTGCTAAATCTAGCAACAGCTCATAAAGTCCAGACGCTACAAAAAATCCAAATTGATCTTTAATTGTCGATTCCAATATTTCCCAAATTAACATTAAGATACCAGAACTAGCTAAAACGTCAAAACTAGGCGTTAACCAGCTTACCAGCCTCCGCATACAAAATCCTCAAGTATGCCCAGCTCCAACTCTAATACTATACATACATAAATCGAACAGCTACTCTTCGCAAAATTCAACAATCCTTTCATTGATTTCAAGAAACCTCGCAACACAATATAGTAAACACTCAAACTATTAGCCGTTGGATCAAATTGACACTTAAAAGACTTGAGGTATCGATATCAATACATTCACGGCTCACGCCTCGACGGCTAAAGCCCACCAACTGGGTGTCAACATTGATGTCATAAGAAAGACGGCAGGGTGGAGTGGCTCCTCAGCCACGTTTGTACTATAGTACAATCATTTCGAATAACGAACAAACTACACCAGCCAGAGCAGTATTTGGTCGTGATTAACCAAATACACCTAAACTAAACCTAAGCATTAGAAAAAAAAAAAAAAAATGCTAAGATACCTATACCTAGTATAGGTAAATAAAAACATTATGCGACTTCCTACTATTTATAGATTCTTATAACTAAGAATGAAACCCGAGCGGCAGCTACAGCCGTACAATAAACAGTGGGCAGAATGTACTATGAAACAGTCTGTCTCTTTATACCTACTAACGATAACTACGGTGATATTACCGAAAATAACTCTCAACCTCTACATGTGTAAATAATATTCATTTTCAGGATACTTATCTTGAAATACGAGATGCGAGGATAATTGATGATTAAACGAACGTAGTGACGTTCTATCAAAATTATCCGAAGCATCTCGTATGAAAAGATAAGTATCAATCACCCGCCCTTCCCTCATAGGCCTAGCCATGTTGCCCCAACAAATCTTCGGCAATATCACAAAATGAATACTATACTCCGAACTAAATGACGAACACGGCAGGGAAGGCAGGATGGCGGACGTGGGGTGACCATACACATTCCATTTAATTTTACTTACTCTCAACAATAGTGGAAGAACGGTAGCCAATTAGCGATACTACATGTGTAAATAATATTCATTTTCAGGATACTTATCTTTTCATACGAGATGCTTCGGATAATTTTGATAGAACGTCACTACGTTCGTTTAATCATCAAATAATAATACGAAACTCTTCGTGCGCGGGTCGGCTCGCACTTGGCCGATTATTATTTCAAATATTAATTATTTTATTTTAATAATTAATTATTGAAGTGAACATACAATTAAATATTCTGTGAATATTTCAAGTTTCAAATGTTTATTTTATTTTTAGTATTCTTTGTTATAGCGGCAACAGAAATACAGCATTTGTGAAAATTTCAACTGTCTAGCTATCACGGTTCATAAGATACAGCCTGGCGACTGACAGACAGATAGACAGATGGACGGACAGCGAAGTCTTAGTTATGAGGTCCCATTTCTACCCTTTGGGTACGGAACCCTAAAAATTACTTCCACTAACGTTCATCAATCACAAAATAAAATCAAAACTGAAATTCCTTGACTTGATTCATCTGGTAAGTATGTAGTTTCACACCCGTATTCACAAACGGTATTTCCTTAAGTAAAGCATCAACACTGTGCAAAGGGTAACACTTCTCAGTGCGTTCCATTCATCGAGCCTTTGTATTCATAGACAAAACTTGAGTAATGCTTGGCAAAGCAAACGCACTGCGTGAAATAGCGACATGTGATTGGTCCATTTATATTGCTAACTTCATGGTCGAGTTCGACTACCTGAAACCGTTAGCCGTCCCGTCTCATTCTTTGGGTAGAAACATTGTTGATTTTTCGTGTTTATTTAATTTGAATAATAAGCTAACACTTTTTTATTTAAAAATGTCACAGCATTTAGAAACAGCAAATAAAAAATTAAAACATTACGGACGCGATGTGGTCAGTAAAATTTTAGCGTTTAACTATCTTCACAAATTATAGACATTGTTATGTTATTACTTTGCTATTAAGTATTTAATTTTAGCTTGGTTTAAAATGGCATATGGACTGGCAAACTAAGGAAAACTCAAGTATAAAAAAATAAAGTCTCTAAAGAGAAAACTCAAGTTTAAAACTTCGGACACCAGGGCTATACGATTTTACTTAGTTTTATACTATGCACTAGGGTAGCATAAGCCCCGGCAGAGTGATTTATAAATAAAACAATATACCTAATTGTATTCCAGTTCTAAGAAAATACCATTCACCACGTCGGAAAGGGAACTGACCGTGGCTGTAGTACGAGACCGACCCATTATTGAAGACAAGCGACAAAAAGCAAGCTTGGTCTACTATGCGTTGTCTAAAGTAGCTAACGAGCTTGCTTAGCTATGCGTTCAGTTTAGCAAACGCATAGTGCGCCTCACCACTTAAGTATTGTTTGTGAAATGATTTTGCTACCCAGTGCGTCCATGCTTACTGTGAGACCTCACAGTAACGTTTGTGAATACAGGTGTAAAAGCTAAGTTCAGGTTTACTCACTTAAGTGCTCCAGCTTGGCGCCTTTTTGAAGAACTGTAAAAGAAACACATATTTAAGTTTAATCGATTCATTGCTAGTTACAGTGCGACACAAAACAGTGTAAACTAATTATTCGGGAACTAAAAAGTCACTCTTGCTAGAACCAATACCTGAGCTATGAGTCATTATTAATTTTCTTGCATTTACTTGCGTTGTGTTATTTTCTGGATTCTGAACAGAAACACGGTGTCATTATGAACAAAATGATACAATACGAGTATATTATGCGAACAACGCGATGGTGGTGCCCTCATTTATTTTCAACCCTTCTATGTCGGTGAAACAGTGAAACAATCATTTATGATTTCTAACAGAGATACTGTGCAGGGTTATTCAGTAAAGGAGTATTAAGCCGAAAGGTATCTCCTCAGAAGAATTACAAGTAATAGAAGTATTGCTAAATTTTACTCAAATTAAAACTACGTTACAGCTGTTTTATTCATATCTGGTTTTACAAAAAAAAAAAAACACAATGTCTGTCGCATACGTCAGTTAGAATGTCAAAATGGTTAGGTTAGATTAGGTCATTTGTCTTTTACGGAAATTTGAACACTCTAGTTCCAATAAGAAGGTTCACATCTCTGATCAGTTTACCTTCCTACTTATTACCTTTTTGAATTTGGACACCCGAGATAGCTCAATGCTAGTTTGTGAAACCCTTCAAAATTACTAAGTTCGGGTTATGTGCATCTTTATCTAACACCTTTTAAATTTCATATTTAAAATGGGACAGAATGATGTTTCTACTACTTTGTTCTTGCTCTATGGGTATCTCACACAGTCATTATGAACTACATTTACTACGGGGCCAACCCGTAAAACATCAGTTATTTCATATATATTTTGTTGATTCATCTATGCAATTTTGTTCAGGATAGCGGATTTTTTGTCGAAAAAAGGGTATAGAAAAACTTTTTCATAATAATAGTCTGAACCACCTCTTTTTTAACCCCCGACGAAAAAGAGGGGTGTTATAAGTTTGACGTGTCTGTTTGTCTGTCTGTCTGTGGCATCATAGCGCCCGAACCACTGAACCGATTTCAGTTTAGTTTTTTTTGGATGAAAGGAGACTTAATCGAGAGTGTTCTTAGCTATGTTTTATAAAAATCGATTGAGCCGTTTAAGAGTTATGGTGGGTTAAAGTGGGGATGGAAGAACCAAAATTCTACAAATGTGCCCAAAATGGTTGTCAATTGAAAGTTTGTTGTCAAATATTTTTGTGTCGGGGGTTTTTTAATTAGGTATATTATGTCTACAAGTCTTCGAGCAAATACCTACAGAGCCACAGTCCCTAAGTGAATGTTGTATAAAATGTCCGAGCGCCGTCATACATACCGACTTAGATATTTACATTAAATAATTCACAATGACCCGTTTTCTCGAATCTCGACGTTATGTCACCTAATTAGTGCTTGTAACCGAGCATTTCGGCATCGCGCGGTGTTGTAGTCGGCTTGCAATCGCATTACGACTAACTAAAAAACCTGCCCACTACGTAGCTTGGGCAGGCTCGGACACTTTTTTTGCACTATTGTGACTCTACAGATATTTGCTCGAAGCTACAAAACAATGTACATAATTTTACAAGATCATGTAGTCGTGTGTTATCATACGTCTATTAATATATCTACGGCTCACAGTTACTTGGTGATGCAAGCAGATTCAGGGTATTTCTCCTTGTCACACTTCTCATCGTCGCTTTCGTAGCTCATTTTAAGTTTTGGTATAAGAATTACCTTTGTAAGATAATCGGCCAAGTACGAGTCGGACTCGCGCACGGAGGGTTCCGTACTGTATGGGAACCCCCTTAAATATTTATTTTATTTTAATTTTATTATTTATTATTGAAGTGAATATAACACTACTCGTAAATATTCCATGAAAATTTCAAGCATCTACCTGTCACCATTATTAATATAGAGCGAAAAACGTCTGAAAAATCAGGTTTGTTGTATAGGAGCCCCCCTTAAATATTTTTTTATTTTCTTTTTAGTATCGGTTGTTATAGCGGCAACAGAAATACATCATCGGTGAAAATTTCAGCTGCCTAGCTATCATGGTTCATGAGATACAGCCCGGTGACAGACAGACGGACATCGAAGTCTTAGTAATAGGGTCCCGTTTTTGCCTTTGGCTACGGAACCCTAAAAAAACAGCTTGGTTGCCTATAAACTCAGTGTACGGACGATAATGTTACGTGATAACGTCACAAGAAAGCATTGTCAAATCACCAACTGAAACAAGCCGAACGCTTAGGCCGATCGTGCCTCTCTATCGCTTGTTCCGCGCTATCGTTTGCACGCTTGTCTCAGGTGGTACGTGACACTTTTTAATGCGTGCAGCCGGCGCTTATCGATTTATAACGCGTTATCACGTCAAAAAAAGCTCTAGCTCTTGATACATATCCCGAGTGAGTTCGTATAAAAATAATAATCGGCCAAGTGCGAGCCGGACTCGCGCACGGAGGGTTCCGTACTGTATGGGAGCCCCCCTTAAATATATATTTAATTTTAATTTTATTATTTATAATTGACGTGAATATAAAACTAAATATTCTGTGAAAAAATCAGGTTTGTTGTATGGGAGCCCCCCTTAAATATTTATTTTATTCTATTTTTAGTATTTGTTGTAATAGCGGCAACAAAAATACATCATCTGTAAAAATTTCAGCTGCCTTGCTATCATGGTTCATGAGATACAGCCCGATGACAGACGGACAGACGGAAGTCTCATCGAAGTCTTAGTAATAGGGTCCCGTTTTTCCCTTTGGGTACGGAACCCTAAAAATAAAAACGTTAGGTTTGTTTGAATAACACAATATTGGCCACGCAAGTAAAGTTGACATTCGCTTCAATGAAAAGAAGCATTTTCCATTCTATTCCAACCTAAATTTTCTTTATAACAGGCGCGTAAAACATACGTGTCACCGAAAATAGGGCTCGAAACGTCCACATTTCACGGTGACATACCTATCAGAATGAGCGGCGGTTTTAATTTCACGTCTGCAATTGTGCTCTAACGAGCGAGATGAACTGGAAACGCTGACACTAGCGCGGCAATCATTCCGTGTAGATCGGCGAAATGCAGCGCAGCGTGCTGAGCGGAGCGATTTACAAACAGTTGACAGAGCGAACGAAGTGAAAAATGTCTCTGTTTTAAGTCGACGATTTTGCTTCAGTCTGTCCGGATATTGATACAAGGTCACATTTTAAAGGAATCTGAAAACGAATTTAACTATTGGCGATTTTTGATTAGAGAGGTATTTCTCTCAAAAAAAAAACTATTTTCGTCTGATTTGGCAAGATCGTTTAATTTCTAAATCTTAACAAGATCTACGAGTATGAACCAAATCGGTCGAGAGTAAGTCGAGATTAGGCTTACGAAGATTCCGTTACATAGAACTACTGTTCGGAGAATTACTAGTACGAGAATCTAGTGTTTTTTTTTTTACTAGGGGAAATCCTCTATGGCTACCAACCACCACCTCTCGAAGGCAGGCAGGTGGATATGTGGGAGTCCGCCGACTGGACGGTATACCCACCAAAACCCCTGGGTGTTCCACCACTGCGCCTGGTGTCGGGGCTACGGGCACGCTTCCGCACTCCTCCACGACACCCGACAGCGCTGGCCCAACTCGGGCCCCATCACGGAGCTTGCGCTCCCGCCAGAATGACGATGTGCCGAACACCGGACACATCGTCATCCACCACCTGGGACCAACCAGCACTGGGCGTCAGACAGCACCCGTGTCCGACAGCCTTGGTCCCGATGCAACGGGTCAATTAAAGTGGCCCAGCGGCCGACGAGATACCGACACTCATCTTCCCCCGCAGCCCTACTGCCACCGCCAACACGTTGGCGCCACCCGTTAGGGCCACTGGCAGGTAGGATAGGCAATGGCTTCCTCACTGCCAGTCCAACATGTCGCCGCCCCTGCCTCGATGGGCTCGGCCGCGGCATTGCGACAAGCGCGACACCTCAGTCGGCAAGCCGACCAGCCTCCACACGGGCTTGTCCAGAAACTAGACCCGGGGAGGCGGCCCCACCACTGGTTCCTCTTCGTTTCACCAGGCTGGTCAGACCTAGCTACTAAGTTCCCCGCCACGACAACAACGGTCTTCACTCGAGAACTCATCTTAAAACCAGTTTAAATAGCCCAACAAGTTATGCTAAAAAAGCACATCTAACATTTGTTGATACTAAGTTAAATACATAATAGGTATTCTGAATTACGCAAAAACGGTGAACATTGCATTTCTTAATTTTGAAAAAAAAATCTGATTTGCTTTTTTACAGCACCAAATATGAGCTATACCTACTCGATGTCTGCAAAATGGAATCAAAGTTAATGTTATACCTTAGTCCAGCGGATATCTATGTAGTCGCCATAGCAGAAAATGGCATCAAATCGTGTGGTAGAGTAACCTCGGTTACTTACGTAGGCAAAGGCTACAAGCTACACCATACTGGCCGTAGAGAGCTACGGAAAACGTGCCATTGCTACGTTCCTCGGGCACAACAAGTTTTTCCACTTCGAAAATCTTCTATATCGTACAACTGTTAGTAGTTCATTTCATTTCGCAATTTTGCTTTCGCAAGTTCCATAGTAAAAGTATTTCAAAATGATCAGTATTTAAATTAAAGTTCTTGCACTTAGCACTACATATGCGAAGTCAATAGTATAGATTTAATATTGATTTTAGTACGCTAATTTCAAATAATACATACACACCGTAAAAGAGTAAAATGTGCGGCAGCAAGCGTATCAGCCGAAACTCAACTTTTCTCGTTAGCACGGGGGTAAAACGCCTTAGTCTACGTTTTCATTTGTTACTCGATTTTGGAGACTGTCTGTCATCAGTTTTGCAAAAGTAATCCGAGAAATGGACTAGATTTTGCATTATTATTTTGATGTTATTTAAAAACCAATTTATTTTAAGAGTCTTTTTTATACTTAGACATGGTAGTTCTTGATATATCCTATTGAAATCATTTTGGTATTTTCAAAATAGTAAATGAATCATAGTCATAGTAACAAAATAAAATATGGTCGTCGATGTTTGTATTAATTGATGCCATATTTAATTTGTTAAAAAGTGGAAGAAACCGCTGTCTTTAGAAATATCTGTCACCTTTTTGATATCAATAAAAAAGCATTCCACTTGATTTGATTTCATTTTATTTATTCATGAACTTGTGCAACGAAAACATACACAGCATAAAAATGAAAAAATAATAATAATAATCAAATAAAACCTATTTAAAACTTTGTTCCAATACCCACGTTTTGTCTTCGTCGAAAAGCGATTTTGTATGGGAAAATTCAATGAATGTCTTTATTTATTTTACTCACTATATTTTTATATTTTCTTACCGTTTAAACCTTCCCTTAGCTTCAACGGATATTTCAAGACCAAAATTAGCCCAATCGGTCTAGCCGTTCTCGAGTTTTAGCGAGACTAACAACCACGATTCATTTTTATATAAAGACTAGTATTTTGGGGCGGTGCGCGGGCCGCAAGCGGCCCGCGAGGCATTCTTTTAATTTTTTTTTATGTTAAATTTTTTTTTGTCATTTCTAATAGTTTCATCAAAACTACTTTCGAACCAATGTATGGCGAAAGTAAAAATAAAAAAAATCCGCCATCTTGAATTTTCATCGACCCCACCAGGTAGCTCTCTCGATTCCCTATGACATTTGGTCAAACACTCTTCATCCAAGTTGTACCGTTCCCGAGCTATTGAAGATCCAATTTTGTATGGCGGCCATGTTTTTTTGTTCGGGGGCCATCTTTTTTTTCAATTCTCTAAAGAGGTCCCAGGGTTTTATCAATTTTTAGTTCAAGTGCTTTGGCAAAATTGTTTACCGTTTTCGAGATACGAGGGCATCTCACCATCAGGGTACGACTTTCTTCCAATTTCGGATTTTTCCCAGAGGTTGTGAACCACCCCCAACACGACCCTATATTCACTTTTTCCCCCACACACCTCCTTATACCCTTTAGGTTTCTCTATGTCAGTGAGTCAGTGAGTGAGTCAGTGGTAATTTAGCTTTATATAGTATAAGACATCGTTTATATTATTTTTGTCAGACTGCTAAGATTTATAAAATTATGATTTTCATTTGTTTGTAAATTTGACGTACCGAATGTAACATAGGTAGTAAGTAATAAACATAATAGTAAGTTATAAGATCAATAAAACATTCTAATTCTAAAACTTAAAAATATTTTGAATGTTTGCATGCCTCTTATTGATGAAAACAAAATGTTATAGCATAGTAGTAATTATGTTTTCCTAATAATATGAAAGATATTCCGTTAATTGACGGTATTGGAAGTAAAATCAGTAAATTAAAGCATCGTTTTGTTCCAATTCTTTGTCAAAAATAATATTTTAGTAATAAATGCAATCCATACAAATTCTCTAGAACAAATAACAAACAAAATCACCTTTATTCTTTTTAACATTATAAAATTACCAAAATGTTCTATAATCATAATATCATTACGTTCATTTCAACAATTTCAATTACAAAAACGATATTTCAATTTGATAATCTCCTCCCTCCAAATGAGAGATACTAATAAAGGATCTTTTCGAGTGGATGCCACTGCGCCAAAGCAGTAAGCCGATTAAAAGCCCCGATGAGACTTATAAGAACGAATTCACGGGATGAAATACCTACCGGCTGGCAGCAACTTTCAAAATGAAAAGAAATATAGTGCGTGCCACCAAAGATGAGACTTGAGAAACCACTTTAGTTTGTAATAAATAAACAAATTCTGGATAATAGATATACAAACGCTTAAAAACGTTTATAAAACGTTTAATAGATAAACAAATTCTGGATAATTAGTTTGTACACGACTGAACCTGCTCAAGATTCTAACATCCCAGACACGTTTGTTTTTGAGAATAAGCGCGTTCTTGTAGTCCTTACTTAGGGCTCATATACATAAACACGATACGACGTCACATCGTGCTACGACGCGAAATCGTTTCACGATGCGACGTCGGATCGTGGAAATCTACGATGAGGAAGCAACACGACGTCGCAACGTGCCACGAGGCAAGGTACAACGTCATTAAAACTATATTTTCGCCGTCGTCGCATTAATTTGTTAGTCTTCTTAAAATTAGCATGAGAAGACCCTATAGTACGGTCCGTTTTTCAAGATTCAAAATAAAATATATGCGGCACCGGTGAAAAGATAAATTCAACGACATCGTATCGTGCATCGTGGCACGTTGCGATGTCGTGTCGCTTACACGTCATAGATTTCGACGATACGACGTTGCATCGTGAAACGATGTCGTGTCGTAGCACGATGTGACGTCGTATTGTGTTAATGTGTATGAGCCTTTACCTGATCGACCATCCATTACGTCGGTAGACATGCCAAGCAGCGCTTGCCGGTGCTGTGTGGTTTCCATTCGAACACCTAACCGACTCACTCATCGGCCATCGCTTTTGTACGCTATGTTTCCCCATTGTCATTTGTTAAGTTTGGTAAGTAAATGTCCAATGGAATAGAAGAATAGAAATTTTGGTAACTAAATGTAACATAACTATATCTGGTTTCTTGATTTATTTCGAACGTTTTTAAAATTAAAGTGCCGTTCAACTTTGACACGATTCTTACTTTGTTATTTATTTATCACAATATTTTTGTTAAAATTACATCCCTTGTGTTTACACACAGGTTCACATAGGCGTTCCGATCCCACGTATAAGTCCCATAAACCCATATTTTATAATAATGCATAAATTTCAAAGACTTTATACCTACTCGTACCTAACTTTGAGAGCATTCCTTTGGTTCTTAATATTTTATACCTTCGTAGTCATATTTCAGCATGGATCTATACAAATGAAAGATACGTAAAAAATTAAGTTAAAAATCTTTTCAAGAAAGCATGTAGTAATAATAATGCAAAATTAGAGTACCTACCATGTAAACATAGGTGTGATAATGTTCTCGTACTGAGCGAAAAATAATTTTGTGTTTTTACTCTAACAATACATCAATAACCCCTAAAGCGCACAGCGCCATCTAGCGGAAAGTGAGGAAGTGGCACGGCCCCACGCGAATTTTTTGCATTTCCGCCGCGACCTGCTAAAATCGCAATTTTTAAAAATAATGTATTGACTCGTAATGGACTAGCCCTACTATTTCTATACAGTCAAACCTGGATAAGAGAGAGTTGAAGGGACCGCCATCTCATTCTCGCTTATAGAGGTTTTTCACTTATCCAGGTTTCGGAAGTGGCTATAGAATTTGTATGTAGGTATCTACATGCGTGAAAAATTATAAATATGATTATAAATGATTATGATTTAAAAAAAAAAAAATAGTACATAGGTACTAATAGTTTGGGTTGTGTTGATTAGAATTGAACATAGATGTTTTATTAATTCTAAAAGACACAATGAAATATTGGGAAAATCATAAAATCGACCTTTTTAAATATTTCTATGCCCTTAAGAGCACTCAGATCTATAGGGGCCGTATATCTTTTGATGTTATAATTTTATAAAAGTAATTCTGAGAAGTCAACTTCATTGCGTATTTCATTTCGAGATTTTCCACCTTTGAACGCATACAATACTTCTACTATCTTTAGCTTATCGCTTAGCGAATTATTTATTTATTCCTAAAGATTTATTTACTAACACCGAACCTTTCTCCTCAATTGATACTCATAAACTGGAGTAAGTTTGACCAATAAGATAGTGTAAACGCACGTGTAGCTATTCCAAAAGAATGTGATACAAAAATAATGTTAGATAGATTAAAGAAAACCACAGAATAATTTTAAATAGAACACTATTTCAACAAACAGGATAGTTCAGACAATGTTACTTATTTAAAATGTTTGAATAGAACACGATCCGAAAGCAACAGTGGTTAGTTCCACGAAATTTAAGAATGGATCATAAAGTGCATATGTTTCATTACCCTCAACTTTCGCTTATAGAGGTTCAGACAAGTAGTACTCTCAGTTATAGAGGTCCATGAGGGAAAAACGACTCTCTCTTATAGAGGTTTTTGTCTCTCACTTATAGAGTTATTTGAGGGGTAAAATGATGGGACCTGGCATTTACTCTCACTTATAGAGGTTTCTCACTTATCCAGTTCTCAGTTAGCCAGGTTTGACTGTATTTGACTTTCTAGCTACCTATCTGTATATGTTAAGGCGGGATGACACGAGCCCCTCAACTCTTATTAGATTATAAACAAATGACGCGCGTGCCCAGATTCTGGGCGCCTGGGCGCAGTCAAAGAATATACTTTATACTACACCTGCTCGGAAAGTACCTTGATACTTTATCAAATTTACGGTAGAAAGTACGTCATTGCATATCGAACAAATATGAGGGGAGAAAACGCATCTGAGCGGGAGAGAAAAGTGTATGAAAATCCATTTCTTACGTGGTTTTTCTTTTTTAATTTTGGGTAAGACTATGCGCTGGTAACCTAAATATCAAAACCCAAAAAGTTTTTACAGTGAGTTTTTATCTCCAAGTTCGCAAAATGACACTGGCCACTAGCTGTGTGTTGGATGGTGTCAAAAAATTTGAAAAAAGAACATGTGAAAATTGCAGACACCATTGGCGCCATTTTCAAGTGTTACATTAAGCTTCACTAACTGCAACAATTTCAATATAAATTTCAATTAGTAAAGATTTAGTTTTTTATTTTCCTCGTAAGTGTAGTATAAAGCACTATGTATCACTCGAGAGAAAGTGCGATTCCCGATCTCGGGTGTTTTAAAGCCCTCGCCTACGGCTCGGGCTTCAAACGACACCCTCGACGGTAATCGGTCACTTTCTCCTCTCGGTGAACAATGTACTATATAATGCGCAGTGTCACTTTCTAACAAAATTTTCCCGCTCAGATCCTGGTCGCGCGCCACCGAAGGGGATATCATCACTCTTATTTCAAAATGCACGTTATAAATGCCATAATATCGTAACTTTTTAGAAATATTGTACTCGTATCAATTAATATAAATTTTCAGATTAAAATAGTAGGTAAGTAAGTTCTCAAAGGCCGGGAGGCCAGCCCTGATGTCAGAGTGCTTAAACCGCCTGAACACATCTGACAAGTAGCTAAACGGTTCACTCAACCGAGTTGCACAATTTAACGCGTCATCCGTCCGGGTCATTCCAAGGCAGTGCTCAGTTGTTAATGCTATCCGCGGTTACCCATCCGCTG
The DNA here is from genome assembly GCA_964007245.1 of Hypomecis atomaria. NCBI lineage: Eukaryota > Metazoa > Arthropoda > Insecta > Lepidoptera > Geometridae > Hypomecis > Hypomecis atomaria. Next base: position 9,496,275 of record OZ023287.1, on the reverse strand, counting down.
ACTGACTGCTAAACGTTACTTTATTTCGGTGATCGCTAAGTAATACGTAGTCAAACTACGTTATGAGCGCTACATAAAGCTAACTGTGCAACTGTACCGTACTGTACCAGCCTTTTTAATAGTCCACTACAGAACGTAGGCCTACCCAAGAATGATGATTGTGCCATATCCACCACGATGGCCTATTGCGGGTTGGTGGATTAACTTCATCGAATTTCTTCTACGGACGTAAGTATGTAGATTGTAGGTTGCTTCAAGATGTTTTCCTTCACCGATAAGCCAGTGATGTGAAATACCGTACATAAATTCCAAGGAATTCATTGGTACGGGACCGAGATTTGAACCCACGACCTCACCATTGTAAAATTTGTAAGGCGGGCATCATTACCACTAGACCACCACGGCTTCACTGTGCAACGTACCTCTCTTTTAAATACATAAAAGCGGCAAGTAATATTTTAGGTGCAAAAGTTACGAACGAAACCAATATCCTTTGTGGTCTCGTAACTTTATGCGATTTACTGATTCAAGGTACGAGTTTGTTAAATTCCACGATCGTAAATGAAGCTTTGGCGTAGCGTTTTTATGTATTTGCCAAATTGCTTTTGAAGAGACATCGGCTAAATCCTTTTCAGGGAAAAAATGGCAAATCAGTGTAGACTATCAATTTTTCTTTTGTTCCGGTATTCGTCGTGAAATGTTTATAAGTACAAGTAAAAGTGACTGTGTATAAAAATGGTTAGGGTAAATACGATTTATTTTTGCTGTTTATGTGGGTATATTTTTTGTAAAAATGTCATTAAAGACTTCTAGAACATGGGGCGCTACGATTAAAATATCTTTGAATACCACGTACGTTTTCTAAAGTCTTGTAATTTTTATTTTGTGATGAGCTAGTTATGGATTTAATGATTTGATGATCAATTTAATTTAATGGCTAGGATTGCTTTTATAGGTTTTCTTATAATACCTCCTATGTGGTTTAATTATGTGTCTTAGTAAAGTTTATTTTCTAGAAACTGTGAATGGTTTCGTGCGCGTATAATGATTAATCTAGAAGCATTGGACATAAAATAAACCAGAAGTACTCCTTAGCAGCATTTGTTGAATTTACCATGTACCCAACATTGAAGTCAATAAGTAACTATTTTCAGTCTGCTTTGAAAAACACAAAGACGATGATCGAACGCAATACAAACTAGGTACTCGTAATTTGTAGTCTTTTTTGAAGCTTCACTAATTAAAGATGAGTTTTTATGGTATTTGTCGTGATAAAAACGTCTTAAAATATGATGAAGGCCGGCACGCATGAAAAAATTGTCACGTTTCGCTTAAGATGAGGGTGCCAAGGAGATTGCGGAAAAATATATAGAGAGGCACAATCGGCCTTAGATTAAGAGTCTCGCTGCACTCGACAGCGAGGCCAATCATTAATCTAGGCGTAGGCTTATTTCAGTCGTTGATTCAACGATATTCACGTAGAAGTAGCGGCACGTAAGTCTTGCACTGAGAGTACTATGGAGAAGATGGCTGCGCATGTTGACCGCCATACTAAACTCATGCGCAGCCACCCCCTCCACACTTCGCTCAGCGCTAGACTAATATGCCGCGACCTGTAAAAATATAATCTGTAAACCGAATTTGCAGAGAACCAATTTTTTTTAGTGATTAAAACTTTGGATTGAAGCCTCTAATTTTAAAATCAGACGCACCAAATACTACGTAAAATTACTACCCCTCTATCAAGAGTGCAACTAGGTACTAAATAAAAGAAGATAATTTTAGAAAGCCGCATTTTTCTTACCTTCCAACAAAAAAATATTGACTCCAAAATCAGAGTCACGGTAAAACGGTATTACACGCAATGAGATCATTCACAACACTAAAAATTTCGTACAAACATCAAATAATAAAATCGAATCAAAAAGACTACATAAAATATATAAAAAACACACAACACAAAAAGGAAACTAAAATTTTAGTCACATCGCTCCGCCATTTCTGCATGAACTGCATGAAAAACGACAGTTCCTGAATGTCAATTGATTTGAAATGTCAGTTTTGCTACTTTTTTTTCAGCCAGTTTTATTGAGTGACATAAAGTTTTTACTTCCTGATTTTTTTTGGACTAATGCCTCCACGAATCTATTACAACTAGAGAGATTATGTGGTCGATAGAGAAAATCTGAAGGAGAAGCATTGATTTAATATGGCATGAGTTAGAAAGAGACAAGAAAAATATCTTGATTCAGTGGCTGTTGCCGTGTTTTTCTCCCAATAGTATCAAATTCCAATAATTCATGTTTGATAGTGTTGACCGACGAACCAAACCGGGGGAGGTACTCAATTCGACGCGTATATATATTTTTTATGTGTAACCATTACTTTTTTCGTAGTAGTCCGATTCAATAATTCTTGTTTTATTTGAATTTTTAGTCTAGTAAACTATCTGAAGATTATGAAATACTGGTAGTATGGTGCATTATTAATTGTTAATAGTATAGTACATTATTAATGATTAGGTAATGATGTACCATATTATATAGTTTTTATTTTATTTTTAGTAATATTCTTTATTTGTATTGTAAGGTAAAATGCATGCTGTGCTTCCTTAAAAAAATAGCACATTAAGTTAAATTAGATTGTAAGTGTTTATAACATATGTAATAATGTAGTTATTAATGTGAAGCCTTAATAAAAAAAAAAAAAAAATTGGAAAGAGTAAACTTCGAAATTGGTCCCATTAAAACTGTATTGAAATCGGCTGCGCCATTTTTGATAAATCAACAATAATGTAACATCGATTCGTGCGAAATATTCGCGAATTCTGAACACGAGTGAAGTCGGTCATGCTATTTTTTGCGAAAATAATTATTGTGGTTGAAAATTGCCTCAAGCAACAACAGCGCTATGTCTCTGGTTGTATTAGCTCTGTGAATGCCCTATCCAGACTATCCACGAGGCTACGCGAGTAGGTTAAGAGAGTGAAGACGGTGCGCTCGTGTCGCCTCGTCTTACCTCGCCTCGCTGTCGCTCCGCTTGGTGTGTATGGACCTACCACTCGTGCCGCCTCCGCTCGTTAAGACTCGCGCCGAGACCCTCGCGGAGGCGGCTCGCAAGAGTTTGTAGCAGGCATAATATTACTGTACCGTGGCTATGGTCGTAAAATTTTCGGAATTTATGTACGGAATTTAAAACCACTGGCATTTCGGTGAAGGAAAACGTCGTGAAACAACCTGCATACTTCTGTAGAAGAAATTCGATGGCGTGTGTGCATCCACCAACCCGCACTGGGCCAGCGTGGTGGATTAGGCCCAATCACCCTTCGTGGGTATGCCTACGGTGGACTATTTTAAGGCTGATACAGTATAATACTAGTAGTTTTCCGATCTGTAGATCTTGCGGCACATCTCTCTATTTGAACCTTCATAATCCTATATCTCGACTCGTTTTGGACCGATTTGGTTTATACTCGCAAATATTATTAGGATTTCATTACTAAATGACTTTGTCAAACATTATCGAAATCGGCTCATGTATAATCTGATCATATTAATGTGAGTTGAATGTAAATGTTTATAGAACTTTTTTATCTCAATAAAATAATTAAATTTAAAAATAATAGCACGGCAGTAAACTTCCCACCTTTTGAGGAAATAATACTTAATCAAAAATCGCAGACGAAAAATACATTTTAATGTATTTTTCGTCTGCGATTTTCTGAATGATATAGAATCTGTGTACCAAGATTCGTCGAGATTCGTTGAAATATGTGATCTCTGTACAGGAAAATCAACATGCAGACTAAAGGAAACAAAATTGTAGAATTAAAGCACCTTTGAGGGAGACGTAGAGACTTTCGCTTCACTTCGATCAATTAAGGCAGCAATAACAAACAATTTAATGTTCCAACTTCCTCTAAGATAACTTACATAAAATTCTGAAACATCCTGTATTTATAATTGCATTTTAATCATAGCCAAATTGCGTTTCGTCATCGTCCCATACCTGACCTGATTGCATAGCAAATTGTTCATGAATAAATAACATCGAAAGAGAACACTTAAGAAGACGTGCCTTGTGAATAGGTAGGGAGATGTTAGGACAGCTTTATTACTGCCGAGCAATAATTATGTTCTGTTCTGCATCAGGGCTTTAATTGTTCTTGTTTTTAACCGACTTTAAAAAAGGAAGTTCTTAATTCAGCTTTTTTTTTCTTTTGTTTTTCATGACAATGACACCCGTGTACCCGTTAACAATTGTTTTTTTTTTTATATCAATTCAGCTGTTTGTTTTTTTGTGATATGTTTTTTACATGATTTGTCGGCCAATTATGATTGGATTTTGATGAGTTTATTTATTGTAAGGTACCTATATCATACCTCAGAGGTCCCATTTAAATTAGTGTCTAATCGGTTGAACTGTTTTTAATAATCAAGAATATACAAACACACACCCGTAACTAAAAATTAGAGGTATATATCGGTTTCAGGGTACAGTCGGTTGTGCCATTTTTAGCGGAAAATTAAATTACTATAGTACAATATGTTACGCGGCATCTTAGAAACCTGAGAACATAGTGATGTGTAAGTGTAACGTGTTATAATAATTACGTGTTTAATTTTTTTCTGGGTACAATGATCATTAGTACATTTTATTCATCACAAACAGAGCAGGTGCCTATTATAAGACAATAAAATACCTACAATAAATATACAGTTACCTGCTATATATAAAACAATTAGATTATCCACAGATTACAGAGGGTCTAGAAATAATCCAAATGCTAAACTCACTTTTAGTTTATCATACCTATTTCATTAATATTAATGAAAAATGGTAATAAAAATTAATAGAAAAATAATAATATTTTTATTCATCTTAAAAATACTAATACTCCTAACAAATAACTTTGCATATTGTTATCACATTTTTTGAAAACAAACAAGGTATATTGATTTTGCTAATACCTACAAAATTTAAAAAAAATTCTTCAGTAACTTAACGGATCGTCCTCCCGAACTAACGTGCCTTGTAAAAGATTGATCGTGTTGTGCTAAACTGAATTCAAAGGATTTAGGTAAAGAGCCTCTTTAAATATAAATAAGGGTGAAGTATGTTAAGTCTGCGCCATGTAATAAGAGAGCAAATTAAATATTAATTTCCAAGAAATCGTTTCAACATTTTAAAAGAAACATTGAATTTCTTGGAGATTTTTTTATTAGGAGATTAGCATGTGTAAAACAAATTACTTACAAGCTTTTATTTAGTTTCACCTGTCCTGTTGTCTGTCTGTCGGTCTGATTTGCAAATGAACCAAATCTTGCAAGTTAAATTTGATCCACTTCCCGGTTACCGATTGAGTTGAAATTTTGTCATGTGTAAATCGCGTGACAATGCAATATTATGACGACATGGTGCTGATCTGATGATCGAGTTAGAAGATGGTTAAAAGAACTGAACAATGAAACGACACAGCCCCATCGAGTTTGGGTTCATTTGAATGGTATTGGCAAGTAGTTTGTCTTTCAATAGTAACCAGGGTCTGATAATGGAGCTGGAAGGTGATCATAGAAACTCTGTAATGTAACGACGCAACTCTATCGAGTTTCGGCTCGTTTGATTCGTCTTGGCGAGTACTTGTTCAGTAAAAGCATGTTTAAAAAAAGGTTGTTTTAAATATCATACTTGTTAAATGTAATTTTAGGAGGAAATATTTAATGCCTAAAGAACTAATATTTAGTTTTGCGCAATTTCACATCAAATGTTAAATTTTGTAAAGATATGAATCGTAGCGTGTGAATTTCCAAAAACTATTTAAAACATATTTTATTTGTGATAACATTAAACACGTTTTATAGTATTTTCATGTATTTGTTGTATCTTTATGTGACATAGTAGAAACAAAATATGAAGGTGATACATTTTTCGATCTTTTCAGTTAGAGCAAAAGATGAAAAAGAAACATTTAATTTATACATTAAATTTTATGATAGATAAATGCAAAAATTGATTTTAAAAATTCAATCCGTATGTACTCAAACGCTAATATGGGAGTAAAAGCAAAGAATATATAATAATACTACCTATAGAACGGCCACTCATTACCCCCCACCCGTTTGAGTCTTCCTCACTTCCACCCCGCGCTACGTACCGCATCGTGTACTCTGCGCGCGAGCTGCACTGGCCGGTGGATTTTCTAATAAAAACTACCTAGACTGTGACAATAGGGAACACTTGTACTGTGTATGGTTGAATATCAATGATACGTAACAAAACAAGAAATTTTAATGTTTCCCTAAGGATAAATAATAGGAACTTATTTTACATTATTTGGTAACTTCCTCTTGATATTATCTAACAAAAGAAGTAGATCGGTTACTTTTTGTTAAAATGCTTCCAAATTAAGTAATTGTTATACTTTTTTAAGCACTAGATTAATATTCATTTTTGCAAATTAAGTACGCAACTGTCTCACTCACGCGGCATGTCGTCACGTTGTGGTGATCGCTGACAGCCATAGACGTTCCGCACACAAATGCGCGTGTAGCGACCGTGCGTAAGTGTGTTGTCTGTGAGTAAGTACTGTGTAGGTGTGCGTAAGACAGCAGATTTTGTATGAAAAATCGCGGAGTGTCCGGGCTGTGGTATAAGCAAAGAATATATAATAATACTACGTATAGAACGGCCACTCGTTACCCCCCACCCGTATGAGTCTTCCTCACTTCCACCCCGCGTCTACGTACCGCATCGTGCACTCTGTGTGCGGGCTGCATAGGCCGGTGGATTTTCTAATAAAAACTACCTAGACTGTGACAATAGGGAAGACTTGTACTGTGTATGGTTGAATATCAATGATACGTAACAAAACAAGAAATTTTAATGTTTCCCTAAGGATAAATAATAGGAACTTATTTTACATTATTTGGTAACTTCCTCTTGATATTATCTTACAAAAGAAGTAGATCGGTTACTTTTTGTTAAAATGCTTCCAAATTAAGTAATTGTTATACTATTTTAAGCACTAGATTAATATTCATTTTTGCAAATTAAGTACGCAACTGTCTCACTCACGCGGCATGACGTCACGATGTGGTGATCGCTGACAGCCATAGACGTTCTGCACACAAATGCACGTGTAACAATCGTGCGTATGTGTGTTGTCTGTGAGTAAGTACTGTGTTAGTGTGCGTAAGACAGCAGATTTTGTATGAAAAATCGCGGAGTGTCCGGGCTGTGGTATAAGCCAAATCGAAGTTCTTAGCGGCTGTGGTGTTAGGTAGAAACTGCGGATAACCCAATCCCGACTGAAGCTCACTTAACATTTGCGCAAAGATTGGGTTTCGCGCAGCTTGTAGCTAACTCCACAACCGCCAAGAAGTTTGAGTCAGCCTATAATTCTTCTTTGTCATTGTGGCCAGTTGAAAAGCCATCGAACTCAACAAATAAGTTGTCAACTGCGTGTCTCGACACGCGTGGATGGCTTCCATAGATGGTGACGATAATTATGATCATGACAAAAAACAATTATTATAAAGTCATTAGATGGTAAACTGATAGAAAAACAAATGGCTAAAAAAATATGTTTCTGGGATCAATGACTTTTGAGCTATGAGAAAAGTTAAAAAAATAATTTTCTTATAAACTCAAATAGTTTTAATGCTACAAAATAATAAATTCTGAGAGATAGTTTTCATTATGGTCTATAAACTCAAAAAGTATACAACGAAGTTAAAGGGTTCCTCGTTTTACCACGGAACCCTAAAAAACTAAAGTCACAGAGGCGCCACTGAAACTTCAGCATTAGTAAATAAATAGGTATTCTAACGTGAACATCGACGGAGTAACAACGACTTAAATAATTCACGAGATTGTTACGAGTACATCGGCAGTTACATGGAATTTTAAAGCCGTCTAACCCTTTACAATTGCATTTTTTATTAGAATGGTAGCGAGTAAAGTCAGGAGTATCATTCACGTATCACAGTCCAAGTTTCTAACTAAAAACAAACTGAATTAGTCTATCCCTTTGCGAATTAAGCCTTGGGTTTGCAATAAATTAAACAAGGGAGACATTTATATCCAAAATGCATTGGCTTGGCAGATATAAAGGCTAGCAGAATCATTGGTAACAAATGAAAAGTGATTGTAACGCAATAGTGTTCACACTAAAAAAATATCAGCCAAAGCATGTCGACTGGTGGACATAGGCCCCTATGGATCTCCAATAAGACCGGTCGGAAGCGGCTTGCATCCTGTGCGATCTTGCGGGGTTAATGAGTTCATCCGTCTACTTTGTGGGTGGACATTCTACACTGCGCTTGCCGATACGTGGTCTCTACTCGATACCTTCGTTTATAATAAGTGAGTGAGTGAGCGAGGGGTTACTAAATAATAACCTATGAATAAACCTACTATAGGTGTTAGGACTGTATCGGTAATGAGAATGTTAAAAATCGGCCAAGTCCGAGTCGGACTCGCGCACGAAGGGTCCGTACCGTATGGGATCCCCCTTAGACCCATTTCAAGGGTCTTTATGGCGCCAAGGGATTAAAATAAGATACTAGAGTCTGACTGAATCTCACTGTATTCTATTTTAATATCAAATAACAACAGCTTATATACTAAATTATATCTACACATTGTGATTTATCTTAGTCACGTAAAACATCTGAATCACGAACTAGTTTACTTATCTAAAACATTCCATCGAGCTGCAACAGTACTTCCCCCTTGGAAAAAAAAATGTAATATTTATACACAAACAATTATTACCTAAAACTAGTCAAACCAAAATTAACAAAAATCCTATCATTCATGTTGCAGCGATCTTGCTTACGTCTGTTTGCTTACAGTTGCAGTTTATAGTTTGCTTATCATTGCAGTATAAAACGTGCTTGCGTCAGTAAATTTGAATCCTAGTACCACTGGCCTAGTCAGCTCCGTAGGTACGTGCTTCTACTGTATTTACTTCTTTGCGCAGGCGGCACGTTCACTGATTCACTATCGATAACGAACATTGGCCTTAATTTAACAATTGTAACTTTCAAATAAAATATTCTAAATCGTTTGCATTCCTTTGATTCGCAGTATGGCGCTACTCGAAAATGTGATGACAAAGTTCTAACTAAGCAAATACTTTACTACCAGTGATCTAGTAATTTAGTAAAAACAGTTTGCAAAACAATTAAACTGAATGTAACAGTATAAATTATATAAAATTATTTTGCAAAATTCGCACTAAAATACTACCTATCTTATCACTTAATTAAGTTGGACTTCGACATTTTTGGGCAATACACAATTTCCGTCTAATTTCACGCTCCTATATACCGATTTCACTGATTTTATCCTGAATTTGCACAAAAGACTAAAACAATGTTGTCACAACACACTTTTTCCGTAATATCTGAACATTTCAAATATCTTCACGCGTTCGCAGCTTCAGCCATATTTCCATTTCACATATTCTCTATAATATATCACTGACCAGTCGTTTGGCAATGGAAACGAGTCTGGGCAAATCCTCCAGTACTACGCAATTTTCCGCCACCTTCGATTTGTCCTCGTACGGTGGTGCCAACTTCGAAAAAATACTTGCAGATCCAACCTGAATTTTTGGCGGCAGCATTGGCATCTCAAGTTCCTGTGGTCCTATACTCGGCTGCTGGCGACTGCTGATTCGATTTCATCAATTCACACGTAAACAAAATACCAAGGGTTATTCGCGTTTCATTGCAGCTACAGAACCCTGGATTTGGCGTTTACTCATAACTTCAAAAATTGCGTGACTGCTTCTCGTCAACCATGTGATTTGTGATGTGCTGTTTCTACATCTTTCTTGCTGAATTATGCGTATTTGCCGTTTTCCTGTCTTGCGAAGAGTTGTCCACAAAATTTCTTCAAATTCTCGAAATAAACTTCCATAGATTCTTCTTTCCGTTGCCCAGGTGTTGTTGATTATTTATCGTTGTGATGTGAGGGTGATAGGTGTGATAGGTATGGCGTCATCCAGCGGATTTATCGCCAACCCCCAAATCTTCTTGCGTGTTCACTACATTCCGCGACACTCGGGGGTCACCACTGTGCCGGTATGGCAGTGGGACCCCAAACTGATACTGCACTCGGGGTCACCAATATGGCGGGGGATTAAAATAAGATACTAGAGTCTGACTGAATCTCACTGTATTCTATTTTAATATCAAATAACAACAGCTTATATACTAAATTATATCTACACATTGTGATTTATCTTAGTCACGTAAAACATCTGAATCACGAACTAGTTTACTTATCTAAAACATTCCATCGAGCTGCAACAGTCTTCTTGTTGCCGATTTAAATATCGAGGAAAAAACGTCAAAAAAAAAATACGTTTGTTGTATAGGATAAATATTTATTTTATTCTGTTTTTAGTATTTGTTATCATTATCTGTGAAAATTTAAACTGCCTTGCTATCACGGTTCATAAGATACAGCCTGGTGACAGACAGACGGACAGACGAACGAAAAGCGGAGTCTTAGTAGGGTCCCGTTTTTACCCTTTGGGTACGGAACCCTAAAAATTGAACAGCTTACGTTATACGTAACCGATTAAAATAATGTCAAAATAGTGATAAACATACTATAATAATACAACCACGATGACAACAACATACTCGTAAGACAACATTCACCGAATTCAAATATTGCGATTTTTTACCATAAATGCTATTACTCACAGTAGTTCTCAATCGAAAAGCAAAAGTACCTACTTAGTTTACGTCAAAATTTACATTTTAACCATATTGCTAACCGAAAGCAAAGAAAACATCCGTACTGGGCCAATGCGGTGAACATGGTTCAATAGCTCTTTGAACACAGGCTCTTTTTAGGGTTCCGTACCCAAAGGGTAATAACGGGACCCTATTACTAAGACTCCGATGTCCGTCTGTCCGTCTGTCTCTCTGTCACCAGGCAGTATCTCATGAACCCTGATAGCTAGTCAGCTGAAATTTTCACAGACGATGCACTTCTGATGCCGCTATAACAACAAATACTAAAAACAGAATAAAATCAATATTTAAGGGGCCCGGCTCCCATACAACTATCATGATTTTTTAGGAGTTTTTGCTGTAAGAGGGATGGGGGCTAAGGGGGCTCCAACACGGTACGGAACCCTTCGTGCGCTAGTCCGCTTCGCCCTTGGCCAATTTGTTTCAAAATTCATTTATTGACTCAAAAACAAGTCACATGTGATGACAATGAGCTTTAGATCGCCAAACTAAGCATAGCTTTTATTTCGGAGATCCATGCTCCCCTTACAAGATTTATGAAAATAAATTATTATTAAAAAATAGTACATAATCAAATACATTACAGTACATGGTCAAACATTGTCAATAAATTGAAGAACTTAATTTTGAGTTGTTTTGTTCAGCAATATACTATTAAAACGCCGGTACAACCGGCACAGTCAAACCTTCAGTATACTTAAAAGAATATATTCTCCAAATAAAACGTACAAAAGTAAAGACACACGATTACCATACAAGGCAATCGGAACGTCGTGCGGTCAATCAATAGCGACTGGTCAATACTTGATGAGGCCGACAGTTACTTGGAAACGGCGGGGTACACACCGTATCGAGCGAGTTTTATTGGAGCAGGATATAATTGATGTCTATGAAGTAATTGACCTCACCTATCCTGTGTTTTTATGTCAGCACGAACAAATAATGTATCTGTATTTGTACCGGCTTTTTAGGGTTCCGTACCCTAAGGGTCAAAACGGGACCCTATTACTAAGACTCCGCTGTCCGTCTGTCTGTCACCAGGCCATATCTCATAAAGCATGATAGCTAGATAGCTGAAATTTTCACATATGATGCATTTCTGTTAACGCTATAACAACAAATACTAAAAACAGAATAAAAAGACTAAAATAACTAAAGAATAAAAAGACTCCGCTGTCCGTCTGTCTGTCACCAGGCCATATCTCATAAAGCATGATAGCTAGATAGATGAAATTTTCACATATGATGCATTTCTGTTAACGCTATAACAACAAATACTAAAAACAGAATAAAAAGACTAAAATAACTAAAGAATAAAAAGACTCCGCTGTCCGTCTGTCTGTCACCAGGCCATATCTCATAAAGCATGATAGCTAGATAGCTGAAATTTTCACATATGATGCATTTCTGTTAACGCTATAACAACAAATACTAAAAACAGATAAATAAGGGGGCTCCCATACAACAAACGTAAATTTTTGCCGTTTTTTGCTCCATATTAAATACGACAACAGGCAGACGCTTGAAATGGGGCGAAGGGGGTTCCCATAGGGTACGGAACCCTTCGTGCGCGACACCAACTCGCTCTTGGTCAGTTATTAATAGTTTAAAGTCACGAAAGGCGATTTTTGAACTCATGTATCATGCTTGTAAAGCTAGCGTCTCCTGCCGTCGTGGTTATCCATTAAGCCTCCATGTCTTGATCTCTAAGCTGCCAGCCAAAAACCATGTGCCATATCCTTCTAGTAAATATCTACAGAGCCACAGTTCATAAGTGAAAGTAGTAAAAAAATGGCCGAGCGCCGTCATACATACAGACTTAGATACATTTACATTGAATAATTCACAATGACCCGTTTTCTCGAATCTCGACGTTATGTCACCTAATTAGTGCTTGTAACCGAGCACTTTGGCATCTCGCGGCGTTGCAGTCGGCTTGCACTCGCCTTACGACTAACTAAAAGAATGCTCACTGCGTAGCTTGGGCAGAGGTTTTTCTCGGACACTTTTTTTGCACGATTGTGACTGTACAGATATTTTCTCGAAGGTCCTATCATAAACTGTAAGCACGGTTGTTTTCTGAGTAATGTCAAGCGTTCAGACGGCAGAAATACTTATACAAAAGCTTCCTAACCGACCTGAGCCCTTAGTCAAGATTTTTCGTAGTTAACTTAAACTTTCGTGTTCGCGTGTGGCTATATAAATTTTGGTTAGTTCTTACTCGTTTCCGCCAAGGCGCTGTACTGAAATGTATGGAGCCATACGGAAACAGCTGTAGTTTCAATTTACGTGTAAACCTGGACTTTTCCCTTCTGCACGACTTAAATTGGTAGTGTATAGTAAAGTGAAATATATCGCTATCGCAAAGCAAGACTCGACATAATATACACATATACAATTAGGTAATACACGTTTTGGAGACAATCCAGAGAGTGTTCTTGTAAAATTGCTTTACTTGATCCAAATTGCATTTTTTTTGGAATGTGCGTCTCGACACAATCTAATTCACATTTTCAAAAGAAAGGTACAATTACTTCATAAATAAAATAACACTTGGTTTGTAATTATATTTCCACAGAATTTTCATTACCATCCATCCATCCATCCATCAGCCCTAGGACGTCCACTGCTGGACATAGGCCTCCCCTATGAATCTCCAATAAGACCGGTTGGTAGCGGCTTGCATCCAGCGTGATCCTGCGGTCTTAATGAGGTCATCCGTCCACCTTGTGGGTGGACGTCCTACGCTGCGCTTGCCGGTACGTGGTCTCCACTCGAGAACTTTTCGACCCCATCGGCCATCAGTCCTCCGCGCTATGTGTCCTGCCCACTGCCATTTCAACTTGCCAATCCGCTGGGCTATGTCGGTAACTTTGGTTCTTCTGCGAATCTCCTCATTCCTGATTCGATCTCGCAGAGAGACTCCGAGCATAGCCCTCTCCATAGCTCGTTGGGTTATTTGGAGCTTATTAATAAGGCCCATAGTAAGAGACCACGTTTCAGTGCCATAAGTCATCACTGGCAACACACACTGATCGAACACTTTCGACTTGAGGCACTGAGGTATGTCGGACGAGAAGACGTTACGCAATTTTCCGAACGCTGCCCAGCCGAGTTGGATTCGGCGATTGGCCTCTTTCTTGAAGTCGGACCTACCTAACTGGACTACTTTTTTTTTTTTTTTTTAATCAAATTTTTATTTGGGGACTTTGAACCCTTGCGGTTATGCCAGTCCCATAGGAAACACAAACATCATTTTATAAACTTACAAAGGATAAATAAAAGCAAAATTATAAAATGCTCTGGCAGCAGCCGATGTAGGCGCTGCCAGAACACTTTGAATGCAACCAACATCTAGCCTATTAAGGGCATAAGTATCAAAAAGTTGGTCTCTGTCAGACGCACTCTGGGCGCACTCAACAAGCAGGTGATATACATCCTCAGTGGGCGCACCACAAGCATCACAGCTTGGATCTTCCACCATATTCAATAAATATTTGAAATTATTTAATGGCATGTGCCCAGAGCGCAATCTATGAGCCATCACAACATATTTTCGGCACATATTCACATTTGACCACCATGGTATATGAGGAGGTTCAGATATTAATGTACGATACCATATTCCTTTTTTGAGAGAAATGAAATCAAAATACTCTTTCCATTGTAACGAGATACTATGTTTGTATTTAATCAACACTTCAGTGAATTCTGGTTTCAAAAACACTTCAGTGCCAATAGATGTAGCTTCTCTGGCTAATTTATCTGCCTCCTCATTACCATGTAAACCAATATGTGAAGGAATCCATTGCAAACCAAGAGACATCCCTCGAGCCTTCAATGCAAGAACTTTGTTTAAAATAGTATAAGCTAACGATGCACCTCTATGACCAGAAGCACATCGCGCCACATGCTGTAAAGCACTTTTGCTATCAGTTAGAATTACAACCTTTGAAAATCCTGCACTGATGACATAAGACAGTGCCTCCGATATAGCAAAAAGTTCCACAAACATAATGGAATAATCTGAATCATTTAGTTTGAAAAGCTCCCTCACATTGCGACTGGGATCAAAAAAAGCTGCCCCACGCCCTTCGTTCGTTTGAGAACCGTCAGTGTAAATTTTATGCCAATCATTATATTTATTCCCCAACATATATAGCGTATTGTATTTTAATACGGTAGCATCATAGCTCTTTTTTGGACCTCTTATATTATCTACATTGATTTCAATGAAATTCATATCTATATTTGTAACCCAAGTATTCAAACTAAACATGCGCAAAGGATTACATATGTTCACTTTTTCATGTTTGGTTTCGTTATAAACTGATAGTAGTAGAGGCCACCTCTTCAATTTTGAAAGATTTAGATTCAAAAACCTATCCAATCTCTCAATCGTAGGATTGCAGGCCCAGGACTGTGATCTAAGACAATATCTAGTGGCTAAATATTTACGTCGCAAGTAGAGTGGAGGTACGCAAATTTCGTGCTCCATGACGTGAACTGGAGTCGTTTTAATGAAACCACCTACGATTCGTAATGCAGCATTTTGGATTCTGTCTAATTTCAAAAGATTACTCCTGGCTGCATTGTCATAAATAAAACTTGCATAATCAATTCTACTTCTAATTAGCGATAAATAAACCCTTCGAAGATGTTTCGGGTGAACTCCCCAAGAAGAGCCTGCTAAAATTTTGAGGATATTAAGTAATTTTAAACATTTGACATGAATTTCTTGTATGTGTCTTTTCCAAGTTAATGTTCTATCTAAATAAACACCTAAATATCTGACACAGTCTACAACAGGTATATGATTATCATTTATTGAAATAGTAATTTGATCCCTTTGTCTGTCTTTGCTAAACAGACACAGTTGAGTTTTTGAGAATGATATTTGTAAGCCTATTTGATCTAAGCATGACGAAACCCAAGATATGCAATTCTGAATATCCGATGTACTATTATCTATATTCACATCTTGAACATAAAAAACAAAGTCATCAGCAAACTGTAAGGCATACAATTCATCAATAGACTGACATATTTTTGCTGTCACTATGTTAAATAATATAGGAGACATTGGATCTCCTTGGGCTAGACCCTTGCCAGTCCATCTTGTTATAGAAACATCATCTCCATCCTCTTTGATACATAAACGCCTCAATCTTAAAAATTCGTACAAATAAATGCAAAATTTAGATCCAACTTCAATTTGATCTAATATCAAAACCAATTGGTCCACCAAAACATTATTGTATGCACTATCTATATCTAAAAAACAAGCGAGAGTGGGAACCTTATTAATAAAACCAGCCTGTATATGTAATACTAATCGGGCTAGGCAATCTACACTTGATTGACATCTACGAAAGCCCGACGTATTAGGAGACAGAATATTGTTCCGTTCAATAAACCACTCAAGGCGTTTAGTCAACATAATATGAAGAATCTTACACAAACAGGAAATCAAAGAAATCGGTCTAAACTTAGATGGAGCATTAGTATCTTTATTTGGTTTTGGTATTGGAATAACTTTGATTTGTCGCCATTGATCGGGCACTGAAGCATTTTCAAATATTAAGTTATATATCCTAAGAAGAAATAATTTACCTTCTATAGGAAGATGATAAATCATACTGTAGGTAATGCCATCTTCGCCTGGAGCTGTATCTTTCTTTTTTAAACAATTAGTAAGCTCTTGTAGAGAGAAGGGAGTCTCCATCTGAAGATTTTGGGACCTAAATGAAGGTGAGGCTGGTTCTACAAAATCAGGAGCAAGAGATTGCAACAACTCTTCTTTTTTGTTGATAGGAGCCTGAATCCGACGTTTTTTAACACCCTTAATCCAACTCATTTTTTGCCACATTACAGAGGAACTTGATGTTTCATCAATACTACTGGACTACTTGTCCTAGGTAGACGTACGAGTCAACGACTTCAAGAACCGAGTTCCCAACAGTGATCGGGGTGGGTACAACATGGGAATTACACATGACTTTCGTCTTGTCCATGTTCATCTTAAGACCCACCTGTTGAGAAACCCGATTGAGGCTTTCGAGCATCGTGCTGAGCTCTTCCATCGATTTTGCCATGACTACTATATCGTCAGAAAATCGAAGGTGAGTGAGGTATTCGCCATTGACATTGATGCCGAATCCTTTCCATTCCAGGAGCTTGAAGGCGTTTTCCAAAGTAGCCGTAAACAATTTCGGAGAGATTACGTCTCCCTGTCTTACGCCTCTTTTTAAAGGGATCGCCTTGGAGCTCTCTTCCTGTACTCGGACCGACATAGTGGTGTTATTATACAAACACTTCAACACTTCGATGTACCGATAGTCAACACGGCATCGTTGGAGAGACTCGAGCACAGCCCAAGTCTCGACCGAATCAAAGGCTTTCTCATAGTCCACAAACGCTAAGCAAAGTGGCAAGTTATACTCTTCGGTCTTCTGTATAACCTGCCGCAGCATATGAATGTGGTCCATGGTGCTATAGCCCTTTCGGAAACCGGCTTGTTCGGATTTTCATTACGTATATAGCTTTTTCAGTTAACCGTTTAAAAACTCAATACCTGAAAAAGCTTATGATACATTGCACTCACTGATATGTACCTACCCACTATGCTACCGATACGTAGGTACCTCTAGAATACAAAACTGAATTAGTTAGCCGGTCAACACAAACTTACTTATACCTACATAGTGTATGTATACGAATTTGTGTGGTGTACACAGAAAAGCAACTCTACACGTAAAGTACACACACAAAATGTGCAAAGTGCAGCGACCTGTATCCAATCTATTCGCAGTTTCGATATTAATTAGCCCTGTATGCTATGAATGTACGCGCTTCTATCTATAATTATGATTTATTTCTATGCCACTGTGCGCGGCTATTCATTCATGAATAGCGCTTCTGAAATGAACATTCATTGTTGAATATAAATAGAAGATACTTTCGAGCGCTGACAGCCGTGTAACAGGATATTACACGTATGTGATCAGTTTTACGGCTTAAATATCTATCCATTGCTCTATAGCTGCGTGAAAGAGTAAAAAACTAGAACAGGAAAAAAGACGTTTTTTTTTGTCAACTGTCCACTAAATTTCGGATACAATTTTTTTTAATAAGGTTAAGGTTCACTTACTGAGCATAAAATCACAAAATGCTGACAGATCCAGGTGGAGCTTCAAGCAAGTTTTTGGCCGATATCTCGGAAACTATGTACTTAAGGGGAAAAGTCATTAAAATCATTATTGTAGAAAATAAAATTTCGCATCTTTTGTTGCCAGTTATTTTTTTTGTAAAATTTACCTTTTACGATTTATGGCCCATTTAATGAAATCTTTTGCTCTAAAGTGCATGGTTTCCAAGATATCGGCCAAAAAAGTTTTATCAAGATGGCGCTTGAAGCTCCACCTGGATCTGTTAGCATTTTGTGTGATCCTAAACCTTAAAAAAAAAATTGGATCGGAAATTTAGTGCAATGTTAAATTCATATTTTCCTGTGCTAAACCAACCGCATCGGATTTATAATATTAGTACAGATAAGGATTTGTAAGGATTCTGTACACCACATTGACGAGATACAATTTTAGGTCGAATAAAAAACTTTCAAGCGATATAGTGCATTCTCTTTAACATTTTCAATCTCATTAGAATTTAGCAAGCGTTCATAGAAATAGTATCAGACACCTCAAGGTTATCGCAGATATAGTCAGTCCAATTGGGTCAAGATTTGCGTAGACCAGTCTAATTCTCGCGTAACGTTATTACTCTTAATTACATGAGACAAATTTCTCCTCGTCTCTCGCATAATTTGTGATGTCTATATTTTGTACTCTTTTTAACTACCTAATAGAATCAGTATTTTTTTGTGGTAAGTAAAATTATAAGACTTCTGTCTCAGTCTTACATTTATCATTAGAAAAATAATAAAATTAGTTTCCAACTGAATTAAGGATCGACCCGTTCCGATTTGCTTTAAATCGGCATCATCCAACATAACTACAGAAGTTTTGACAATGCAATGTATGATGTACAATTGGCTGGTTTGACTCGATCGTTTCCATCAGTTTTAATAATAATAATGTTGGAATGACCACATTAATGAATTACCACATTATTGCAATTTGATGGTTGACAATAACCAAGTCAAAGGTGTTCAACCAGTGTGTGTTGCCAGTGATGACTTATGGCACTGAAACGTGGTCTCTTAAGTCTTACAGTGGGCCTTATTTCAAATTCAAATTGTTTTTACGATGCCATCATTGTTGGTACTATTTGTGATCTAAAGCAACTCGTATTTTTGCAAAAATCCTAACATTTTCAGTAAGATTGAGAAATATAGCCTTTGTCTAATTATGCGTGTTTTAGCAAAATTTCTCGGATTTTTTCGAAAATAAGATTTACCAAATTATTCTGAAATATTCGCTATGATCTTTTTACAACTCTAAAGGTATTAAAAATCAGCGCAACACACAAGATAGATGATTTTTAATAAAGTTGTAATATTACCAAATTGTATAGGTAACTGACATTTAATTTTCCGCTTAATCTTTTTGATGTAAATAAATAGTGATTAAATATTATATGCGAAATCATCTGTGCTAATCGGCACCGAGCCAAATGATACAATTTTGTTCATTCATTTATATTATTCATACGTTCATGCTAGGATTGTAGCTGTCATTGCGAGATCTGCCAGCGTAATGACAGTAATATTTAAGAGTAAACCAGACTGTGGTCTAGCCTTAAAATAATAAAAAGGTAGAAGTATCCAAAAGTAAAAAAAAAACGTACGACATCATTACAGCAAGATGACATCCAAAATGCATATAGAGACTGCTATGCACTGAGCAAAGAGATACCAGAGGGATAATGTGGTCGATCGAGAAAAGAAAGAAAGAGATGCATTGGTTTAATATGACACGACTTAGAAAGAGATATGAAAAATATCTCGATTATGTGGCTAGTTGCAGTGTTTTTGTTCCGATAGTGTCAAATTCTTGTCAAAAAGCAACCATCTCCGAGTGACCAACTCCGATAGTGATTGTCCACAGGTACATTTTTGCGGTTGAGAATTGCCTCAAGCGACAACAGCGCTATCTCTCTGGTTGTAATAGCTCTGTGCTACTATGGTACTAAGTAATTGACAATATGATACTAGCGAAACTTATTTGTTGTGCATTTGCCAGTGTCAAGTATAAAGTTTTAATAATTTTTTATAATATTTTGTCAAAATAATCAGTCGTAGTCACGTCATAGTCCAATAAAGTTACGGTCAAGTCCAAGCATAGTCCAAGTCATACCTTAGTAAAGCTGTGGAGACTTTACTGGAGGCGTCTATGGAGTTTTGGTAACAACACGAAACAACATGATACGTCACATTATATCACTTTCCTACACTCATGCACGTAAATCAGCTTATAATCAACGAAATACCTTAATTTTTTCATTAATTATCACTGATAAAAACACAAGTTTAACAGAATAATACAATTCGGCGTCTTGATTTTTCCGCGTTCCCGCCAAAACTCCCACATTGGCCCTTCAGAAATATGGCGGACAAACTGCAAAGCCTTTCCAGGCGGAACTTATATTTTCAACCTTATTGTTATAATAGTTATGAAGCCACCTTATTTGTTACACCCGGTCCACTCTGTAGTACCTACTTTCATGGGGATGTATATTTATTTCGTAGTTCCATGGTCAGACTCTCGTTATGGTAGCCGCCGCATTCGTGCAGTTTCTTGATTAGAATTCAAATTCATGAACCTGAATGCTCTGCTCAACGTTAAAAAAAACTAGAGCTAGCGCGCAAAATTCAAGTTTTGTTTTGGGTTATATGCAATTTATTGCTGAACAAAAACTTACGAAAACTAATTTTTCGGCGTAAATCTCGCGCGCTGACTCTAGCCTAGCTCTAGTTGGTCTTTAAATGTTACAAAATTTTGAAAAACCTCATAAAATATGTCTAACTGTCTAAATATGACGATTTTTACTATCTCAACCACATCTCAAAGACTTTCTGCACACATAAAATTGTTTGCCCGCATTATATTTTGGTTTTTGTATTGTCTCATACGAATCTTTTATTTATACATGATAAAAGTGGCCTATATGATAGACTCGAATCTTTAAACTATATCCTCGGAAAAAGTCAAGTGGATCCCTTACTCTCTGGTTGTTTGCAAGAATAACTAAAAAACCAACAAACACACTTTCAAATAAAAAGAAAAATAAAGTAAGGATAGCAAAGATAATCATCATAGATACGATCTGTTTTGGCCTAATACAGCCAAATACGTTTGGCCTTACCATGCCAAATACCTAATTAGTAGTTAAATCAAGTGTTAAAATGCTGCTAGGCTGGTAACAGAATTTGCCAAATTTCTCCGACGCTAGTACGACGCTGCACTAATTGTTTTGGAAGCTTTCCAAAATACATACTTACTACAATTTCGGGGTAACGGGATGCATTCGAGAATTGTTTCGTTTATTAAGGGGGAATGTCGCCAGTTTAATTGTTATTTGGGTTAAGTGATCGCGTCTGTCGACGTAGTGGAATCATGATTTCATCTTGTAGGAGTTGTGATGGCTATGCATATAGCAGTTACGAGCTGTTGTCTAACAATGTTTTAACCTACCAAATTATTTTGATGAATATTTCTTAAACAACTAATTTAGTATTTCAGAAAATCAACACATTTGTAATGTGACAGAATTACTATTTCGCAACTAAGCAATTTTTTAAGAGATGACTCAATCGCTTCGAGGTACGAAAAAACTCATATATAAAAGTGGGATAATAAGCTGAACGCGTACATGTCTGTAGGAGCCGCACTTGGTGCACAGCAGTCATCATTTTTCAAATAAATCATTGCGACGTCGCGCACCTGTCCGCACCGCACGACCTTTTATGTATTACCGTCAAATGCAGTACGCGTTTGACGTTTCCATCGCGTTCAATTCATGCAGCGGGGACATGGTGTACATACAAAATCTTACACGATTCTCAACTTGACCAAGCATGCAACGTAGCAAAACAAACATTTAGCTCAATTTTCTAAACCTAAAAATAAAATCTTTACGTTCACCTCGCTTAGGTCAATAAAACTCCTGGCAAGACAGTAAAAAATCTGCTAGCGCTCCGCATAATTTTTATATTTTGTATATCATGTGAATTCCTAGAATTGTTACCACGGACTAATGGAAAAATTAAACAAATGCGGGCTATTATGCTAAACTTTTGGGGGCATAAAAATATTTGTACAACTAACTTGACGATTTCATTATGCGAATAGCATTTTTACTTTGTAAACGGAGAGATTGCTTATGGACCTGAAAATGGGTTTTCCAGCTATCAAGTGAATATTTTAGGGTACCTGGAGCAAAGATTGTAGTATTAATTTTGTGTGTCACAATCGCTATTCATTTTATATTTCAGTATCTAGTCAAAATTGAAGATCGCGGGTTTTGTTTTTTAAAAAGACAAAAATTGATTTTTACTTATTTAATACGTCTGATCATATTAAGAGTTGAATTATAACTGACTTACAACTAAACTAAAAGCTAACGGGAGCGGTGTTATCTACCGCCTCCCACGGTAATGCATGCCGGACCACCGTGGGGCCAGACGCGCACTCAGCGGTTTTGCCGGCTGGCTATTCTCGGTAGTGGGCTAGTGGACAACAGTAATAGTTGCTGTCGGTGCTCCAGCATACATGACTCCTTCCTCCTTAAGATCGAAATTATCGCGCGGATTTTCTTTGCCACGATAATTTCGTCTGTAAAAGTATACTGAGACACAAAATGCAAAAACTATGACTAAAATTACATATAAAATTAAAGTTCCTATGCTTATTCTCTTCATGTTAATCGCACTATCACGTTCACTATATTGACTCATTTCACTTTCACTTTTCACTAAAATGCTGGATAGTTGCTGCAGGTTGGTGAGGTCCATCCCTTTTACGTTCAACGGCTCCACAAAGCGCGTCTTCTCCGGCGGCATTAATTCAGGCAGGTTTATGATGGGTAATGCAGGTAGAGACATTCTTCCTGAGTGCTCTCGATGTCTTCTCATGACTAAGCCTTTAACTTCGGCTTCGCAATCGTCGTCTGTAGTCACGATGTAGGTCCCTCGAAGGTGGTGGTGAGTTATCTCGTTCCCGCAGTTTTGAGTGAGGAGGACGTCAGTCCTAGCAAACACCATCCATCGGCTATCCTGTATTTTCTCTACTTTTACCTCTTCTACGTCAACTGGTATCTGGTGACACTGAGTTGTATCTGATGCGAATCGGAGCAGGTCGGCAATGCAGGTATCCTTAACTAAGGAGGATGAGTTGTCTTCTTCACAGAGAAATAGGTATTCTTCTATTTCCTTACAGGGGCGTGATAGCGACACTGTTTTCAACCTTTTCGTCAGTAAATAAGGAAATTTTGGCAGGATAAGGTGAGTTTGGCTACGGGAATTTGTAACAGGTAGGGGAAGGACCTTGTAGTATGTGAATGTATCGTTTTCTACAAGGGGTATGTCCATAATGAAAGTTATTTGATTTTCCTTTGCGTAAGCCTTTAGCTCTATACATTGCTCTAATTTCAGTAGATTTTCAAAGTTAGCCGTGAACATGAGTTTACCTTTTCGTTCTACATCCTTAAGTATTAACAACAATTCGTTAGGGTCTAAAATGGCTTGATGTAACATTCCTAATTTACTAAAAGCTACAGTAGTTTCAATCTCGTTCAATATGGTATAGAAAGTTTGGAAGTTATGGAAAAATAAGTGATATGTGTTAATGATCTTGAGCGTATCTGTAGTGGCGTTATTACTACTTAACTGTTGTTTAACTTCCCAAATTGCCTTATCCAATTGAATGAAATTGTTCTTAGTATTGTTCGTAATATTCACCAATGACTTCAGCATTTCTGCGACCACTGTTACTCTTTTATTTTCTGCGATTTGCGTCGATTTTACATTTTGTATTAACGCGTCATACTTCATAGCGTCGTCATTGTCTAAATTTCCGGAAATTAATTTGATTATCGATCCCAGGGGATTTAGGAGGCCGCGTTTAACTCTTTTAACAGGAATTAGCTGGTTTAATTTCTGCAGTGTAATATTTTTGATAAAATCTGTCTGAGTCTTTATGTCATTGATGCCTGCGTTAATGGGTTTATTTCCGAAATAGTTCTCTACATGCTTATTCAAATCTACATATCTATTAACATTAAAATCTAAATCGTCTCTGATTAAACTTAAATCTAGGGTTTTAATAATAGACCACTTATCACTACTTATAAGGGCTTGACCTTCTTTGATCGGGAAGATCCCGGGGTTATCCCTGATCTGCTGAAGTAGAAGGGCCAGGGCAGCTGACGTCTGCAGCAGGACCAGGGCGCACCTGTGAAGGACGTTTTAAATCCTTAATTGGTGCTTTAGTCTCACGACCTTTCATTTTAATCGGTACTATGTTCCTGTCTAATTCACCTACGACTTCCGCCTTTTCGTACCGCGGTTTATCCTTGCCTCTTCTTACGTTTACGCCTTTTACGAAAACTTTATCTCCCTCTTTTACTTTGAACTCTTTTTCTCCTCCAAGTTTCTCCTTGATTTTCTTTTTGATATTTATAGCTTTATCGGTTAAATATTTGTATAGGAATTTGATACGGTTTTTGTGATCTTGTACTAGTTTTTGTGTGTATTCCCTGTTAAATTCGACATTAAATGGATTTTTAGAGTCGGTGTGACCGAATACTACTTCGAAAGGCGTTAGTCCTGTGGTGGAGTGGATTGTATGATTATATGACATGAGCGAGTAGGTCATTACTGACGCTGCGTCTGTGAGTTTGTGTTCGTATTTGGCAAGCCGATAAATTTCGATAAGGGTTGAATGAAACCGTTCGACCACCCCCATTGAGTTTGAGTTATGTGGGGTACCAATATGCAGGTCTACCTTATAGAGGCTTAAGGTTTCCTTCAGCAGGGCGTTATTAAATTCTGACCCAGAGTCGGCACTGATTTTATGTGGTACTCCATACATAGAAAAATACTTAATGAGAGCCCTAATTATTTCAGGTGTGGTTTTGTTCTCAATCCCCATGGCTTGTCCGAGTTTGCTGAAAGCGTCGACTAAAGTTAGGTATGATTTTCCTTCTATGGTGAAGACATCTATGAAAATCTCTTGGAATGGTTTTGTTTGGGTCTGTGTGAGTTGTAGCTCTGGTTTTAGTGGTTTCCTGTCGTATTTCATAGTTTTACAGCCGTCGCACGAATTTATTATGGTGGCTACTGTAACCTCCATGTTATTCCAATAGTATGTTCGTTTCAGATGCGTAGTCGTCTCTTTTATTCCTCGGTGACAGGTTTTTCGAATGTGGTACTTTTTCGCAATCTCTTTCTGCTCATTTTCATCTTCAACGTATATGACCCTCTGGGTACATTCGAAAATCTTTACGGTATCCTTTTTAAATAATTTGGTAATTACTTCAGCAAATTGTTTCCGGTGTCCTTCGTCTTCAAAATAGATGAAATATTTAACTTTTGGTTTAATATATTCTTTAAGGAACTGTTTCACTAAATCTGGTCTTTCCAGTGGTAAGTGGACTTCCAAAATCTTTTGTTTCGGCCTTGATAAGTCCTTAACTGTCAATTCTCCTCTGAACCAAGTGTGTACTAAGATTTGGTTAGATTTAGTATCTATGGCCTCGTTCATAATGGGAATTCCGGAGGAATCCGTTTCGTAAACGGAATGTTCAGTTTCTGAGTGTTCCGATGCTGTCAACGTGTCGCTTGTTGCGGATGGAATAGAAAAAGGAGACCTTGGTTCGTATATAGGGGTTAGCGGGCCATATTCTGATTCGGATGACAAAACGATTGTGTCTTCGCTTTGATCTTCTTCTGATTCTGACAGTATTATCTGGTAGACGGTCATATTGTCGCCGTCTTGAGTTTCTTTATCTGCTTCCTTTTTTGGGATTTGCTTTTGTTTCTTTTCTACGTTGACCTTCATAGAGTCGACGTCCTTCTCTATCGCGTTGACTTTGATACGCGATAAGGCATCCGCTACACAATTTTGTTTGCCTTTTTTATAGATGATGTCATAGTCGAATTCTGCCAAGCGGAGCTTCCACCTGGTGAGCTTGCTGTTATGTTCTTTCATATTATTGAGCCAGGCAAGGGGTCTATGGTCGGTATAGATGGTGAACCGCCTACCGTATAGGTATGGCCTGAAATGCTTCACGGCCCAAACGATGGCTAATAGCTCCTTTTCTACGGTACTATACCTGGTTTCAGCGTCATTCAGGGTGCGACTGGCATAGGCTATTGGTTTATCCGAGCCTATGGGGCCCTGGGATATTACTGCACCAATCGCGAAATCAGACGCGTCAGTTGTGAGTATAAATGGTTTTGAGAAGTCCGGGAATTGTAGGATAGGCGCATTCACTAGCAGCTCTTTACATCTCTCAAAAGCGCCCACAAATTCGTCTGTGAGTTCTATTTTGTTTCGCTTTTTTAAACAGGACGTCAAGGGACGGGTGATTTTGGCAAAGTCCTTAATAAATTTACGGTAATATCCCACTAATCCCAAAAAGC
This sequence comes from Hypomecis atomaria, assembly GCA_964007245.1. Lineage (NCBI taxonomy): Eukaryota > Metazoa > Arthropoda > Insecta > Lepidoptera > Geometridae > Hypomecis > Hypomecis atomaria. The sequence continues at coordinate 9,469,899 of OZ023287.1, read as the reverse complement.
TTTTAATTTGGGTAGTTGTTGTTGGAATTGGGAAGTTCAGAACGGCCTGTATCTTATCATCATTGGGTTTAAGTCCATCCTTAGTTATCATATGGCCAAGGTAAAGTACCTCCTTGCGGAAGAATTCACACTTGTCCAATGTCACTTTCAGGTTTGTTTCCCTCAATCGGTCGAAAACCATACGCAACTTCTCAATGTGTTCTTGCAGGCTAGATGAATACACGATTATATCATCTAAGTACACAAGGCAATGCAGTCCTTGTAATCCTCTGAGCACGTTGTCCATTGCGCGCTGAAACGTAGCTGGTCCGGTTTTTAGACCGAATGGCATTCGGGTAAACTCGTAGTGACCCGCTTGCGTGGAGAACGCTGTCTTTTGTCGGTCTTCTTCCCTCACTTCGATCTGGTGAAATCCGCTTGCTAAATCGATGGTACTAAAATACACAGATTTCCCTAATTTGTCAAAGAGATCAGCGATATTAGGCAGCGGGTATTTATCATCCGTGGTCACTTCGTTGAGACGTCTGTAATCTATGACCATACGGTATTTTCTTTCACCTGATGCGTCGGTTTTTTTGGGTACCAGATGTACTGGCGCGCTCCAAGGTGAGTGCGATTCCCTTATGACGTCATTTTCTAAGAGTTTGGCCACTTGGTTTCGGATTTCTTCGTTGTAGAGGGGTGGATGTCTATACGGTCGAATAAATATGGGGTCTTCGTTTTTGGTTCTAATTTCGTGTTTGACCTTGTTTGAAAATGAAAGTGGTATACCTTCGCAGTGGAAGATGTCTCGATATTCAGTGCATAACTTTTCTATAGCTTCTCGTTCTTCTTTATTGGTGTGATCTAGCCGTAACTTTTTTAGATTTTCTTTTAGGAGTTGGTCAACCTCGCAACTACTCGAGGTTACGTTTGTGTTACATACTTCGCCCTCGTGTTTGGTTACTTTAAGTGGCCTAGCAAATGCCATTGAAATGGTGTCTTCGGAAGTATTTTGAATAACGGTGTAGGCGAATGAATTTTCACACGTGACAAGGGCACTTGGCATTCTTACTCCTTGTCCAAAATCAACAAAGTCTATGATGGCCTCGCCATTTTGTAGATCGGTTGGGACTTTGACTCTTGATTCCGTTCGGGGCTCTAGTAGTATTTCGTACGGTGGGTTATATATAATTGGTATGTTTGCGTAGGGTGTCTGTAGTATCTGGTTTTTCATGTCGATTTTAGCTTCCAGTTGCTTCAATAGGTCGCTTCCTATTAGACCATCGTAGCGACTATCGACGTCATACACATAGAACTTGTGCTTGCCTACGCATTGGAAGGTTTTTAATAGCGGTATGCAGATAGCCTCGCTGTGCTGGCTACGGGCGTGTGTACTTATCACCTCGAACGGCTCGTAGTATTTGAAAGCTGAAAAGTATTCGTCCGCTTTTGCAGGGCTAATGAAGGACCTTGTACTTCCGGTGTCAATCATGAACCGTGCTTTAATTTCGGGTATTACTATATGCGGTAGTTTTAGAACAGAACTGCAATTTAGCTCTATTATTTCGGGTGAAAACTGGAGGCTGTTAACTGAAAATTTTCCGTGCCCGTCATATCTGCGTATTCGTACGCCTCCCCGGGCATGTCATGGGCTTCCGGGACCTCTGTATTGTACATGTAGTTTTCATCGTAGTACGCGGCATCGACATTTTGCTCAGTGGTTTCCTCTACAATTTCGTTATTGTAGAATACGTTTTCCGTGTCCGCCGAGGCATTCAACATGTTTTGTCTCAGTGGTCGGGCTGTCCTCATCGAGACGTCCGGTTCTTCTATTGGTTTGGGGCGATTTGCGTTTGGCGGGATGCCGAATTTAAATCCTTGGCCAAAATGTTGTTGCGGCATAGGTGGTCTTGCGAAGTTTGAGTTAAATGGTGGTCTAGGACCTTGTCCAAAATTGAAATTTGGCCGTGGGGCGCCGAATCTGAAGTTCTGGGGCCCGGCATTTTGATTAAATCTGAAACCTGTTGGCGGGGTGTTCATTTGAAAATTGGGTCTAAAACCAATCTGTGGGGGTGTGTTTTGGGGCTGAAGGCCGAATCTAAAACCTTGGGGTTGTTGCGGTATCCCAAACTTAAAGGTTGGGTTAGGCGCTGCGACTTGGTTTTGGTTTGGTATTCCGAATTTAAAGTTATTATTAGGGATGTTGCTTACTGTTTTAGTGGGTGCGGCCGAGGCCTGTCTCTGTTTTTGTTTGGCATTAAATTGCGTCATGAAGTTAACTTCTTCGGTGACGATGCTCAACGCGGCCTCTAAATTGGGGCACCCTTTCAGGCGCACGATGCGAATTAGATCTTCAGTGAGGTTGTACAGAAATACATTTAGAGCCATGTTATTATAAACGATCATTTTAGCCGCTTTTACTCCTTCGTCGGTTAAAAGATTAACCTTGGCAAAGAGTGTGCTACGGGTCTGCTGTATCCTGTGACAAAAATCTATGTAACTTTCCCCGTTGTTAATACGCATTTGTTCTAATTCAATCGCGATACACTCCTCGGAGCGTGGGTCGCCGAAATGCTGAACTAATACATCTCTGAGTGCGGGCCATGAGTTTATGTCTTCGCGCTCACTTAGTAAAGCAGCGGCCCTACCATGCAACCTACTGGTAATTGCGTGAAATATATATTGTTGCTGTACTGCATTAGTTGTTGAGCTATATCCGTTATAAATGTACTGCGATTTTCTTATAAAAAGATTTAGCAGATTTTGTTCCCCCTCATATTTAGGTATTATACATAATAAATCTTTGGGTACTATTCTCACCGTTTGGTCTACCATTTTGATATATTTATCTTAACACAATTTATAAACTAGTTTAACTAAGTACTTGAAATTATAGCGACGATGTCGGTACGCAATTGAAAATCAAATAACGATTATTTGGTCTAACCAACGGAAATAAATGAAAACAGGGAATGGAATGCGAAAAGGTTTACTCACATAACACCCGTCTTCATCCTTCTGCTGTAGTTAGTAGTGCCTTGTAAAAACTGCCGCGTCCAATGAAGACAAATTTATTTGTTGGTTCGGATTGCTGCGAGCTCGGTCACTGAATTTAAGAAACCGTAACTACGTGTACGCGCGAATATCACTTTACGACTTTACGCGACGTATCCCAGCAATCCTACCGGCTGCGCCAGTCAAAATTGAAGATCGCGGGTTTTGTTTTTTAAAAAGACAAAAATTGATTTTTACTTATTTAATACGTCTGATCATATTAAGAGTTGAATTATAACTGACTTACAACTAAACTAAAAGCTAACGGGAGCGGTGTTATCTACCGCCTCCCACGGTAATGCATGCCGGACCACCGTGGGGCCAGACGCGCACTCAGCGGTTTTGCCGGCTGGCTATTCTCGGTAGTGGGCTAGTGGACAACAGTAATAGTTGCTGTCGGTGCTCCAGCATACATGACTATCTTAACAATATTGTTATTTTTTACAGGTACCTGTAAAAACTTGGTGCGACTTTTAATTATTGCCTTCAGGTATTCGACAATTTTCTCAATTTTTTTTCCAAACAATCGTTTTTAATGCGTAAAACTCGTATTTTTTTTAAGTTTGGAATCTGGCGGGACCGAAATGTTTTCAATTTTATTTTTATTTACTTGTTAATTTAAGGCGTGATTAAAAATTTCGGTAACATTTTTTTCATTTCTATCGCGTTACTTGATCTAAAATGATTCATACAGGAAGTTGGAGTTAAACATTTTTTCTTGTCTAATAATCCCAATAATCCCTTATCTTAAAAGAAAGCAAATTCCATCATTGATCAATGGCCCAGGTCGATGTCTTTCCACAAACAATCCCAAATAAACTCGAGAAAACGTCAACACACTACACACCCACTTTCAGTAGGCACGGACTTCGAAAACCCCACGTGCACTAGCACACGTTCCCGAAACTTTCATTACAAACAATACTATAACTCAGTAGCCCGTTGGTGACAGACTATCTTCGTGCATCGAGAGAGTTTCGCATTGCAAGACAGAAATAATTACATATTCGAGGTCACGCCCACGTTGACGCATTTTATTTTGGGTGTTATTTAAATGATCCGCGGTTCAATCAAGTTCTGTCGATGATCCAATGCTTTTCATGTAGTAGTAGTGTAGTTTTAGTATAAAAAGTAGTATTAAATTTTGTAGTAATTAATAAAGGCACTTTTTCCCGTTAAAAAAACAGGTTTTGAAATGTACTTTTGACTAATAAGGATACTTACAGGTTTGATTAAATAAACAAAACAAATAAACAAAAAAGTATTTTAATTAATTTAAGTAAAATTTAAATGACGAATCGCCTAATTTTTATGCTATTAGGAAAAAAAGAATAAGATCAATTTAAAATAAATACATTATTCGGTTAAAATACCCAAACTAAAATATTGGCATTTAACTCAATACATTCGATCCTAACATTTTGGTTAGATCAAAGGTATTTTGATAAAAGCTTTTGAATAGACCAAATAAAATATGTACTTGAAACTTGACTAATTTAGGTTTTATATTTTTAACGCATTTTTTTATTTTAAAACACACATTAAAAAAAAACACAAGTTTTTGTTATGTTTTCGTAGCGCTTACTTAGTAACAAGTTTTATATCACAAGGTCAAAAGTATTTTACACACTAATAAAAATGATGAGAAAATCATGTTAATTGAGAGTATATTCATTTATGGTACTGCTGGTATTCTATTAAATAATTATTGATGTTTTTTTTTTTCAAGTTATCAACTGTCAAATGAATTTGACATAAATTCTTACCCTTAAATCTTATACAAAAGCTCTAATCGTCTTGCTGACCAAAGTAAAGACAGCTAACCATTCAAACAGTTCCTTTGTAACTCACGGGTGTGCACCGCAATCGGGGTAATGCTGCAATATATTTTGGCCGGAATCACTTTGTTTTTGAAAACCGCGCATTGTCTCACTTGTGGATAGTCTGATTTAAAGGGGCTTCAATAAATAAGTGAGAGTTGCAACTGCAATATTTTATCTATTTTATGTAGTGACAGGTGATAAAATCGTATCAGCATGTATTTATGATAGTGCTCTGTGGTATATTAGACTGGATTAATGAATAGCAAATTCTTAAGTGAAGTCTTGTTGTTCGCGTCGGCTTTTTTAAATTTTAATCAGATGTTGAAACCGCGATTTATTTAGAAGTTTTAAGAAAGATTTCTTAAGAAATTAAATATTGATATTGAGATATTTTTTTGAAGAGAATTTGCATTTGTTTTTGTTTGTTTGTTTTTAGAGCTAAGAGCTGCTGAGCTAAGCCATTGCGAGCAATATTTGAGCTATTTTTAGGGTACCGTACCTCAAAAGAAAAAACAGATCCCTTATAGGATCACTTTGTTGTCCATCTGTCCGTCCGTGTGTCAAGACTTTCTGTCTCGGGAACGTGTAAAGGTATCAAGTTGAAATTAAAACCATACATGCAAATCTATAGTCTCTTAAAGTTATGAAAAAGTTAAACATTTTGGTTCTAAATGTTTCTATATATCTCTAGGCAATGTCGCCAGCATTCTGGCCACGTTACCCTCTGCGACAGAGCTTTTAGAATAATTATATTTTTATTTTTGTTTAAGTTTAGTGTTTTAGTACATTTTTTTTTTAATATCTGTTATATTTTGTCACGCAAAATAATAACTATAAAGCAAATAAACAAATTACGAATTTAGGTATTAGGTACTTACTTTATCATTCTTATGCCGATATTTGCGTAGACTATTACTTTTTACGATAATCACTGACAGACAGACAAAACTCATTATTTACAACCACTAACACAAAATTAAACAATATTTACATATATTATGACAAAATATGGTTATAAAGTGGCGGCCTTATCACCCATGACGATTTCTTCTAGCCGGGCTAGGATGCGCACGAAGTAATATTTCTTTCGACGTGTCAGAACGAGACAGCGTTATGGCAAAGTATATCTGTCACTTTTTAACACATAGAAAAATGTTCATTTCGTGGCTTTTCGTGGTCGCATGCTGGACTATCAGGCAACCAAGTACGAAGAAATTGACGAGAACAAGAAATTGTGGCCTAAACTATATACTCGTAGATATCACTAACAAAGAACACCTAGCTGGTAAAATATAATAGTTTCCACTTCTTTTATATCTTAACACGCACCGATCAAGGCATTCAGATAAGTTTTTTTTATGGCGAATAAATGCCATTTCAACTTGCTAATCCGCTTGACTATCGGTTACTTTGCTTCGTCTGCGAAACACACCCTGTCATAACAAGCACCGATCGAGTCATAGAGATAAGTAAGTATAGAAATGCGTTGACCTATACTCCGGGCACCGATAACCTACGGGTCAGCTGATGCTTAAGGGCCGTGCACGATGTCCTTTGATACGGTTTTGTCTCTGTAATATGATAAAAAAGGGATGATAGAAAGATGATCTATTTTTTGATGAGCGTAGAAAAATAACTAACAGTTATTATAGGCATTTCTAACATGATATTTTTTTTAGTTTAATTTAATTTGTTCTACAATTACAATGTATATTACAATACATATTTTTCATTTATTTTTTGAATATTATTGAACTCGATTTTATAATATTGTCATAGATCATACTATTTAATACTCAAGTCATCGCTGTAGGATTCCCTGTGTTGCGATGACTAGCCTTTTCTAGAAATACTTTCAGGTATTCCACTGATAAGATTACTTTATAATTTTAATTATCTTAATATTTATTTGTTTTTATGTAAGTTTCAAGTAGCCCAATGAGCTACAGAAGCTATGTTCGGAGTCTTTCTGCCAGATCGAAACAAAATTGAGAAGATCCGTTAAACCAAAGTTACCAAAGTAGACAGCGGATCGGGAAGTTGAAATGGCAGTGAGCAGTATACATTGCACGGAAGACTAATGCCTGATGTGATTGAAAAGCTCTCGAGTAAAGACCACGACAGGTTCAGGCAAGTGCGGCATAGGACGTTCTTCTTCCAAAAAAGACTGATCAGAACAACAGAATCGAGCTGGATGCAGCCGCTTTCTACTTATTTAAAATCTATACCTAGGCCCTAACCTATAGGCTATACAGATGGATGGATACACACTTAATGTGACCTAACTTGGTTATAAACACCACTGGCTTTTTGATGAACGAATAAATATTTACTAAAGTAATCCATAGTAAAAAATTAAGGTATATTTGAATCGAGAGAAAAGTGTGGATAGTATGGCCCAATCCTTTGGAGCTAGAAAAATGCTCCGCAATGGCTATTAAATTACAAAAATTATTTGTGATACTCTATTAATTTTTTATTTGAAGTTAATGGTACTATTCCAATTTATTTATTTTATTTAACGACTGTTTGTTTTCACAACATTTCGTTCCAATTTCGTCCACTTTCAAGGAATTTATGAATATAAACTGTTTCTATGGAACAAAATCTTCACAAAATATCAAATAAAAAGTTCTAAGATTAAATGGAGTTTACGATGCTGCGGCTCTAATGGCGGACTAATAAAATATCGCAAGGCAGTTACTAATTTTGTTATTAATCTAATTATAAAATAAGAAATTATACAGGGTTATTTCTAATCAATTAGCATCCTCTTAGGGGCTTATTCTGTGCATCAAAACTAACAACTTTTGTTCTGCGACTATAGCCAAATCTCAAAAAAAAATTGTTGTTCCATAGAAAAATATCGTTCATCCGCGACAAAATGTATGCAACAACTGATTTTTTTTGAGCTTTGAGAAAAGTCGCCGAACAAAAGTTGTTATTTTTGATGTACAGAATAAGGCCAAGGATGCTAATTGATTAGGAATAACCCTGTATAATTTTAATGACCTTGGAAGTGTAGGTGTAGATTGTAGAACCTTTTAATTAAATACACATTTTTTCACTTAACACTGAATATTGTGACTTTTATTTACTAAGAACATAGATGAACTCATGCTTAAGCATTAAAAAAAAGTTGATGAGACAACATTTAAAAAAAAAACAACGGGTTGCACTCCGAGAGTGCCGGCAGAAGTGAATACTTGAACGTATAATTACTAGCTTTCGCCAGCGGATTCACCCGCGTGATATTTTGATTTATTGTTCTATCAAATAAGATTTTTTTACTTCTTCGGGATAAGAGTGGCTTATGTCACTTTCCGTCTCATAAGTACATGCCAAAAATCAAGTCAATCTCTTACTTCGTTGCTGTTTAAAAGAAAAACAAACATTATCGGATTTATTTATTAGTAAGGATAAGGATGAAAGTAGTAATGAGTTATACCTACCCTGACACAGCACAGAAAATAAATCAATCTGACACCCTGTGTTTTTATTCAACAGAAATCATTTTGATACAGTCGTGGTAAATGATTTAGTGCCCCTGAAATAACTTTTGATGCTTCAAAGAGTTCCAGGAGTTTTGGCACCAAGGTGAAAAAAAAAACATTCAAACGCTATCAAATTTGGGCCACTGATGTTCGCGAGGGGCGGGTTCGGGCTAGGGTGACCATATCTTACACCCAGACTCCATCATAGGTGAGTGGAGCGGACAAGTGCCGAACTAGGTAGAGAAATGTAGTCTGTGAGACCTTTGTATAAATACCATATTTGCTTAGGAAGAAATTAAACACGATGGTGACCGCTCATGACTGTATATTTGCTTTGTTAATAAACGCAAAGATACTCTGGAATTGTTAACCCGTATTTTGTTTTAATCAAGTAAATTAACAATATAAAATAAATAAAAAAAGAAACATGGACTAACTTTTCCGAAGTAAATCTACGGTTATTAGTAAGAGTAGTGTCTAATTTTTACTACTTAAAAGGCATTTATATTACATAAACAAGACTAGTAAAGATACCTAACACTGATCTGAAACGTTAATGTGTTTTAAACGATGAGACCGCTAGTTAGAAACCTATTTGTATTGTTTTGTCCTTGTAATCGTTTTTTTATGGAATGTGGTATTCTAATATAGTGTTATTGTTTGATGCAAGTAGTTTTTCAGATGTTACTTTTTAACATATAGATTCAGAATCCGCCAGAATGAAGAGGACCATATTAGTTTAGCAAACAAAACATAACACAACCCACCCTGTCATGTGTTTGTTCTTCGCAGAAAGAGAAGCTTAGAGATATAAGACAATAGACTCGCGGACTACAGTGCACCATTTCGCTCCTCTCTGCTTTGTTTTGGTGGAATCCAGGCTTTAGAAGACGTTTTACAACTGAGACAATCATAATGGTTAAAAATGTATAATGTTCGTTGTTCTTGATTTATGTAAACTCTATAGTGTCTTAAATTCTACTAATACGTCAGCATGTAATGACAGTGATGACCATGTGATGACATACAAACAAACGACCGGCCCAATATAATTGTTTGTAAATATTAGACAACACGTGTAATTTTTTTTAGCCGTGTAAATGTCAATGATAGAAAAGCTCTTTGAAAATGTAGCTTCCGGAATGTTTAGAGTATAACACATTTTACTGTGTATTTGATTTATTGGAGCTGCGTAAAAGAGACATTGCAAATAAACTTACACCATAACCTACTAAGTAAGTAACCTACTGTACCTCAGAAAATCAACTTTAATTTGTGGTATTGCTTGAAAAATATGGCAGCCATACCAACATATTATATCAACATAGAAAATATTGAAGTAGGAATAATTCCGATTTTTTGTAGCCTATTTGTTTCCCTCATTTCTAGCTTATTTTGAAGCACAGTAAGTATAATTCAAGGTATAAGTATAAATAAAAGTGGTCCAACCGTGTCATATTTAAGTATCTTCCAGTTTTTTTAAATGTAGGTATATACTTAGGTCCACATATCATTTTTCTTTTCTTCTAATGCTCAAGTTTTCATAAACACACACATTACGCAATCGAAAAATGGAAACTACATGTACTTGTATTTAAGCAAATTACTAATTAGGCGAATTATAAGATGTCTTATTTAAAAGCGGAAGAGACTAAATCTCACAACACAGGACCACCCTAGTGTGAGATTTAGGGTTCCACTCTGGAAGTTTGTAAATTTAATCTAAGTACCTACTAACACTACTTTAAGAATTATCAACATTTACTAACTCCAAACCATGTATTTTATATGAGCTAATAAATGTTATTATTATTATTATTTATTATTATAAACTGCAACAAAGCACATGAAAACAAACTTACGCTACGACTACAATACAGCAACTGGATTGCCTATACTTACAGACCCGTGAGAGTCTAAGCTATTCAAGACATAATTTTAAGTAACTTTTGCGTTACAACCTTAAATTAACTATGATGCCTGTGAATTGAAACGAGATAAATAATAGCTTTTCGATTTATATCGTATTACCTGTCTAGCTCCGATAAATTCATTCCCGCGTTTAATCTACGACCGCCATTATTGCCTGAAAGCCTTAACGGCTGAACTTTAATCGTATTTCATTAGCTTTTGGCATTCCGTTTGTATCATTGCCAAAAAAGTATTTTAATGCGTTTAGTACAATTTTTATATTAAACTGCCGATTTAAGGCAATCGTGACGCGCCAACTTGGCCATACAAAAACAATAAGCTGTAATCTAACTGTAAATATTCTGCGGTTTAAGTGTTTTTTTTTTTCAAGTAGGTACCTAATCAGCACTTCAATCGTTAGGATTATACGTTTTAGTTTACAGTTTTTTAAATGACCTTAAAGTTAAGAGTAAAAGCCTCTAAAAAGTCATATTTTTTATTCAAAACTGGCTGAAAATTATGAGTAAAAATAAACTAAAAACTTTTCTGAAAAACAAGCGTGCACTATTTCAAACTCAAGCGATTGACAACAAAAACATAAGATTTAGTTTTCTCCCGGAACGTTATTTTTTTTTTGTCAAATATGTACTGAAAATGATTCGATGTTCTACAGAAAACGCGAAAACAAAAACTGGTTGATTCACAGACCTCTTTAGTACTGTGAGTAGCTTTGAGAGCCGGCCTATGCGCCGGGGCAGGATAATACAAATGCTATTGAATCTCAGTCAGAAGTCGTAAATTTTCAGATCTGTGACGAACCATCCAAAGACATACCTTGTTGTCATGATCATTGCTTCAGATGGTTAACCTTAAATCTGTACTAAACTGTTGACTTAAAGACTCAGATGTAAGCTACAAGTTACGGAAAATTTAGTCCTGATTTAAGTTCACTTAACAGCTGCGCGGGGACTGGGTTATCCGCAGCTTGTAGCTATCCCGCCACCAAGAAGATTGAATCAGCCTGTAGCTATGAGTGATGTAATGATCAATCTTCTGATTTATGAACCATAATTAATCAATAAAGATTTAGATATAATTATTTCAGATATTGATTAATTTGGTGAGGTAGGTAATTCATTCCAACAAAACTTAAAAAACAATTCAGAAACTATAACTATTAAAATTAACATACTTAAAATAAAAACTTATTCCAAAAAATACATACACTAAAACTTATAATAAAATAAAAATAAAACTAATCTAAAAGTAAATAATCTCATTAATAAATATTACCTAGGTTATTTTAATTTTTTAATATAGAAATAATGTTTTTTTTAGTATATTCATTTACATAAACATAAGCAAACAGAAGCTTAATGAAAATAAAACTTGATATATTTATAGGTGTTTTAAAAGACGTCGGAGGCATTTCATTTTATTTTTTTTAAAATACCAAAAAAATCCACCTCATCTGTATGTACAGGTTGTTGTAACACCTTTCGGACTTTTTACATTTTAGGAAATGCTTTTATCGATTTGTTGATTAAAGCTTCATTTTACATTTCACTAATATTTTAATATTCAAAGTGTTAGGTGAGAAATCTCCTTAATGATGTGAAGGAAGTATTGTAAATATAATACGATACGATGCATATCAATGATAGATAGTTTATATAGTATAGGTATAGAGATAACAACAGTTACTTGACTGTATAACCTCACTTACTCTACAATATGACCTACATAATAATATTATATTTTTGTTTTTTGAACATTATTTTATTGCGAATATCGTACCATAATTTTATTGCGAGGAAGCGAATTTGTGATCGAAGATGAAACATGCAGATTTGAAAAATACCTACTGACTTCGAAAAGCATCAGATTATGCATATCGATAATTTTCAAGTAGGTAATTGTTCTACAAAGATGGAATACTAGATTGTAGAAGAAGCCAATACCAAATTTTCCAGTTTTATTCTACCATTAATTTTAATATAAACAAAAACAATCAATATAAATGTTATGTGGTGTAAACTAATGCTCTGGATTTAATTTCCAAGGTATTATTTTATTAGAGTACGCAAGAAGAGAAGTCATTTTTAATGATACCAAAGTCACTATTACGTCAAATAATGAATTTATTTAAAACCATTAATTATTTAAAAATTGAGGTCAACCGTTACAAAACTGTATTAACGAAAGTATGCAGCCACTTTAGATCCATTACCCAGATACCAAAATGCCAATTAAAGCAAATAAACAATTAAATTAACATAACGCACAATATTAAGTAACTTACTCACCCAATTGCTAAAGTTAGATAACAAAACACTGGCCACTAACACTCACAAAACCACAAATTGAATAAACACACACATTCACAATTAAGTAGGTGAACGCAAACTTTGCTAATCATCCGAATTGTTCGCAAACTTTCGCGTTCACTCCACGTGTTGCTCGAACACAGATAGTCGCGGGAAAAATTCTCGAAACACGGGAAAAACAATTTTATTTGATCAAGTCCACGCGGTACACACGCCCCTCGTTGGCGCAAGTAACTGACAACTGACTGACCGTTAGGTATATTTTCTTGTAGGTATATTTATTTTCATAGACAAGAAACGCATGAATGCACTCACACATGTAAAAGTGGAAATATGAAGGAGTGCGAAAGTCTCGATCGCTTTTTTAATCGACGTCTATTCTATTTTTGAAATTCTGCCAATGACGCGGTCGCGCGTGCAGATTTGCGATTGAGATCATGATACATAGTTGCAGTGTTTTATTTAATTGGATAAAAAAAATGGCAGTTACGAGTAGTAACTATCATTGATATTAGCCAAATTTATTGAGCGAAAATGTTGTAATAGCTATAACGATTATTCGTAAATAACACATACATTATTTACAATAAATTACTACGTATATTTGGAATTATCATAACAATAATAATTTAATTCTTCAAAAAACTATTCAACAAAAGCATAGACATTTAATATTTTTGACAATTTTTCTAAACTGTATACGCCGTATATTAATACTAGACCAATGTAAGTTCCTATATAATTTTTCCATGTACAAATTCTGAACTATTTGATAGACGTTTGTTGTTCATATGGCAACAAGGTAATATCTTAAGTAATATCGTTTCTTGATTTTATTCCTCTCTGTGGACTAGAAAGCAATATTATTGTTGTTTTGTGATTTCTCAAGGCAGCAATAGAATCAATATTAACTAATAGGTATGAGGCACACTACATAGGTTTTAACTGCTGAAACTGTGAGTAAGAGTAACAACTAAATCCTTTAATGTACTTTACGATTCCGAAATCAATGTCATCATTTTTCTTTTATTTTCTATAGTCTATTGATAGTATGACTTAAGTTTGTTTAATGTTATGGTCTCAAAATATAAATTTTTGAAATGAAAACTTCTCTGGCGGCGTTGTGCACTTTTTGGGGTGGGAAAAAAATTTAAGCTCGTGTTAGGACATGACGTAACCTAATCGAAATTTTGTAAGACGGAGGGAGCAAGTTTTCACTTCTGCCGGCACTCACGCAGAAATATTTTTGAAAAAATTATATACTACAGACTTAGGATGCTTAGAGGTGAAGAAAATAAAACACTCTCGGTCACGATAAATTTACCAAGCAAATGCGGTATTTGCGCAATGGACTTACGGACTAGAAACCTCTGCCAAGTTTTACGAGTGCATCATCATAATATTTGCTGAAAAGAGTTGCATTTGGACGCTAATACCTATCCACTATAAATTGACATAAAACTGGAAATATAGTTTAAGCTCTAACTGTTCGGCTGTCTAAGTAGTAGTATTTCCTATTTTTTTGGTTCACGCTATTTGTAACAGCACTTCATCGATTTGTTCAGATAACTGTGTATTTAATAAATAAATAAATAAAGTTCTATTAGTGGTAATAATTTAAAAATTTTGGTTATTGAAAACTAAACTATTCGTCCCATATTAAAACAAAAACTGCAACACATAAAAGCAAAAATCTCATCACTAGACCACTGAAGCTGTACAGATTAACCGAATGCCTAAGCCCACTAAACTAGGTACGGTGTACAGGTACTGTACTGTACCAGCCTTTTTTTTAAGAGTCCACTGCAGGACGTAGGTCTACCCACGAAGGGTGACTGGGCCATATCCACCACGCTGGCCCAGTGCGGGTTGGTGGATTCACATACGCCATCGAATTTCTTTTACGGACGTATGCAGGTTGCCTCACGATGTTTTCCTTCACCAAAAAGCCAGTGGTGTGAAATTCCGTACATAAGTTTCAAATAAACTCATTGGTACGGGACCGGGATTGAACCCACAGCCTCAAGAATGATAGGCCAGCGTTACAACCACTAGACCACCACGGCTTCATACACGGTGTACAGGTATCTACCTTCAAATTCCAAGTTTTTGACCTGAATACGTCTTTTAAAGCGATGAACGCCAGCTGCACGCAAGAAAAAATGTCACGTTCTGACTGAACCGAGTGTGTAATCACGAGCGCGGAACATGATTGTGATAGAGAAAGGCACGATCGGCTTGTTTCAGTTGTTGTTTCAACAATGTTTTCTTATGTCGTTATCACCTAAAATTATCCTCCGTAAACATCAACAGACAACATTTTTTTCCCGACTATATCTCAGAGCACCCCTAACCTAAGTCGGTAAGGGACGGAAAGCAAATGACCACAATCGATACGAGTTAATAATTGATACAATACTGCCTGCGTTGCGTTATAAACAACTAGCGTTATCGATTGCTGTGTGACATTTTATTCGGTTGTCGGTTGTTATTTTACTACAAACGTAACGCTCACAGCAGCGTAGTTTGACTACGTGTTTGTCAGCGATCGCCGAAGATAAGCAACGTTCAGAACTGTCAGTCTTCGGATAGGTGACCGCAGGTGGCACTTACAATTGAACGCTACCGTGGCTCGAATGGCAGAAAATTGTAGGTCCAGTTTGTTTTAACCGTTTTTAAAAGTGGAGGTTGATAATAATATCAAAATTAAAAATGGTTAATGAGCAAATATGTGATAATCTAACAATTAACAATAGGAACTACAATACCTTCTGTAATGGACTGTACCAGTCTTTTTAAATAGTCCACTGAAGGACGTGGGCCTTCCCACGAAGGGCCATATCCACCACGATGGCCCAGTACGGGTTGGTGGATTCACATACTCCTTCAAATTTCTTCTACGGACATAAATTCCGAAGAACTCATTGGTACGGGACCGGGATTTGAACCCACGACCTCACGATTGTAAGGCCGGTGTCATTACGACTAGACCACCACAGCTTTTCAATATCTTCTATTAATAACAAATAATAGGCTTAACAATAGGCTTCTCTTATAGATCTCCAATAAGACAGGTCGAAAACGGTTTGCATCTAGAACAATCTTGCGATTTTAACGTGGTCGGTTGTCTACGGTTGTGGGTAGACGTCCTTATTGTACATCTATAACGTATCTATTTAAATAGAAAATCAATTGATTGGTTGCCCTATCGTCATTAGTATTAATGGAGCGAGAGTTATTAACTTTGGATGTAGCTGAATCGATTTCTAATGAGAATATGGGCACGTGTCACACGTGTTATTTTACATGACAATAAATTATTTAGGCTATTAGTGTGTCATATTACATGTAAAAGTTAGTTTTAGTGTTTGTGAGTGCGTTAGTGTGTAAAATCTACAAAATATTAGTTTTTGTGAAGTGAAAGCGGAATTTATGATAATCCAGTGAGAAAAAAGTTTTTTGTAATTTTTGTAGTACCTACTGTAATGCAAACTTTCACAATACTAGGTGTATGGTGTAAAAATACTTGTGAATAAGGCTATATGCCTGCATTTTGTAGAATTATAATATGTAAAACCGACTACCACGCAACTTATCCAGCGCTTCAGCGTGGTGCCCCATTGCTCTTCGTGGGTAAGCTTACGTTTAGCAGACGACTAATAAAATGACGGCTAGAGCAGCGTAGGACGTCCACCCACGAGTTGGACAGAATAGATGTTCTCATCAAGATCGCAGAATCACGCCGGATGCAAGCCGCTTCCAAACGGTCTTATTGATCCGATTCATAAGGCAGGCCTATGTCTAACAGTATGTAAGCTGATGGATAGATGTCCGGACAATATAGTGCAGTTTATCATAGATAAAAACACTATTGTACATAAAAAAGAAAAAGAACAGTAATACTTACAAGAAAAACTTATGCCAGTGTAACTCAAGGCGGCCTTATCGCTGGAAACGATCTCTTCCAGGCAACCCATGTACGGAACGAAACGATCTTAATTTTTTTTATCATAGGACATTATTTCAGTCATAGAACGTCCTCTGTACGACGGCTTCCCTATAGATTCTAGGGCTGTCGGGTGCCGCGAAGTCGTGTAAAAGTGTGCGCGTAGCCACAACATTAGGCGCAGTGGTGGAACACCCAGGGTTTTTAGTGGGTATACCGACCAGTCAGCGGAGACTCCCGCATAACCACCCACCTGCCCTCCAGGTGTAGTAGTGACTATGCCAAAAGGATTTTCTCTGTGAAAAAATAGGCTACCCTATAGATACAATAGGCCCAATTATAAAGGCGCCATCGTAGTTATATTAGAAATGTAGAGTACTTCTGTTTCTTTTTCACTTTAGGCATTCGATAGAGAGAGAGAGAGAGATAACACTTTTTAAATTACTATTAAAATTACGCTGACGCCTTCAAAATTGGTTCTAATATGCATATGACATAGGTAATGTTGTTTAGTTAAAAACTTATAAGCATATATAAGCAATGCTGCTAGCGCTTAAGCTACTTTGTCACATATCTACTGCGTTAGTACAAAGTATTCAGAAAGTTTATTTCCTTTCATTCCATCGCTTCTACTCCAGTCAGTCGTACAAGTTAGCTAGTCCAGTCACACATTGGAACAAAGGGCCGCAATGCTAACTGTGCTGATAAACGGTAGAAATAGAGCGCACTCTACAGGCTTCCAACAATGTGTGGAACAATGCAGAACTGTGCTGGTTACTATAGAGAAATAATGAACTGATAAACTTTTATTTAGCAGGCAGTGCTTTTATTGACTGCCACAAAATACTGCAAATTTACTTCTTAAGCTTGAATTACATAGCTCTGTCATTCTTGAGATTATTTCTTCTACGCCTTAATATATTCAGTGTAGCGACTTTTTCAAGAAACCATGACAGTTATATTTTTAAAAATTTCTTTATAATCTTACATGAAATAATGAACTGATAAACTTGAATTTAGCAGGCAGTGCTTTTATTGACTGCAACAAAATATTGCAAATCTAGTTTTAAGCTTGAATTACGTAGTTCCGTCTTTCTTGACAATTGTTTCTTCTACGCCTACATAACATACTCAAAGTAGCGACATTTTTAAGAAGCCAGGAGAATTATATATTTAAAAAATTACATAAATAGACTCTTATGTATGTGTCATGTGTGTGTTATATTTTGACCATCATCGTTGTTAGCTTATCTTTCGTAGCAATTATTTCTAAATGATAGTTTCACCTAGCCCACATATAGGTATATTTCTTTTTTTAATTAACGAAAAATGAAAACCCGTATGATAAGTATTGAAGACCTAAATGACATAAATGGGCCGGTGCAACAAAAATAAAATCCACATTTTGCATGGCAAAATTAAATGTTAATCGTTTTTCATTTTCGTATTTATCATACACTAGCGACCCGCCCCGGCTTCGCACAGGTATATTATACATTTAACCTTCCTTATGAATTACTCTATCTATTAAAAAAATAGCATCAAAATCCAATGTGTTGTTTTAAAGATATAAGCATACATGGAGACAGACAGCGGGAAGCGACTTTGTTTTATACTATACTAGCAGCGCCCCGCGGTTTTACCCGCGTTGTGCCCGTTCCCGTGGGAATTTTGGGAATTTTTATACATTTAAACCTTCCTCTTGAATCACTCTATCCATTAAAAAAACCGCATCAAAATCCGTTGCGTAGTTTTAAAGATTTAAGCATACAGACAAACAAACAAACAAACAAACAAACGAAAATAGCGACTTTATTTTATACTATGTAAGGATAGTGATACTATCACTTAAAATTAATATATAAATATAATATATAAGTAAAACACTTAGCGAACAAAAGGTAACTTAATTTCTCGTGAAATAACTGTTCGCTACGTCAAACATACCAATCAAATCATCGAGAACGTAAATAAAAGAACATCAATGAACCAACCAACACAATCAAGGGTGGAAAAGCCAACTATTTCATCAGAGGCTAATCTCTCAGAAAGTCACAATGGCAGTTCCGACAGGCGACGAGAGATAGATGCCTGTAATAAAGTGACCATGCATGGACACACTTCTGGCGGCCTGCCAGATGGCTGCTGAATAAATTCGACGGTGTTAGGTATATGCTGAAGTTGTTAGGCGTAACATTTGAAGCTTCTCTGAGCGGTGAAAATCGCATGCGACGTCGCTTATGCTGTATGAATAACTACTCGACTTGTTTTGTTTTAGATAAATGGTTTTTATTTATCATTTTCTATGTAATTGAATAATATAACTTACGTATTATGATGGAACGACAAATGAAACTAACCGACAAAAGGTCCAGACATTAAGAAAATTAGAGCGGAATCGAAATATACAGAGATGGACAACATTAACAACATTACATTGGTCCACAAAGCTTTGTTTTGCGCTCTATAGAAAACGGCACCATTTTTTTTGTACCTATAGACAACGTTGCATTACGACCACTATTACGTATAGCGGACACCCCTTTAAAAAAAGATGTCATTATGTACTTTTAACTAAACAAACATGTGACTTACGAACCGTATACTGTAAATATTAGGTACGTCATAATTGTGTTGCAAATGTGCAATTTACGATTTAGCAATGGATTACACACTCATTTTTGGGCCTAAGCCAGCAGTTAAGGTTATGGTTATTATAGTAAGTTAGACATCTTTACAGGCTGTTTTTTGTGATTACGAGTATGAATGACCATCTCACAAAGAACATTGCAGAGTAAAATATCAGGACGCAATAGGTTTTCAACAGGACCTATCAATATTTTGCAAAATCATTTGTCTAACAATAAACGTTCTAGAGCTCAATAATAAAAATAATGGTAAAAATACGTGGCGGGCATGACATGTTAAATTGTAGGTCTTGGTTCTTTAAATTGTTTAGACATGTCAAAGGCAACCAGGTGGCTAAAAACTGACGGCAGTGCTAGCCCACCTGGCCTATACGAACCTACTCATAGTAAAAATCATCTCACTGCTATTCTTCTTCACAATATTTCAGCCTTTGAATAAAAGATTCGATAATAATTCAAAAATAAAATCTCAGCTTTTTGCAGAGACTTATTAAGGAAGCACCTAATGGTCGGATAACGATCGTCGAACGGGACACGCCGATCAGCAACAACATCCTATTGGCCAGGCTCCAACACTCTCCATGGATAAATATTCTGGAGAAACAAGTTTTTGGCAGAAAATCCGTATTTTTGCAGTTCCTTTGACGAGTTTCAGATCAGCTTGCTTGTGGTTCGAGGAACTTGCTTGCTTGCTTTGCTTGTCAAGGTTTGGCTCTTTAGACACTACTGTAATCCACTATCGGCTAATGGTCTTGGTGAAACAATATCGGTCGATCGGTGTAAATAAATAAGCGGTTTGAATCAGTATCAATGGGATTATCATTCACCTTGTGGGTGGACGTAATACGTTAGGCTCAAGAAATTCCATACTCCATTGGTCTTCACTCATCCGTGCTATGTGCTCTACCTACTGCCATTTCAATTTAACAATCTAATATAATAACATTGAAAACTAATTAATATAAACTAATAAACAGAATAAAACTAATAAGCAGGAGGGTTTAATAATTAGGGTTTAGAATTCGTTTTTTTTTTTTGTTTATACCATAGGACGTCAGCTGCTACAAATTTAGCCTCCACTATAGATCTCCAAATAAGACCCGCTGGGAAAGGCTTGCGTCCAGCGTCATCCTGCGACTTGATATTGAAAATTAAAACTTAATAAAAAAAGTTGTATGGATCAAAATTAAATATAATAAAACGGTTAAAATCATTGTCAAAATTGCTCGAAAAGCATGTTAAAATCACAAGTTTGACCCCATAAACTGATCGTATGAACTGTGACACGACATAATGTCACAGTTGGATCCGCGCCAACTTCATGACATTCCAGTTGGTGATTATTATAGACATAATACCTAAGTATAAAGACACAAAATACCTACACATTACGATGTACGGTAGCGGGAAGACAATTTGGCCGCTTTTACTTAGTTAACCTAATAAGCATCGGCACGCATCAAGCGCTCACAGTCACTATTTAAGCAATTATTTTTATTTTTTTCGCAAAAATATACAGATGATGTGTTTACCAAAGAAATATATTATAGGAACAAGAGGAAAATATTATGAAAAAAGTGTTGGCGGCAAAATGTCAAATTGTACAGAAAAAAAGCTGCTGCCACCTCTTCTTTTCGCAAAAAGATACAGATGATAAATTTGCTAAAGAAATATAGGACATTGGGAAAATATTATGAACACACTTTCGTGTTGGCGGCACAATGTCAGATTACATAGATAAAATAATCGGCCAAGTACGAGTCGGACTCGCGTACGGAGGGTTCCGTACTGTATGGGAGCCCCCCTTAAATATTTATTTTATTTTAATTTTATTATTTATTATTAAAGGGCATATAAAACAAAGTGTTCTGTGAAAATTTCAAGCATCTACCTGTTACCATTATTAATATAAAGCGAAAAACATTCAAAAAAATCAGGTTTGTTGTATGGGAGCCCCCCTTAAATATTTATTTTCTTTTCTTTTTAGTATTTGTTGTTATAGCTGCAACAGAAATACATCATCTGTGAAAATTTCAGCTGCCTAGCTATCATGGTTCATGAGATACAGCCCGGTGATAGACAGACAGACGGACAGACGGACATCGAAGTCTTAGTGATAGGGTCCCGTTTTTCCCTTTGGGTACGGAACCCTAAAAAGCTGCGGCCACCTCTACTTATTATTAACTCGTTGGTTATACACTTCTTTGTCCAGATTATGATCGTGATCCATCGTTTTTAATTTGCAACGTTGACTCTGTGCTAATGGACCAATTACTAAACATTTAAAAAAAAACATTACATCAGATTTTACTCGATGGATATTATTTTGTGATGTTAAAAATATGTCATAATAGTTTTGCAGACTTTGAAATAACACTTGGCAGAGATATCTGTTTTGTACTATATAGAATAGTATTATGTATATTGTATAGTAGATAGTACAAAGTCTTTGTATTTTGCAATTAGAAATGCAATAACAGGTATGTAGTGTCTAAATAAATGATTACCTAAACCGACTATTTTACTAATTATCGACTGTTAAGCCCGTCTTAGTATGAATTTCCATTCTCTTACATTTGTAGCTCCATACATTTTTGGTAGTTCTTCTTCGTTTCCGACAGGGACGCTGTATATAAATGTATGCAATGTACAAGTGTTAACGTGTAAACTCATACGAATCCTATGCGGTAGTTAGAAGATAATTACTAAACAGAATTAAACAAATTATGTATGTTTTTAAAAAAAACTAGAGATAAAACAAAACACTAAAATGAAAACCATTGACAACATACCTAATTAGGAGTTGCACAATCTGGTCCCACCTGCCCCTTTCTTTTACCGTACGGCTAGACAGACGCGACCAAAGTGCCACCCTTTTATGGTGGACATTCCGCGCGTTAGAACCAAGCGTTTCGAATCCTCATTCCTCATACGAACGGCCAGAATGTGGAACGCTTTGTCTGGGTCTGTCTTCCCGCTAAAGTACAACGTGCCCACGTTTACTCGGGATTTGAAGACGGGCATCTTAAAATCCCGAGTAAATAGGTATCTTCTAGGTAAGCGTGCTACAACATAGACCGCTTATCTGCTCAACATCAGGCAGGTTGTGGTCAAACGCAAACCTATTCAGTTAAAAAAAAAATTAGAGAACAGAATACAAATAATCGGTCAAGTGCGAGCTGGACTCACGCACGAAGGGTTCCGTACCGTATGGAAGCCCCCCTTAGGATGTTTTATTTTAATTTATTTTTGAAGGGAATATACAATTTAATATTCTGTGAATATTTCAAGCATCTTCCTGTTTCCGTTATTAATATCGAGGTAGTTATAGGATAATCACTCAACAAAATTAACAAATTATGTACAAAAAAAAACTAGAAATAAGACAAAACACTAAAATGAAAACAATTGACAACATACCTAATTAAAATTAGAGAACAGAATACAAATAATCGGCCAAGTGCTAGTCAGACTCGCGCACAAAGGGTTCCGTACCGTATAGAAGCCCACCCTTAAAACGTTTTATTTTAATTTTATTATTTATTTTCGAAGGGAATGCACAATTTTATATTCTGTGACTATTTCAAGCATCTTTCTATTGCCGTTATTAATATCGAGCAAAAAAAAATCACAATTCTTGTATGAAAGCCCCCCTAAAATATTTATTTTGATTTAATTATTTCATTTTAAAGTGAAAATTTAACGAAATATTCTGTAAATATTTCAAGCATCTACCTGTCACCATTATTAATATCGAGCGAAAAACGGCTAAAAAATCTGGTTTGTTGTATGGGAGCCCCACTTAAATTTTTTTTTCTGTTTTTAGTATTTGTTGTTAAAGTGGCAACAAAAATAAATAATCTGTGATAATTTTAACGTTCTAGCTATCACAGTCCATGATACACAGCTTGGTGACAGATAGACAGACGAGCGGATAGCGAGTACGGAACCCTAAAAAGGTGAATTATGCAGAACGTGAATTACAGTCGCAGAAAAATATATTAACACGTTTTAGAGAATTTGTTGAAAAAATTGAATATTAAAACACAGGCTAAAAAGTAGCAATAAAATAATTACACCTCGAGCTATAATGATCCTATTCACAAGATGAATTTGCTTAATAGCTTTTCAACTAGTCAGGGCTCTACTGGAATTTTTGAGTATGGGTATTAGGTAAATAAAGTGTTTTTTTTTTTTTTTCAATTTTAAATTAAGAGTTTACTAGATATTATATCGTATTAAAATCTATCATATTATTGAATTAGATGTGTCCACTGCAATATTTGCTTGCTGAGAAACAAAATACAGTCGCAAGCGAAAAAAAACTAGTAAAAATAACTATTAATAAAAGAGCGGAATTTAGATATTTACTTATATTGAAGATGAAAGCGGAGAAATATCTACCAATTAATACGTAGCATTCTAAGACTAAAACTATAATAATTTAGCAGGAATTTGCATACTAACTAAATTTTTTGAGGGTAGGTAAATTAATTTATTTTGAGTGAGATTCAAGATTTTACCAATAATAACGTAAAATCAAAGCGTAAATGTTTAATTTTACCAATATTTACGTAAAATTAAGCGCGTAAATGATTAGAATTTACCAAAATTACGTAAATCTGAGTAATATAAGGGGCGAAATGAACGTTATTCACCAAAATTACTTACCTACGTGAGTAACAAACAAGTATTTGAGGCGTCAGATAAATGATTTAGAGGCAATAATTAACCAAAATGACCTACGTGAATTTGCGATTCACTGGACTATCCGTGACTCGAAAGTACCATCAAATGGAGTGGTGTGTAAATAGCCAACTCCTGGGTGTGATTGCTCATGAAAGTTTTTGAAGAAAAATTAAAAATAAGAAAGGGCGGGAAGATCTTACACGAAATAAAGAATTTGGTGTCGACGTATATACGAGTACAGGAACTAAACTGAGACTAACCTGTAAATGACCGCCTTCATCACCTCGTAATCGAGACCGGCTGGAGAAGAGTCGTCTGCCACTGATGCACGGCGCCTGCTGGTATCGTCCACTAAAAGTCCTGTGTTTATCGAGGCGAAATACGATTGTCCAAAAGCTGCACTGCACACAATAAAAAGTTCTCGAAATGAACTTCAAATAAGTTTTTCGTTTGGCGGATGAAATTAAACTTGCGGCGAATAGAAGTACACTGGCCGAATGATTTTTCTGACATTTATAAAATAACTAATAGCTAATATTTAGATATCAGTCAGGTGCTAAAGATCGGTACTCAATAAACGTAGTGCTCACTTTTCTCCTTGGTTTTCATATGCAAATACTCAGGAAGCTATTTCAAAACTTTTTGTACGCAGTCGGACCGATTAGAAAAGCTAAACATTTTACATGTTTGCTCTAAGTACATTCAACCTAATTCACATAAACTTAACAATCAAAATCAGACTGAAACATATCATCTCGTAATAACATTTTCCATACCCTCCTCCCCTAATTTCCCTCAGAAAATTGCCGTAAATAACCATCAAGTGGCAACTGGGACCGACGGAGCCTCCATTTTGCTCTCAGTGGAAGAGGATAATCGCCGGGTCCGGAATTGAATCCTACAGACTCAATGCTTGATGCTTCGGCTTGAGATATGGAGGAGAACTACATTGCTGTGATTTATGGGCTTGTACGTATAAATATATATACATTTCCAGTAGGGTGCTGACCGGGGCTTTCTCTAAAAGTAAGTAAGTTTGTATAGGCCGGGTACTCATACTAGCTAGCACTAGTGTCAGAGTTTTTAATAAGCCGCCTGAAGACCTCTGACATGGCTAAAAGGTTAAAACAAACGGGGCCTACAGTCCTTCACTGACATAATCATACACACAATCAAACACAAGTCTTAGCAATTTTAATTTCTCAATGACGAAACTGCGCAACTTCTTTTGAAGTAATCGTATTTCACCGGGCCACCAAGATACAGGCATCGCCTAGTTTGGGGCCCACTGGCACTGCGCAACATCGGCATAGGTTCACATTTAACAATACCTATTTGTTTTACATGTACTCGCCAAAGAAGTGTAGAAGAATTAATGATGTATTCAGTGATTTATTTTTCATTTTACTAATATGTGTTACCAACCAAAATTATCAACAACGTACGTACGTATCTACACTGAGCTACCTTTTGAATTCAATTTTAAGCTATTTTTATCTTGTGCGCATGTTTTTGTAAAATGATATTTTGGTAAATAAATATATTCATGTTTTTAAATTAACGTGTCATCCGAGCCACGGTAGCGCTCAGTTATGTGCCACCCGCGGTCACCCATCCGAAGACTATCCGTGCCGAACGTTGCTTAACTTCAATGTTCGCTAACGATGACTATGCTATGATATGGGTCTTTCGCTAATGCCACATCTTGACTCCACTTAGCTACACGAGGGAACGCGTTTACGATAGTGAGGACGGTGCGCTCGTGTCGCGTCGTTTTCCCTCGCCTCGCCTAGCTGTCGCTCCGACTCCGTCTTGGTGTGGCCACTCGTGCCGCCTCCGCTCGCCAAGACTCCTGCTGAGAGCCTCACGGAGGCGCCGAGAGTCTGGACCGGGCATAACAGGTACATACATTAGACCTCTTACGACTGATAATTTATATACGGACTGACTGATATATTATATGCTGTAGTCCATTCCATGCTAAACAAAATTAATGCAACCATCGCGGGCCTAAAAACTGGAACGATGGTGGCGAAGAACTAGGTATCTATAGCTCTGTGCTAAATAGAAAGCAAGTTATAATTAAACCATGATGATACCAATTTTTTAATTGTTAAAATTGTCTGTCTCACACTTTTTGTGGCCAATAGTTATAGGGCCAATGATTTTTATGTGCATTATTTTTCCTTAGCTGACAAATACGAGTACATAACCATCAAGTGACTATTACTATGTTGTTATTTATGTACGTAGATGAATTTTCTATTGGATTGATTTGTATGTAGATATAGATTTTCAATAGCACCATTATCAATTTTTAACTTTGCAATTATGATTTCGTAAATAATAATTAGGTGTTTCACACGTTGCCTTGAGGGTCATTTTTAGGGTTCCGTACCCAAAGGGAAAACGGGACCCTATTACTAAGACTTCGATGTCCGTCTGTCCATCTGTTCGTCTGTCCGTCTGTCTGTCTGTCTGTCTGTCTGTCTGTCACCGGGCTGTATCTCATAAACCGTTATAGTTAGAAAGCTGAAATTTTCACAGATGATGTATTTCTGTTGCCGCTATAACAAAAAATACTAAAAACAAAATAAAATAAAATATATATAAGGGGGGCTCCCATACAACAAACCTGAATTATTAGACGTTTTACGCTCTATATTAATCACGGTAACAGGTAGATGCTTGGAATTTTCAAAAAATTTTTAGTTTTATATTCACTTAAATAATAAATAATAAAATTAAAATAATTATGTATTTTTATTACTTATAAAATCAATACAATAATGTCTAAAAATAAAATTAGTCAAACAACCCGTCCCTAATTGTTCCCGGAGCAAAGGTCCCCAAAACACTGGCCGCATTACCCCGTTGAATAGCAATGGTCAATCTTTGCTCCAGGAAACAACTGGAGCGGGGGTCACCACACTTTTCCGTTATCCGCTGGCCAATCTGTCGAATCAACACCTTGGCCTCGGTCCCCCAAGCGCCCAAAGTTTTAACAGCGATGGGCACAAAAAGATATTGTGCCTCCAAAGCCGCATATTTTTGACGCTTCCGACACGCAGCGTCCTCAGCAGCCGCCGCTGAGGAGTGGATGGAGCGACTCAGGTGACAGGCGGCAACCGTGCTGACACATGTGGCATCCCACACCAGGCACTTGCCATTCTTCCACGGCACCAGAGTTAGCCCATCCGGCCTCTTGCCATCAGACCTACTGAGACCCGGTGGCTCCAGAACGCAAGGTATATTTGCCGAGACAAAGGCTCTCCGGACTATGTCGTTGAGGGCATGGTGACGCGGAAACCTTCCTGTACACCGACGACAACTCAATGCATGGTGGCCATCGGCCTCCACTACGGAAACGCAGATGCAAGTATGTGGTTCACACACCTTGCAGCCCAAGCGGAGACCTACTGCCACGCGCAAAGAGTCATCGTCCAAGAAGGTGCCCAGGTGTGGAGACGGAAGAGCGTGCAACCATGCCCCGGATTCTGACCGCGATACAGCCCTCAGTCTTGCCAAATCCGCCCCCGCAGCCTCGCTCAACAATTGCTTCTGGACCCGTTTAGCTCCAACATCGTCCCACGCACGCTGTACGTGAGGAGCTGCAGGGCTTTCGACACCTGAGTTAAGGGTCGACCAAACTGCCCTAGCATCTGACACAAAAGGTATGCTCACCTCATCACCTTCGTTATGAAGAATGACAGAGACAAGGCCAGCAACCCCATGCGCCGACGCCAAGAAAGCAGGCAGACCCAGTTCACCCATGCATCGCACCCCAAGACCTCCATGCCGAATCGGCAGTACCGCCTGAGTCCACTGCGGGTCATTGAGTGACACGTTGAGTATTGACTCTATAGAGGTTTTCAATGTCTCGTCAAAAACTGCAACCTCGTTAGGACACAGCCAAGTAGGCGCCGTTCGCAGCAGATACGTAGCCTTTGGTATAGCGAAACACGTTCGCAATAAAACCAACGCCACGTGCGCAGACAGATTCTGGAGACGTTCCCGAGCGGTAAGAAGAAGTTGATTTTGGGAAAGAATAGCCTCCGGTAACGCATCAATGAAAATCGGAGATCCCAAGAGGTAGAAAGAACTGGGCGACAGCTGTCTGAGGCCAGGTAAAAGAGAATTAAACCAAAAATTAAAATTATTATTATATTAAAATTAAAATAAAATAAATATTTAATAAAATAAATATAAATTGGTTAAACTATAGTCGCCCGGTACCCGCGGGGAGGGGGGAGGGGGGGCGGAGGGGGGAGGGGGAGGGGGTGAAGCCCCCCCTGCATCCTCCCCCCGCCGGAGGCTTTTAGTTTTTGAGTAATAATTTTTTTAGTACTTAACCTCACTTTCGGCTATATCAGTATTTTTTACCTATTTTTTGTTTCACACCTAATCTATTAAGGCGGTTCGCTTCTGGCACTTCGCCGGCCGCTGCCGCGGCACGCTCGCTTCGCTCGCTCGGCTCGTGCGTTGTTTGTCATGTTCTAACCTAACCTAACCTATTTTTTGTTTCACACCTAACTTATTAAGGCGGTTCGCTTCTGGCACTTCGCCGGCCGCTGCCGCGGCACGCTCGCTTCGCTCGCTCGGCTCGTGCGTTGTTTGTCATGTTCTAACCTAACCTAACCTATTTTTTGTTTCACACCTAACTTATTAAGGCGGTTCGCTTCTGGCACTTCGCCGGCCGCTGCCGCGGCACGCTCGCTTCGCTCGCTCGGCTCGTGCGTTGTTTGTCATGTTCTAACCTAACCTATTTTTTGTTTCACACCTAACTTATTAAGGCGGTTCGCTTCTGGCACTTCGCCGGCCGCTGCCGCGGCACGCTCGCTTCGCTCGCTCGAGAGAGCACACATTCACGAAACTACGAGAGAAACGGAATGAATGGATGACAGTCCATCTGTCAGTAAGACAAAATGGCGCCTTTTTTTTTCTTACGTTTAACGATAACGATACGTTTCGTTTAACTCAGTTTGACAACTTAATTTGACAACTTAATATTGTACCATTTTCTCAACATTGCGTTCCATTTCACTTTTTTTTATCAAATTTTAATTTAATCATAATTAATTTAAACTACGTTTCCGGCAAAAAAAAATTGCTGGAAGGGCTTCAGGTGGACCCCAATGATACCCCTAAACTCGCACCTTCATCAAAATCAGGTACCGGACGGCAATAGCCAACCCATTTATTTTAATTTATATATTGTTCTATAACATTAGATATCTTTTTTTAATGCAGTGTAAAATTTCTTTACTAAGAAGGCTCATGCATATGTCATGCTATAATTTACTTAAATGTTCAATATAAGAGCGTTAAAAAATAGCACCTTTATTTACCCAACAAAAGAGTAACAATCGCCTATTTTTCACCACCCCAACGGCAAATCCCTAATCTAATCCAATAAAAACATCCCAAAGTCCGGAACAATCCTCGCTTATTTCCCGGGAACAAAGTCTGATTTACGTTTTCAAATTATCACAGAATATTGTTCAATATAAAACAAACAATATGTCTTCCCGGCAAACAGTCGGTACCACTGAGGGCCCCGTTATGGTCCAAAAACATAAATTCATTGTAACAGAGATCGCTTCCCTCCGTACGCCTTTCGAAAATGGTCCTTAACGTCGGCCAGGCTTTGGGTAAATAATGTTCTTTAAAATTTATCGCCATAATAAATGTTCCGTCCCCTTTTTCTATGAAAATAAGTTTAAATTTACTGAACATAGGTTAGTTATGTCTATTTGTAATTTTAAGGATTGTGATTTGATTTATTGGCCGCATTTTTTTATAACCTTTGTGGTGAAGGAAAACATCTTGAAGACATACCTACACAATTAGATGAGTAGGTACACACATTTAGAAATGAGTCCATTACAGTGTACAACGCATACATGATTAATATTACTCCACCAACCTGCAAGTTTTTTAGCTTGGTGAAATTTTGGTAGTACAATAACCGAGGGAAGGCCTAAGTTCAGCCGCAGACAATGTTTGAACACAGTTTGGTCACAAAAAAGTATTTTATTTAATTGTTCATATAGCAAAACTTACCATGCACTCATCCATGAGCCATATCTACTAAATGTAGTCCGCCTATAGATCTACAATAAGACCGGATGCATCCAGCGCGATTCTGTGGTTATAATGAGGTCATAAATGACTGCCTCAGTGGCCCAGTGTTTAGCGACCCTGACTTATGGGTCAAAGAGAAGTGGGTTCGATTCTCGCCCAGGGCAAGCATTTTGTGCGACGACCATAGGTGTTTGCTCTGTGTCTGGGTGTTATTTATGTATTATCTTTATAAGTATGTATTTAAAAATATGTTTAAGTAGTATATCAGTCTCTGGCAGCCATATCACAAGTTTTGCTTATTTTGGGGTCAGTGTCCGTGTGTGAAATATCCCCTATTATTTATTTATTTATCAGTTTACCTTAAGGGTCGACCTTAAGGGGGTGCTACGCTGCGCTTGTCAGTGCGTGGTCTCCACTGAGAGCCTTTCCACCCTTACCAGTAAAACTTACAACTTTTATATTTTTAATAAGATAGGTACTCCTGCTGAATCAGGGCCTGTGCTTTTAAATTAACAGTTCGGTTTTTAGTACAACTTCAAATACAACTTATAAAAGAAAAAATAAAATGAATGGAGACGGGATCTATGATGTAAAATATGACTATGCTTAACATAATATTACTTTAAATAGTCCTAGCATTTACTCAATAAATATTGTAGTAGTAATAAGTCATCATGTTTATTAATTATTTATTTATTTCAAGTGTATTTTATTTTGGATATTCACAATTATACAGAATTGTATCTATGTTGGGAAATAAATGAAGTGAAATTACACAAAACTTGAAAATACAATACAATAATACTTTATTGACACCAACAAATAAGAAAACATGACAAAAGAAAGACCAAAAGAGAATTATTTCCGACAACCTCCTTTGGATGCAAGGAAACGTATTTAAACGACAAGGACGATGTAATTTAAATAAAAGATAGTTACAACAAATTTCTAATAAACAATAAAATAAACTACATAATAATAGTCATACATAAATACTTCTTGTTTATTTTAATTGTATGTAAATGTTACATACAAATAAAATAAACATAGAAAATAAAATTTCAGATCAAACAAATTTTCAATTTTAAATATTACGACGGCTTTTATTATATTATTCACATTTTGCTTTTAAAGTTGATTCTATGTAGATTGAACATCGCAATGGGGTTCCGTTTAAAGATGTTATCATACAAACGCGGACCCCAAAGTTTTGATGTTTATATTTTCGCAGGTCAACGGCCTAAGCAAATCCGATAAGATCTTCTCCAGTCAAAGTTTTGGGTAAAATCTTAGATGAAGAGATTTCAATAGCCTTTGCATTGAAATCCTTTATGTTTACAATGAAATGGAAAATATTATTTTATTTGCCCGTAGATGAAACGTAATTGAAAATGATATTTAAATGTAATCTCCGAATAAAGTTGTTATCGTTATCTCAAAATAAAATTTTGAATCTAATATATTTTCGAAAGGGTCTATAATCTAACTCATATCCAACGATAAACTTCCTGCAGCGGACATGAAAGCACAAACTAGAACAAA
Source organism: Hypomecis atomaria (assembly GCA_964007245.1). Lineage (NCBI taxonomy): Eukaryota > Metazoa > Arthropoda > Insecta > Lepidoptera > Geometridae > Hypomecis > Hypomecis atomaria. The sequence goes on along the minus strand of OZ023287.1, from coordinate 9,438,399 downwards.
GCACAAACTAGAACTTGAGCACTGCTGAATAAAGATTGGTCGATTTGAGGAGATAATATAAATCTATTGTATGCACAACCTCCATCAGCTGTTTAGTTTACTCAACAAAACAGTTTCCTCGATCCAAAATTTGTACGTATGCGTGCTGTATTGTCTATAGTATAAGGAGAAAAAAATTAAAACTCATTTCACTGTACTGAAATAAAATGAGACAACAGCATACTCGTATAAGTGGCAATTTTTGTCAACTGAAGCAACTGTACCTGTACCAGCCTTTGTAACAGTCTACTGCAGGACGTAGGCCTACCCACGAAGGGTGATTGGACAATATCCACCACGCTGGCCCATGCAGGTTGGTGGATCACACGCCATCAAATCACGCCTCACGATGTTTTTCTTCACCAAAAAGCCAGTGGTGTGAAATTGCGTAGATAAATTCCTAGGAGTTCATTGGTACGGGATCAGGATTTTACGATTGTAAGGCGGGTGCCATTTCCACTAGACCACCACGGCCTTCTCATTTCACTGTACTGAACTGAACTGAAGCAACACCAAACAATATTTCTTAGAAACATATCAATGACAAACACCAAGTCACCCTACACTATCAACAGCACGAATCATTTTGCCAACCTCAAAATCCTTGCTAAGACGCAATAAAGCAAGAATATTTGGGACATAATCCCAAAAAAAGGTGGTCAAAAATAAACTGAACAGGCTCCTCGGGCCGTATTATATCTGAGATGGGCCCATCGACTCGCAAACTCGGTCCTCTGCAAAATTTAATCCTAGGATAAAGAGCATAAAGAGTATCGCGCGAGTATTTTCGGCTGAACAGCGGACACAGAATAATTGTAAAAGGCTAACTCTAAAAAAATATTTTAAAGTTTTATGAAACAAATATTCCTAAATCTTGACGAAGGAACCAATTCATAAATACTAATCACAACATGGAAATAAAAATAATATGGCTAAGGCAGAGCGTACTTATAGTCTTAGAATTTTTGGTTCTAAGATAAAGGGGAATAAATTACATACCTATATTATTGAAATATAACTTTTTGAAGACAAGTTTTTGAGATCCTGGAGCAGCATGTAGCAGCAGAGTGTTAGCCGAGACAAGTAAATCGATCCCGAACACGACGGGTGTATCTTGTTTAGTACAGGAGTTCCTATGGCCACCTTCCGACTCCATCATCAGATCAGCTCCATGATACCATAATTAATTATTATTGCATTGTCACGCGATGTACATATGCGTGCAAAATTTCAGCTCAATCGGAAACCGGAAAGTTGGTCAAATTTAACTTGCAAGATCCCACCCGAACTTACATAGGTACTTTTATTGCAAGTTAAATAAAAGCTTGTAAAATTGACTTTATCGTCTTCCTCACTAGCGCATTTGTACATTTTACACAATTACCGAGATTTATTATCTGATAATAACTTTTTATATAACGGATTTTCACGAAAAACGATCAATAAGTAATGCCGTTATCTTCAATCTATTGTATATGAGGCATATATATGGCTAACACAGATAAAAATAATTATCTACATAGTTGTAGAAAACCGCTGTTATTTTTTTCCAAGTTTTACATCTGTTTTTCTCTAGTCTATCCTATAGAGGTATTTTGGGTATTACTAGCGCGGGTTATATCCCGTCGAGTGGTCACGTGGGGGATTTACCAAGCTACCCGCAAAAAAAAAACTCCGCAGAATTGCAAGTTTTAATTCTGTTGTTAATCTGAATATTTTAGCTCGCAGTTGCTGTTGTAATAAATACTTAATTTTAATTGCAAAATTGGACCGGTTTTGTTCACAAAATGCTTTTTTAATAACAAGATAATAAAGTCTTTTGGTTTCCAATTTGTCTCGAATTTTTGACACCCGTTGGTCAATGACTACTATGTGGTCTCTAAACACGCTTATTAAGTCATCTATTATCCAAACTTTCTACAAAGTTCAACGGTAAAACGTTTGTATTAATGTCTGACAACGCCATCTAGTTCGCGTGCTAGTAAACTATTTTCATAAATACCCGTTGGGTAAATGTAAAAAATTAATAAAATACTACTGACTATTTTTTTATGATTAGGATCTTTTCATTGCATATTAATTTATGCACGCTTGAATTCATCAAAACCTAAACACAATTTAATGATGTTTGCGCTTCCTTCTAGCAGTTATCGTTTTCGAAACTCATTATCCCCAAAACGAAATTTACGTGAAATATTTACATGTCAAAGATCAAACTTTTAATTATTCGTCGAAGGGCTAAAGAGAACTCTCCTGTCGATTAAACTGAAACCCGAAGTTTTGTTTGTTTATTAGAAATCTGACGAATATGCCGAAAATCAAAGATGGGTAAACAAAACAAAGGGGTAAATTTTAGAAGTTGTTTGGTGTTGCAGTTAAGCTTGAAAGGTGATCTTTACTTCCCTACTAATATTATAAAACCGAAAGTGTTTTGCTGCTTTTTTGTTATTTTTTACGCACAGTTTGAGCAACAAATGGACTTGATTTATTTTTGGTCAATGGTCATAGTATAACAATAAGAGTCATTGAACTTACGGACTTTAACGCCCTACTCATCTGAACACAAACATCTTTGTTGCACACCATTTTGGTTGAGTTTGGACCTGAAAAGTGATGTTTTTATTTCATTGTTGTTGTGTTTGTTAGCAGTGTTCTTTTTAGACTTTCTCATTGACCAATCAAAGCGAGGTTTCAGAGTTTGCTACAACTATGTACTATTTTTGCATCTAATATATCCCTATATCTAATCATACATCAGTCCGGCCAGAAATTAAACCCAGAGCCCTCGGTTTCAATGCACGCATACTACTACACGCTAGCCAAGGCGTGTCGTCTAGTTCCTCAGAAGAATGTCAAGTAACCGAATCCTTACAAAATTTTACTCAAAAAAAACTACGTTACAGCTGTCTTATTCATTCCTGGTTAAACAGCATACGCGAGAGTGAATGGAACAAAAAAAAATGCATTGTCTGGCAGCATACGTCAAATTCACAAGTTGTGTCAAAATGGTTAAAATTTCGTTCCACTTTGTTTTTTGCGATAAGATCGGTTTACCTTTGAGCCATCTAGTTCCAGCAGATGGTTCAAATAATTTTACCTTCCTACTTTTTACCTTTTTTAATTTGGACAGCCGAGATAGCTCAAAGCTAGTTTGTGAAACCCTTCGAAATTACGTAAGTTCTAGTGTATTTGGATCTCTTTCTAACACCTTTCAAATTTCATATTTAAAGTGGGACGAAGTGATGTATATCTCTTGCTATTATAGTACGGTTTTTATTACTTTAGTCCTTATTCTATGTTAAGTTCAGTCTTCAAATTTTGACATCACAGTCAGGGAATCACTATAGCAGCAGCGCTTATAGTGTAGTTTGACTAGGTGTTCGTTAGCGATCATCGAAGTTAAGGAACGTTCAGCATTGTCAGTCTTCGGATGGGTGACCGCGGGTAGCATTTACAACCAAGCGCTACCGTGGCTCGTATGATACGTTAAAATGTAGGTCCAAGTAGGTTTTACCGTTTAGTCATGTCAGAGGCCTTCAGGCGGCTTAAAAACTTTGACACCAGGGCTAGACACCCGACCTATACGAACTTAACTCTAATCTACCGTAGTATAGTACGTAAAGAAGCTATGATGGAAAAGCAAAAGAACGCTCACATTGAAATCGGAGTTTCAGTCATTTTGGTCCCACATCAAAATTAAATTTTTCGGAATTCAAGTAACTACGGCCAGTCAGACATAAGTCAGTAGCACAGAATAGGCCCTATTACACAGGGCACAGAAGGAGCATCTTCATACAATCCAAGACTTGGAAATGTGAAAAATACATTTTGTACCATAGACAACTTTTGAGTGAACTTGCAACTTCAAAAGTGATTACCCAATTTTATAGGGGAAATATTTACAAACAGAATTTTATTATTAAAGAGAAAGCACATGACTTTAAACAAAGCGTATGTTAACAACTGTAACAATGCTATGTCGAGTCTTAGCAATAATTAAAGAACGGAACGACATTTTCGAAATAAAGTGTTGGTTGGATCTTTTTAGCTTGATTGGTTCAAAATAAAATGGTTACTTTCATGTTAATGAAAATTTTTGATCAATTTAACATTTTTACATATTGATAAATAGTTACGTAATGACTTAATAAGTTGTCTAAAGTTATTGTGTCCGGCATTAAGTTGTTACTAAAGCAGTATTCGGGATATAATATAACTAAAAACAATTTAATAAAATTGACAGCTGCTTGTCATTACATGCTAGGACATAATGCAATATGCTAGTCTATCTAGTGTAGGTACTTGGTTTCCAAAAATAATTTATTTTACTTTGGCGAACTACTTTTATCCACCGATCGGCCCAAACTGGATCTCTAGGAAATCTAAACAAAATGTATAGGGAAATTACAAAAATATCTTGTGGCAACACTGAAATAACTTTGAAATAGAGATTTCAAAATACATGATGAAAAGAATCGATTCCTAAATGTATTCGAGTCTAGCATGACGTCATGTCATATCAGATGTTAAGTTGGACTGGCAATGAAATTTCGATTAATCTATTCACATCTTGATTCTTTTTAATCGATGGACAGTAATTATAAATACGTTTTATCGTTAATTCCAGATTAAGTTATCGACAAAAAGTCAATAACACTAGTATTAAATAACAGCTGGCAGCCTTAAGTACCGCTAAATTCATCAAGCTTTAACCAAAGAACCTTCTCCTTTTTGTAAATCGGTTAAAATATGAACACACCACGTGAAACACAAATCGATCCGCTTCGTTGTTCTTAAGAATTGTCTTACATCGCCGGCCGCCCGGGTCAAAATCAATTTTGACCTTAAAGTTAATCGATTTGACGAGTCATTATTCGATCTCATACAGACATTTTCCGACATTCCTAACTGACCATAGAGAAATTTTCCACTCTGTTTACATTTTCAAATGATTTCATTTTATTTATTTTGCTTGTAAATCACAAAGATATTTATTACTTACCGGTGGTATGTGACAGTGCCTTTCGTTATTTCTTTTGAAACCGTGTAATTTCGGCAAGATAAAATGGCGCAGTTCACCATATTTACCTCGTTGCTTTGAGACGCGACCGCAACGCCAGTTTATTGAAGACTAAGTATGGATTGGTGGATTTCTCTATGATTGGTTGATATTGGTCGACGACGTTTCATTTTGTATGATTAGGTGTCTATCTTTAAGGTCGCTGGTCAGTAGGTACCTACCACGAAAATTCGTTTCAAGAAAACAAACATAATTATATCCGGTTTAGATAACGTATGTGTCCATCAACTCGCACTGGGCTAGCGTGGTAGCGTAATAGGCCTATATTCACCAATAAACTACTAAAAAGGCTGTTACGGTACAGTACGCAATTATATCCATCACATTAACCGGCCTTATTAACCGGAGTAAAGGGTGGTAACCGCGAATTCCTATAATTGCCAGTCAGTGTTTGTTGGAAGCTTGTTAGAGAGGATAGGGTAGGGGGTGTAAATTTCGCCAACTACCTGCTACGGTTGGGCCAGGAAAATGGATAAAAATGAAAAATAGTTATAATTTGAAAAAAACATTACTTTTCATTATAATTTTAAAAAGTGCTATTTTTACTTACATTTCAGTAATTGTAAGTAACAATACTTAAAATTACTATTTATAATTTGGATGTCGATCTACAAATATTATTTAACTAACTACTTGTATGCAATACTCTAATAGAATAATGGAAATCAGCACTTTTGTGTATTCCAGTATAACCCGGTTCATTAAAGAAAGGAATCTAAAATGGCGGCGCTTATCATGTTCTCTCGCTCGCACACTAGTGCCGTCTATACTCACACTCGCGCGTACCGCAAGCAGAAAAAATATTAGTCTTGATTTGCTTCCACGCTGTCTTGACGCGCTCAATGATCCTTATTAGGAATAATTCCTTGTTATAGTTTTCTGTTATTTTTCCGTTGTTACCTGTGTGTTACTGTTGTTGAGTTTTGTTTTATTGTCAAGTTTCGCTGTTTGGACGTGTGGACTGTGCGGAGACAGTAATCATGTCTCCTCGAAAGCGAGGAAAGATTATACACAGTGATACACGCCAAATTGTGTATAATGTCATCAAATATTTTGAAAAAGAAAAAAATCTGGAGCGTCTTCTTCATCCCGAAAAAAAGTAGGCACTGTTTCCGATGAAAACAACAATAACGTTCTAATGATAATAGATGGCCCCACGTGTCTTTCAAATTTTCAACTTTCACGCGGGCGAAGATTTTTTATGCTAACTGTACTATCTGTCAACGCAAGTACAAGCCGCCATTTTAGATTCCTTTCTTTAATGAACCGGGTTATAATAATGTAAACTGGTTATTAGTGGTGTTAATTGACTCAAGCGAAGCGAATGTCGTGTTGAAGCAAAGATATTGCTTCAACACGACTATTTTGGTTTCGTTTGTATGGAATTTATTTTTAAACGTCGGCAATTTTTATTTGAGGTGCAGTATTTCCCTCAAAAAGTAAGGAAATTCACTGTCGCGTTATTAATCAGCCGATTTCAATAATATTAGGTTAGATTGTTTACTATCTAAGTTTTAACAAGATTTGCGAGTATAAAACAAATCAGTTAAACTAGGTAACTTTATCATTGTGAATTGTTTAAAAAAAAAAAAATAAGAGCGACTCGAGATATAAAAGACTTACGAAGAATTAGATAAAGAGATGTGGCGCGAAGTCTACTGTTCGGACACCCTTTCGGCTGCATATGTAACCATGTTTTGTAACCGGTTATAAAAGAAGAAAATACCTGCTATAAAATGTATTGGGTATATATGTGTACATTGATGCACCGCTACCTTTATTGCTCTACAGCCAAAACCGGCGACTAATAAATTAGCCCGCACTATTGTGTGGGCTCACTTAGCGGCAACCTTATTTACCTGACTATACCTACAGGCCTCGGCGCAAGTCCAAAATCGCGAGCAGAACGCTTCAGAAATCCTCAGATAGCTCGTTGGCACAGAATGGAGACGTTTGTCTTTGACTCCGATGCCTCTGCTGTGATTTATTGTACTGCAGTTTGGGAAATTTAGCTCTGTTTAGCTTGTAGAGATAATATTGCGGCTGTTTTCTAGGCATGGATGCTTGAAGCCACATTGACTACATGGAGTAAATCACGGTAATATTAAAAAGGCTAGTTCTCTTTGCACAGTTACATTAAATATTTGTAAAATTTTAGTTAACAAAAAGCACAGACCCTGGAGTCTGAGGTTAATATATTTTTCAATAAAAATTTAAAAAATATGGAATAGGTCGTTGGGTCACTTTAGTACTCTTTATACATTTATAACCAGGAATTTACCTTAAAATTATATAGTAAATACCAGGTTTTATGATTGGTTAAAAATGATTTATCAATTACTTTGTTACAGTAAATCGACTCATTTTGCAAAACATTAGCTCACGTACCAGTACTCAAATACACAAAGAAAATAGTTTAAACGTTTAGATGTAGTATCACTGATAGACTCAACAAAGATAAATAAGACTTTATGCAAAGCTTGAAACAACATTTTATTTCTAGGCATCGTCACGTCGTGTTACCACACAAAATTAATGTACTTATCTAGGAACCCGAAAGAGTACACAAAGTTGAGAGAAAAACAGACTTAGCAACTGTAGTTATTATGATTAATTTTGATAGTAATTGAACGGTTTAGCTTCATAAATTCGTTTGACACATCGCTGATGCAAAAATGATTCAAGCAGACAGCCCTCTATTTGGCTTAAAATATCTATCTACCTTCAATATCCTCCTCAAAGGTACTGACAGAACTATCCTCAGGGGAGCTTTACAAAGCTTAAACTTTTGCATGTTTCGTTAATAGCCATATCCTTATTAAGGACCCTTATGTTGGCTATTCCGAATCAATATTTGCAAGGGCTCTGAACTAGTTGTTTGGAGTGTTATTATGGAGTTTCCTACCCCCTGAAGAGTTGTTGATGGAGCGATAATAGCTAAAACTTTATTGTAAACTAGCTGCATCATGGTGTATTGATTGAATGGGTATTTGATAAACACAAAGAGTGTTATCCATTCTTGAAAGTCTACATTTTTTGTAGTTTTATTTTAAACAAAAAATAAAGTAATAAATATACACGATGATATCGTGATTTATTGGCAAGATTTTGAACTGGTAACTACCTATAGTTTCAAGTTCTGGGTGGTGCCGAACCATGATTATTATATCTTTCAATCCGTCTTCTGACCGATTTAACTTTTTTTGTAATTAGTAGTTTTTGACATTTCTTGAAATTCCGAGATTATTTCTTCGAACTCCATTAAACATTGCGAATATAACTGACCAAGTTAGATTTCAAATGCTCAGAGCTTCACCAAGATGGGCCATTTTATAGCTTAAATTTTCACCCTCTGCAAAACAACATCAAACAAAACGCTGCACTGCCGTGCAGCCTTTAAAATGCAGTATGAGCAAAAACGCGGTTTCGAGAAAAACGCGAAAAACTTTTTGATTTGTTTTTTTTCTATGTTACAAGGTTTTATGACGTATGTTTTGAATGCCATTGGGCGCATCTGAATTCGAAGAAAGACTTCAGGAAAGAAAATACGCACTTAGATTATTATATGATATATAAAAACGATTTTGAAAAAAAAGATCCCAAAAATGAGCAGTTACTACACATAAAATTTAGTGAAAAAGTTCGCATAATCAGATTAAAATGCAGTAATTTGAGTTAGTACTGCAAAATTATGCGGGACATGTACTACTTTGCCGTTTAAAATGCAGTATCAGATTTATTTTACTGCATTTTAATGTGTCTCTTGAATAAAATGTAGGTGCAGTATGTAAATAATTATTGACTAAATTACGTAAGCTACTTATTTTATGGAGTAAGAAAGAGTATTTCGATCAAAATATTTTTTATTAAAGATATATTAAGAAATCAACACTGCACTTCAACATCAACAAAAATCAACACAATCACTTTTTATTATTATTTAGACTATTCTGGCTCAGACTTTTGTGATATCATAGCAATTTGGGTTAGTCACACTCACAGTATAGATGTAGTAATTAAACCTTAAATCACTTATAACATTTATGATTAACACTGCCAATAATCAGGGCTGGATTTAGAGGTCTAGAGGCCTCGGGGCAACAAAAGAGTGGAGGCAACCTGGCTCAAAATTATTTTCCAAATGAAATAAATAATATTTATCGGTCTAAGGAGTTAATACTTCCTGAAGATGGGTAGTAAATTGCAAATACTTATTAGGGTCATTTGACATTTGATATTTTATCGATTGCCTGATTGGAGTGAACAAATATAGATCTATGATTTCTGTTTATATTTAAGAACAATACAATCATGTTTGTATAAAGTAAAACAGTGAAAAAAATATCGAAGGGAAAGTTGTTTACTAGTCAGATAAGTCGGATATTGAAAGGTTTTTTTCCCGAAGTCTCTGTTTGTAGGGACTCCTCTTTTGTGGAGGCCCAGGGCTATAGCCCCGGTTACCCTCCCCTAAATCTGGCCCTGCCAATAATACTTACGAGAAAACTGAAATATGCAATAAAAACTAATGAGATCTTTCAATAGAACTGCTCAGACATACTTAAACACTTAAATAACTATCTAGGAACAATAATCATAGGTATTCTTCTAAGTATATATAACATAACAAATGCTCTCCTTCCGTATGTTTTAACTACGGACGTAGTACGGACGCACCACGGCGCCGCTGCCCGCGCTAGTTCGAGTCGCAGCGTCATCCCTTGAAGGCCGCAAGTTCTACGTGTCCGTCGAGAACGTCAGCTCCGGACACAGAAGAATGGCTGCGGGAGTTCCTCAGGGGAGTTGCACATCACCATTCTATTATGCCATTTACACGGACGACATACCGATCCTGGAAGACCTCAGACCAGGAGAACGGGGAGTCGTCCTCGCCCTCTTATCGACGATAGTGCTAACATTGCGTCGTCCAGGAACAAGAGAATAGCCGCTGGTAGGATCCACTAGTCCTAGACATCCTGCCAGAATGGCTCGATAAATGACGGATTGCCATCAACGTGGGAAAGACGGCAGCGCTGCTGACCGGGAGATCACCAAGACTACCACCATTGATGAAGCCACTGCAGCTTAGAGGACAAGACATTGCGTGGGAAAGCACCTGCAAGTACCTGGGTGTCTACATCGACCGGGCCCTTCGCATGAGCTCGCAGACCTTGCACGCCGTTCACCAGGCGAAGGCTGTTCGAGTCTTGCTGCGACCCGTGATGAGCTCTAAGCTGCCACTGAAGACCAAAGTAGGGATTTACAAGACCTACATTCGTTCCTGGTTAACTTACGCAACGCCCGCTTGGTACGCGCTCTGCTCAGCCAGCCAGAAGAAAATGATGCAAGTGGTGCAAAACGTCGCTCTGAGGATGATCTCGGGAGCCGGCCGGTACTTTCGCAATGACGTTATCGCCCGGGACGTGCGAATCGAAACCGTGAGGGAGTCCGTGGCTCGTCTGTCGCGTGGCATGTTTGACCGCGCGGACAATGGGCCATAACCCCACCTGAACAACATTGCGCCGCTTCACGCACGCCTCCCTGCCGAACGTACATGGCGTGCCCTCCCTAAAGATCTCCTCTTGGCTGGCTCGGACACGGAGCAGGACTCTGAGGGACCAAGCGGCATCCAAAATAGAGATGAGGCCTAAACTAAGAAGAGAGTACCACCAAACCAAAGAATGGCCACCCCAGTACAACCAAGCCAAGATGTGGCCAGCGATGGCCATACAAGTGGCTAGCGAGGGTGCTGAGAAAAGCCGCCCGTCCTCGCGGACGGAAAAGGGTACTCGCATCCTCCCAACATTGCCCCTCAGCTCGATAGCTGAAGCGTCCAGCCGCCGAAGAGAGCGCAAGCTCGAGTTGGCATCCTAACCCTCGCCAAACACGGGGGGGGAAGAACCCGCATGATGATGATGGACTGTAGGGACCCGCCGCCCACACCTGTTTCAGTCCTGAGTTAAGTACTGTCTCAATACTGAGTTGAGCGGTAGGATTATACTTGTAACCAATATTCCATAAAATAGAATTACGTGATCTATCATTGTACATTCATGTCAATGTAACAATTATTATGTAAAAATTAGGTCTTAGAAATAGGTGATAGATTTGGATAAATGTAAATGTGTTATCATAATTTATTTAGAAACCTTAAAAACATCGAAATTACCACACAAAACAAGTAGCCACGCGCTGTCGACGTCCTCCTTCCACGGCGCGGCGTTCGGCACGCGACTGATTGAGCGACAAATACTAGCTAAAATGCAGTAGGAAACTCCACGAAAACAGTGGAATACAATGACTTGATTTGAATTACCAATTAAATTGCAGTAACTACGACTTATACTGCAATTTAGGCTGTAAAATGTAATTATTGAAGTGATAGATATTATCGATTATACTGCAGTAAATAACCAAAATACTGCAATTTAATTAGTAACATTGACAACAAAAAGTAACCTATGATATAAATAAAAGACAGTTCAATTAACTTCACTGCATTTTACTTTGTTTTGACCGTATGGAAAAAATAGGTGATGCTATCTTAAACACCGCGTCTTAGTAACTTACTGCAGACTAGTCTGTAATCATTTTGAAAAGTAATAAAAATAAACTTTGCAGTATTCATATTTTCAGTACATTATCTATTTACTGCATTTTAGTTTATGTGTTCACCATATTTTTAAGGTTATGTTAACCGTTTTTTTGTAGCAGTGACGACATTTACTGCATTTTATCTGGGAAAACAAAGCTATTAAAATACAGTAATTGCTCTTACTGTATTTTAGATAGTTTATCGTTACAGTTTGCATAAAACATTCCTAGTTACTGCGTTGAGGTAGTTGTTTTTTACTATCTTGTAGTTGCGATAATCAAAAACCGATTACATCATTCGATTCCTTATGACGTGCCCATTACGGATCAATATTTAACTCAAAAACGTAAAAAAGTCAGATACTGCGTTTTAAGGACTGCAGGGCAGTGCACTACCCTCACTATTTCCAAATTCCGAACTAACTCCACTCGTAGGGATAATTAAACCAGTGTAGATCCTGGAGTTAATGCGACATTTCACACGTCGAGAAGTGTATTATGAGACAAAAAGCCGTCATGTGCGCTCGGCTTATCTAACACGAGCATTCGCACTCGCGCTCGTTCGCACTAGCGAGCACGCGGGCTTAGAATGCTTACCAATGAGTGGGTAAGAAAGATAAGTTTGTTATTTTGAATAAACTTTGTATTAATTCAAAGTGACAAACAGCATTTTACATACGGATGTTTTCCTCCTTATGTATTTTTTACGCTGTCAAGAGGTGGCGATCTGGATGACTTGGATTATTCTTATATGCAGAGTTAAGTCTAAGACTCTAGGCCTTTAGTAATCTGTAGAGAAATTAGACGACCAATTTCTTTCTATGCAATAGTGTCATTTTTTACCCGACTGCCAAGGAAGAGTAGTGTTATTTTAAGAAAATATGAATTGATGAATTATTGATTCGTCTTTTCTATTTCGAGCAGAATAAAGTAGCTGAGTAATAACCGATGTGATTAACTGACGACATAGCTAGTTAAGGTTCCGTACCTAAAGGGTAAAAACGGGACCCTATTACTAAGACTCCGCTGTCCGTTCGTCTGTCTGTCACCAGGCTGTATCTCATGAACCGTGATAGCTAGAACGATAAAAATTTCACAAATGATGTATTTCTGTTGCCGCTATAATAACAAAAAAATACTAAAACCAGAAAAAAATATTTAAGGGTGGCTTCCATAGAACAAATCTGAATTTTAACCGTTTTTCGCTCCATATTAATAACGGCGGCACGTAGATTCTAAAAATATTTACAGAATATTTAGTTAAATATGTACTTTAATATGAATAATTAAATTAAAATCAAATATATTTAGGGGGCTTCCATACGGTACTGAACTTTTGGTGCGCGAGCCCGACTCGCACTTGGCCGATTATTTTGTAATAGTATCATTTTTACCCGACTGCCAAGGAAGGGTATTGTTATTTTATGAATATAAAATGAACTTTTGAATTATTAATTCGTCCTTTCTATTTTGAGTAGAAGTGCGAGTAAAGTAGCTGATTAATAACCGATGTGATTAACTAACGACATAGCTAGTTTTTGAATGGGTGGCCGTTTCTAGTACCGAACATGTTAAGCTATTTATTATCTATCGCTAACTGAAATATTTTAACTGCTGTCGCATAATTACAAAGATGCATGTGTCTAGGTATTTTTTGTCAGGGATTATACAATATTACTAATTGATTTATTTTTATTTACGTAATTATTTACCAAAACTTGTTGGCGCTGATGGTGACAAGAGAGCTGGCTCATTCCTCGCACAGAGAATCTCTTTAGCCGTTCAGCGTGGGAATGCAGCTAGCGTTATTGGCACCCTACCACACGGACACAGTATTTGTTTTGATTTTTAGCCTCTGTTTATTTATTTATTTTATTCTGTTAATAGGTAGGTTTCATATTTTTGGCGCATTTGTTTATATTAGGTAGTTTAGAATTATATTTCAATGTTTTTTAAGTTAGAAAAATAAACGATTTTCATGTTTTACCAATGTTAACTGTTGGATAAATATATTTAATAAGTACTAGTTTCAGCTCGCGGCTATGCCCGCGTGGTATTTTAGTTTTTGTGTTATTCCATAGGAACATTTATTTTTCTGAGATAAAAGTTTCAAACTGTGTTCAAGCCGAAATTCAAGTCAACTCGTTGCTCCGTGGCTTCGTGAAAGAGGAACAAACTAACAAACACACTGTCGTATTTCTAATATTAGTAAGAAAGTAAGGAAGGATAAGGATGTACGAAAAAGTAGCTTTTTGTAATGTAACTAAAACATAAAACACAAAACAGTTGCGCGACATTTATGCATTGTTAAAAGCACTTATTTATAATGCACACACGTAAAATAATCGGCCAAGTACGAGTAGGACTCGCGCACGAAGCGTTGCGTACAGCGGGCGGGCCCCCCTTAAATATTAATTTTATTTTGTTTTTAGTATTTGTTGTTATAGCAGCAATAGAAATACATCATCTGTGAAAATTTCAGCTTTCTAGCTATAAGGGTTCATGAGATACTTCCTGGTGATAGACAGACAGACAGACATACATACGGATAGCGGAGTAATAGTAATAGAGTCCCGTTGTTATCCTTTGGGCACGGAACCCTAAAAATGATAAGGGAGGTTTCATAATGTAACTTTTAATGCATCTAGAAATGGAATTAAAATAAATTGGTTCTCTATTTGTCTATATTTAAGTCCAATTAATTAAAATATCTTCATTGAATCTGGACATTGGTCCACAGCATATACTACACACATTTGTACACTAATTACAGAATACAGTAGGTATATTTAGACAACAGCAATTAGGACTAAACAATGTTGCGGTAATGAGAATGTATATCTATAATTACTATACATAACGTGGTATTGTACAGCATTTAAAAGATTGATTGAAATACAAAGACATAATGGCCAAGCTGAATTTACATGAAAAGCGATAGATCACTACTAATTTGCGAAAAATCTGCAGTAGGTACAGGTTTACTTAGTACATTTGCTGTCTGAGCAGATTATATTATAATATGTTATATTAGTAATTCTGTACTGTACTGTACCAACCTTTTTGATAGTCCACTGCAGGACGTGGGCCTACCCACGAAGGGTGATTGGACTATTATCCACCACGCTGGCCCAGTGCGGATTGGTGGATTCACATACGCCATCGAATTTCTTCTACGGACGTATGCAGGTTGCCTCACGATGTTTTCCTTCACCGAAAAGCCAGTGGTGTGAAATTCCGTACATAAATTCCAAGAAAATCATTGATACGGGACCGGGATTTGAACCCACGACCTCACGATTGTAAGGCGCGTGTCATTACCACTAGACCACCACGGCTCACTCGTAATTCATTCATTAGTAATTCGGTCACTATATATTGTGAAATATAATTCTGTTTTTTGGTAACCAAGTATGTGAATATCTGGCATTTGCATAAACTGTTAGAACAGGATTTGTAGTAGTAAATTTCACGAACAAAAGCTGAAAAATGGGCATTCCTGTCATAATGAAGATGTAAGTCCAAACTTTAAAGTTGCCTCACCTAAAACATACGAGTACAGGATCAATAGCCTTAAAAAGTCTGAACTACAGGGTTATTGCAAGTGCTAGAAATTTCTGTTCGCTGTATCTGAAATCTATATTTTTTTCTACGTCCAAATAACTATCTGATGTTATCAAAATTACGTTGTGTACGAGTCAAATTAAGCTGGGCATTAAACAAAAATCAAAAAGGGCATTCGTTTCCAAGTGAAGATCAAAGTCCAAACTTTAAAGTTTTCTCACACAATACGAGTACAGGATCGATAGCTTTCAAAGGTCTCTGGAACTAATGCGGGTGGAAGAAATTATTATTATTTCCTGTCTCTTATTATTTTATCATATCTCTATCTTAAATTACATTCGGTTTTTATGGTACATATTTAACACACACACAGACTTTCAGATTCAAAAATATATGAGGAAATTATTTAATGATAAAATATATTTTTATACTGATAATCCATTTTGTTAACGACGCACTCGAATCTCTAAATTGAAGCCTTGAGCTTAACTTGGCAATTATGTACATTTCAAGTAAAAATAAATATTTGTATTTTTTTTTTGTATTTCAAATGCTAATTTTTTTTGTGTCGGTGTTGATATACTAGCAATTGTACCTACTTTGCACGAACAAAAGCTCAAAAACAAACATATTCATTTCTTAATTTTTTTTCTCAACGTAAACATCAAAGTCCAAACTTCAAAGTTTCCTCTCAATACGAGTACTAGATCGATAGTCTTCAAAAGTCTCAACTCTAGTAAGGTATTAATGCAAGTGGAAGAAATTTTTTGTCTAGTTCCTGTCTCTTTTTGAAATGAATAATATTTTTTGTACAAAAAATAACTGCTAATGTTATGTCTACGTTGTGTACGAGTAAAGTAAAGTTTGACTGACAATGATATGTGACATGACAATAATTCAGACATAAATTTATTATTATTATTTTTAGATTATTATTATTTGACATTTATTTTGTATTTCAATATTTTATTAATTGTATCTCATAATTTAAACCTACCTATTTTAGAACCGCTTGTATGCTGACTTTGCGGGTTCTGAGGAGCTTTAGTTATTTAAGTACCACCATTGTAAACCAGAACCACAAGCTGAATAAATTGAATTGAAAGGAAATTATACCAATTAAGCGATCAGTTTACCTTTCACGAGAAAAAGCTGAAAAATTGACATTTCTTTCAAAGTGAAGATCAAAGTCCAAACTTCAAAGTTTCCTCGTACAATACGAGTACAGGATCGATAGCCTTCAAAAGTCTCAACTCTATTATGGGGTTAATGCGAGTGGAAGAAATTTCTGTCCACTTCCTGTCTCCATTTGATCGGGGTCGGTCGGCTATTAGGTTTCCGTTTACAGGATCCGGTTCGAATAATGCTTACTATACTTAGACCTGATTTCATCTAAATTGCGGTACTAAAATACTTTTCCTTGCTCTGTCTTCTTTAGTGAAAGAAAAGTGGTAGGTATCGATATTCTGATTTCATTTTGTGAAATCATTGCCTCTTGGAAAGGCGAAGGGTTTATGACACAGTGATTTATTTTTAATTCAGATACTTTTTAGGGTTCCGTACCCAAAGGGTAAAAACGGGGGTATTACTAAGACTCCGCTGTCCGTCTGTCTGTCACCAGGCTAGGTAAATGTCATGAACCGTTATAGCTACGAGTAGAAAGCTAAACTTTTCACAGATGAAGTATTTCTGTTGTCGCTATATAACAACAAGTACTAAAAACAGAATAAATATACATGTCGGATAATGGAACAGCGCCATCTAGTATTAATGATAGACATAGAATATTTGGAAACGTCAAGTGTCATCTGTCATTTAGGCGTCGAGTGAGAGCTTTCATTTGAACGTCAAGTGTCAACTGTCATTTAAACGTCGAGTAACAACTGTCATTTGGGTGAGGTCGACACAGAGCCTGTGGTATGGGAATAACAACTCCGGTCTCGAGTAATTGGTTCACTCATTCTGGTTGATCTATGGTGGAGGATATTCGTTCGGTTCGTTCGATGAATGCCGGCAGTTTAGAACTGGGACTGGAACGAAGACGTGGTTTTGAAAAGGCTGCTGTGTCGAACTTTCCACGTTTCCTTAATCTTTAATTATCATCGCAATCCTGCAGTAAAACTATCTAAATCTAATTGTTATTGAAGAATAAACGTGTAAACTACAACGCGCATTGTTAATTTCGGCGTTCCTGACATGTTGGACCCACATGATGACGGGTCCCCGGACCTCCCCCCGTCATCAGAAGTGGGATGCAACCCTATGCACCCACATGAAGAAGATGACGCAGATGAGCAGCATCACCGCAACGTACGTGCTTCCAGTGATGATCCGAGTGAAGAAAAATGGCGCCTGATTTTTGAACAACAGAATCGCAGCATGCTGGTGTTACAGAGCATACCTTATCGTCCCCTAATTCACTCGTCAGATATAATATAATTAGCTGTGCTACCGCTCAATGCCTGAATATTAATTTATTTTCATACTTGTTAAAATAATCTCTTAGGCGACTTTAACTTTCCTAAAGTGGCAACATTGTTTGATATAGAGAAAAACATGACGGTGCGGTTGTTTTTGTTAAAATACGAGATATGGCTGTAAATTGAAATATATTGGAAAAACAAGATCCCTGAAGTGTAATTTGTCATCCTGAACCTAATTACACTTCAGAAGTGGGATCTATGGACCTATCCTGCCCATAAGAGTGCAAAGAAACCAAGTAACAAATAACCTCAAATCGGACGAAAATATCAAAAAAAAATTTTTCTTCGAATGTCTTGTGCATAAAAGAAAAGAAAAAGAAGCAACTTTCCGTAGAAGAAAGGCAAAATGATTCAAAAGTTTTGATTGGATAAACAGGCACGACCTTGGGAACCTATGTAATACGTGCAAGAGAAAATTTCAATCTACAAAAATGTAAATTGTAAAAGTTATGATTGCTACGATAATCACCGAACTTTTGACATACTGACCGAATCAATGACGTTTATGGATGGAATACAATAAATGATTGAACGAAGAAACATGGGAATCTGCATAACCGGAAGCATACCTACCCTCTACCGAATCATAAAACTTTTCTTACCTGGAAGTTACCATCGTTAAAATCTATGATCAGTAAGCTTAAAGGACGATGATGTTCATGACTGTTACATTAGATCATCAACTTGTGACAGAGACAACCATATGATTACGTTAAGCCGAAGTGTGAAAATGTCAACCGAAAATGCCTACCTACTGACCATATTTTTAGTCAATCATTATATATCTATCAATAGTGATGTCTTCTGTGAAGACACCCAGTAAAACTGTTCAATAATACAACCGATCGAAATACAACAAAATATCTCGATACATCACTAATAGAGAAAAATAATCGAAGCAGTAAAAGAACAAAATACATCACTAACAGAGAGATTGATTGAAGCAGTAAAACAACAAAATACCTCCAATACATCAATAACAGAGTAAAATGATCGAAACAAAATACCTCAACATATCACTAACAGAGACAAAACACTCGGTCAGATCTACTATGTGATTCTATAACACAGCTCGCTTGCATGACCGATGTGTGTGCACTATCTAACAACCTTAGAAGCCACTAAAATTAACATTTACTGAAATATGTAAATGATACAACCAACACATATCCATGGGTCAAAATCAGAGAACTACATTTGGCTACAGCTACTTCTATACAGATACTAAGCATGAACTATAATGGAAGATGTCAGGAAACATAAAGATACAATTGAAATGTGAACCTGCAGGCTGAAGATGGCTATACCTTGAACTCGGATAGTCACCAATGAAGAAATTTTGCAAATGGGTTGACCAAAACAATAAGAAGATGCCATGTTATGGATTGTCCTTGCTGCAGCATACTACAAAAGTTACAATCACATGAATATGTATCCAGATTAAACGGGTACAAAGAGTGCCACTGAACTCTTTTGCCTTGCCAAGTACAAGATCAAATAATATGATGAGCTGACTGTCAACCGTCACTAGTTGGAGAGGAACTCTAAGAAGAAGAAGATGCAAATACCAATTCAATCAAAAATCTTCCTCTACTGAAGGTGCCCTGGACGAGCAACTGCCAGATGGTGATTTGGATCTACACAGCGAATGAAAAAGGTGATGAATATTCTTTACTTACTTTCATTTTTTTTAGGCAATGCTCTGGTATGGACGACCGAGATGGTATGTTGTAATTTATATATTTATGATAATTTAAGAGAATGTAACACAAATTACTGCTACTACTGCCTACAATATAAATTTTATAACACTGAGCTAACTAGGTATGCCATGTTCTTAACACAACTAGAAAATATTGATTGTTAGTGTCGATGGGTAAATAGCATTGTTCAATATAATAAACAGAACAAATAAGATCAAAAATCAAATGGCCAACTAATATGTAATTGCTCAGTGAATATCACCATATTGGTCAGCTTTTAGAAAATGTTCTGGTTTGAAATCTAATTTTGGAGTTCATGCTATGAATTTATCATAAAGTAGTATAAACATATGGCTATGCTATGTCCTATTAACAATAGGTAGCAAAAGCACTCAGAATGTGACAAATACCAAGTAATATTATACAGAGAGAAAAAAATATATTATACACTTAACAACATACTTACATAGCCACTACAATAATGCAATACATAACTTGAATAGTAACAACAAATTACTTAAAAGCTTTCATCTATGTATATTTGACTTTTTTTTAGAAAATTCAAAAGTGTTTTATAAGAAATGGTTATGGGCGATAAAAACATGTAATTGATTGACACAATAAAAATAGCAACAGAGCAAATTTACCTAACATTATAAAAGCCATGTGATTCAGCAAACTACAATATTTCACAAATAGTATAATAACATGCAGCCCTACTAATTTTAAATAATTTATTTGATATATGACATAAATTATATGATGTAATAGTAGATCCAGACCATACATTAAGTCCTTTATGTGTGCACTAACTGTATAACAGAACTAAACAGACATTATACAACACCTAAACATGTAAGACACTTATACTAGAACACCAAAACATTATAGGGTGGAGAAAAGGGTGGCCTTATCACTTACAGTGATCACTTCTAGGCAATCTGTGGATGGAAAGAGATTGACTGGAATTATGAGATATAAGAGGTTAATGCTGCAAGAAAAAAAAAAATGTTTATAAACTTACATATACATATTCCAGCAATATAAATACAGATAATACAAATCAAATAGGTTTAATAAATAAACAATAATTTACATGATTCAGGTTATAAACATGATTCTAGCTATCATCGAAGTTAAGCAACGTTCAGCACGCAGTCTTCGGATTGGTGACCGCGGGTAGCATTTACAACTGAGCGCTACCGTGGCTCGGATGGCACGTTAAATTGTAGGTCCCGATTGTTTTGACCGTTTTGCCCTGTCAAAGGCCTTCAGACGGCTTAAACTCTGACACTATGGCTAGTCACCCGGCCTATACGAACTTACTGAGTAGAACGTCGCATTGTCGGGAAGCGATTTTGTCTGGGCTGGCAGCATAATCCACAGTGAAACAGCTTTCATGATGAGGGTGTTAAGACTTAAAATATTTGAATAGTTGAAATAATTATTATGAGAATTAGCTGTGTTTGATACCAGTAATATCATTGTACTATTCTGGAGAAGTCAAGATAAACTACAAAGCTAGCCAAAATGGTATATCAAAGTGAATATTTTCTTACCTTATATTGTGTGCTAAATAATTATTTTGACCTTTTCCTCCAAACTAAAATAACAGTAAATGGTACTCATAATACATACATTACACACATAGAAGTCATAAAAAGCTTGTTTTATCTTTATAGTAATCATCTGTCATGACCAGATGCTGCACAAAATTATCAATGCTGTTTTGTTACTGTATGGCTGTATATATTGTGAGACAAGCAAAACGCTACATTGTTAACACATTCATTGAAAGCAACTTTATTTCAAATTATGGCACTGAGTAGGAATGTCTGATCAGTTTGGTGGTTTTTGGTTTGGTTTGGTGTCATGACAAACCAAGCTACGCTCTCAAGTTCGCTGTATCCACTATCTACTAGGACAGCTAGGTCCAACAAGTCCATTACACCTGACATATACCATGAAAATGTTTGCAAAAAATAAATACAATAAAAATTAAATAAACATAAATAAGGACGGCTATGTGAACAAGTCCAGTACATCTGACATTTAATATTAGGACAGCTATGTGATCAAGTCCATTACATGTGACATATTGTTATAATATTAGGACAGCTATGTGATCATGTCCAGTACATCTGACATTTATTATTAGGACAGCTATGTGATCAAGTCCATTACATGTGACATATTATTATAATAATAGGACAGCTATGTGATCATGTCCAGTACATCTGACATTTAATGTTAGGACAGCTATGTGAACAAGTCCAGTACATCTGACATATAATATTAGGACAGCTATGTGATCATGTCCAGTACATCTGACATTCATTATTAGGACAGCTACGTGATCAAGACCATTACATGTGACATATAATATTAGGACAGCTATGTGATCAAGTCCATTACATGTGACATATTATTATAATATTAGGACAGCTATGTGATCATGTCCAGTACATCTGACATATAATATTAGGACAGCTGTGTGACCAAGTCCATTACATGTGACATATTATTATAATATTAGGACCGCTATGTGATCAAGTCCATTACGTTCAATATTAATTAGGACGGCTATGTGATCAAGTCCATTACGATCGATATTTACTAGGACGGCTATGTGATCAAGTCCACTACGTTCAATATTTATTAGGACGGCTATGTGATCAAGTCCATTACGTTCGATATTTACTAGGACGGCTATGTGATCAAGTCCATTACGTTCGATATTTATAAGGACGGCTACGTGATCATCAAGTCCACTACGTTAGATATTTATTAGGTCGGCTACGTGATCAAGTCCACTACGTTCGATATTTATTAGGACGGCTATGTGATCAAGTCCACTACGTTCGATATTTATTAGGACGGCTACGTGATCAAGTCCATTACGTTCATTGTCTACCTGGGCGGCTATGTGATCAAGTCCGTTGCCTTCGATATTTACTATGACGGCTATGTGATCGAGTCCATTACATCTGAGTTATATTGAAATGGCTATGTGAATAAGTCAGTTACATCTGATATAAATATAATATTAAGACGGTTATGTAATCAAGTTTACATCTGACATAATATAAGAGTATGAATATGTGATCAAGTTCATTACATCCGAAATTTATAAAAACAGTCACGAGATCAATGCCATTAATTCCGCGTATCTGAAATCTACTAAAACAGCTACGTGATCCAGTCCATTATATTCGTGTTTTATTGGGACAGCTTTGTGAACAAGTCCATAATAATTCAGAAATCAGAAAACGTTTATTGCAACACTATGTACAATGTTCTTACAAATTAATATTATAGTTCCAATAGTGGACCCATAACGGGCGTGCAATATTATAAGATGTTGTATCTTAACTAGAAATAAGTACTTAGGTATATACACAAATTCGTACATGAAATAAATTAAAATAAAATAATAATCAAATTACTATTCAAGCTAAGTTCATTATATCCGTGTTCTATTGGGATAGCTTTGTGATCCAGTCCTTTATAATATCCCTGTTCCATTGAAACAACGTAGTGAATATATCAGTATCTAAATAGACCTGCTGTATGATTATGTCGATTATGTATATACTATACTATGATATAACACGCTGTGTGAAACAACACTGTGTGGCCTGGTATACTGTACGTAATATTTATTACTGCGACATATCACGCTTTGTGTAACGGAAAAGGCTGTACTGCGTAACTAATAGAGTGTACGGCTTTTGTATTTATTAGAAAACGACATACTGGACGCCTCAACAACATTACATAATAAGACAATAAAGGAACAAAAGCGTCATCATAATTAAATATTAAGACAATACGCTAAATACATAAATTACGTACCTAACTAATATCAACTTTTTTTTTTTTTAAGAGCGATTTGTATTTTACTGTAATTATAATCCTGTAAAACATTTCTTTCAACTTAAATAACCTCCTGTCATTACGATATTCCATTTTATTTATTCCGTGTTTTCGAACAAAAAAAAAAAAAAAAAAAAAAAAAAGAGACAAAATACTGCTGTTTTTTTTCCGTTTGCAGAGTGCTGAGCGCCGCGAGACGCGGCGAATGCAGGATGGCCGAATGTTACAGAGCATACCTTATCGTCCCCTAATTCACTCGTCAGATATAATATAATTAGCTGTGCTACCGCTCAATGCCTGAATATTAATTTATTTTCATACTTGTTAAAATAATCTCTTAGGCGACTTTAACTTTCCTAAAGTGGCAACATTGTTTGATATAGAGAAAAACATGACGGTGCGGTTGTTTTTGTTAAAATACGAGATATGGCTGTAAATTGAAATATATTGGAAAAACAAGATCCCTGAAGTGTAATTTGTCATCCTGAACCTAATTACACTGGCTATGTTGCAAGCAATAAAACAATCGACACCGTCAAGTTCATTTCGTCTACCTATTTTTGACCCGGCGAAGACCGACAGTGATGCCCGTGCTTGGATTACGACAGCAGACATGTGTGTGACTGACCAGCATCGTCAAGGACCATCGCTGATGATTGCTTTGAGCTACGCGTTTAAAGCAAGGCACGACTGTCAAGAAACTACAGCATCTTCATTGATCAACTTAAACGCTGGCACTGGAAGATGTCCGCCTAAAGAAAAGCGAGTGAATGTGTGCATTATGAATGCGCCTGCCGGTACTCTGCGTCACTCTGGTGAGTTATTTAGCTTCAATTACAATTTAGATTCAGAATTTTGACACTGTGATAAGACTAGGTGATTTTTTTCCGCCTACAAAAACTCTTCTTGATCTGCTCTGGAGTTATCGCAAAAGTTAAGCTGAGAGGTAAGACTCATTGTTTTCTTATAATACCCTCCTAGTCGTTCTAATGTTCGGTGATAAACAATGTTTACGAAGTTTTGCTGCACTTAGGATGTACCTACCAAAAAACAAAAACTGCATACAACAAGGTACGATTTGATGAATTTGTTTTGTTACAAAATAAGGAGCAAAACCAGACTTAGCTCAAACCCAGGTACTGGGTTATTTTCAACGAAAATAGAATACTTGAAGGTAAGTAATTGTTTTTTTATCATGACCTTCAACCGAAAGTTTTACGATGAATAAGTAAACACATGGACATGACATGACAGTGACAATAACATGATTATGTCACAAGATGAATCATCACGTAGCTAAGGTAGGGTATTTGTTATCAAATAAAACTCATTTGCTTTTGCTGTATTGATTATTTTTTGTACGGACTACGGATTTGTTAGGCGTTGGTATGCGGAAGCCGGATGGAGGCTTCCAAGAGTTGCTGGATGGAAGCAGCTAGACTGTATTGACTTATGACGTGTGGTATACGGGGGCCGGATGGAGGCTCCCAAGAGTTGCTGGATGGAAGCAGCTAGACTTTGTTGACTTATAAAGTGTGGTATACGGGGGCCGGATGGAGGACCCAAGAGTTGCTGGATGGAGGCAACTAGACTTTGTTGACTTTTGATGTGTGGTATACGGGCGCTGGATGGAGGCTCCCAAGAGTTGCCGGATGGAGGCAACTAGACTTGATTTCTGACATGTGATTTGATACGGAGACTAGATAGAGATTTCGAAGAGTAGCTGGATAGAACCCGCGTTTAACTGTCTCTACAATTTTGATGGCATTTGCATTGAGTTTTGTTCGGTAACCTTAAGTGAACAGAATGTTAATTTAGTTCAATGTACTGCGTACCCATTTTTTTTGCGGTTAAAAAACCTGCCCCATGTCTTGTTTTCATGTTGAAATAAACTGACTTGTTAAGTTTTAGTGACATTTTTATGGTCAGTATGACCGAGCGTAAGACACGTTACTTTCCGTTTTTTTTTTTTTCCAGGTAACTCCCACGAGAACGTGTGAGATGTCATGATGGCCGTGTCGGATAATGGAACAGCGCCATCTAGTATTAATGATAGACATAGAATATTTGGAAAAGTCAAGTGTCATCTGTCATTTAGGCGTCGAGTGAGAGCTTTCATTTGAACGTCAAGTGTCAACTGTCATTTAAACGTCGAGTAACTACTGTCATTTGGGTGAGGTCGACACAGAGCCTGTGGTATGGGAATAACAACTCCGGTCTCGAGTAATTGGTTCACTCATTCTGGTTGATCTATGGTGGAGGAGATTCGTTCGGTTCGTTCGATGAATGCCGGCAGTTTAGAACTGGGACTGGAACGAAGACGTGGTTTTGAAAAGGCTGCTGTGTCGAACTTTCCACGTTTCCTTAATCTTTAATTATCATCGCAATCCTGCAGTAAAACTATCTAAATCTAATTGTTATTGAAGAATAAACGTGTAAACTACAACGCACTTTGTTAATTTCGGCGTTCCTGACATGTTGGACCTACATGATGACGGGTCCCCGGACCTCCCCCCGTCATACATATGGCTCCCATACAACAAATCTGAATTTTTTGCCGTTTTTTGCTCGATATTAATAATGGTATCAGGTAGATGCTTGAAATATTCACGGAATATTTATTTGTGTATTCACTTCCATAATAAATAATTAAATTAAAATAAAATCAATATTTTAGGGAACGTACGTAGGTACGTACGTACTCCCATACAGTACGGAACCCTTCGTGCGCGAGTACGACTCGTACTTGGCCGATCATTATTGCATGTGCTCAAAGTCATACCTACAATGTGCGTGTGTTGAGCGCACGCAACAATTTTTTTTTTTTTACAAAACGTATGCAACAACTGATTTCGAGATGTCGGTTGGTTGGTACCCAATTAAAAGTTGTTCACAATAATGAGTCACTTTGTTTAAGTGCACTTTGAAAAGCTAGATCTTGTAATATGGATATTTTGTTGTTGATAATACAGGGTTATTTCTAATCAATTAGCACCCTTTTAGGGGCTTATTCTGTTCATCAAAACTAACAACTTTTGTCAAAATTCGAAAAAAAAATGAGCTATTCCATACATACATATTGTCGAGGGTGAACGACATTTTTCTATGGAACAGCAACTTTTTTTTGAGAATTAAGAAAAGTCGTAGAACAAAAGTTGTTAGTTTTGATGTACTGAATAAGCTCCTAAGAGGATGCTAATTGATTAGAAATAACCCTGTATATTGTATAGATTATTATTGTTGTTGTTATTGTGGTAATTAGGTATATAATTAATGTTTTATGATTATTTTAAGTTAGCTAATGACGTTCAAAAGTATGTATTTGAAACAGATATGATTGAATTGAATTGTTTAATTTCTGTATATTTGTATTTCACTAGGATTGCACAAGCGGGATGATTGATGATAGGTAGGTTCTTTATAAAGACAGTTAACTGTTTTTTTTTTTTAAATTGAAAATTTAGTATTATATATATACCCAGACTCCAAGGTCTGTGCCCTTTGTAAACTTAACACAATTTTTTGATTTTACTGTACAAAGAGAGTAATCTTAGCATAAGTTATTCAGTCGGTGCATTGCGTGAATGCCACGAGCAGACCGGTGACCTGCAAGCAGCACCCGATCACGAGTATGACACACATGGCAGCCATCGCTCTCCTCGACCATATTTGAAGGAAGAGAACGACCCGACACATAATGCCGCCGTAAGACGTTAACCGGTTGGATGGACGCACTGAATCCAGTGCGTCGGTGTAGTCCTAATCGGGTTGTTTATTTACGATGTGGGTTATCCTAAGCTGCGTTTGATGATGCATGGTCTCCACTCAAGAACTTTACGCCGAAATATCGTTACAAAACACTATAGCCAAGAATAGCACGATTCAACTGAACGCTCGTAGCGTAGTTTGACTGAGTGTTTGTTAGCGATCATTGAAGTTAAGCAACGTTGAACACGGCCAGTCTTCGTATGGCTGAACTCGGCTGGTACTTACAACTGAGTGTTATTATGGCTCGGATGACACGTTAAATTGTAGGTCCCGGTTGTTTTAACCGATTAGCCATGTCAGAGACCTTCAGGCGGCTTAAAAACTCTGATACCAGGGCTAACCACTCGGCCTTTAACTTACTTACTAACTGGAAAATCGCACACATGTAGTCGAAAGTCGTATCGCAAGCCGTAAAAGCATGTCTATTAGCAGATTGGACTTGGGAAGTACATCAATCAATGTTCAGGGATGACCGCAGCCTGTGATTTATTGGGGCTTTCGAGTGCATTGTGAATTTTTTTCAACATACTCTGTTGTGTGCGGTGAAAGGTAGGAAATGGCACGGATGGGGCAAGAGAATTTCGATTTTTTCAGTAATCAAATAGAGAAGTAAAAGGGTTGAATACAATGATTTTATACATATATGTGGTCCAATATATGGTTAAGAAATATTTGGGAATTGGATTAATGTAATGACAATTTCTAATTTGGATAACCGTCATAATTATCAAAGGTTTACCAGTGTAACTAAGTGGATACTGTACATCGCTACTCATCCTATTTATTATTTGATAAAATTGAGTAACAAAACTGCAAACATGCGTGTTGGGCGTTAATCGTAAGGCATACGAAGAAAAATTATTAAGCTTTTGGTATTGTAGTTCAGGCTATTTGACGAAGCAGAAATTTTACTAAATTATCACTAAATAAATTTTAAAAGTAGGTACCAATAAGAAAACGTTTACCGCATTTTGATTAATTACATCTAGGAAAACTTAAATTTGATTGTTTGTAAGAATAGAGATTTATTTGTAAAGCTCGCCTTGCTCTCGAGGTTTTAAATTCCGGTCCCCCGTTCCCCTACAGAATTTTGGATGCACGGATATTTGTAAAAACATCAAAAAACAAAAAAAAATGCCATGACTATGATCACAGACTATGACCAACCCGCACTGAGCCAGCGTGGTGGATATTACCTAACCTCTCTTCGTGGGCAGGCCTTTAACTATTCAGCAAAGGACTATCTAAACGCTGGTATAGTACAAATACAAGATTATCCAGAACTGGTGCACTGGACCGAAATAATTGAAGTAATTCAGACTCATTGTGAACAAATTTGACTATAGGGCCGATCCGGAATTCGTAAAAAAACAACTGTTTCATACATTTTGTCGATTCCAAGTTACAATTAATATGTCTGAAACAGTTTATTTATTTTCTCGAATTTTGGATTGGCGCCATAGTAAAATGTGTTCGTAAAGATGGTGTGACCCCTTTTTGGCTCAGTAAAGGGTAAGCAGATAACCCTGTATGGTTTTGTACAGGACTTACTGTACTATACTGTAGTGTACCTGCCTTTTTATAGTCCACTGCAGGACGTAGGCCTTCCCACGAAGGGTGATTTTGTGCCTTATCCGCCACGCTAGCCCAGTGCGGGTTGGTGGATCCACATACGCCATCGAATCTCTTCTACGGACGTATGCAGGTTGCTTCACGATATTTTCCTTCACCGAAAAGCCAGTGGTGTGAAATCCCGTACATAAATTCCTAAGGTCTCATTGGTACGGGGATTTGAACTCACGACCTCACGACTGTAAGCTGGGTGTCACTACCTCTAGACCACCACGTTTTGTAAAAGACTTAAGTTACTAAAAATACAATGAATAATATTGGAACAAGATCGACTCACGCACAATATATCCTGAGCCAAGACCATGAATTAATAAACTAAATCCCACCATAACCTTAGCCCGGAGCTAATACCAAACAACGTGGGTAACGTAGAACCACAGTGTAAAATGTACAGTTGCACAAAGAAAGGTTTTGTATTTTTAAGCGACGTCCAAGAAGGAGGAGGTTTAAGATCTGCAGACCTCGTAGCGGCACGCGCAGCGTAGGACGTCCCCCAACAATATGGATCAACGATCTAATTGAAACCACAGGAGTAGACTGGATTCAAGTCGTTTTCAATCAGTCTTATTGGAAACAGTATGGGAGGCCTGTATTCATCGGTGGACATCCTACAAATGATAGTGTTAATGATAATGATGATAGATATTTGGTGCATACAAATTTGGATTTTGATTTATCAAAAACGACTCAGCCAATTTCGATAAAATTTAAAAGAAACCATCTTGGAAGTATGACCAATATAGTTAAGTACTTATATTTCAATTCTGTAAACTGACTTGCCTTGTATGACTGACATGTTATAAATGGCCAATAAATGATCTGAATCTGAATCTGAATCCAATCAAACAAAAAAGTTAAAAATCAAACCGTATTCAAAATAGGTTTATACCTATTTACATTATAAAATAAGTAAAGTACCAGGCACCCAGAATAGAACAGAGCTTATCTACCTTTTCAATAGTGTAGGCTATTTTCTCATCGATAGGTCCTGAGTTTCCTCAATGAAGTTATTTTTTTTGCATTATTTGAGAAAAGTACTTACTATTCAAGCCTTGGCATTGATGGGTTCACGTATGTGTGCCTCAGCTTCGCCTAGTTGGCCGCTGCAGTAATATACCTTTACTATTTTTCTAAGTAAAAAGGTGTTTCTTAAAAAGTAATAAAGCTTACTGTAAGTTACTGCGTCCAACCTTACGAGGCAGAGTTAAGAACGCTCGCCGGGGCAATTTCGATTTGATTTATCATTGTTCTTCACCGATAAATCAGGCCACAATAGGGTTCCCGAGCTATACGGATACGGGAACTTCTATTAATTCTCCTTAGAACAATCCCGAAGTTTCTGCACAATGGGATTAGGACAATACGTCTCAAACGTGAGATGTTATCACGCGATAAGGATAGTGTAGCGGGAAATTGAATAATTTTGGCTTTGGGCTCAAGGCGTAGATGTTGGCTGATTGAGATCTGATTGGTCTTGTTGAATGTAGTTTTGAGGGTAGGTCTAACCTACAATATGGCCAATTGAAGCCGCTACCGCAATTATTGTTCTCTCTTTCAAATGCATGTAGTGAAAAAGAAACAGCAAAATATTAAATTGCTTTTAAATTTACGATGGCGCCTTCAAAATTGACCATATCGTTATCATATTTTGGAGCTCACATCCTGTAGCGTAACGGAATCAAACTCCTTGACGGCTGCGAAGCTATAACAAAAAGGGGGACTGTGCAGGCTGTGGGGACTCGCCGCCCGCACCTGTCTCAGTCCCCTTTATCGTCTACCCCCGCGCCCCTGTACTTGCATAGGCGAGGACTAAGTTAAGCGGTCAGGCTTATAGCTACACGCTGCGCAAAACCCAACCGTGACTGGAGCTCACATAACAGCTGCGTATGGGTTGGGTTTCCCGCAGCCTGTGCTAACTTCACAGCCATCAAGAAGCTTGATTCAACCTTTAACTATAACCTCATATACTTTCCTCTGCATCCCAAAGTTGCTTGGAAGATATCGTTTCAAATGGTACGGCCGGCGGCCTCCTGTTGTCACTCCAATTTTAAGTTAATTTATGAGTTGTGCTTCTGTATCTTAGTGGTATCGATACCTTTGTCTGATCTGATGATCTGATTTTCTCCTAATATTGAACACATTAACGTATAATTTCCCTAAAAACCTAGAAAAGTATGTGCCTTACGTTTTACTCTGAGCAACTTAAAAATTTTAACTTCGATATAGTTAAAAGTACGGCAGCGTAAGCTAATTTAACTCTAAGAAATACTTGAAAAACTGTTGTAAATTCACGTACCAAGGCACTTTAAGAAAATTAAGTTCCAATTACTTACTAGTTTCACGCTAGAACTACCAAAGACTGAGAACTCTTCTAGAAGTCTTACCTTAGAGTTCAAGCAGTTTCTAAGAAGTCTCATAAAATCAAACTTCTTGAAGAGCCTAATTATTGTTTGGTGTTATTGAAATGGTCAGCAATGAAATCAAGTTGGACCTAGTAGCCATAAAAATATTTAGTAAACCAATCGGTG
Source organism: Hypomecis atomaria (assembly GCA_964007245.1). Taxonomy (NCBI): domain Eukaryota; kingdom Metazoa; phylum Arthropoda; class Insecta; order Lepidoptera; family Geometridae; genus Hypomecis; species Hypomecis atomaria. Next base: position 9,407,135 of record OZ023287.1, on the reverse strand, counting down.
TCAAGCCAACCAAATGTTACGGATTGAACAGAAAAATTTCGTGAAAAGAGAAAAAAAATAGTGTTTTTAAGGTAATGTGAGGTTTACGATATTTGTAGTGTGCATATATTAGTTTTCATTTATACAAACACCTCTTTACAGTGTACTATTTTTAATTTAAGTCAAGCTTAATATGGGTCTGTGCCTGCAATAAATGTTTTTTTTTTTGACGTGACAACGTCTTATAAATTGGTTTGCCGGGTGACACTTCAAGAAACTGCGTTACGCTCCGCTCACACTTTTCTCGAACTACCCCCTACTTAAGATTTAATCAGTTATTGTCAATAATATTTACTAACACCTAATAATTACAAACAACGAGTCTCAAAGTCGTTGTCACGTAAAACTTTCGCCCGTATACCGACTTTACAGGCAACAGTTTTTTTTAATTTATTTTAATTTAATAGTGTATGAAGTCTATGCCGCGCAGGTATTATATTTCAAAATAATCGGCCAAGTACGAGTCGGACTCGCGCACGGAGGGTTCCGTACTTTATGGGACGCCCCCCTTAATTATTTATTTTATTTTAATTTTATTATTTAATATTAAAGTGAATACGAAACTAAATATTCTTTGAAAATTTCAAGCATCTACCTGTTACCATTATTAATTTAAAGCGAAAAACATCTGAAAATCAGTTTTGTTGTATGGGAGCCCCCCATGTTTTTTTTTTAGGATTTGTTGTTATAGCGGCAATAGAAATACATCATCTGTGAAAATTTCAGCTGCCTAGCTATCATGGTTAAGATACAGCCCGGTGACAGACAGACCGATAGACGGACATCGAAGTCTTAGTAATAGGGTCCCGTTTTTCCCTTTGGGTACGGAACCCTAAAAATTACAGTCCTGACGTGCTATGTCAATGCCCATTGGGCATGCGTGATGCTTAACATCAGGCTAGCATGCATTTTGTCTCGTCAATCAATCATATAAAAATCTTGGGGTAACTTAAATCCGCTAAACAAATGTAATCAAACATCTACATATACAGCGTGCCATTTAATTAGCCCTCATCATTACTAAACTTCCAGACCCAGACGATGTTACACATATTTTATTTTTCCTTTTTTCCTTAAAAAGTGTAAAAGCCTTCAATAAAGTCCCTCTAGTCGCGCCGTCTACTTGTAGCCCTCGCAGCTACTTCATCTTCCCGGTCACGTGCCATAGTTCTTTCTGAACGGAATTGGTTCCAATAATCTCGTAAACCAATTGAATTTAAACCTTTTTAGGTTGAAACACGCCACATTTTGGCGCAAACGTTGCGTGATTCTGACAAAATCTGAAAACCTGGCTTTGTATGAAACCCGCCCGTCATGCTAGACGCTCGTGGCTTTTACATCAATTTTCGTATTACCAATGGATTAAATCCAAGGGTCATCCCCCGAGAAACTTTCCGATTGGATCGGAGCATCGCTTGTCGTGAATCAATGTTGTAAAATTTGTATTCAGGTAGCGATTTTCTTTTACTTTTTGGACAGAGTTGGATCGAATTTAAAGAAAAAAATGTTTGGCTTTAGCACCTTACTCGTACTTTTTGGCGATGCGTCTCACGTGCCCATTTTGTTTCAGGGATTCCGCGGTTGCCCGTAGGGGTGTTTTGGCTTAGAGTATTGGAAAATTATCTCGACACGTCGTCTGAAATGCGTCAATAACATCTAAGTAGCTTTGAGAACAAGAAACAAGTATACTTATTGAAAAGTTAGAAGCAAATTTTGAGTTCGGGAAGAAAGTTGTCGTTTGACTTTTTGTTTGCTAATACCTTTTATAAGGTGCTTTTGGGACAGGACTTTGAGTTTTGTACTGTACAAAGTTTTTTGACATGTGAGACGTTGTGGAATCCTTTTAATAGATTTCAATGGAAATCGTTTGACCTTAACGTTACCTTAACAAATGCACAATAGCACAAGCAAAGTAATTTACCCTAATGTGTAACAAATTTTATTATTTCCTGACCTTGTCTTTTCGTGGTTGACCTATCATCATTTTTTTACATTATGTAGGTACAGTCAAGTGGTTTTTAGCACTTTATCATAGTGAGTATTGTAATTGGATTTTCCTTCGTAATAATAAGCCAAAACAATAGGCAAATAACGCTACCTATGTCAAGATGTAGACAAAGGTGTTTTTTTTCTAGAATTGAATTGATATTTCTTCAAGTATCATTTCGGAAAACACTTCCCGATTAATTAAATAATTAATTTAATATATTTTGAAAATGTTGAGTAGCTAAAGGTATCATGAGGCTCAAGTCCCACCATAACGGAGCAGAACGGAGATGTGCAGAGCTGAGCAAAGCGTTGTAATATCCACAAACCCATTGGAGAAATGCCATGAATGCCTAGAAAAAAAACATTCCGTCACAATTGTATTTTGTTTCTCAATGTTAAGCAAATATGGCATTTGTGCAACGGACTCACGGACCACACCGCTCTTTCCATCTCCACACATATCTGCACCGCTTTGGTGGAATCTAGACCCAGGCGTCTTATAAGTTATAACTGAGATGATGATGATGACCTACCTAAAAAATATTCATGAATAATATTTAAGCCACGCTGGTAAATTCCAAAAGTTATTCTTGCATATCAATGACCTCGTCACGGTTGCAATCACGGCTGACCCCAAGGCAGCGGCGGAAGTTTGAAGACATCGTATTTGGCTTAATCACTGGTATTTTGTGCGTTTACTTCTTCTTATGTCAATTGACAAGTTTCATTTTGTAATTTTCTGTCTTAAGTATTGCGTTCTGGAGGGCTTCAGGTGATGTTGAGATGTTTGTGAAGGTGAAGTATAAGTCGCGTCAATAAAGTAAACATTTGGGGGTTCATATTCTCTCGCTTACAAAACATAAAGAAGTGACAAAATTATAACATAGTGTAATTATGTACTAAGTAAATAATAACGTTATTCTTATAGTTACCTTCTATGTCAATCGACCATTCCAAGCGTATTTGTACCGTCTAAGAAATTGTGGACTAGGTGGTCGTCCATGTGGAGATGATGATGATAGGATAACACACAAAGAAGTATTCCTCTGGACAAGATGTTGTGCCCGAAAGCTATCCAATCTGATAGTGAAATAGTTTGGTCGTTCTTTGATTCGGCCGTCACTGTAAAATTCGTTTGCGCGATGCAGACCCCGGCTTCTGATTGGCTGAGGCGCGGCAATACGCCATGTGATTGGAGCAATGTGAGCTTTGCTACATTCACTACATGATGGCGCTAGCTACGCTGCGTGCTCGTCCACGCAGCGTAGCTAGCGATAATGTAGCAAAGCTAGTCGCTTCAGAATAAAGCAAATATTGATTTGATTTAAGTGAAGTTCAGTTCATCCAGTTTTTTTGAAGATACGGGGTAATAAGTAAATTTACAAACAAACATACAAGAAAAGACACGCAAAAAACAATACCCTCCCTTGACAGTCGGGTAAATATTGCCTTTGGTATTCTAAAAAGCAGCTAAATAATAGTGATGCTCAAGATCAAACGAGCATTTGCTGGATAAACAAGCGAAAATAAAATTTTGCTATGTTGAGGGTGAGAATGAGGGGAGTTAGAACCATATTGTATTTCACATGCTTTTATTTAGTTTCACCTGTCCCGTTGTCTGTCTGTAATCTGTTTGTGTGTAATCAAATCTTGCAAGTTAAATTTGATCCACTTCCCGGTTACCGATTGAGCTGAAATTTTACACAGATGTGTAAATCGCGTGATAATGCAATGTTATGATGACATGGTGCTGATTTGATGATGGAGCTGTAAGGTGGCCAAAGAAAAGCAATGAAACGACACATCCTCATCGAGTTTGGGTTCATTTGAATGGTCTTGGCGATTAGTTTGTCTTTCAATGGCAACCAAGGTCTGATGATGGAGCTGGAAGGTGGTCATAGGAACTCTGTAATGAAACGACGCAACCCTATCGAGTTTCGGCTCGTTTGATTTGTCATTTTTTTTATTGAATTTGACAAATCAAATCAAAACAAGCTTTTATTTAACAAATCTTGTTAAGTAAAAGCTTGTTTAAAAAAAAAGATTTTTAAAATAAGTATAGTATTTGTTTCATGTGTCTACCTACATACCAACAAGAACGTCTACAAATGTTTCTATTATGTATGTTTATATTACATCGTAGATATAAAAATAATTTACCAACAATCTCAAAACAGCGGGCATCATCATAAATATTGACACAGATGATTAAAGATGACTACGGCAAGTGTTTTGTTTGAAATGTGAATCACGCTTCAAACATTGCTCATACTCGACCTATGGGGACTCAAGTGTTGAATTAGACAATAGATATTACATGCATCATCGCTATTATTATTAACCTTTTCCGTCCCGCTGCTGGGCAAAGGCCTCCCTATTCTCCTTCCACTCTTCACATTCTAAAGCTATTTGGGTCCAGTTATTGCAAAAGGAATCCAGTTGGATTACACCTGGTGTACTTAAATGTCTAAGGCTACGAGACAAAATGCACAAAAAAGTAAAACTAGATCCTGATAACTTTATTCTGAAATTAACATATACCCGATATCGAAACTATTGCACAAATCTTATTAGAAAACTAAGACGTAATTTTAACAAAGAACAATTAGACAAATCGAAAGGCAATCCTAAAGAAACATGGAACACCATTAAAAATATAGTTGGTCTAAACACTAACGTCTCCGGTTCTGCAGATCTCCTGAGCCTAACATATGATCCTGTATCATCGGTAGATCAGGTGAATAATTTCTTTGTAAATGTAGGCAAAACTTTAGCAGATAAAATTGACAGCTCTAGCCAATCTTCCTCATGCAACTCTTCAATTGTTTATTCCTCCCAGAGCGTTCAAAACTCCATGGTCCTATTACCGACTGACTTCAAAGAGATTGATTCACTTATTATCGGACTACGCAATGACTGCGCTACAGGGTGGGACGACATACCTTCCAAAGTTATAAAATTCGCACGCTTCAGTTTAGTACCACCAATAACGCATGTGTTCAATTTGTGTCTCTCTTCAGGTGTTTTCCCAAAAGCATTCAAAAGAGCACTAGTACACCCTATCTTTAAAAATGGGGACAGGAACAGTGTCAACAACTACAAGCCTATTTCAGTTCTCTCTACTCTCTCCAAACTTCTTGAGAAAGTTATGAACGTAAGATTAACCAGCTATCTTGACAAGTATGACATCCTCGCTAACAACCAATATGGTTTCAGAAAAGGAAAATCAACGGAAGACGCTGTTTTGGATTTAACTAATAATATAGTACGACATTTAGAACAGAAAAATAAAGTTCTGTGCATCTTTCTGGATCTTTCTAAGGCCTTTGACACTGTTTCTGTTCCTATCTTACTCAAAACAATGAACAGCTCGGGAATTCGTGGCGTGGCTCACGAACTTCATAAAGATTATCTTACTGATAGGAAACAATGTGTTAAAATAGAAAAACATATCAGCTCAGATAAAGATGTAACACACGGTGTTCCACAAGGAAGTGTAGTCGGGCCTACTCTATTCATTGAGTACATAAACGAATTGTGTAAACTTTCTATACCGAATTGCAAGATCTTCACTTACGCTGATGATACAGCTCTGCTTATACATGGTGATAGCTGGGACTCAACTCGCGAACTTGCTGAAAATGCTCTTAGGACTGTCATGAATTGGCTAACCAAAAATGTTCTTACTCTTAACGTTGATAAAACCAAGTTTATAACTTTTTCCGCAAATACCAATTCCCAACCCGCAGAATCTTTCGAAATTAGAGCCCATATTTGTGACATTATTTCAAAATCACCATGTTCGTGTCTCAAAATAGCTCGATGCACACAGCTCAAATATTTAGGAGTTACGATTGACAGAACTCTTAACTGGAACGAGCATCTAAAAGTACTGGTACCTCGAGTTAGAAAATTATTATTTGTCTTTAAAAAACTACGATCAGTTGCACCGGCTGAAGTGCTTCGACAAGTTTATTGTGCGCTGGGACAATCTATCATATCATATTGCATTCCTGTGTGGGGCGGTACATACGCTACTAACTTAAAACGCTTGGAGGTGGCACAGAGGGCGGTTCTGAAGGTAATGAGCGGCAGGCCATTCAGATATCCGACAGTCCAGCTGTATAAAGAATGTTCCGTACTCTCAGTACGCCAACTTTTTGTCCTACAAGTGATTCTACGCAAACACAAATCTTTGTCATCGACTATCGACCTAACACTACACGAAAATAAACGTAGGAAAGATCGTGTCTGCGTAATTGAAAGGCACAGAACTGCTTTAGCATGCCGTCATTTTGAAGCTATAAGCACTCGCTTATACAACGCTGTTAGCGTATATTTATGTCTATACCCGCTCTGTTATAGAGAATGTAAAAAAATCTTAACTTCTTGGCTGAAAAGTCTTACTTACGATGAAACTGAAAACCTATTTAAAATCTTGCAGTAATTTGACCTATTTTCATTATTATCGATACTTAAAATAAGGTTTTATTATACCGAACTCTAAGCTTACCTCTGTATCTATTCATTAGTGTGTGGAAAACACTAAACAAAATAATTATCTCCATTGTTTTTGTTACAGTTCAATAAATTATATACCTTATGCATTATGTTATATCTTAAAATAATATACTTAACGTCAAATCTGTACTACATATTTCTTATTCAATTTCTTCTTATTTTCTAATTCTAATGTTCAAAATAAAAGCAAAAACCTAAATAAATATGTACACAACAAAATACTGTTCCTTGAGTAGGAACTAGTTTCCAAAACACGGGTTCCCTACACCCAGTTTGGCAGCTAGAGCCTCCGAAAACTTGATGTGCTTTCGTAAATAAATACTTTTTGAATTTTTGAATTTGAATTGAAAGTTAATCCCGCCATCTCTGCCTGGGCCTGTCAACTGGTCTGACAGCCTGGGGAACCCAATGTGTCGTGATCTTCGCTATGCTATGGATAATATGCAAAATTGAAAATTCGGCCAAGTGCGAGTCGGACTCGCGCACGAAGGGTTCCGTGCCGTATGGTACCTGTCACCGTAATAAATAGCGAGTGGAGTTAGCTACAATCTACGCAATATCCAATCCTGACTGTAGCCTACATAAAGCAGCGCGTTGATCGGATATTGAGCAGCTTATAACTAACTTCACATCAGCCGACGTGTATGATTCAGCCTATACATACTTATTTTATTACACACTGTTTTACAAAGCACATTTATTTGCACAAAGAAGCTAATTTCACATGATCTATCAGCCATATTAAATGAAATGAAATCATTTATTGTCAAAATAGTACATTGATAACAAAATAATAATAATAAAATTCTTTATTTGGCACAAAAACTTAGTTCTAAAACAAAGGAACGATACTACCTGCAGTAGTCAGAAAGACTGTGTCGCGGGCAGCATCGCCCACCTCCGGCAAAATAATTTAGACAACATTATGGATTTGGATAGCAGAAAATTATCCGAAAAATACAATATTTTAATCAAAATTACATAATTTAGACAACAATAGCCGTTTTAATTGTGTGTACGTAGTTGTGTGTGTGTGTGTGTGTGTGTGTGTGTGTGTGTGTGTGTGTGTGTGAGTGTATGCGTGTGTGTGATGATTGCATTCATGTCATAACTGTAATTAAGTCCTCGGTATCTTGGTAAGATAGTGATAACAGCCATTCAACACATTTTATTTTACATTTATAGGAGGGAAGTGGGTAAATACTGAGTTCTTTATTTAATCTATTATACAGCAATGAGCTGATAACTTGATAATGACGACTTGCTATAGCAGTGCGGCACTTTTCCGAGCCACAAACTTTATCTGATCTGCGTTTATTAGTTGAGAAGTCAGGATCATAATACAATTGTGAATGTTTTCGAAGAATAGTTTGTAATACAAAAAGTTGTCTTACAGTTAGAACTTTGCATAAGGAGTACAAGTCAGAAGTGGGGAAGCGGATAGGTTTCTTGGCAAGGACCTTAAGTACAGCTCTCTGTGCTCTTTCTAGTCTTAACATGTAAGTTTTAGGTGATCCACCCCAGGAGGTGATGCAATATGATAAGACTGATTGGGCTAAAGCGTAATAGACACACTTGAGGTATCGTAAATCTACCACAGGTCTTAGACTTTTAAAAACGTAGATTAGTTTACGGACCCGGGACACCATGGAATCTATATGTAATTTCCAGGACATTGTATAGTCTAGAACGACTCCCAAATAATTTATGGATGTCGTTTGGGTTAAAGTGTTGCAGTCACAACTAATTGAGTTCCTAGGGCAAGTGTGAGCACAGATAGCAAACGTAGTCGTTGGTTGGTTAGATATATTGGGAGCAAAAGCTATGACCTTAGTTTTAGCTAGATTGAGTGTAAGTAAATTCAGCCTTAACCAAGACATAACAGCACGGAGTGCATTTTCACAGTGTTCGCGGACTTCCTGCCAGTTCTTGCCATTGATTAGCAACACTGTATCATCAGCGTAGGTTATTATTTTACAGTTAGGTAAAGTCATATTACAAAGGTCATTAATGTAAAGGAGGAACAATATTGGACCAATGACGCTCCCCTGTGGGACACCGAAGCTAAGGGATTCTTCTTCACTATAGTGGCCATCAATAACTACTCGTTGCGTGCGGTCACTGAGATAGCTAGAAAATAACTTAAAGGCGATGCCTCTAACTCCAATTGCAAAGAGTTTCGATAACAGGATAGGAATGGAGACAGTGTCAAAGGCCTTAGACAAGTCCAATAACACAGCAGCTGTTTTCTGTCGTCTGTCGAAGTTATTAACAATACTTTGCGTTAATTCTAGGACTGCGTCTTCCGTGGAGATGCCACGTCTAAAACCAAATTGGTTTTTTGAGAGGACGTTGTTAGCAGATAGAAATGCAAGAAGACGTTTATTTATTATTCTCTCCAACACCTTCGACAAATATAAATAAATATTAGCATGTATGTTCCTATTTGTGGACTCGTCCAACATCAAATAAAATCATAGTAAAATAAAACATAACATCAATCATCAATTAACACATACGAGTAAAACTAAATTTAAAATCACAACTAAATTAATTTAAAATAAATATTCTAATTAAAAATCGAACTAATAAAATGTATACAGCTGTATAGAGGATTTCGTCAAAAAAAAAACACTCCAAGTCATACCTAACGAAAAATTGAAAATGACGTCATAGGACGTCCACTGCTGGACATAGTCCTCCCCTAAGGATCTCCAAGAAAAGCGGTTGGAAGCGGCTTGCATCCAGCGCCATCCTGTGGTCTTAATGAGGTCATCCTTTTCCTTTCTGGACATATATTATATACAGGTTTTCCGTTACTGTTTTTCTTCACCAAAAAGCCAGTGGTGTAGAAATTCCTACGTAAATTCCAAATAACTCATTAGTAAGTGACTGGGATTGAACCCACAACCTCACTATACTAAAAAAACGTTCTCTCACTAGCCCATTACGGCTTTAACACAAACATCTCAACATATTTATTATTCTCGCCATAAAGTCGAGACCGTGTCCACCAAAACTCATATTTCACCCAGTTTTCCTTAATCGAGGAAAAATATTAGCTCACTCGCGAGAGTCCGTGTCAGTCAACATTGTTCAAAGATTATCATAAAATACGGGTCGTTAAACATATTATGTAGGGAGAGCAAACTGCAGTTTAAACACTGTTTAACAGCTTAAACTATGTCGCGATTTAACAGCTATTGTCCGCTTAATGAACGGAGTAGCTTGATATTGTGTTCGGTTAATTTTATAGGGCATGGTAATTGTATTTGATAATGTTAGGTAAATTACTACCTTAATAACAATCCACATGTGGTCCTTGTGTTGTGTGTTGTATTGTGCCTAGTTAGATAAACAAGAACGGGTGGTTTTTAGGGCTAGTATAGTTTTTTATACGCAATTAAGTCCGTGTTTGACCACCAACTCGCCTGATGGTAAGCGACGTTGTGGTCGAAGATGAAGCACGCAGACCTAGAAAATACCTATTCACTCAGACCTTGAAACATGAAAGCAGGAAGACTGTTCCATTCCCTGGCGGTGCAAATCAGAAATGTTGAGTCAAACCACTTCATACGTATCGAAGGAAAATCGACAATGTAGGGGTGGTAATGTGGCGTCTTCCTACTTGTCCTGTAGTAAAAAGGGGATGGTAGGATAAGGTCGTGCAGCTCAGATGCACACTCTCCGAAATGAATGCTATAAAAAATGGACAGACTCGCGGCAGATAGTAGTTAGAGTTCTTGTAATGAAGATCACAATCTGGCAAGCCTTCTTAATCCATATGATGGAAAGATCTTTTCAAATACGCTGGTTAGCGGTTGTACTAGTATGCGGCTTGATCCAAGCGTTAAACAATTAAACCTTATTGGTGTCGGTCTTATAGAAAAGCTGTAGGAGACTTATGTGTAACAATGGATTTCCAACGGCAGATATCTATATGATGATGACGTAAACTAGAAACGAAAGTTTAATAATTTATTTTTTGCAAAAAATTGCAGCACCTACTTCCACCGTGTATAGAATTCGAATAATTTGTACGAATCGATGTGACATCCATGTACATTTTTGTTGATTCATCAAAAACGGCTCGGCCGATTTCGATAAAATTTAAATGTGACCACCTCCAATGTGTACTCTTTCAAATCAAAAAAGATTTTTAAATCGGTTCACAATTGTCGAAAATATCGATGAACACACACAAAAAAACTACATACAGACGAACATAGTACCTCCTCCTGTTTGGAAGTCGGTTAAAATAAAATAGCGCGTAAGTCTTTGATTGATACGAGTAAGAAAGAGATTACACTCCAATTAAACCCCTTCTTCCTGATTACCGTCCCTTCAAATTTTTTTATTGCTTTGAATTTACAGCCATGCTTCAATAAGCAAGTTTTTACGTATCCCAGATTTGCATAGTCAGTAATATGTACTTACATCAAATTAAAATTTTCAGTTTAAGTCAAAAGAAAAATTAAGGTTGGGGTAATTGAGAAAAATGGCTAGATTGAAGAATGGCTACTTAGTTTATAATGCACTAATAATCTATCCTGATCTAAGACTCAGACTTCACCAAAGTAAATTAGAGAATTAGAGTCCGTGAGTCGACTCTAAAAATGCTATCAACTTACAAAGCATAATCATGAGTCAATTGAAGCTGTTATTTAGTTTTTATGCTATGCAAATATTACATGTCTGCAATGGGCCTACGACTTATAATGCTTAACCCATATTGATTTTCGCACCACTCTGAGTTTATGCAGTCTGGTCTTAAATCTTAAATGTAAATAAATCGTGATTTGTAAGTCTTGCTGAAACTCGAGAACGGCTAACTTTGATCTCAAAATATTTGTGGAAGTTAAGGGAATGTTTTGACGGTGAGTAGGTTACATTAACAGAAGTTGCGAGAAAAATAATAAAAACATTAATTTAATTTTAAGGATAAAATGTTGAAGCGTGTAAAAGTTGTCATTGACAGTTGACAGATGGTGAGATGAAGTTCACCGGGTCAGCTAGTCTGTTTTTAAAAATTACGTAATACATAATACTAGAAAAAGGTACTTTGAGAGTAATATGCCCAGATTACTTTCAAATGCACCGAATAACCTCTTCTAAATTGTATATCGTGGATACAAATGCGTTTTATCTTACATAATTATAACATCTCGTGCCTCTGAACACTATTACGTTGCTCAGTAGACCTCGACGCGTTAAACTTTACTAGAGAAAACCTAATTAAATGCTGGTTCCTAGACTTGCAAATGTTACCCGGAAGTAATTACAAGTTACTATAATGTTGAAAATATAGGAACTTGGACTCTCCAATAATGATATAAGGTGGAAAATGTATTGCGTAACTAGAAATGTTTGCTGTGATACTTAGACCTTTTTTCATAAAGCTCATCGCTATAGTAGGTACCTACTAGCAATACTGGTAGGACAAACACTACATCCATGGACGTAGTATATGCGTCCTGCGTCCATATTTATTATAACTCACTTGCAACAAAAAAAAAAAAAATGCAAAAACACAACAATTTAAAGAAAAAGTTTCTTTAGCGGTGTTGTGCACTTTTTGGGGTGGGTAAAAATGTTAAACTCACGTCAGGACACGGGACCTGGAGCCTTATTGTGTAAGCGCTCTGACGTTCGGCTTCGCTTTTGCTCCCGCTTGCTGTCGTAGCCTGAGTAACTGGCGTGAGCAGGAGAAAAATCGAAGCCGAACGTCAGAGCGCTTACACAAGGCCCCTGATTGAAAATTCGTAAGACAGGAAGCAAGTTTTCACTTCTGCCGGCACTCCCGGAGTGCAACCTGTTGTTTTTTTCTTGTTTAGGGTTCCATACCCAAAGGGTAAAGACGGGAACCCATTACTAAGACTCCGCTGTCTGTTCGTCTGTCTGTCTGTCACCAGGTTGTCATGAACTGTGTCCGCTAGATGGTTGAAATTTTTACAAAAGATGCATTTTTGTTGCCACTATAATAACAAATCCTAAAAAAAAATTAAAGGGGCTCCCATACAACATACCTTAATTTTTAGCTGATTTCGTTCCAGTTGAAATGTTCACAGATTAATTAGTTGTGTATTCACTTTCAAACTGAATTAAAAATAAAATAAATACGATATGGAACTCTTCGTGCGCGAGACCGACTTGCACTTGGCCGATTATTTATTCAACTGCCAATAAACCTAAAGTGCAAGCATTACTAATCAGACTTTTCGGTGTTACTATTAAAATGCAATCTTATTAAAAACATTACTTACAAAACGTCAAGTTCCACCATGGCGTTCTTCTAATCCAAAAAGCTATAATCATCATCTTAAAATCCAAACGGAATTATTGTAGTTGTCGAATGAATTTAATTTCTATTAAATTTCTCATGTGAGTGGAGTGAAGACTTGAAGACCCTTCTATTGGCCACGGCGTGTGATGGTCACTGACCATAGCCATTGTAATTATTCCGTGTTTTTATTTTTACTCTGCTGACGTTAATTTCCATAACTGAGTAGTGTTGTACGCGGTCTACCGTAGCATGCTTCAAAGCAGTTAAGGATGGGGTGAATTAGACGTTGATTCCGCATTGTCGATAGTCGATGTCGTATAGGCATTGATAACACGCAAGTTATAGAACTTGAGAACAAGTACCTACTATTTTTTGTTAATTTGAAGTCAGCTAGAATTTAATGACATCTGCATAAAGTGTGGCTCTGAAATAGCGGCAGTGCTTTTTGAATAAAGAAAAAGTTTATCTTTTAGCTTGAATGATAGTCACTGAAAATTTTGAACGCATCCATGTGATTGGTTTTCACTTCAATCTTTTTTAAGAAATCATGGTTTTGTAACTATGTACAGCAGTCGGTATAATCATTGAGATCTGAATACTGCATCAGTTGCTGCATAGTTTATGAACATTTAAGTTCTTTGTGCGTAATATTATAATATATATAATATATTTCATTTATAATGAGCATACCTACACAAATTTTAAACATCTAAAACCACAGATTAAAGTATTTGTACAGAAAATGCTTCAAATAGTTCAATGCAACAAGGTTAATGTTAATGTCGTTTACCCTATAACCAATATTTAAGTAACCATAAAAAATAACTCACGATGTCCATTAAACATCGATAACAATAAAGGAAATACTGACAGCACTACTGACGCACCTTCCTTGACAGTAATTCAGTGCTCCGTGATATGCGCTTGCGCACGACCGTCTTTTTACGCGCCTTATTTTCTAATTTGAAAAACGAACGTGATTATATGGCAGTGGTGACCCGACCGTGTGGTGATTTCCATTGTTTGAAGTATAGTTCTTGCAGGGGACGGACTTCGCAAAATGGCTGGGTAAATTAAAAAATTAATAGTCATTTTATTGTAAGCTTTTCCGAGTATGAATCTCGTGAGTCAACTTAGTTATTTTAAGTCTATATTTTATTGTGATTTTTTGTATACCTATTATCATTTGTTATAATAAATTAAACAAAAACGTAGGCATATCCTTAAATTAATAAAGTAATTTATGAAGAAACGAAACAGATAATTGAAAATGTAATTTTTCATGAAAAATGACGAAAATTGCTATTTACTTTAAAGCCATGTAAAAAAGCCTGAATATCAATGTTTTACTTAAATCTTTAATATAAAATACTCACTAAACTTAACCGGTATCAACATAGAAAATATACATAGAGTAGGTAGGTACCTTCATCTTTACAACAGAGTTTTCACAAAAACTCAAGTAGGTAAGCAAACGCGCATTTTCCTTCATGACAAAGTTAATTGCTGTCAAGGCGAAAATAAAGGTAAGAGTAATATACCCACTTTATTCATCTTGAGTCAAGCTTAATTATTATCAGTAAGCTAAGTACATCAATTACTTTGTCTTCACTTTACAAAAAAATAAAATAAAAAGTGTATACAAGGTTTCATTCACTCTCTTAATGGATTTTATTCACCGGAACGATGAACTTCTTAAGTTAAGATGGCGTTAAGTTATTTTGTCTGTTTCAAAATTAAAACTCCAACCGCGACGAATTATGAAATTGAGAATGTCTATGTAAGCTCCAAATATCCCGACGGGCTATGGAAAGGGCTATGCACAGAGTTTCCCTGCGAGATCGAATATAAAATAATTCACGAACCAAACAATTAATAATATCTATATAGCTTATGGCCAGCGAGTTGAAATTGCAGCGAGCAGGGTACCGAGCACACAAAACTTCGAATTATATTGTCACAATGTTTGCGACAACATTCATAGTTTTGTGTTTTGTGGAGAGGGCTGTGCTGGGAGTCTCTCAGCGAGATCGAATCAGGAATGAGGAGATCCGTAGAAGAACTGAATCGGTAACTTTGGTTCTTCTACGGATATCCTCACAGCGGGCCAGCGGGTTGGCAAGTTGAAATGGTAGTGGGCAGGGCACATACCTAGCACGGAGGACTGATGACCATTGGAGTCGAAAAGTTCTCAAATACTGACCACGTACTAGCGCAGCGTAGGACGTCCACACACAATGTAGACGGATGACCTCATTAAGACAGCAAGATCACACTTATTTAATTAAAAATTTAACAGAAACATGACCTTCGCTACAATATCTGAAACTGCCCACGCACACACACACACACACACACCCTCACACACACAAACACACACACACACACATTTCGCTGTGTTACCTTTCGTTGATCATGAAATTTGTAATCGCGTAGTCTAAATTAATAGTACAAGTTCTCTACCATATTCAAGTAATCGGCCTCAGTTTCCCGCGATACAGGCTAGCCCTAGTGCGGGGACTATTGTTAATCTGGATCTGTACATTTTTTATGGTAATAAATATTTTTGTATTTTGTATTTTTGTACACTGGACGCAAGCCGCTTTATACCTACCGGTCTTTTTGGAGATCTATAGGGGAGTCCTATGTCCAGCAGTAGACGTCCTATGGCTGATGAATGTTTGCGAATAGATAGGTACTAGATGTAGCAAACGAAGCGTAGGATGTCTGCATATAAGATAAACGATCTATTGAGAGGACTAAAAATTGCTGAATGCAGCTATTTGCTACCTGTCCTGGTCATCCTACAGCTCAGATAATGATAATTGTTTTATAAAAAACTGAGAGCCAAAACAAAAATAGACTATTAGCGTTATCAATGGAACGTTAAATTGATATTAATTGGAACGTTTCATAACAATTACGTCGATTATTGTTTTATTTGGTATCCATTTGTCACAGTGTTTTTTTTTTTTGCAGAGTTGATGCACTGTTTGTGAATACATATTTTTTATATCGTAGTGCATATTTTGTACTAGGTGAGCATTTTATTTCCTTGCTTGATCAAAAAATGCGGTATTTGAGTCTGTAGCACGACCAAAATTGTAAAATATTATTATCAAAATGTAGGTAACTATTCTTCAGAAACAAGTAATATTCTTGATGAAATAAATGTAAACATTGCCAATAATTTATATCTAGCACTATTTGATAAATTCAAACCAATGATCACATAGATATTTTATTCCTTCCAGAGTATTTATTTTAATTTGATTCATAATAATTTGTAGTCAACTAGTCAATATAACTTTACCTAATTTCTTCAGTGTCTTATTTATTCCGTGCTAAAGTAAGTTCGTATAAATAGGCCGGGTGGCTAGCCCTGGTGTCAGAGTTTTCAGGCCGCCTGAAGGCCACTGACGGGGCTAAATGGTATCTACAATTTAACGTGTCACTCTGAGCCACGGTAGCGCTTGGTAGGAAAATTCCACCTGCGGTCACCCATCCAAATACCGACCTTGCGGAACGTTGCTTTCATGCTCAGTTATGAATAATATTGCGAACTCCAAACAAACAATAACCTTAGAAATTAATCTATGAATAATTTCAAAATTTGATATCGTCATCGTATGTTATATAAGTATAATTTATGTCCAACACTTTATGGAAAATAAATCTGTCACATTACTTCGATTAAACATCGGTAAGAAACAACTACCTATACTTAACACAGATTTAATACCACCTGCGATGACCTTGATGTTTACAAGGTCGATCTGTAATTGTAGCGCTGAAGCCTTAACAGGTGGTCGTGATGTTATTTCATTATTCTATAATATTCTAACATATGATTTTTGCGTAGAAAATCATACACTTTATCGTGTCATCAGTTGTAAATACCACCCGCAATCACCTATCCGAAGACTGACCGCGCTGAAGGCTGCGTAACTACGATGATCGCTAACGAACACCTAGTCAAACTACGCTATGAGCGCTACCAGTTTTCTATAGGTTTCTACTAAGCTATATTACAGATTGAGTGTCAACAGCGATGACCTTGTTGTACTTACACGGTGGATCTGTAATCATTATTGTAGCGCTACAGCCTTAACAGGTTGTCGTGATGTTTTCTCGGCTCGCGGCACAGAACAAGTAACAGTTACTAGTGACGCACACTAGATGATGTAAAGCCAGGCTTTTTGTATGGCACGCCTGAAAATCACTTAGATATTTATAGGTTTGTATACGGGCCGAGTGTTTTACTTACTAGAGCAACAAAACAATACATATAAGTGATAAAGCTACAGGAACAACCACTACCTTTACATATCACTAAAAATCGAGAGATAATCCAGATGCTAAAGCGAACTGTCAGTTGCAGCATACCCAGTACGTTGTTGTCACTTTTATGCTATACATTTCAAAATGTATGAGGATATTTGAACAGTCTTAAAACTTTGACATCTAGGAACAAATTAAATAACATAAAACACCCTCTTAAAAATTAAAAATTAGATGAATAATTACGAAGCGTCGTACAGTAGCTTAGCGATGGTTTCTGTGTACGGATTCATTTTATCAATGTATCAAAATGCAAGACACCTGTATTTACATAATTGTTCAATTGAGTAGCGGTATTCATTTAATAAAGTTCCCTCACAGGTCAATGTGTTGGTTTCTGACGAACTATTTGAATTTAGGAGTGTCTTTGAAGAATAATTTTAAAAAGTAAAAAAAAAGTTTAAATAGTTTGTGGACTCGTTTACTTTAATTTTAAGTTAATAATAAGGATACAGTGAAACCTGGATAAGAGAGAGTTGAAGGGACCGACCTCTCATTCTCGCTTATAGAGGTTTTTCACTTATCCAGGTTTCTCACTTATCCAGTTTCGGAAGTGGCTACTCTCTCTTATAGAGGTTAAAAAATACGTCTAATTTGTATGTATACTTCCGCCAAATTCGATGTGAAATGTTTACCAACAAAGCGTTGCCTAGCAACACTGACAGCAGGTAGGGTTATCACTTCAAGACAGTGTTACGGATATCAGAATTTCTATAGTTTGTCATATAAATCGTCCAGACTTTTCGTAATTTCAATCAAAAAGTCATATTTACTATATTTATAGGTCAATAGCAATAACAAATTGCCAAGAAGTGAGTTTTAAAAGAAATCAGAATATTCAGTAATTACTTACATTGAAATTTGCATCAACCCTAGCCATTTTTTCGTTTGAGTGCAGAAATCTCAAACAATTGGGAACTTTTTTATTTCTACATACTATTTTTCTTATTACATCACGAAAAAAGTACTTTTTTCGATTACAAACTTATCATTGCAGCTGAGTCACGTACATCTATCTATAAGGTTAATCAACTGCAAAGTTCAGTTTGTTCAGTTTTCACAGGTGATGTATTTCGGTTGCCGCTATAACAACAAATACTGAAAACAAAATAAAATAAATATTTAATTAAAATAATTAATATTTAATTATATTTATTTAAAATAAAATAATATAAATTTCCCATACAACAAACCTGAATTTTTAAACGTTTTTCGCTCTAAATAAATAATGGTACCAGGTAGATGCTTGAAATTTTCACAGAATATTTAGTTTTATATTCCCTTCAATAATAAATAATAAAATAAAATAAATATTTAAGGGGGGCTCCCATACAGTACGGAACCCTCCGTGCGCGAGTCCGACTCGTACTTGGCCGATTATTTATAATACAAAATCGCGTTAAATATAATCGAGATGCATATAGTCGATACGATTCGGCGCTCTTGTGTACGAGCCTTTAGATCCCTCTCTCATCTTTAGAGGCCACTTTCATTATAAACTTACAATAAAGCGAGTGAAGCCACGGGCAGAAGCGTGAGCAATTGAGCATTAGAAAAAAAGTTCTCTACCCCTGCTGTTAGTGGTTGCTAGGCAACGCTTTGTTGGTAAACATTTCACATCGAATTTGGCGGAAGTATAGGTATCTACATGCGTGAAGAATGATAAATATGTTTATTAATAGTACATAGGTACAAATTGTTTGGGTTGTGTTGATTAGAATTGAACATAGATGATAGTTAGTTTTATTCATTCTAACAGACACATTAAAATATTGGGAAAATCAAAAAGCGACTTTTTTTAAATATTTCTATGCCCTTTAGAGCACTGAGACCTCATATCTTTTGATTTTATAATTTTATAAAAGTTATTCTATTATATTGCTTAACTTAGTTTTAGATGGAATGTTTAAGAAATTCTACATTGTATTATTGATGCTGAATAAATCATTCATTCATTGATTCATTCTGATAAGTCAAATTCATTGCGTATTTCATTTCTAGATTTTGCACCTTTGAACGCATACAATACCTAGCTATCTTAAGCTTATCGCTTAACGACTTATTTATTTATTGCTAAAGATTTATTTACTAACACCAAACCTTTCTCCTCAATTGATACTTATCAACTGAAGTTTGACCAATAAGATAGTGTAAATGCACGTGTAGCTATTCCAAAAGAATGTGATACAAAAATAATGTTAGGTAGATTCAAGAAAACCACAAAATAATTTTAAATAGTACACTATTTCAACAAACAGGATAGTTTAGACGCACGTGTGGCCATTCCAAAAAAAAAATCGATACAAAAACAATGTTTGAATAGAACACGATCCGAAACCAACGGTAGTTAGTTCCACGAAATTTAAGAATGGATCATAAAATGCAGATGTTTCATTACCCTCAACTCTCGCTTATAGAGGTTCAAACAAGTAGGACTCTCAGTTATAGAGGTCCATTAGGGAAAAACGACTCTCTCTTATAGAGGTTTTTGTCTCTCACTTATAGAGGTATTTGAGAGGTAAAATGACGGGACCTGGCAATTACTTTCTCTTATAGAGGTTTCTCACTTATCCAGTTCTCAGTTAGCCAGGTTTGACTGTAGTCAATTAAGACAAGGTCCACGATCGTTCGGATTCGCTACAAAATTCTTAAAATTAAGATAAAGGTAAACTTTCTTGATTTTAAGTTAAGTTAATATTCATATTTAATTCTTAAACCATGTCCTGAACGGTGGCCAACCGTTAGGAGGCCCTTAAGAGGCGTTTTACAAGAATACCGTCATTTAAGGAAAAAAAAAGCGGTTAATTCCGGTATTTACTCCGGGGGACCTCCACATACAAAATCGAAGTACGGACACCTCAAATACCACTCCCAAACCTCTTTAGAACACCTCTTCAAGACAGACCTCCAAAACAGATCTTCTACACCTCCACTATGCACCACAGCACAGGAGAAACACCTCCTGTCAATAACCGAAACAATATCAATCTTTAGGTACAAGTAAGTTTTAACACGTTCTCTGTCCAATGACTCCAAATGGAGTCATACCTGTACCCAAGGCTTACGTCCACGACTCTAGTTGGAGTCACAATTTAAAGGTAAAATTGATGATTTTTATTTGACTGGACGTATGAACAAAAACAAAAATGTCTCATGGACGTATGGCTAAGTAACAAGGTTACCAAAAATTTTAAAGGAGCCTCCGTTAAATGTTGCCTGTTTTTTTCAGCTAGAAGGAGATTGTAGGTGGACGTATGAATACAGATTATAACTTTGTACTGGGACAGTGAAAGTGTTAATAAGCTCGGGGCCAAAAATTATACTAAAACCCATAAATTTGCATCGTTCCAATTAAACGTTTAAATCTAAGTTGAACAAACTTAGTTAAGTTAAATTAAAGAAAAATTTTTCTACTATAAGCTTACAGCGTCCAGAAATAAATAGAAAATGAACAATTTAACCTCATCGCACACCATCAAATCGTTGACGGGCAAAAACTCAGTCCCCGATGAACTATTTCACTTTAGGCTATTAATTTGAATAAATCCAGTTTTAAATTAATAAAATAGACTAGGGCTCACGGTTTAAGCCATGAAGAACTTCCTAAAGGTAAGAAAGTACTATTTTTGGTAATATTAAAGTACTAAGTTACTATTTCAACAAAAAATCACTTTAACGGGCTCGACTGGGTGGACCATCAAAATTCCAAAATAAATTAATTACTACATACCGGTTTAGAGAGGAAGAACGTTTCGTAGAAATACCACGGGCTGTCAAGGATTACGTCTATGTTCGACACAGCACACCGCTAAAACAAAAATACACTTTTACACCGCCGATTCAAAGAGTAAAACGACGCCTACGCATCGCAGCGATGAAAATAAGTATAATCAAAGAAACCACCGTAGGATTTGGGGAAATATTTGAAGCCTCACCAGGCTTCCACGCGACTCCAAATCAGATTCAATCAAATCACGGTATTTCGCTTTGGTAGCGAAAAATTGTGCCGGCTCCAAGTGCCAGTCTAATCAGCATGCTGACCTTTCCACAATCCCACAGACAAACAGCCTTCAACCGGAAAAAAACAAGTTTCGGATGCACTGCCATCATATCACAGACAATTCGATTGATTTTAAACTAGTAAAAAGAAAGGTTCACAACACAACGATTCAAGATTTTCACTACAACCTCTTCATATTGACCCACAATCGATCGACTACGAAATTCAAGTGACACTGATTTATATACTTACTGAGATATAAAATTGACACTTCACGTTTGAAATGTCATTCACTCCGTGAAACAAAAAATTAATGTTTGTTTACAATTAATTTATTACAATGAGATTAAGTGTTTTTAATTATTTAATCAAGCCAAAATGCATCTACATAGTTACCAAAAGTGTGAGAATACAGAAAAAGATTCTACGAAACGACGACAATACAAAATTGTATTGGGAAAGGACTACCAATGTATGAATTTAATGTAAGTGTTGTTTCAAAGTATTTAGTGAACAAAAAAGTGTCACAGTGCCATCTAATATGACTTGAAGTGTAAGTTACTTGTGATTCCACTTTGTTGACCTTGTAGTACTGAGTTCACTTGTTGCGTTTTCCTGAAAATGTGATAATTTTCACGTTTGTTGGTTTCGATATAGAAAAAGATGAAAAAGTGGAAAGAACATCAGTGGTTGAAAAAAGGTTGGTGATGATGCTAATTATGCTGAATGGTCAAGTAGTATTATGTTACATACATACTACCTAATTTAATTTCATATAATATGGGTTTTTTCTATTTTTCTTTATTCATTGTATTAATATCAAAGTTTGTGTTTGACCATGTATTTCTGAAAAGAAGTAAGTTCGTATAGGCCGGGTGTCAGAGTTTCTAAGCCGACTGAAAGAGTTTGACATGGCTAAACGGTTAAAACAACCGAAACCTACAAAGTAACATTTTTTTCGGTACACAATTCATGATGATGTTCAATTAATTTTATTTTTATATAATTTCAACTGTAAATCAATTCAATACTAGCAACGGATTAAAAAATAAAATAATCCACTAACAATAATATCCTAAAATATGTAAATGTGGCTTATTACCAGTGTTACTACCAATCTTACTACCAGTAGTAAGAACGGTAAATGAATTAGCGTTGTTACTACTGCAGTTGAAAGTTGTTAGAACAGCAATTATAAATTACCCGATTTGTTAAATTATTGAAATAAGAACTGTCCTAAATTACATTTTTGATTAAGACATGAAAGCAAGTTTTACTAAATATTAGATTTTAAAGATAAGCTGCAAACATTTATACGAATTACCAAAATATTTTCGTAATTGTTCAAGTATTGCGTTGCATTTAATTATTGAAACACATAATTAGAAAGGATAAGCCTATATAAACTTTCATTTTAAACTTCCATGTTCGACCTTTAGTAAGAACGGAACCGAAAAAAAATATTATATTTAATTAAATCTCAGGAAAGGCATGTGTGTCTAGTAGCAGATACACATGCCTTTCCTTAAGATTTTTTTTATTGTTGTCGTTTTTATATTACTTGTATTCTTATCTTATATTTTCATGTAAGTCTTTGCATATGGTTTGTGTGCCTGAAATAAACTTTCATTTATTTATTTAATTATACTATTTATCGAAAATTTACTAATCACACTCCAGGGTCCGTGCCTTTTTTTCAGTGAAGTTTAGTGTTTTATTCATACTGTAGGTACAAGGAGAGGGGTTAGTTTAAAATTTAGTCCAAGTTAGTAACTGTAGTTTTGGTGCAATGCGTGAATGCCACGAGCAGGCCGACGAACCCCAAGTAGCACCCGATCACGAGTTCAACGCATGTGCCAGCCATCACTTTCCTCAACCATATTTGAGGGAAAAGAACGATCCGACACACGACACGCTTAGATAAGAATATATTTATGATTAAAATTCCGGAAGGAAGCGGCTCGTATCCATCGCGCTGACGTCAACGTACATAACATAACGCAACTATTTTATTTACCGCCAGAGTGATAAAAAAAATGTACGCTGCGCTGATTTTAAATCTACTCTTTAAATTTTAACCACCATGGAAATTACTTAGATTTTTTTTGAGAAATATGGAAGCTAAATTATAAAATCTAAAAATATTATAACTTCTAAAACTCTGTGGTAGATAACATCAGTGGTGTCACTTCGTACACATACAACCTTATTGTCACACCTGAGCAAATGTGCAGCATGCTCTAAATCTTGCACCTTAAGCGACTTAAATGAGGCCAAATGCTTAACGAGAATCAAGATTTTTGTAAGGGAAACATTTTTTTGTTGATTGGAACAAATATTTATTTTTTTATATCAAATTAGCACGGTAACAGTAACCAATTACACTAATGATAAATAATTTTGCTTACGTTATGTCAATGTCAAATTTAGTTAAGAATAATACCTAATAAATTACTTATCACATAACACACTCAAAAAATATTACGTCAAAGTAAGATTTAGTTTACAATAACAATAAATTACATAGCACAATGATTTCAATTATAAAAAAAAATTAAAACACTAAATGACAACAGTTATACTTAAAAAAAAAAAATGTTTTCAAAGAAGAAACAACAAAGTCATGTCATCCATTCATCACACCTTTCGCAGTAGCACAATATGAGTTATTCTCTAGCATAAGTTGAATGGGCAAAGTAAATCTGATATGAACTAAGAATAATTTCGCTCCATCGAAATAAAATCTAAAGTCACCTCTGTTTTGAACGTACCTACCTAGATCTTGTTTTTAAAAAATTGACATGATAATGTTAAATGAATTTTTATTGTTAATTCGTTGGCCTTCTCAATATGAGCACATTCTATACAAAAAATGTTTTTCATGTAAAATGCCACAACTGGCCTTAACTATGAATTTTAATAATCTACGAACAAAATAAAATAAAACATCATTTTTTCAATTATTTAAAATATAGATATCGATTAGAGCGAACTATTCGCTCGAATCAATCGTCAAGTCACTGTTTTTTTTTTTTTTTTTTTCAAAAACACTACACGATTTCGATAAAATTTTGATAGGACTATTTCTAAAATATGATCTAGGTACCAAAAAACAACCATTGAAATCGGTCCATAGTTGGTGGAATAATCGCGTAACATCCATAAAAAAAAACATAGACGAATTAAGAACCTTCTTTTTAATGTCGGTTCTAACACATACCTATAACCCAGACATTGATATGATACAAAACATCAAAAAAATTTAAAAAGTTGCATCTTAGCTATCTAAGGCAACATTGTAACACTACTTAAATACTATAAATCTAAGGTCTTCAATTTCCTTAAAACTAAGGAAATGAATTAAATGCGAGTAGGTAACTACTTAATCCATTTAAGAACGGCATAGCCATTACAAAACTTCTCAAAGAAAGTATGTAGTTACATTGACTGTTACATCAGCATACAATTTTGTAAGACCATTTTGCTTTGCTTTTTCAACTAGATTATCTTGGTCTGCCTATTTCTCTTCGCCCAAGTTTTAAATTATTTACTCACACAAAAAAACATACATTTTTACGAAAACTAAATACTATTATTATTGTATGCTTGTTCCGTCCCACTGCTGGGAAAAAGCCTCCCTATTCTCCTTCATGAGAGTCGTGCCCACTCTCCCTGAGCTGGCGTCCCAGATCCATTACATCATCACTACATATGTAGTATAAAAAAGTCGCTTACCGCTGTCTGTCCCCATGTATGCTTATCCCATATATGCCCAAGAGCACGAAAACGACCCAAGCGTACACGCTCGCTACCTATGGTCCTTAAATTAAAACCATTGATGATTATTTGAGTTTCATGTCATTTATGTGTTGTTCGAAGATATGTGTAACTTATAAACGTAATAAATTTACCATACTAAAACAACATCTGTTGACAAATCAGCGTACAAGTTGGAGCATATTATTTTTGACGAAAACTGTGGACCTTTGATGACTAAAACGTAATTATTTATTTGTTTGTTTGAAATTCCGCATTCCTTGTTAAAACATATGTAAATTTAATATATTTAACATGTAAACAAGTAATAAAATATCTGCAGAAACAATTATTATTTCTGATATTGAAACAAAAAATTCCTAGCGTCGAAATCGACCCATTGGGCATATATGATACAGAGAGCACCTCTTTTTCTTAAATCAGGTCGCGTGCTATCAACGAATGAAATTGTTAATCTCTTGGAGAACTTTGGCTGATGACGACGACTTTAGTTACGTGGACGTATATTTGGATCCATCGTGTGGAGGTACGATATCTGATCCTGACTCAGGGGACGAAGATTGCCACGATATTGCAAGATTCTACCGTCATTAGCTACTTGCCCCAGCTGAGAATGGCTGAGATGGTTTTACAACACTCACGAGGTGATGAAGAATCAGAAGACCAC
Organism: Hypomecis atomaria; assembly: GCA_964007245.1. Classification (NCBI taxonomy): domain Eukaryota; kingdom Metazoa; phylum Arthropoda; class Insecta; order Lepidoptera; family Geometridae; genus Hypomecis; species Hypomecis atomaria. The sequence continues at coordinate 9,381,518 of OZ023287.1, read as the reverse complement.
AAAACAGTAAACACAAACGTTGAACAACCTGTAGTTGAGGAAAGTTATCTCATACGTTCCCTCCACTAAGTTACTCAATGTGTCAAAAATGTAGCAGTGCTCAACCTAGACCAAGAAAATGGATAAAACGAGGCCTATTGAGTTTTTTCTGCATTTTTCGATATGGAGCTAGTTAGATACATTTTAAGACATACCGTTATGTACGCCTTCTGAAAAGATTCAAACACGACCAAGACACGTAGAATGAGTGGAAATCGATCAGCCAAATGTGGTAGGTCAATAGATTTATGGGTGGTGTGGATCGATTAGATATCAACATTGGTGTGTATATCGTATTGCTATAAGAGGGAAAAATTGTATACAGTTCTATTGACGTTATTTATTGACGTAAAAGTAAATAACTCCGCAATACTGGTCAGATCACTAGGATGGAACCAACATCGATACCCTTGAGATTAGACGCTCGATTGCAAGGACACTGCTATAGAAGTATGAGACTCCGTAAATCAAGCCTGGAGTCCCTCTGAAAGTGATGTCAAACATCCCATTGTCCATGTCCATGTGTATGCAAGTAGCTGATCATAATGATCATTGTTTTTCAGGCCCGAACAAAGTGTGCTTACAGCAAGAGCAAGACGGTAAAAATGTGCCGATCATGTGGGTTCTATCTCCATGACAAGTGTTTTTAAAAATTCTATGCCTAAACTTACTTTCATCTACTTTAGTCATAGAGTTTCTATAAAACACTTGTTTCCATGATAGATGTGGAGTCTCACGGCACTTTTTACTGTCTGTCTCTTGCTGTAAGCACAAAATATTCAGGCCTGAAAACCTGATACACGTATTTTATGTCTCTACAAGTTACCTGATGCCAAATTATAATGTTCCTACTATGTTGATTAATATTTTCTTAGTGTTCCTTGATAAAAATAATAAATAACAATAAAAAATACAAGCTTTGATTCTTTCACAAAACGTGTTTTATCTTACTTATTTTCTTTACATTGCTGGTCTATATTTGCCCAAGGGGTCAATATCGACCCCCTGAAAAAAAGGTACTTCCAGTCACTGAAACTGAAAATAACTATTTTTCCTATTAATAAGACACTTTTTGTATAACTATAACGAAAATTTACGAAAATCGAAAATGCTAATCTTTCTGGGCATATATGGGTTAAATCTTTAAAACTACGCAACTGATTTTGATGTGGTTTGTTTAATACATAGTGATTCAAGAGGAAGGTTTATATGTATAATACACCTGTGCAAAGCCGGGGCGGGTCGCTAGTAACTTATATAAGACTACTTCAAAATGTCAGTATTCATTTTAACCATCAATAAATTCATGTTCAAATTGATAAAGTAAGGAAAATAATAGATGGATGATATGTTTCTTTTTCTTTGTCGATAATTCAATGTCACTAGTTACTAAAATATTGTGAAACCATGCTGCTCTTAAAATATGTACTTTCTAGCTATAGCAACCATTTCTACCGATACTTTTGAAACTTAAATAATATATGTATTTATATGAATTTACTCAATTCTGTATTAGCAATGTAGGTACCCAAGATCTTTTGTACGTAAATCTTCGAGCAAATATCTAGAGAGCCACAGTCTCTAAGCGAAAGTAGCAAAACAATGTCCGAGCGCCGTCATACATACCGACTTAGATATTTAAATTAAATAATTCACAATGACCCGTTTTCTCGAATCTCGACGTTATGTTACCTTATTAGTGCTTGTAACCGACCACTTTGGCATCGCGCGGCGTTGTAGCCGGCTTGCCATCGCCTTGCGACTAATTAAAAAGCCTGCCCACTACGTAGCTTGGGCGGGTTTTGGCTCGGACACTTTTTTTGCACGATTGTGACTCTATAGATATTTGCTCGAAGAGGTAAGTACTCGTAGGTATAAGAACTTTAAACATAAAAGATAGTAGTGTTTCTGTAGAACAAAACCGATTTCGCTAAATCGGCCATGTGTAGCTTATATCTGAAACTTTTTCATAGTTCTATTTTTGATTCAGTTTGTTTTCTTACTGTAAGATTTTCCTTTTTCTATCCTGCATTACTTCAGAGGGTTCATGTAAAGTTTGAACAAAGTTTTCGTTACCTTCGATAATTTGTTTCACTATCCTTCGTTAGGTTATGTTTTTTAAAATATTTCGAAATCATGTATGTTTTTATGCAGCAATATGATTTTAATTTTTGCACGAAAGGTTGGTGGTTGTGGTATGTAGGTGATAGCAATAAAGACAAGTAGGTACTTACCTAACTGTTACACAATATACAGTGTTATTTCTAATCAATTAGCATCTTTATATGTGCTTATTCTGTACATCAAAACTAACAACTTTTGTTAAACAACTTTTGTCAATATTAAAATAAAAATAGCTGTTCCATACAATTTGTCGAGGATTAACTATATTTGTCTATGGAACATCTTTTTTTGAGAATTATTAAAAGTCGTAGAACCAAAGTTGTTAGTTTTAATGTACAGAATAAGCACCTATAAGGATGCTAATTGATTAGAAATAACCCTGTATATTAATTTTAATTATTGCATCTATTTATCAGTAGAACAGAAATATTTTTTCCGAACATTTTAAAGAATCAATTTAACGTGTGAATAGAAATTGAAGGTAACAAAGAAACCACGCAATCCTTCAATAAATAGCTCGAATATCGAATGCACGCGATCGATTTAAAATATGAATAGTTAGTGACGAGTAATGATCGAATTTATTTTGGTCAATCTAAACTATACTTAAAAAGTTGATCAATTCGAAATAAACTAGTTCATTGAAGATATTTAGACTAAAAGTCGGTGAAAAACGGGATAAAGAAACGATTCATCGTCATCATGTCAGCCGGAAGAGATCCACTGACGTATGACAATACGTATTAACTTATAGTGTAGTTTGACTAGGTGTCTGTTAGTGATCACCAAAGTTAAGCGGCAATCGGCACGGTCAGTCTTCGGATGGCAAACCGCGGGTGGCATTTACGTACAATTGAGCTCTACGTGGCTTGAATGACATGTTAAATTGTAGGCCCCATGTATATTAACCGTTTATCCATGTCAAAGGTCGTGGTGGTCTAGTGGTAGTAATACCCGACCTGCAATCATGAGGTCGTGGGTTCAAATCCCGATCCCGTACCAATAAGTTTCTTTGGAACTTATGTACGGAATTTCACACCACTGGCTTTTCGGTGAAGGAAAACATCGTGAGGCAACCTGCATACGTCCGTAGAAGAAATTCGATGGCGTATGTGAATCCACCAACCCGCACTCGGCCAGCGTGGCGGATATTTTATTTTATTTATTTTATTTTATTTACAACATTAATAGGTGGGCATTTACAGGTTGGCCCCAATGCGCCCGCCTATATTACATTACAACTTAAGATATTACAAAATATAAGATTTAAAATAAACTACGAGTGTATAAACTACTTAAAAATAATTTTAACATAAAAAAGTTGTGGTAACAATATTAATAATCACCAAACAAGTAATAAATGAATACATATACAATAAAAATAGAGCAACAAGAACTCATTCTGGTGGTTTAAGAATTAGATGCTTAACCCTACCATATAGATCAATTGTCGTTCTGCGAACATCAGCTTCAGTGCAATTAAATATATCTAGATCTGAGTTTCGTTTCAGTAGAGCATTAAACGTAGCCAGCGCTCTAGGCACTGGTGCCAACCTACCGAACTCGGTTCTGCACCACGGCACTCGAAACAGACCATGCGGACGCGCTGCCATATATCTAAGCGGGACAGTCAACGTCAACCTTTCGAGTACCGACGGTACGTACATACGGCCGGTTATAATGCGCCACACGTACAGAATCAAGGAGAGCGTTCGCCTTAACTCAAGGGTATCATAGTCTAACATCCCCAGGACAAACTCACTTGGGTACAAGTAAGGATATCCGACATAATACCCATATCGCTTATGGTAGAGCCATCTCAAAAATTTCCTTTGTAGTTTCTCCACCATCTCAACGTATTTGTCCTCGTATGGATTCCATATGATGGCATTAGATTCCATTTTGCTTCGAACAAATGCATTGTAGAGGGCCTTAATCGCTGAGATACTTTCCAACGGACGTGCTTGACGCATAACGAATCCCAGGGTACGAAACGCTTGAGCACAAATCTTTTGTATGTGCAAACTAAAGGTCAAGTCGCTACTGAATAGAACCCCGAGATCTTTAACTGTGTCAGTTCTTGGTATCGTAATATCCCCGAGACTATAACGCACCCACAGTGGGTTCTTAGCCTTGGTGAACGTAACGATTGAGCATTTTTTCTCATTGAAATAGAGCTTGTTACGTTCACTCCATCGGAGAACTCTATCTATATCCCTCTGAAAGAGAACACTATCGTTAACGTCCCGTATCCTCATGAATAGTTTCAGGTCATCTGCAAACAATAAACAACAAGCGGTGCTGACGACATCCGGCAAATCATTTATCATAAATAAAAACTCTAAAGGGCCCAAATTACTACCTTGACTTATTCCTGAGTACGTATAGTATGGTTCAGAAACATAGCCTTTATAATTTACATACTGTCGGTGATTACGTAAGTACTCAGAAATAAAGCGCAGTAAGTGCGGCGTGCATCCAGCTTTAGAGAATTTTTCCAAAAGGACATCATTGTCTACAGTGTCAAAAGCTTTACGAAAATCAAAATACGCTGCGTCTACCTGCACACCAGCATCTATAGCCTCCGCCGTGTAGGACCAAAATGATAACAAATTCGTCGTTGTTGAACGACGGGCTCTAAAACCATGCTGGGCATCTGTCAATTGATTCTCTACTTGTTTACTTATTTGACACTGTAGGATGGATTCAAATAATTTACCGAATACCGACAACACCGCTATAGGTCTGAAATCGCTTACATCAGATCCTGAGCCTTTCGGTACTGGGACAACACGCGAAAGTTTCCAAACTTCCGGGTAAAACGCCTTTCCATAGCAAAGTTGAAACACATGGTGCATCGGCTTAATTAGTTTTGCTCTACAATCCTTCACTACATATGGAGGGATGCCATCAGGACCCACCGATCTCTTTGGTTTCAACGACTTGAGTGCCATTTCCACGTCTTCCTCTGTTATTGTCGAAATGTGGATTCGGGCACTTCCACAGTCAACGTTCTTTGAAGCTTCATTGACATCCAGTTTTGGTGCTTGCAACGCGTAGACAGAGCGAAAATATTTTGCAAACTGACTGGCAGCTTCTTCATCCGTCATTACCCTTCCGTTATGGTGAACTTTTTTGGAAGCATTGCCTTTGGGTCGCTTAGAGGCCACATAACCCCAGAAAGTAGAGGGGTCTCGCTTAAAATCCTCCTCCATGCGGCTTTTGTAGTTGGCAAAGTCTTCCTTGAGGTTCAATTTTACTCTTGCCCGCCATTCCATAAACAAAGAACGATTCTCTGGCGTTGCATTTGCTTTATATCGCCGATGATACTGAGATTTCTCTTTGATATGATTGATGGTTCGAGCAGAGTACCACTCTGGATAAACATATCTTGATTGTTTAATTATACAGGATCTTGTTGGAACATAATTATTTATACACTTATGAGTCTCGTAGTAATATTCAACAGCATGTTGCGGATCTTCTATATTGTATTGTATATGGCCCAATCTCTCTTCGTGGGTAGGCCTACGTCCTGCAGTGGACTATTAAAAAGGCTGGTACAGTACAGTACATATCAAAGGCCTCCAGGTGGCTTAATATGGCTTAACTATTATACTATTTAGATATTCAAAGAAATTCAAGATCAATTTGAAAGTAATCAGAGGCCTGCTTTTGTTTTTAACTGCTGTACCTAATGGACTCAGAAGAACAAACTCTTTCTCGAAATTAAACGAGTGCTTTTTTGTTTTTTATTAAATTTGTTGATTATTATTATATCAGCCTCAATACATTTTGTGGACGTGCTCTTTGCAAATGCGCATATGAGGTAGGTAACTGCGTAGGGAATATGAACAAACTCGTTGATCAATCATGACATTGAGGAAGCAAGAAAAAAATTAAACCAAATAGGAAAATAGTAATTATGTCACAAGGCCGTACACGAACACTCATGTACTCACACCAATTGACTACCTCGTAACAGTCTATTATCACTAAAAATAATACAAAATAATAATATAACTCTTACTACATTGATGTTACGGTGCAAGTTGACATGTCCGGGTTATATAAATGAGTTATTTTGCTAGGAAATAAAAAGTAGGTAGTTCGGTGAAATAACTGTGGCACGCGATATCTGTGATTTGCGGCATTTCGCTGCTAATCCATAATATATCTATCAAAGTGGATTTAACGGCTTTTCAACCAAATAAGAATATTTCACTCGCAAGTTTGCAAATTTGAGTACACGGGCATTAATTTTCTTAAATTGGTATGATTTTGTTGTATGTATCAATCTTTTAACCGTTATAATACTCGTAAGTAGGTAAGTACTATAGGATTAGGTAACTCTAAACTCGTATTAAAGATACTCGTTTTAACAGATTTTGAAAAACATACGGATGATAAATATACATAGCACGGAAATTGGCTGAAGCCTGCTGAGTCAGACAATTGCACTACACGCACACAAACATTCTCAAAATAATGCGTTATCACGGCAGCGTACGTACTATCAAGTCGACGAACTTGCACGCGTGTGGAGGGTTACGTGCATTTGACCAGTATTTATATGACTGCTTCACTAAATTCCTCACACCACGGAATCTTACATAAATGAAACGTGAATATAAAGCGTGATCATTAGAAAAACAATCTAGTCCAAAAAATACACAACTTTATAAAATAATCGGCCATGTACGAGTCGGACTCGCGCACGGAATGTTCCGTACTGTATGGGAGCCCCCCTTAAATATTTATTTTATTTAAATTTTATTATTTATTATTAAAGGGAATATAAAACTAAAAATTCTGTGAAAATTTCAAGCATCTGGTACCATTATTAACATAGAGCAAAAGCGTCTAAAAATTCAGGTTTGTTGTATGGGAGCCCCCCTTAAATATTTATTTTATTTTGTTTTTAGTATTTGTTGTTATAGCGGCAACCGAAATACATCATCTGTGAAAATTTCAGCTGCCTAGCTATCATGGTTCATGAGATACCGCCCGGTGACAGACAGACAGACAGACAGACGGACAGACGGACATCGAAGTCTTAGTAATAGGGTCCCGTTTTTCCCTTTGGGTACAGATCCCTAAAAAAGTGCGTGGAGTCCCTCCGCGCGGAAGAAGTGAAACTTCTACGCAACAGTGCTTACATACCCCCTCCATAGTAGCGTAAACATTTAACGCACGTTAACGTTAACATTTTAACGTTTAATTTTAATTTTGTAATGATAATTTAATTTTAATTTTGTGATGAAGATTTGTTTTTGATTTTGTAATGACAATTTATTTTTAATTTAGTAATGATAATTTAGCAATGAGCCTTCCCAATGTAATTAATAATTTGCCATACCCTTAAAGGGTCACATGTATTTGACATAATTATAACATGTAATCTAAGAACCGCATGTTAAAATTACATATGTTGCAATAAATAATTGAAATCAATTGAATTGAACGCAACCTTGTTGGAAGTCGCATTAGAAGTTACACTTCAAAAATAATAATAGGTCAAAGAAAATATAATTATACTTCTAGTTCTCCTAATACAATTTAGGCCGAATCATACAAGGATGTGAAGTTTGCTACAAGCTACTCGAAACCCAATCAACACGCAGCTTTATGTGAGCTTCAATCAGCCAACATACATCGCCGACTTTTATGATTCGGCCTATACTATGTATCGGCATTTTCATTAGTCCATTGCTGGATAAAGAATGATTGGGCTAATACAATCACGCTGGTCCAGTGGTGATTGAAAAAGCTTGTCAATTTGTCAGAATTACTCCGCGCAAATTACTATTCCGGTAACTATTAGGTTACTTAACTTACTGAAAGAAATATTTTGAAAACATGGGGTCATGTTTGTATTGTTTGCACAATAAAGAATTTGATACAGTTGCCAGTATCTCCGTAGCCTAAACATTTGTCAGACACAATGCTCTATTAGTAAACTATTAGTTGCTTCCACAAAGTGATTCAATTAATCACCTTACACGTGTTTGGATGTCATGATTGGTCATCATCATCATGTTATGAGCCATATGATGTTGACTGCTGGTCATAATTGATCAGATCAATAATTCTGTTTGCCAGTGGATATTCAACGCTGTGCTTTCCAGTACTACATGGTCTTACCTGAGAACTTTTCAACCCCGTCGGGCAGTTTTCCGTCCAATGTGCCCTGCCCAGTGCCATTCGTGGTTTCAGCCATAGGACGCTACAGATGGAAAAGGCCTCCTTACAGATATCCAGTAAGATCAGTGGAAACAGCGAGTTTTTGCATACTTTATAATAGTTTATGTGACTCGGCTGAGCTCACGTGCACGGCTACACGCATAGTTTACAACTAGGTATAGTTTCGATCGCATTTGGCGATCTTTCTCAAATTGGCGAGTGCTAGCGCGCAGAACCATCTCGCAATGCACAACCACGCCACAAAAAATACTTTACTGTTTTTTACTTTTGAAAATTGCTGGTTTTCATATTACTTATTAATCAAATGATTTTTATCGTGTTTCGCACAATAGGTTTTATAAAATGTTATTTTTGTGATAAACATTTCAAAAATTGACGCGCTCGCAGGATTTGAACCTGCATCCCTCTGGGATTCCGGCCCAGATGCTTTGTCCAATTAAGCTAGAATGCTGTACTACGAACCCGCCAAATTAGTGAAGTGTTTATAATTTTACTACCAACTTCTACAGTGTTGGAAGCGCCATCTGTGAGAACTGTGTTAAACTAGACAGTCGTCACTCAATGTGAAATATTGGCGGGTTCGTAGTACAGCGTTCTAGCTTAATTGGACAAAGCATCTGGGCCGGAATCCCAGAGGGATGCAAGTTCAAATCCTGCGAGCGCGTCAATTTTTGAAATACTTATTAATGCTTCGAATGAAAATTATGCTGAAGCTTTCATTCAAATAACTTTCAAAATTCATTCACCAAATAAACTACGCCTGAGGTACGCCTGTATTCTGAAAGCATGACATTTTTATCTCCCAACACTTGAAAGTACGGCTACATTTTTAAAATTGAAATAAAACCTTCGTACAGTTTCACCGTCAGCTGCGAGATGAGGTCGTAACTCTTGACAAATGATTTCCTTCACGAATGATGCAACCGTTTCAGCTCTACCTCTGTGGCTCTACTCATGCTCTACCTTCACAAGAACATACCATTTCTATTAGATGAACTAGTCTTCATGAATGTACTTCGGCTAGTTTTGTTTTACACTAGTGAACTTTAGATACCTACACTTAGATATTTTTTTACTTACCTAGCAAAATAAGTGAGAAATATCTCCGTAATAACTCAACTTAATTTTGCAATATTGTTTAAGTAAAAGCTAGGTAAGTTAAAATAATTGGCCAAGTGCGAGTCGGGCTCACATAGCAAGGGTTCCGTACCTTTATTTTTTTTTTAATTATTTTATTTTATTTAATTTTTAATCAAATAATATAATAAACTTAATAAAACTAATTTAATTTATTCATTTTTGAAGGAACATACAACTTAAAATATGTATTCTGTGAATATTTCAAGTATCTTTTAGTTGCCGTTATTAATATCGAGCAAAAAAATCGAAAAAAAATATCACGTTACTTGTATGGAATTTTAATTATTTACTTTAATAGTGCATATTTAACTAAATATTCTGTGAATATTTCAAGTATCTACCTGTCGCCGTTATTAATATCGAGCGAAAAACGGTTAAAAATTTCAGATTTGTTGTATGGGAGCCCACGTAATTATTTATTTTATTCTGTTTTTAGTATTTGTTGTTGTAGCAGCAACAGAAATAGGTACATCATCTGTGAAAATTTCAGCTCTCTAGCTATAACGGTTCATGAGATGCAGCCTAGTGACAGACAGACAGGCAGACAGACAGACGGACGGACAGCGGTGTCTTAGTAATGGGGTCCCGTTTTTACCCATTGTGTACGGAATCCTAAAAAGCAAGCAATCGTAATGGCGTGGCTACATTATCGCCCTACGGCGAATCTTCGTCACTGGGGGCTCATTCACTAATTCAAACGGTAGTAATTGGTTGTTCACGATTTGAACTACTACCTGAAGCTGGGCACACACGCTGCGATGATCGCATCTATTCATCAGATCAGTCCAGCGAGGTCCTAATATAGTTGCATTGCCAGTAGGTAGTTATTGAGGAATCAAAATGACACCCCTATTTTAATCGAAAAATATTGATTTAACAAAAAAAAATTGGCATCAAAGTTGTAGAAAATCAAATTTTAAACAACTTTTGTTCCTATAACTTCTGCTGAAAAATTGAAATAACACAAGTTATTGAAGAAATGAAATGGTACAACCAACTATTTAAAAAAAATATCGATCCTACAAAAAGTTGATGGGAATCAAAGTTGTAGAAAATCAAATTTCAAACAACTTTTGTTCCCATCAACTTTTTGTAGGGTCGATCTTTTTTTAAATAGTTAGTTGTACCATTTTGTTTCTTCAATAACTTGTGTTATTTCAATTTTTCAGCAGAAATAATCGGCATAAAAGTTGTTTAAAATTTGATTTTCTACAACTTTGATTCCCATAAACTTTTTGCAGGATCGATATTTTTTTTAAATAGTTGGTTGTACCATTTTGTTTCTTCAATAACTTGTGTTATTTCAATTTTTCAGCAGAAGTTATAGGAACAAAAGTTGTTTGAAATTTGATTTTCTACAACTTTAGTTCCCATTAACTTTTTGTAGGATCGATATTTTTTTTTAAATAGCCGGTTGTGCCATTTCATTTCTTCAATAACTTGTTATTTCAATTTTCCAGCAGAAGTTATGGGAACAAAAGTTGTTTGAAATTTGATTTTCTACAACTTTAGTTCCCATTAACTTTTTGTAGGATCGATATTTTTTTCAAATAGCCGGTTGTGCCATTTCATTTCTTCAATAACTTGTGTTATTTCAATTTTCCAGCAGAAGTTATGGGAACAAAAGTTGTTTGAAATTTGATTTTCTACAACTTTAGTTCCCATTAACTTTTTGTAGGATCGATATTTATTTCAAATAGCCGGTTGTGCCATTTCATTTCTTCAATAACTTGTGTTATTTCAATTTTTCAGCAGAAGTTATAGGAACAAAAGTTGTTTAAAATTTGATTTTCTACAACTTTGATGCCAATCATTTTTTTGTTAAATCAATATTTTTCGATTAAAATAGGGGTGTCATTTTGATTCCTCAATAACTACCTACCGGCAATGTAACTATATTAGGACCTCGCTGGACTGATCTGATGAATAGATGCGATCATCGCAGCGTATGTGCCCAGCTTCAGGTAGTAGTTCAAATCGTGAACAACCAATTACTACAGTTTGAATTAGTGAATGAGCCTCCAGTGACGATAACTTCGCCGTAGGGCGCAGATGTGGCCATAGCATAACAAGATTTGCGAGGATGATCCAAATCGATCCAGAGTGAGTCGTGATTTACTTAGGCTTATGAAGATTCAGAAAAGTGCTAAGAGTGAGAGGTGTACTGTTCGGAGAACTACTAGTTTTTACAAATGTGACATTTTCGTGCAATGCGATGTAAACAACACATAAAGAAAGTAGTTTTTTTGTGTAAAACTTTGTTTTTACGTCTGCAAAAGAGATGGCAAACAGATCATTATACTGCTATTTAATGAGCATAAAAATTGCAAAAAAAGTATTTAAAAATAATACAAGACGTTCAGTAACCTGATAAGGTAATATGAGTATTATCCGTGGGAATTCATACTAACACAAAAGAGTATGAATGACCTGTGCCCGTAGTACAAATTATTTCGATCTTTTATCTTAACATCGTTGTCAAGACAGCATTTTTACATGAGTATATTAAGAATTTTTTCTACCGTGGCGGTTTCCAGACCAGCCTTGAGTGCCTTGCCCACGGCCCATTCAACTGGCCATAATAGCTCGGTTTTGTCCATTACCTACTTGTCCACGGTTCTCTTCAACGGAAGAACGGCTCTCAACTAGAAGCCATGCACCATGTAAGTGTAACGAAAGACGTTATAGACCCACAACCTACGAGACCCCTAGTTTAACCATATAGACTTACTTCGGTACTAAGAGAATTTGAAGTTAGAATTTGATTTGAATTATTTCATTCGGCATCTTTATTAGATATTAGAATTTAGAAATTGGTTTAAAGAAAATGGATTTCTGTGTTATTAATAGCCTTGAAAATAAAAATACATTAATAAGTTCAAAAACGACAATATATTATAGTCTCACTTTTTTCTTGCTTGGGTTTTGGCCTCACATACACTTGTATTTGCCATGAATTTGAAAAAATGTAAATATAACGAATTAAGTTTTAATATTCGATGGATACTTAAATAAACTACAATTTGGATATACCTATATTTATGCAATAAGACGTAATCATTTCAGTAATTGAAGTGTGTTTTAAACATTTAATGAATGATTGTGATTTCTATTTTTTATCTGTGGTTAACGCTTAAACCATGGACTATCATTAGTTTATCTGATCTTATGTTAGTGTTTGATTTGTAATAGGAACTTAATTTAATCCTTGGATTACCTTTAATACCGCAACAACCGTGGATATACTAGGTCTAGTTTAAGCCTGGTACTTATGAACTTTTTTGAAATAAGACTGATAAAGTACCTGTTAAGTGGTCACACTTCTTTGTCAGGAGGACAACGATCAGCAGTGAATCATTTGGCTGAAATGATGATGACTTGTTTAAGGTAGGGACTGGAAAATTGTGGTGTTGAGTTCCCTTGGATCATAGTGCACGGTTAAGGGAGCCTTAATCAAACTTTTATTACTGACCTTTACTATCATACTCGAAAAAGGAAGTTATTTCATGCTAGGTGCACAGGTCGCGTGTGGTTATTTAAACTTAATTAACCTTTGAATCTCTGTTAATAGGCGTCAATTAACTCAACAATGCGAGAAGAACATTGAATTATTACTTATCACGCTCGAGCCTTTATGGTCACACAATTTTTATTTGAATTGATTTACTGTATGATCAAGCTCGTGTTTAGTAATATTAAGGTACAATGTGTAATATGTTTAACTATCTACAGAAATGTATTTAACGGATTATAATCAGACATATTATTTTTAAAGGCTTGTGCATGTACAGTGAATATATAAAAAAAAGGTAGAATCATTTTAAGCAAAACATGGACTAATAAATCTGATATGACAGCAAACAGGGCTCAAAGCATGGAGAACTAATGACTGATGGGGCCGTAAAGTCCTCGAAAGGAGACTAGCACCAACAAACACAGCGTAGCACGTCTACCGATAAAAATAAACCGACAGACCGACTGACGACAGACAGTATGATGAAACCTACAGGAACGCACTGGATGCAAGCCGCCTTAACTGGTCTTATCGAAAATGAATAAGTGATAAATAAATAAATATTTGGGGACATCTTACAAACGACCTCTGACCCCAAACCAAAGAATATATAATAATACTACGTACCCAAACTAAGCAAAGCTTGTGATATGGCTGCCAGAGACTGATAAACTACTCGTACTTGTACATATACGTACGTATATAGATAGTAACTAAATAACACCCAGACACAAAACAAACAACTATGTTCATCACTTAAATACTTGCACTGGGTGGGGATCGAACCCAAGACTTTTTGACCCAGTAGTTAGGGTCACTAACCACTGAGCCACTGAGGCAGTCATCGACTTATGTTCAATAAAAAAAATCCTAGAGCTCACATGATGATCACAACGGCATAATCACAAGGTTACTTTTTTTTTAAATTTAAACTTTTGACCCACAGACTCCAGGGTCTGTGCCCTTTGTTGAGTAGTCGCATTTTAAAGAATGCAACTGTACTATAGAGAGAGGTTAGTTTAAATCTTAGTCTAAGTTAGTAGTTTCAGTGCATTGCGTGAATGCCGCGAGCAAACCGACGACCCGTATTCAGCACCCGATCACGAGTGTGACGCCTGTGCCAGCAATTTTTAATTTAATAATAATTTGTTCCAGTCGCTGAAATCACTGACGGACCACATCAAGACCCAGCTATGCACGTTTGCACTCTCGCTAACGCTATTCAACTCGGTCCACCTGCCGCGGGAGGCGTTCAAGCATGGAGCTGTTCCATACCTGGTGGTGTACTCGTTCTGGATGCTGGCGGCTGGGCTGCCGACCACGTTGCTGCAGCTGGCAATGGGCCAGCTCAGCCAACAGGACCCGGTTGGTGTGTGGAGAGCAGTGCCTATAATGAGAGGTATATAAACTGTGTAATGGATATCTTTGCTATCTTCTTTCTTACTAATATTGTAAATCCAAAAGTGTTCGTTACTTTTTTTTTTCACTCTTTAACGCAGTAACAAAGCAACCTATCTACTTGAATTTATTGTGAATATAGTTTAAAAGTCATGAGCTACTTTTCATCTGGGAAAAAATGAAGGATTCTGTGTGAAGCCGCTATATAATATAAAATTATAAGAGACCAAGCAGGTATTGAAGAAATTAAATAAAAAACAATGGTTTTAAATGTTCGATGTCGGGAACCATATTACACCACTTAAAGGGCACTGTATTGTATAGGACGTGTGGCCAGGAATGTTGACGGAAAGTGGAGTAGGTAGATCTCTGGCTATTTTCCAATAGTTGACAAACATTCCATAATATCACTAGCCTAATCAGTCAACGATATCAGATCTGTGGCAATTCATGCGTAGGTGAGACAAACCCGCGATAGGTAACCATTTTACAAAGGCGATGAGACCCATTGAGATATGCTGAGCTACCAAGGTGATTATAATCGACTGATGATATATGACAAATCATATTATCTTCCGTGCGCTTGACGCTGTTCAACTTGTAATTAAATGTTTCCCATGGCATAGATGAATAATTGGTCCTGTTTTGACATTTTACACACGGTCTCTGACCCCAAACTAAGCAAAGCTGGTGATATGGCTGCCAGAGACTGATATACTTACTACATATCCATATCCTTACATAGTATAAAATAAAGTCGCTATTTTTTGTCTGTTTGTCTGTATGCTTAAATCTTTAAAACTACGCAACGGATTTTGATGCGGTTTTTTTTTAATGGATAGAGTGATTCAAGAGGAAGGTTTACATGTATAATACACCTGTGCGAAGCCGGGGCGGGTCGTCTAGTTTTAAATAAATGCTTATATAGATAGTACCTAAATAACACCTAGACACAGACCAAACACTTATTTTCATCGCACAAATTTGCCCTGGGTGGGGGTCGAACTCACGCCTCTTTGATCCAGAAGTCAGGGTCACTAACCCTGACCCACCGAGGCAGTTCTTTCCATTACAATATTTCTAAGGTCCTTTCCATTGCAATTTTTCACGAAAAAACAAACCTTATCTACAAAAACAAACTTCGTGAAAGAAACCCGATTGCCCCGAAATTAAAAACAACACCACCGATCCACAAAATCAACAGGTTTGCTTTCACTATGAGGACCGAATTGCAAAGATGTATATCCAAGAGATTTCCAAATATCGCGTCAACAGAGTAATCCGACACTCCGAAAAGCGTACAGACTTTATAGCAAAGCATACAGGTTTAGGCCCATGCACCACCTAAACGGAGACAAACGGACATTTCTAAGATGGATATCATTTTTTACATCTGATTAAAGGCTCTATTTTTGAACCGATAGCTTGCTAATACATATACGTAAATGGTCAGGATATCGAGAAAAACCAAAAGCAAGCATTGTAAATCTACGTTAGTGCGAACAAGATACCATAGCGTGCGTTTATAAAAGTAATTTTAATACGTTTCAAAAATTCAGCTCCTTGTAGGATGTGACCAAACGAGTAACTTGGAAATCTTGTTGTGTGTGTTGTGTCTTGTGTTACGTATCTTGCAATAAAAAAAAATGAAGCTGGGCAGAGCGTTTTAAACCGCAATTATAATGCAGAAACGCCATAAAATTGCTTGAAGCACAATAATAATTTTATTTGCGTCCGAGCAAATTTTTTTTTAGTTATCGACTTGAAACAAGTATGTGATATCTGTAATAAACTTAGCTAACACCTCATATTGCTATTAAGTGTTCATGTATTTGTTCGGGTTTTTAGGCTATATTCATTGTAAGTACCCCCCCACTGACCATTGCTCCAAATGGATTATATCCAAACTGTGGTCAATGTTGCCAATTAAGTATACTCAAGTTTTAACTTCATGTTTTACACAATCATTGTTTGAAGATATAAGTAACCAGAAATACTTACTATGTACTTATAGATAAATCCACAGATGTTTTTGTCCAAACGCTAAAGCGTTTATTCTAAATCAAAGAAAAGCCGCCATTTCTACCGATAGTCTCTAAATTAATAACATTAAATAGACGTCATTCGTTCATGGAGCGATGGTTAGTGAGGGCCTTAATACGACATATCTATGAACAACAGAAACACACTACCAACTACACAACTAAATAGGCAAATACGACAACTACGCGAACATGAATAGCCATGTTAAGTGTCAAAGTGACAGTATTTGCGAGCTGCAAAACATTACAGAGCTTTGCACAAGCTCGTCTCCATTTTAGTGGAGACACCACCTTATAGTAAAGCATACAGGCTTATAGCAAATCTGTTCTGACTTCTCTTCTCGCATCTTGGATCAGGATACTGTGTTGTATATTGCGGAGATAGTGCCTTATTTATGGCAAAATGTCACTACATCTTGAAATAACTGAATAAGTTTATCTAGGCCGAGTGACTAAAATAGTTGTAGGATATTTAATGTCGCCTTTGTTTTTCTGGCTCAAAATATTATTCAGTGTATTATAGTGTTCAGAAGTAGCAAATATCGTTGATGTCCACCCGAATATCAGATCTTTTTGTCTGTTGTCAGTTAAGCCAATTTTATAAGGTGAATGAAAAGTAGAAAATCATTATTTAAATTTTTGTTAGAGACCTAATAACTAACAAATCTTAATGTGTTTAAATTACGCGTCATGTTTGTCCGCGAAGGACTCCTAAACTACTTAACCGATCTTAATCTTTTCACACCGTATGCAGTTTGATCCAACTTGAATGATAGGGTACCTTACATCTCAATTTATAGTCGCAACATTATTTTAGTATTGCCAGCATGCTGGGCACGCTGCCAACTGGCAGTGGGCTTGAGCTTTTGGATTATCTTTAGACCTTCAAGGGTCTGTGTATGATCCAATGCTTTTTATGTATAGTTAGAAGTAGTGTAGGTAGTTTAAGCATATAGTTTTATTAACCTTTGTTAACTACAACAACATATTGTATTTTGTTGTAGTTAATAAAAGCACTCTTGCCCGATAAAAAAAATTGTTGCAAATTGTTTGTCTATTATTTGAGAGTCCCACAGCAATGCGTGGCCGGGGCTGCTAGTATATTATAATGATAACGACGCTGAAAGACAATACGAAGCGACATTTTTGGCGACGTTTAGTAAGTAAAATATCACGGTAATCATTTTTTTTCTGATTTCACTGATATAATGTAACTAAAATGTCGCTCGGTATTATTGCCTTTCAAGCGCCAATATATATATTTGTAAAATAATATCTACTAAGTACATTTATTCCATAACTAATACGCGGTGGTTGGCCACGGTAATGATATTAACCGTGGGTTGGCGTCGTTGGCGACTGCGCGCGAGTATTCCTTTGGATTTTACCGATTTTTTAAGTCGTTAACTTAAATTATTTCAACTTGCAGGTGTGGGGCATCTAAAACTGATGACGTCATACCTTTGCTGCGTGTACTACATGGTGTACGTCGCTCTATGCACAGCGTACTTCATATGGATCGCTAAAGGCACCTTCCCGTTGAGAGATTGCACAAAATTGCACATAACTCCAGTAAGTTTCTTACTATCATCATTTTATTATTTCTGATGCGCTATTTGAAGAATATCAGCGAATAAAACTGCACTACTACGGAGAAGAAATTTGATAACGTACCTGTACTGTACTGTAGGTACCAGCCTTTTTATTAGTCCACTGCAAGACGTTGGCCTACCCACGAAGGGGGCCCAGTGCAGGTTGGTGTATTCACATTTAGAATTTCCTCTCCAGATGCATGCAGGTTGCCTCGCGATGTTTTTCTTCACCGAAAAGCCAGAGGTGTTAGATTCCGTACATAAAATCCAAGGGATTAATTGGTACGGGACCGGGATTTGAACCCACGACCCAACAATTGTGAGGCGGGTGTCATTACCATTAGACTACCACGGCTTGCTAGGATAGCGCACCTATCCATCGTGAATCCACCAATTTGAACCTGGCCCCGCTTGACCAGATTTTCTTGAGTAGGCTTATGTACGGCAAAAAACGTCTTAAAGGCTGATGCGGTACTAATAATCAGATGGTTCATGTCACCGGTCAATCCTAACCGAAATTTTATTGCGAGAACAGCAACTTATAAGAAAATAGAAATGTACTGAATTCTTGTTTTGTTTTATTTCAGCATGGCTACGAAAATAGAATGAATGCTACAGAATGTTTCAAGTAAGTATTGGGTTAAGAAAAATGATTGAAATTTATTTTTCCTTAACAATTACTTTTTGGTATTTTAGGTTTTTTGGTTTTTTTCTTAAACCCATTTTTAACCCTACGCATAAACTCTCTTTCTCTCTTTGTGTGTGTGTCTGTGATATTTAGCTTAGCTTTCTGAGAGATGAACCGATTTAAATTTGTTTTTTTTTGTTTTGAAAGGTGAATTAGTTGAGTGTTCTTAGCTATCTTATATCAAAATTGATCGGTTGAATCAATTTTCAATTTCCAAAGTTACTAGCTCTTTTTAACCGAGTTTCAAAAAGGAGGAGGTTCTATGTTCGTGTGTATGTATTTTTTTGTGTAGTCCAATTGTGGACCGAATCAAAAAAATCTTTTTTAGTTCGAAAGGGTGTACTCCCGAGGTGGACTCATTCAAATTATACAGAAACGGGCGGAGCCGTTTTTGATAATTCAACAATAATGTGAACAATTCGAGCGAAATATTCGAATTTTGTACACGACGGAAGGCGGTTTTGCCATTTTTTGTGAAAAATAATTATGTTAGCTGTTTTTATAAATATTTTATTTAATTTAATCTTGCTCTCTATTTCAGCTCTACATTCCTAGGCCCGTTCACAGAGCACCCCCAGTATCTCGGCATTATGGCGATCCTCATATTCTCTTTATGGTTCTTCGTGCCCATTCTGTGAGTGTTACTTTACCTATTACTTTTTATCTCTGCTTGTGTATAAGCACTATGTGTTATTTATCTTAGATAATAGGTATGTTACTGTTCGTACTAGACTACAAATAGTTATTTTTTGGATCGCCTTTGGGTGGGTTTTTTATAATTTTTCTTTTTTGTAAAAACTAAATTTTGTCAAATAATATTAAAGGAAATATGTAAATGAATAATATACAAGACAGGGAAAACCAGCACAAGGAGGAGGAGGCCTATACCCAGCAGTGGGTCGATACAGGCTGATGATGATGATGAAGTGAATAATATATCATTGGGCTAGAAATAAAGCACAAAACTGAGAGCACTTGTATGTATCGTATGTAGCACTCGTATACATTTTTTAAATCTCAGGGGTGATAGAGTACGTTTTTAAACTTTTAAACCAAATATGTACCTATCATAAATCAATCATTAATCACCTAGTGGCTACAAATATCAGTAGCAATAGTTTATCAGTCTCTGGCAGCCATATCATAAGCTTTGCTTAGTTTGGGGTCAGAGGCCGTGTGTAAGATGTCCTCAAATATTTATTTATTTTATTAAATCAATATTTTTGAAAGTAACATGAATCTACGAAAATACGAAATAAATACAGCTTGATGACACACAGACTGACAGATAGACAGATGGATAGCGGAGTCTTATTAATAGGACCCTGTTTTACCCTTTGGGTACGGAATCCAAAAACAACACAACCTTATAACCTACTTTACATTTACAACCGCCAATAAAATTACAGATGTACTTTTCGAATACAATTTATGACAATTCAGGCTAATGTATAACAAATCAAATTTTGTCTTACTTTTTAGCAGTACTTAACTTAATTACAATATTAATAGGTAACAGTAACAAGGCCCGAAAGTTAATTTGAGTAAACAAACTTGAACTAGCTAAAGTATGTAATTAACCTTGTTTCTAAACAGTTGGCTATTTTGTAGTAATTATGTGTTATCTTTGAAGATTTAAAACTCGTTATTTTGTTATCAAGAACAAAAAATAAAATCTTTATTTCTTCGAGTGCGCTACTTACAAATATTATTAGTTGCTCATGCATATTGCATTTAATGTCTTCATTGATGTGTCTTTTAAAGCTATAATAGTACTGTACCATACATTATAATTTTATGCAGGTATAGATTTAAGTTTAAAAGAAGAGTTTATAAGAAATTAGGTTATTCAGACGTACCTATGCGTTTATGGTCAGTACGTAGAATTTTTTTCTTGTTTTTTCAGGCAGTACATAACGTGCATAATCTAGCTCATTAGAAATAATTACTATCATAATTACCTCGAGAAAATCGACGTCGTCATTATCATCACAGCTGTTCCTATGGATTTCCAATAAGACCAGTAGAAACGGATTGCATCTAATGTGTTCCTGAAATATTGATTCGATCATCATTTTGTCAATGAATTGTAAAAAGCAATAAATAAGTTTATCATCCTGTCCAAGCGCAACCACTTGAAAACTACTTATTCTTATAAGAAAATCTAGTTCATCATTACTTTTTCAGTTTGTATCGTCTTCGCAAAACTTTGGTGGCATCACTTAGCGTGCTAGCGCCTATAGTCGTAGCTGTCGCAGTACTGCTGTCTACATTTCTCGGCGACAGCACAGTATTAGATGGAATGTTCGAATCGTGCGAGCAATGGACGCCGCTCTACCAGCCCTACATCTGGCACAGTGCGTTGGTACAGGCGCTGCTGTCAACGCAGGTCGTCAGCGGTTACTTGACGAGTGCTGGAGGATCAGTGTATAGGCACTCCGATGTAAGATGGTGAGAATTATTATGTGAACTTATTACACCGTATGTAAACTAGTTGTTCCAAGTCAATATTAGAGTGGCCGTATGTCAATCTCAAAAAAGACGTATTGTAGTGAAAGGTAAGGGAGAAATTTGATAAAATGCCGTATTTTTAAATACACGTATTTTCCATTACAAAAATGTGTGAAAATACAGATTTAAAAGGGCAGCCGTAAGCCAATTTTTGCCTTATTTTGGGTTTCTAGAGGCCTGAATGCCATATAATACGGCAAATGCCATATCAGGAACAACACTGTCAAAAGCTTCTTGTTATTGACTGGCACAGAATAGGCCCTTTGACTGGTTAGACATAGTTCATCACATTTTTAGACATGAGCACCTCTGAAATATTATGTTATTTTACTATTTGAAGTTTTGATGTTAGTTCATTGAAGTAAGTTTTTAAATTAACAGTATTCACCGAACTTTTAGTAGGACATACGTGTCGTATGAAGTGTTTTGTTGATGCCAAAGGGCGTGTGCTGTGAACTCTGTGCTGAACTCTGGTTGGTCTGAACCTCCGGGTGAATTATTGGTGTGCAGGATATCATCACTACATAGTATAAAACAAAGTCTCTTCCTGCTATCTGTGCCTAGGTATGCTTATATCTTTAAAACTACGCAACAGATTTTGATGCAGTTTTTTTAATAGATAGAGTGAATTAAGAGGAAGGTTTATTTTATGTATAATCAGGTGTATTATAATTTGTAAAGCTGGACCGAGTTGCTAGTAGTTTTATATTTTTTAAACCTGCATGTGTTGATAATGTCATTGAACCAATTCTATCTGAAAACTAACTCAACCACATCATTTCTCAAATATCCACACTTGTACAAAGATAATTATAAAAGTTTTATACCCCTTGTTTGTACAAATCTTTAAATTCAATTTATACTCGTTCCAGGGTATCAGCATCAATAATAATGACGAACATATTCACGGGCTGGCTGTGGGTGCTGATGTGGGAAGCCATCGGCGGCGATAGTGCCAAGGACGGTAGCTTCATCGCGATTCTAGTCTTGATATACCAATCCTCCGCGTCGGAGCGCCGGGGCAAGGAGTGGCCTCTGCTGTCGCTCGCTTTAGTCGTATTGTCTGGCATCATCAGTGTGGTAAATCTTCTTCTTATCTGCTCTCTGTATTGCTGAAGGTCGTGCCCATCTTGAATTGCCAGTAGATGGCAAAAGAACACGTGGACGGTCACCTACCCAACAGATAGGTGACCGTCCACGTGTTCTTTTAGGTAGGTGACCGTTTATCTGCTGTTCTGTGCCGTCCACGTGTTCTTTTGCCATCTAATTTCCCAACCATAACCGGTTTCTCAAAATTATCTCCGGAAAAGGAGTGCTGTCACTTGCTAAAGTATATGGTCTGGCATCATTAAGTGCTTTTACATTGTTATATTTGAAGGACCCAACGCGATTCTAGTCGTGACATACCATACCTAAATATAAAAACTTTTTGACACATGGTTAACAACTGACCATTTCATTTTATTCCAACGTTTTTGTGTTAATGTCGTAATAGAAATAATGACGAAGTGAGTAAGAAAAGAGGGAAGGAACAAAAAAAAACTGGATTGTTGATAAATGACATAATCACTACATAGTATAAAACAAAGTCGCTTCCCGCTGTCTGTCCCCATGTATGCGTATATCTTTAAAACTACGGAACATAGTTTGATGTAGTTTTTTTTAAATTAGATAGAGTGATTCAAGAGGATGGTTTATAAGTATAATATACCTGTGCGAAGCCAGGGTGGGTCCCTTGTTTAGAATAAACCTTTTTATTTGAGAAATAAAACTACAACAGATCTTGTTTAACCCACCTTTTCATTTTCCAGCTGGTGTTATTGTTCCCGCTGTACGACCGCCTGCACAGACTGACAGCAGACCACTGGCGGTTGTATGCGACAGCATCATCTGCAGTGGGCACCGTCCTCACCATCGCCGTGCTTGCTCGTGGGATGGAAGTGGCCACCCTGCTGGATGAGCTTATCGTGCCAGTGTTGACTGTGTTCACCGCAGCTGCTGAGGTGGTGGGATTTGTGTTTATTTATAGTGAGTACCACTTTCTATCCACGTTATGCAACAGATCAATCGCACGCTGATGCTTGATCACTATAGTTATGTCTTCCGTGGGTATCGTGCTTACTAGAGCCGTGCTAGCTTTTGGACTGGAGGTGGCCCCTGTTCTGGACGCGTCTTTCCATTCTATACAACGCCAGAACGCAGCCATAGGAAACTGCACGCGTATATATTGTTTTAAAATCTGTCGTTACAAACTATACAAGAATTTTGAGTAGTGATCGTGTATAGATCGTGTATATCGTGGATGCTCGCGTCGCGACTTTCCATTCTATACAACGCCAGAACGCAGCCATAGGAAACTGCTCGCGTATAATCGTAATTTGTAATGATGTTTTAAAATCTGTTATTACAATTCATACAAGAATTTTGCGTTATGATTGTGTATAGTATGTATCGTGGATGCTCGCGTCTTCATTCCTGACTATACTCAATTATTTATACTGTTACTCATTTAATTTATAACAATAAGTTACGTATGTAAAAAAAAACTAATATCTTAATTGTTGGTAAATCTAATATCAACAATATGTAGTTAAATATCTACTTTAAATATAAACAGTAATATTAAAATAAAATAAATATTTGAGGGAGGCACCCATAAAAGAAACGTTATTTTTTGCTTGATATTAATAACGACAACATGGAGGTGCTTGAAATATTTACAGAATATTTAGTTAAATATTCCCTTTAAAACTAAATTATTTAATTAAAACAAAATAAATTAAGGGGGGCTTCCATACGGTACGGAACCCTACGCGCGCGAGTCCGACTCGCACTTGGTTTTTGATTCAGTAAAATATGGAATTATATTTGAACTTTTTTAGGTAGGATAAAATAAGTAGGAAAAACAATGACTTTTAATCAAAATATTTGTATTCAAAGAAGCAGGTATGAAATACCATATAATAGAAAGAGAGGTCAATAAATCAAAATGGCGAGCATGTAAATGATCACGTACAAATTGTAATTTAGAGTTTAGCGCGCTCATTCCGAAACATACTCGATTAGTCCGTATGCGTACTGGCGCTGTTCATTATGAAACAAGATTTACTTGTACTACACTACAAAGTATACCCGAGTATTTACGTACTGCTCTTGTATGGTTTGGAAGAACTTAGTAAAAAACTCATTTCCAATCTATACGTGATTAGTTCCATACCCTTGCGTTCTGACCTTGTATAGAATGGAAAGTCGCGTTCTGGACGAGCTTATAGTGCCAGTATTGACTATGTTCCCTACATCTGCTCAGGTGGTGGGATTTTGTGTTTATTTATGGAATATCACTATCTTACCTCATTAAGCAACTGATCATTGCAAACGAATGCTTGGTTGCCATGCTAGTGCAGGAGTTGAAGGCTTTAGTGCCTGTGTTGGCTGATGTGACAGTGAGAGTGAGTTAAACTGGTGAGATCATTCTACTATGGGATCTTGGCCCATTTAAACAGGAAATATTCTTAACCCCTAAAGCGCACAGCGCTATCTAGCGGTAAGTGAGGAAGTGGCACGGCCCCTCGCGATTTTTTTTGCATTTCCGCCGCGACCTACTAAAATCGTGATTTTGAGAAATAATGTAGAGAGTCGTAATGGACTAGCCCTACCATTTCTATATTTGTCTTTCTAGCTACCTATCAGTATATGTAAAAGCGGGATGACACGATCTTATCAACTCTTATTAGATTATAAACAAAAGACGACGCGCGTGCCCAGATTCTGGGCGCCTGGGCGCAGTGCCACTTTCTAAACAGTACAAAAAGTAAACAGTAAAAAAATCCATCGAATTATGGCAGTTAATCTGTCGAAGTAGTCTAGGCAACATGCAGATAAGAGCTCTGTATGGGCAGATTTTTTTAATACGCTTTTTTCTCCTTCTCCGTTAAAAACTTTGATAAAAACATTGCAATTTTAAAGTAAAGTATTTATGACATATTTAAAATTCAGGGTATTTTTGACTGGAAATACATAAATAGATATCCTACGCTCACGCATCTGGCCGATAAATTTATGAAGAAATGTAACCATGTTTCAGGTTGGTGTTACCTAGCAGTAGATATTGAATTCCTTACCGGGGTGAAACTGCCATGCTTCTGGGTCAGCACCTGGTGGACCACACCTATCCTCCTCCTTGGAGTTACGGGCTGGTGGCTGCGGGGACTGCTGCGGACCGCCTGGAGCCAGTCTGTCGCGCTCTGGCCTTTAGTCGGAGTATTTGCGGTCATACTGGTCGTCATGGTGGTGATAGCAGCCATCGCTGTAGCTAAAGAAGAGCAGTATAATTTGTTATCAGTGAGTATACTATATACGAGCATTAAAAATTGCAGTGTAGAAGAAAGGCCTATCTTAATAAACTACTAATAATAACTACTACTACTTAATAAAGGTGATTGTGTCCATATCTGTATTCGCAATAGTGGTTCAGGTACGGGTTAGTAGATAAACACAACACGCTATCGATTTCTTCTTCAGATTTTTACAACAATATTTTCCGTCAATGAGTGAGTAAATAAGTCAGCATAAAACATTTTTACAAATATAAATAATTATATTTTGCAAAAAATGGCAAAACTGCCTTCCATCGTGTACAAAATTCGAATATTTCGCTCGAATTGTTTACATTATTGTTGATTTATCAAAAATGGCTCAGCCGATTTCTGTGAAATTTAAATGGGACCACTTTTTATACCTTTTCGATTTCAAACAAAAAAAGGATTTTTCGATTCGGTTCACATTTGGCAAATTATCGATGAACATACACAAATAAAAAAAAACATACACATGAACATAGAACCTCCTATTTTTTGAAAGTCGGTTAAAAAAATCCGATAAAAGATAGTCTAACTGCCTTTCAAAAGTAGCAAAATCACTTAATGTAAGTGTGAGCTTGTGTGTGCCTAGTTAGTTTTATTTGATATTTTGTATATGAAATAATGACTATGGTGAGAAGCAGTCTACTAAAGTTATCTTTCCCAAAAAACACATAAATATAATTATCGATCTCGTATTATATTGTCTACATAAATCTAAAATATTAAAATATTTTATCTTGCAAACTGATCTAAATCACGTAAATTATGTGTTTTAAAAGAGAGTAAACAAAATCCCTGTATTTTACAGAAAATATCCTCAGCCTTCAGGCCCTCCCGTCTTTGGGGTCCCGAAGAACCACTAGCCCGATACGTATGGATGTCACAACGTTACCACAACGAAGTACTGAGCACCGACAACGAAGGAACCCCGGAACCAAACTATCCCACCATATTATACAACCCTGACAACGAAAAACGATACAATGACGAATGGACAAAAACCAATGACTATCAAAGGAACTACCATGCTTACAACAAAACTGACTTCTATCCAAACGAAAAGACATACAGAGATTTTGACGCAATATTCCCAACGCACACTATTCCTAGAGGTAAGACGAAAAAGGAAAATGAAGAGAAATTCAGGTCACCGAACATTTGCATTGCAAAGGGCAAATTAGGAGGTCCATTAACCTGCAACTGCAACAGGCATTTCCAGCTAAACGTACCGACTTTGATGACAAATGAATCCACAACAAGCCTTTGATAAAAATATTCGAAAACATCGAACAGAACCTAGTCGCATTTAATTTAATTTTAGGAGTGGTTAGTTGAGCAGCTGAGCAAACATAGGTGGATGGCATATGGGTCGACGGAACACAAATAGCATAGCACAAATAGTTTTAAAATGGGAACTATTTTTTACAAATGCGGCTTATCTTATCCGCTTTTGTTGTACAGTTTTAGTGTAATATTCAGAAAGGATTATGTTTCAGTGCGTGTATTGAAGCGTTACTGTTAAATCAATGTGTTTTCAAAACACGTATCTGCTGTTAGTGTTTGATATTTTTTTTCTATCCGGTCGTTACTATCTAATAGCTTGTTATATACTATTTATGGACGTTAATATTGAATTACCTTATAATAGGATATATGTCAACCAATACATAAACAGAAATGAAGCCGCCAATAATTTTACGGCATGATATAGTGCTCGATTTATTACAAAATCGAAAGATAGTTTTTTTGCAAAAGTATTTTAAGACAAATAATTTCTAGAAAGCAAAATTATATATTTTATAACATTGTGATAATGATAAATAAATTTCAGCTCAATTGGTTTTTCCAGAAATGAACCTGACCGACGAATATTGAAGACAAAAATAAATTGGACTCTTGAGTAGGTACCGAAAATGATTGGACGATTTGAGCAATAAGTACCTACCTACTTCTGACAATGACTACACCGACTTCGACTGTACTAAAATAAGCAAACAGCAAAATATTTTTTCAGATTATAATTGAAAAACAAAAGATGACAACACTACTGTAGTCCTATATTAATTACAAGACCCTTTATTTTACTTAAGAAAATCAGATATGAATGATTAATCCCCAAAATTGCGTCTTGACAGAGGTACAAAGACGAAGTGAAATATGTATTGAAATACACATTGAAGACCTAACGTGACAAACAAAAGATTACAACACGACTTGTCCCATATTTATTACAAGACTTTTTCTTACCATAGAAAATCAGGTATGAATCACCAAAATTGCGTCTTGACAAAGGTACAAAGACGAAGTGAAATATACATTGAAAATACAAAACAGCATTTCATTGCAACTTCCTCCCAAAGAACAAGAGCAAACTGACAAAAGAAAGTTTTCGGGTCCAAAAAATAGGAGTACGATAATCGTTCACACAGAGAAAGAGGGCTCGGGCGGGAAAAAATGAGAAATGGTCCAAGTTTTTAACATAAATCTTCGGAGTCTGAAAATTATTACTTGTGAGAACCTTCCTTACTTCAGTTTCGCGAGGGAGGGTGCTTAGTTATTTTGGCATGTTGTATCCAATTTCTTTTAAAAAATTGCTCGGAGATTTTGTCGAATATTTGGAAGGCCAGGTGGACGTAATTTTTTATTGGATTTTTTGCGCAGTGATCATGTTACAGAAGCAAATTAATTATTGTTTGCAAAGTATTTCTATTTTCAAGCATCATTTATGTTTGTACTCAGACCAAATAAAAAAATCAAGACAGAAAGTCGAGAACAGACAAGTAAGGCCACTTTTTTACACATTTTGCGCTAATTTTTTTTAATAAGTTCGACTGACGAGCCAAAGCCTAGTTTTGTTGTACGTGTTTGTGTGTGTAATTGTATCTGTACACGGCGTAGTTTTGCCGGCCTCACTTGTTTGTTTCTCAACATTCTCTCTTGATTTTTTTATTTGGTCTGAGTGTTTGTAGTGCTATTTAAAAATTATTTTTAGTGACAGCACAAGTTGACGTTTAGATGTCTGTCGCCTAGAGATACACTCTGTAAGCACCATAGTCAAAAAGAAGGATGCAGCGAATGGACCTGTCGTTTTTTTTTTTTGCAAGTAGGAAGAAAACAAAACATCATTTATAATAATGATATGTGCTTCAAAAATTTAGAGATTTTTTGCTGTTTTCATATCACTAATTAAAATTAATATTAGACCACCAGAAAAATTACAATGATTTTTTATTGTTTTTACATTATAGATTACATACATAAGAAGTGGCGGTATGACCTTAAAGGCTTTAGCCTGTCCAAAAATGGGCACATTATTTAAAAAAATCACTATTTTATTACAGTTGCTGTCAAAAAAAAGGAAATGTCAAATTCAGTCGATCAGATGATGTATTCAGTATTGCCAGATTTCGTTTTCGGTATTCCGACTTAGCAATTTTTTGGAGGGGTTGATATAATTATTTTCTTTTTCAACAGTTGGTACATGCTCCTTCCTTAACTCGTTATAAGTGTTTCAACTAGTAATTTTACGAACTGAGGTGTCTTTTTACATATTTTATAGAAACATACATTTTTGTTCACTAAAAGATTATCAAAAAGAAAGAATAATTATATTTTTAGGTTTCACTCACTTTACTACTAACAAAGAGCTGCAGTTGAAATTATCCGAGATATTCCTGATTATTTTGATATTACTCGTAATAATCCTTAAAGGTGCTATTCGAATCTCGGCAGCAGGCTACAGCTACAAACAGCACTTGCAGCAGCTGCGCGAAGCCGGCTGTGGCTGCACAACTGAGGGGTTAATCCAGGTTTACACGTAAAGTGAAACTACAGCTGTTTCGGTATGGCCCTATACATTTTTGTACAGCGCCCCTAGCAGAAACGAGGAAGAACTAACCAAAATCTATGGAGCCACACGCGAACGCGAAAGTTTGAGTAAACTTCGCAAAGCCTGGACTACGAGTAAGGGCTCTGGTTATCTATGTAGTAGTATGAATTTCTGCAAAAAAGATTCCGATTGCGGCTCCGGCAGCACGTGCTACCGAGCCTCAGCTGCGAGTGTTGTTCACCTGTTTAGACAAGTCCGACGTGCTGCCTGTTGCAGCACGTGTAGCCAACCTCGGAATCACTCTCGACTGCGGAAGCAGGCAGTGGCTGCATTTCAGATGTGTGTTACCTGCAATCGCGACCTGCATCCGCAGGCTGCGGCCGAAGTTCGAATAGCAGCAAGTTGTGGTTCTTATACTATTGCTAATGAAGTGGATGAATACCGAAATTCATTATCATTCATTTTTTCGTAGTACCAGTCGTCGTAGTAACCATTTAGCGCTTCTGGCGCGTTTATGACGTGCTGATAGCGAGTTTTTGCCAAAAGGAGTTGGCAGCACTGCTATGGTCTATAATTCTATAAATCAAAGTAGGTACATATAGCTTGAAAATTGTTTTCGGTTTTTCTTATTTTAACTTCATTTTAAACAAACTTGTACATATCAGAACAGTTTTAGAAGCGTCATAAATTACTCTGGTGAAGATAACATTTTTATAAATGAGCTTGGGAGAAACTGAGTGTATTCGTACACAACAGGTATTCGTATGTATGAGCTGTCGACATCCTTCTTTCAGCTGAACTTCGCGAAATCTTTCCTAAGATTTTTCTCAGCCAAGCAGATAATGGCGTCTTAAACTTAACTTCAACTTTTAATAAAGCCCGGATGTCGGCCAGGTAAAATGTTGAACACCAATTAAGAGTGAATCCGGAATAAACTAGAGAAAACCGGAATAAACCGGAGTTTGCGACAGGTGGCGCCTTATTAAACCTCCAGACTGAGTACTAATTTATGTAACTATCCACTAGGACAGTCGCCCCAATCTTGGGGGATGTGGCGGAATGTCGACCATAAAAACTTATATTTAGGAGAGTCATTTGGGACAGGAGTTTTGTTGGTGGCTAAATAAGGAATAACATAGGCACTTGTTTGCCTGGCAAAAAATGTAATCTTATCCTACTAATATTCTAAACGCGAAAATTTGTAAGTGTAGTAAAACTCCATATCTTTGAAATCATTGGTTTATTGTTTTACTTCGTACAGTATCAATACTTCCTTTTAATGTCACTTATTAAACCAAATCACACTAATATAAAACTTATATGAATTTGGGCAGAGTAACAGTGTAAACTCTGGAGGTGCACATCGCACCGCTTCACCGAACAGACTGCCGACTTTCTTTCGCTCCTCTACGGCCATGTTTTTTCCCCTTCCAATTTTAAGTCGGGTAGTACATCAACCGACTAGGTAGTCAAATCAAAGTCTCCAAATCAAAATAAATAATCGATTAATATCAGAGTCAAATTAAATACTTATTATTAAAAAACAAATACCATTAAAATACTTAAAACCTAACACTCGTCCGTCCTGACCCCGTGCATGTCCTCATGCACGTTGCCAGGAGAACCTAACACATGGCCAGTCAAAAGCGAAAGAAAGATGCAACTGATGAAAACAAAACCATGACAATGAGTTAAGTCTACTTTAAATGGTGAAAAACATCAAACTTATATACAGAAACTGTCAAATCATATTGAAAAACTTACATCCATACGGTGTTTTTAGTTACTTTTACATTGCAAATCCAATATCTTTGAAAATAATTTTTAGGTAAAATCAATTATGTTGCTGCGTTTTCCATTCCTTTATCGCGGCAAACATTTCTTTTTCTTACTCGCCGTATTTAAATTTCATTCATTTGTTAGAAATCGATTTGCAATACAAAGTAATTCCATTCTTATATTTGAAAACTTATATTTTATCAATACACTGTATTTGGTTACTTCTACATTGCGAATCAATCAAATTATTTATAAATAAATCAATTGTGTTGCTCCGTATTCCATTCCTTTATCGCAACAAACATATACATATTTTTCTTACTAGCCGTATTCCAATTCCATTCATACGGCTGAAATCAATTCGCAATGCAAAGCAATTTCGTTCTTATAAAATATAGATCTTTAAGTATGTATTTTTAAATGTTTTTAGTAAAATTGCTTTCGCTAATTTCATCACTTTTGTATCACTCTTTTTATCACGTTTTGTATCACTTTTTGGTATCACTTTTGGTATTACTTTTGGTATCACTTTTGGTATCACTTTTGGTATCACTTTTGGTATCACTTTTGGTATCACTTTTGGTATCACTTTTGGAATCACTTTTTGTATGTTTCGGCGCGTGATTTGCTGGTCGCAGGACAGGCAAGTCGAGACCAAATGCCGTCTACGGTGAGGTGAGTCACCGTGCGACATTCGGATGTTGTTTGGAGCCCTCAGCGCCACACTGTCGCTGTGGCGCTTTGGCGCCCCGATGACCGCCGGCCATCGACGCACAGCTGCCTCAGGCGCCCAGCTGCCACAGGCGCCAGCTGCCACAGGCGCCAGCTGCCACAGGCGCCAGCTGCCGCAGGCGCCAGCTGCCACAGGCGCCAGCTGCCACAGGCGCCAGCTGCCACAGGCGCCAGCTGCCACAGGCGCCAGCTGCCACAGGCGCCAGCTGCCACAGGCGCCAGCTGCCACAGGCGCCAGCTGCCACAGGCACCAGCTGCCACAGGCGCCAGCTGCCACAGGCGCCAGCTGCCACAGGCGCCAGCTGTCACAGGCACCCAGTTGCTACAGGCACCCAGCTGCTACATCTTGTTGGAGGTGCCCAGCTTGTTGTAGGCGCCCAGCTTGTTGGAGGCACCCATCTTGTTGGAGGCGCCCAGCTACTCCAGGCACCACTCAGCTGCTCCAGGCACCATCCAGCTGCTCCAAAGCACCACCCAGCTGCTCCACAGAAGAACTATATCGCCCGGCCGCGCCGTGTCACCCGGCCGCTATTGTCGCTGATAACTTGTTTTTTTTTTCTCTCTAAATATTGAGTCTGTTATACTTGAATAGAATCATTATTTCTTTATCCATTGCTGCGTAATCCATTCCGTTTCCGCAGACCCATATTTGTTTTTGTTTTTTTTTTTATACTGTATGCCCATTCCATTCATACGGTAGAAAAATATCCATATTGCAAGCCTATTCCATTCTTGCATAACAAATATGAAACTATACGTGTGATACGAGCCTGTTCCATTTTCGTATCAGGAATATCTGTAAACAAAATTAACATACCAGTAAACCTGCATTTTTTTCCATGAGATACTGTAATTCCATTACAATATGAAATTAAAAATGGTATATCCCAACCGAAATGCAAACCAGTTCCATTTTTGCATTAAAATAATTAAGTCACTGCTCTATATTTTCTTTTATTAACTATACATATACATAATTAAATCAATTAATGAACATTATAAATTGCCAACTTTAGTATGGATTACTGTTAGGTACTCAATTTTACGTTGTAAGACATGAATATATCTGTCTAGTCACTGTGGAAGTTTAAATCTTTGTGTAGCTACCATAATTTACACATTGATTTTGTATGTTTGAAACAAAATCTTGCATGTCGCTAGGAAAAACTGTTGAATTAGTTTTAATTGCCTGAAGAACAAAGACTATTTGTCGCACTGACACAGTAAGCAACAGAAATTTGCTTTCCTTTATTGTTATGTGAAGTTCACATT
This sequence comes from Hypomecis atomaria, assembly GCA_964007245.1. Taxonomy (NCBI): domain Eukaryota; kingdom Metazoa; phylum Arthropoda; class Insecta; order Lepidoptera; family Geometridae; genus Hypomecis; species Hypomecis atomaria. Next base: position 9,348,293 of record OZ023287.1, on the reverse strand, counting down.
AATATTCAAATCATGGCAACATTTCAATAATTACCATAAAAATATTTTACACGATGTTAATATATACAGACAAAACAATGTTTTGCAAATTCATTGATTTTATTTGACGAATTAAATTTATTTATTCAACTGAAAACATTATCGCAAATTTATCGTGAATCCATTGACACCGACTAGTATAAAACTGTCTAACTAGTATAAGAATGTCTAGTCATTTCTTGTAACTTGTTTGTTACTTATATTCTATAAATATTTCATAAAATACTGGAATACTTGAAACTGCCATGACTAAAACATTGGTATCTTTATCTACAGTTATGTGTAAGTTGTATTTTTATTTAGTCCATCAATTTTGCATTAAAATTTTCAGATTCAAAAATATAATGTAATCTTCGTCGATTTCGTCATCTCACATATCTAATACTTGCAGGTAGATTGGAACTTTAACGTTCTTTGTTTTTTGTTTAATAATAATGACAATAACCCATGAATCAAATTTTTACAAGCAAAAAAAAAATACTGCAATAGATTACTGCGAGAAGCCTAGGCACCAGTACATTTTTTTATGTTTTAAAAACTTGTCCCAACTGAGTATTTATAAATTACATTTACGTTTATTTAACCATCTGAAAAAAATTGCAAAAGCCAGCAAAAGGGTCCAAGATGTATTTATTTTGAAGGTGCACTTAACATTTTAAAGTACCCGCTACTTAATACTGTAATTGTATGAATTTATTTCTGACAGTTATGTCAAATACGCTATTATATAATGTTATAATGCCTTCACTTTTATTAAGCGCCGATAGACATAGGTATGGGACGTTTGCCTACAGCCAGCTGTCGATGATTATGTAGTTTGTTAGGCATAAAAAAGCTCTTGACTTCGTAGATATAAAGGAACAAACTCACAGTTAGCTCTGCAGACGGAACATACTCAGGCTCGGGTACTCCGCGTTGATCATGGTCCGCATATGGCACGTTGGTCTTGATTCCGCTTCTGATTTGTAGTAAAACTCCATATCTTTGAAATCATTGGTTTATTGTTTTACTTCGTACAGTATCAATACTTCCTTTTAATGTCACTTATTAAACCAAATCACACTAATATAAAACTTATATGAATTTGGGCAGAGTAACAGTGTAAACTCTGGAGGTGCACATCGCACCGCTTCACCGAACAGACTGCCGACTTTCTTTCGCTCCTCTACGGCCATGTTTTTTCCCCTTCCAATTTTAAGTCGGGTAGTACATCAACCGACTAGGTAGTCAAATCAAAGTCTCCAAATCAAAATAAATAATCAATTAATATCAGAGTCAAATTAAATACTTATTATTAAAAAACAAATACCATTAAAATACTTACAAACCTAACATAAGTATGGATGGATGGATGTTTGTTACTCTTTCACGTAAAAACAACTAAATGGATTTTAATTAAACTTTACAGTAATATAGCTTATACATTAGAATAACACATAGGTTACAATTTATAAAGATATTGTGTGAATTGTCCAAAATATGACGATAAGTGTCAAGTAAGTAGGAAAAAATCTACCATCTGCGAGCTATTCTGGCGTGCGCTGCCGCTGGAGTTACACATATGTGATGTATGATGGAAATGTTTATCTTAAATAGTCCTACAAAAAAGCCCGCCACAGTATATATCTTTATCTTGTGTAAGCCATTTTAGCCAAAATAGTGAACCATAACTACAATAAAAACTGATAATTTATTTCAAATGCAGATTTGATAGTAATAAATTGATTCCTGAAAATAGATACTTTTATCGCTTCTGGTACATATCTAGAGTAGATAAAATATGTCTTTCACGCTACATCATTTGTACAGATCCTACTTATAAACGCTAAAGTTTGTGGGTGTGTATGGATGTTTGTTACTCTTTCACGCACAAACGGCTGAACCGATTTGGATGAAATTCGGTATGACGGTAGTTTAGACCTTGGATTAACACATAGGCTACTCTTTTTCTCGGGCTAACGCTGGTAACACCGCGGGGCGCAGCTAGTAAGATCCAAAACAGAAAATATCTAAATGATTTTATTATTTCTTTGTAAATCCCAGACTCCACCAGAAGAGCAGAGCGATATGCAAGGCCTGTAGAGCGGAGGAGTCGGTTTTAGAAATGCTATATTTGTTTGTTTTGTTGGAGATATTGTTACTAGCTGAGGAAATAAGGCATTTTATATTACAGTGGACTCACAGACTACGCTCTGATTAACTTCGTTTTGTTGTTCCTTACTTTGTTTTGCGATAAAAGTAAGTTCGTATAAACCCGAGACCGGGCGGCCAGACCTGACGCCTTACTGTGTAAGCGCTCTGACGTTCGTCTTCGCTTTTTTCCCGCTCGCCCTCGTGGCGTGAGTGACAGGCGCGAGCAGGAGAACAAGCGAAGCCGAACGTCAGAGCGCTTACACAGTAAGGCCCCTGGTGCTATAGTTTTTAAGCTGCCTGAAGGCCTCTGACATGGCTAAATGGTATGGATGGATGAAATTAATACACAAAATTATAAAAATATAAAACTGAATAAGAATTAAATTATGCTTATCTCCACATTTTTCTTGCATTATTGTACTCCTAAATAATAAGAGCTACGAATACACTGCACAAGTATCTCAGATAAAATATCGTCTGGATTCAAAGTCATAATATAAAGGGGAAAGTTGTATCAGATTAATAGCATCTAATAATGGACCTCTTACAAAACATGGACGTCTAATATGCTGCATATGCATAAACTACAAGTTTTCACTCAATGTTTACAACGTATTAATCAATTTAAAGCATAATCCAGATCTAATATAATATGGTTACTTGTGTAGTCAGACATAATTAATCCATTTTTTAATTATTGTTAAGTGTCTTTCAAGTAGTTTCAAGAAGCTTACATGGAAAGAAGTTTCCACATGATTTTGTATGACGTAACGTGTTGAGAATTTATATTTTTACCTTGCAAGAAAAACTTTTCAAATATATTTCTTGAGAACATTCAAGTCGTAAATATGAAAAGAGCAGTAGCACAGCACACAAAACACATACAGCGGATACAGCAGTAAATAAACTTGTATTTTGTAAAAAAAACTGTCTACATTTTTCTATCTGATCTGCATCTGGGAATTGGGATTTTGTTTATATTTCATTTCGAAAGAACACATAAACCAAATGTAATATTTAAAAAAACATAGGTTAGGCAGCTGAAATTTTCACAGATGATGTATTTCTGTTGCCGCTATAACAACAAATACTAAAAGAATAAAATAAATACTCCTATACAAAAATCGTAATTTTTCAGGAGTTTATTGTTCGCTATTAATAACGGCAAGAGGAATGGGGCTCCCATACGGTACGGAACCCTTTGTGCGCGAGTCCAACTTGTCCTTGTCCGATTATACTAAAGATGTTAAAACATTGTTTGATCGTTACATATTTTGTTTATTTGCATACTTAAAAAGACATGTTCGACTATTCGTATACACTTACTCCGTTACCGCATACGCAGTCACTTACACTTAGGTACATAAAAAGATTAGGTATGTTTGTGTTGCACCCGTATCGTCCGTGATATGTTCGTGGCGAAATAAAATAAAAAAATGCCATCTAAACACTGAGATATCCATTCAGATAAACTTTACTAAGACCACATTTTTCACAAATCAACAAATTTATTTTTCGCAAAAAATGGCAAAACCGATTTCCATTGTGTACTAAATTCAATTAGTCAATGTTTAAATTACTGTTAATTTTTCAAAAACGGCATAGTCTGTTTCGATAAAGTTTAAATAAAACTACCTCGGCAGTATATTTATTTCGAAATAAAAAGTATTTTTAAATTCGGTTCACAATTGGCGAAAATATCGAAGAACATACACAAAATAAAATACATACAGACGAACATAGCACCTCCTCCTTTTTGGAAGTAGGTTTAAAAAGAAAACTGACATTGTAATAAGTAGATTATTTCACTTCCCAGCGCCATTTTAGTGATCTTCGTCGTGCAATCAGATAGGTCAGGTCACATGGCAAGGACAAATGTGGCAGTAACTCACCGCGGGCTCGAGATTTCTTATACACTGGTTATTACGGAGGTGCGCGGATAATGTTCCGGATATTTTTCCTATGCCGGAGCCGTTTTTGTGATAAGAGCTGTGCTTTTCGAGAGAATCTTGCTATTATGGAGTTTATTTCGTTTAATAAAGGTTATTGACACGTGCAGAACTGATGACTGACAAGATAGTAATGTTTTCAAATTGTGTGTGCAGCGTAGGGTGTTCGTAAATATAAGACCGCCGGCATTATTGCAAATTAATTTGAGAGCCTTGTATTGTCAGCCAGTCAATCAGCATTGGTCTTACTATGTTTAATGATACGGGCAGTGCAAAACTTGGACCCAATTTTAGAACGCATGCCTTGGACTTCGAGATGAAAAATTTCCTGGTTTCCCAGTTACGAGTATTTGATAAAAATGCCGACATCGTGATTCTAGTATGAGAAGAGCTATAGGTAGTTATTGTATGAAAAGAACGACAATATCTCGATACAAGTCAGTCTTTAATGCACTCTTGTCGAAACACTATATAGAATATAAGAAAGTTTGTAGTGCAAATCTGATCAACTTTGTCTTCCATAATACAGCAATAAGCTGCTGTGTCCTCTGCTGTAAAGCTTAAACTTAGAGGAGGAGTTCTTGAGAGTACTCCCGCGAGAGTTGGGCTCCAGGGGTGCGTTTAAAGTTACTGTTGAAAACGACACAATGAATTAATGTCTGAAAAAAAACACTACAAAATCTTTTAGATTTTTTGGATTGTGATCAATGTGTTACAAGGAAATATTAAGTTAATATTTTTCTGTATTATTTTTTTGAATAAAAGTAAAGTCTTGTAAATCAGTTTACACTTTTTGCGTTACTACGTCCGATAACGTTAGGAGGTACTGTCATATTGAAATCAAAGAATCTTTTCTAATATACGATCGATACAAGTAACAATTAATTCAATGTAAAATAAGATGAGGACTAATGTGTATAAATATTACAGATACCAAAATCTTTGTCCGCTGTGTGCCGACACCCATCCATTTTTTAGTCTTATCTTCGAGACATTTTCATACATTTAGACAAGTGTTCAAAAACAGACTCCAAAGAAAAATATTGCACAAAAATACGTGCCCGTCTTTGAGTTAAACCATGCAATGAAAAATTAATCCAATGAAGTTTCCAAACGTACTCCTCTCCCTGTCTCAAGAACTTTGTAGTGTCTTCAATAGAATGGATAATGTATTTAAACACTGTCACTAGCACCTGAGATGCATCTGGATAAATAAATTAGCATTCAACGTTATTTTAGTTAGAGTTTAATCATATTATCATTATCCATACAAATCCATAGAGGATATATAATTGTCTTCACTCAAGGTAAAGTGGAGTTGATATCGTTTCTTCTACCTATACCAGATTATTAGGTATATATTATTGTTTTAATTCTACTTGTGATATTTAATAATAATGATTTAATTAACTTAATTGGTGTTAATACCGTGTTAATTGAAATAAATAAATTGAAATTACAATAAGAGCCTCGATTAACGAAACTAGTTCGTGTCTTGAGTATTAGGATAATCGAAAATCGGGATAGTCAAACTAATGAAAGAATGCGTTTTTTTAACCCCCGACGAAAAAGAGGGGTGTTATAAGTTTGACGTGTCTGTTTGTCTGTCTGTCTGTCTGTGGCATCATAGCGCCCGAACCACCGAACCGATTTCAGTTTAGTTTTTTTTGGATGAAAAAAGACTTAATCGAGAGTGTTCTTAGCTATGTTTTATAAAAATCGATTGAGCTGTTTAAGAGTTATCGTTGGTTAAAGTGGGGATGGAAGAACCAAAATTCTACAAATGTGCCCAAAATGGTTGTCAATTGAAAGTTTGTTGTCAAATATTTTTGTGTCGGGGGTTTTTTAATTAGATATATTATTTCTTATTATCTTAGCTGACTTACGACCAGTTTCTCTTTCTTTTTATGAATCAGTGATATTTATTTTATGATTAAGCGATAACGCTCACGCTTCGAAATTTTCGAGTATATAGTTTGCGCGATACTCATCGTAGCGGAGTAGGTTCACTAAGCAACAAAAACTAACAATTCGCGAAGAGCAGAGAAAGAACGGGTCGAGGGCGAGTAATAAAATTTCTGACATGGCCGTCTACATATGGATTTGACTTGAAAAATATTTTCATAGCTTGTCCGGTCTACTACTTAGTAGTCCGGATAATCGCGAATCCGTATAACCGATGGCCGGATTATCGAGGTTCTACTGTACTTTTTAACTAACCAAACCCAGACTGATCAATAACAAATTAATTACATTCAGTGTACCTCTAGACGAAGAATGTGCTCTAAGACTAACATATTATTTTAATCATCATAATAATCAACTTTTAGTATGAGATCAAACCAAGATTGCAAACAATCGCAGTTTCATACAAAAACTCTTTGACTACAAAAAATGTATGGCACATACATGATTTTTTCGAAATTTGAGAGTTGATCACATAGTAAAAGTTGTTTATAGTAACATTAAACACAAGGATCCGTGGGGACCGGGAGCTCATCTTGTTTTCAAAAGTCTTTCTGAGCATCTGGTGGGTGCGACGAGTGACCAAAATGCTGGTGTTTATTTGCATGAACGTATAAGTATTGCCATTCAGCGTGGTAATGCTGCCAGCATGCTGGGTACGCTGCCAACTGGCAGTGGGCTTGATCATTTGGATTATCTTTAGACCTTCAAGGGTCTGTGGATGATCCAATTGCTTGTTATGTACCTAGTAGTAGTTTATGTAGATTTAGATTACGTAAGTTTTGTATTTATTGATAGGTAAAAAAGGCACTTGCTCTATAAAAAAAAATTAAATAATGACAAATGCTTGTTGTCTGGAGATACAACCCTTTGTAATTATGCATATCATAATTATTTCTGTGATATTCGTACTGTAATAATCATAAAGTAAGTAGAACCATACTTAGGGCAACAAAATTAACGAACCACGACTGCCGAGAATAACTCCAAATGGTGAATTGCAACAATCGCACTAAACGCAGTAAATTTTACTCTGCTGTCTAACACAGTAGGTGAGAGCGGATTGAAAATTATATTTTCGTGTAATAGTAGTGATTTGTAAAGTTCAGGGATTTAATATTTCAACTAAAATTAATGATCAAGTTTTGCTTTGAAACTAACTCTGAAATCTCTGGGAGAAAAAAGTCCATACATTTTGGGACCGATATTGAAAATGAGTAAAATGTCCCATCTTTTAGTGTTAGGTAGCTAGAACAACTTTTTATTTCTCTATCATGATAGACCTACATTTAAGCGCAGTTAAGTACCTACCTAAGTGTAGTGTCGGACAGAGCGGTGTATTCCGAAAGCCCATTGTTGAAATGCCACTATGCAGAGTGGAGCGGTTTTGTTCTTTGCTAGGGAAATACCCTTGCAATAAGGATTATGCATGTTGTTTTTTATTGTTTTAAACAATAGCTTGGATCATTAGATAATGATAAAAAAATATCTGGTACTTAAATTTTAATTTAATATAATGTAAAAAATAAATTAAAATATCAATAAACTTTTGACGGCCTAAACGAATATTTAGCCGCGGTTTGTTCATACAGCGAACTCGACGATGACGTCATCTTCTAAAACAATATGGCGGTGAAAGTAATCAGCTGTTGTCTGTCACTTACCGGCATAGGAACCATAGAATTTAGAGATACAAAGAGACGCCCACAACTCCAAATTACGTTTACATGCGGATGAGCTAAAAATGGCTGCTAGAAACCGTTTTCATTCCTCAGGAACAACGGTGAACAAACTAGGAAGAAGGTTAGTGTGACTTAACGTCAAATTTCATAGTTCACAAATATTGTGGGCGCCTCTTTGTATCTCTAATCTCTATGTTATAAACTCAATGATTCATTGACAGTTAGTGGTGTGACTAACGGAGAAAACGAATAACCGCTTTTTAATATCGATTACTATTCGCCATAACAAACAATAATAATCCTACTAATATTATAAACGCGAAAGTTTGTAAGGATGGATGGATCGATGTTTATTACTTTTTCACGCAAAAACTACTGAACGGATTGAGATGAAACTTTGCAATAATATATCTTATATATCAGAATAACACATAGGCTATAAATTATAACGATATTGCGTAAATTTGCCATAATATAACGATAAGTGTTAAGTAAGTAGGAAAAATTCTGCTATCTGCGAGCTATTCCAGAGTGCGCTTCAAGAAATGTAAAAAAAAAAAACAGCTGTAGAATCAAACAACCGTCAAATCGTTTTTTTTTTCACCTCCTTTATTAAGGGTGGTAAGGTAGGGCCTTGGGTTTGAAAGACGGAAAGTGACATAGTCTTCTTTTTATCCCAGATAAATAAAGGGTTCCCATGGGATAGCACAAAAATCAAAATATCATGCGAGCGAAGACGCATGTAAAAACTAGTGAAGTACATAAGCTACTTAGAGGATACCTAAAATAATCCTAGCCAACTGTGTTGGCATACACTGGAGTGGCGGAAGCCCGATAAAAGGTAGATTTTTAAGAAAAAACTATTTTTATGACTAAAGTAATCGATTAAAGATCGTAACTGAAAATTGCAATTGATACGTCTTTAGGCAACAACACTTCATACAGACGAAAACGTCACATCCGCTCTGACCGACTAGAGGAAACGCATAAAAGCGTTCAACTATGTATAACATTCCCGGTATTTTTGTGCACTATTTAAAATTAATTTCAATATGAAAAAGGCTTTAAATTACAAACATATTCTTACTAGTATAATCCTTTAGTGATAAACTTTGTATAAAAATAAAACGAACGCATTTAGTATCTTTTGCATATTCCTTGCTCGCTATTGTGTGGAAAAAAATCTTATTTCTTCTATTTATTTTTTAGGAGTAATAAAAACGTAATTAACCTTAGCTATTTAAAAAATAATTAAACTCACAAAACATAACGCTCAGCCCAGCTCAGCACACGTCTCTGCTAAGATTTGGTACTCCTTGTCCTGTGTCTTACACTTACCGGCACTAAACCCTAGCGATATTTATGTAGCCCAAATAAGAAGTTACGCCGAAGAACATAAAATTATTCATCACCATACCTAAACGGGATGGATTGAAATCTCCACACTAGGACTGCTGATTCCTGGCCTGGCACATTCTTCGCACTCTTAAAAATATTCTGTTTTTGAAATACCTTAGCGATGAAGTTTAATCTGTTTACTTTAAGCTTATTACAGACATACAAAAAAAACTGGGACTGAGGAGAAGAATGACTATTTAATGTAATCCCACTGTAGAAATAGGTATCCATGAGCAAAGTGGAGCGGTATTGTTCTTTGCTAAGCAAATATGTAATTTATACAGCAGCCAAACGGAACAGCCAGCCAGTTCGGCACATCTCCCTGCTCTTCTTTTTTGCAGTCCGCTCCTTATCCTTTGACTTACACCTACCGACACTAAATTCAAGCACTATTTGTATGAAGTTGCGCCGTAGAACTTATCGAATTATTCATTGCCATACCCGGACGGGACGAAATGACGTCTCCACACTCGTGCTGTTTATTCTTGACCTGAAACATACAACGCTCTCTTAAAATATTCAGTTCTTTGAGAAACCTTGGAGCTAGAACTCAATTCGACTATGGGTACGGCTACGGGACTACGGGACCTCGGGTGGCTCAGTGGTTAGTAACCCTGACTCCAAAGATGCGTGGTTTCGATTCCCATCCATGGCAAGTAACTATTTTTATGATGAACATAGATGCTTACTCTGTGTCTGAATGTTATGTTAAATATCTGAATATTGGGTTCTATTATTATCAATTAAGTTATCTTATCTTATTAGCTAAAAACATTAGCATGCATTTAAAATATATCTAAATTTTGTATTATATCAGTTTCTAGCAAGCCTGGCTTATGTGATTAAAGAACAGAATAACCTTAAACTAAGCAATGCTTGTGATATTACAAGCATTGCTTAACTTGGGATCAGCACATATTTCTGCGACTTTTTTTCGGTCTACTCCTTAGCCTGTGACTTAAACCCACCAGCACTAAAGCCAAGCGCCAGTTGTATGAAGTTGTGCCGTGGAACTTACCGAATTATTCATCGCCATACCCGGACGGGACGGAATGACGTCTCCACGCTCGGGCTGCTAATTCCTGACCTGAAACATTAATTACACTTCTGAAATATTATATTGTTGAGAAACCAAGTAAAGTGCGTTTTCACCTTATGAGCTTCAAGAGAGGGAATTTAAAACAAGTAATACCTAAGGCATTTTATAAAACAGCTTGAAAAGCATATTGGCAATTTTGATGTATAAAACTCCCCACTGTACTCCTACTGACATGCTTGAGGAACACACGAAGACGTTTGACTACAGTAGGCACTGGTTATTTTGGTGTAAAAAACATATCACTATAGATATACAAAATAGTTTGAAACTCAAAACATTTTGTAGTAATACCAATACACCAACTTTCTTTATATTTTCGTCAAAACAGCACAAAGCTGGAGCGAACGTTTCCATGTTGCTGTGCAATTGACGCGAACACGTGCACTGTATGTGAGCCCCATAGCTTCGTTAGTGTGGGTGCTACACCAGTGAGGCGTTTTGTCAAGTGGGGTATATTACTTTTTTTTGTAAAGTGCCTTTATTAAATACAGCAAAATACAATACTAGAGCATTACCGAATTTTAGTCTTTTTAGAATTTTAATCTTTTCAGTCTGGGAGTTCATTTCCCTTACTCACTTTATTAAAATTACAAACGACTTACTTTATTAATCAATACAGACTCGCACTAAATATCACAGTTCATACCTACAATCTTAGAATTTCATTACTCTAGTCGTAAATTGCGACTAGAACTTTCGATTAACGTCTAAATCATGGCTGTCACACGCACTACAGTTTTGTTACGCCATTAAAGTTTGCCGATACATTCGCTGTGATGCGCAAAATATTTCTGTCCAACCCGTGATTTATTTTCGAGCTCTTATGGAGCAAATATAAAGATAGACATGGCAAAATAATACTTTATTTTTTCTTTTTTTTGCAGACCTAGTATTACATATATTTTTTTTACAAGATTTTACTGGAAGTACTCGCCGAGCCGAAACTCGATAGGGTTGCGTCGTTTCATTACAGAGTTTTTATGACCACCTTCCAGCTCCATCATCAGACCCTGGTTACCAATGAAAAACAAACTACTCGCCAAGTCCATTCAAATGAGCCCAAATTCGACGAGGTTGTGTCGTTTCATATTTTGGCCACCTTCCAGCTCCATCATCAAATCAGCACCATGTCACCATAATTTTGCATTGTCACGTGATTTACACATGTATGCAAAATTTCAGCTCAATCGGTAACCGGGAAGTAGGTAGATCATATTTAACTTGTAAGATTTGATAACAGAACCACAGACAAAGGGACAGGTGAATCCTCAGAAGAATGACAAGTAATAGAAGTACATATTGCTAAATTTTACTCAAATAAAAACTACGTTACAGTAGTGTTTTCTGTTTTCGGTGTGTTAGATTAGTATTAGCTTAAGTTTCATATTATGTTTAGTTTGGCAATAAAGGCTTAAACAGACGTAGACGTCACATCCTTTCCGAGTAGCTCTGTGGAAGCTATTTATCATAGGTAACTGTCATACACAAACCACTACTCGAACTGGGAGGGGGCTCGTGTGTGAATTTATGGGAACCAGGATCATTTTGAACGTAACTAGACATTTAAGTAAATATATTTTTATCTGTATAATGTGTGAATTGTAGCAATTATTGGGAAAAGATACTATCCATCCATCCGTGAGCCGTAGGATGTCCGCGGCTGGACCTAGGCCTCCCCTGTAAATTTCAAATAAGGCCGATAGGAAGCGGCCTGCATTCAGCACGTTCCTGTAATTTTTGCTGTTCAAAAATTTTAATTTTTAATTTTGAATTCCAGGTTCCAATTAGGTCTTACATTTTATCGTCATCATAGGTATTCGTCCATTTCATAAAAATGCCAGTCGCTACCAACCGGTCTTGTTCGAGATCTACAGGGGAGGCCTATGTCCGACAGTAGACGCCCTATGGCGGATGTGTGGATGAGCACTCTATAGCAATAAGAATACCTACGTGTCTGTTTTCAAGGCTTTCTCCTAAATTACTTGTAACCTTTAAACTCCACGTTCGCCGGAAGTGGAGCTCGCTCCGCCGGAAGCCGCCGGTGTACTACGGATATGACGTAAAAATTTCTGATATCCGTCTTGTGAGAAACAGCTATTTTCTTACTCAAAACAAGGATTGTTTTACTCTTTTTTGAAGTCTAGGAATGAAGTATCTTTATTGAAAAAACTGTTAAACATGTTTTTTACATAATATTTAAGCTGATTGAAAAATTCATACATTTTTTTTGCTTAAGAAACGCCAGCTACTTAGCATTCTTTTAAAATACTCTCTAGCCATGGGCTGATAGGTAGGTTAGTATTTTAAATAAGAATGTGTCCATCGACACTTTTTTTTACTGTCTCTATTAAATCGAAGACACTACCTATATATTATTGTGTTCTTTATACGCGGCACTAGCACTATAACACTAAAAATACCTATACATACATGTAAATAGTTTTTTTTCTTACATAAATTGTTTTCTTTTCTTTTTTTCATGTAAATAGTTTGTGTAAGCCCAGCTAAGTTTAACATCATTAACCCCCGACGGAAAAGAGGGGTGTTATAAGTTTGACGTGTCTGTTTGTCTGTGTGTCTGTCTGTATGTCTGTGGCATCATAGCGCCCGAACCACGGAACCGATTTCAGTTTAGTTTTTTTCGGATAAAAGGAGACTTAATCGAGAGTGTTCTTAGCTATGTTTTATAAAAATCGATTGAGCCGTTTAAAAGTTATGGTGGGTTAAAGTGGGGATGGAAGAACCAAAATTCTACAAATGTGCCCAAAATGGTTGTCAATGTGTCAGGGGTTTTTTAAATTTTAAATTTATAAGTGAATTATTATTCAGTCATAGAACGTTGACACCTGGACCCGACTTTTGTGATCTCCAATAAGACTGGTTGGGCGCAGCGAACATTTATCGCAACTCTGTCTGTCCAACTCGTGGGTCCTACCGCGGTGGCAAGCAAGTGTCTCTATTTGAAAATAATCTACCGGTGGGTCATGATCTTCCATGCTATGGGCCCTGCTAATCCACTGACATTTTAACTTCTTGATCCGCTGAGGTATATTAGGCCTCCTCTTTTATGCGCCATAAGAGAAGAGGCCAATACCCAGCAGTGGGTCGACACAATATGCGGATGATGATGATGATTATGATGATATTAGTAATTAATTAAGTTCGTATAGCGGGTGGCTAGCCCTGGTGTCATGGTTTTTAGGCCACCTGATGGCCTCTGACATGGCTAAACGGTTAAAACAACCGGCACCTACTATTTAACGTGTCATCCAAGCCACGGTAGCGCTCAGTTGGAAAATGTCACCCGTGGTCACCCATCCAAATATTGCTTAATTTCGGTGTTCGCTGACAAACAGTCAAACTATGCTACGATATTAGTGACTTCTCACTTGTAATTCGATCTCGCAGAGAGATTCCGAGCATAGTTCTCCTCGTCATAGTGGCTACTTTATGAATAACTAAACTTTTTAAATTAGTCTAGCTCGTATAAGAATTTACCCCGCTTAATAATATAGAAAGAAAAGACAAAACCTAACTCAATACATGAGAAGCATTTAACGCTTTGTTGTATAAAATTAACTCGTAACTCAATAAAAATAGACCATTGTATCGCAATAAAATATAATTTTATTTAATATCTTCTCAATATGCCTTATACTATACTAACACATAAATTTCATGAAGAGCCATATCAGTTTATGTGATTTCGCTGTGAAAACAGCTATATCTTTTACGACTTAGAAAGAAGACGCGACATTTGAGTCCGTGACAAATTGCCTGGACCGTCGCCAATTTTCAGGCTATCATTCAATCTCCTCTTCTCATTAGTGATGCAGGATTTCAGATGTTTGATATGACTTTGTAATAAAATTCCAATAAAATAGTCATTCCCATGAATACAGGTAGACATTTGATGACTCAATTAATTTTTAGCAATAAAGAGATAGTAATACAGATGGAGTCACATCCTAATGGAATGGGTGGTTTTAGAATCGTCTGTTAACAATTCTATTATTATTTGTATACTGTTTTTATTTCAGTTTCAATGAAAGAAAACGTGATTTAATTTCTCTTTCTTACTTGGTTTTTACTTAGTGTAAGACCTTTTCTCTCGAACGACACATCTGGATACTGGAGAGGTCAATTGGTTATATTTAGAAAGCAACAGTGTAGTAGGTGTGGTACTAGAATGCTGTCTTTGCTGATTTTTTTTTTATTAAAAAAAATCGATGTTAAAAGTTGTAACGGTACTAAACTATAATCATTTTCTTCTAAGATGTCGATACAGAGAAACGTAGTGCATATACATAAGATCTATGGTTTTTATATATGTACTACATAATATCATCTTTATGATTTTTAGTATCAATAAATTTTTAGTAACACTTAGTTTGACAGTTAAAACTAAGTAGATGTGTCACTTTACTACTCGCAACCGCAAACTATATTAAGTTCAAAGTTCATAGATTCCACAAATGGGTGTCAGAGACACACTTTTGAATAGTCAACAAAACTAATCTACACAAAGTAAAGAAATTTGACAAGAAACCAATAACTTACTTAAATATGTGAAATGAATCTAAACAATCTTATAATTCAAGTTAATTACTGTTTATTAACTTTACTAAATCACATTACAGTAAGATAATAAAAACAATTAAACACAACAAGATGTCATAGTTGTATAAATGATGAAAACCTACCAGACCTATCCAATTTGGTAGATTTTCGTTAGCAATAAATGAAATGATTAAATGTAAAAATAAAATTTAAAAATTGATAAAAAATGCACCAAGTGGGTTAGTCAATTTTGTAAAGAAGAACGTAAGGTATTCGTAACCTGTACCTCAAATTCATTGTAAAGAAGAACGTTCGAGTACCTGTACCTCAAATTCACGCTAAGTAGATGCCAGTTGCTTCCAACCAAACTTACTGACTTGATAGGCCAGGCCTATATCCATCTGTAAACGTCTTACGGCTGAATCGGTGATGATTACGATAACTTACTAAGTAACTAACTTATTATAATTTTAGTTCTA
Source organism: Hypomecis atomaria (assembly GCA_964007245.1). Taxonomy (NCBI): domain Eukaryota; kingdom Metazoa; phylum Arthropoda; class Insecta; order Lepidoptera; family Geometridae; genus Hypomecis; species Hypomecis atomaria. The sequence continues at coordinate 9,332,989 of OZ023287.1, read as the reverse complement.
AATCATTCATACATTAGTTATAATTCTTGTATTGGAAACCATGTACCGGCAAGCGCAGTGTAGGACGTCTACAGAGTAGGTAGACGGACGATCCAATTTATGAAACGTCCTACAGCTTACATGATGTTGACGATGATAATATAAATATAAATTTCTATATCTTAATAAAATTAGGAGTAAACATTGTTTTGAATACTTTTTGCCTCTGAAACTTGATGGACAAGCAAATACAAAACTGAATACAAAATTTTATTTTTTATTTTCACTGCAATCGTTAGGATATAGAATGCAAATCCATTCAGCAGACTGTATTAATTAATCCTTCTTTTAAAGCGGATGAGCGGAAAAGAAGCACGTTGAAAAAATATTGTGCCGTTTCAAGTTATGTCGATAGACGAATTAGTAGTTTAGTAGTTATTGGCCAGTGTTAGAAAGTGTATTGAAAATTCTGTCATTAGGATTTGTGATATTATCAAAATAATAACGCTTTCATTGTATTTAATTTGCTTATTATCTAGTATCTACTCAAAACTAATCAATTAATGACACACATTTTTGGTTTTAAGTCAGAGACCAAGTGAGATTAAAAACTCTCAGAGAGGACAAAGACTTACTTACCTATATACTATCTGTGCGACCCACATAGCTCTATCTTTAACATGTCATCTGACTCAGTTGCGAATTAGCGAATCTACATATATTTGACGTTCTCCAAAAGTAGGTAATAGAAGGTACAACACGTAGGTAGGTGATAGTAGGTACAGCAGGTAAGTAATATGTAATTACATATTATATGTTTATTTTCTCGAATTAAAACTGTTTTCAAAAAAGAGGTTCTCAATTTGGCTGTAACTTTTTTTTCGACAAACCTTTTCAATATCTATATCAGCAAAGTTCGCAGTATTTACTGTCTATGAAGCTGCAGTCTGTGCCTCAGCCTGAACATGGTACGGCAGTCTGAGAACGTTAATTATCGGACTTCTCTATGTAGGGATTAGAAGAGACTTATGCTTTCAAGTCTAGTCTGAAAAGATACGTTAAGTGCCGTACTTACGAGTAATTTATTTATACTGGATCAAAGATTCAGTTTTATGAAAATGTGAGCAACGTTTTGTTTTTCTTTTGGCAAGAAAATATCTGTTAGATAGCTTCGGAATAATTAATTTAATATTCCGAAAACCTGTTACGAAAATCTTGATTTCGTTTAGCCCGGCGGATTGGCAAGTTACAATGGCGGTGGATGGGGCACATAGCACGGAAGACTGATAACCCATAGGGTCGAAAAGTTCTCGATTGGAGATCACGTACCTACCGCCAAACGCAGCGTTATAGGCTACAACAAGAGGTAAACAAGCGATCCTTTGTATAATAAGTTAGTTTTGGTAAACATAACTAAAATTAACTATTCTATGTAACCAATCCTAGAAAAATGTAATAGACAATTATACGTTTTACGCTGCGCTAACTGGTATTTTATTGGTGCTATAAGCCTCCTGCAAGTTCTACCTATTGCATTTTTTTACTAACTAATTTAGTTCGTTTTCGGATGTACCTATATTTGATTTCGCAAAAGAGACACTAAGCATAATTTTTTTTCAATATTTTTGGCTAGTAAATATCACGAAAAAATGTAAAATAACATACGAGTAAGTAGATTATTGTTATTGAACGTTCTCAAAAACTTTGCCCTTATGCAGCTTGTCCTTAGTATGTATGTTGGCCCAAATGTTCGCTTCGAAATACCAAAGTTTGCTAAGTAATAAGCACTCCGAGTTATAAAGTGCTTATGTTCGAGTTTATTTTATGAATTGACTGCCTTCTCCCATATTCCAACGAGCAGGCGCGGAATCGCCAAAGTTTCCAACTTTTTTGGGAAAAATCGGTCAAGAAATAAATGGAGTGAGTTAGGAGTTTAGGAGTTTTTGTTGAGATTTTTAAAGCTTTTTGAAAAATTCTGGGCAATTTTGTAACGTATTTGCTGTAGTAAATAAGTAAAATGATCTTTTTTTACTAGTTATTAATACTCTCTGATTGCCGTAAAATTTGACCGTAAAACACTTTGAAACCTTATCACTGAACTGATTTTTAGGGTTCCGTACCCAAAGGGTAAAAACGGGACCCTATTACTAAGACTCCGCTGTCCGTCCGTCTGTCCGTCTGTCCGCCTGTCTGTCACCAGGCTGTATCTCATGAACCGTGATAGCTAGGCAGCTAAAATTTTCACAGATGATGCATTTCTGTTGCCGCTGTAACAACAAATACTAAAAACAGAATAAAATAAATATTTAAGGTGTGCTGCCATACAACAAACGTAATATTTTTGCCGTTTTTTGCTCCATATTGATAACGGCTACAGGTAGACGCTTGATATTGGGCTAACGAGGTTCCCATTAGGTACGGAACCCTTTGTGCGTTAGTCCAACTCGCACTTGGCCAATTATGGTTCCTGTTGAAGAAAATTTTAGAAAAAGCTTCTCTCAGCGATTACTAAATAAAAACTACAACGGTCAGTATGATTAGTCTTCATAATTTCGCCGAGCGTAACTAAGGCCGTTTGTCCACCGCCGCCGTCACCGGACCGTCACATTGAACGAGATACTTCGGCTACTTCGGCGCTGTCATCTCGTTCTCGGTGACGCCCGTTGACGGCGGCGGTGGACAAATGGTGTAAAGCTTAAAACCTCTGACGTCTGATTCTGGGCTAGCCAATTAAATCTTATTGTATTCTAATAACTATGGCACATCATCGACATATCAGCCATACACTTACACCATCTTGGTTTATTTTTTTAAATTTAAAAAAAAAGCTGTTAGAAACGGCATCACGCATCCAGTATAATTATTCTTCCAATTTTAATCAGGTCGTTGGTCTCCTATATCTAACGCTATGCAAGCCGATACATAGTTTCCATATGAGAACTTTTCGGCCCCCATATAATACGTAAAAAAAACAAAGCGATATTCCTAGAATCACCTGAGTAAAACTATCTTTGCTTATCAGCAGGATTGGCACAAATCGTGTTAACGTCGCGGGATCAGCCCGATCCGGATTTCATTTAGGTAATTGAATGAAGATCTACTCGCTCTGCGAAAAGGCTGGGTGGGTGTGTGGCCGCTAACTATGGGGTAATGGAAGCTGATTTCTTTAAATTAAAATCACATACTTAGTTGTAGACTACCAGCATGTGACAAGCGCATCGTAATGCCGGCTCTTCATTTAAGCGTGAGTTGCGCCGTGATTCATTGGCGTTTTTCACGGCGTAAATTTCGCGGTTCACGCCGTGATTAACGGTTGCCTCTACACTCACTTAGCTTTGCAAATCGTTCACAGTGACGTTCGCACGCTCAACGAGAATGGACGCCGATGTGGCTGCTGCTGCTTCAGTGGCGCTTAGTGCCATAGATCTATACAACGAACATCGTAATTAAAAATAAAAAAACAGTTGCAAAAGACATGGAGACTTTTTTGTATCGGCTCGATAGCTCGAGAAAAGAGAATCTTTTTATTTCCGTAATGGAAATGTTCAGGTTATGCGCTAGAGGCAGCGCGCGAAATCCAATTTTATTTTCGGTTTTTTAGCAATTTATTGCTGTTACTCACTTTGAATTTACAAAAATAGCTTTTGAGATAATAAATGGCTTCTATTATAACAGCCACAATTATTACTTAAAATGGTTTATTTTTGCGCGAACCCATCCACATTCACATTTCGTGGCAATGAAGAGCCGGCATAAAACGTTCACTGGCAAAGTGGTCAAGTCTGCAAGAACATTCTGGATTCTTGTTGCAAGTTGCTTCTAACTTGTCTTATTGGAAATTTACAGAATAGGCTTATTTTCAGCAGTGGACGTAATAGGCAACGCAACACTCTGCGGGTCTAAAAACTGCCATTTTGTCCGAATCGCAAAATAATCGTGTTCTGATAAATTTTCCCAATTCGAAAAAGCACTACACACAACCTATCTACTGTTCGGATATTTATCATTCGATATAATTCAGCTTTCAAAATTTTACATTAGGTGTATGGCAATTCAGTGAAGACCCGCTGTCCATCTCAGGACATAGTTTGCCACGATCCGATATTTTGGTCCACCAAAATCTGCGTCTATGGCTTGAATCCAGCAGCTCTCCGAATTTGGTCCACCAGTCTGCGTCTATGGCTTGAATCCAGCAACTTTCCGGTTTTGGTTCACCAGTCTGCGTCTATATCTTGGTTCCATCCATCAGTTTTCCACCAAAATGATGGCCCCAAGCAAACAAACGCCGACTATTGTTCGATCCGTTAACATTCAGGTGTGATTAATTCCGTACGTTTCTCTGATCCGTTCCGCATCCCGCAGTTAAGTAGATAACCTTTTTCCGCACTTTGTTTTGCAAATAAAAGTTTCCGCAACTGCGCGGAAGATTTTGGGATAATTGAGGTTGTTGGGGGTTGAATGGAATTACTAAGTCTGTTAAGTTTGCAAAGGGAAGGTTGAACGAAATCATGTATCATCTTTAAAAGAAGCCTAGAGCCAAGAGCTCAAGAGAAAAGCTTTCCAATGAGCTCGTTGGGTCGACGATATTTGAAAATCGTAAATCTAACCTATAAACAATATAGGCGTAGGACCACGAGGGGTGGCATACAAGTAGAGAGGCCTATATTCAGCGTGGGTAATCACGGGCTGCGGTTCATGATAATGGTGTTAATTTGTGAAATAGATAAGGATTAGCCTTTATTTTGACTATTTTAAACAAAATTCTTTATAACGGTTTGGTCCATTTTCAACGTCTGGTCCCTCAAACCTTATAAATTACAACATATATCTATAAAAAAAAAAAACAATTAAATCATCCAGAGATACCTACTTACTCCAAATGATCAAATCACAATTTGTAATTTTGTAGATAAATGCATACTTGCTTCAAGACTGCTTCTCAAAGGATAAAAAGTAAATTTTTATATATACTGATATAACTTGAAACTTTACATTACATCAGTTATTTTCAACTTTATTCATACTGCAACGAAAAAAATTGGAAAAATACATGATAGATTTTATTTATAACAGTTTCCAGTATATTGCGACTCTATACCGCATAAAATATTTCCAGAATTATCTTTCCACCGAGTACCAAAACCATCCTTCAGTTATCTATCTACTTATACATCTAAACATATCAATAAAATTGGAGTGTCTGTTTGTAATATTGAAATAACCGTTTTTTATTCCATGTAGGTATATGAATATATACGGCACCTACACCAAAATAACATTTTTTTTAAAATTTTGTCTGTCTGTCTGTTTGTTTCGGCTTATCTCTGAAATGTCTTTACCGATTTCGACGGGACTTTTATTGACAGGTAGGTGATGTAATAAGGAGTTACTTAGGCTACGTTCATTTTAGAAAAGATATTTAAATCTCTAATTAACGCGGGTGACACCGCGGGGCGCAGCTAGTTTACTATTATATTACACCCTGTGTAACTCAATATTTTACATGCCCTATTGTTAGACAAGAGAAACATGATTGATAATTGAATAGATATGGATTCCAACCGAATACGTACGACGTATTAATTGGTAACAGAACACCTTGATATTCAATAGCTTATAGATCCCGTATGGCATAATACAAAACAATTTTCAGAATTTTAGATTAAATGTGGGAGAGATGTGGGTGAAAATTAAAATGTAACCTATGATTTTAGTATTAATTCCGAGATCCGTATAAATAACTATGTATATAAAACATTATTCCTACTATTACACAGTACGCAAATTTGTTTATCTGACTCTATACTTTTATCCTATCTTTCAAGTTCACTCTAAGTATTATTCTGAACTGCAATAGTATTAGGTCTGTTGATCGCTTAACCATGACAGATGCATTTTATGGGACTTGTTCTGTACTGTACTGTACCAGCCTTTTTAATAGTCCATTGCAGGACGTAGGCCTACCCACGAAGGGTTATGGGGCTTAAAAACTGTCATATAGGGATTGCCCGTGTCAGAGTTTTCAGCCCCTTGAATGCGTCTGAACTGAAAAAATATTTACTTAGGTACTGTAATTATTATGGGAAGATTATTTTACAAAATCTGACGTTTTTTACAATCTGATTGATTCCATAATAATTTATTTAGGTAAATGATCTGAGGTATATCTTATCATACGAAAATTTAATAAATTTTTGATAGTCTGATAGTCAGTTCAGAAGTCTAAATGTCTGGGAAAACTATTATATGGAAATATTTTGGGGGGATATTCTGTACGCACAAGCTATAAAAAATCAAATATATTCTAAGACAATATAAAAGTAATTCATATTAACGTATACATCACGTTAACTTAACGTATACGTTAAGCCAATTACACATTACGGGTCGATTGTTCTTAACCGTTTATTCCGGATCGTGCGCTGCTTGCTCCACAATGTATAAGCGTGGGACCTACCACTGATATGTAACACATCTACGATAGTAAAATACAAGTAATGCTTTGTTCATTCATTAATAGTTTTTGACGGCTTGATGAATGTCAAGTTAGTGATGTCCTAAAGAACGTAAAAATCGATATCGATATATACATTTTATTTAATATTAGCTTTCTTTTGTAAATAAATATATACCTAGGTAAACAAATAAGTTAACAAATACAATATCACGCTCCTAATCAGAAATTATGACTCTCTTAGTTCTCTTCACCACACTTGCATATACATGGCGGTAGTCGCTTGGAGATTAAAATCGTCGAATATCAAAGATTAGCGTAGCCTTTGTGTACGAAGAGGCCTGAAAACCTTACAAAGCATTTTTTTTTATTATATATATAAATTTTACTAATACAATTATAAATGTTATCAGTATGTAGTATAAAATATAAAAACTGGAAAAACTAATTTCTTTAACATAAACTATCACTACTATTGTAAAAAAAGAACTAAAAATATCTATAGAACACAAAAATTGTCGCAAAGTTAATTACGACAAAAGCTATTCAATAGTTACCCCCGTTCTAATTAACCAGCAGTCAATAGCAGCGCCTCCAGACGTAACCCGACCGGGTAACCGGCCCAATTACTCGCCAATTAATTTTGCAATAACAACCGGCCCCGGAGCCGGCGTCTTGCGTGCAAGTGTGCAACTACCCTAATGCACAGCCGGCAAATACCCATTGTGCTTGTGCACTAGACTAGGGAACACTAAAATGGTCTACTGAGAGCGAAGCTATGTGCATAGTTTGGGAGTGATTACTATGCCATGAATAAAGTCTATTCAGAAAATTTACTGCAGAATTCCCATTGCTGGACATAGGCCTATCTACGGAATTTTAAATGAGACCGTTCAGAACCAGGTTGGTCATATTTTGTTTCATTAGCGTTCAAATAAATCCATCGAACTTAGACGAACAAATACTTTTATGAATTGTTTGCAAACTCGCCAAGTCATTTTTTTTTAGGAATGACTTTGAGCTGTTTGCCTCTGTTGCCTCTACAGCTTACCGGGAAAGGGAGAGCGCAGAAAGCGACTGAGCCTTAAGTTTAGGTTTATATTGTGGCGACTAGCGCAAGGGCACCTGAGAAAGTACGGCCCAGAACTATCCAATCTCCCTCCTCCTTCCTATCCTCCCTCCAATTTCCCCGATTTAGACATGTCCGAGCACCCAGAAGGAGCATGTGCCCCGTGGCTCTAGCTGTTTTATCTGGTAGACTATTTGGAGACTATCAAACCGATATTCTGACAGAACCGGTGAGTCCTCGAGCTCGCCAGCAAGTACGGCGTGTGTCTATGTACTTTTGGTAACCGGCGCCTATAACAGATCCGGAACACTTTCTGTTGCAGGGAGCAGTCGGGTCGGCCGAACCCAGCACTGCATAAGTGTACTCAAGAAGTGTACTTAATGTGCTGGGTTACGGAGGGGAATTCCAGATTGCAGTGCAGACTAGAGTTTTGTATGAACTAGCTAACTCCGACCGCATGAATGATTCATTTCTGAATGACCTGAAGCTTGTTCAGCTCGATGCGACAGTGGACGTAGGCCAAGGAAGCGTAGGTCATGAAGGGACTAAGACTTTGATTGCGCGATACATAATATAGGGAGATAGGTACGTAGTTCAACGATAATCCCATAGATGGCGCTGTTCCCAGCATACTCAATATTATTACCACAGAGTAAGTACACACCGACGCATTTTTGAAATATAAAACTCCATTAAAACAAATTGAATTTCATAGGCTTTAAGAGAAAAGCTGGAACAAACCACTCTTCCTGCAAATATGATTTTTTAATGTAACGACAAAACTCTTTGTGGACGATGAGACCACTTTATTAGGTTACGCTGGGTAAATGAAAATAATAGCAACAGGCTGCGATACAGCGGTATAGGGTTACCGGGTTGCCAACAGCGGGAAACCTTGTCTCAATGATAGTTGTTATAAAATCTGAGTCTAGTTTAAAAATAATGTCGAGAAAAATATTGCTTTGACCGAACAGGAAGAATTTGCTTTGACATACGACAGTGAATTTGTGGCTTTTTAGATGTAATGTTATATTTTCTACCATGTTAAGAAAAATATGAAAAGTCGCTTTGTGATTTTAAAAGCGGGGTTTTAGGTTTTTATTTAAGCAAATTCCAATCTAAAATACTCGTACCAACCAAATAGTCAGAATTAAATTCAATATTACTTGCATTATATCTACTATGGGAACATTGCTTAGTATATGCAATTGTGTTTTTGGTTGAAAACAATGTTTTCTGTAAAATTACTAAGTAAATAGTGTACATGGTCATTAAAAATAAGAAATCAAAATAGCGGGTGATAAATAGTCGATGTGTAGGTAAGTATAATATATTATTCTGCATGCTGCGAGTGAAATATTTGAAGAGTGATCGAATGAGGCAGCGCACATAATTATCATACAAAACTGATTTCTGATAGAACCGTAACCATATCAGGTCAGGTTTGAAAAGATTAAGACTTTTAAGTATAAAGACCAAGTATCGACTAGTAAAAATCCCAGTACATAAGATCCATTAACAAAGTACTTAGATTGAATATCTCATTAAAACCGCAGAAACATTAGAACATGTCCATGTGTAGGTACCTACGTAGGTAGGTAATTAATTAGTTTTGAAGTTGAGAAAGGGTAAAAAGTAGCTACAAATGATTTGTGTAATATTACACACGGCCACGACGTCGCCAGTTTTCTTTGAGCACATGGCTGGATGCACTGCAACGCGTCTAGATAGATGATTGATTTAATAGACTAATTAAATTATCTAAATCTGTAATTGTTATATGTAAAGGTTTGTAAAAGGGCTGTGCATGTTGTCAATAAATACAATAAAATAAAAAGAAGGAGTGAAAAACAAGCCTAAAACAAAACAAGTCCAAGCTAGTGGTCAGGTAATCACCTCGTGACGAGGGTCTCACAGCCAGACACCTGCGCGCAAAATAAATTAGACTTAGATTTTTATTTACATTCTGAATATAAAATTGTTTCTTTATATTAGGTGAAATGGTTTGACTAGGCCCCGTAAATTAGGTAATTAAAACTAATTTCAAATACTTTGTACTTATGGAAATTAAAGCAAGGTTTTAAAGAGAACAGAGATTTATCTTAATCGTATGTCTAGGGATAAAATATCTATTGGATAATATGGGCCTCCAAAATGACCTGTACAAGAAACAGTTTGTATTCAGCCTGCCGCCGCATTTCTGCGGTCTTAAGCAGATGACACAGAGAAGCACATGAAAGAGGACGTCCTACGTTGCGATTGCCAGAACGTTTTCATTCAATTTGCACCAAAATTAAACAGAGGTCTTGATATCGAGCAAGTATAGATCAAAATCTAACATATACAGGGTTATTTCTAATCAATTAGCATCCTCGTAGAGACTTATTCTGTACATCAAAACTAACAACATTTGTTCTGCGACTTTTGTCTAAACTCAAAAAAAAAAAAACAGCTATTCCATACATTTTGTATAGGGTGAACGATATTTTTCTATGGGACAACAACTTCGTTTTTTGAGAATTATTAAAAGTCGTAAAACCATAGTTGTTAGTTTTAATGTACAGAATAAGCCCATAAAAGGATGGTAATTGATTAAGAATAATATTGTATTTAATAGTTTGTTGAATTTTTCACATTATTGCCATTCTTTCCGGTGCTGTGTATAATCAATGCATTTCGACATATTTCATGTACATTGAAAAATTGTACTATGCTACGAGTACTACTAGAACAATAACAACTCATGCGCAAGACCGATTCGCCGCTCCGTTGCGACTGCTTGAGAATAGAAGATACCTACCATATTTTGATGGAATGCGTCTGGAACGAGGCGCCCAGGCGCCTGTTATTCCAGGACAGTTCCATTGGTTTATGTAATTCGTATTTAGCTCAACCTACATCTGATGAGACAAAGAAGATATTAGCCATGGTGAAAGCAGGTCTAGCTAATAGGACTAATTTATTGTAAATATTTAAGATGTAATTGTTTTCCCTACTAGTGCGACATTTTCGCTATGCCAAAAAGCACTTTAATAAAGATTAAAAAAAAAAATAATAACAACTCTAACAAAAGCAAACCAAACATTGACAACTTTTGTAATTACTCATATATCTACTTTGTTCTCATATTGTTTCTTATGATTATAACATTGTACGTACTGAATGTAAGTTTACTTGTAAAGTTTTTGGCTCTCCCAACCACGTATCTTCAACATTTTCAACAAAGAAGTGAGCTACAACTAACCAACCAAAGACACGGAGTACTCACTACACTTAAAACTTTGAGTCGTAAGCTTTCGGCACTTCAGGTGTGTGCTAGGTATAAACCGACTTAAGTGTGTAGCAGAGTCTAATATAATATGTATCGTGTCTCCTGTTTTTGGCAGAGAAATTAATTGTGATAGAAAGTTTTCAAAATAAGTCATTATGTGAGTCACTTGTAAAGTATTACCACACTGCATAAATTATTAAAAAAATTGAGTATTTTTTTATAAATGCGGTCATATCTACTATCGCGTCTATTGAATGTGAAGAATACGAAATCTTTTAAGAAATTAATATTTCTAAATATATGTATGAGCACATTTCTCATCGACCGCATTTATAAAAAAAAATACAGTAATCTATGTTCGGCCGTTCAGATATTGCGTTCCTGACACGTCATCTTGAAAAAATGTTTTTGGCTGATATCTCGGAAACTATGTACTTAAGGGCAAAAAACATACTAAGTCGAGTGAAGTGCTGTGTTTCCTAGAGTCTGGCCAACGAAAGCTGTCCAAGAAAAAAGGCGGGAATTTTAAAAAATCAAGTGCTGTTAGCTTGTTTTCTAGTACCGCTCAGCTGATCTCCATGAAATTTAACATGCACGTAGTTTATAGAACTAATTCAGTTCTTTCTTGGACAGCTTTCGTTGGCCAGACTCTATTATCAAAATTAACAGTTGAATTTTATAACAATATGAATATAATATTATATTTATAAGATATACATTTTATTTTTTAATAATTTTAATATATTTTTTTTAATAATTTAGTTCATCTACCCTTCCTTGGCGAGCAAATTTAAGATAACTAGGTAGGTATATATTTTGCAAAAAGATTGGTACTACTGATAAAATATATCGTAAACATTTGCCGATGTTGCGCAGTGCCGGTGCCGGCCCCAAACTAGGCGATGCCTGTATCTTGGTGGCCCTGTGAAATACAATTACTATAGAAGAATTTGCGCGGCTTCGTCATTGAGACAATTTAGAGGTATAGCCAGAATGAGACATAAAGCACGGAGGTCCGATGACCGGTGGGGTTGAAAAGTCCTGGAATGGATGTCACGTACCGGCAAGCACGGCGTAGGACTTCGAAAAATAATCAACCAATTACGAGTCGGACTCGCGCACGTAGGGTTCCATACCATATGGAAGGCCACCTTAATATATTTTAATTTAATTATTTGTTTATGAAAGAAATACACAACTTAATATTCAGTGAATATTTCAAGCATCTTCCTGTTGCCGTTATTAATATCAAGCAAAAAGTCATGTTTCTTGTATGCCACACATATACTCGTACTTATTTGTTTAAATTATTTACTTTTAAAGTAAACATTAACTAAATATTCTGTGAATATTTCAAGCATCTATCTAACATCATAATTGAAATCGAATGAAAAACGGCTAAAAATTTAGGTTTGTTGTATGGGAGCCCCCTTTAATACATTTTTTTTTCTGTTTTTAGAATTTTTGTTATAGCAACAATAGCAAATTTCAGAAAATTTCATTCTAGCTATCACCGTTCATGAGATACAGCCTGGTGACAAACAGACAGACGCTAGACGGACAGACGGGCAGTGGAATCTTACCTAATAGGGTCCAGTTTTTACCCTATGGGTACGGAATCCAAAAACCAGTATCACACTAACATTCCAGAATAAATTATTGTAGTTTTCATCCCAAACACAATTGAAAAAAAGCTAAAAACAGTTCTATATTCATGGAAATCTCGTCACACACTTCGTGAGCTTTCGAGATCTAGCATAATGTCAAAGTAAATTGCTCTGAATTCTTTATGAGCTGTTCTGAATTAACACAATAAATGCATTAGCTCCAAGGAGATGTTCTGATAAAGTTGGAAAATCGAAATTCTTTTGTCTTTTTGGGGATACAGGCAACACGTTTCCATTGTAAGAAATCTATTTAACATATGTTGAGACGTTTTGTCTGTATCTATATCTTATTAATTAGATTTTTTCCTCGAGCTCTATTAATAACTAAGTAGATATAATATAACTACTAAATTTGTGACTAATACAGAAAAAAACAATGAGACCGTGCTGATGAACATTCGAAGAAAATAATAATACGTACAGGCTTATTCAATAACTGGCTAAAAGCGAGTCGGACTCGCGCACGAAGGGTTTCGTGCCGCATGAAAGCCCCCCTTAATATATTTTATTTGAATTAGTTATTTTTGAAAGGAATATAACTTAATATTCTGTGAATATTTGAAGCATCTTCCTGTTGTCGTTATTAATATCGAGCAATAAAAAAATAACGTTTCTTGGATGTGAGCCCCCCTTATGTATTTGTTTTATTTTAATTTAATTATTTACTTTTCAAGTGAGTATGCAGTTCAATATTTTGTGAATATTTCAAGCATCTACATGTCACCGTTATTAATAGCGAGCGAATAAGAGCTAAAAATTTAGGTTTGTTGTATGGGAGCCCTCCTTAGATATTTACTTAATTCTGTTTTTAGTATTTGTTGTTATAGCGGCAACAGAAATACGTCACCTGTGAAAATTTCAACGTTCTAGCATCAGTTCACGGTTCATGAGATACAGCCTGGTGACAGACGGACAGGCGGACGGCGGAGTCTTAGTAATAGGGTCCCGTTTTTACCCTTTGGGTACAGAACATTAATAAGTGAACATACTAAGCCGAATGATGATGATTTAGATCATCATTGTGAACAATTTTTACTATAGAGCCAACTCACATTTCGAAAAAATAAAAATAAAAACTATTTTCCGTACATTTAGTCAATTTCGAATTACAATTTCTATAGAACAGCATAATTTTTCTTTAATTCTATGATGACCTCATTCTACAAGTTATTCAGAATGGTGATAAGAATCACATAATACCTACAATCTATTTGAATAACCCCTTTACAAGATAAATCTTGAAACGAAAGCTATACTACAATTACGAGAATGCATACAATAAAAAGATAGTACCCCATTGGTAGCAAATAAAGTCTCTTAGAGTAATGCAATGCACACATAACTGCGATTTTATATCCCAACAGGAGTGCGTTTTAACGAGAGTTGTTCCAAACTCAAATATTTTCGCCATAAACTTCAGCGCACTTCAACTTTAGCTGAGCCAGCTATGATAAAAATTATGGATGAATTTTGGGGACGAAAAAGCCACTTCTTCCATAAAAAATACGTACTTTAATCCTCTCCAGTCATTCGCGAACTTCTAAACTTTTTTATCTGCCCCTAACGGCGCGAAACTATGCAATGGGGACGTCACTCTCTATGTATTTTGTCGCAAAACATGATAGGCGTTGTTTTATTTTAAAACAATGTATGTACTTATCTATAAGAAGCTGTTTAAAACTGTATACCACCGAGGTTTCGAACAAAAACTATAAAAAAAATTCATCAGCGTCATCTTTTTGTCCTTATCTCACTAGATGGGGTCAGCGCAGCACAAAAGTACTCGCACATAAATCGTAATACATATGTTGAATGATATTTCTATAAATTTTATTGAAAATAATTTAATAAAAATATTAAGAAGTCAATATATCGAGGATCTACATATTTTCGGAAAATGATATTAATACTCGTAGCTACGATAATTAAGTTAGTATTAAATAGCAAAATAGCAGGCGTTAGCCAATTAGTGTAAAACTAAATTTATAACATGATTATTTACCACATAGGTAATTTAATGGCATTAGAGGTCCACCCGTTTGATATGATGTTGTTAATTTAGCTTGCGTAGGCATAATGCTCATCATTAAACATAAAAATAAAAAAAGCACCAAACAATTGATCACATAATCGAAAAACACACACACAGTGTTAAAGCCAACGGCATCGGTCAACTGTTGGGGAGGCCTATGTCCAGCAGTAGACTTTTTATGTCTGATGGATGGATGAACACACACAATAACATTTCTAACACACTCTCTCATTTTGTGACAAAGAAAATAAAGCGTAAAAAAACAAACAAACAAAAAACACACACAAATCACCAACACTTTTTATGGCAAAGAAATAAAGCATAAATTAAAAACACTGTACCGACACAATATGCATGTAAAGTTCTATTTCCCACCTCATCCAAGTGGCTTTTATTTTGCGTCAAACTATAAAAGTTTTATGGTGTGGAAGAAAGGGCTTTCCCCTATCAAGAATATACAGTCCAAGTTTTTGTACGGACTTTATTATTCGTTGTTTTGTTTTCCCTCTTTCGGGATGTTGAAGTCGGGGAAACAATCAAAAGTTTGCTGAACTAACTCGTTTCATGGTAATTTTACCCAGTTTCGAGATTTAATTATTCATTTTAATAAATTCATGTCCAAGATTGAATGTATAATGTAAAGGTAAATGAGCAATATCTCAAGAAAAAGAATTTAACTTTGCACAAAATTTTCGGTCGATTTTTTTTATGGATATGGATCACTTACAGCGTAAAATCACAAAATGCTGACAAGTCCAGGTGGAGCTTCAAGCGCTATCTTGAAAAAAACGTTTTGAGCCGAATCTTGGAAACTATGCACTTTAGGGCAAAAGTTACGGAGACTATTATTGAAGAAAATAAAATTTAACATCTTTTGTTTCAAGTATCCTTTTTTTGTTAAACTTACCGTTTACGATTTATGGCCCATTTGTCTATTTTTCCTAAGGTACAAGCGAAGGAAAGTATTTGACACTATATTTAAAACAAAAAACTTAATTATTTCGGTATAAACGTTTATTCTAGAATCGCTTTAGATTTCTAAAACTCTGTACCTAATTCAATAAAAATATCGGCAAAAGCATCGGCCGTTCCATGTACAGGGTTATTTCTTTGTCCTGCACTAAGCCTATAAAAGGAGTGATAATAATGGTCTGAACCATTATTATGAACAACTTTTACTAAGTATAGCATTAGCTTGACTGTCTATTTTCGAATACGTTTTTAATAAAAGCACGTACCACATACGTTGCCCCAAAGAGTTTTCCTTCAAACAAACGTGGCTTGAAGTTAGTGCACGCCTTAAAATTTATTTCAGAACTCTACATCGTGTTCGACAAACTGGTATCTTCAATCCGATGCCACGGTACAAAAGTTTCGAAACTGTTTCATCTATTAAAATTATTTTACATTGTTTTAAATACACAGACAGACGGACGGAGAGTGGAGTCTTAGTAATAGGGTCCCGTTTTTACCCCATGGGTAAGGAATCCTAAAAATTGTTGTCGATATATTTCCGACAAAAATAAAAGCAATCCCTTATTTCTAATTGACTCTGAAAAAATTGCGTTCTAATTCCATGCATTTTTACTACACAATTTCCAAATATCGTATGTAAATCCACTATAGTGAGACCGAGCCACAAAATCTGAAAAGCATAAAACGTCTGAAATTTTTCAATGAAACTTTTTGAATCTATAGCATAACGTACGTGATTGTCTAACCCAAGTAAAGTTTGTGCAAAAAGTTTTTTATTTTATTTCCTAAGACTGAGGATAAAGATTTATGATTTTTATGAACGCGGGTTATTTCTTATAATGAATGTCTTACGTAACAGACGATAAGATAATGGTGGGTAATTTCTTATAAATTTAGCTTATTGATTACAATTTAAAAATGAAGACAAGTCTTTATAAGCCCTTTGAAAAAATATCACGATATAATATATTATATACAGAACACTAACATAAATTTGACCCACAAGTAAGTATATACTTCAATCATTGGGTAGTTTTACCTGGAAAGCTTCCCGGGAGTTTCGAAAATGGGTCATACCACAAATCCCGATAAAGTAGCACTTGACACTACTGAGTATCGTTACTATATTCTTCATACACATACCTTACATACTTCATGTTCATTAATCTTTTGCATAAATAAAAAAAATAAATTTTAAAGTATCAAGATCGTTTAATCCAATTTCCCCAGTATTGCACGCAACAAATTTTTATTTCCTCATTTGCCATGAGATTTTGGTAGACCTATAGCAATACAACAGCCGTGAATACAACAGGACAGGTCAGTATTACCTAGGATTTTGAATTGCACTCGTTCATAACCCAGCACGGTACAGATCGTAAGTACTCGTAACGGAAAAGTCGTATGACTACCTCGGTGGCTCAGTAGTTAGTGACCCTGACTACGGGATCAAAGAATCGTGGGTTCGATTCCCACCCAGGGCAAGTATTTATGTGATGACCATAGGTGTTACATCTATGTCTGGGTGTTATTTAGGTATTATACAGGTGTTAATTAGGTATTATTATTATATTATTTAAATAAATATGTGTTTAAAAATATGTATACGTAGTATATCAGTCTCTGGCAGCCATATCACAAGCTTTGCTTAGTGTGGTGTCAGAGACCGTGTGTAAGATGTCCCCTTATATTTATTTATTTAGTTAGGTACAGGAGTTAATAAATTCTCAATACTGACAAATTCTATTAATGGAGGGGTCTAAATTATATTATGAATTATGTCTATTTGATTATGTATCATTTACCTTGAAAGATGGACTAAACTTTTTTATTCTAGAACAAACTTATATTTTTAATGAGTTGCTATCTGAAGGACACTTTAGTCTGTTCAGCATTATCTTCTAAAGCGTTCCAAGTTGCTCTACCCCAAAAACTCCCGGCGTCGCTGAAACCATTTATATGTTTTATAATTTTCGTAAAGATTTTTGAAAAATGATGACGAACCAATTAAAACAATCATCAACATCAACAAGACTCATTAAATTGTAAAGTCGTTACCAGACCTATTCAATAAGTAGAATGTCAAAGCTCCATCCTCTCGAAAAAACTGATTCAGTCACAAATCCGCTTTGCAGACGAAGTTTCTATTCCATTATCCGCAGAGTAAAGTTCAATAGAACGAGGAAAAAAGTCGTCAACTCGACGGAATTGTAAATAGAGATATGTCGGAGGTTGAGGCCTTGATTTGTCACAACTTATCTTCGGAAAGTAGGTCGGATGTAATGAGGACTTTTAGGTAGGGCCACGTAATATTAATTACTTTTATGTTTGAGTGGTATGACAAAATCAGCGTTCGTCAAATACTGGGCGTTAAGAATGCCCGTAAAAGATCAGCACCTCCCAAAATTTTGAACTGTTCCAGGGATAAATTCTGTGTGGCACAGAACTTACTTTTGCATATAGGGCGACAAGATGCCCGATGACACCGAATAGGTCAATGACAACCTCATTTTTATTAACTATGCACAGCGTTTGTCACAATTAGGTAGCTATTTAAAATAATTATTTCTCACAAAAAAATGGCAAAACCGCCTTCCATCGTGTACAAAATTCGAATATTTCGCTCGAATTGATTACATTATTCTTGATTTATCAAAAACGGCTCAGCCGATTTCTGTAAAATTTGAATGGGACTATCTCGGGAATATATCCTTTCGAAAAGAATTTTTCAATTTGGTTCACAATTGGCGAAATTATCGAGGTTCATCGTGTACAAAATTCGGATATTTCGCTCGAATTGCTTACATTTTTGTTGGTTTATTCAAAAACGGCTCAACTGATTTTTGTAAAATTTAAATGGGACTACCGCGGGAGTATGCCTTTTCGAACTAAAAAAGAATTTTTCGATTCGGTTCACAATTGGCGAAATTATCGATGAACATACACAAAAAAAAATACATACACACGAACATAGAACCTCCTCCTTTTTGGAAGTCGGTTAACAATAATACCTAATGATAGATACATTTTGAATAGTTATTACAATATTACTATAATTGCATTATTGATTACAGAATACCTACTTAATTTAATCTTGGTATAGCAAAAATGAAAAACACCAGTTTGTACAAATAAGATAACTTTAAGAGGACTGTGAATCGATCACGGTTTTCGCGTTTACTGTTGAACATCGATAGAATTTTAGGTACAATTTTGATAAAATTTACGTTTCACTATGGAAAATAACGTGGTTTTCGTACATTTCCGAGAGAAAACTCTTTTCGCCCCATAAATTGTAACTAAATGTTATGTTTTTGGTGTCAATCGCTTGAGTAAGAAATATTGCACGGTTATATGTCTTTTTTTTCAGATAATTTTTTAATTTCTGTGCCTTTCAGCCAATTTTTTTGCGTAAAAATAGGATTTTTAGAGGCTTACAATTTTAAATAAAGTAATTTAAAAAACTGTAAAAACTAAGACCTTACTGCGATCGTTAGCGATTAAAGTGCTGATTACATGAAATAAAAACACACAAGCTGAATGATATTTAGAGGTACCTCGATAAAAGGTTATTGTTTTTGTAAGGCCAAGTTCGCGGTTCACAATCACCTTAACGCCCTTTCTGAGTAGTGAGTACCCCTTTGTTCCAGTCCTTAGTACATTTCGGCATCTCTCTCGTTCCTGATAAATCATTCGTAGGATTCGTGAAGGAATCCGAATGTATCACGTCTACTCCCTCCTCCGGGTGGGAATGAAGGGAGAATATAAGTATATAAGTTACGTGTTACTCTGGATATTATTGAGGGAAGCACTAGAATTTTATAGACTAGGGAATAAGTATGTGAGCCGGGCCGGGAGGCGAGCCCTGGTCCTAGAGATTTAAGCTGCCTGAAGGCCTCTGACATGGCTAAACAATTAAAACAACTGGGATCTACAATTT
This sequence comes from Hypomecis atomaria, assembly GCA_964007245.1. Lineage (NCBI taxonomy): Eukaryota > Metazoa > Arthropoda > Insecta > Lepidoptera > Geometridae > Hypomecis > Hypomecis atomaria. Next base: position 9,313,602 of record OZ023287.1, on the reverse strand, counting down.
AACGTTTCTTCCGAGTCACGGTAGCGGTCAGTTGTAAATGCCACCCACGGTCACCCATCAGAAGACTGACCGTGCTGAACGTTGATTAACTTAGATGATCGCTGACGAACACCTCGTCACACTATGCTATGAGGCTATGTTTTTGGTTTGTTTCCTCTTTCACGCAGCAACGGGGCAACTTGACTTGATTTTTGGCATGGACATAGTTTGAAAGACGGAAAGTGAGGTAAGCTACTTTTTATCCCAGAAAAACAGAATGTTCATTGAGATAGCACATCATCATCCATCAGCCATAAGAAGTCCACTGCTGGACGTAGGCCTCTCCTATGGATCTCCAATAAGACCGGTTGGAAGCGGCTTGCATCCAGCGCGATCCTGCGGTCTTAATGAGATAGCACAAAAATTTTAATATCACGCTGGTGAAGCCGCGGGGATCAGCTAGCAAGTACAAGTATATAACTTACGCGTTACTCTGGATATTATTGAGTGAAAGGTCTAACATTTTCTAGACGAGGAAATAAATTGCAATTACATAGTTAGATTACTAAGTATGTCACACTTTTGCACTGTAATCAGTTTTAGAAGTGTTTTACTAAGTTTAGGTAACAAATAGTTATTATGTTTATGTGTATTATTTTTTTTTTTTTATCTTTTTCAGCCTGAAACTCAAGTTTAACGTAGTTCAGGCGTTGTGTGTGTGTGTTTTTTATTAAATTGTTTTTGCTTTTGTGGCATTGATGTTTTTAATTTTATTTGTATGAATTATAGGAAATTATTCTAGTAAGCTAAAGTAAATAGATATAATTAAATTCAAAATATTTCAAATTTTGTCTCAGCGCGGTTTCCAGGCTGGAAATTTTATTTGAAGATTCTGGCCATTACAATTCCCAAACCTAGAAAGTTAGATAGATTATTGATTTACACACACATAGTACAGAAAAACAGAGAAAAATAGATACTAAAACATGTGAAGCAACTGGCGGCCTTATCACTGAAAGTGATTTCTTCCAAGCAACCTTAACCTAAGGCTTAAAGTCGACCAAAGCGAAGATATGTGAAGCTCAACAGATGGTTGTAGTCTGTAAGCCTTTCAAATATCATAATCGATTGTCGAAGGACTATCCAAAAACTCCGCTCCGCTCATCGATTTGGCATGTTTTTAATGGCTCCACTCTTGATTTTGTTTTGATGATGGCATTTCTGCGACATGCTTACATCTTTGCTTCGCTTTACTGGAGTCTGGTCTTTACAGTCCCCGACCTACATTAAAAGTAGACTTTTCTTTTCCGTTGTCAGTCTGTAATCAAATCTTGCAAGTTAAATTTGATCCACTTCCTGGTTACCGATTGAACTGAAATTTTTCACACATATTGTGTAAATTGCGTGACAATGCAATATTATGATGACATGGTGCTGAACTGATGATGGAGCTGGAAGGTGGCCAAAGGAACTTAGCTATGAAACGACACAACCTCATCGAGCTTGAGTTCACTTTTGAATGGTCTTGGCGAGTAGTTTGTCTTTCAATGGTAACCAGGGCCTGATGATGGAGTTGGGAGGTGGTTATAGGAACTCTGTAATGAAACGTTGCAACCCTATCGTTTGATTTGTCTTGGCGAGTACTTGTTCAGTGAAAGCTTGTTTTTGTTTTTTAAAATATAATACTTGTTTTAATTTGAGTAAAAATATGGTATTCTTTCTGTAGGCTAACCTTCTACAACGCTATGTACATCTCAGCATAATTTCGCACATCTTCGCTTTGCTTTAGTGGAGTCTAATCTTTATAGCTCCCGACCTAAGATCGTTATTTCCGTCACACTTTTCGATCGGGACAATGGCTTTCCGTCCATTCTCCCATTTTCGTCGTTACCGATGACAAGTGGATTGATTCCCTGTAAGTAGTGGAAGGGGACCTTTAGGGCCATCGCAATTTGGCACAAACGTTAAGATAGAGCAAGAATTGCTGAATGTTTTTTTTATCGTGTATAAGTCCGCGTTTGATTAACTTCTAGCCTGATGGTAAGTACCTAAGTTCGTAAAGGTCGGGCGGCTAGCCGGTGCTGTCAGAGTTTTTGAGCCGCCTAAAGGCCCCTGACATGACTAAACGCAGTTATAATAACAGGGACCTACATTTTAACGTGTCATCCGAGCCAAGGTAGTGCTCAGTTGTAAATGCCACCCGCGGTCACCCATCAGAGAACTGGCCGTACTGAACGTTGATTAACTTCGATGATCGCTAACGAACACCTATTCACACTATGCTATGGCGCTACTGATGGTAAGTGACAATGTGGTAGATGTGGAATATGGAGTACACAAACTTATCAGTCAATACTCGTAATACGGTATAAAAAATTAAATAATATAATGGACATTAGTTTTTTTAAGTGTATTTAAACTGAATCAATAAATTAACATAAAATGATTGCCATAGCATAAAATAACTAAATAGATATAACTAAATATATATATATATACATAAAATAACTAAAATAATTTTGCAAAGCAGTAAGCTTAGTCAGGATAAAAAAAAAACTACCACTTTGTAAATTTTTTGCCCGGATCTTTTGTTTGAAACAGCAAATTTTCAGATTTGGTCCCAAAGTAAAATTAATTTTGTGACGTTTGAGTGGTTTCAGTATCTACCATTTAACCTTTTTGTATTCAGCCTATGCCCGTTACCTATATAAAGTACCTAGAAGTCTGTTTGCGTTTTAAGTAAAAGTCAATCAATTTAATTTACTTTAAGCAATCAATAATCTTATTTTCTGCTAACTTATAAAATGTGTTATATTATTTTTATTGTACAGCGCATTGCCGTAGATAATCTGCAGTTTGTACCTATTTGAATTTTATAATGAAGGTAGGTATGGTATGGTGAATAGTTTTAATATAAGTAGATTGTTTATATTGGTTTGCTCGTTAATTATGTAACTAGGCTAAGCTTTGATAAATAATGATATTTATTTATTTTTTATTTATAGTTCAAATATTAGGTACAACCCTTAACCGTTCTCATTGGTCACACACTAGGGCATATAAATTGGTGACCACACTTGGAATATAAATAGCTTGATATATTGAGGTGTTACACATTTGTAAGGAAAAAGGACTGACCCTTGAGATCAATTTGGGGCTTCAACAATGGGGCGACGACGTAAAACGTAGTCGAATGTGATGTGTGTGGCGGATTCTATAGATACGATGTTTTTTATTACATCAAAGTAAGTAAAATGTGATGGATTTTGTACGTATGTTACGTGATGAATCGATTTCGATGGTTCGGTTTTTAGTAGATCATACCTACTTCAAAAGTGGCAGTGGATAGGGCACAACGCAATACGAGCACCGTCCTTGCTCGTCCTGCGCTGCGCCCTATCCACGTTGGCTGTTGATATAACAAAGATCGCAGGAACGAGCTGGATGCTGGCTGCCTCTAACTGGCCTTGTCCAGTAAATCCACAGGGGAGGCCTATGACTGGCATTGGATCTTACGGCTGATGGATGAAGGATGGATGATACTCATTTAAAGTTATCGCAATCGGCCTGCTAGTTTTTCGAAAAATCACATGCACCTATACCATATTTTAGATATAGCTAAAATATGGTATAGGTGCATCGATTCATGTGAACGAATTTTTATTATTGGAATTTTTATGCCATTCTTAGATCGCAGTGATTGAATTTGAGTTCGATTGTCACTTTGGTCGAAAAATAATTATTTATTTTATTTTTTATTTATTTTTGGAGACAACTCAATAAGTGTGACAACTTAAAAACACGATTTTTACAACATTTTTCGTACACGAAGTATTTAAAGACACGCACCAACTTATATTTTTCCACGGTTTGTTTAAGAAGACAGAATGAAGAAAGCTTGGAAATATTTTGCTTTGTTCGCAGGTCTATTTCCTGCTTAGAAGGGACAACTGGCTACACAAAAATCCCTATTCCGGTTTTGTTTGTCTTTATATTTTGTTAAAGAGCATTGGAAAATTCACATATCAACATTTTACTTTATCGATGATCATACTTCATAATAATATCAAAGACTGCTCCGTTAGTACAGACAAAATCCATGCCCAGCCTGCCATCACAGGGATTATACCACCAAACCAAATTATCCAAAATTAAAACACCAAAGTGGAGCTACGAGAAGCATTGTATATCTACTGCTTAGATGCCATATTTGCTTAACCTGAAACAAAATACGACCGTGAGTGAAATATACCGGCACGGTGACGGTGTTTTGTTATACATACTTTGTCCCTCAGATCAAATGAAAAAAAGACAGAACGTCGTGAACAGTCAGACAAGTGAAGGCAGATTTTATACTTGTGATGAGTGCGTCGGTGTTGCGCCACCATAGTTCGACTGACGAGCCAAGGCGTAGTTTCGTTGTACCTGTTTGTGTGTGTAATTGTGTCTGTTCACGGCGAGGCGTAGTTCTGCCGACCTCACATGTTTGTTTTTCAACATTCTGTCTTGATTTTTTTATTTGGTCTGAGCTTTGTCCAAGAGACGGCCAACGGGGCCTTAAAATTCTTAAATGAAAAGACCACACACCTACTAGTTTAGCGTAGGATATCCAATGATGTTATTAAGACTGAAGGAACACGATGGATGCAAGCCGCATCCAAATGTGTAATTAAGATCTGCATTGAGGAGGCCTGTAGTCTGCAATAGTGTCCTACGAATGATAACGATGATGATGGATCATTGGTGTTTTTATTCTTATTTTATTTATTTTAATACCAATAGACTATAAGACATTCATATTTTATTGGACGAAAACAAAACACAGGAAAAATGACAAACTGAATTAAAAAGTTACTGATAACTTTTTCTACTTATACAGATTTGCGTTTTACCACATTTTGTATGATGTTAAGCAGGCATGGGGTCTAGGGGGTAGCACGCTTACCTAGACGACTACTATGCTATTATATAGGCGTATAGGCCGAAGTTAGCTACAAGCTGCGCAAATAACCACATTTATATGCCCTGAGTTAACTGAATATCGAATCCACTGAACATCGAAAGGCAAAACTAAATCATAATAATCGGCCAAGTACGAGTCGGACTCGCGCACGGAGGGTTCCGTACTGTATGGGAGCCCCCCTTAAATATTTGTTTTATTTTAATTTTATTATTTATTATTGAAGGTAATATAAAACTAAATATCCTGTGAAAATTTCAAGCATCTACCTTGTACCATTATTAATATATAGCGAAAAACGTCTAAAAATTCAGGTTTGTTGTATGGGAGCCCCCCTTAAATATTTATTTTATTTTGTTTTTAGTATTTGTTGTTATAGCGGCAACCGAAATACGTCATCTGTGAAAATTTCAGCTGCCTAGCTATCATGGTTCATGAGATACAGCCCGGTGACAGACGGACAGACAGACAGACAGACGGACAGACGGACATCGAAGTCTTAGTAATAGGGTCCCGTTTTTCCCTTTGGGTACGTAACCCTAAAAATGCAATAAAAACAACCTTGGTAAATTTTCCGGAGTAGACGAGTACACCATACTATCTTTTTTTTTCGATTAATTACAGTTTTTAAGGTTGTTTAATTTTTGCAGTTCTCACCTTTGCTCGGTGCCGGTAGAAAACCGCCCAAATGTATCAAATTACAAAAATCACCAGAAAATAAACATTCAATAACTCTACTAAACCATGCCTTAAGAATGTCGAAATGCAAAACTAAATCGTAAAAATGCAAAAATATTGAAATAAAAATAACAAACATGCCAAACTTTCCCGAAATAAACCGTTCAAACTCGGAGTACAGCAAAAATATCCAAGTTTCAAGAATACTTCCATGACAAGGGACCGACTGCGGACAATCCTTATTGTTGTTTTGATTAAATTTCGACAGCGCGATGCAGATTGTTCTTTTGATGCAGTGTTGGCGTGGACCTTGCTTACAGAATCCTGGATTGTGGGATTTCTAATACTTCCAACTTTCAGGACCTAGATGTAAGTTAAAATGAGAGGAATATAATAACAGTTTATAGCAATTCTTTATTAATTAATTAATTAAAGATATTTTGTACCTTATTTTAGAAGTCCGTATTAAAATTAGGAATTGCATGAAAATAATGTTAAACTTCGGGGTTGTGGCGAATACACTCAATCTAGCTAAGATGTAGGTGTGCTCCTTGCTATGCCTGACACGCGAAATCGCGAAGAAAATATCAGCTGTTCAACCCATTTTGTCGTGGTTCGGCGAACCTTTTGTATGAAATAGCTGTTTTTTTTGCTATCTCAAGTTTGGTCTCATAGTGAAAGTTGATCATAAAATTAGCTATAGATACTAGCACTTAGAATAAACTGCAAGGCAAACGTATTTTATTTATTTTAGTAAGTAGAAAATATACCTACTTATTTATCGGCAGGCAAAGTTTACGCCTACACGCTGCCAAACCGCTGCTATTCTGGACAGAAAATTTCACGACTCCGAAAATGCCCTTAACAAAAATTAGTTGTAATTAACCAACTTCCAAAAAAGAGGAGGTTATTGCATCTGTATGTATTTTTTTGTATATGTTCATCGATAAGTCCGCAAATTGTGAACCGAATCGAAAACTTCTTTTGTAGTTCGAAAGGGTATACTCCCGAGGTGGACCTATTTAAATTTTACAGAAATCGGCCAAGCCGTTTTTAAAAAGTCAACAATGATGTAAACAATTTGAGCAAAATTTTCGAATTGTGGACACGATGGAAGGCGGTTTTGCCCTTTTTTGCGAAAAATAATTATTTTAATTATGAATTTTCGATTCTGTTTTCCACAGCAATGTCTCGTCGTCCAACATTGGTCCGGACACAAAAATATTTTATGGCTGCCCCGGAAGCCAGGCTCAATATGAATATGTATGGCTACTGCATTGGCTATAGATGTTAACTTTTGTCAGCATCTGGGATAGTGGAAATATTTTTGGAGCATTATGTTCTCGTATGAGCATTGTTGGGGAAGGAATGTTATTGGATTGGATGGCGTAATAAATGATGTGAATGTGCGTATTTATATTTGGTGACCGAATTTATGGAGGGTTTCTATGTATTCTGTAACAAAATTGTGTGTTGTTAGATTATCTAAATGTTTGATACATTTACCTTCATGTACATATCATTGTTTTGTTACTTGAATAGTTTAAAAAAGTGTGATACCTAAAGTGTTTTTTTTTTATTTTTAGTGTTTCTCCCTAATGTATTACACGAGGCTTAGAATAATGAGTGTGAATGAATGGTGATCAAAATCGTCGTTTTATTTTACAGGATGTACAAACTACGTAGTATCTATAGTAGCACAGTAGGTAGTCTGTGTACAAACTCAAGCGGCACAGCATTCTACGTTTGACTGTCAAAAATAGAAATAGAAATGTTTGTATGTAATAAAGTCTACCATGAACTAGTCAAAAATTTTGTCGTTTAAAATCATATCAGCTATATTCGGATCGTATTTTATTAGAACTCGGTTGAAAATCAACTGATCGCGACACTCACTATGGAGCACAATCATTGTAAAAATGATATTTGTAATGTGATACGCAATAATGTCTAAAAACTTATTCCTTATCAAAATGAGCCTCAAGATGAGCTTGCGCAATTTTTACAATTAATATTCACAGTAATTAAAGCAACAATAAAATCCAATATAAAATTGTCTCGAGCATCGTAACGGTCCAGCGGCCACCGACCGACGCGCGAACTTGTCCTTGTCATTTCGATAAGTTTCCTCAACTATTTAGAAACCTTATCAACTATTCGGAGTATAAATACCGATAGCAAAACGATAATGGTACAGAACAACCAGCCAGCAGTATGAGGGTGGTACTAGCAGTCGGGTTGCTTTGCCTTGTGGCGGTCTACGCTCGGGAATTGGGCGAAGATGACAAAGATTTGGTAGCAGCCGCTAGCGGCAAAGCTTCCCACCATGAATCGGGAGGCGGCAAGGAGCATCATGCCCACCACCACCACGAACACGGAGAAAAAGGACACAAAGGACATAAAGGACACCATCATCATCATAAAGGCGATCACGGTGACCACGGCAAGCATCATCATCACGAACATCACGAGGAACATGGCGGCGGACATAAGAAGCATTGGGATGGCGATGAGCATCATGGACATCATCACGAACATGGTCACCATCACAAAGGTGGCAAGCACGGTCATCACAAGCATCACGACAAGGGAGAAGAGACCGAGGGCTACCACAAGAAGTACCATAAGGATCACTTCCACAAGGATCATCACTTCTACGACGACCATCACAAGGAAGGCAAGCACCACAAGCACGGACACCATCACGGACATCATGAAGATAAGGGAGGTCATCACAAGAAGGGCGGTCATCACGAACACGGTCACCACGAGCATCACCACGGCAAGAAGGGTCACCATGATAAGCATCATCATGATGAAGACCACAAAGGCCACAAGGGTCATCACGGTCACGAGGAGCACCACCATGGTCATCATGATCACGGCAAGAAGGGAGGTCATGAGGACCACAAGGGATGGGGCTTCCATCACGGAAAACATTGATACGCCAAAGCTGAGCTGTGATATTGTTGTTTATTTTTGTTACGGGTTTTTGTTAGTTTTTTATAAATTATTTCTTAAGCGCTGTTACAAAATGTTTTGAATAAATTAGTCATTTGTTAATTTGATCGGTATTATTTATCAATACCTCTCAGTAATAGTCTATTAACTAGACTTAGTGACAATAACTAAACGCAAATATTTACTAGTTATAGTATATAGCGGACCCACTGCAGCGACATCTGCCGGACTGATTTGTGACTGATGTATCCAGGGCGCCACCCAAAAAATACAAAAAAAAAAACATTCAAATTGGTTCAGCCGTTTAGGAGGAGTTCAGAGACGTACACACGTACCTACAGTAGAATTATATATATATAAAAAGAAGATAACGTCGTCAAAGGAAAAAAGTCCAGTACTTATAATAATATAGTCATAGAATACATTAAGTAATAAAATTATATATTTTCATGCATTTCAAATAGGTAGCAAACCAGTTGATGCTGCTTACTCATAATTATGTATTTATTTAAACATAATGTTTCACGTCAAATGTACATACAGCAAATATGATGTGCTTCTACGAAATTGAAGATCATAATCATTGAATTAGTAACAAAAAAACATCACAGGAATAATATTAAATTATGTAGGTGTAACATTAATGTGATTGCTTTTTTCTTTACCACTAATTTGCCACTAAACCACCTGATGGATAACGACTTTTTTGGCCTAGAACTAGAACGTATTCTTGTCTTGAAAACATCCAGGTTGGTCCTTGTCAGAAAACAAAGACAGACACTAAACAGAGACATTCTTTGGTGGTGTAAATTGAAAATGAAGCTCAGGGCATCAAATTGGGAGCTTTCTAGTATTATTTCATTTTAATACCAGTTTTAAGCCTTCTAAGCCAAGTCCAGTTGAATATTCATTTTCATTTACTTATTGCTATCACAATATCAAAGATACACGTCAATAACTTCTAATAATAATATTCGTTATTCTTAAAATAATTAAATTGTACTGACTTGTGACATATTACAAAAAAGTTGTGTTATCTTTTTATAAACAACAATAAATAATAAAAAGTAATATGCCTTGCATGTATCGGTATCTAGTAAGATTGCTTGTCTACTCGACTCTGGATGGTTATATCCTTAGCTGTGTCTGCCAGTACTTAGTTTCTATTCGAGAAAATTGTAACCTCTTTGGTACCTAATTAGGCGTCAATCTGAATTTCTTTTGTTATTTATAAAACTCAATCAGCCAATTAGCGCTGAGCCACCGTATCCTTATAAAAAGTGAGTCGCCCGCGCCATCTATCACCCAGGATTTGAAATTAGCCAGACGTGTCTCGGTAATCCAGCGCGACAGGTGACCCTCGTCTGACGAGACTGATTACGGTATATGGATGCGATAAATACCCTGAATTTGCTCGTTCATTCTTTTCAGTTCATTTCAAGTTCATCCATTCATCAGTCCGTCCACTGCTGGACATAGACCTCCTTTATGAATTGCCAATAAAGCCGGTTGAAAGCGGCCTGCATACAGCGCGTTCTTGCGATCATTGTCAGTCCATTTAGTCTGTGGACATCCTACGCTGCGCTTGCTGGCCCGTTTTCTCCATTACTTGCGGACCTATCGGCCATCCGTTCTTCAAACTTTGTGCTCTGCCCACTGCTATTTCGATTTGGCTAATCCGTTGGGCCATGTCGGTTATTTTAGTTCGTCTGCGAATCTCCTCATTCCAATAGATGAAATAACTTATTTATAGGGCAATGTATCTGTAACTGTAACTCAATTGTGCTACGCCGTGTTTTTCTACATGACTGAGGTCAAATTGTTTTATTCTACAATATTTTCTAATTTATTAATTTATTCTAATTCATTGCGCCCAGTTTTTACTATTGGACCAATTACGACACACCAAAATTGGCTACACAATATATTTTGTCATAAGTCAGTGAGATTTTAGTATGGAACAGCTGATTTTTACAAAATTTCAGGGTAAGAGGTGGTTATAATGCGATGCAAGCGACTTCCATAAAAAAGACGCATACAACAAATTCACAAAAAATATGGCCATTTTTTTACAGTGAAAAATCTAAAAATAGCTAAAAATAATAATGATTTGAGTTGAAAACATTTTTATCCTTGAAAATCGGTTGAAAATTAAAACAAAGTTAGAAAAATACAAGTGAATAGAAAAAAACTGTAAGAACGCCTGCTAAAATAATAATAATACCTAGGTATGTCTTGTAAAAATGTTAAAAAAAAAATATTTTAAGCACCAGAGAACAATTTATTATCTCATTTCACTAGGAAACCATAATACGCTTCATCATGATGTCCTAGTCAGATAGCTTTGATTATTTTATAGTCAAAGTCAGATATAGTATCAGATATAGATCACTTTATAAGTATTTTGGTTGGTAATTATTATATTTTAGCGAAATAAGTACTTGCACAGTAGTAAGTCGCTAATTAGGTAAGTACTGCATAGCCACTTGCCAAACTTCCGAGGTCCCAAAAAGAATTACGTGTACTATAAACATGATTAATAAGCGGCCAAGTACGAGTCAGACTCGCGCACGAAGGGTTCCGTACTGTATGGGAGCCCCCCTTAAATATTTATTTTTATTCTATCTTAAGTATTTGCTGTTATAGCGGCAACAGAAATACATCATCTGTGAAAATGTCAGCTTTCTAGCTATCACGGAAGCATATCAGCTATCATGAAATACAGCCTGGTGACAGACATTCAGACAGACGGACGGACAGACAGACGGACAACGGAGTCTTAGTAATAGGGTCCCGTTTTTACCCTTTGGGTAAGGAACCCTCAAAATGAGCAATCTTAATTAAAATCGAAATTTTCTTCACTTTTTCGAGTGAAATTACAATCCTTAAAAACTCTGACACCAGGGCTAGCCACCCGTCCTATACGAACTTACTTCCTTTTCCAAATTGTTTGAGCCCTTTTCGAGATACAAATAAGTCGGTACACGTTGACTTACAGACTTTGTAACTAAATCGTGTACATAGTTTAGATCACTATTGTGGCTTTCCTTTATGACATAGCATGACTATCTCGATGAACACCTGGCCTATACGAACTTACTTAATTACTTTATCAAAATTGTTAGAGCTCTTTTCAAGATTCAAATAAGTCGGTAGTACACGTTGACTTACAGACTTTGTAACTATGTAACTTGACTACTTGTCTTAGGTAGACGTACGAGTCAACAACTTTAAGAACCGTGTTCTGAACAGAGATCGGGGTGGGTACAACACGGAAATTACACATAACCTTCGTCTTGTCCATGTTCATCTTAAGACCCACCTGTTGAGACACCCGATTGAGGCCTTCGAGCATCGTGCTGAGTTCTTCCATCGACTTTGCCATGACTACGATGTCGTACCGCGAACTTAATACAAAAGAATACCTTAGATTGAGATTTTTTCTAGTTACTAAAAGATTGTAACCATGCAATCAAAGTAATTACGAGTATTACATACCATTGAATAAGAGAAAAAGTTAATGGTGTCAACCGGAGGATATCTTTGCCCAGCAGCAGGTTAATATAGCGAAATAATCGGCCAAGTACGAGTCGGACTCGCGCACGGAGGGTTCCGTACTGTACGGGAGCCTCCCCTTAAATATTCATTTTATTTTAATTTTATTATTTATTATTGAAGTGAATATAAAACTAAATATTCCGTGAAGATTTCAAGAATCTAACTGTTACCATTATTAATATAGAGCGAAAAACGTCCAAAAATTCAGGTTTGTTGTATGGGAATCCCCCTTAAATATCTGTATTAATATTCTCTTTTTAGTATATTTTGTTATGGCGGCAACAGAAATACATCATCTGTGAAAATTTCAGCTGCCTAGCTATCTTGGCTCATGAGATACAGCCAGGTGACAGACAGACGGACTGACGGACATCGAAGTCTTAGTAATATGGTCCCGTTTTTCCCTTTGGGTACGGAACCCTAAAATGCCTAAAAACATAAGTGTATAATTAAGTCAATCTATGCAATACTCGTATGTAAATTGTATGTAGCTTCATTGATGCCAAAATAGTGGTTGGGTTAGGCCTATTAATTTCCTCAATTTCCAAAGAGGATACGAGTCAAACCGCAATATATCATCAGTTTGCAAAGTAGATACGGCAAAGATCAAAGGCTCAGATAAACTACGGTAAACAAAGCCCATAGATAACGCTGCAATACCTTTAAATACCTATTAGAATTGTTTAAAGCCCAGTCGATAGGGTGTGGTTAGAGTGTAAGCGATTTCGAATCTGTAAGTATTTGTTAACTAAATACGGCTTGTATTCAACAACAAAAAGTATCTGACAGAATTAATAAGTAAGAAAGGTCTGCGTTTAAACTAAACGTTTTGTTTACGTCTTACTGGATGTTGATTCTTCTCTACAGTTTAAATTTTTCAAAGAATCTCGACGAAACTTGGGCGGAGCAGAAAAAGACGACTGAAACGCAGAATCCAACCACTTATAATTAATTATCATCGCCTGTTAAGTACCTACTTACTATTGAACACACCTCAAAACCATATTTCGAAGTGACAGTTGCTTACTGATATATGTACAGAGCAAAACAAAGACCTATTACAACCAGTGAGACAGCGCTGTTGTCGTTTGAAGCAATTCTCAACCGCAAAATGAATGGACAATCACTATCAGAGGTTATCACTGTCAAATATGTATTAAGTATTGGAATTTGACACTGTTGGTAGAAAAACACGACAACTTGCCACTGAATCGAGATATATTTCATATGTCTTTCTAACTCGTGTCATATTAAATCAATAAATCTCTTACTTTCTTTTCTCAATCGATCACATTATCCCTCTGGTATCTCTGTTGGATATACGAGTAAGTACGGTTGATGTTAATTTATGGTTGTAAAAATTGCAGTATTGCAAAAATTACATATCAATTACTTAGGAATAGTCATTGTCATACCCTCAGGCCGAATAAAAAAATCAAGACAAGAGAAGCCGGTTTTTATAAATGTGGTGAATGCGTCGGTGTTGCGCCGCCATAGTTTGAGTGACGAGCCAAGACGTAGTTTCCTTTTACGTGTATGTGTCTGTACACGACGAGGCGTTGTTTCGGTCTGAGGTCATACCGAGGCCACACATTGGATGGTGACTTGCGTCCAAGCTTGGCTACGAATTGAATAGCCAATCAGAGCCAATTATCATTGTTGAGACTTATGATTACTTTTTTTTTTTTTTGCCTAGATAGCCAATGTGTGGCCCTGGCTTTACATTAAAAAAACTGTCAAGAAAATGGTTAATACTAGACGACCCGCCCCGGCTTCGCACAGGTGTATTATACATATAACGGATTTTGATGCGGTTTTTTTTAATGGAAAGAGTGATTCAAGAGGAAGGTTTAACCTTCCTCTTGAATCACTCTTTCCATTAAAAAAAACCGCATCAAAATCCGTTGCGTAGTTTTAAAGATTTAAGCATACAGACAAACAAACAGACAAAAATAGCGACTTTATTTTATACTATGTAAGGATACACTGGTTGCTAACCGCTCTATCTATGACCACGGCTCAAAAGCAATATCCCGAAGTTAGTTGGAAGTTCGGCCATTGGGTCTGTAACTGCTAATGTCTGACCGTTACCGTTGCTCACTGATGTATCTACGTACGGTTAACGTTATGTTTGTGGGCGCCAGCGATTGGGAAGTTTTTGTCTTATTTGTGTGCTAGATAGATAGATATAACTCTTTATTGTGTGCAACTATGTACTACAGTACCTACTACACTTGCTAGTTTGTGGTTATGTATACAGAATATTTACAAATATTTTTGAGTTTTCCAGCATTTGTGATTTTAGCTTAAAAGTTTACTGTTAATTTCACTCAAGCTTTATTTTGACGCGATAACGTCTTAATCGATGAACTTAGGCTGCACGCATGAAAAAGCATGACTCACGTTCCGGATGATCAACGGAGATACATGAGAGATAATGTAGTCGATCGAGGAAATCTGAAATGAGATGCATTGATTTAATATGGCACGAGTTAGAAAGAGACCTGAAAAATATCTTTATTCCGTGTCGATTGCCGGATTTTTAGACAAGGAACGTCAAATTCTAATACGTAGTTGACAGTTTTGACTGCGGCTTGGAAAGATTTCCCATGTGTTTTTTGATTAATAATTACCTACACACCCTTAGTACACACCTTACTACAGTGACAACAGCATTATCAATCTGTTATGACTGTGCCGAGCGTGCAAACGAGATCGCGGAACAACCGATAGAGAAGCATGATCGGCCTAAGCGATGCCTAAGCGTTCAGCTTGTGACGCATATGACGTTATTCCGTAAAACTATCGTCCAGAAACCGACTTTGCAGGGAACTATTTTTTTCTGAACATGACGTAAAGTTTATTCAAAAAGTCACAATATGCCTGCTTCTATAAAAAAATATGGAAGATTCAATTCAAAAATAAAATTCTTAAGTCTCTACTTTACCCCAACCAACCATGATCTAATTTCACATAAAATGGTCGCATAGTAATACCAAATGACCATTCAACCGTATCCATTTGGGAATACGACTACCATCCTATAAGTAGGTACGCACTTCAGATTTGATCCAGTAACTCTTTTGAAATAAGATCGAACGACTTTGTTAAATATTTTACCTAAAAAAGTAGGCCTAATTATGAAGGCGCCATCGTAATTTTAATATCTAATTAGACTATTTCTGTTTCTTTTTCACTTTAGGCATTTGATAGATAGAAACCTTTAACGTTGCTATTAAATTTACGACGGCGCCTGCATAATTGGGGCTTATTTCAGAAGCAGTCTTTCAGGATTTAAATTAAAAAAAAAAAAAAAACTTTTTTAAATAGTGTTAATTTTTGTATCAGCGATAAGTGCGATTTTGTAAGTGCGATTTTTTTTATTCGAACTGCATTAGGATTAAAATCAGTACGCTGCTGTTGCCTGCTACTTGCTTTGGCCAAATATTTGGTTTTCACGTCTTCCAAAGACACGTACATTTGAGATTCTTGTGCAACAGTGCAGTCATGAACTTTGTATTGCTGTCCAACTGGTAAACCTAAATTTTTGAACAAAATTTGAAGCCCCATTGATAAAAACAGTTATCTCGATTTAAGGTCACAGGTGGTAGGTGAGGTGCCCCTTAATCTTGATTGAAAGCGGTTTGTAATTGACTTCGCTGCATCTTTCACAGCTTTCGCGTAGCCATTAAGTATACGATAAACGTATCTTTAAAAATAACTTATATTATCGTCTGCAAACTTACGTAGCATCAACAATACATACAAGTGTTTAATATTTATTTATCCCGAGTATTGTATACTTAAGAAAAGATACCTACTATATTCTAAATTTTACAAGCATATATGTTTATAATGGATCTTATAATACTTACGAGTATATTACATACTGTTCAAATATAATGGACGAGATGGGTACATGCTAAAAAAGTGCAAATGTTTGCTTAATCAGATAGCTACCTAGTACCTAGATGACGTTAAAACAATTTTATTGAACAGCCAATTTTTAAGTCATTGCGTTTCATACGAACATCTTATATTAAAACAAAATATGCATTTAATTGTTAGCAATGTCAAATGTTAATTGTGCAAACAATAAAATGCATTTTTAGGGTTCCGTACCTCAAAAGGAAAAAACGGAACCCTTATAGGATCACTTTGTTGTCCGTCTGTCCGTCCGTCCGTCTGTCAAGACCCTTTTTCTCAGGAACGCGTGGAGGTATGAAGCTGAAATTTATATCAATTACTCAGGTCTACTGTCCCTTGAAGCTGTGAAAAAATCAAACTTCTAAGCCAACGCAATCAAAAGATACAGCCGTTTATGCCGCAAATTTTCGACACTTGCAAGGGAATCAAAACCTACAGGGTGCTTCCCGTGAACTCAGAATCTTGAAATTTGGTACGAAGCAACGTCTTATAGCATAGATAAAGGAAAAATTACGAAAATCATAAATTTTTAGTTACATCACAAAATATATTTTTTTTTAATAATTTTAACCTTACTACCCATTTCCTCATAAACGCGTAGAGGTATTAAATTGAAATTCATACCAAATACTCAAGTCTATAATACCTTTAAGCTGTAACAAAATCAAACTTCTATGTCAACGCAATCAAAAGAAACAGCAATTTAAGCTGCATATTTTGAAACTCGCAAGTACTCGCAAGGGAATCAAAACCTAAAGGGTACTTCCAGTCGACCTAGAATCTTGAAATTTGGCATGAAGCAACGTTTTATAGCACACATAAAGGAAAAATTCCGAAAACCTTAAATTTTTAGTTACATTACAAAATATATATTTTTTAATAAATATAAACTTATTACTTTTTTTGAAGAACTTTGAACTTAGAACTTTGTAAACCTTGCAGGTTTGTACGGAACCCTCAGTGCGCGAGTCCGACTCGCACTTGGCCGGTTTTTTGTTTTTATTATAGCTTAGTTAAGTCTTCTTAAGAGCAGTCTTCTTAACTAAGCAATAATAAGAGTTAAAAATAAACAGCCTCATTAGAACATTTAATTTGGCAAGTGGAACTTTAGAATCGAAGCAGTGTATGTCCCTGAGGAACAAACAACAACGTAGAACAAACTGTAGCCAATACCAGGAACTGCAATAGGAACAAATATCGCGAAAGTAGTTACAACAGTTAGCCATAATGTTGTTCCGGACACTTAACTCTATTGGCTTTGTAAGTTACCCTTGTTTTCTTGCATAGAACCCCACGGGATTCTGTTCGAGTGCAAAACGTTTTATACGGGAAATTATGTCGGTAAGTTGTAGGCAGTCAATGCACTAGTTAATTGTGGATGAATCGGCACATTTCGATACTCTGTACTTGTTCTGTGAAAACCGACAGAATGTGGTAAGAAGACGTTGGTAAGCTTATAAGGCAAGGTGAAATACAGGTGGTAAGTATAAGAGGTAGGTACCCATAGTTCTTTTGTCAGTATATATTTTTACTAAAAAAAATGTTATTTCGTATTCATAAATTCAGTAGTGTCATGGGAGATCGCACGTAGTGTAGTAAATAATTTAAATAATTATTTTTCGCAAAAAAATGGTAAAACCGCCTTCCATCGTGTACAAAATTCGAATATTTCGCTCGAACTGTCTACACTATTGTTGATTTTTCAAAAACGCCTCAGCCGATTTCTGAAAAATTTAAATGGGACCACTTCGGGAGTATATCTTTTCAAACTAAAAAAGAATTTTTCAATTCGGTTCACAATTGGCGAAATTATAGATGAACATACACAAAAAAATACATACAGACGAACATAGAACCTCCTCCTTTTTGGAAGTCGGTTAAAAAGTCGTTGGTTGCAATGGCAACTAGTTGCCTACGTAGAGAAAAATATCCTCGTACGCAACCAGTTGCGAAGTTTGCGTACGCGGCCGAAAGCAGTATTTTTTGGTACTGATGGAAACAACTATATGATATTGTACCTTCTTAACTAGCAAATATCTACAGAGCCACAGGCCCTAAGTGAAAGTAGTAAAAAAAAATGTCCAAGCGCCGTCATACATACCGACTTAGATGTTTATATTAAATAATTCACAATGACCCGTTTTCTCGAATCTCGACGTGATGTCACTCAATTAATGCTTGCAACCGAGCACTTTGGCATCGCTCGGCGTTGAATTCGGCTTGCAATCGCCTAACGACTAACTAAAAAGCTTGACCACTACGTAGTAGTTTTTGGCTCGGACACTTTTTGCACGATTGAGACTCCAGAGATGTTTGCTTGAAGAATTGTACGAAATAGATATGTAATAAGCCCGATTACAGAGGCGCCATCGTAATTATATTAGCTAAATAGCATAGTTCTGTTTCTTTTTCACTTTAGGCATTCGATAGAGAGAACGCTTTTTAAATTTACGCTGGCGCCTCTGTAATCGGGCTTAATATTTGAATAAAAACTATAAATTACTTAATCTATTTTGTTACAATTTAACTTTTGATTCAAGTAGAAAATTTTAAGGTTGTAGGTATATGCTTAAATATCACAAGCTAAGTAGGTACTAAATAAGTTAAACTAAGATAAAAAGGATGGCACAGAGTAACACTATTAATTATTACCAAATAATCCGCCGCAGAGTTCAGGTCTTAAATCCACGTGAACAGGGCCACAGTCTGTAAATTACGTTTATATTACGCTAAATTATGCATAGCGGCGTGATTACGGTAAATGTGGATCGCAATCGCTTTTTAGTTGCGATGAATCTTCTACGTGAGCAAAAGTTATCTGTTTTAAAGTTAAATGAAACTTATTCACGTGTTCCATAACATCACCATCATCAATAACAGGACAGCTTAGTTCAGCTCTATGCAGCTCGGCTCGGCTTTGAATCCATGACGACAAAGTGAGATGTTAATATTTAAATTGTTTTGTTTTCTTTTTCGTCGTGGGTTCAAAGCTGTTCTCAACTATGGCCCATGTGCCATTATACACAATCAACCTTCAAATTAACATAATAAATTCTTAAACTACTATTGAAATATAGCTAAAGACAATTTCAATTTCGTGAGGTTTCAACCAAAAGAAAACGTCGATCATTTGTTTTAGGAGCTATGACTCCACAGACAGACAGCAGATAGATTCATAAACACACTGACACACACGTAAAATACGAGTATACTCGTATAAGGCTTCCAAACGCTCGCGCGGTTCCATACAAAACGCGAGAGCGGGTGGACACACGATGGGTCACTATTGTTATGTTTTTACCAAAACAACTCTGACACCAGGGCTAGCCACCCGGCCTTTACGAACTTTAAATTTATTTTATTTCAGACAACACAGTAAATAATTAAATTTAGTAAATAAATCTAATTTCCAAACACAAGTAAAACCTAATTATACCAAAAGGATGGCATACAAACCAGTCTTCACTATTTTCAATTAATACAAAGTACCCATACCACCGATATTTTTCTATTAGGTACAATACGACGTTATCAGCGAAAACAAAAATACTGGCGGCTAAAAAGTGAAACCTACGTTGCAGTGCAGCTCTCCATTCAGTTCTAGCGTCCAAGTTGCTGAGCAGACGTACCAAGATTGGAATTTATAAGACGGTGATCAGACCAATCCTTATGTATGGATGTGAGGCGTGGACGCTGGCTCAAAAAGAAGAAAATAAACTTCTAGTTACAGAAAGAAAGGTACTTCGGAAGATGCTGGGACCGGTGAGAAGAGAAGATGGTAGCTGGCGCGTCCGGAAAAACAGGGAACTGGAGGAGCTGTTTGGTGAGGCCAACATCCTGGGAGAGATAAAGGCGCACAGGCTGCGATGGCTCGGTCATGTCGAGCGGATGGAGGAGGATCGGGCCGTCAAGAGAGCTTACCTGGGAAAACCAACCGGGCGGCGCCCGGTGGGACGCCCCAAGTACCGCTGGCTCGACGCCGTGGAAAAGGATCTGCGCGACATGCAGCAGCCGGACTGGCGGAGCGCTGCACAGCCGTGACGACTGGCGCCTTTTAGTGTCGGAGGCCAAGACCCACTTTGGGGTCACAGCGCCAACGCAGTAAGTAAGTAAGTAAGTAAAAAGTGAAACCAATCTTGACGGATCGGCTATGCGCTTGTGGCGACGTGGTTTGTTTACCCTTTCCCAATAGATGAACGATCTTAATTTGTGTTTCAGTACCTACTGGAAAACTTACTTACTTTTTACCAAAGTTAAGCTACGTTCGGCACGATCAGTTTTCGGATGGGTATACGCGGGTGGCATTTCCAACTGAACGCTACCGTGGCTCGGATGACACGTGAAATTGTAGGTCCCGGTTGTTTTAACCATTCAGCCATGTCAGAGGCCTTCACGCGTCTTAAAAACTCAGACACCAGGGGCCTTACTGCGTAAGCGCTCTGACGTTCGGCTTCGCTTTTTCTCCTGCTCGCGCCAGTTACTCACGCCACGAGAGCAAGCGGGAGGGAAAGCGAAGCCGAACATCAGAGCGCTTACACAGTAAGGCCCCAGGGCTAGCAACCTGGCCTATACGAACTTACTTTAACTTATGTATGGAAGCGCGAGAGTGTCAGCTTAACACAGTTTCAAGCTCCACTACTCTTTTTCTCGGGTTCAGAGCTGCTCCACTACCGTTGGGTTGATATTTTACGTAATCAACCTTCAAGTTACCCTAATAAATGTTTCAGGATGGCGGATTGGCACCGTGTGGAGACGAGCCTAATCAAATATTTTTATGATCGACGCCTTTTTACGAGCCGCCTGTTTGCTTAGAGGTAATTGGAGGGTGGTGCAAGGGACTAACTTCACTATGGAAACTAGCGTGGTTTTCGCACATTTTAATTCGACTGCCTCGGTGGCTCAGTAGTTAGTGATCCTAACTTCTGCGTCAGAGAGGCGTGGGTTTGGTCCCCACCCAGGGCAAATATTTATGTGATGAACATAAGTGTTTGCTCTGTGTCTGGGTGTTATTTAGTTACTATTTATATAAGTATGTATTTAAAAATAAGTATATGTAGTATATCAGTCTCTAGCAGCCATATCACAAGCTATGCTTAGTTTGGGGTCAGAGGCCGTGTGTAAGATGTCCCCAAAATTAAGTAAAGCACAAGTGTTACTCACGCTAAATTTTAGTAGAAAACTGCTACCATAGTTTCGATCGCATTTGGCAATCTTTCTCCGAGGTAGGAGTACTAGCACGCGGGCTTGTCTCGTATAGCACTCACTATACTCGTAGTAGCAGTTTTCTACTAAAATTTAGCGTGAGTAACACCTGTGCTTTACTTAATTAAAAAGGAACTCACTTATTTATTTTAAAGTTCTTAATTTATTAAACGGTCTTGTACTCCTGCCACACTGCCCTTTTTTATGATAAACAGCGTGTATGTCTCGCGTGATCGTGACGTGATCTGAAAATGCAACCTTCTTACTCCGGCCAGAATTTTCAGCTTTCAGATATCACAGCTAATCTCATTCGTATATTTCTTGGTACCTACTTATAATAAATTCAGCGTTGAATTTTCAATGTTTTATTATTCAATTGTAGCATATAGGTACTTATGTATTTTTAAGGATTGTTTTGTTTATATACCTTTTTAAATTCAACAAAAGTGATATTAAAAACAGTTACTTTCGTTTTTTTGATCGACTTCGTCAAATTAAAACATAATAAATCGTTAGTAATTTTACAATAGAAATCATTAGTAATTTTATGACAAACAAATACAAGATGTAACATTATTTAAAAGCATTCCATTCTAGTATTTTTTACGAGGAAATGTGTGAGTGTAAGAAAGTAAATACACCATCGTATACATTGAAATTCCACAAATCCCCCATCAGTTTGAAGTGCATCAGAGAACTCAGGTCCAGTGAGTTGTTCAGCTTCAGCAGAGTCACCAAGTATAGTCTTATAATCCCCTTGAGATGACCTCTTTACTGTAGTGTAACAGCCTTTTAATAGTCCACTGCAGGACGTAGGCCTACCCACGACAGGTGATTGGGCCATATCAACCATGCTGGCCCAGTGCGGGTTAGTGAATTCACATACGCCATGGAATTTCTTCTACGGACGTAAGCAGGTTGCCTCACGATGTTTTCCATCACAGAAAAGCCAGTGGTGTGAAATAATTACACAAATTCCAAGGAATTCATTGGTAGGGGACCGGTATTTCGGGATTTGAACCCACGACCTCACGATTGTAAGGCGGGTGTCATTACCACAAGACCACCACGGCTACTAGACCAGGCGGGAGATGACCTCAAAAGGGTTCTAAATAACCATACAGTAGGCTTAGCTACTCAGTCGACACTAACTCTATCTAAAAATAAAATCGTCAACAGCTTCCAACTTGCACCAGCGTTCCTCACTTCAATTGCTCATTTCGTACCTACCATTCCTCTGGGAAGGAAATAAATGTAAATAATTTGGTGAAGTAAGTTATTTTACCAGTTCCCTGGATTAGACGACTCTTTGACAACACCTGGAAATTGAAGTTGAAGTTAGTAACTAGGTAGATAAACAGAATTGAAAGGAATAAAAGCAGGGAAAACTTTTGCGAAGCGTGGGTAGGTGGTTCATCTCCTAAAATTTCGGTCCCTTAAGGACGAGCCTAAAACCTTATTATCACAAAAAGTAGCTCTTTTAGACTTAAAACACGCATAAATAAATAGGACAAATTCTTGAATAAAATGCCTTTATTTCGAGATACTAGATATAAAATGGTCCTGATAGTTATTAGATCAAATTTGCATATATATTATTATTGTTTATTGCCGCTACTTCGTCTTCTAGGAGATAATAAACTAGAATCATCAGTCAACATAACATACACTTATATCCAAGTGAACAAATCTAATTCGTGTTGTTCTAAACAATGTTCTCAGTTTACTTGTCTGTGAGCAATCACCACAGTTAAACAAAGCTTCGCATGGTCAGTCTTTGGATGGGTGACCGCGGGTGGCATTTTCCAACTGAACATTACTATGGCTCTGCTGACACGTTAAATTGTAGGTCTGTTTTAACCGTTTAGCCAAGTCAGAGGCCTTCAGGCGGCCTAAAACTTCTGACACCAGGGCTAGAAACCCAGCACAAACTTGTTCACTCTTTAGCTTAGTTTTTACTTAAAATATTATATTAATTTTTTTAAACATAATAAGATACTCACCAAAAAAAACTTGGCTCACATCAAATCATCTCTCGGCTACCGGAAGAAGTGTCGCCACAAACGCCCTATAAATCAGGACATACTCCGTTTAGGATGGCCATAAATTAAAAGTTAATTTCAGACAGTAGGCATATCTACACTCCGCACATCCATATTTTAATTAGGTTACTTTGTAACACCGAGGGCAATTGTGAAGTATTTAACTATGCGCATTTTAATTGAAATATATTAAACAACATCTAAAAAATAACGATAAATAGAATCCAGACTAGTTGATTGAGTAAACTATTAAAAATTATTCTGATGAGCTGCCGATTTACCTATTACATCGATGTTAATTCTAAGTAACATTTTAAAACTAAATATCATATGTTTTTATGCCAACTGTAACAAAAATAACCCCAGAATTGGCACAGGTGTCACGTAAAGCGTAAAACACATACAAAAACAACCAATTTAAAAAAGAGTTCTCTTCTTTTTTGCAGCCTAAAAATATATATGACTTCCTGGCAAAATAAATATTGCTACGAGTATTTACGTTTTAAAACTCAATTTGCACAAAACTCATTCGAACATTCCCCGTTTAAATTAACCATTCGAAATCCAAATCCATAAATCACTCATCATTATCAAGTTCCCCCAGTTCATTGGGACTCGTAATCCGGACATTCCAGCCAGACACCTAAATCATTGTCTCCCTACTCCATTATCAACCAATGGGCAGGCAGAAATATTTCCCGTTCATCTTTTTACGGGGTCTCTTCTCCATCTATCCGATTTTCCGTTTTTTTGGACACTTCTATGAAATTGTTTATGTTATTTATTTATTCTTGGATACAATTTGAGTGGTTGGTAAAGTGGACGTTTTTGGCAGTGTCTCATATTTTTGTACCAAAAAATATTATTTCAATGAAAAGGTTTTTTATCGAGATATACAGGGTATTTCTTATCAATCAGCATCCTTTAAGGGGCTTATTCTTTACAAGATTCAAGATTCAAGATTCAAGATTCATTTATTTGCTAAACATGTGTACATTTATAGGTCTTATCTTAGGTATTTTATCTCAACATGTTTCTACCCTACAAGAGGGTGTGCAAAAAGTGAGAGGCGATTTGCTCATTAATTAATTACATTAGTTCATTACAATCATAGACATTTATAAGTACATTTTTGGTATTAAATCAAATTAAAATTGTGATGAGGAAAAATTATTAAATGTCAGTGGAACAAATAGAACACATTATTACATAATAGCATTTAGCAGTCAATAAATGTTTACATCGAAACTAAACACGTTCATTCTGCGAATTTTGTCAAGACTCAAAAAAAAACTTGTTGTTCCATAGAAAAATATCATTCACCCGCGACAAAATGTATGGAAAAGCTATTTTTTTTACTTCTGACAAAATTCACAGAACAAAAGTTGTTAGTTTTGATGTACAGAATAAGCCCCTAAAAGGATGCTAATTGATTAGGAATAACCCTGTATAATTAACATAATTTGTCTTTTTTTCTAAGTCATCATCTTTATTAGCCGTAAATCGTCCACTGCTGGACGTAGGACAAGGAGTGAATTATCAAGAATGATAATATTTCCATCATGAAATAAGGATGTTCTTTTACTTACATTTATTTTTTATTAATGTACCTATACAATATATATAATTATTACACAATGTCAAAAAAAATAATAATTTAATACAACTTATAAACTTATCGTAAACCTATATTGAGCAATAGATTTACTTAAACTAAATTATGATACATACATAAGTTTTAGTTTCTAGTGCCAACACAAAATTAAATCTCTCGCAAGTTCAGTAATATATTTTGTCAATATAAGCACTTAAAAAATGTACAAAATTATGACATGTGAATATTTTTATTTTATTTTTGAGAAACGTATACATTATTATCCATGATTTTGTACTTTTAAAATACTGACTTAATTAAATTCGCACATAAAACTAACAAATTATTAAAACTTTATCATAATGCGTTTTATTATACCAGTTTTCCAAACCTGTTGTATACTAAAAACAGTAATTCAGTTAATAAAAGCCGTTGTTACTTAGACAGAATAATATGAACCGCTATCACTGAATTATTTAGGGCATTTTAGACTTCAAATTTTATCTCAATAGCACACAAATAATCGGCCAAGTGCGAGTCGGACTTGAACGCGAAGAGTTCCGTACCGTATGGAAGCCCCTTTAATAAATTTTATTTTAGTTAATTTATTTATTCTTAAAGGGAATATAATAACTTAATAATCTGTGAATATTACAAGCATCCTCCTGTTGCCGTTATTGATATCAAGCAAAAAATAACTTTTGTTGTATGGGAGCCTCCATTAAATATTTATTTATATTTATTTTTGTATTTGTTGTTATAGCGGCAACAGAAATACGTCATAATGTGAAAATTTCAACATTTTAGCTATCACCGTTTATGTGATACAGCCTGGTGAGAGACAGACGGACAGACGGACGGACAGCGGAGTCTTAGTAATAGGGTCCCGTTTTTACCCTTTGGGTACGGGACCCTAAAAAATATCAGCATTACTTACTATAAAAAAAGTTGTTTGCCTGTAAAGTCGGTTTACGGGCGATAACTTACGTGATAAAGTCAAAGAAAACATTTTTAGATCAACAACTGAAACAAGCCAAACTTTTATACCGATCGTGCTTCTCTATCTCTTGTTCCGCGCTCTCGCTTGCACGGTCGACTATGGAGGAACGAGACTCTATTTCGCGCGTGCAGCCGGTCTTCATCCATTTATAAGACGTTATCACGTCAAAAACTTTACCTAGAACCAAGAGAGGACAAGGTACCTAAGGTGATCTCCACACAACTGTAGAATGTTTTGTTTTGCTAAGAACAAGGACTTTTAGAGGCTCATCGTTATGAATAACCTTGGCCATGAGATCAACTGCAAAACTGCAAAAAATATCAGCAAACGCATGTAAATAATTAATAGACGCTAACAAAATGGATACCTACTTAGAGATTCTCATTCATTTTTCGTGATTTGGCAGTTGGTTCCATAATAAAAGTGGTTTAAAATGAGGAGAATAATTATAATTGGACGTCTGAAAGTTCCTGTACTTTGCAAAACAGCACTCCTATTATTATGTTGATGTGTTGTGTCCTTTGTGTCTTATATAAAAAACTAGAGACCCGCTCCGGCTTCGCACAAGTGTATTATACATATAAAACTTTCTCTTGAATTATTCTATCTATTAAAAAAACCGCATCAAAATCTGTTGCGTAGTTTTGAAGATAATTATAAGCATACATAGGGACAGACAGCGGTAAGCGGCTTTGTTTTATACTATGTACTCGTAGTGATGTCCCCAAATTCACTACAAAGGTCATTAAAAAAACAAATATTGCAGTTGTACATTAGGTTCAGTTACACAACGACTATAATTCACTGAATTAGCGTTCTGTACTCTACACTCTAGGGGTAAATCTTAACCAAAGTTCTTTGTCAATGACTCTACCAAAGTTGTGGTCTGAAACACTAAGGAGAGTCGGTGTCTTCGAGCATGACTCTATGTCATAGTTCTCCAGAATGTTCTTGGCGACGGTTTTCACTATTTTCAATGCTAATTGTTCACCTGAAAATAAAAATAAAATGTTACTCTACAAGGTATTTAAGCTGTCCCTTTCCCTACGTACTTGTACAAATGACTGTACACAACACATTAGTTCAGACCTGACATTTAAACTAGGTACAAATTTACCAAAAAAATATCCTGTGGGGCAATTCTGTCAACCAATCTCGTTACTAAGGTGACACGTTCTTGAACCTGTCTCGTTTTTCTGACAGTTTTGAGCTGTTGGAACTGTCAGAAAAACGAGAGAGGTTCAAGAACGTATCACTTCAGTAAAGAGATCGGCTAACAGAATTGCCCCGCTGGTCTCACGCACTTCTCAGATTATAGGTACTTGGTTAATTGCATCGGACAGATACAAATACGAGGGTCAAACTGAAAGTTCTTAGAAAATCAAAAACTGATTACATTAGCCAGTTATTAGTTTTATTATATCTTTTCAAAATATTGTCCATTCACGTCAATACACCGCTGCATGCGATGGAACCACTGGGAAAAGCACTTTGCCCACTCGTCCTTAGGGGTCTCTTCAATGGCATCGCGATACGCAGCCACCGCTTCTTCAGCATTCATAAACCGCTTTCCTTTAAGTTTTTCTTTAATTTTTGAAAATAAATAAAAATCACAAGGCGCGAGGTCGGGGCTATACGGCGGGTGACCCAGTAATTCAACGTTTGATGTCGCCAAATAGTCGATCGTTCGCTTGGCGGTGTGCGATGAGGCGTTGTCGTGGTGAAGGAGGATCCTACTGCGAGGTCGTTTCTCTCGAACTTTTTCCAAGACAAGTGGCAAACAATTGGTAGTGTACCATTCTGCAGAAACTGTTTTTTGATCCTCTAACACAATTGTCGCGAAATGACCTATCCTTCCAAAGAACGAGGCCACCATTTTTTTCCCCGCACTTCGATCTCTCTTCACTTTAGTTGGCAACTCCTCGAAAGGAAACACCCACTGAGCAGATTGTCTTTTGGTTTCAGGATCATAACAGTAAATCCAGCTTTCGTCACCTGTTAGTATGTCGAACACAGCATTTGAGTCACCTCCGTTAAATCTTTCAATCATTTTACGGCACCAATCCACACGATGGAGTTTTTGAGCCTCAGTCAAATTATGAGGTATCCACCGGGCGCAAAGCTTCCTGACCGCTAAATGTTCGTGTAGGATTTTGTGCACTTGACTCATACCGATGCCTAAGCTTGTCCGAATCTGCTGATAGGTCACTCTTTTGTCAGTCTCTATCATACGCCGCACAACACAGATGTTATCTTCAGTCGTCGCCGTAGAAGGCCGTCCCTCACGTAAATCATCAGTGAGATTAGTGCGACCACGTTTAAACTCATTAAACCAGTTGTAAACAGTCGCACGAGATGGGGCTTCATCGTGAAAGGCCAATCGTAGTCTATCATAACTTTCTTGTTGACTTAAATGACATCGAAAGTCATAAAAAATCATTGCACGAAAATTTTCTCGTGTTAAATTCATGTTGACGTGACACAGACAATTTTCAATTTGCCGCCAAATCGTAAAACAAATGACAAATGAATGAAGTATATACTCAGTAATATTGGCAAAGAGTTCTATTTTCAAATTATAGAATTATTTTTTTATTATATTGTTTATAAGTGGCCAGTTCTAAGAACTTTCAGTTTGACCCTCGTACTGATGTTGAAAATACAGGACTTATAGTAGGGGATTTTGGGACTTACTAAAGCACGGCAGATTAACATACAGGGGGATGCCTTGTACCTGATTAAGTACCTCCACCAAATATGAGCCCCATATATATAGCCGCCCAACAAGGATCATATTGGTAAAAATAAAACGATTATCAGAACACGTCCGATTAAAGTAGGTTGAGTTAATTACATGCTAAAAAGTGTATATTCAACTAATCTGACAATTTGAAAGTAACGTCAAAAAGGAGAAGGTTACAAACTTGTACCTCGACATTCTTGAGCATGGCTATTTTTTATTTTATTTTAACATACGTAGAGTATTCAAAATACGTAGGACATGGACGCTATCAATATCTGATGCGTTGGAGTTATACCCATGCAACAGTTTGTTTTTATTTTTTTGTAAAATCCGTAGTCTAATAGTAATAGATTAGTCGTTCTTCCCACCGATGAAAAGGTTACGTTATATGCTTTTTTTCCTTTTATCATCTAGGCTTCGCAACCCAATCGGTCTCTATAACGCTCGAGTAAATCCAATTTTAGCATCGTGGGCTCCCCTGCTATTACGAGATTATTAGTCAAAAATTAGTTATTCATTGACGTTTTTCGTAGTAAGACTTTTAAATCATTACACCGCCCTTGACAAAAGAATTTACAAACTAGGTAATAACTATCTAGATTTTTTCTATTTCAGAACTAGGTTTCAAAGAGAACAAACTGCATCCAAATTGACCTCGAACCGACATGCCAATTAATTTATCAATATTTGCAATACATTTTTTGTCAAAGTTTGGGTGAATAATTAATTTTCAATAAACAAAATGAATGGTCGAAACAAAACTTCTTAAAAAAATACACACCTACGTATTTTCTTATACAATGCAAAAACTTAAGTTGTCCGGTATTTAACATAAAACGAATAATTAAAGGACATGTGAATTGGGTAAGGACTTATTAATTGTTTGATTGCAAAAGGCATTATTTTATTATTTCATTATGTTTAGTATAATTATTTTAAAAATACTTAAGAAAATACGATGGTCATGTCTTATTGTTATAGTCAGTCAAATGTCACATTATCATGTGCTTATTGAGTAGTTATAATAAATTAAATTTAATAATGTACAAGTACGTAGTGTCAAACGATAGGTCACATTAAAATTGAAAATCAATTTTAAACAATAAAAATATACGTTGGTATAATAAATAAAATAAATAAATAACAATCAAATGATGAATACACAAACTGAATGACCTAAGGTAAGTATGTCAACACAAAGTATCGATTGTAGCGTCGAGGGTCATCGATTGTATTGGGATACAAAAACTTTCGCAAGATATTTATCTTCTGACCGTGAGAGAGAAAGTGGGTAGCGTTTACTTTATAATTTATTTGGGTGAAGAGATAAATTTTTTTTACTATGCGTCACTATATAAAAATATTCTGTACTGCACTGAACTGTGCCAGCCTTTTTAATAGTCCACTGAATCTTGTAGGCCTACTCACGAAGGATACTTAGGCCATATCCACCACGCTGGCCCAGTGCGGGTTGGTAGATTCACATACGACATCGAATTTCTTCTACGGACATATGCATGTTGCCTTACGATGTTTTCCTTTACCGAAAAGCCAGTTGTGTGTTCCAAGGAATTCATTGGTACGGAACCAGGATTTGAACCCACGCTTGACTACCAAGCATGATGAAGCACGCAGACCTAGAAGATACCTATTCACTCTGATCTTGAAAAGCTTTAGATTATATCTCTTAGGAAACAGGAAACCAGGAAGGCTGTTCCATTCCCTGGCGGTACGAATCAGAAATGTTGAGACAAACCGCTTCGAAGGAAAATCGACAGTGTAGCATTTAACAGAGACATTAATAAAGATGACATGCGTAAAGTATTTTTATTTTCTTGTCGGACCCATGGCTATGGCTGACACACTAGCGTTATTCACAGCTTTCTCTCAGGTCAGTTATAAACAAGCAGTTACTTCAAACGGGACAGCGTACTCACTTCTAAGTCTCAGACTCTACCAAAACGGAGTGGAGCGGATGTGCAAAGCTGGACAAAACGTGGGATTAACATAAGTCTTAAATTAAACTCATTGTTTCGAAGAATCAATGTAGTTTATTTTTTTCATTACTTCCTAAAAGGTTGTTCTCAAGCCGGTCGTATGTTTTTTTTTTTTGTATCTACCTTATTATGTTACGTGATTAATTCTTATTTAACTTCTTAACATCCACCCGCACGCCCAGTGAAGAAGAAGAAGAAAGAACGTTTATTTCGTGACATACATGAACAATCACAGCTAATAACAAAAAGAAGAAAAAACGAGCAAACGACAAACATGAGAAACAGTAGTTATGCAGCAAGTGCTCGCGGTATGCCACGAAAACCGATCCCAACTCAGCGTGAAATGCTGATTGAGGACAATCAGCGCTGGTATTCTGCCACATTTTATACAACAGAAAATATTAACCTTACCTAGCATATACATTCTTGAATCAGCAATGTTTGTTAAAAAATATCCTGACCACTTTACAATCTCCGAAAATTCGCGTCAAAAAAAAACAAAATAATAGCACCAGAGCCAAAACTAGAACTTGTAAGGAGACGTTCTGAATACAATATGATGTTTTTTTTTAATAAGCTCCCTGAAGATTTACAAAAAAAAACAAACCAACGAAAATTCTATAAAAATTTAATAAATATGTTAATCCAAAAGTGCTATTACAGAATAGAAGGTTTCTTTAATGACAGAAAATGTTTCAGTCTCGCGGAAAGTATGTTATGATGATAAGTAGTATTGTTATGATGTAAGCTAATAATACTCAGTAATTGTATACTTGCAACGCCCTTACAGGGTTTAATATGTAACTAGTGAGCAAATTTTTGCATGTTAAATGGCAAGGTTTGAAATAAAAAATATGAAATGATTTTGTTCATAACTTTTTTGTAATGATACTTGAGCCATTTCATTTTATCGAAATCGACTGAGCTTTTCTTTGAAAAATCAACCAAATAAATCAAATCATATGGTATTTACAACCAAACAAAATCAAATGTTATTTATGCAGAATCATACAAGTCGGCAAATAGGCCCAATTTTAAAGGCTCCATCGTAAATTTAATAGCAACTTAAATTAGTGTTTTCTCTATCAAACGCATATAGTGAAAAAGAAGGGCTCTAAATTGTTATTATAATTACGATTGCGCCTCTAAAATTGAGCCTATTGTGAAGTTAGCTACGCAATATCCTATCCTAACTGAAGTTCACATAAAGCTGCGCGTTGATTAGATTTTGCGCAGCTTGTAGCTAGCTTCATATCCGCTGACTTGTATGAATTGGGTTATACCTACGAGTACATGAATCGGTTTGAGCGAATTATTCGAATTTTATACCGAAGTTGTAGTTGTTAATTGAAGGAAGTTGTGCCTTATTTGGCTAAAAATAGATCATTATTTTATGTTTATGTTTTAATTGAATACAATAAAATTTACTCATTCCTCATACGAACAGCCAGAATTTGGAACGCTTTACCTGGGTTTGTCATCCCGCTAAAGTACAACGGGGGTGTCTGCAAATCCTTAGTAAACTAGTATCCTTAGTAGTTCTAGGTAAGCGTGCTACACCCTAGACCGAATATCTGCTTAACATCAAGAAGTTTGTAGCCAAACGCAAACCTATACGGAATAAAAAAAACTTTATTAAGATTAGAACACTGGTCATCTCTGCACATGACCGCTCCCGTCCGCTTTGGTAAAGTCTGGTCCAAGTGAAAATATACATAATTGCGCTTTTTCTATGAAGCGGCGGTTATTATATTATTATAATATAGACGTGTGGTCGGATTAGAACGTTTTTGTACCCGTTTGTATTACGGTTTCTCTCTTTGTTGGGTCGAATTGTTTGTTGTATTATAAACTTTGACATAGAAATCTAGTGTAGGCTGAACCAAAGTTCTTGTCGGCTGTGAAGTTAGCTACAAGCTACGCGGAACCCAATCGTCACGCAGCTGTTAAGTGCCCTTCAGTCAGGCTTGGGTTTTTCGCAGATTGTGGATATCACTGCCGCTAAGAAGGCCTAAAGGGCTTAGGTGTGATAAATTATCGGTCAAGTGCGAGTCGGACTCGAGCACGAAGGGTTCCGTACCGTATGAAAGCTCCTCATAATAAATTCCATTTTAATTTAATTATTTATTTTTGAATGGAATAGTCAATCTGATATTCTGTAAATATTTCAAGAATCTTCCCTTTTGCAGTCATTAATATCGAGCAAAAAATATGTTTCTTGTATGAGAGCCTCAATTCAGTATTCATTTTATTTTAATTTAATTATTTATTTTTAAAGTAAATATTTAACTAAATATTCTGTGAATATTTTAAGCATCTACTCGTACCTACCTGTCACCGTTTTTAAGCTCGACAGAAAAACGGTAAAAATACCAGGTTTTTATACGGGAGCCCTTCTTAAATATCGATTTTATTCTAATTTCAGTATTTGTTTTATAGCGGCAGCAGAAATACGTCATCTGTGAAAATTTCAACGTTCTAACTATCACCGTTCGTATATAAAGTTCGTTATATAAAGCCTGGTGCTGTCACCAGGCTTTATATCATGAACGGCTAAGTTAAGCTAAGTTTGTCTGTACAAAAGGACAGCGAAGGCTTAGTAATAGGGTCTGTTTTTTCCCCTTTGGGTACGGAACCCTAAAAAAACAACATCATTGTAGAAATCCCACAAGGTGTACAGATGACCTCTTTAAAAGGCATTAGATGCAAGCCACTTTCAACCGGTATTATTGGAGATATATTAAGGGAGGCCTATGTCCAACAGTGGTCTTATGAATGAAACGAGGATTCCAAAATCAAAATCTCTCAAGTAATTACGATATGGAACCACATATAAAATTAGATATTACAATAAAAGGACAATGGTTTCTTTGCTTTAATTAATTCAATAAAAAGTAATAAAGCTTAAAAGTATTTTAATAATATTTTTGCATTGATTCGATTACTAAATTAATTTTAAGATATAATTTTGTGTATTATGCGTATATAAGTATTTGTAACGCAAATGAGTCGTATAGAATTAACAAAGACAATCTGCAAAACTTTTGAAAAAAAGTGCAAGTGGAAGCCCTCCGCGCGGAAGAAGTGAAACTTCGACGCAACAGTGCTTTCAGACCTTGTTGGAAGTCGCATTAGAAGTTTCACTTCAAAAAGATTTTTTCCTAAATCGGTTTACAATCGAAAATATCGATGAACATACTTACATAAAATGCAAGTGGTGTCCCTCCGCGCGGAAGAAGTGAAACTTCGACGCAACAGTGCAGTGCTTTCATACATGATAGTGTTAAACGTTTAATGCTACCTTGTTGGAAATCGCATTAGAAGTGTCACTTCAAAAAGATACCTAACAGTTTCAAATGGAATTTAAAATAACGGTATATAAAAGCCGAACCAAACTTCTTGGCAGTTATGAAGTTAGTCACAAGCTGCGCCAAGTATACGGATACCCAATGCTGACTGAAACTTACATAAAATCTGCGCGAGAATGGGATTTTTCGCAGATTGTAATTAACTTCACAACCGCCAACCTACTTGATTCAACCTATAATATTTAACCGACTTCATCACCGTGAAATACAGCCGCAGTATCATCGGCGTAACAGATGAGTTCACAGTTAGGGATGTTGAGGCTAAATATGTCATCCATATAGAGTGTAAACAGGGTAGGAGCTAGAATACTTCCCTGAGAGACACCAAAAGCAATGTGCATCCCGTCGCTCATATGTTCGCCAATTTTGATACATTGTTGTCTGTTAGATAACTGCTGAACCAGCTGAGCGCAATTCCTCGGATTCCAAAACTCTCAAGTTTTTTTAAAAGTATTTTCCTAGAAATGGAATCAAAGGCCTTGGCCAGGTCCAGAAATACGGCTATACATCGCTTCCGACTATGAGAATGGGATTTTTCGCAGATTGTAATTAACTTCACAACCGCCAACCTACTTGATTCAACCTATAATATTTAACCGACGTAGTTTGCTTTTACGTCAATAAACAAAAGGACATTGGGTAAAGTTGGCGTCGCGCGAAATATGTATGGGGAAACTGAGTTTGCGGACTCGCACTAAATTGCTATATTTGAAAGATTTTGTGTCAAAATTATTGTTCTATGTATAATGCAAGCCGAGATGCACAACAGAACGTATTTTACCATTATGGGCTATAACTACAGAATGATTTCACAGAAATAACACAAAAATGCTAATTGAAAGATCTGCTAATGAGATCATTACCTTAAAACAAAATACCGATGTAGCTACTATCAGAACAAAAGGTATTCGATAACATAAATTTTAAACAAAGGAATTTCAATTATTAAATGCAAACATGAAAAACAAAAACTTTTACCTAATGTAGGTACCTAGATACTAGTGAAATAATTGCATGGATGTGGTCATTTTTATAGCCCGCGTTAACCAAAGCTAATAATGCAGGCAAGTACGCTGTACTTGTCCATTTTAATGGTAACTCATTAAAATAATTGTTTCCATTTATCTTATCAAACTAGACAAGACACATTCATGGAAGTTATTATCTATATAACATTTAATTGTTTACTCATAAATGTTTTATAAAATAACAACATGTGAGGTGACATTTTATGCGTTCGTAGCTTGTATAACACGTTGAATGAAAAATGTAACAGACTTTGTACTAAGTATGTTATTACCGCAAAAAAAAAAAACTAATATAGAAGCTACAATTTTAAAATTATTTGGGCCTTTATCTACCCATATATGGACGCGGATTTTTGCGTTTTCAACTTTTACTATGTAAGACATGTCCTACCTATTTAAAAATACATAATATATTGTTTATTAATATTTTGTAAAAAGAAACCATTCACATGCAAGCCCGGCACACATTTGACTGCTTTTTAGAATATACTTATTGTAATGTTAGCTATTTAGAAATTAGAATAATATTATATTATTATTACAGTAGCAGTATATTAACTGTTAAACCAATTACTGTGAATTTAATTAATTACAATTACTGTTATTCAGTAAAATTTGAAAAGCCAATGAAGTGAAACCGATAAAATAATAACAGAGTAATCATTATATAATTCGTACAAAAACAGCACTAAATAAATAACACGAAAATTCATAAATATGTAAATAGCTTTGTAAGTAAATAAATATGGTACACAGTTTTGCACTAGGAGTCCTTACTGGAAATAAAATATGGATCAAAAAGCATGGCAGCCTGACAGCCAAATCTGAAACGTGTCCGTTCGGGTCTAGAATCGAACCCAAGCCGGGGGGCTAAATGGGAATTAAGCTAAGTGTAGTGAGTAGCTAATAGGTATACCTTTACCAACTGCCCGTCCTGGCTTTGACTGGTTACAGATGAGTTGTATGTAGCTATAAACTTTCCAGAAGATATGTTCTAAAAGATAGTGAAAACTGCATTGCAATCTGTTGTCTAGTTTAAAAAATATAAGCGGATACACAGACAGACACAAAAAATAGTGGTTTTGCTTTATACTATGTATTTGGTGTACATTTATATACTTTTATGGTCGTTAGCCTTCGAGCAAGAGATATTTGCTCGAAGTCGTAAGCATAGAAAAATAATAAACTATCTAGCACAGACGTGCCACTGACTACAGCCTCCGGTGGCGCCTGCGCGCTCCTGCTGTATATGTACCATGTATATAATATACCTATCGCGAATACTACAGTAGCCAGTGGCCGCCACCGGCAACACGTGTGCGCAGCGGTTTTAGTAAAAATCGGCCAAGTACAAGTCGGACTCGCCCACGGAGGGTTCCGTACTGTATGGGAGCCCCCCTTAAATATTTACTTTATTTTTAATTTTTTTATTTATTATTGAAGTGAATATACAACTATATATTCTGTGAAAATTTTAAGCATCTACCTGTTACCATAATTAATATAGAGCGAAAAACAGCTAAAAAATCAGGTTTGTTGTATGGGAGCCCCCCTTAATTATTAATTCTATTCTGTTTTTAGCATTTTTTGTTTTAGCGGCAACAGAAATACATGATCTGTGAAATTTTCAGCTTTCTATCTATAACGGTTCATGAGATACAGCCTGGTGACAGACAGACGGACAGACGGACAGCGGAGCCTTAGTAATAGGGTCCCATTTTTACTCTTTCGGTATGGAACCCTAAAATTAATTAAAAATCATGTGAACTATGGTTGGTGGCCCATCTGCGCCGAGCCTCATTAATTATCGTCAGTCAAATAATAATTAGTACATCGACACCAGGGCTAACCACCCGGCCTATACGAACTTACTTATTGCTAAAAGATCGTCAATATACCGATACTCGTATCGTGTAAAATAAACATAAAAACAGCGGGTGTAAAAACACCATTTCACTTCGACATTTATACGTCCACTGCTTTTAGATCTCCAACCAATAAGACAATTCGTAAGTGGGTTGCATTTAGCGCCTTAGCTTACTGATAAGACAAAAATATTCTTACCGATACATTTCCTGGGCCCAGCTCCAAACGGCAAGTAGGCATAGCAATGTTTAGTTGCTCCTTCATCATCCAGGAATCTATCGGGATTGAACACATTAGCTTCTCTGTAATATTCCTCGTCCTTATGAATAGCTTCTACCGGAACATTTATCGTAATCCTCTTGTCAATAAGTAGGTTCATATCTGTGAACTGATATGTTTTCATACATTGCCGTGTCAAGATTGAATACGGAGGATACAGCCTCAAGGTCTCCTTGATTACAACGTCCAAATAGTCTTCGCTGTTATCCTTTGACACTGAATTTCTCGCCTTGCCTTGCATTTGCGTGTTTCTAGCTAATTCAAATAGCAGTGCGGTCAGTGTGTTTATACATGGCATGTAACCTTCACTTATGAAGAGCGCTAGAATCGAAAATGCGAAATCGGTTTCATCATTCTTCATGTTTTTGTTCTTATCGCTTATACTGCTCTGGATTGCGTGTCCGATGTTTCTAATCTTATTCATTAGCTTTGATGAGTGTAGCACCTGCTTTGTTTTCGTTGTCGGCTGTGCTGGGAAAGTTACAATTCCGAAAAGAATGTATAAGGACGGGAATATGTTTTTCAAGTAGCTTTTCAGTCTCTCGATCAAGGTGCGCCGCTGCACCGTCGACCTCAGCTCTTTTATAAGCGCATCATCAACGTTATTGCCTAGAAGCAAATCTTTGAAAACGAAGTCCAATACCTTAGACAATAACCTTTGTACGTTTGCATCTCCATTTGTTCCCGACAAACATTCTTGTAAACCATTCTCGAATTCGCAGTCCAAGCTGCTCAAAATTGACTCCAATCCTTCACGCAGTAAGGTCCGTTTCTCTCCGTCAGCGTAAAACAAATTGTTTCGTAAACAAACATCCTGAGATTTGTCGAGACCGAGTCCTCTACTATGGAAATTCGCAAAATCCGTAGACAGCATCCTCTTTATGACGTCTGGGTCTCTAACAATGAGGTCTGGTATTCTGCTTTTGACGCGTCCCACGAATTTGTCCCTTGGGTATTTGGAATACAGCTTATTGACATCTTCGGTGTTGGATCTCACGGCTAGGACGCGGTGGTAGTCGCTTCCGAAAAATGGGATGGACGTTTTGTACGGTATGTGTCGGACATACCAGTAGCTGAAAAACTTGGTCACGTAGTCGAATATGAGCGCGGCGATGAGTAGTAGAACTATTGTTAGGTTTATAAGAAAACTTTCGAAGAACATTTTGTTTATTTGGACGTTCGTCCGCGGCGGTACTGTAGCGAGCACTGTGGTACAGCAAGTGCGTTGGGTGAAGATGTGGGTCGTAACGGGCCTTTCTGTTCAGCACTCGGAACTAAGTTTGAGATGAGCCATCCGTCATTCTGTCATGCTATTCGAGGCTATATAATTTAATCGTAAGGGCTACAATTGCGTGCGTATTTTTGTCAAATACAGCCTCCTATTGGTAAATGATTGCATAGCTTCGACTAGGTTGTAGTGTTGTTGAACTTGATACTGATGTTTATTTTGCTATTGACACAATTTCGCTGCCTCTCGCGCGAAATACCGTGTTTGATGGATGGAAGCTTTTATGCTGTTTTTTGTTGGTGTGAAGAGTGCGAAAATAACAGATAAATGTAGGTAACAGTTAATGATAAAAAGGTTTGAATATCCGTTTAGAAATGCTTTCACTTAGCAGGAGATAAACTAAGTAAGCACTTAATTTTTATAAATCGGAGTTTTTCCATCGCTTAGTTTTTATGTGTAAGTAGGTAACTACTTGAATGTGTGACTTGTGAGGTTAACGAAAAACCGGAAAAGGGATGTCTTTAGGGTTATATTTATTATTTATTTTTATCTTATTTTTAGGGTTCCGTACCCAAAGGGTGAAAACGGAGGGACCCTATTACTAAGACTCCGCTGTCCGTCCGTATGTCCGTCTGTCTGTCTGTCTATCTATCTCTCTGTCTATCACCAGGCTACATCTCAGGCACGGTGATAGCTAGAACGTTGAAATTTTCACAGATGATGTATTTCTGTCGCCACTATAACAACAAATACTAAAAACAGAAAAAAATAAGTATTTAAGGGGGGCTCTCATACAACATACCTGAATTTAATATGTTTTTCGCTCGCTAAATATAACTGTGACAGGTAGATGCTTCAAATTTTCACAGAATATTAAGTTAAACGTTTACTTTAAAAATAAATATTTAAGTGGGGCTCCCATACAAGAAACATGTTTTTTTGCTCGATATTAATGACGGCAACAGGAAGATGCTTGAAATATTCACAAAATAGGTAATATGCTATATATTCCCTTCAAAAATAATTACCTAATTAAAACAAAATATATTAAAGGGGGCTACCATACGGTATCTACGGAACACATCGTGCGCGAGTCCGACTCCCACTTGGCCGATTATTTCTTAATATTGTGATTTTAATTACCTGTTATTTGTTATTGACTGTTACTTTTTTAATAGTATTCTAATGAATGTAATAAATTTACCTAACAAAATATCATCTCCATGCGAGTTACTGGTACTATGTTTACAATAACTTCTGTTTAGATAAATGTCACCCTTCACCCTTAAATATCACCCTTTGTGGGTAGG
Source organism: Hypomecis atomaria (assembly GCA_964007245.1). Classification (NCBI taxonomy): domain Eukaryota; kingdom Metazoa; phylum Arthropoda; class Insecta; order Lepidoptera; family Geometridae; genus Hypomecis; species Hypomecis atomaria. The sequence goes on along the minus strand of OZ023287.1, from coordinate 9,273,882 downwards.
CCTACGTCCTGCAGTGGACTATTAAAAACAAAAGGCTGGTACAGTACAGTACAGACACGGTAATGTGTGTGTGTGTATCTGAAAATGGTGTGACTTTTCTAGCAATTTCCGCGAAGTTTGGAGCTTTGATAAAATATCCTTAAATACTTACAGGGACATATTTTAAACGTTTGACACGATCAGTCTTCGGATGGGTGACCACGGGCAGCATTTACAACTGAGCACTACCGTTGGTTCGAATGATACGTTAAATTGTAGGACTGTACTTAGTTAGGTCCCGGTTGTAAAAAACTCTGACACCAGCGCTAGCCACCCGGCCTATACGAACTTACTTACTTTTTAGTAGGTACATAATTATTTTAGAATTTTTCATAATATATTTTACTTTACTTTACTAATACGCACTAATTATATGGGGCTAACCCCAAAATCACAAATAAAATATATCAGCTGTTCCATACAAATTATAGTCGATGATTTTTTTGCATGGACCAGCTGAAACTCTGACACCAAGGCAAGCCACCCGATCACCTACACAGATTACCTAAAATGTAGCGTATTGGATTTTATGTAATCTGTAAAGCTATATTTTACTGTAAATAAATAATAATATTAAATAAATAATAATAAACAACCTACGAACTTACTACAGCAACATTATTAAAGTCTACGAAAAATGCAATGTCGTTTAAATGCCATCTATGAGAATAATGTACAACTTCTTAACCTTTCAGCTTTTATTTGAATTTAGCTCGAATTATGTCTACTGATGAGGTTGCACCAAGCTTAATGCTTAGTTAGTTCATGGCGTACTCAGAAGATGGCGCTAAAACATCATATTTAAAACAAGTGATTATGTAGAACCTCGCTTTTAAAATAGTTTATAGAACACCGAATAGGTGGCGATTTTTAAATTTTTTAATAAAATGCTCGATATTATTTTACTTCGGGCTTAAAGGGATTAAAGGCTTAATTGTGTGAAAGATGATTTATGCGAGAGAAAGGTGTTCATGATGAGATGACGTACCTACTCGTATGATAGAGTGAAGTGGCGAAAAGAGACGTGTTGTGCCGACCCCACCTAGTGGGATAAGGGCAGGATGATGATGCTCGATTTTATTTTATTTTAGATTTTTTGCTGAAATTTTTAGCTACAGCAAAAATACCTAATAGGTATGTTATATTTTTTTCAATACCGTTTGTTACTGTACCTAGTGTACCTACCGACATTAATGGTCAATTTCTGAACATAGGCCTTGCCATTAAGGGCGATTGAGACATCCAATCCAACACACAGGCCCAGTGCGGGTTGGTAAATACATAGGTACACACTACACATAGGTATACACATAACTATGTATGATGCCACGCACTGTTTTGGCGGTATCAAGTGGCGGGAAAATTCGTAGGTTTTTTTTGTAAAATCTGTCTACCAAGTTTCGCTGAGATTTTTTGTTCAAAATTGCGACCGTTTAAATGTAAGGAAAATCATCCGGATAGATGAATGCAAAATTGTCAAGTTAAATCGAACCTTCGCTTCGTCTTGGTCAATTAAAAAAATTGACCTTTGCATCGCTTCGGTCAAATATAAACATGAATAGAACATTCAAAAATCTAGTTCTTTTCAGGTTATTTATACTCTGCAGGGTTATCAACTTACCTTCGTCACCGTAATCGTCAAAATGTAGGAAGCAGCTGATTTTTTTTCTTCTCTCTTCAATTCCGGATTGGCCCCGAAAAAAAAAACATAATGATGGTTTGAACCTCCTTCTCTCGGCTGCTCACTAGTTCTGGATTAAGTAACCCTGTACTTAATAGACGAATGGCGGCTGGCACCTGTGCCAGCAAAGCGCACCACGCGGCCGGTGTGTGTGCGCAGATACATTAGTCATAGATGTGACATCTCAACTAAGCAGCGGGATAGCAGCAGATAAACGATAACCTAAGACCATAACTCATGATTTGTTCCAGTAACGTTGACTATACAACACGAACTAGTATAACTTATTAGTTATTCTACCGGTAGCGACGATCTTTAGACAAATCACAAACATAAATTCTCCTAAAGAAATAGCAACTACCTATGTACCTACTTATAAGTAAGTGGCATTGGGTAGTGCACTGTACTGTACTGTACCAGCCTTTTTAATGGTCCACTGCAGGACGTAGGCCTACCCACGAAGGGTGATTGGGCCATATCCACCACGCTGGCCCAGTGCGGGTTGGTGGGCGGGTTGGGTGGTTGGTTGGGTTGGTGGTAGTGCACTAACAGGAAGGAAATCTGGTGGCGTGTAAATATTTCGAATTGAGACCACACGCCTTGAAGCGCAGCAAAGGAAGCCACCAACACAGAGTTGATCTACGACCTGACTACGTTATATGCAAGTCGTTTGAAAATGTTTTTCTAGAAATATATAGAGGAGGCCTATGTAAATAGCAGATCCCACGTTGCTGTGCCAGCGATATGCCGTATGCGCGTGCAAGCAACATTAGTCACATAGACGTGACATCTAGGCACCGCGATAGCAGAAGATACACGATAACCTAAGACCATAACAGCTCATATTTTATGATGATGTTTTCTTCTAGTAAAGTTGTTTTTAGAAATTAATAAGACGATCCTACTGATAGCAAGAATCTGTGGGTAAATGAACCAGTTACCTTCATACCTCTATGAATTAGCAAGTTGAAGTAACATTGAACAAGGCACATTAAATCAGTCATAGATTTCCAAAAAACTCGTTGCAAACGACATGCATTCAACGTGTTAATGTCTAGTCGGATTGTGGGTCAACTTTGTGTTGGTGGACGTCCGACGCTGCGCTTGCCTTTGCCACCACATGGTCTCCATTTGAGAACTTTAAGGCTTCATCGGCCAGTTATTATGTTTAACCATGCAATTTGTACTCTCATACATTGTCTTATACGTGCATAAAACTTTTGTGGTAAGACAGTAGTCGTACTACGTGGTTTTGCGGCAGATATTAATCAAATGGACGTGACATCTCAACTAAGAAGTGATACCAGCAGATAAAACGATAACCTAAGACCATAAATCATGTTTTGTTAAAGTAATGTTGTCTTTAGAAAATTAATCTGTGAGCATTTATGGATTCCATAGACAGATTAATAGATACAGGTTGTTAGCAAAGGAGATAAATGCTGTTGCTCTACAAAGAGCAAACTTTCAGAAGTGTATAATGATGCTCATCATTATGAATAACTTTTAATACGGGGCCAACTGTGAAATCGCGATAAGAAATTAGTTGAACCATATATTTTGTCGTGAGTCGGTAAACTTCAACCCAACCTTACGGGTACCCTACCCTTTATGGGTAGGCCTACGTCCTGCATTGGACTATTAAAAAAAGGCTGGTACAGTAAATTTATTTTATGGAACACCTAATATATTTTGTTTTTTATAAGGGACATGTAACGAAATTAGAAATTTAGTATAGCTTATAATGATATCCTTATGTTAGGCTGTTTGATTAGGGCTTTCATCATCATCTATAAAATATAGGATAGACTTGTTTTTGTTAGTAAGTATAGTATAGTATGTGGTTGTGATATTATATCTACTTTAAAATAAGTATATGTAGTATATCAGTCCCTGGCAGCCGAATCACAAGCTCTGTGCCCGCTATATACAACCGAATACCCGTAGAAGTTCGGGATGCACCTTCCGCTGGGTCGTTTAGGATTAAATTAAAATGTTGGCTACATGAGCAACTATTTTATGACGTAAATGACTTTTTAAAATTACCTGAATTGTATTAGGATTTAGTGACTAATTTGGAATTTGTCAAGTTTATCAATTTTTATTTCGTGCTATATTGTATAGTGCCCTACTGTGATGTTTACTTTTTGACTTGTAACAAATGGTGCTATGAATAAATGACTATATGCTTAGTTTGGGGTCAGAGACCGTGTGTAAGATGTCCCCTAATATTTATTTATTTTATTTATTTACTTTATGAAATGGTATGTAAATTTGTTGAAATGAATTTCTTTGTGAGCGAAACATATTTTTTTGTATATTTCATCTCTCACGTCAGCGATTCCAATCAAGCCTACCCAGTAGGCACCCATTAGCCGCGCCGCAAGCGAACCCATTTCTATTTCGTTTATTCATTCGTCACTACCATTCGCATCGGAATCGATTCCACCAGACAAAAGATCGATGATCAATACCATCGAGTGATCGAAAACTCGATCTTTTTGTGTACTTTATTGATTTTTAATCGACCGCGAAGACTCCATCACAAAGAGTTGAATAGGCACGTGGTGGTAAAAAGTAACAGTAGGATTTTGATGTAGAAATTGAAGGTGTTTTTAACGGTGTTCCATTGGTCGTGATCGTAGTAAGATGAGTGTTTGAATTCTATTTTTGAATAGTTTTTTTTTTTTTGTTTTTGTAATCGGGATAGGAATAGTACCGTATCGGTTTGTGTTTCGATCAGAATGTGTAGATTGTTGTTTTGTTTTCGGTTCTCAGCCAAGTCTCAAGTTAAATAATTGCATTTTGTGAATAATAGTCTGTTAAAATCGGAGTTTCAAAATTATCTGCTGAGTAGAAAATATTGTGGTAGCTCCGAAAAACAAGAAATTGCAAAATAAATTCTTTTAGAAATTTTATATGGTCTGGTGAATAAAATTTTAGATTTTTTTTACACAGAACTTGGCATCCATATAGATCTGAATCTTTTTGTCGGTGAAGTCGACAACGACATTATCCTCTTGATATTGAACTTGGCTCTCCTTTCACATTAATGTTTTTGATGGGATTCTTATTTTCTACATTCGCTTATTGGTAATCATTACATAGTATAAAACAAAGTCGCTTCCCGCTGTCTGCCCCCATATATGCTTATATCTTTAAAACTACACAACGGATTTTGATGCTGTTTTTTTAATAGATAGAATAATTCAAGAGGACGGTTTCTATGTATAATACACCTGTGCGAAGCCGGGGCGGGTCGCTAGTAGGAAATAAGTCAAAGCCGCTGCCAACAAATATGTAGATCTATTACCTCTAAAACAGCAGGTGCACGAGTACCAAAATTGCATCAAACCTGCCCACCTACAGCCGCTCTACCAATTGGACATAGCAGTTTTTACGCTCCCAATTCGGCCAATAAAGTCTTGAAAAAACTCGTTAAGTTTATTATCCCTAATAAACGAGTGTATATGGTTGGGACATTATTGCTACGGATTAGAAAAATGAGATAGACAACTTAGAGGTACGAGCTGGAGAAAATTACGTTACTACCGTGTTTTCGTTTCGTCACTTTCTACAGGCCAAGCGTACCTAATTGATCTGTGTAGCTTTAGAACCTAATCTTACAATAAACCGGATGCAGCAGTAGAACGTATTCTTTTATTTCATTTATTAATTTTGATTCACACGTAATTAAAGACTAAATGTGAACTAAAGTCTTCCATAGTTTGTCAAGGTATTTTACATAATTGGAGACTTGATTTGTATATTTCATTATTATGATATTATTGAACATTTCACATGCCAAGGAATAGCTAAATAGATTGGACAAACTCTACAAATAACACCTTGACTGTACTCTATTTTTTGTGACATAAATATCATTTAATTTCATTTCATTTCATTTTGGTATATATGTATTCATTAAAATTACCTCTTGCGATTAAAACGTGTTTCGTTAGTTAAAGTTAGGAAATTAAGTTAGTTCGTAAATATTCTCAATTCATGGTATAGCTTGCTTAGTAGCACAAATGCTGCTTAGAGGCAAATTTGACCTGCTCCAATTAATCATGCAAGGGAAGATCCAGGGAAAATGATATCTCGGAAGATGGCGAACTTCGTAGCTCAAAAATATAAACATAACGTATGAATACTTGGTTCAATCTGAGCTCAAAATCACTATTCCGCGCAGCAGTTTCCAATGTCTGCATAGCCCTAATGATAGCCGACCTCCGGTAGGAGCTGGCACCTCAAGAACAAGAGGAAGCTCAGTAGTCACTGACAGCGAAACATCAATGTTTAAAACTGAAAACATTACAAGTCGATGCTGCGAAAACTTTTAATGAACTTGTATGAAAACGTCGGTAGCGACGTTTGTAGTGATTGCTTTTAAATAAAATTCAAATGGCTGATTCTAGGTACTATTAAATTTTTCAATCTATCGTAAGTATATGAAAAGCGAATGGTAGGTACCTGTTTGTTTGCTTATTTGTACTGAAAATATTTCCAACATTTCGTGTAGTAACCAAGAAAATATCAAGATGTACGCACCATATTTGTGTCAGTTCCAATCGTTCTCAACATATCCATCTATCCCTTCCTAGTCATGGGTAATGGGTGGTCATTAGCCTAATGCTATTGCCTGAGGAACCGTCTCCGTGTCGCCAGGAAGATGACGAGATAAATACATTGGGATATCAGTCCTCGGGGTAAAAAATACTAAAGTGGTACCTGAGAAGGGTAAATCACTGAGCCTAGGGGTCGCGACGGTCATAATTATGTTAAAACAACACAGGATAGGTACTTAGTCGGCTTGTGGATTACAAAAATGATCTAATAATAGGTCTGTTATAAAATAAAAATAATATAAATACTACTCATTTGCTGATTTTTTTAAATTGTCAAATTGTCTTCGTAAACTATTACGAAGCTTATAGGAAGACAGATTCTTTGTGATAAATATGTAAACTGATATATATCAAAATTTATTAGACACATATTTTTGCTTTTCTTAATCAAAGAAAAAATGACGAAAATATAACTCGTTAATATTCTATGTCACGTCGTGCTTATGTAGACTTTTTTTACTGTAACGAGCTCCCCAATCATGCCTACATGTTTTAATTTTATATTTTACAGAAATTATTATTTTACTTAAGTAATTTACTATTTTTAAAATTAACTGATTATTTTTTTAAACATTTTATTATCATGATTTTAATGGCTTTGGAATATTAAGTTGGATTGCATATTTCTTTATAAGCATCATGAATAATTGTAACTTGCCTAATATAACGCAACATTGTTATAAGGCTAATAAAGAATCTGAATCTAAATCTATCACATTTTGCGCTTCCATTTACCTACAAGTTTCAACACAACAGTTTTGGAAAAAAATAGTTACGTGTATGATGAAACCACTTCAAAACACCCACTTAGCACTCCCATCATAACATATCGCGTCTATAAACCACATTTCAAATAGGCTATTAGTTTTTTATCCGCACCAGTAAGTAACAAGTCGGACCCTAGATTCAATTACGATACTACGCAACAAGACAGAGTTCTTCGTCTTCAGAAGCTGTTCATTAAAATAATAATTGTATCACGAACCATTAAATATCGTCCACAAACCAGAGGTGGCTATTTCGAGTGGGAATAAGATGGAATTACTTGTAAAGAATGTTCTTCGAAGAATTAGAGGTAAGTAATATAATTAATATAAAGCCATGTTAATCTAGTGGTAATGACACCCGCCTCACAATCGTGGGGTCGTGGGTTCAAATCCCGGTCCCGTACCAATGGATTCCTTGGAATTTATGTAAGGAATCTAACACCACTGGCTTTTCGGTAAAGGAAAACATCGTGAGGCAACCTGCATTCGTCCGGAGAAGAAATTCGATGGCGTATGTGAATCCACCAACACGCACTGTGCCAGCGTGGTGGATATGGGCCAATAACCCTTCGTGGGTAGTCTACGTCCTGCAGTGGACTATTAAAAAAGGCTAGTACAGTACAGTACAATATACCTTACAATATAATTATGAAGAGGTTAGTGAATGAACCGAAATTGCCGACGTAGCCCAAAGGATTAGCGAGTTGAAGAGGCAGTGGGTAGGGCACGTAAAAGTGACAGCAAATGGGACCGTAAGGCTAGAATAGAGATTACGTGCAGGTAAGCGTAGTGTAGGTGGTTTACTGACAAGGTGGGCTGAAGATATATTAATCAAGACAGCAGAAACGAGCTTTAATCGCGTGCCGGATTGAAACCCTAGGAAAAGCTTAATTATAAGTAAAGCAGTGGATGTCTTATTGCTGATATAATGATAATGAATAAATTTAAGTGAGTCAGCGGTGATAAAATTTGGCAATATTTAAATTGGGCGAGCTCAGGAGTTTACGTAATACTGATGCAGGAAATTGATCTTTATCAACGTGGACCGAAACGGCCTCTTCTTTTATCGTTCTCGGCGTTTCGCCCCCCGGGGCGAAAGAGGGCCTTCAAAAAGAGTCATCGTCGATTCGCCCCGCGGGCTAAACAGCTTCCGGGGCGAAACAACGACAGAGCCAGTATAAGCACCTACCGTTTTGAATAAAAATGTTTTTTTAACTGGATTCATAAATCATTAGCGAAAATATAGATGAACACACATTAGAAATAAATACAGAAAAACCTAGTACAGGCCGCACCACACAAGTTGGCGGATCTGAAGTTAGCTAAGTGCTCCGCAATATCCAATCCCGACTAAAGCTCACATAAAGCCGCACGTTTATTGGCTATTGCGCAGCTTGTAGCTAACTTCACATCCGCCAACTTGTGTGGCGCGACTTATACCTTCTATTTTATGAAAGTCGGTAAAAATCACCTTATCCCGTTCTAAGCAGCAAAACAAGAAAGAAACGGAAAGTGAGCGAACCCAGACGATCGAAACTCGGTCCCACAATATACGTAGATTCCAAATTCTTTTGTAGAACGCCGCCACACAGTAGCAGGGTATTGAATACAATACAACACTTATTTATAGTCAAAACTGTCTTCGCCATAGCGTCCTGCCGCGGGGACCTCGTAAGGGAGACTGCATACTGACTTGTTTACTTTTCATTACCATTTTTAAATATATCTACTGTGGTACTATTTTTATCTAAAATATTGGGTAATGTACTCGTACCTATGAATGGAATGATTGACGGATCATCATTTTCATTTTCGACACAAAAATAGTTTTTTACCTGCTTTTATTTAACTTGCAATGGATGTGCCTATGTAAAGGTATGTATGTAAGTTCGGGTGGAATCTTGCAAGATAAATTTGACCAACTTTCCGGTTTCCTATTGAGCTGAAATTTTGTACGCATACGTATATCGCGTCACAATGCAATAATATGGTACCATTGAGCTGATCTGATAATGGATTCGGAAGGTGGCCATAGGAACTCCTGTACTAAACAAGATAGACCCGTCGTGTTTGGGCTCGTTTATTTGTCTTGACTCCCACTTGACTCTGCTGCTACATGATAATTATCTAGGATCTAATATAAGGTTTTTAAATACAAGCGAAAGCTTATATTTTTATAATAATTTATTAGAACATAAAACTACCCTCTCCCCTTAGGACTCCTTAGAGTATTGAAATGTTAGTGCTTTGGTTTATATTATAATAGTTCAAAAAACTAAAATTTGAACTATAAACCTAGCAACTAGTGATGGGCAAGCATGACTCTTGACTAAAGGTAAGTTAGATTTACTCTTTGTTTCTCTATGGTCGCTTTGTCACTTGTTATGCTGAAAAAGAAAACACGTTTCATGTTCGAGCATTAAGATTGAATAGCACGTATTACGAAATTAGTAAAAATAATCTGGACTACTTACATCGTAAGTTTCTATGACGTAAGTGGTCACTTTTTATAGTTTTAAACAGCTCTACCTCTACCCAAACGATGTACTCGTACTTACCCACACAACACCAAGCATTACAAAATAAGTACATAATACATTTTATTTTTACACAAATCACTTAGGCTTGCTATTAAGTAATTGATTTGAGTATTACCTTACAAAGACTTGTATTTTGACTATAATAACAGTACATAAAAAAAAAAATGGAAAACTGATCTGTACGCCACATTAATAGGCTTGTTTACCTACTAAAAATATAATTAGTTCGTCAAATAGATTGTCAAAAAATATAAGACACGTATTTTTTCTTTTGTTAAATTAACAAAAAATTGATGAAGATATAGCCCTTTAAAGTAACGCGTGACGTCACTAACCACTATCAAATGTACCGGCTAGTGCCGTCACGAGCCCTCACTCTCAAACTTTGACAAGGTTTATCTGTGTCACTAAATGTTTGATTGACAAAAGAAAAAATACGTGTCCAATATTTTTTAATAATCTAACTGGAGGACTAATTATAGTAATGATTTTTATACCCATGAAACGTTTTTTTTGCCCTAACTGGACAAGATGCCGACAAAAAACCCTCGCATAGTGAACACGCCCTTCTATAACCTTATATCACTCGGTCCCTTTGCGGCCGCCGATCAGAGGAATAGCTGCGCCCTCTGTTTTTGTAAAAAACGTCCTCCTAACGGTTCTGCAGACCGCAAGGTCAGCCGACCTAATGATTGTGTTGTCTTATTGTCTACTTAATTCTTATTTGTGTCTCTTTTTCTTGCGACTTTCACTGACTCATTCATTGTTTGCGAGAGAAAGGGTTGGTCGTAGATTTGGCATCGTATTTTCTTTTTTCATATTTTTTTGTGGGTAAGAGTTAAAAAATCGGTCAATCACGAGTTGGACTCGCGTTTCAAGGGTTCCGTACCGTATGGGAGAAAGAACCTTTGAATATTTATATTTTCGTGTTTTAGGTACTATTTGTTGTTATAACCGCAATCAAAATACATCATCTGTGAAAATTTCAACTCTCTAGCTATGTATTACGGTTAATGAGATACAGCCAGTTGACAGACAGACGGACAGCGGAGTCTTAGTAATAGGGTCCCGTTTTTACCTTTGGGTACGGAACCCTAAAAATGATGTTTCAACTTTTAATAGTTATTTACTGTGTAGAGTGCGTAGTGTAGACGATTTTCCTTTTTTTTTAAATTGATTTTCCTCTATAGGTCGCATTTTTCAAATAAATCTCAAAGAAACTTAGTATACAGGTTCTACACATATGTAAATTAATGTTTTTTTTTTTCGTAGATTTTTTATTGGAGGGTTATTTCCCTCAAAAAAAAGTTTGCTGTTGCTCTATTTATAAGCCGATATCAAAAATATTTGGCACGATCGTTTAATATCTAAATCCTAACAAGATTTACGAGTATGAACCAAATTGGTCAAGAGCGAGTCGCGATATAAGCCAATGACGATTCGGCTAAAGTTATGTGCCACGAGATCTACCGTTCGAACTACTAGTTTACTTTAGTTTAGTAGTTCCAGGAAATTCATGAAAATTGATTTGCGTTTACCACAAATTGCCACTTTCGTTACATTATGTTTTGGTTTGGGAAAGCTTGTATGATGTCGATTGTGCCGCAATTGTCAAAAAATATATATCTCAGCCTAAGATCTTCATCAGAGATGAGTAGAGCAACTTTGATTTAATAATCGGCCAAGTGTGAGCCGGACTCGCGCACGAAGGGTTCCGTACCGTATAAAAGCCCGCCTTAATATGTTTTATTCTAATTTAACTATTAGTTTTTGAAGGGTATATACAACACAATATTCTGTGAATATTTCAAGCATCTACCTGTCACCGTCATTAAAAACGAGCGAAAAACGGCTAAAAAATCAGGTTTGTTGTATGGGAGCCCCCTTAAATAGCTATTATTTTCTATTTTTATGTTGTTATAGCGGCAACAGAAATACATCATCTGTGAAAATTTCAACGTTCTAGCTATCACGGTTTATGAGATACAGCCTGTTGACAGACAGACAGTCCTTAAGTACTTCTTAGTAATAGGGTCCCGTTATTACCCTTTGGGTACGGAACCCTGTACGATTCGAAACACGCCAATTAAAAAGTGATTAGGTTTTTAAAATTATACTGTGTTAACTAAAAATATTAATAAAATTTGATATAAGCGCGTACTATTTGTGTCTAGGTTGTTTCATTCAACATTAATTATTACCGATACAAACAATAATTAAATAGCGGCACCAAAATAAAACATCCAAAAGTTAATAAAGACAGCTCATAACAGACACATAACTAGCTCCGATGAAATACACAATCAATCAATTCACCGTCGTTATAAAGTAGAGCATACTCCGTAAAATATTGTAACCTCCTACGCTGGACATAGAATAATCTTTAAAAAAAATAGAGGGATAAAGCATCATTTGCAGACAAAAACATTTTTTTAAACTCGAAGTATTGATTTAGAATTGATCCCCAGCATTTCAAGTAAAATTGTCGGTGTAAGTAAAACTTATACCACCTTACTACAAAAGATTTAAACACCCGTTAAACACTGTTTAATCGTGCATTTTATACTGTTAAACATTGCGTGCGTAAAACTTTTATGGTAAGACGGAGACAAAAATAGTAGGGTCTATTGAAATAACATTTTTGATTGGTTTTGAGATGTCTAAAAAATTGTGTTACAAAAAAACTATGCTAATTTAAATGGTATACATAATATAGGTACATAATATGTGATCTAAAGAATGAATTAATGATGATAATTAATAATAATTATACATAACTATATCAATACTTTTGTTAGCGTTAGATATATCGCTAACAAAACTATCTTCATGTATATTGTATAAATATCAACATCAAAGAAAGAACGCCTGTGCTAAGTGATCACGTCCTAAGGGCACGTGTGTGATTGAGAAAAAGACTCGTATTCTATTTTCCCAATTTAGGTTCATATATATTTAAGAAAATCAGAAAACGCCACCGCGATGCAGAATAGCGCTGTACGATGCTAGCGCTATCTAGTTTTACATTCTATAACTAACGAATTCTACACTGAGTTATAAGCAGTGAAGTTATAGTCAAACCGCTAAACTCAGACATCGCCTGCGCGGGTACAGGGGCGCCGGGGGAGACGACACAGGGGACTGAGACAGGTGCGGGCGCCGGGGACCCGCTGCCCGCGCCTGTCTCAGTCCCCCTGTGTCGTCTCCCCCGGCGCCCCTGTACCGCGCAGGCGATGTCTGAGTTTAACGGTTTGACTATAAGTGAGTTAGCACAGGCGTTTTTTTTCGAAGGGAAAAACAAAAATTAGCCACGCGCGCTGTCAGAATGCTTGACTCATTATCTACGGCATACGATCGCTTAATGCTGAGTATAGGCCCCTCTCCTGGTACGTCAGCCCCCTCGGTCATGTGCCTAATACGTTTTAATGTTATACACGACATACTTGAATCTAATAGGTATAGCGGAAATCGCCTAGAACAGTTTTTTTAAGCTGTGTGATATACAGGGTTATTTCTAATCAATTAGCATCCTTTTAGGGGCTTATTCTGTACATCAAAACTAATAACTTTTGTCCTACGACTTTTATTAATTTCAAAAAAAAGTGGTTCCATAGAAAACTATTGTTTACCCGCGACAAAATGTATGGAACAGCACATTTTTTTTAGTTTAGACTAAAGTCGCAGTACAAAAGTTGTTAGTTTTGATATACAGAATAAGCCCCTAAAATCATGCTAATTGATAAGAAATAACCCTGTTTAAACAATACAAAATGCATGGTGACCTCAGGATTTAAACCTGCATTTATTTTTACTTTTTGGGAGGTAGGTACTGTAGGTTTGGTATCTATATAACATAGGTGTAAATATGTTAGTCTGAATCAACTGAGACAACTATCTAGTTCAATAGTCTTTAACTTGCAAGTAGTAATTACCTTTCTAGTTTGTAAGCCATAATAAAAATGGTGGCCAACAAAAACCCATCCGGTGGTTTAATAAATCCGTGGCGATTTAATGAAATCGATACTGATGTAACGAAGAAAATAGCCCAGTGCGGTCCTATTCGATTACTATAATCGAGACAGTAATCGAAGAGAACCGGCTACCGTGCGCGTGGCGTCGGTACAGCCTTGTTATTGGTTGGCTGGAATCCGTGGCATAGAGTGGACGTATCATCATTATCTTTTCAGCCTTGATCGTCTACCGCTTCATTTAGAAGTCTCCTAATCTCCAATGATACTGGTCCAAAGTGCCTGGAATCTAGCGCAATCCTTTAATCTTAATCATGTCGTCTATTTTATCGTCCACCGTTTAGGTCTTAAGGTGCACTTGCCAGTAGGTCCGTGGTCGTAGTATTGTTATATCTTCTTTGACGTGGTCTCCATTTCAGAACTTTACAACCCAAACGGCAATCACGCCCGCGTGCAATGTGCCCGGTTCACTGCTATTTTAATTTAACATGATAAGTCTGTAACTTTTGGCACGTCTACGAATTTTCTTATTTCTGATTTGCATTTGCAGTGAATATCCATATCCATATACCCCCCTCTGTACGTATGCCCAAGAGGGCATACGTACAGAGGGGGGTAGTTTTTTCTACTTATTTATGTTGACGTAAGTACCTACCATGAGCGAGATTAGACTAACTTCAATACAAATTTATAATTATTTATCGCAAAAATGGCAAAACCGCTTTCCATCGTGTACAAAATTCGAATATTTCGCTCGAGTTGTTTACATTATTGTTGATTTTTCAAAAAAAAGCTCAGCCGATTTCTGTAAAATTCAAATAGTACTACCTCGGGAGTATAGCCTTTTGAACTAAAAAATAATGTTTCCATTCGGTTCACAATTGGCAAAATTATAGAAAACCTAAATAAAAAATACATACAGACGAACATAGAACCTCCTCCTTTTTGGAAGTAGGTTAAAAAGACCATCTTTTTATTTTTATATGGTTAAAACTTACGTTTTTTCAAAAACGGAAAGCGAAATGTACATTCGTGTTGAATGATGGTATTATTTTAAGCAGGTAGTAAAACGTAACTTCTAACACAAAACGGCCAAATAGCTAGTCATAGGTGTCATAGCAAAACAAATAAAACAGTAGTGTGATCTGCAGTTTAAAGTGCCATCACAGCCACGAGAATGCCTAAATCTGCCCGTGATCACCCATCCTAAAACTGAACGTGCCGATCATTGCTTCACATCGGTAATCAACAAAGAATACTTTTCAGACACCTTTAGCACTTAAATTTAACAAAACCACTTACTCATTACGCCATTACCATTAAAATAAGAGGAGCTACTCATAAAATACAATTAAGTTCTCACATAACAAAGTTGCAGATTTAAGTAACGAACAGTGCAACTTAGTTGAACTTAGCTTTACGACTCGGCGCTCTTTCGAAATTAAAGTTACCTTATCTATATAGGTGTATTTTAATCATTACATACGAGTATTTATTAGAATTGTAGTATTTTTAGGTTTGCGAAAATGCAATCCGCTTCTATTCTCAATCATATTGGAAATCTATAGGTCTAGCCGTGGACGTCATGTCTTATACAGGGTTATTTCTAATCAATTAGCATCCTTTTAGGGGCTTTTGGGCTTATTCTGTACATCAAAACTAACAACTTTTGTTCTGCGACTTTTGTCAAAACTCAAAAAAAAATTGCTGTTCCATAGAAAAATATCGTTCACCCGCGACAAAATGTGTGGAACAGCTATTTTTTTTTGAGATCTAACAAAAGTCGCAGAACAATAGTTGTTAGTTTTGATGTACAGAATAAGCCCCTAAAAGGATGATATTTGATTAGAAATAACCCTGTGAATAATGATACTTATTTTCATATTAAATGTCGGATAGGTACATATAGGCATAATACGTAAATGCCACTCATAATTTCGGTGCAAAGAGCCTGCAAAATAATCATAATACACATATATGGAACGGTCAAATCTCCTAATAATGGCCTTAATTTTGAAACATTAGTACGAAGGTAACTTTTCTACCTGAAAACGCTTTCTGTACATGTACTTACATAATTGGCAGTTCTATTCTTGAAGACAGAAATGTGATATTGAACTTCCAATGACTTTGCTACTCGTAGTAGATTCGTGCTTTCATATTTTCCATTTCCCAAATAATTCGACAAAACATTCAGATACAATATATTATTATTTTGTGATATACTTATAAGTATTTTTCAATTTTTTGTACTCTGTAATTTTGTGCTTTTCGATTTTATTATTTGTAAAAAAAAAAATAGTCATAATTATCGAAATTTAGACAAATGAATTGATACTTAAATAGTTACCAATTCGTGTTTTCTTTACTTTCAAGAAGTTTCAAGTAAGCTGTCGAAGCACAACTACTCGTAGTAATTCATCTACATAATCATAATCGATACGTACGTGTACATAACGAGAATTTTAATCGCACCAACACAGGTCCGAACGCATCAAAAGAAAACTATTCCATCAAGCTAGTACCGAATTAAGGCATACTTTAAAGTGATCAGTAAATTAGATGTTGGGCAGGAAATGGCTTCTTAACCCGTCAGAGTGGTTATTAGCGCCCGGTGATCGCTGATCGACTATCGCTTCTAGAGATCGGTTGATCTTTGCTGCTAGAACTGGCAAAGAGTATGCAAATGAGTTGTATCGCGACGTCTAGAAAGAAAAAAAAATAATAAGCAGGTAGTTTAAACTGAGCGCTACCGTGGCTCGGATTCCACTTTAAATTGTAGGTCCCGGTTGTTTTAACCGTTTAGCCAAGGCCTTCAGGCGGCCTAAAAACTCTGACACCAGGGCTGGCCACCCGGCCTATACGTACTTACTTTTAGTAGGTAGTACATGAAATAGGACAATAATAAACTAGTAGTTCTCTAAGCAGTAGACCTCACGACACATCTCTTTAACTGGATCTTCCTAAGTATATATCTCGATTTGGTTTTCAATCGCAAGTCTTGTTAGGATTTAAATAATAAACTATCCAGCCAAACATTATCGTTAACGGCTGGTAAATAGCCCGACAGCAAATTTCTCCCTTATTGAGGGAAATGCCCTCCCAATCAAAAAGTTTTACGCACGCTTTAGACAAAATTTAACAGTACAAATTGCACGGTTAAACAGTTCTTAAAGTGTGTTTAAATCTTTTGTGGTAAGGCGGCTAGTCTCTCTCTTACTGTGCCTTATCGGTCCTTTGCCAATCGTGTCTGTCACAAATCTTATTCTAACTTTTTAGACTTCGTCCGCTGAGGAGATTTTTATGGAATTGTTGCTTAGCATTGATAATACAGCGTTATGATAAATTTAATTTGGGCTGACGATAAAGTCAGTAGAACTATGTTATTATTAACCCTAACCCGTTTTTGGCGGATTGTCTTGGTTTTGAGGAGATTATTTTGAAGTCATGTAGAAAAGATAATAAATAAGACTAAGAATAAATAATACTCTTTAATTCGAAGAGTTAAGGTAAGTAAATGGTTTTTCCCATTTCAGTTCAATCAAATGCAAGTAATTGCCATTTAGTGTGGCAATGCAGCCAGCATGCTGGGCACGCTGCCAACTGGCAGTGGGCTTGAGCATTTGGATTATCTTTAGACCTTCAAAGGTCTGAGGATGATCCAATGCTTTTTGTGTAATAGTAGTGTAGTTTTGTTGTAGTTAATAAAGGCACTTTTGCCCGATAAAAAAAAAGTAATTGAATAAGATTGAAAAAGCTCGATGTTACCTATTTCCGAAATTTGTAGCATGTATTAAAGTTTAATATATTTTATGTATTAAAGTGGGAGCACTTTGTAGAAGAGCAGACATATTATGGTATGTTATAGCTAAGTAAGTTCATCACATATCTGTCGCAACTTTGTTGGTCCCTTCTGTCACGTTTTATTCTGAGGCACATCCAGCGAGCGCAGTTACCATATGTTTAAGTACGGTATGATAATTGAAGATATCGGTTCGAGTTCAAGTGTGATACTACCATACAAGACCAAGTAGTTCTACGGACTAAAATGCTACCTACTTCTCTGTACCATTATCAGTTGACTAACTCTTACTTACGCTCTTGTCATCATCATTAAGTAGTTTATACAGTAGGATATAAGCTTCCTCCTTCTCACGCTAATTTATTCTTGTCCTTTGAGAATCACAGTTTTGTTATATGGAAGCATTGCGCCTGAGGGTGTTACAACAAAACCTCTTTTTTTGGCAAGCTAAAAACTTGCAGGCTCTTTTTCTTATTTGATCCGCGAACGATCAAATTGAAGCACAAAGCACACCTCTAAGAATTACCATTTGGTGGCAGTTGGTAACTGCGATTCATTTATGTTATGCGTAATTCATTTTTATATCTAGACGTACATAAGGTTGATCTGCGTAACATTTTTATTTGTTCAATTTAATACTGATGTTATTTTAAGTACTTAGTTTGTTTATCAATTTAATAAGCCCGATTACAGAGGCGCCAGCGTAAATCTAATATCAACGTAAAAAGCGTTCTCTCTATCAAATGCCTAAAGTGAAAAAGAAACAGAACTATGCCATTTAGCTAATATAATTACGATGGCGTGTCTGTAATCGGGCTTAATGTATGTGGTACAATACATCATTATAACTAGAGCAAAGGTAAAACGGAACACTTTCCCTAGCCCTTCATTTAACTTTCTCATTGGTGTTGCTACGTAGGTATCATACGAGTAGGTAATTTTATGAACTAGTAAAATAATCCTCATTATGTTTAATTTAATAAAATCAGCCAAGTGCGAGTCGGACTCGCACACGCAGGGTTCCGTACCGTGTGGGAGCCCCATTCCTCTTGCCGTTATTAATAGCGAGCAAAAAATTCCTAAAAATCACGTTTGTTATATGGCAGCCCCCTCAAATATTATGTTTTTAGTATTTTTTGTTATAGCGGCAACAGAAATACATCATCTCTGAAAATTTTAGCTGCCTAGCTATCATGGTTCATGAGATACAGCCCGGTGACAGACAGACAGACAGACGGACATCGAAGTAATAGGGTCCCGTTTTTACCCTTTGGGTACGGAACCCTAAAAATGACCACCTAAAATATATATCTAACATATAAACATCCATTAATGTGTATTGAAATAAATTTTGTCAAAATAACGGTAACAGATGATTAAAAGTAAATCTAAATGTGACTTATTCAAACACCTACAGCACCCACAAAAAATAATTTGTTCGTAAATTAAAACTGGTGCGCCATTATAAAAAGCACAAATCATGGACATGTCGAATGAAATTAACAATATCATCCGCCACATGAGTTGTGAGGTAATCAAGAGAGCTGCTTTTTTGTGTCGATTCTTGGTGCAATCATAATGTACCTGTAGGGATACCAAGCTGTGCGGCCGGCATGATACTTTGATTTCGATTGGAAGTAGCATGGTGCTTTTATTAACTACAACAAAATACAATACTACTTACTTAAGTAAAAACTACATAAACTTAATACAAAGCAATTGGATCAACCCAAAACCTGACCTGACCTAACTGGAAGGTCTAAAGATAATCCAAATGATCGAGCCTACTGCCAGTTGCCAGCGCGGCAGCGTACCCAGCATGATGGCCGCATTGCCACGATGAACCTAAATGCTTATACGTTGAGTAAAATAAACACCAGCATTTTGGTCACGCGTCGCGTCCACCAGGCGCTCAGAAAGACTTTAAAATAAGATAAGCTCCCGGCTCCCACGGATCCAGCGTCTCAACTCCATGGTAGTGGGTACTAGTAGTAGCATCACTATATTGCATGTTATCCGATTTACATCAACTTAAGAACAATGAGTGACAAAGAACGATATTGGAGCTAGTGGTCTCCCTGTATACCTCACGGTCTTAGATAGTTAAGAAAGGGAGTGTACCATGACGAATATTTTCACATTTCTCTGGTCACAGTCACTTTCTTTCATCAAGATGGCTCTATACCATATCGCAGCACACATTTATTGAATATTTCACTTTCCATACAGAATCATATCAGACAACTAGAGGCTACTTTGATCTATACGCTCTCATAATGCTCCTTCTTGGACCTTGCTGATTGACCTTGTACTGTGCCTGTACAGATTCCAACTAGGTATCTTTACCTCTGCACCGGAGACTAAACCACAAGTATCCTTAAACCAAATGCAAAATGTAGCCAGTCATCATATGGTAACAGCAGTGGTATTGTCAATATGTTCATCTTAGGATATTACTGAGACTTAAAACTAAAAAAATTAGAGTAAGCGCTTTTGGAACCATTTCACCAGCCGCGTACTGTGTTTTGGAGATTTTCGGCACGTGGGAAATCAATTCACAATTTATTTCCTATCTAGATCTTTTCTCCTTGACATAAGCCTCCGGTGCATTTCTGGAGCAGTTGGACGCGCATTGTAATGCAACCCATCCAAAACGTATCCCATCGTGTGGTAACCAGAGCGGTAATGTCGGGAGCCGGTATGGCAGCGCTAATGGCGCGCCCCGGGCACGCTCCGTATCAGTAGCCGATCGCCTGATGCCTCCAGCGACCGACATCCCATTATATGCTTCATCCTAGGATTTTTTATTGAGACTTTAATAACATTGGATAGTAATGAGAATATTGGTTGCGTAAATATTTGATCGTAGATTAGTTACCTTTGGGGAGATTGTGTTGTCAATTTCTGAACTAGGGTTCAGCTCATATGCTTGACAGCTGAGTATAGGTAGGTACAAACTTATAATATAGTTGTTTCAAAAATTTTGTTTTGTTCTTGATCGACAATGCTTTTAGAATTTAAAATAATGGTACTGGTAGTGGTTTTCCTATTTTACGATTGTCGCGCTAACGAGATGTCGACCATATACGTTTGTAATATTTTCTTGATCTTGGACTTGGTGATCGTCCCATTGTGCAGAAACTAGTACTAAATTAGATTATTAAATTTGCATTGGAAATAATACTTTCAAAATCAGCACTAATTTACTATTTGATTTTTATTGAGGGCGGTTGTGCTTAAAATTATAAGCTAAGTAATAATATTATTTACGATGGTGTTGAAATTTGAGAATTTGAGATAATCATAACCTGTGATCTTACAACCATATAACCATTGTCCGTGAAACATAACTTAAAAATCGTAGATAAAGGGATTTTTTGTGATCTTTTCGTGGATTTTCAGTTCAACGACATATTAATTTACTGATTTTTTAATATGTCAACCTAATGCCCTATGTTAGAAATATTGATATTCTATTAATCAGATTTCATTCTTTATTTATTTTCTTTGTATATCTTATTTATGAAAAGCAACATTTATCATAACTCTGCATTTGACAATTTCATAATTTATTAACTTCTACCAGGTCGTTGAAACTTCAGAGAGTAAAGGTCGCGGCATGTAAGTCTAGCGCTGAGCGAAGTGTAGAGGGGGTGGCTGCGCATGAGTTTAGTATGGCGGTTCCATCCCCTCCCCGCCATCCCCTCCACAGTACCCTCAGCGCTAGGCTTACGTGTCGCTACTTGTATCATACATAAAGATATTTCAAAACCATCTGCCGCTCAATACCAAGTTCCTTGTATTGCCAGTTACATTCAGGATGACACGAAACCCGTCGCGTTTCCGCATATTCGCGGCAGCCGTACAACAGTCATTAAATCAAAAATTCAAGTAAACCCGCCGGCGTAGTGTTTATGTCCAAAATATGACAGCCGATTTGAAGACGTCAATGTAAAAAAGCTATTATTTCGTACGGTGGACGGTAGCAGCACTCGCCACACCGGTGGAGCTTGACTACTGAAATGCGGTACAGTGCAGACAAAAAGTGTTTGTGCGGTTTGGTTTTCAGCGTACTGTATTTTATTTATTTATAATTTATTAATTAGTCCACATACACTATGTACATCAACACATTCACAAAATAAGCTTGCCATAGTAAACAAACACAGTCAAATGTCACAGTAATTACAGGCAAAGACAACTTGCAAAAATGAACCAAACGAAAAATATTAATAAAAAAAACATAGATAATGAAACATAAGAATAAAATAATAATAATAATGTCAAAATTCAACCAAAAAAATAATAATTGAAAAACTAAAATTGTAAAAATTGTGACGTGTTCAGATAGTCAGGGACATTAGAGCAGTTTTAAAGTGGTAGATGCTGTCACCAAATATGTCAATATCAGTTTTCTCTGATGTAGTGTTGTATTGACCCGACAACCTAGCAATGGGAGAATTGAGATTGTATGATCCAGTTATTCTATAAATCTAACAAGGAAATGGCTGTTGCTCGTACGTTCTCAAATCGAAAAGTACCGACTAGCAAAACATAGGACGCCAACGCAAGGTTGACCAATGATCTGAGCAAGACCGCAGGATCGCGCAAGATAAGGCAGTAGGTCTTATTGGGTCCATAGGGTTAGACTACATCCAGCAGTGGCCGTCCTACGTACGGCTGGTGATGATGATAAACAAGGGAGTGAACAATCTTTGTTTGCGAATACAAAATCCGAATACAAACTTGTCTATGTTTTGTGTTGGTAATATTGTATTAATTCAGCTATTGCAGAGTTGCAGGCGTTGTTGATGTCAATTGATGAAATCCAGTATGTATGTTATGTATAACGTCTGTATGTTCAATACTTAAAAGCTACTTTTGCTCTTACCTGCACTTGGTAGTTGCCGCTGTGGTTGCTAATAAAATTATAACCTCTACTAGCCGAAGTAAGAAAGTTTTACGCACTTATAGATCGAATCAAACATCTTACTCGTAGCGACTGTGACATTAGCTACAAGCTGCGGATAAACCAATCCTCACTAACTCACTTAACAGCTGCGCGACGGTTGGTTTATTGTAGCAGCTTGTACCTAACATCACGGCAGCTTAGATATTTAATTATTACTTACGAAGTTTTTCACTTCTCTGTACCGCACTGTACTGTGATTATTACCAGTTTTTATGCGCCAGCGACGCCAGACACGTGGAGAGATGAAATTATGGTAATCACAGCTGGTTTCATTGCAGGCCTCCGGTTTTTAGGGGTCCTTCAATGGGATACTGATACCTTACAACTGAATAAAGGGATTGACTTGGTAAGGAAGCAATTATTGGCAAATGTATTCTTTACTCTTTGAGTTTAGTCAAAACGGGCTGGAGATGGAAGCATAGTTAATGGAAATATTTTGCAATATAAATGGCTTTTTTATGAAAAGCAATGCTTAAACTAGTTTCTAATTATCACTACTAGGTAAGTAGAAAAGATATACGAGGATTTTTAACGTTTGTTAGGTCAATTCTGTACGGTATAAAAATTAGCATAGGTACTTAGTTGTTATATTGATGTTAAATTCTAATTTTCTTTTTTGACTTTACTCCGGAAAAGTAAGTTCCAAAGCTTATTAACCGGTTATTTTTGTAGAGTAAATAATGATATAATTGCTCCGTCAGATTCTACAAAAATAAGAGCCATAACTAATTTTACACTTTTGGCGTCTGAGGAAATCACATCTGAAATAAAATTTCATTTGATATCGTATCTACAATTATTTTTTATGACGCTGAAATTCTATTGCAGAGGAAAGTTTCACTCGCTCATTTTAAAAATCTCTTAATAATCTATATCGATTTGGTTTTATGAACATATCATAATCATTATTACGTCAACTCTTCTTAGGGCCACCAAGTAGCTTGTGAAGTCCTCAACGTGGTGATTCTTGCCCAGTGTAAAGGATGCTTGCTGCAGGCAACAGATAAGTGCAGTTTAATATTACCTACTTAAAATGCACAAATTAATATACATATCGGGCTTTTCAAGGTCGTGGAGACGTCTTACACAAATGTCGTCACGTACAAAGACACAGACACCGGCGGCACGAGGTTCTCTTCTTATGCGACTTAAAACACCAACTCTCGTTATTATGCAGAACCACTTGACCACATCGCCACAAATACTTTGTGTTACACTTCTTTGGTTTTTATAATAATTGTCGTCTGCATTCATCAGCATCTGGTCTATTCAGTTCATACACATCACGCTACATTTCAGTTAATACTTTTGAGCACGTACCAGTTGTATTGGCTTACGGTTTGTGTCATGAGTTAAGCGACTAGCGTTTTATCATCCTCTCTTAACTTGTGGTGCTGCAAACGGCTACCCCGTTTGCAACATTATGGCCGCGCCAAACTGTAGTGTTACAAACGGGGAAGCCGTTTGCAGCACCACAAGCTAAGAGAGGATTAGTGAGGAACCCGTGTTGTGGCAACCGGCTTTAGTGTTTGTGATGTAATTAATATTCTGAAAATTGAAGTTGATATAACTTATAACATGCAATAGAGAATGTTGTTTTTTAAATTGTTGCGATTTGATCACATTATTATTATATACTACGGGACTAATCGTGCACTAAAATAACGAGATAAATAAACACCTCATAATCCCGATAAAATTGATTTTTTTCTAAGCAGGTGGCGCTGCTGCAGAGGATGACAGATGACACGACGTTTCGATCGAGTTGCATCGATCGTGGTCACGGGTAGACGGTCTGTTTCGCATTCCGGTCTACCCGTGACCACGATCGATGCAACTCGATCGAAACGTCGTGTCATCTGTCATCCTCTGCAGCAGCGCCACCTGCTTAGAAAAAAATCAATTTTATCGGGATTATGAGGTGTTTATTTATCTCGTTATTTTAGTGCACGATTAGTCCCGTAGTATATAATAATAATGTAATAGAGTATTTGATATAACACATAATAGAGATAACCTTACCATATTGAAGCTTGTAACCTGGATAACGCTAACGCAAGACAAGGCAGATAAGGGGCAAGAAAAATGCCAAGTCAGTGGCTATTTATGCCCTGCAATGAGCTACGAGTAACTAAGTCATTTCTTAGTTAACATTTTATTATTAATATCCATGGTGTTAAAAAAGTATTTTCAACACAGAATGGACCATTTTGTCGTGGTCGTCGGTCTAGTGGTGTCGATAATATAATAAATGGTTTTCTATTCTATTCTGTCCAACTTCATTTAATGTTATAAGTACTATATAAATAGTAGGTAGGTACTGCTTGTTTAAAGGTGTACTTGAACAAAGATTACCGTCAAAGTGTTTATCGAGTCAAAACGACAACCGCTGGAGAACATAGAATGTAGTCAATGACGGTCTTTCTGATGGCAAATCACCTAAGATGCTTTAGACATCTGCAACAGCGGAGGCTGACTAGGTACTTCGGAGCTTCCGACGCCTTACGCGGCCCTTACGCTATCTCAAGAAACATAACCAAACCATAACTAAACACCAGCATCCAACGCTCTCCACACGTAGACCCCATAATCACTAAAAGAAATGGAATGCCACCACATTTGTCTTAAATGGAAAAGAAAATCGTTCAGCACCGAAATAGTAATTATTTTGCGACACAAAGATGGGAAAGGCTTTGTTTTGGCTTTATAATTGGTATAGAGGTCTTGGTGTTTTAGTTAATCGGACTCGCATGAGGTGTACCGTTATTGTGGAATTAAAATGTGATTAGAATACTAGATAAACTGAATGTTGCATGTTTTATAATGTGTGATTAATTTGGACCAAGCACTCACTTTGGAAATTATAGCTGGTTTCCGATTTAAGTTTAAGTGACTAAAAATTCTTTGCACAGTGCATAATAACTCAAAAAAGGTGGCCTGAAGCAGTGAAATAAATCCTCTAGTTAATCAGTATTGTCAAATTTACAGTATTTTACTGACAGGTATGTTGTAGTATGTAGAAATTAGATAATTATGTTAAAAAGTAAGTGAATGAAAGTAGTATAGTTTTTATCAGATAAAGGACCTAAATATCTAATTGTAATTGAAAACTAGCCATAATTTTCGAAAGTGAGTGCTTCTTCGAAATTGATCACACTTTATAAAACAATGTATGTGGTTTTACTTTACGTAGTCTATGTGTCATAACGGATTCATTTCATTTGTCGTATTCTAAGCCTACTTTTGTGAATAGTTGCTTGAGGACGAAAAGCTGACAGAGCCGAAAAGCTCGTTTTTAGGATTCCGTACCCAGAGGGTAAAAACGGGACCCTTTTACCAAGTTTACAATACTCGTAACAGGAAATCATTCACGTATTTTACTAGTCATAGCGACTATAGTACATAACTAAAAAACTCTTTTTCTTATATATTTTTCCTTAAATCAGAGCCCAAAACTCTCTGTTTCCAAGTATTTTTGGAAAAGAAAAACATTTTGTTTTGTGTAACTTTTTGTTTCGCAGTATAAATCCTATGTACCTAAATTCTTATTTTAGAAGTTTGCTAAATTAAACTCACCCTTTTAGAATATAAATGACAATCAGTATTTTGAACAGAAAAAATGGAATTCAGACAAAGTTCAGTTATCATGTTTTGTCTCAGATGTATTTTAAAAACTTTATAATTAAGAAGGAATTAACCAATCCAAATATTTACTTAGTTACCTGATAAGTCAGTGACACCAAAAATGCGCTTTATCTGTCAACTGTCTTAATAAAGCAGTAATTAAAAATCACCATTAAATAGAAAGCTTTTACATTTTATAGTTCAAGTCGCCGTAAGCTACTGTTCACGTTATAGTAAAGGAGTTAATGATTATATCTATTACTGATGCTCATAAACAAAAAAAAGTGTATTGTATGTTACCGTTAATTACTAAATACTTTCAGTATCGGTTTAAAAACTTGGAACAATTTTAAAATTATTTATTTAAAAAAAAAAAGTAAAACTAATTGTCTAGCTGTAGGTACTTGTCACAGACAAGAAAACGTGTCAAAAAAGCCCTTTTCTTGTGGAACCAAACGTCTCCAACACACTTGCGGCGTTTCCGCACTGTATGCTTCGAGCAAATACCTACAGAGCCACAGTCCCTAAGTGAAAGTAGTAAAAAAAAAAATGTCCGAGCGCCGTCATACATACCGACTTAGATTTTTACATTAAATGATTCACAATGACCAGTTTTTTCGAATCACGACGTTATGTCACCTAATAAGTGCTTGTAACCTAGCACTTCGGTACCGCGCGGCGTTGTAGTTGGCTAGCAATCGCCCTACGAATAACATAAAGCCTGCCCATTACATAGCTTAGGCAGAGTTTTGGCTCGGACACTTTTTTTCACGATTGTAACTCTATAGATATTTGCTCGAAGACTGTATGGCTCACGAAATCAATACAAAATTATTAACATTGTTTCTCAAATTGAAAAAGTAGAGTCGCAATTTTTCAAGTACGCTGAGATTTTGAATACGTTGTTCGACCAGCATGGCGTTTTCACGAGTAAATTAAGTGGACAGAGGCCCCATCCAATGTCATTTCAATAATTAATATTTTATGATCAATTAGAGGCTGTTGTTTTGTTTCCGCTCGAGTTTCCCATAAACGGAACGTATTCGTCAATTCGGCTCACATTTGATTAGCTTTACTGCCTATTCATAAAGTTTGGGCCATAGAGTTAGAAGATTGGGAATCAATGTCGTAAGAGCTTGCGTATTTGTTCATATAAAAACAATAATACATTGTGCCTATTTTAAACATGATATTTAATTTTAAACTATTGAGCACTACTACCTACCTAAATCACTTACCCAATAAAAAATTGTTTGCTCCAAGTAAAAATCGGCCAATAGTAAGTCGGACTCGCGCACGAAGGGTTCCGTACCGTATGGAAGCCCCATTCCTCTTGCCGTTATTGATAGTGAGCAAAACAACTCCTTAAAATCAAGTTTGTTGAATGGTATATTTATTTTATTCTGTTTTTAGTATTTGTTGTTTTAGCGGCAACAGAAATACATCATCTGTGAGCTGCCTAGATGTCACGGTTCATGAGATACAGCCCGGTGACAGACAGACAGGTGGACATCGAAGTCTTAGTAATAAGGTCCCGTTTTTACCCTTTGGGTACGGTACCCTAAAAAAATCACTAAATATCAAATATCTAAGTTTTAAGCACTATTCGTTTAGTTTGTATCGGTTATCGTACATTGGGCATATTTGAATAGGTACTGCTGTTGTGAAATCACAGGATTATAGAAGTTAAAAAGGCAGTCAAATGGCGGTGAGGTTCTGCCGCTTTTTTACAAATGCGACACCATATATGTACATTGCTGATGTGTTGCTTATTTTGCAGCAAAAGGATTTGTTTACATTTTTTTTGAAGGTTTGATTAGAAAGAAATCAGCAAATCTGTGATAGATATAGCCCATGATACACTTGTATCTCAATTCAAAATTACAGCTATTGCGGAAATTGAGGAGGTATAAACTATTTAAAATAAAAACCATGGACATTTTCGTAAAGCTCTGTATATTTATGATACTTTACTTTATTTAAGTGTTACATAATTTTTTGGAAGCACATAAGAACCTACTAAAAATTTCGTGTTAAGATAATGTCATACTTAGGTGATGAAAAGTTAGTTGCAATAACACTTCATAGCCTGGAGCCTAGCCGTAGGGTTGCGAGTCTGTCCATTTTCTATAGGATTCATTTCGGAGAGTGCATCTGAGCTGCACGACCTTATCCTACCATCCCCTTTTTACTACACGACAAGTAGGAGGACGCCATATTGTCCCTACACTGTCGATTTTCCTTTCATACGTACGAAGCGGTTTGAATCAACATTTCTGATTCGTACCTCCAGAGAATGGAACAGTCTTCCTGCTGCCTGTTTCCTAAGAGATATAATCTAAAGCTTTTCAAGGTCAGAGTGAATAGGGATCTTCTAGGTCTGCTTGCTTCATCTTCGACCACAACATCGCTTACCATCAGGCGAGTTGGTGGTCAAGCGCGGAATTATTCGCGATAATTGTTTTTATTAAACTCGCGGATTTCGTGGCTCCACCTGGGCCGAGCTAAGCTACAGGCAAGCCCCTGTATTTATTGAGCTAATTGGCTGTAAATCGAAGGCAGATTGTCCAAAATGGCCGCCAATGATTTCGTGTAGTTATACCCATAAACCTCCCTTGTGTTTGTCGGTTAATAGCTCCGTGATAAGACATCTTTTATTACCTAATTGGGGAATCAAAGAGGTATCCGTCTTAATCAGTATAATTTTTACGGCGATTAGGATTGGTTTACTTTAGTAAGAATGATCAGTTTTATATAGTTGAAAATATATATTTTTTTACGGTAAGTGCATCGTTTGTGGCCATATAAGTGTAATTTTTTGACCGACGAACCAAACCGGAGGAGGTACTCAATTCGACGCCTATTTTTTGTTTTGTTTTTTATGTGTAACCACGCATAACTTTCGATTTCAATAATTCTTTTTTTTTTTTGCAAGAGTATACTTCGAAATTGGTCGTTTTAAAATTTTATTTAAATCGGTGTAGCCATTTTTGATAAATCAACAATAATGTGAAAAATGTATCCGTGCGAAATAAGTATTCGCGAATTCTGTATACGGGAGAAGTCGGTCATGCTATTTTTTACTAAATAATTAATAAATGATTGTCAGTGTAAACAATTTTATTGTTCAAATAATATTTTTAAAGAAATCTTCAAACTTTGACATTCACATATACCATATTTACGGTGTTACATACAATTATTGCATAAATTTCTTTATTAAATACACCACTACTACTTATGCTTAAACTACATAAACTACTACTACATACAAAGCAATTGAATCACTCAAAGAACCTTGAAGATCAAAAGATAATACAAATGCTCAAGCCCACTCCCAGTTAGCAGCGTGCCCACTTGCCCAGCATGCTAGCGGCATTGCCACGCGCTGAATGGAAATGCTTATGCGTTGTTGCTTATACACCTGCATTTTGGTCACGTATCACGTCCACCAAATGCTCAGAAATACTTTTGAAAAATAGATGAGCTCCCGGCCCACACGGACCCAATGTCTCAACTTCAAACGGCTCAAATATGTAACCACTACTGAGGTTAGCATGTACTGTTAAGATAATTTGCATAAATATAATAATTTTAATGCAATAATTTTGACATCAAATAGCCAAAACCGGAACAGGGAGCACAACCAGTGCATCTACTATATTTAGACGAAGAGTTTATTGGTTAACTATGTGTATTAAGAATTCCTTGAAGTAAAGAGCTCAAAAGTGGAACTGGCTGGCCACGTGATTTGATTGTAGGTACCCGGTGAGATGGGAGAAGATCGCCATTCAATGGCATGTTACAGACGGCCTCTATGAATAAACCCCTAATGTACTGGCGTGATGAATTTTGCTCTTATCAGCCCGACTAGTACGACTTCCAGAACATCATATCCGTAGAAGATGAGGAGGCGCGGAAAGAAATGGGCCTTTGCCCAAGGACACGACAGACTAAGGAAAAAAGCTTATCGTTGCAGCAGGATTTGAACCTTACATATTAATACTTTATTACAAAATATCTCGAGATATAGTAGATTAGAGTGGAAAAAACGCCAACCAAACTATGATATAAATTATTTGCAATATTTACTCTATAATTACAGCTTTATGGAAGGCCTAAGAACACAAATCCGAGACTCAATTTATCTTGCTAAAACCGTTCCTTTAACTTCAAGCGTTCAATTCATCTTATTTCGTTAAATTTAAATTATTATTTTCTAAAATACAAAGCGTTTATGTGATCTGTACTCAGAAGCTTCAGCATCACATTATTACGTCATTACCATAATGCACCCGAGTTTGGATACCTCACAAAATGCACCAATTTGTATGCATGAGCCTGTGTGATGTAAATTTCAGTTTATACGAGATTTCTTATGAAATTGAAAATTGATTTGTATAATATTGTGATATAATAAGGAATATCATCACTGATTGGTAACATAAGTACCAATACTTTTTTTTTTTTTGCATGTTTTCTTTTTTTTTTTTTTTTTATTATTTTAGTTTATTGGACACTTGATTTGTATATTTCATTATTAAGACATTATTGTATATTTCACATGCCAAGGAATGGCAAAATAGATTGGACAAATACTACAAATAACACCTTGATTGTACTCTATTTTTTGTGAAATAAATATCATTTCATTTCATTTCATTTCATTTCATTTCATTTCATTTCATTTCAATACTGTGGCATTTAAGAGCTGTTTTTAGGGTTCCGTACCTCAAAAGGAAAAAACGGAACCCTTATAGGATCACTTTGTTGTCCGTCTGTCCGTCCGTCCGTCTGTCAAGACCCTTTTTCTCAGGAACGCGTGGAGGTATGAAGCTGAAATTTATATCAATTACTCAGGTCTACTGTTATTGTTGTTACTGTTACTGTGTATTTTTTCACAGCTTCAAGGTGAAAAAATCAAACTTCTAAGCCTACGCAATCAAAAGATACAGCCGTTTATGCCGCAAATTTTGAAACTCGCAAGTACTCGCAAGGGAATCAAAACCTAAAGGGTACTTCCAGTCGACCTAGAATCTTGAAATTTGGCATGAAGCAACGTTTTATAGCACACATAAAGGAAAAATTCCGAAAACCTTAAATTTTTAGTTACATTACAAAATATATATTTTTTAATAAATATAAACTTATTACTTTTTTTGTCGTAATGAACGAACTTTGTAAACCTTGCAGGTTTGTACGGAACCCTCGGTGCGCAAGTCCGACTCGCACTTGGCCGGTTTTTTTGGTTAACTACCTACTACTACTATATATAATTATTTCGTTCAAAATTCCTCTCAAATAAATACCTACCTTCGAGTAAAATAACTGTAAATTATCTTATTACAATTATTTTTACTTAACTATAATTATGGCTAGACTATGTCAACAGGTGGACCAAGGCAGTCATCAAGTGGTCCCCAAAAGAAAGGCGACATCTTAAAATCAGACGACTAGCCCGATGATGATCATATCAAACTTGTCGGAAGGCAATGGATAAGGTTAACACAGGATCGGAAAGAAAAGCGAGAAAGAGAGTAGGCCTATATTCAGCAGTGGGTGGAACGGTCTGAATAAACAGTCAAATAATCATGATTATTTGGAAGAACTAAGCACAACTGTTTAGAATTCTCTTTTTTGTAAATTTAAATTAAATGAAAAAGTGGGATAGTTTTAACATTCAAAAATTAGACAGAGCGATATTTTGAAACTACCAAAAATGTTTAAAAAATAAAATAGACACAATTAATATTATTGTCATAATTTTAATTAGATAAATTAATGCTCACTTCACAATTGAAGTGTTTTTTAATTTGTCTTTTTTACAATTACTTGTAGGAACTCTTACTAAATACTTGACTAAATAATACTTCATAGTCTAAAAAATCCTCATTACCAAAACACCGACAGAAAAAAACAGCAACTCATAATGCTATGTTACAATTTAAGCATCCGCTGAGATTGCTAATCAGAAATAGATTTTATACTTTGATAAGTGCTATTAATAATATGAATAAATTTGTCGGTAAATTACTTTGTCTTTTCCTTATAAGCGACCTAATAAGATTTGTACGTAGTCGTACATTCTGGATAAAATTTGCTTTACATAAAAAAATTGCATTGTTAATGAATTAGCTCATACTTTCGCGATTTGAACACGTACCGTCTTACCACAAAAGTTTTACGCACGCTTTACACCATGGTTAACAGTACAAGTTGCACGGATAAACAGTGTTTAAAGGGGGTTTAAATCTTTTGCGGTAAGGCGGACTATTTTTATTTATGTACTAACTACCGCTTGGCATTGATTGTGGTCACGGGTAGACTGACCTACCCGTAACCACGATCTCACCAGCTCGGTCAAAACGTCGGAATAATGAGGTAATTGAAGTGAAACTTCTAATGCGACTTCCAACAAGGTTGCGTTAAACGTTTAACGCTACCATCGAGGGGGTATGCACTGTTGCGTTGAAGTTTCACATCTTCCGCGCGGAGGGACTCCACTTGCATTTTTTTATGTCTCATATTTTCCGTGCGCGATTAGTCCCGCAGTACGTAAAAATAATTTCATGTTAAGGGTATATAAAGGTACAGGAGATTGTCAACGAAGAATACCACGCGAATATAGTATAATAGGACATAAGGAGAAACGTAGAACTCTTCGATCAGAAATATACACTCCTGATCGAAGGTAGAACTAAAGTTACCGACATCGCTCAGCAGATAGGAAAGTTGAAATGGTAGTGGGCAGGCCACATAGCACGGAGACCTGATAGCCAATATAGTTGAAAAGTTGTCGTGTGGAGACCACGTACGTGTATTTAGCGAAGGAGGTCCACCCACAAGATGAACGGGTGATCTCATTAAGACTACGCTAGACTCAAAACAAAATCTTATATCGGTATTTCATAACTTATTCGCTTCAAATTTTTCCTCTATTTTTACATCCCGATGCCGTAGCGCTCATAGCGTAGTTTAACTAGGTGTTCGATAACGATAATGATAATCGAATTTAAGCATGGTCAGTCTTTGGATGGGTGACTGCGGGTGGCATTTACAACCGAGCGCTACCATTGCCTACCTCGCCAAGGGCGAGGTTAGAACTATATCATATCCTGAAATGAGAATGATATCCAGGGCTAACCTCAACCTGCCATCTGTCCGATGAGCAGGTTAGGCGTAAGGTTATGGAAGGAGCGCAAGTCGCAGAGATCTCCATAACAAGTCTCATAAGTCTCCTTCTCGCGGTTGCCGCCTGTTATTGGTCTGGTCCCCTCAGGAACAGATGTAACTAAAACTTAGAGACGCACCTGATTTTTTCCCCACCAATCCTTTCCAACTCCCAGAGAATGGGGAGAAACGGGTGGGCGCGCTAAATATGCTAAACATGGCAGCCCGCGAGTCCAATGTCCGCTGCCGGATCCGGCAGACAGTCATCTAAGTGCCAACTGTCACTGTCACTGTCACAGCCGAGTCTGACAACTTGTCAGTTCACCGGTAAAGTTCACGTATTTCCGTTTGATTTTGCTTCGTGACGTCTACAACCGACTTTCTCACGCGTAAATCGACCATTTCTGTGCAAACTGCAAAAAAAGAAATATAAAAACAGTGGTTTTCGTATTTAATCGGTGGATTTTTGAAGTGTTTTCAAACGACCGAGATGCAGAACATCGAGAACAACGGCCTTGTAGCGGGTAAGCGATTTTTACGTTACTTAAGCAGTAGCCAGTCGTTTTTGTTTTTGGCGCGCCCGTCTATTCCGACGCCTTCTCGATCCCTTCATCAATCCTGCACCATACAGCTACGGTAGCGACGTGGTTAGGCTGCCGTGGGCACGTCATCCCAAATACGAGCGATGATGTGCGGGGGGCTGACCACCCATGCGTTTGATGCTGCGCATGGGGGCCCGTACGGGAGGATGATACAGTCCTGGAGGCTGAGCGTGGGGTGGGTCAGTTACGGTACCCATCCACCGCAACACTCCTCTTTGGTGTGGATTTCGCCCTAAACGGGGGGTCACTGACTGGCCACCGGTGACAAGACAGCATGGCAGGCAGCCTTCAGCTACTGCCCGGCAAGAGGGGTGGAATTCTGGGGCGCGCAGCCGGCGGTGCACGTCACTTACTGGTGTTTTGGTTGGCGCAGGTTTTTGACGGTGCCGTTTAGCGCTCGTGTGTAACTTATTTTGCCTCTCTATATCCTTACAGGTAGCCCTGGTGTCGCAACCCGACATCCCCCTGGTGCGGGCTCCGTGGAGGGTGGGGAGCCTGTGGTACGAAACTCTAGGAGCAATAAAATGGACAGCTCATCCAACCCAACGACCGACAATAGGTACAAGCGCTCTACTGACTCTGCAGGCCAATCTGAGCTCCATAACGCGGTTGATAACATGGTGGCGGCATTTGCTGGCCAAAATGTACACTCTGCGGGATGGACCGTTAAAAATCAGAGAGGCAAGCAGGGGAACCAAACTGGGGGGAAACGGCCTAAAGCCGGAGGCCCCAGCTCTGGTATACCTCACCCCGAGGTGGCTCACGTCCCGGGGGTGAAGCTCAGTAGAAGCCAAATCAAAAAACAAATAAGACAACAAAAAGCAAAAGAAAGGAAACTAGCTGCAAACAAAGCGTCTCTTCAGACCAACATACCTGAAGAAGTCAGCCGCGTTAAGCCAGTTTCCAATCTTTCCAAACCTGGAAACAACACCGCCGTGAAACCAAATGCCCCGCCGGTGGATGCAGAGGACTCGTCCGCTGTGTCCAGCGGGCCTGTTGGTTGCAGAGGTCACGGATTGAAACAGCATAACAACCGCTTTAATAGGAAGAAGCGAGCAGAGATTGCCATTTCAAAGGCCTCGCTAGCTCCAGCCCATAATGAACCATTAAAGCGGTTGCGCTTAGACGACACGGTCTCACCCCGAGGTGACCATAAAAAACAACGCACCGATAACGAAGATCGCCCAGTTACCAGCTATGCAGACATAGTGGGCAATAAGCTCTGTGTAGCGGTACTAAGGGACGATGGCCAACATATCACCGAGGAACAAGCTACGGTAGTGAAGCGTTTCCTAGAGAACATAATTTTAGCAGATCTCTTAGACGCCAGCCCCATTGCCCCCGGTTTCAAGGGCAAACCCATCAGCAGTGATGGAGTTTTGAAACTGTGGTGTAATGATGAGGCTACACTGGTGTGGCTGACTAAGGCCATGGACAGCCTTCCTCTGGAGTCATGTCCTAAACTTGTTGTAAAACAGCAAAGTGAACTGTCCAGGAATGTTCGGGCGACCCTGACCCTTCCAGACTGCGCAGACGCCACCCTGGAGGTCACCAGAAAGTTTCTGGACTTCCAGAACAAATGGGCGCAAGTGAATACCTGGACTGTGTACTCGCACCGAAAATCAGTTGATAACACTTTCAACTTAACTCTGGGCATCCCAGAGAGTGTGATCCCATCACTGATGAGTAGGGGCCGCCAACTGTCACATAAACTCGGTGGCGTATACGTGCGTTTCCTGGCTCCGGATGGTACATCGCATGATAAGCCACCCGAGCCAGCGAGGCAAGAACAGTTAGCAGAAACAACTGCACAACTCTTCCCTGAAGAAACCAGCGCCACGGCGACGGGCCGAGATGCCCCACCACAATCCTCTCCAAAGCCGAGTGCGGCAATGGAGGGTGTGGAGGGGGGTCTTGGACTGGCAGTCGGGCCCTGGCGAAACAGGGAAGAGCTGGAACTGACTGACGGGGAGGACGGGGTAAGTTTAGATGGAATTGACCCACCCTTCGACGACTAGCGTCGTCCAAACAAACCTCCAGCATAGCACTGCAGCTACGGCTAACCTGCGCAGACTGCTGGAGTCCAACAATGAGACCATCGCCTTGATCCAGGAGCCGTGGATCAGAGCAGGACGTATATGTGGTCTCAACAACCTGAAAGGTAAACTGATTTATGACTATACAAGTGAAAATACAAGAGCATGCATGTATGTTCCATGTAACCTAACAGCCACACCCTTAACACAATTCTGCTCCAGAGACTTAGCTGCTGCCAGTCTCCTAGGTATAAATGGAGACACAAAGGAGGAGGTAATAGTCGCATCGGCCTACATGCACGAAGATGACGAAGCACCTCCACAACTTGTGGCAGATCTGGTAAGGTTTTGTGAATCTAACGACTCAAAACTAATTATCTCAACAGATGGTAATGCGCATCATCCACTATGGGGAATGCCCACCGCAAACGACAGAGGAGAAGAGTTGGTAAACTTTTTATTAACCACTAACCTCACAATAGCTAACATAGGAGCAGAGCCAACCTTTGTCACAAAACGATCCCGCACCATAATAGACCTCACCCTAGTCTCAGGTAACTGCACCCTGGTCAAGAACTGGAGAGTCTCCAATGAGCACTCAGCATCAGATCACAGGTGGATCAGATACGAGATGACACTGGAACGCAAGATGACAACTCCAACACGAAACCAACGGAAAACTGATAAGGTAAAATATCTCTCATCTCTTAAAGAGAAACTAAACCTTTACAATTTACCCGCACTAATACCAGATATCACAGAATTAGAAAAGAACGTGACCAAACTGACAACAATCATCATAGAGAGTTTTGAAGCAGCGTGCCCTTTGACGACCCCCGGCCCTGGCGGGAGGACCTGGAGCTGGTCTAGGGAGCTTGAAACACTCAGGAAGAAGATGAGAAAACTTTACAACAGAGCCATGAACACCTACTCAGATAGCGATTGGGATAAGTACAAAATGGCTCAACGAGAATATAAGAAACAAGTAAGGAAGAAAAAGAGACAATCATGGGCAAAATTCAGTACAAACATTGAATCAAACCATGAAGCAAACAGAATTAGGAAAATCCTAGCGGCCGATACTAAGCGTGAAATAGGCACGCTTAAAAAACCGGACAATTCCTACACGAAAACCCTAGAAGAGACACACAACTTGCTACTACAAACCCACTTCCCAGGATGCCAACTGACAACACATACCGAATGGCAGGATAGTGAGACAACTTTGGCATCAGACACAGATTGGTCTGTTGCTGATCATGTGGTAACTAGTGAAAAAATTACATGGGCAATAAAGTCCTTTGAACCCTACAAAACACCTGGCCTGGATGGTATCTTCCCTGGACTCCTACAATGGGGGGAGGAAATATTAAACGGGAAAATGACCATCCTCCTAAGAGCCTGCATAGCATACAGATACATACCTCTAGGCTGGAGAGAAGTCAGAGTCCTCTTTCTCCCCAAACCAGGCAAAATTGACTACACAGACCCGAAGGCCTACAGACCAATTAGCCTAACTTCCTTCATGCTGAAGACACTAGAAAGACTCTGTGATCGGCACATAAGAGATGAGGTACTTAACAAAATCCCACTACACCCTCAACAACACGCCTACAGCTCGGGCAAGTCAACAGAGTCTGCCCTCCACAAGGTAGTACAAACCATAGAACATGATATCAACAGTAAATCACTTTGTCTAGGAGCATTTAGACATTGAAGGAGCTTTTGATAAAACAAACTTCGACAGCATAAGCAAAGTACTCAAAAAACACGGGGTACATCCAACGCTAGCCGAGTGGATATTAAACATGTTAAGCCTAAGGGCCGTAAGAACAGACCCCAAAAGCACAACCAGAGGATTAGTAGTGATGGGCTGCCCACAAGGAGCAATCATATCACCAATAATATGGAACATGATAGTAAACACACTGATCACTATACTTAATGCGCAGCGATTCCTCACAGTGGGCTACGCAGACGACCTGGCAATCCTGATATCGGGACACTTTGCAAGTGTAGCCTGTAACCTTATGAACCATGCACTGAAAATTGTGGAAAAGTGGTGCAGGGAATACGGCTTATCCGCCAACCCAGAGAAAACAGAAAGTAATGTTTACAAATAAAAGGAACCTAGGACCACATACTTTACCGTCCTTTTATGGTAAACAACTGAAACTTTCCGAAGATGTGAAATATCTGGGCATCACACTAGACAAAAAACTGAATTGGACACAACATGTGGACAACAAAATAAAGAAAGCAACAATCTCATTTTGGCAGTGCAGCAAAATGATGGGTAAAACTTGGGGCTTGAAACCCAAAATAACCCAATGGCTTTATAATACCGTGGTCAGACCATCATTATGTTATGGGGCAATAGTTTGGTGGCCCAGAACCAAGCTAGTGACTGTAAACAAAAAACTAGAGAAACTCCAAAGAACAGCCTGCATAGCTGCAACAGGCTGTATGAGATCTGCACCCACTGCGGCATTAGAAGCCCTCATGGGGCAGATGCCGCTGCATCTCTTCATACAGCAAGAAGCAGCAGTAGCTGCCTATAGACTACTATCATTAAACCTTTGGGTACATGACAAAGCAGCAACACACACCACCATAATTGAGGAATTTGCAAATTGCAACCAAGAAATTCTTTCGGTCTATGACAGGGTGCCTAAAAAACATATCTTCACAAAGAGCTACTCAATACAGCTACATGAAGAACAAAGTGACAGCTCAGGTATACAAGAAGTGAGGATTTATACAGATGGCTCGAAAACTGAAACAGGTACAGGGTCAGGTACTTTCTCTGAAGACCTGAATATACACATCGCAACAACCCTGGGTGAAAACAACTCTATCTTCCAAGCGGAATGTGTAGGTATCATCCAGGCTGCTACAGCAGTACTCACCAGAAAGGTAACTGATTACAATATTAGAATCCTCTCAGACAGTGCTGCGGTGCTTAAGGCACTACAACGATATGAACACTCCTCAGGGCTAACCTTACAGTGTCATGATCTATTGGAAGAAGTAAGTAAGAAAAATAAAGTCACTCTCCAATGGATCAAAGGACACAGCGGGTCCAGAGGAAATGACGCGGCGGACGACTAGCCAGGAGAGGTGCAGGTAGGCGCCCAGTAGGGCCTGGACCGATGATACCTTTGCCTTTTAGCCAAGTCAGATCCTGGATACGCCAACACACAGCTAGACAACACAAGGAATACTGGGCAAGTACTGAGGGTTGTAAGCAGTCTAAAGAAGTTTTCCCGGAGTTAAATCCGAGATACTCCCGACGCCTGCTGAACCTTAAACGAGACAAACTCCGACTCATAGCCGGAGTAGTCACGGGGCATTGCTCTCTAAACAAGCACCTGTTTAAAATTGGTGTTACAGACAGCCCTCTGTGCAGAGGTTGCATGGAGGCAGAAGAAACAACCGCGCATATGCTGCTTGAATGCAGCAGTGTGGCGGAACAACGCGAGAAATACCTCGGGGCACCGAGGACACTCCGGGAGGCCTGCGCCGGCGTTGGCGAGCTGCTGGACTTCCTGGAGGACACCGGGTGGCTGAACTAGCTGCAGCCGGGTGACCCACATAAAACGGGCCCACTGGAGGGCTCAATTGTGGAAAAGGCCCGCAGCAACAAGTAACAAGTAAGTACCATTGCTCGAATGACACGTTAAATTGTAGGTCCCGGTTGTTCTAACCCTTTAGCCATGTCAGAGGCCTTCAGGCGGCTTAGAAACCCTGACACCAGGCTAGCAACCCGGCCTATACGAACTTACATTAAGATTACAGAATGGCGTTAAATGCCAGCCGCTTCTTAAAGGTTTTATTGAAGATCTTCAAGAGAAGCCCAAGTCCAACAGTGAATGGGTTATGTCTAAAACGACGAAGACGACGAAACCCACGCGGCGCCAATAGTTACAAATAGAACTATCGATACCATCTATCGAGTATCGGGGTACGTTATCAGACCATATATGAATGAGGAACGGGTTCTTGATTGACAGGGAGTGATTAAGGCGTCTTGAGGGCCAAATGGAAAGACTTCAACTTTAAATATACAAAAATGATACAAACATTTGTTATTTGCTGATAACTCTTCCTTCATGTGAAATAAATTAAACTTAACTTCGTGTTGGAAGAAGTGAACATAAACTATAAATTTTGATTCATGCAAAAAATAAAAATCGGACAAGTGAGGACCGAGGATTCCATACAAATCTTGAAAATTTCACAAAATTTGTAACTAAGTTGTTAGAACCTCAAAGCGTAAGTATCACAAAAACGTTACTATCACATACTTAATCATCGATAAATATATTTTTTTACTTTTCTCGTCATTCATCGTAAATCACACGCCTTAAAAATAATTGAGAGCCTGTTTTAGTTTGCGCTAATAAAGGTCTTGCATATGATACCTCACATGGTACAATTAATTCACTTTGAAATTAGAGATTTTTGTCTGATTTAATTAAATATGTTCAGTGTTAAGATTTACTTAAATATGTGTACTCTATTTAATATGTTACCTGATTTTTTTAATGATATTGTTACCAGTTTCTTATAAAATATTACAAAGTTATGAGACAACTAGGGACGATGATTTGACGTTTTTAATGTTTGGTCAATAATGAACAAAAATAATCGCCCAAGTACGAGTCGGACTCGCGCACGGAGAGTTCCGTACAGAATGGGAGCCTTCCTTAAATATTTATTTTATTTTAATTTCATTATTTATTATTGAAGTGAATATACAACTTCTTTGAAAATTTCAATAATCTACCTGTTACCATTATTAATATAGAGTGAAAAACGGCTAAAAAAAACAGGTTTGTTCCGTGGGAGCCTCCCTTAAATATTAATTTTATTCTTTTTTAGTATTTGTTATTATAGCGGCAATAGAAATACATCATTTTTGAAAATTTCAGCTTTCTAGCTATAACGGTTCATGAGATACAGCCTGGAGACAGACGGACAGACAGACGGACAGCGGAGTCTTAGTAATAGGGCTTCGTTTTTACCCTTTGAGTACGGAGTAGTAAATTAGTTTTCATAAGTGATAACGAAGTTGGAATAAAAATACCATACCACTTCCACGATGGGCACGTATAATTATGATAACACATTCCCCATAACCCCAAAGTCTTCCGGAAATAACCCATAACCCATTACCGCCTTGCATGGATAAAGCACCTGTCCTTAACCCATCCCTGTCAGGATATTACCCGGGTGTAATTATTGGGAAGGATTCATTATGACGTTACGTGACAGCCACCGAGGTTATCTTCATCGTCATATGCAATTTGCTGGCCATATCAAATTATAAGCCAGCCTGTCTGTCGAACACCTTTTCTGAAAACCAATCAATTGAGACTCTACTCTATAATATTGTAGTAGAGTCTGATTTTGATTAAGATTTTAAGCCAGGGTGGTTATTAGTCTTCGATACGGCTCCTGTTGATTACGCAATGTAATGTTTGTTATATTAACGATGGACAGGATCTTATACGTGCACAAATTGATTTCAATGGAATCAGAAAGAGTACAAAAATCTTTGATACAAATGAAATGACATCCGGTTGTTAAAATAGAGGAAAAATGAAATACCTACATATGATGTTGTTTTTAAGAGTACAGAGATT
This sequence comes from Hypomecis atomaria, assembly GCA_964007245.1. Lineage (NCBI taxonomy): Eukaryota > Metazoa > Arthropoda > Insecta > Lepidoptera > Geometridae > Hypomecis > Hypomecis atomaria. The sequence continues at coordinate 9,232,405 of OZ023287.1, read as the reverse complement.
TTTAGAGGTATTTTTATTTAAAAAAAACTTTTACTATGGGGCCAACTGTATGAAACGGGTGTTTTTTTTTCTTTAATTCCTGGTTGGCTCCATAGTAGCGCCGTTTTTGTTTAGTACACTAGTTCTGGATAACCCTGTCCTCATATTATGTTGTATTTAGAGTACAAAGATTTTCAGAAGTTATATTGACATTATGAACCACTTTTTCAACAAATATCAGGTATTTCGTCGAGAGTGTTTTTGTATCGAACTGGTAATCTTTTTATCGCGATTGCGAGGTTGATCCCATAGTAAAAATTGTTTATAATATATCTCTGATTTGATTCCTGCACTATTCAAAACACTGTAATTTAGAAGAATAGAGACACACGAAAGTAAGTGGCAATTATTTATTTATAAATGACGTTCAAAAGCAGTAATAAAATTTGGAGGAAGCACCTAATAATGAACGAGACATTACTTGCCTTGAGGCTATATTGTTATTGCTCTTAGTAATCGGAAACTACCTTAATTTTGTTCAATGAATTTGTGAATGCAAATCAATTTAACAAACACGCAAATTTCAGACTTATACCCTAGGGTATAAATCCCGAATTTGTGGGTACGGTGAAGTAACGCACAATATCCGGTCACTTAGTATGGCTAGAGGCAGCAATTTATTAAAACTCACGAAACAACGCTTTGATAGCTCGAATTAGGCAAAAGTCCATAGAGATTTCACTATGGAATAAAGACTTTATTTTTTTCCTTATTTATGGGGTTAGTGAGCTTTAATAAACAGGTGCAACAATTTATTGTAACGCTTGATAAGAACTCTAGGTAATCATGTTGAATCAAATCTGTCCATAGTCTAGGTCTAAATTAAATTTTAACTTAATTTTTTTTTCAATCATTTATCTGATAAACATGTGATTTTATACAATATGATACATATACTTACATTATGATAAATTATTTGGGGGTCATTTTTTGACGACGCGCAATTTCAAAATTACCACCCTTCGAGGCCTATGTTCAGGATGGGTTCAATAGCGCCAGTTTTTATTGTGTTAATCGACATGAAGTCCGTTTGATAATGTACACAACATGTGGCACAAAAATGGCATGCAGCCAACTGGCAGTGGGCTTGAGCATTTGGATTATCTTTAGACCTTCAAAGGTCTGTGGATGGTCCAATGCTTTTTATGTAGTAGCAGTGTAGTTTTGTTGTAGTAAATAAAGACACTTTTGCCCAGAAAAAAAACACAAAAACAATCACGGCAAAGTTGTAATAAATTTACTTTACTTAGCTGCCAGTAGGTGGGCAAGTTGATTGCACCGAAATTTTTATTCTAATTTTCCATAACGGTCATAAAATATAACACACCAATAAATTGAAAAATACTAAACTTTTACATCGAGATAGCATCAAATTGCATTCCTAAATAATTGTAACGTTCGGCGGCGCGTGCGCAACCAGCAATCTGCTTTCATCTACGCGTAATAACTATTCATTGTGAATAATAAAAAAATCGGTATCTCGGACCGAATTGCCGTAATGGTTTACCGTAATGGCTAGGAGCTGATTTCGGCGACTATTTATTACCTTTTTTATGTAACTACTTCAACAGATGGTGGCATAAATTCAGTGGTTCTTAATCTTTTGCTATCTTGGCAAAACAGTTTACTATTTCATATCCCTAGTATCAATTATTGAGATAAGATAGTACATCAAAATTATCAATTGTTTAATAGAATATTTAACAGGCCTTAGAACAGTAGCTAAAGCCAGAACAAGCTCAGTAAATATTCAAGCCAAAAATTTAATATTAATAAAGCAAATGAAAAATTAGATCAGTTTCTAATTAGAAAATAAAATATTAATTGATAGTGATGATTTTATAACCTGAGATTTTAATTTAACTCTGGATTATTTTAGGCATCGCTTAACAATCAAACAGAAAACAAACCTTTTGTTTATACTGCTTTAGTAAATTTTCCAACTAGTAAGCTATGGAATATTTAGTAAAATTATGCTCTGTTTGTGATTATTATCTATGATGTCATTGATTAAACGGATTTGTTTTAATGACTTCCATGTACCAACAGTTAAGAACCAGTGGCCAGAATTAAGGCAATGGTTGGTACGACCGTTGAGGTGATTGCTCGCAAATCCACTGAAGACAAGCGGCAAGATATCAATAACAAATTAGGAACAAGTAGTGACGACTCAACACAAAGAATAACAACTATAGGAATGATTCATGGTCCTTCATTAAGAACAGTAGTGGTAACCATTAGTAGGCTTTGGTGACTTAAGAAGTAGCTACAAAAATGATCGATGCAAACTTTTTTGCCAATAACTTTGAAGGAGTGACAAATGTTAGCAATAATGAAGGAGAATAGTAGAACATTCTTTGATGAGCTCATTATAGAACACATTCATATTGTAAGGAATGTATGGTTTAATTTAAATTTAATATTTTTAAGTAGAACAGTTCTAAAAGGAGCGGCTTGAGTAATGACTGCTGTATTTTAGTATACGGATGAAAAGAAGATTATAGGTTTTAGATGTTATAATGGATTTTGGAGATTTTTTATTGAGCGATAATTTAATTCAGAGATTAGGTTTAACCATAAAAAGTTGAGGTAAAAGCACGAAAAAGAAACATAACTGTCAACATTTAAATTGTCAAAAACCTGTTTGTTGATTTCGTTTCAAAATGTACTATAGCCATAACCGCTAAATAAAATAGCTAGCTATGTATAAAGGGTAGAACTCTTAATGAAATATATAATTTATTATTCTAGGATAGTCTTATATTTTGGGGACTCCGATCTAAATATTCCAGAATAGTCTGACATCGCAATAAGTATCGATCAGTAAACAACAGTTGCTGATCTTTTATGGGGAAATTATACTTTCCTCAGATGACCTGACCTACACTGATCCATTGATATTGCTTTGTGAAACCTAACATTTTCCACAGTAAAATCACTGCGGTCAACTCATTAACTGTAAGCCAACAATCTTACTAATTATACGCTGATAATAATTCCTACACTGATTGAAAACTAAGAATATGAGGTAAGTACTGAGACTAAGGTATTTTGGATCTGTATTATGTTATTTATTTTGGACATTACAAAACCGACTAACATTAACCCCTTGGTTTTTTAGCCAACCTCATTAAAACAATATTTTTAATTTTCTATGCACAACATTTAAAAATAAAATGATTTGGTAAAATAAAAATAAAATGATTTGGTATTTGGTATTAAAATTAGAGCATTATGGTTTTGATGGAAAAGAATTGGGAATGATCAAATCTTACCTTAATAGCAGAACGCAGACTGTTAATGTGAATGAACAAAACTCGTCAGTAGGTGCAGTTGATATAGGAGTTCCCCAGGGTTCAGTACTGGGGCCTCTCTTGTTTCTCATTTATATAAATGATCTCGCGAGCTGTCTACCCGAATGGGCAACTGTAAATCTATTTGCTGATGATACTCATGTCGGAATAACTGATAACAATAAAGATCAACTTGATATAAAAATATCGACAGCAATGACTGCGCTTCGGGAGTGGTTTGAAACTAACGGCATCATTTTAAATGCAGATAAAAGCGTAATAATGAAGTATCAAGCTAAGAAGGGAAATAATACTGACCTTAAAACGGAAAATTTGTTCCTTGGGTATACTATAGACTACACCATAAGTCACAGAGAGCACATAAATAAAATATGTAAAAAAATATCTAGTGCAAATTATGCCCTTTTTAAATTAAAACCACTTTTAGATAAAAAAACTCTTTTGTCAGTATACTATGCGTATGTACACTCATTATTAAGCTATGCCATAACTACATGGGGCAATGGTGTAGACATTAAGAATCTACTAAAATGTCAGAAACGATCCATAAGAATTATGAACGGAATTAAAAAAAGAATGTCTGCTAAAAAATATTTTTTAGAAAATAAGATTATGACAGTCATATCCCTATATATTTATAAAAGTTTACTAGAGATTCATAGTGAAAAAGAGAAAAAATATCCCCGACTAATGGATACCCTTAGTAGAAACTTAAGAAATAAAGATAGACTAGTTTTGCCGAGAGTAAGACTTAGCAAAGTTCAAAAGCAAGGTGTGTATATTAAATTATTTATGTATAATAAGTTGCCAGTTGCCATCAGGAATTTATGTTTTCGTGACTTTAAAATAAAACTTAAAACGTTTTTTATAAATAACGCATTTTACAAGCTAGATGACTTTATGAAAATTAGACTGACTGAATCTTCGTTTCAATTTTAGTATTTTTTGTTTATTATTATATGGACTATTTGATTTATTCATTTTGACATATTTCTGATTGTATTAATTTAAATTTTGACATTATTTTATTTACTTTTCTGAATTGTTTGATTATGGATTTAATTATTATTTTGAGTTTAATGTATTTAGATTATTAAGCTGGAATTTTATATTTAATTTTTAAGCAACATGTACCTGACTTACCTAATATAACGCAACGTTGTTATAAGGTCAATAAAGAATCTGAATCTGAATCTGATTCTCTTTTTTTCTTCAACTTAAAATCTTGAATAAAAACTGTCTGGACTATTTCTACCGAAGGTGTCTGATTACTACTTTTGTGTACAGCAAAATAAATGCCGCAATTATAAATCTGTGCTGAATGAAATTTAACTGCTTGTTAGCCTAGACTGTTACCTGTTACATTATCATAGCACATACCAATTTAATAGTAAGTAGCGAAACTCCGTTTGCATGTATTATTTAAACTACAGCACTATTGCAAGCAACAATTTGGCCCGCAGTACCGTTGCGGCTATAGATCAGCTCAGGTGTTGTCAGCCTGCGGGCCAGTTGCATGGCCCAAGTTGTAGGGGCAACGCTTTACCTCTACAAAAAGATTACTAAAACTAAAGTTAAGTAAAAAAATTATTGACCAAAAGAAGAAATACACAATTACTTTACAAAGAACTTAAGTGAAAGAAAAAATAAATAGGTACACGATTTTATCTAATACATGACAGTTTCAGTTTTGCCTTATGTTAAAAATGTATCTCCAAATGGATGAGCTGTGAGCCCCAAACTAAGCTAGGCTTGTGTCTAGGGGCTAAGTTTTATATGGGTTGTTTTAGTTTAGAAGTAAGTTTTTAATTTGAGCCTTGCAAAGGCCTTTGACATGGCTAAACGGTTAAACAACCAATACTCAAATAGAAATGATTGAATCTAGACACGTCCTGCCACGAGCAAGGGAGTACTATAGAACGGATAATTCTTAATACCGCTAGTTTGTTTGTACGATCAAACTCGATATAAAACACACCCCAAATACTGCGGAAAACAGATTTAAGCGCTGCTTTTACACGAAAATTAAGCCATACGCATAAAACATAGTGGAAAAAAGACGACTGCAGCTAAATAGGACGTTGCATTTCGTAAACCCATTGTAGACCACGCTCTGCCTAGCACCTTTTATCTGGGCTTGGTTGAGTCAATGCTTGAACACGGCTTTCTAGAGCTGGCTGATTTTATCAAAAACAATTAGAGACCCTGTTTTGTTTCGTTTTCTTTCGACCGACCAGCAAGTTTCGACAAACGCCGAGACTCTTACCGGTAGAGTCACTAAAGGTTACTCTACTTGTGGAGAGCCTTTAGTGATGAGTCACTCCCCCAACGATTCATGTTGAGACATGTAGTAAGCGCGGTAAATAAAGTTCAGTAACGCTTATAGAACGCTAGTATCTTTGGGGGAGACGAGTGGTCATACAGTACGTATCTTTAATCTTCATTTTCTGTACACTTAGACCACAGTTCCTTGACCAAATGGCAGGTGAGATCAACAATATTGTGGCCACCACGCCCGTCCACATGGCTGAATATATTTGATTCCGCTTGTAAAATATTGTTACTTGTGCTTTACGATACAGCCACTGTCAACGGATTTGTATTACTACTATTTATATGGGGAAATAATCAGCGCTGCGTATTCACAATAATAATTGAATATTGAACAAGCTGTGTAAAGTTCTGGTGCTAAAGAACAATCGTACTTACTTGTAATAAGAAGAATATATTTGAGAAACAACCCAGTTTTAGTAAGCTTTGTAGTATAAAAAGAACGTAAAGATATTCAGAAATGCGGAAACGTATGAACTACTAATCACTATCACTACTTAGCATAAAACAAAGTTGATTCCCGCTGTCTCTCCCCATGTATGCTTATATCTTTAAAACCACGCAACGGATTTTGATGCGGTTTTAATAGATAGAGTGACTCAAAAGGAAGGTTTAGTATGCATAATACACCTGTGCGAAGCCAAAGCGTTTCTGGTGTCAGAGTTTTAAGCCGCCTGAAAGCCTCCGACATGGCTAAACAGTGAAAACAACCGGTGCCTACAATTAAACGTGGCATTTGAGCCACGGCAGCGCTCATTTGGAAAAGCCACCTGCGGTCACCCATTCGAAGACTGACCAAGCTGAACGTTAAGCACTACTACGCTAGGTACGACGAAAGAAAATATTATTAGTAAAATATGTACGCACAGTATTCAAATACTTAGGTACTACCAAAGTGCATATCTGATTAAAAGTTGCTAATGTAGCAACTACACACACCACAAAGCTCTAATGGTGTCATCTTTCGCAGATAACTCTAGCTCATACCTACTTGGAGTTTGATTCTCTGTCAAGAAAGTCGAATCGGTTGGCTGTACATGTACAAAGTTATTGTATAATTTCTGTTTCAAATATTAATTTGGATAACATTTATATTACCTATCTCAATGGCTATAAGGTTGTTGAATGTGTTGAATGCAGACAACTTTTCGATAAGCATAGTGTTAGACGTCTACTGACAAGGAGGACAGACTGAACCTTAGGTTCAGCAGTGGATGTTCTATAGCTGATATTATGATATTTGACCGTGCGAACGAAGTGAAGAGTCTTCGTTTTAACTCGACGATTGCTTTTGTCTATTCGGATGTTGTTTCGCCTCTATAGGTCGCATTTTCAACGAAACTTGGCACTCGACGATACTTTGTAGGTTCTACTTACCTATATGGGTTTGTTGTTGTCGGTGATTTTTGATTATAGGTATTTCCCTAAAAAAGAGGGGAAATTGTCTCTCGCACTATTTACTGTACTGTACTGTACCAGCCTTTTTTAAAATTCCACTGCAGGACGCAAGCCTACCTACGAAGGATAATTACGCCATATCCACCGCGCTGGCCCAGTGCGGGTTGGTGTATTCACATACGTTATCGAATTTCTTTTCCAGACGTACGCAGGTTGCCTCACGATGTTTTCCTTCACCGAAAAGCCAGAGGTGTGAAATTCCGTACATAAATTCCAAGGAATTCATTGATACGGGACCGGGATTTGAATCGACGACCTCACGATTGTAAGGCGGTTGTCATTACCACTAGAAGACCACGGCTATTTATGGTCGCACTATTTATCAGCTGATTTTTATAATGTTTGGCAAGATCGTTTAGTATATGCCGCGAAGTCTACTGTTCAGAGAACTAGTAGAGTATTACTTTACTTGGCTGGACTCGTTGCCGCGTGTCTAGAACTTAAAACTCAACATTGGTTTGCAGGAAAAAATTGTGGACAATAATACCAAAACAACTTAAAAACAGAAGGAATCATTAAAGACGAAAGCCATCTCATTACGCTTTAATTAATGATGCCAAAAGAGAGAACGTATTTAACAATACGAATGCTTTGATTAATTGCGGCAATGGCTCATTTGGACGACTTGGCGGTTGTTGTCTCAATTCATTTTAGATTGGGTGGTCTTTTTATTTCGATGCGGTAATTACTGTAAGTGAAGCAGAATTGTGGTACCTTACCTTGTTAAATTTGGTGGATTTACCTTATTAAATTTGATGATTAGGGTATAATCTTGGTATATTTTGCGTGAAAAGGTTTTTTATCTTATATTGAGGCCTGGTACTGTACCTTTTTTTTTAAAGTATAATAATTACGTCGTTGCAAATTGATTTTGCACGTTCAAATAAATTACAGGCAATTAGGGTTTATCTTATTGCTTCATCTTATTGCATGGTGGTTTCATACTTTTCAGGCATGAACCCACCTAACTCGAGTTTAAAAGATAAAACCCCATGTACCTACATACTCGTAAATAAGATTTTTATTTTCTTTGATGATAATGCATTGCTTATTTGCTCGCGTATTTGAATTTTGATTTATTGTACTCACGTAAATTGGTAAATAATTTGTTTTGAAATATAAATATCATACAAGTTTCTGTACAAAAATATTTTTATTTATTTTTCCTTTTAATAAAAAAAAAAAAAAATCCTAGCCAAGTACCAAGTCAAGATCGTGTGACGTGACAATTTACACAGTAAGGCGTAATAGTCATCGAATGCCGTATGTGAATGCGCCATTGCGCACTGGACCAGTGTGGTGGATATGGCCCTTCGTAGGCCTACTCAGGCCTACGTCCTGCAGAGGACTAAAAAAACAACGGATTGCACTCCACTGCAAGTGAAAACTTGAACATGCAAAGTACTATCATTTATGTGGTAAAATATAATATCACACTCGCGCAAGTGACCTGAGCCGCCTAAACGAAACAGCAGGAGCGGGCATACATATTCGCCGCGCGCGAAATAGAGGGATATATTACTTCCTCTTCTATGCCGCACCGGCGGTCTACTAACCCTCCGTCTTACGAATTTTCGATCAGGTCGCGTGTTCTGATGCGAGTTTAACATTTTTTACCCATCCCAAAAAGTGCACAACGCCACTAAAAAAGTTTTCACTTCAAAAAGCTAGTACAGTACAGTAAGTTGCACAAAATCTGCCAAAGTATTTCCCGTCTTACCACAAAAGTTTTTGATGCACGCTTTAGACAGTGTTTAGCTGTACAAATTGCACGGCTTAACAGTGTTTAAAAGCGTGCTTAAGTCTTTTGTGGTAGGGCGTTTCACGTTTGACAAGACCGCCGTGCGGCCCACATAAAGTGACTATCGCACGGCGAAGCTCACAGCTACACTTGCTCAATTGCAGCGCTGTCACTTCACGGAATGTCTCTCATTAACTTTAACTATCCCGGCTTTAATTTACTCCATCTCAAAGTAAACTAATAAATCAATATCTGGTTCGATAACCAGAGCGTTTAGACGCCCGCTTCTAATAGCGTAGGCGACGGCACTTCTAAGGCAGTAGGTACAACGGCAGTAAGGCATCTCTGAGTTTTTTTGTAAGTAATTATTTCCAATAATAATATTTCAAAATCGAATCTTACCCACTTAGCTTGGCATTCTAGAATTATTTACACTACAATTTTTCCGTATTATTCGTGACACTTGACGTTATACTTGACAGATTGTCTATCTTCAGAAAAAACACACTGTGTATATATTGGTAAAACCTGACAAATTTAGGAGCAGACGGCTTATGCTAGATTGTACCTCTGAAACCACTTCATCGCTGGCCTGCTTTAGTACGACTAGTAAGAGTGGATTATCAAAACCATATTCATGAGCAGCGAAGTCGTGAGTTTCCTTATATACCTACCTACAGGCTCATCCTGCGTGCCGTAGTAATTAGTTTTTCATCGGAACTTATGTTAATTTTTTTGGGCAATTTTTTTTCTACGAAAAAAATGCCCCAAGAATTTTTTAATCGCGAGTAAGTCCGCGCTTAACCACCAACTCGCCTGATGGTAAGCGACGTTTTGGTCGAAAATAAAGCACGCAGACCTAGAAGATACCTATTCACTCCGACCTTGAAAAGCTTTAGATTAATTTTATTCTGCGTTGAATAGTCGACATTACACAGAGAACTGAATGAACAAGATGGGCAACAATCCGGCAATTGTCTTTGTGGGTAGGCTTATGTTCAGCAGTAGGCTAAAAAAATTAAGCAAAGTAGTTGATTGTGAATCCTCCAATACGCAATTCTGTGAAGCCAACAACGCGTGATAGATACTATCCAATCTCACTTTTAAAGCAGGCTTATGTCCACCAGTGAACTATTTAAATGCAGATGCCGTACGGTATGGAAAAAACAAGCAAAGGGATATCGGTGTCATAATTATTTTACTGTCCCAACACTAACTAGTGATCAAAGTTTGTGTATTGTTGCCCTACTGTTATTATTTTCCGTATTGCGTTTCAGTAATTAAAGTTATTTTCATACGAAATCGATCACCAGTAATGCCGTGCGCTTGTCTAAGGGAATTTACGTAACATCACATTTATTATTAACACCCACCTTTATTGAACAATTTTACTTTTCTGTTTATTAAGTGAATTACTGACGATGTTTCATTTTTTAATCTTATCATCATATCATCATTTGCATTGTAGGATGTCCACTGCTTTAGCAATTTTCATTTCAATTATGTATTTCTACAATACACATATCTTAACAGGTTTCACCTAAGGCTGCATATAAACGACGCGACAAATTCTTGCGGCCGCCACGCGTCGATCACGCGGTGATCTCGTACTAACAGTTCAGTCATAGCAAATTTGTGTTTTATAAACTAGGACTTAACGTTGAAATTTTTTGTGAGTACCTACTGCGCGGCGACCGCGCGGCGTCCGCACCTCGGTCACACGGAGGCCGCGCGGCCGTGACATTCCGTGTCATATAAACGCGCCCTAATGCGATAACGTAGCAAACAAAGTATGTAGTATTTTGAGCATATAGGTAAGTACCTATAACATTTCCGTTAGATCATAAAAATCATATATATTTTTCGCAAAAAATGGCAAAACCGCCTTCCATCGTGTACAAAATTCGAATATTTCGCTCGAAATGTTTACATTTTTGTTGATTTATCAAAAACAGCTCGGCCGATTTCTGTAAAATTTAAATGGGACCTTGGGAGTATATTCTTTCGAACTAAAAAAATATTTTTCGATTCGGTTCACAATTGGCAAAATTATCGATGTTCATCGTGTACCAAATTCGGATATTTCGCTCGGATAGCTTGCATTATTGTTGATTTTTTTCAAAAACGGCTTAGCCGATTTCTGTAAAATTTGAATGGGACTACCTCGGGAGTTTACCCTTTCGAACTAAAAAAGAATTTTTCGATTCGGTTCACAATTGACGAAATTACCGATGAACATACACAAAAAAAATACATACAGACGAACATAGAACCTCCTCTTTTTTGGAAGTCGGTTAAAAATGAGATCCAGCGCTCTGTAAACCTGACAAGTAAGAGCGAGACAAGAACTTTTCACTCAACAAGGACAACAAGTCTGCATAAAATAACCGACAAACAGTTTTTTTTATAATTATTTTTTGGCTAAAAATGGCACAACCTATGTACAGAATTCGAATAGTTCGCACTACTATATTTCATTTTTTCAAAAACGACTGTGCTGATTGCGATATAACTTAAAATTAACCTCCTCTGAAGTATGATATACCTAACATAACATCGGTTCACAATTGGCGGAGTAATCGCGTAACATACTGAGAACCTCCTTTTTTAAAGTCGGTTAAAAAGTGGTTTCCTCCCATCTTGATTTTGTGGTCTCTGCTAAGAAAAGATAGATACGTTTATTTGCGCACGTCTCGTTATTTCTTAATTTAAAATCCATAAAATAAGAGTGTAAGCAGATATGCATATAAAACCTCTACTGTACCAGCCTTTTTTTTAATAGTCCACTGCAGGACGTAGGCCTACCCACGAAGGGTGATAGGGCAATATATATCTACCACGCTGGCCCTTTGCGGGTTGGTGAATTAACCTCTAAGTAGCAAGCAATTAATATGATTTTGAAAATGTATCCGCTGCAACTTGTAACGACATTAAGTAATTAAACCAAATAGCTGCTACCGATGACTTGTAAATTTTATTTAATTAAAGTTTATCAATAAATTATCTGAAGAAAATGGGCGAAAAGGTGTTGTTTATTAATAAAATAATTATTGAGTTACGGCGCAGTGTTAAGGGGCGTGGCTTCTTCACACGATTCGACGATTTACAGCGACAGAGCAACCACTTTTACTGCATTTCGATCGATTGTGAACTGAAATTTTGATAACAACCACGTACATTGCTGCAAATGATAGCTAACCTTGTGACTAATCTTAAAAATACGCATCAATGTACAACAAATGAAGAGTAGAACTGATAATATTGCGATTGTTACAGGTGATAGTGGTAAAGTACTGAATCGGTAGCGACTTAAATGAGATTTTGATAATATTTTTTGCTAAAAACAATTTCCTGTTGGTTTGTGTGTTTCCTTATCAATTCTAGAAGATTAACAATATTCATTTAAAGTTGTTTTTAATATTAAAATAAGTAATTGCGCAATTTAAGTTCTACTAAGATTTATTTTTGATAGCAGCCAAATAAGTATTACTAAAATTAAACGAAGTAAACTTTTAATTTTAATTTTAAGGCTCCGGATTATCCATCAACTTATAAAAAATTCTCACAAAGGGAGCAAATTGAATTAACATCAATACAGCAGCTTTCTCGCATATTAAAACTATTCTGTCAAACAATTCCATTGAAAGCTAATGCTCTTTATTGACAATGGACTTGACTAATCTATCTACAGTAACAAAAGAACTAATTGACGATCTGTCAGTCGGGCACATGGAGGTTGTATCATACAATGGATTACCCCAATAGAACAAAAATTGTAGTACCTTCAAAATATGTAGAGGGATAACGCGGCCAGTCTCACGTCTAAATAGGAGAGGTGGGATTATGCAATAAGAAACTTCACTTTCAGGTAATTCAAATTACAGTTGAAAATAATGGCTACTGTACCTGAATTTGAGGTTTGCAACTTTTATAAGCCTTATTAGTATAAAAATAGAAGAAATTGTGTTAGTTTGTTTTTCACGTTCCCCACGTGAGTTATGCGTCTAGAGCATCTGCCAAAAATGGAGAACTGCCGCAAGTACTCGTACGAGAAATGAGAGATTTGTACAAAAATTGCCAACTAATCTCGGAGTAATCTAATAATCTGTGAAAATACCTGCGGGGTAATTCTGTCAACCTATCTCGTCACCGAAGTGATACGCTCCCGAACCACTCTAGCTTTTCTGACAGTTTTAATGGCTCAAAGCTGTCAAAAAAACGAGAGAAGCTCAAGAACGCGTCACTTCAGCAACGAGATCGGTTAACAGAATTGCCCTGCAGTTTATTAAAAATAAGCATTGATTTCGTCCTAAGCCAATCTATGTACATCCTTATTTTTTTTACTCTTCGATCAGTGTGTCATAAAACTGATTTTAACGAAAACGAAAGAAAAAAAATGTCAGGGTTTAATTGGCCAGGGATGTCATTGCGTTAAAGAATAGAAAGAACTAGGGCTAAGTATGACACTTATATTCTATTCCTCAAATGTTTGAAGAATAAAATAATAGAAAAATCAACATCTCTTTGATCATACCATTTCCATTCGAACCTCCAGTAACGCCTGTATAAATAATACCTCTATGGTAAGATACCTACTACTAAAAGCTAAAAGGGTTGCAGCAAAAAACAAGACAAAGGTGTTAAATAAAATTACAGGATTTATTATGAATATGTATTATCAATGGAGCAGCATATGGGCGCCACATGCTCGACGGCATAAGGTGTATCGTGTATTGATACTACGTATTGATTATTTTATTTATTTTATTCAACAAGCTGTCTTGGCTTTAGAGTAGCGAGTTTACATTATAAGTAGTTGAACTTGTTTATTGAGTAAATCAGTATAACATAAATGGAGATCTTAACTTATGGTGTGTCGTTTGGTTTTTTTTTTCATTAATGATTTTGAATAATATTTTTTGATCCATTACTATGGTTAAACCAACTAATATTTCTATTGAAAAAATTAAACAAATAAAAAATAAACAATTTGCAAAAAAAGATAATGCTAAAATATAGTGGCCATCACCGTTTTGAAATAATTATCTTTATTTATGTTGGAAAATAGTTTTCCTACTATTTCCTTTAATAACAATCTGCATTTAAAGGAATTTTATTTTTTCATATTTTATTATCTTTTGGCATTGCTTGCGAAACATGGCGTCGTGATGGAGGCCTAGAACAAAAATCTAATTAGAAAATATGAAATTCCAGAATAATTGAATACTAAACACCATTTTTTTCTGTGAATTTGTAAACCATATTTTCCCGTTTTTTGAGCTTATGTACAAAGTCTGGGACGACTTTGCAAGATCTTCTTTACAAATTTTAATTCTGTGTTAAAACTACATAATGCAAACGTTTTTTTAAACTCTATTTACAAATAGGTGCTTATATTTTATAGACTCTGCCTATGCGTGTGTACTTTAGTTAGTTTTATATGCAATAATTCTCTATTAATGAATCACGTACTATCAATAAGTACATCTTAAGACAAGTTTTTTGTTGTAAGATCAATACGTTTACCTACTTCTGAAAGCTGTTAATTTTTTTTATTTGCAATTTGTCTTCACAGTACAGGCTTTGCTTTTTTCGGCAGCTTAACATACATATTCGATATCACTAACTTGTACAGTAATCCTTACAAATCCTTTATCCTCAGTACAAGTATCATTAAAATAATGACCATCCTCCGCACCTCCTTAGCTGCATCTGACCACCAATTACGTCCGGGTTCGGAATTCGTCCGTTTTTTGCCGGAGATGATTTACCGGGTCGTGCCGCACCCGTCCCGCGTCGTCACGGTGTCGCGTGGTCGGATTCACCGCGGTTGAGCGCACCTTGCGGGTTTTTTTACGCTTTTTAAGGTGTTTTGAGATGTTCATGGGTTCGGTATATTTGTTTTGATTTGAATTTTTACTTAAGTACTAAGTTTGTATATATTTAGGCAGAAGATTTAGTGTAAAAGTCGTGGTAAGCTAGTGAAAAAACGCCCGCCTTTAAATTGTCAGACTCGTATTGGCTCAAATGCCGATTTCTAATCATTTAACTAAGAAATATACTTAAGCACGAATTTCCGATCTTTCTGTTTTTATGTCCGGATTTGAAATTCGCCAGTATTTGCCGGAGATAATTTACCGGATCGTGCTGCACCCGTCCCGCGTTGTCACGGTGTCGCGTTCACCGCGGTTGAGCGCACCTTGCCGGATTGTTTACGCTTTTTAAGGTATTTTGAGATGTTCACGGGTTCCGTGTTTGTTTTGACTTGAATTTTACTTAGGTACTAAGTTTGTATATATGAGGACAGAATGTTTAGTGTAAAAGTCGTGGTTACGCTAGTGAAAAACGCCCGCCTTAAAATTGTCAGACTCGTATTGGCTCAAATGCCGGTTTCTAATCATTTAACTAAGAAATCTACTGAAGCACGAATTTTCGATCTTTCTGTTTTTATGTCCGGATCCGAAATTCGCCTGTTGTTGCTGGCGATGATTTACCGGGTCGTACCGCACCCGTTCCGCGTCGTCACGGTGTCGCGTGGTCGGATTCACCGCGCGCGGTTGTGTGCACCTTGCGGGATTTTTTACGCTGATAAGTCATTCATCATACATTTCAATTCAGTACATTTGTCACTCAATCTTTACAAAGAGTTAAATATTCACATTGACAAAGTTTGTTAATGTGGCTTCTAATAAGAAAACGCTTGCTTTGGAATCGTGACATCATTTGTTTGAAATTCTAGTCCCGTAACACTAACCAACATTGGAATCTGTGAACGGATCTCTTGCCACTATGTGTTTAGTCCCGAAGTCCGTCTACTTTTCCTGCGACAATTTTCCGGAAGCGTGCCACATCCGTCTCGTAAGACGTCACCTGCCTCGGTGGCTCAGTGCTTATTGACCCTGATTTCTGGATCAAAGAGGCGTGGGTTCGATCCCCACCCAGGGCAAACATTTATGTGATGAACATAGGTGTTTGCTCTGTGTCTGGGTGTTATTTAGGTAGTATCTATATAAGTATGTATTTAAAATAAGTATATGTAGTATATCAGTCTCTGCCAGCCATATGACAAGATTTGACTTGTCTTAGGGGTCAGAGACCGTGTGTAAGATGTCCCCTAATATTTATTTATTAATTTTATTTAATATCACGATGTTGGGTATTCAGATTCTTGGCGATGATTACGGATCTCTAAATAAAGATCACACAATGGACGGTGACGAACGGAAATTTTGTGGTCCTGGCACGAGCGGTGACGGAAAAAATAGTTACGCTGCGTTTCAAATACCAAAGAAGTCGTGATTTGGAGTTAATTCGATTTTTGTGGCGGTGCCTGCTAGCGGAGGTAAGCCACAAATATGAGAATATAGAAAAAGAACATGGATAATGTTAACATCGTTGTAACATATTCCGTCATTTCAAAAAAATCGTGAAAAAAGAAAACGGCATTCAAATCAGGTTAGTTAATCATAGGTTAAGGTAGCACAAACCAACTAAAAAGCTTTAGATCTTATTTTAAGTAGAAAGATATTGTCTTAAACTATGGTTGATAATTATAAAATCTTACGTCATCGGATAGGTGAGTGGCATTTAAAACAGAGCGCTACCGTGGCTCGGATCACACATTAAATTGTAGGCCCCGGTCGTTTTAACCGTTTCGCCAAGAGATCTTCAGGTGGCTTAAAAACTTTGACACCAGGGCTAGCCACCCGTCCTGTACGAACTTACTTATTACAAAAAAAGATCGACAATACAACAGAGAGCCTTTTGTCCGTTGGTGCAACCGTTTTTACTTCCTTCCGTTTGTTACACTAACTGCCGATGCCCCCTTTTACCCGCATTGGCTCTTAATTTCAATAGGACAGACGTAATAGGCTAGTCAATTTACTAAAGTTATTAATCCTACAATTTTTCGAGATTTTTTTTCGTCACACAGGGTCACAGGTATATTATATGACTGTGTAATGTGTAATATCTAATGGGTCTTAAATAAATTACTGTATTGGTGGTCTCGTTTCTTATTGTTAACCGTCGACTCAAAAAACTCATGAGTTTAGTATAATATTATACCTATGTGTATGTTATCTATAATATATATGTGTATGTACTCCTATGTACGTGGAATATACACAAGAAATAAGTAAACTGTTAGTCTATTGAGTTGTCTTTTGTCTATAGTAAAAAAAAAAAAAAACTCTTGCAAATAACACAACCCATTCATTCCATAGATTTTGCTAGATCACCACATTCAAATGTACAGCTACGAAAAATAAACTAAATAGCCATTCCCAACTCATCAAGTCAAACCTCGCGCTCATCTCTCAAATCTACCCGACAACTAAAACATCATAATGTTTCGAACATTAACAACTGCTCTACATTCGGCCACAAAAAACTAGAGACGTGCTGCTAAGTACGTAAAACAACAGCAGCCGTCGAATTTCCTTAAGACATTAATCACTTGAATATGTTCTGTAAGCTTTTGGGGTAGCCATGAGTTTAGTTTGCTTGAAACTAGGATATCAAAAAATGTTTTGACAGTTACCGCTCTCATACTAGGACGACCATATTATGAGTTCCTTTCTACATTTCCATTATATTAGATTTGTCCATATGACTATTTTAATTTATGAACTAGTTCATATTAGAATTTTCCAACTAAATTGTATAATTTGTGTTGTATTGTTATGAACTTATGTAATAACCGACTGTGCCGTTTTAGTTATTAAATAAACAAAAAAAACATGTTTTTCATGTTTTCGCAAGTTGCTATGTACTTATTATGATACTTATATACATATAATGATCATAAAGATCATTGTATTTAATTTAATTTCATAGCTATGATAATGATGGTAATCGTAATATCAGTGCTGTTGGTGTTGCAATATCATGATAGCACCTTTAATATGAATCTTGACAAAACCCTCACCGTAAGGCCTATAAATAGACTCGAAATCTGCTCTGATTTCGTTGGCTGGCAACGCTTCTAATTTATGAGTAGGTATACAACAATCAATCGATTTAAATTCAAATAAAAAAACTAAAAAGACAACTGATAGATCGAGAACATAACTAACCTAACATTTTCTATTTTATCAGTCCCTTAAAGGCTAACAATAAGTAGGTCCATTTTACGTTACGTGGAGTTTAAAATAAATACGACTGTATAAGTATATTTGTGAGTTAAGAGTAGTAGGTAATTCCACATTACGTAAAATGGATTTATTAGTAGAGCACAGGTATGTTTTGTAAACTGTATGTTAATAAGTCAATAAAAAAAAATTGTCTGTAAAGTCGCTTTACGGTAGATAATTTTGCATGATAACGTCATGTGTCACAAACCGAACGCTTAAGCCGATCGTGCCTCATTATCGCTTGTTCGACGCTCGCTTGCACGTTCGGCTCAGGCGGAACGTCAAACTATTTCGTGCGTGCAGCCAGCGTTCATAGATTTATAAAACGACTGCCTCGGTGGCTCAGTGGTTAGTGACCCTGACTTCTGGGCCAAAGAGGCGTGGGTTCGATCCCCACCCAGGGCAAACATTTGTGTGATGAACATAGATGTTTGCTCTGTGTCTGGATGTTATTTAGGTACTATCTATATAAGTATGTATTTAAAATAATAATATGTCTATGTAGTATATCAGTCTCTGGCAGCCATATCACAAGCTATGCTTAGTATGGGGTCAGAGACCGTGTGTAAGATGTCCCTAATATTTATTATTTATTAAAAGACGCTTTCACGTCTAAAAGTGTGTACATATTTTTATTTATTAGTCTCAATCACGAGTGCCTCATAGGCACCCTAGTCGCGTGCCGGTGCGCTCGCGCACTTTCTACTGCTAACGGTCGGCGGCGGCGGCGCGTGCGCACAGCACCTGTCTCGCGACCTTATGTGCGACCACCTTATATAATTCCTAAGCGCGCTTTTTAAAATAGAAATAAAATATTTTAAGTAAGGGACCGTTTCCCGTTTAAAGAAATGAGTTCAATTTGCCCAAAATAGAAAGAATGTAAGATATAGGTAAGAGGCGTGCGCAAAGCATCTGTTAAGCGACCTTGCAGCCTCGTTGTATCATTTTCATAAGCTCGTCTTTGTAAATTAGAAATAAAATTTATTTACTAAGATAAATAAATTTTATTTATGGAACCAATTTAATTTATATTTGAAGGGATGGGTCCAAATTGCCTAAAATAGAAAGATTGTACGTTTACTGTCCTGTCACATACAGGCTAGGCGCAAAACACCTGTCTAGAGACTTCATAGGCGGCTACAATACAAATAATTCCTAATCTTGCCTCTTTTATTAGAAATCAAAATAAAAATATATAAAAATTTATCAGCCGATTTCAATAATATTTGGCAAGATTGTTTAGTATCTAAATTTTAACAAGCAAATCTTAATAGCATTTAGATACTAAACGAGCGCAAGAGAAAATAACCGTTTTAACACGGCGATTCAGTTTTCGTATGTCCAGATGTTGGTTTTCGTCTACGGGTTGCATTTTTCAACGAAACTTAGTACACAGTTTTTATATAAATAATATGTGTAATTGAGTTTCTGTCGTCCACTATTTTTGATTAAAGGGAGTGTTTCTCTCTAAAAGAGGGGAAATTTGCTGCCGCACTATTTATCAGCTGATTTCGATAATATTTGGCAAGATTTGCTAGTATGAATCAAATCGGAGAGGAGCGAGTCGAGACATTATTATAGGCCTATGAATTAGAGATGTATCGCGAAGACTGTTCAGGGAACTACTAGTATTGCATAATTATAGTTAATGTCCCTACCCATCAAAGGCGCTTCTCTTTAAAGAAAAGAGTCCCCTAGCCTCCACCTTACGTCACCACAACGCCCGGTAACGGTCGCAACGCAACAGGTGAAGTGGCACCTGCTCAACGGACGCTCCTTTGTTACAATACGATGTTAGATTACAGGACGAAGTTTTTGTCGGGAAGAATGTTTTAATGTGCGCTATGTGTTAGATAGATGACTATAGATAGATGTAGATAAAAAGATGAATTGGCGACATCGACATTTTTTTATGTTTTAAACACGTATCAAATACATATATTTTATTGGTACCACCATAGTTAAATGTCAAATTACTTACAAAAGAAAACACACAATTTACAAAATTTAATTAAAATTTACAGGGTTATTTCTAATCAATAAGCATCCTTTTAGGGGCTTATTCTGTACATCAAAACTAACAAATTTTGTTCTTTGACTTTTCTCAAAACTCAAAAAAAAATCAGCTGTACGTTTTGTCGAGAGTGAACGATATGTTTTCTACGGAACAAAATTTTTTTTAATTATATAAGAATTAATAACAGTCACAGAACAAAAGTTGTTAGTTTCTATGGACAGAACAAGCCCCTAAAAGGATGCTAATTGATTAGAAATAACATATCCATACGTGAAAAAATATCAAATTAGTTATAATTAGATACAAAATACCTTTGTTTCAATGTGAACATTTACAATGGTCGATGGTCATATCATAACTTCCAAATAGATAAATCTATGAAACAAACAACACTTTAGTGCTCATCATTTCAAACAAATAACAATAATACTCGAACGCGATTCCACTATCTTTTCACCAACATTGTACTGAAAGTATCGAAAGTTCTGCGATTCAATTAGATACTCTATTTAGAAGTAACAAGGCTTACAATAAGTTTGCCTGTGTGATTGTAGGAGATTGCTATGAAATTGGTTTTGCTATGAGTTGTGGCACGCGCCTTCTAAAGCCCAGTTTGTAGTCTCAAATAGTGTAAAGTAGGGATGCACTGATTATAATGTCACAAGAAAAAATATTTTTCACCAAAACTTGCACAACCGACGGCGAGATTGCAATCTATGTAGGTACAAAATTCAAATTTTTAAGTTATTGTTGATTTTTCAAAAACAACCAAATCAATTTTGATAAAATGTAGGTAGGTGTTAAATGGGACCATTTTTCAGGAAGAATTATCATAATCGGACTACTCTATAAAAGTTATCTGTATTCATATAAATAAAAATACTAGCTTTTGCTTGCTCCGGCTCCGCCCACGTAATATTTTGATTTTATGCTATCCTATGTGAAGTTTTTATTTTTCCGGTGTGAAAAGTAGCCTATGTCACTTTTTGTCTTTCAAACAATGTCCATGCCGAATTTTTTTTTTTTTATTCTGAATAGGTTTGCGTTTGACCACATACTGCCTGTTGTTAAGCAGATAAGCGGTCTAGGTTGTAGCATGCTTACCTAGAAGATACCTATTCACTAGGGATTTGAAGACACCCACATTGTACTTTAAAAAATTTAAATCAAGTCAATCTGTTGCTCCCGTGCTGCGTGAAAGAGGAACAAACCAATGAATCAACAAACACACTTTCGGATTTATAATATGTACATATATATTAGTAAGGACATACGCGTTGACTTAAGTACCTGCTCCGTTTCGTCAATTAATAAAAAAAAAACTTAAAACGCCATGTTCAGTATAGCTTTAGGACGTTTACCTCTGGATATATAATTTAACTATAGGTTTCCAATAAGACCGAATGGCTTACATATCTACTGCTTGCTCTCTCGGTCTTAATTAAGACAAAGAAGTTTTAGCCGACTTTAATCGTTGATTTTAGTCTATCGAAATTTCCAATATACTGGTCATTTTTCCCATAGACTCCCTGACTGGTTTGGAGGTGAATTTCACTGTCAACTTTTTTAGTGAAGAAAATGTAACACTTTAATATAAATTTTTTACCGATTTCCAAACAGGAGGAATTCCTGTTTTGTTTAAATAGTTCCTCGCTTTACCACCAACTCGCCTGATGGTAAGCGACGTTGTGATCGATTCACTTTGATCTTGAAAAGCTTTAGATTATATCTCCTATACCAAGCAAGCCGCTACCAACCGGTCTTATTGGAGATTCATAGGGGAGGCCTATGTCCAGCAGTGGACGTCCTATGGCTGATGGATGGATGGATGGATGGATATCTCCTATGACCTAGGAATGTTCGTCTGTGTTTTTTTTTGTGTATGTTCATCGTTATTTTCGCCAATTGTGAACATTTAAAAAATATATTATTTCGAAAGGGTATACTCCTGAGGTAGTCCCATTTAAATTTTATCTAAACGGCTGGGCCGTTTTCGAAAAATCAACAATAACGTAAAAAATACTTGTTCGACACATCGATTCGTGCGAACTATTCGGATTTTGTACACGGTGGATGTCGGCTATGCCATTTTAGACGAAAAATAATTAAAATATATTGTCATAATATACACAACCCTAAAGAATAGCATCGAAACAGTCGCTCTCCCGCCGCCATTGGCGGTTGAGAGGTGATAGGCAATCAGAACACTTTTTGTGCCGAGCAATAGATAAAATTACACCCAATCCTGTTTGTTTGTGGTCAGATGTTTGCTTTTCTAATAATACAGTCATTGAAATATACCTCCATCTTGGATATTATTATAGAGGCTATAAACATGAGTTTTAGAATTATTAGTTTAGAATTATTCCGCTTGCGATATCGCAAGATGTACGGTAGTAATATGGTGCTTGTTCTCAGGTCAGTTGTTTTAGTTAAGATGGCTAGATTTGACTGGATCCAACAGCTTTTAATCAGTCATATTGGAGATACATAGGAGAAGCCTAAGTCTTGCTATCCTTCTTTCTCCTGAGTAAGTTTCAAGTAACTTAACTAATTCTTTTTACGCAACTAGTTGAGTACAAAGAGGAAAAATTCCTCGTGGGCAACCAGTTGCGAACAAAGATTGCGTACGCAACTGAAAACCTTAAAAAGTGTCTAGAAATAGAAAACAATATCTGTGGACCTAAAATCTTGGCCGAGGTAAACTTCTGTCTTGTCTGCCAAGATATTAACAGCATAACAGAAACCTCGACCGAGCATTAGGGCAATCCGTACGTGGCTATTGGCAGAAATATAAATTCCAAGTCAACATAGAACGTATTACCTGCAGTACACAAACTAGCCAAATGCAAATTCGAACGATACAATAATAAGTAACACAATTAAGGTACGCGCACACCTACCGCTCTCTCCGACCATCATAAACTCAGATTGCGAGCGGGGCCGAGTTATGTCTCTTTAACACGCCATCTTATAGTATTATGTTCCAACTATAAATTTTGCACTTCGCACCCAGATACTGCTTTGTGCAAATCGAACATCGATGATTTATGAACAATTATCGATTAATTCAAGCAGCGATCGTAAGTTTAATCGAGATTATTAAACATCGGCTGGAGTGAGGGGATCAGGTGAGCTAATAGTAGTTAGTAATGTGCTAAGAAATTGCTACAGAAATCTTAACAAAAAGCAAAACGATCCAAAGCTAATTCAGTTTAGATGAATAGAGATGACAAAATGCTTATAATGATACTTACTTAGTGCTTGGCAATATTATTTATTAATTTGAATATAATTATTTTACATTTGGAAATGCATGTTTTACAGTATATTATTGAAGATTTTTTTTTATTAAATAGCTCTAAGTACGTAGTATTATTATATATTCTTTGCTCTAAGTCAACCCAATATAAGTAAATAAAACATCATAACATCCTAAGAAACAAAATACATAAGCCACTGATTTATTGCCAAAATTAATCACACACACAGTCAAAAGCTCTTACAATTACAGTTTTAGTGATTATTGGTATAAGGAAAGTTATTTTATCTATGACGTAACTTTGCGTTCTCAGCGCTCATAGTTTTACAAGGTATTTGTCAGCGATCACTAAATTTATCAACTTACTTTAGTAAAGTACATCCATCCATTATAAAAATTAAAGTGGAAATGAAACGCAAACAATAAAAATAAGGAGACATTATTAATTTCAAATGTTGTATTTCTTTCAACCTTCATTCGAGTAAAGTAGGTTTCAGAAACAGAAGGCACTACTTGCTTTTAAGTTCAAAAAAAATTATTGCTTTGAAATTATCATAATGTTACGCTTCTTTGGATCCGTTTTGCCTATAGAAACATTCTTGATGAAATGTTTTGTATTTTCCACTGGTTTCCACTGCAAATTTACTTCTAACAAAATTGTTTGTTTTCTCACCAGTGTGTATAGTTTTTTAATAGCTGTATGTGTAACATATTCCATAATATTGTCAGAAGTCTCATCATCGATATTCTATCTCAGTTTTATAACGATTGTAGTTGTTATAAAATATATATATTGTATCATCTTATCTATTGTAATAGAAGATAAAAATATGATGTATTTTAAAAATACACTGAAAACTTCAAATGGATCAGTTTACTACGAGCAAAATATTACAATTTCATTCATAATTTGCCTTATGTTTTATACATGTGACGTTACGAATAGCATCGTTAAACTGTGTTATGGGTTCCCATCTGAATTTTTTAATATCTACAAATATTTTTCTTTGACTGGTGGTACCAAAACATATTTCGTGAGCATAATAATTGTAAGATTTGAACTTATGTGGCGATATGTTCGCGCTTTACGCAAAAATTTAGCTAAACCAAATTTCATAGACGACGTTTCAATAAGTAATTGCAAAGTAGCATTTAGTGAGATAGAAAACTTTTTGCACCATTATAAGTTACTTGTAAAGTGTAAAAAATCATTTTCAGTAGCGGAGAAGTTGATGGTGAGTACTATTTTTTATTATTTTGGCGACTGGATTTTCTGCTAGAATTTTGATTTTGTTTTATAAACCAAGCCAAACTAAACCAAAAAGAAATCATTGTACTCATCGCTATTAATAACCTTTATTAGGTTAACTTAGGTATCTTAGATTTTAGTCAAACATCTGTGTTTCAGACGGTTGTTTTTTTATTTAAGTTTTCAGGGTTAGTCCCACAGAAAAAGTTATTTATAATAATTATAGTTAGAGTAATATCGTACTTCATGTGATTTCAGATTCTATTCGCGATGGCAGCTACTTCTTGTTCGTGTTTCTATTTTTGCTACATCGTCATCAGAAGTTCGTTTTCCGTAAGAAATGTATTAAACATTATATACATGATTTTTTTATGCAACTAGGTAGGTACATATCTATTTATTATAAATTTGGGACCAAGTAATGAAATATAAAAAAAAAACAACGGTCGATATCGTTAAATATTTCGATCGAATTAAATAAAATCGTAGCTTTTGCTTTTGTCTACAAAATGTGAAATAGAGTGGAATGGTGTAGATTGCTAAAAAATAACTGGTCTCAAAATCTTTTTGTATGCAACAGACAGCTGATAATTTATTTGTAATTTTTGAGTTTATCCCACGGTAAAAATTGATAAACTGAAATCACTCATAAGAGGTTGTGCGCACGTAACCAGTAATATCATGAAATTACCGACCAAAAAAACCAAAATTTAGTATTTTGTAGCTCCTAATATATACTAATATTATTTTTTGTTCAAGCTCACGTGGTATTCGTGCTGGGCTGCCATATCACGATTGATCGCATTCACAATACCTGCTGTATTTGGAGAACTGATTGCCAATGAAGTGGACTATATCAAATTAACTGTTACAAAACAGCTGCTATTTTTAAAAGGTAAGATTATTTAAAATCTCTGGCTTAGCCTAGTCACACACATGGACCACATTGAGGCTTGGTTCCACCGGAGTTACGTGCTCACTATAACGTATTATACATACTGTCCTGCCAGGAATGTTTCTTATTTTAAGTGACTTCCAAAAAGGAGGAGGTACTAGGTTCGTCTGTATGTTTTTTTGTGTATGTTTATCGATATTTTCGGCAATAGTGAACCGATTTGAAAACAATCTTTTTTGTTCGTAAGCGTCCCGAGGTAAGGTTTCGAGGTGGTCCCATTTAAATTTTATCGAAATTTGTTTAGCCGTTTTTGATAAATCAACAAAAATGTACATGGTGGAAGTCGGTACTGCGATTTTTTGCGAAAAATAACTATTCAATATTTCATAGCAGTAATTAATAAAATAACATATTTAATTATTTATGTCGTCCCAAAATCGCGATCCTGAGGCCCCCCACTGGAGCATGTATGTATGTGCTCGCCAAAGTTGTTTGGAGCCGTGCTAGCTTGTACTAAAACCGAGCAGTTGCGAGTTACACAGGGAAGTTAAGTGTATGACGAAAAAACTATAGATTTGATGGTCTAAGCTGAAAATTGGGAAGATATCGAATAACTGGAGACTTGGATACGCTGCATATCGTGTAGTTTTCTTTGCCTGATACGAGCTAGCACTGTCGTGGTATGGTGCGTCATACTGGGAAAACATCTTTTTCTCCAACATGATTGGAAATGTGAGCATTACTTTAACAACCTTCTTCGAGATAAATAGACATTGCTGTACTGGCCAAATGCATGCGAGCAGTGGCCGGCAAAAGTTGAAATCCATATCCGTCGTGTTTTGCGGCCAGATAAATTACTTCATATCTGTCGTGGAATTTAAAAATGGAACTAAAGTCTGTGAATGGAACGCTGTTTTAGTCAATGTGAGTCAATGTAATTTATTTTTCGCCAAAAATGGCACAACCGTGTTCAATCGCGTACGAAATTCGAATAGTTCGCTGGGTTTGGTGCGACAATTTTGAATTGTTGTTGATTTTTCAATAATCGGCCAAGTACGAGTCGGACTCGCGCACGGAGGGTTCCGTACTGTATGGGAGCCCCCCTTAAATATTTATTTTTCATTTTATTATTTATTATTGAAGCGAATATAAAACTAAATATTCTGTGAAAATTTCAAGCATATACCTGTTACCATTAATAATATAGATCGAAAAACGTCTAAAAAATCAGGTTTGTTGTATGGGAGCCCCCTTAAATTTTTATTTTATTCTATTTTTAGTATTTGTTGTTATAGCGGCAACAGAAATACATTATCTGTGAAAATTTCAGCTGCCTAGCTATCATGGTTCATGAGATACAGCCCGGTGACAGACAGACAGACAGACAGACGGACAGACGGACATCGAAGTCTTAGTAATAGGGTCCCGTTTTTCCCTTTGGGTACGGAACCCTAAAAATGGAATTAAAGTCTGTGGAAAATGGGACGATGTTTTAGTCAATGTTATTGATTTTTCGCCAAAAATGGCACTACCGTATTCAATCGCGTACGAAATTCGAATAGTTCGCTGGGTTTGGTGCGTACAATTTTGGATTATTGTTTATTTATCAAAAACGGCTCAACCGAATTCGATTTTAAATAGGACCTTTGAAGTAAGACCTATCAAACAAAAAACGTTAAAAATCAAGTCATATTCAAAATAGGCTTATATTTAAAAAAGAAAAAGAAGAAATGAAAGACAAAAGTACCAGGCGCCCAGAACTAAACAGAGCTTACCCTACCTTTTCAATGGTGTTATGTTGTCATCGATAGGTCCCAAGCTTCCTTAATGAATTTAATTTCCTCGAATTATTTGAGAAAAGTACTCATACTCATACTCATTTATGTATACAAAATTGCATACGTCAAAATAATCATAATTATGAGTTACACTAATAAAAATAACCATTAATTAAAAATAGAATAATAACAATACTTACTTACTTTACAATCCTAGGCTAGGTATTGATGGACTTACGTATGTGTGCCTCGGCTTTGCCTCGGCCCACTCGCGCACGTCTATCAATGCCTCTGTCGCTGGCCGCTGCAGTAATGTACTCCTACTTTATACCTACTTCTTTATTTTACAGATCAAGACCAACGAAACAGAATACAAGACATTTTGACATATTTGGATAAGAATCCAATAAAATTATCCGTCCTTCAAGTCCTTAAAGTTGACGCCTCCATGTTTTTACAACTTTTGTCGGTTATAACAACATACTGTATCGTAATAATTCAATTTTCTCATGTTTATGATTAATTTTTGTAATTTGTAAAGTGTTTTTGTAGAATGAAATTATTGAAATTATGAACGTTGGTAGGTTTAATTACTTGCAACATTAATAAATAAAATGTCATTTACGTCTATTTAAGTTTCATTATGTAAACTAGAGTGGTTTTCGCACATTTTCTTTAAGTATAGCACAGGTGTTACTCACGTTTGATTTTAGTAGGAAACTGCTATTTTAGTTTCGATCGCAAGATCTTTCTCAAGGTTGGAGTACTAGCACGCGGGCTCGTCTCGCATAGCACTACTAAAATCAAACAGTTTCCTTCTAAAATCAAACGTGAGTAACACCTGTGCTTTACTTAATTAAATGTCTATTTAAGTATTTCATGCAAAAAAACAATTAACGACTGAAGCAAAAAGAGAGGTACTTATACGTTTAATAACGTGTGTATCGGTAAGTTTGTCTGCCTGGCATTGCACATATTATCACTCAATGGCGCGGTTTACGTTTTTGATAAATAATAATTTTCGTGATCCATACCAGAAATCTGCTGACAAGGTCACTAATAAGGTCGACAAAATATTAAAAAGTTTTTTTTACTACATGTTTGCAAGCAAATGGTGCCTTTGATGCCTTCTTTAATCCTATGAAATGCAGTATTTTTTAAATTATGCAAGCAGCTATACCTAAATAGCAGTAGATATTACTACTTACTTTATAACTAAAAGGTGACGTTATGAAATAATTCCAAGCAATTTATTTTAACTTCTTAACTTACACTGCTGAGTAAAAATCGACACAAAGAAACAAGTAACAACTAAGTAAGTTTGTATAGGCCAGGTGGCTAGCCCTGTGGTGTCAGAGTTTTTAAGCCGCCTTTGACTTGGGTAAACGGTTAAATCAACCTGGCCTATAACCGTAAAATATTTTTGACGTAACTAGGGATTTTAACGAAAACCAAACCCTAACCAGTCATAAAATATCTGGTAACATCAAAAATATTTAAATTATCCAGAGATTTTTAGACTGGCCAGGCTTTGGTTATTGTTAAAGTAATTTGGTGCAATCCACCCTAAGTGCGCCAACTGAGTGAACTGGTGATATAATTAAGACCCCAGGAACTTGCTGGATTAAAGCTGCTTCATACTGATCTTATTGGAAATTCCCTACGGCTGATAGATGAATGGATGGTAATAAGGGCAACAAGCAATCAATGGCTCCGCTAGCTGTTTCTTTAAAGTATTTTCTACTCGTTCCTTGCGCCATGACCAAACGTACGCCTATCAGCTATACATAGCTACATAGTCCTATCAGCTTTTTTGCCGTTCGAAATGGGAGCAATATTCATCAGATAACACAACAAAAACCCGCTGACGGCCTCTCCACAAAGGCGCCACCGCCTCTCGATTACGCTCTATGACAAAGCGTTTTGAAACTCCATATTGATCCAAACATCTTCTCTATTTTGTTTGGGCTTTATTACTTTTTTGTGCGCATTTGCTGTAACAGTAAGGCTGGAACTTTATTTCTACTACACTGTAGTTCCCACTGAGAGTTCCATCCATCCATCAGCCATATGATGTCCACTGATGGGCATAGGCCTTTCCTATAGATCTCCAATTTGGTTGGACAAAGCTAGCATCCAGCATGATCCTGTGGTATTTATGAGATCATCTGTCCACAACGTAGGTCGTCTTACGCTGCAATTTCCAGTCCGTGGTCTTCACTCGAGAACTTTCCGAATACATCTGTCATCAGTCCTCCAAGCTTTGTCCACTTCCACTTTAACTTGCCATGCTGGGCTGTCAGTAACTTTTACTCGTAGTTCTTCTATGGATCTCATTCACCATGAAAGCAGAGCTTTGGAAAGTATAGAAGCTTTTGAGATGTGGGTTTACCGTTGCATGCTCCGTATCAGTTGAACGGACAAATTTACAAACATAGAAGTTTCAAGAGAAATTAGAGAAACGAAGAAGAAACTAGAACTTGTCCGAACGATAAAAAAACGAAAAGTCGCCTACCTCGGTCACGTACTGCGACATGACCGGTATTCCCTCCTGCAGACCATTATGATGGGTAAAAGAGTGGAAGGCGGAAGATGTCATGGATTCAGAACATCCGGGAATGGACAGGCATTATATCTGTCGAACATCTGTTTAGGCTTGCTCTAGACAAGGAAAATTTCAAAAAGCTGACTGCTAACCTTCAGTAATGGCGAGGCACTAGAAGAAGAAGAAGATGGATCGCCTCATTCCTGATTCCATAAATTCGAGAGTAACAAGTCGTTAAGTGGAGCATAGAGATT
This sequence comes from Hypomecis atomaria, assembly GCA_964007245.1. Taxonomy (NCBI): domain Eukaryota; kingdom Metazoa; phylum Arthropoda; class Insecta; order Lepidoptera; family Geometridae; genus Hypomecis; species Hypomecis atomaria. Next base: position 9,202,388 of record OZ023287.1, on the reverse strand, counting down.
TAATGCTCATAACAACTAATTTCTGGTAGTTTTCCGAGCAGTATACATCGCATCTGTTCAACTGAATCTTTATAAGAGTAGCTCTTCTGGAGTGCCAAAGGTATCAAACTGTTTAGGTAAAATGACGCAACTACAGATGTTAGGCAAATATTGTTTTATTGTTTATTCGTAATAAGGCTACATTTGGTCACCAACACGCCTGATGGAAAGCGAAGTTGTAGCCGAAGATGGTATACGTTGACCAAAAAATACCTATTAACTTGTGTCTTAAAGATAATACATAATAAATAATTATATGTACAAGCCTTTATTCAGATTTTATTACAAAATTTAACAAATAATTAAATACTATCACGCTCCTCCTCCGGTGAGTCCTCATCGGCAACTGTCTGTTTGCCCAACTTTGGCTAAGGCCTCCTCCATTCCTTTCCTTTCTTCCCATGTTTTTCTCTTCTGTCTATTTGTTTTAAAGATACCTGGGAAAAAAATGACGGAGGTAAGGGCATTCCAATCTCTAGCGTTCCGCATTATATAAAGAAGAAGCGAATCGCTTCTCTAATCGATAATATAGTTAAAATTACATACAATATTCTATTTTTAAACCAAAGTACCTGAAAGTCCTTACTGGTTCCATATTTTTTCATCTTGATAGTCTATTGTAAACCACCACTTCATCTGATCTCGCTGTAGAAGTACAATCAAACAATTTGGAGATCAAGGCTATGTGGCAAAATGACTCAGTTAAAGAAGTCTCGATGACCAGCTTAGATTTAAACTATTAATACAGTGCAGAATACTTTACAAAAGAGGTCAATTTATAGTAGCAAATTCAGTTAGTATAGGCCGGGTGGCTAGCCCTTGTGTCAGAGTTTTTAGGCCGCCTGAAGGCCTCTAACTTTGGCTAAACGGTTAAAACAACCGCTACCTACAATTAAACGTGTCATCCGAGTCACGGTAGCGCTCTGTTGGGAAAATGCGACCCGCGGTCACCCATCCAAATACTGACCGTGCGGAACGGTGCTTTATTTCGGTGATCGATGACAAACACCTAATCAAACGATGCTACGAGCGCTACATATACATAATTATAGTAATGAGCCAACTACATTAACAGACTGCTGTTTCAACGGAAGTTTAAAATAGATATTTGAAAATCATACTAGTTCCTTGAAACGGACATCAATCGTAGTTCTGATTAAAAAAAATAATAGGCCATAATATCAAAAGTTCTCAGTTATCTATTAAATACAACTTCTCAACTTATTACATTATTATAATTATCTCCTGCGTAACCGTACATAGCTTGATCACCAATATTTTACTGCATAGTAAAAAAACAACTGATTAAATCCTGTCATACTGAACTCCGCTGTTCAAATATTGACATGAAAAAATCTTAAAAATTGCTAAATGTTAATCAAGCTACATACTTTGGGATATAATAATTAACATGTTTTCTCCCAAAGTTCTTACTCCTACATGAAAATAGCTCTGACCCTTTACTAAAGAGCCTTTAGTAGGTAAGTCTACCGTTTCAAGGTACTATTATTACGTAGGCGGACCTCTTTACTTTAATTTCGGCTAATAGTTTCTTACAGATCAATTTACCTGATGGTGTATTGATGTACTTAGGCGAAGAGCGGACGTGATGAAAAATTACTCTACTAAGATTTTTCTTTGGTTTCATAGAGTTTAAGACATTTTCTTGTATTGTTATTTTACTTTATTATAAAAATATAGGAATGTGTTTATATAGGTGTAGTTATATTTAACTTCAAAAACTGTATTTAAGTTTTTTTTTTTGAGAAGATAGCTTTTGTAGACTAAGTAATACTATGTCTTTTTGTCGCTTAAAAGATACAGATTCAGTAAACGACTTTATAAACTTATATTCTTTAGACAGACATATTTTAACTTTTAAATTTTAGCTGGAAACAATAGAATTAGATAGAGTTTGTGCAAAAAGAGAATCGTCGTAGGTGAGGTCTCCCGTGTGCCTTTTTACGAATTTTGTTATGTTGACAACACTGCTAAGCTAAGTATAGTCGGTACCCTCACTGCGGATTAAAATCTCATTGGTAGTTCACCGTTACGCCACGACGTTTCTCTTTTTGCACATACTTTACCTATAGGTGGTAAAATTTGATAAGTTATGGGAATAATTTATTTAGAATAACCGTCAAAAAAGACTAGTTTTACAACTTAATCACGATAGTTTCACCTACGTAAGACCCTTGATGTATTTAATTGACAGTATTAAATATATATAATTAAAAGATTGTTAAAAAAACATAGGTAGTTTATTTTTTCTGTTTGCTAAGAATTCTTAGAGAAAGTTGGTAGCTTTAGTGAGTAAACTAAGCATTGACTCCTTCTCTAGATGCAACCTATAATGATCTAACTAAAGCATGGTTACCATAGGTGGTCCAAATTAGACCACCCATTGTCTTAATAATTGTTCATGTAAAGATTTATAGTTTATTGGCTGGTTTATGAAAGAGTCTTTATGATGGACGAGTACCTATATCGTCTCAATAAGAGCTATCAATTGTACGCTCAAAAAACTCAAATTATACAAAATGAGTAGTTTTTGCTAGATGGAAATATTTTAGCTAATTTCCTTACCACGGTTGAAATAATCCAAAGACGTATTAGAGTTTCATAGTTCGGAGTCTATCGGAGGAAGAGGTATGTAATCAAATTAAAGAATTCATTAACCATATGCCAACATATTAGTATTAAATAGATATGATATCCATCATATAGCTAGAGTATCATCGAGCATCATAGAGCTGCAATATTCATAAATTTTGATCAATGACGTGTCATGTCGATCCAAAAGTTGGTTCTGTGACGACAATGTTGGATGCTAACTTCAAATTATTTTAAGGCTAATTCTTTAATTATTTTTAGGTTAATTCTTAAGCTTTACTCTGTACTGGTCTCGCGTTCTTCCTTTCATGCCCTATTTACAATAAAATAACCGTCCGTTAGACATTTGAATAGTGGTCGTTATCGTCGTTTCAGTCGTAAGATGCCTACTACATGCCATAATTTTACCCTAAATAGTTCTCCAATAAATAAATCGGTTGGAAGTGACTTGCATCCAGCGCGATTCAGCAGTCTTCTTGAGGTCATCCGACCACCTTGTGGTTCAGTGCTGCAAAAGTGAACTTCCTTAAACAAATATAAAACTTCAACATTCAAACCATAGCGCATAGGCAATAGTGCAAATCCAAACCATAATAGAGTCAAATTCTATTTGACAAAAGTCTCTGCCGGTGCATGGGTACCTACCTGCCTTATGCTACTGGACTGAACGGGGAAACTCAACGAGAAAACTCGACATAGTCAAAATTGAATAGTGAATGGATACTACGGTATCACTATTCAATATATTTCATACGTGAGTACTCGTACAAGGACGGCGGCGAGCGGATTACTGAAGAGGCGGGGAAGCGGCGGAGGACGCTGTCGCGACTCAAGTGCACATTTCGCTGACGCTCACAATCCTCGCCCCTACAGTCTCTATACTTTCTTCCTCAAACCCTATTCCTGAATAAGATAATTATTTTCGCAAAAAACAGCATGACCGACTTCACCCGTGTACAGAATTCGCGTATATTTCGCACGGATCGATGTTACATTTTTACATTATTGTTGATTTATCAAAAATGGCTCAGCCGATTTCAATAACATTTTAATGAGATCAATTTCGAAGTATATTCTTACAATTCCAATAAAAAAATAATTATTGAAATCGGACAACAACGAAAAAGTTATGCGTGGTTACACATACAAAAAAAATATACGCGTCGAATTGGGTACCTTCTCCGGTTTAGTTCGTCGGTCAAAAAAACCTTTCGTTTGTTTCGTAAGTTAAAACGTGGACGTTCCTAGACCAATAAAGAACTCCTACTTACAAATAGCCACAAACATAGTTAGGTATATAAAACCAATCCAGAATAAAGTCAAATAAATTGTTAGAATTGCTTTTATCTCACCACAGGAGCATGTAGCGTCCCACAGGACACCTCATGCGCTACGGCAGCACAATTAAGACTTAATACCGACGAGTGGTCTTGTTTTATGCAAATCAGGCCAGCAGTTGCGTGTAGAACGCCTACGCGAAGGCTATGCGCCTCGGACGAACCTAGGACTTCATTAAAAATTAAATAGGGGTTGAATGTTCTAGGTGGTTAAAGTTTCCTTCATTTAAAATGATGAAAAGAAAAACACAGCCACAATAGAGTAGTTGACTCGTATTCAATTAGTTAAACATTATTAGGATTAGTGAATTCTTCAATTAATGATGATTGGTAAACTGAAAAAGTAATTAAAATTTGCTAATCTAGTTCAGAGATATAAGCTTGAAAAGATTTTGGTAGGGATAAAGAGGGGATGCCTTGTCCCTGTCCCACAAAGCTTAACATAGTATGGCGAATGTATGACACTTACGGGCGGTGACGTCATAGTCTGCTTTAGTACGCTGTTTAGCTAGCAAGGAAATAAATATGCATTTAACTTCTTCTTTTTAAAGTTGATTTTATTTTTGTTTTCATTAGTCGACTCTGTTTATGGTTAGCTGTTACAAGAGGACATCAAAAAATATTGTCAACTACCCTATTGTTTTGCCAAATTGTTTTTGCTACTTTGCTACACTGTTTTCGTACTACAGTAATCTTAAGGAAACATATCTTGCAGATTGCAGTAAGCGTATACCTAGTTTTGTCAGTACACATTTCGAACTAGGTAGGTAGGTACTAAGTTTCATTATTCTCATCACAATATCAACCGCAGTCGACTGTCCGACTTTACCTGTTTTAGATAATAATTATATTATACCTACAACATTTGCTCTTAGTACGTATAACGCGTTAGCTTGACCAGTAAATCACTGCATGTTATAAAGCATGGCCGCTATTTCTGTGTGTCTGTTGTTACGACTGTGCATTTATGCCTATCTTTATAGATTCGAATGCGGTTTTCAGTATCTTTTAGTGTTACAATGAGAAAGTTTGCAGCTATAACAATCGTAGGTACCTATCTGGGACGGGTAGCTAGTAAACTATAAATCTAATAGTTTATAGATATCTAGATAACGTTGATAAATTAACGTTGATAATTATACTAAATAGAACCCCGACCTATCATCACTTGAATACGTCTTCCAGTCTGTGAAATATATTAGAGATATATTTAGTACAGAATTTGTATTGATGCGTTACGCTTCAAGTAGCCGATGAGATATGGGCTCGGGAGATTATAAAGTGTTGAGTTATGAGTTGTATGTGCTTGACTTCGGTCCGGCGACTAGTTTAGCCACTTCTTAAGGGCTTCATCTGACTTGTTAGATTGATAGCGTCTAGTAAAATTGCAAGAATTCTGAAAGATTTGGTTTTACTGTTTTTTTTAATAATTCATTTCTTCATTCATTAAATTCAATTACTTGCCATACTAACAGCATAAACCAAGCCATGCATGGCGTGGACGTTTAGTAAAATTGCAATAATTCTGAAAGATTTAGTTTTGATGACTGCCTGCGTAATATTTAGTTTTAGGTACCTGATTTTTTAGAAAAAGCTATATCATAGTGGTAGTAGTTTTATTTCTCCCATATTATCATAAGTTATATTTTTGGAGCTCTTACAGTAAATGTAGACTTTTACTAATATGCCTTTTATAATGTGAAAAAAGCCGGTATGTCCAAAAATAGCGGTGATCCTAAGTATTTTACAGGAAATATTTTTTTTTTTGTTGAACAGTTGGTTGTTATGTAGTTTCAGCATTCTTCAAAAAATAATTACATTCAGAAGATGTGCAATGGGGGTGGACCTCTCGACCAATTATCACCTGAATACGTCCTCCAGTCTGTGGAATAAGAATTATATTTAGTACAGAATTTGTATTGATGCGTTACGCTTCAATTAGCCGATAAGATATGGGCTTAAGATTATAAAGTGGAGCTATGCGTTGTATGTGCTTGACTTCTGTCTGGCGACTAGTTTAGCCACTTTTTAAGGGCTTCATCTGACTTGTTAGATTGATAGCGTCTAGTAAAATTGCAAGAATTCTGAAAGATTTGGTTTTACTGTTTTTTTTAATAATTCATTTCTTCATTCATTAAATTCAATTACTTGCCATACTAACAGCATAAACCAAGCCATGCATTAATACCTCTACTGTTTTGTTTAGTAGTATTTTTCCAATATTACCATAAGTTATATTTTTAGTCTTAAGTAAACTAGACTTTTACTACTATCTTCTTCTTCTTCCTAGCGTCTGTCTCAGCTTACTACTATGCCTTTTACTATGTAAAAAACCGGTATATCCAAATATAGCGGTTATTTTACCGGAAATAATTATTTAGTATTGAACAGTTGGTTGTTATGTAGTTTCAGCATTGTTAAAAACAATTACATTTAGAAGATGTGCAATGGGGATAGACCCTTCGACCAGTAATAATTATCACCTGAATACGTCCTCCACTCTGTAGAATTATACAGGGTGATGGGGAGAGGGGTGCAAAGCTGAAAGGCGACGCTAGCATAGATCATTTAGACCCTTTTGAGCCATGGTTGTCTAAGACGAAGTGGGACTATTTTTTTGTAATCAATTTTTTATGATTTTTGGCTAAAATCCCCGAAATTTTACCGTTAATTGCTAATGGTGGCCATGTTGAATAATAAGTGATTTTTTTACATGTTATTTAATTAAAACAATCTGTAAGCAATCTAACAAAACATGTACTGAGCTTGTGTGTCATCAGATATTTTTTTTACAGTCACTTGAAGTTCCCAAAAATTTTCAAAGATTAAGAAAACTGTTTTATGACGGCGTTTAAAAAAATAATTAATAAAGCTTTTTTAGTTCAAACCTTTTTGAAAACATGCTTAGTTATTGTTCTTTCTTTTGAGATATCATTTACGCCGATATCTCAAAAATTACTAAAATTAAAACGTAAAAACCAAATTGAGGAAGAAAATTTAAATTTTAATGTGGACTAATTAAAACAACATTTGATTTGAAATAATTTATTTTTCATGTTCAAAATGACTACCGCGATTTCTAACACAAGCACGAGCCCGTCTTCTCACTTCTGTTGTTGTGGTTTTTAACATCATCTCCAGTTTCATGGTTTCAAAAGCTGAATTGATCCTCTCTATCAGTTCGTCTTTTGTATTGATTTCTACGCTCGTATACACTAGCTCCTTGGCACGACCCCACACGTAGAAATCCAACGGGGTCAGGTCTGGTGAACGAGCGGGCCAAGGGATGGGCCCACCTCTTCCGATCCAGCTATCAAGGAAGCAATGATCTAAGCATTCCCGTACATTTAATGTCCAATGCGCTGGACAGCCGTCTTGCTGAAAGATAATTTCGCGCTCCGATTCGAATATCGGGGCACCGGATTCCTCTAAAAGCACAGGTAGATCGTCAAGTAGAAATTCCAAATAATTATCGCCATTTAAAGTGTCTGGTAAGAAGTGGGGGCCAATCAACGTACTGCCAATTACTCCGGCCCACACATTGACAGAGAATTTCCTCTGGAACGACACCTGCTTTTTCCAGTGGGGGTTGTTGCCCTTGTCGGCCCATTGATGGAGGTTGTGAAAGTTAGTTATGCCTTCCCTAGAAAATTTGCTTTCATCCGTCCACAAGATTGACTTCAGGAACCACTCATCTTCAATGTCTCTGTTGAGGAGGTAACGGCAAAATTGAATCCTTCTGATGGGATCTTGCTCTTCCAGACCTTGCACACCCGTGCCATGGAACGGATATTTATCATTCTGGTGCATTGTACTCCACACCTTCCATTGTGAAATATTAAGATTTCGAGCTACTGCTCTGGTGCTGGTATGGGGATCCGCTTCAAATGCTGCTATGATGTCTTCCTCGACGTTAGGAGTGTGTCTGCCTGGGTTGACTCCAGGTTCCACGCGGTGTATCCCAACTTCAGCAAGCCGACGAAATGTGTTGTAAAACACTCGAACATTCGGTACCCTGCGATTCGGATAGCGCTCTTGGTACATTCGCCGCGCCAAAGATCCATTGCCGTCTGCTCTACCATACATGAAGACGATATCCGCATATTCCGCATTGGAAAAAGTAGCCATAGTCACTACACAATTTAAAAATGCCGTAGGAGCGCACTAAATGTCAACTCTTCAAACAACTACAAAATCAACACGTGCAGGAGCGCAAAGCTAGGGCTAAGGCTACGACTGGACACGGTAAAACAAAAATAACCAATACTAATTCAACACGTGCAGGAGCGCTTAGGGCTACAACTGGATACGGTGAATTATGAATGAACGCGATGAAAATTACGTCTAGTCACAAGGGCAGTTGTTACTTGACTAAAAGATGTGACGATGACGAGTCCTTTGAAGTAGTTACTGATCCTAAATAGAGATACACTATTTTATTGCCATAAAGTCAATTTTGCTGTAAAATAAACCCTAATTTATGGCCCATTCTTTTACTGGGCGCAATACCTGGAAAGGGCAAGTTTATTGCCGCCGCGCGCGGTGGCCTTTGTTTGGAATCCTCCTGGTTCCTGCACGTGCAATGAATCATTCTTAGAATTGAACTCGGTTATCAATTCGAACACAAAACAGTTTTTTTGAAGCAAAATGTTGTTTCTTTGATCTGCCTAAAAATTTAAATTTTCTGCCTCAATTTGGTTTTTACGTTTTAATTTTAGTAATTTTTGAGATATCGGCGTAAATGATATCTCAAAAGAAAGAACAATAACTAAGCATGTTTTCAAAAAGGTTTGAACTAAAAAAGCTTTATTAATTATTTTTTTAAACGCCGTCATAAAACAGTTTTCTTAATCTTTGAAAATTTTTGGGAACTTCAAGTGACTGTAAAAATAATATCTGATGACACACAAGCTCAGTACATGTTTTGTTAGATTGCTTACAGATTGTTTTAATTAAATAACATGTAAAAAAATCACTTATTATTCAAACTGGCCACCATTAGCAATTAACGGTAAAATTTCGGGGATTTTAGCCAAAAATCATAAAAAATTGTTTAAAAAAAAAATAGTCCCACTTCGTCTTAGACAACCATGGCTCAAAGGGGTCTAAATGATCTATGCTAGCGTCGCCTTTCAGCTTTGCACCCCTCTCCCCATCACCCTGTATATTAGAGTTATATTTAGTACAGAATTTGTATTGATGCGTTACGTTTCAAGTGGCCGATGAGATATGGGCTCGGGAGATTATAAAGTGGTGAGTTATGCGTTGTATGTGCTTGATTTCGGTCCGGCGTTTAGTTTAGCCAGATAATGGCTTCATCTGACTTGTAAGATTGATGGCTTCTAGTACCTTAAGTTGAAAAGATGCATGAAGAAGATCCGGTTTTCCTGTTCTTTAGAAAAGCCAAGCCTATGTTCATAGTTGTTTTCCTTAGTTTTTAGTTGTAATCATCTAGTGGTTCTCCGAACAGTAGACCTCGAGTTTGTTAACTAAATCTTCTTAAGCCTGTATCTTGATTCGATCTTTATTTGAAGGATTCACATACGCCATCGATTTTTTTCTACAGACGTATGCAGTTTGCCTCATGATGTTTCCATTCACAGAAAAGCTAGTGGTGTTAAATTCCGTAAATAAATTCTAAAGGATACATTAGTGCGGGACCAGGATTTGAACCCACGACCTCACGATTGTAACTCGAGTGTCATTATCACTAGACCACAACGACTTCTTATTGATTCGGCTCTTTATTGATATCGTTCGCACTCATAAATCTTGTTAGGATTTTGATCCTAAGCAATCGGTTGATAAACAGCCTACAGCCTACCTAAACATTCTTCCCTTCTTGAGGGCAATATCTCACAATTAGAAATCGCCTACGACAAAAAAATACTTACCAAACATTTAAAGAACCCGTGTTTTTTTTAAATGCAACCTGTAGGGGAAAATCAACATCCGGACAGATGAAAGTAAAATTGTCGAGTCAAAACTGAATACCACGTAGCTTATTATGGTGTTGAACGTTATTATCATATGTTACAGAGCATACCTTATCGTCCCCTAATTCGTCCCCTCATCCGTCAGATATAATATAATTAGCTGTGCTACCGCTTAATGCCTGAATATTAATTTATTTTCATACTTGTTAAAATAATCTCATAGGCGACTTTAACTTTCCAAAAGTGGCAGCATTGATTGATATAGAGAAAAACATGGCGGTGCGGTTGTTTTTGTTAAAATACAAGATATGGCTGTAAAATGAAATATATTGGAAAAACAAGATCCCTGAAGTGTAATTTGTCATCCTGAACCTAATTACACATACTATGTCTTAGTGAATTAGACACGTTGGAGTCATTGTATTTCTTGCCTAATTTTAATCCTGTTCAGCCGGGCTAGCGTAAAGTACACAGCACGACATAATTTTACCGTGAAACGAGACATGGTGCTAATAGCGGCTTAAAAAACTTTTATTAATTTACTCACTCATCTCGAGATGTTGACGGTTGCATCGGAAGGACTTAAGTGAGGGCAGGGTTGCCCAGTGCCGACTGACTAAAATTAGCCATCCGGCGGTGTTGCTAGCTTCTGGCTATCAATCTGCACGAACAATACCGTAGGGTATCATGTAGTGCTACTAGTGTCAAACAGTGAGAACATACGTAATATTATGTAAGAGTTCTTTAAAGTCTCGAAAATTTGTGATGCCTGCGAGCCTGTATTTTAGGGTAAGGAGCATTATTTACCTAATTATTGGTACATATGGCCATACCTTAAATGTACAAAATAAACACGGGTAAATAAAATTCAAACCATGGTTTTTGCAGGAAACTGTTTATTATATATTCAGTTACGTTTATTCAACGACAAGTATAAACAGTTAATATAATTTATGGCTTATTCTAAAGAATATACAAAATTTGGACGGAAACGCTAATCACAATATACATACGCAATGTAAGTATATTCTAACCGTTGATATGTACATTATACAGTCGTTATCTACATAGTTCTATGTAGTTTATTTTATATCTTATATCTATAAGTTTTACCCCATGTGCTATGAATAGTTTTATTTACAAAATATTTGTGCAAATGCCCACTATCAAAATAAGTCGATAGTTTTAACCAAATACGAAAATAGCTAAATATACATATACATAATACACGCTATCCCAAAATGCCCTAATGGAGTGTAAATGTAGGTTGAACGGTACGGTGCAAACGTACCAGTCAGAGAAAGCATGGAAATGCCGAAACGATACATATATATAGTAGAAATTTAAATGTATATTTTCGAAACGATAAAAATGAGTTATAGACTCACATGTTATGCTATTTTATTTTCACTGCACACACTCGGAACTTCACTTGAAGTGACGTCAAATGTGATTCTATAAATATAATATTTTTCATTTCAAAAATTGAAATTGAGCAAATATCTATAGAGTCACAATCGTGCAAAAAAACGTGTCCGAGCCAAAACCCTGCCCAAGCTACGTAGTGGGCAGGCTTTTTAGTTAGTCGTAAGGCGATTACAAGCCGACCACAACGGCGCGCGATGTCGAAGTGCTCGGTAACAAGCACTAGTTAGGAGACATAACGTTGAGATTCGAGAAAAGGGGTCATTGTTAATTATTTAATATAATTATATAAGTCGGTATGAATGACGGCGTCGGGATATTTTTTCACTACTTTCACTTAGAGACTGTGCTCTTAGCTCTGTCGATATTTGCTCGAAGGCTCCAGTGCCTTTTCGCGGCCGTAAAACGGCAAAATCATTCAACCGGGCGGCACCGCACCGCACTATATGGACCAGCCGTAAGTTTCCACAATATATTATTAATGAAGAAAATTATGATAGGCTATCTAGTGCACGCTCACCTTTTACGTTTGACAATATTTACATGGTTTCTTTTAGTTAAGTTGTTTCAATTCAAAATTAGATTGCAGTACTCAAGTCATACTTTTATAGCAATTTATTAAATCTACTTTTTAGCTTGCATCAAGTTGTATTTAATGTGATTAGTACTTTTAAATGCCAAATAACCAATAAAAACACTAATAAGTTAGTGATTACAGTTAGTTTTATAATAAAAGTCAATAAATAATCTTGAATATTTTTTGTTTAATGTTCATGATAAATATTTTGTCTATGCTACTTTGTGTTGTGAAAATAAATTATTTTATCGTTATTTCTTAACACTAGTTTAAAATAAATTAACACTTACAACTAGATTAATGACTAATATCACACTTTTATCTTATTGTTTTTATAATTGTCCATCTTTGCTAGACTTGACTTCACGTAGCGTCGCGTGCGGCGGCGCTGTTCCTCTGGTGCTTAGCTGTAATCAAAAAAAGTTAGGTCAAATATTTTCTATATCCTCATAAAAACCACCCAAAAAATTAAACAGAAAAAAATAGTATGACGTTAAAAAAAAGTAAAGTAAATCATACCACTCTTGAAAATTGTAATGATCTTGACAATTATAAGTAAGTGTTTTTAGTAATATTATGTCTATAATAATCATAAAACAATTTCGATAAGTAGGTATTTACTGCATAAATATTCTGCTTATAATTAATTAGTTAACCTGTTAAAAAATGAAATGAAGTGAAATCTGCTAAGAATTTCAGTGCATGAAATTTACAAAAAAAAGGCGCGACATGGATCTGTATGTCGCGTTGGGTCTTTTTTTAATTTGTGTAAAATGAAATAAAGTTATTCTGCTGTTATAACCTGAACAAACAATTATTATTTTTGTTTCTAAAATTATTAGAAGAAATTAAATCTAAGTCAAAAAATATAATTGTATTTTAAGAAAGAAAATTCCCAAATAATAGCTTTAATTTTATTATTATCAGTCAGCACTGTCTTCTTGCAGGACAAAAGTCTTAATTTCTTTTTTCCATTTCTGTCTAATTTGTAATTTTACTTTAGAATGTGGAATAAGTACATTTATCAAGTTACTGGTACAGGATGTTGCTTTGTAAAGTGCAGGGATTTTCAGATGCTTAATTTACAAAACAATATCTTATAAATACTGTAATAGTTTCTACATCCTTACCAGTATGCAAAAATAAGTGGTTCTTCAAGTTGGTGTGCTTAGAGAAGCCTCTGGAGCAGATGTGGCATTTGTACGGCCAGGAGCCGCTGTGCACGTACATGTGAGACTTCAGGTCACCAGGCGTCGGGAAGGACTTGGAGCACAGGCTGCATTTGTGAGGCTTCTCCTGTTGAACAACGAACTACTTTAGCTAAGGTCACAACTAAGGTCGGAAGGACGAGTGGTGAGCGCTAATGTTTCACAGCAACAGTTTTTTATGTGGTAGGAGTATACAGGGTCATAGGTATTAAACGCAAAACCTTTTTAAGTGCGGGTCCAAAACATCTAGACAAACAGTTTTTGTTCTAGGACTTTTGGAAAATCACGAAGAAAAAAACAGCTTTTTGTCAAACAAAAAGTTCGTCAACGCGCGGCAAAATGTTTGGAGAAGCGAATGTTATTTTTTGCAAATTTTCAAAAGTCGTAGTACAAAAGTTGTTTGTCTAGATGTACTAGACCCGCCCTTAAAAGGTTTTGCCTTTAATACCTATGACCCTGTATAGAAATAATGTGTAGTATTCTGTCTTGGGAATGCGTAACGCTTGATAATAATTATCAAGTAAGCGTATTGCTCATCTTAATACCTAATCGTATCAAAATGATGTGTAAAAATATTGGACATTTTTAACAAAGGAAAACATTGTTTGGAAACGTGCATACGTACAAGTCTGATACAAGAAAACTGACTATCACTTTGCACAAAATATTTCAATTAAATCTATTAAAAATAACAACCTAAATAAAATTCTGCTACCGGATTGATCCATTCCCTCAATTTATTGCAGCCATTGCCCAGTTATTAAGGCTATACTTTTATTTTGAAAAGAATTCTTATCTTTGCTACCGGCTTGTTATATTTTATTGAAATGGACCATACGAAACATTATAACACTTTATCAGCTGTTAAAACTTTTTATAGATATCAAATCAAGTAGCGGCTCATAAATTCCTACTCTATAAATCTAATATATCAACGGTACTATAAAACTTTATAATTCCCTATTATCTCCTTTCTATATCACGTATTATTGTAGGTATCTACAGCAAAAATGAGCAAGTTTGTCGGCATTTGGTTATAAAATTTCACGGGTCATGTACGGGTCATACTCGTATAGTTGAAGTTTGACGGCAAGTTTTTCAATTATACCTTTTGGACTTTGTTAAAAGTTTTAAGTTTAATTAGAAATTTTGTCTTATGCAGGCTAATGTTTAGTCTCATGGTATACGAGGGTCAAACTGAAAGTTCTTAGAACTGGCCACTTATAAACAATATAATAAAAAAATAATTCTATAATTTGAAAATAGAACTCTTTGCCAATATTACTGAGTATATACTTCATTCATTTGTCATTTGTTTTACGATTTGGCGGCAAATTGAAAATTGTCTGTGTCACGTCAACATGAATTTAACACGAGAAAATTTTCGTGCAATGATTTTTTATGACTTTCGATGTCATTTAAGTCAACAAGAAAGTTATGATAGACTACGATTGGCCTTTCACGATGAAGCCCCATCTCGTGCGACTGTTTACAACTGGTTTAATGAGTTTAAACGTGGTCGCACTAATCTCACTGATGATTTACGTGAGGGACGGCCTTCTACGGCGACGACTGAAGATAACATCTGTGTTGTGCGGCGTATGATAGAGACTGACAAAAGAGTGACCTATCAGCAGATTCGGACAAGCTTAGGCATCGGTATGAGTCAAGTGCACAAAATCCTACACGAACATTTAGCGGTCAGGAAGCTTTGCGCCCGGTGGATACCTCATAATTTGACTGAGGCTCAAAAACTCCATCGTGTGGATTGGTGCCGTAAAATGATTGAAAGATTTAACGGAGGTGACTCAAATGCTGTGTTCGACATACTAACAGGTGACGAAAGCTGGATTTACTGTTATGATCCTGAAACCAAAAGACAATCTGCTCAGTGGGTGTTTCCTTTCGAGGAGTTGCCAACTAAAGTGAAGAGAGATCGAAGTGCGGGGAAAAAAATGGTGGCCTCGTTCTTTGGAAGGATAGGTCATTTCGCGACAATTGTGTTAGAGGATCAAAAAACAGTTTCTGCAGAATGGTACACTACCAATTGTTTGCCACTTGTCTTGGAAAAAGTTCGAGAGAAACGACCTCGCAGTAGGATCCTCCTTCACCACGACAACGCCTCATCGCACACCGCCAAGCGAACGATCGACTATTTGGCGACATCAAACGTTGAATTACTGGGTCACCCGCCGTATAGCCCCGACCTCGCGCCTTGTGATTTTTATTTATTTTCAAAAATTAAAGAAAAACTTAAAGGAAAGCGGTTTATGAATGCTGAAGAAGCGGTGGCTGCGTATCGCGATGCCATTGAAGAGACCCCTAAGGACGAGTGGGCAAAGTGCTTTTCCCAGTGGTTCCATCGCATGCAGCGGTGTATTGACGTGAATGGACAATATTTTGAAAAGATATAATAAAACTAATAACTGGCTAATGTAATCAGTTTTTGATTTTCTAAGAACTTTCAGTTTGACCCTCGTAATAATAAATACAGTCAAACCTGGCTAACTGAGAACTGGATAAGTGAGAAACCTCTATAAGTGAGAGAAATTGCCAGGTCCCTTCATTTTACCCCTCAAATACCTCTATAAGTGAGAGACCAAAACCTCTATAAGAGAGAGTCGTTTTTCCCTCATGGACCTCTATAACTGAGAGTACTACTTGTCCGAACCTCTATAAGTGAGAGTTGAGGGTAATGAAACATCTGCAACTTATGACCCATTCTTACATTTCTTGGAACTAACTACCGTTGATTTCAGATCGTGTTCTATTCAAACATTTTTTTTGTATTTCGTGGAAATAAGTAACATTATTTTTGTATCTACTTTTTTTGGAATGGCCACACGTGCGTCTATACTATCCCGTTTGTTGAAATAGTGTTCTATTTAAAATTATTTTGTGTTATTCATTTATCTACCTAACATTTATTTTTGTATCACATTCTTTTGAAATAGCCACACGTGCGTTTACACTATCTTATTGGTCAAACTAACTACAGTTAACAAGTTTCAATCGAAGAGAAAGGTCTCTTAAGGACATGGAATTATCAAAAATATTTTTGATTTTGCCAATTTTAAAAAGGGCCTTTTATAATGAATTAGTCAATCATCTATGTTCAATTCTAATCAACACATCCCGAACTATCAGTACCTATATACTATTTATAAACATATTTATCATTCATTACGTATGTATAGGTAGATACATACAAACCAATGGACCAACGTACAAATTACACATATTTTTTAACCTCTATAAGAGAGAGAAGCCACTTCTGAAACTGGATAAGTGAGAAACCTGGATAAGTGAAAAACCTCTATAAGCGAGAATTAGATGGCGGTCCCTTTAACTCTCTCTTATCCAGGTTTGACTGTACTAGAAATAGCATTGTATCTCAACTTTGTGCGTCGATAAAAGACTTGAGTGCTAAATTAAAGCATTTGATACTTATACTTAATGAGAGTAGCTTAATTAAGACCGCAGATTGCAATGAATGCAATTACTTTTAACCGGTCCTTTTTAGGGTTCTGTACCCAAAGGGTAAAAACGGGATCCTATTACTAAAACTCCGATGTCCGTCTGTCCGTCTGTCTCTCACCAGGCTGATTTTCACAGGTGATGTATTTCTGTTGCCACTATAACAACAAATACTAAAAACAGAATAAAATAAAAATTTAAGGGGGGCTCCCATACAAGAAACCTTTTTCACCCGTTTTTCGCTCGCTATTAATAATGGCACGAGAAATGGGGCTAAAGGGGCTCCAACATGGTACCCTTCGTGCGCGAGTCCGACTCGCACTCGCACCGATTTTTGAATTTTATTGTCCTACTTTTGTCTTATAGACGAAATCCTAACACCAAAATAATGCTAATCATTTTATTAACAAATTTTACAGATAAATAAAGTTATAGATTTGCAGACCTTAGCTTTCTGTTGAAAATAAAACCTGACGAAGAAATCTGCATATATCTAGATACTTGAGAGTAATTCAAAAATGTTTACGCATCCAACAATCTGCAGTTGGGATTGGGACAGAGTGCCAAATTATAATTATTCTATAGAGAGTAGATTTGCTAAATCAATGAAAACCAGATGTAACAACCGCACTGCGCAGTTAAGGACAATGCAAGTAGAACCGCAAGACCGCTTAAAACTTAAACCGTTGACAATCTGTTGGAGGCGGGGTATGCAGCTATACAGGATTAACCAGAACTGATGTACTAAACCGAAAGGAGCATGGTAAAACTTGTTAATAATAAAAGTCCTAATCACCCCCTGTGTACTTGGTACATGGCAAGCAGATAACCCTGTATAGTCAACAGCAGACTTCCTACTTCGAATAATGCTGATGAAGACAAAATAATAAACGAAACAAAGACAAGACGAAATTGAGACAGAAAAACCACATGCAAAAGGTACCATAGAATGTTGTATGATATTTTTTTTGAAGTACAAAACATCAATCTTGATAGACAATGAGGTACCTAATGACGATCTGAAATCGAAGCCGTGACACGGCATAATGTAGTGCAAATTACTATGATGATACAAATATCTAATTGGTGTATGACGGGTAAAAAATTCTGAAGTATGAATTTGTGTTCAATTTGCCATTTCTAATAGACATCATTATTGAATTATTGAGTTTAACAATTTTACAAAGTGAATAGGTTGCCTCATTAACCGCTAGATTGACCTGGATCCAAGCCGCTTCCAACTGAACTTATCAGAGACCTACATGAAGGCCTATAGTATACCTATGTCTTAATATGACTGAAACAATAGAACAAGCAAAACAAGAGACTACTAAGTTACTACTTTTTCACAAAAAGCAAATGGATCTACAACCTATCGAAGGTCTAGAGAAGGGTAGAATTGTCCGTTGCTATGGTTTACAAATTAAATACCCCGGTTGTTATAACTAGGGGGTCGGAATAGGTTATTAAATTATATGTACTTGGGATTTTGTAACATTAATGATATGGATATGCTTCCACGATCTCGCGGAACTCACTATTTTCAGAGTTTGGAAATTTTAAATCAAACTATTTTCAAAGTTTGATTACAAATTTCTAAACTATTTAGTTTACAATTTTTTAGGCTTTGTTTGACAAAAACTTAAACACTATTTTCAAAGTTTGATTTAAAATTTCCAAACTCTGAAAATTACCGCAAAACTAAAATACTCATTTTGGAAAAAAAGTGTAAGGCAAAATTAATAAATTATTATGAAAATGCAACTATTATATAATAAGCTTTTGAGATCCTGAAAATCATGTAGCAGCAGAGTGGTAGCACTCGCACACTAGCACCAAGACAAGTAAAACGAGCCCAAACACGACGGTCTATCTTGTTTAGTACAGGAGTTCCCATGGCCACCTTCTCCTGACTCCGACTCCATAATCAGATCAGCTCCATGTTACTATATTATTGCATTGTCACGCGATATATATACATATTCGTGCATAATTTCAGCTCAATGTGTAGTAATCAAAGTAAATTTAAGTTAAAATAATATTTCAACTAAAATTTACTTTTAAAGTTTGTGATTTCCGTGATCCTGAATGCATATCAGGATCACGGAAATCACGCTGATTACCGGGATTTAAGGTCTTATCCACGTTATGCTTACGTCGACTTTCTTTCTACAGGTACTTAAAATTGAACTACCTATTCCGACCCCTAATGATTTTACCATGGCAGAGATATTCAGGCGACAGTCACCAAGGCTAAACAAATATAATTGGCTCATTACATATTCGTAGCTCTTAGGTGGATACCGAATCTTACACCGCACCGTAATGTCGTGGTAAAGAAATAACGATACAAATTTCGGGTAGCCTAATATTTGAATCCATTATGACACATCATAAGTGTTAGATATGGTTCGAAACAATTTAACTGGTGTGAATTAACATGAACTGTATAGTGGTTTTTGAGTGATTTTCGTTTTACAGATCGTTTTAATCCGTGTAACCAAAATAAAAAGTTTCATTGCTGAGGATATAAATGTATGTGTGTTGCAGTCGTAGTCGCGTATTGTTATGTTATAATTATAGATAGGTATGCTTTGCAAACGTGGATACTTTTATAGTTGTGTAACTCATTGATGTTAGATACCTATGTCTATTTTCCTGAATATTGTATTTGTGAGACAAAATAACGTACACAAACTACTGTGCAAAGTGATGTTGAATTTTTGTGTACCTCAATAGAAATGCCTTGCATTTCTGGCTAAATGATATCACAAGCCCTATCACGAATCAGCCTAAGAAAGAACGAGCATCTATTACGCATATAGCTCAGTATTACTAGTTCCCATATTATACTCAGTATCACCAAATTTTTGACGTGCTAACGTCTCTTATAAATCGATGAATGCCGGCTGCATGTACGAAAAAGTATCAAATTTCGCTTGAGTTGAACGTGCAAACGAGAACACGGTACAGGCAATAGTTAAAATTTTAAAGCTATTTTATTGCTTGTTTTAAAGTTACTATTGCTTGTTTCGTGCTCTCGTTTGCACGCTCGTGCTTCTGCACGATCAGCCTAAGCGTTTAGCTTGTTTCAGTACAATGATTCAACAATGTTTTCTCTCATGACGTTATCACTTAAAATTATTGTTCGTAACCACTTTTTAATAGAAAATTAATTAAATTTACTAATCATAACTTACCTACTTTCTATCAAGGAACAGCGATACTATACAACATTATTAATTAGCTACATTGAAAACCAGAAGTTGAATTAGCATCACACTTGTTCATAATTACGGGTTGCAAGTTTTAAATTTCATTAATGCTTCTTATCACATGAGTCCGATATATCATTTCTCTATCGATTCTTTATCGCTTGTCAGATATAATTGCTTTTTAGTAATTTCCTGTAAACCATCCCATTCGTGTGATTAAAAAAGTCTCAATCAAGGTTCTAGAGTTCCTCCCATCCTATTAAGAACATCCGACTGTGACTTACGATGTTCAGTGAAACTATTTTACTAGGGTTCCGTACCCAAAGGGTAAAAACGGGACCCTATTACTATGGCTCCGCTGTCCGTCTGTCCGTCCGTCTGTCTGTTACCAGGCTGTAACTCATGAACGGTGATAGTTAGAACGTTGAAATTTTCACAGATGACGTATTGCTGTTGTCGCTATAACAAACAGTACTAAAATCAGAAAAAAAAATTAAGGGTGGAAGGTTTATCCCATGCAAGAAGCGTGATTTTTATGCTGATGAAATATTCACAGAATGTTAGTTTGTATATTTCCTTCATAAATAAATAATTTAATTAAAATAAAATAAATTAAGGAGGCTTCCTTACAGTATGGAACCCTATGTGCACGAGTCCGGCTCGCACTTGGCCGATTATTTATAGAGCTCTCAAGTCTCACACTAAGTTTAGTTAAATAGTTATTTTAACTCTCGGCAACAGTTTTTTTCTCCATGGTTGGTTGGTTTTTTGTCATGGTTGGTCCCGCAGTAAAAGTTGGTCATTATGATGAAAACAATGATTTGCTAGATTATGACTATTGTCAATACCCTGTATTTTAATTTGAATCAATTTTAAAATCCTTAAAACGATTACTATATGCTTCGAGCAAATATCTATAGAGTCAGAATCGTGCAAAAAAGTGTCCGAGCCAAAACCCTGCCCAGGCTAGGTAGTAGGCAGGCTTTTTAGTTAGTCGTAAGGCGGTTGCAAACCGACCACAAAGCCGCACGATGCCAAAATGCTCGGTTACAAGCACTAATTAGGTGACATTACGTCGAGATTCGAGAAAACACATTTTGAATTATTTAATGTATTTATTTAATTTATCCAAGTCGATGTGTACGAGTATGACGGCGCTCGGAAATTTTTTACTACTTTCACTTAGGGACTGTGGCTCTGTATATATTTGCTCGAAAGCTATTTTTGTTTATTTTTTTATCCTTGACTATTAACTTTACATATGACTATATAAATGAAGCAATGCAAGTCTTTCAGTAGCATAATATAGTAAAGACTAACTACTTATTTTTTTATCAAGCTGTCTAACATTAAGTTCTAGAACAGGCATAAATTACATGTAATTGAATGTTGTAAGAATACGAACAAGTATTAACACAACGAAATCAATAATTACAGACTAGACATAAGTATGCAGAAAGAGTAGGTACCGCTGTTACCATAATACATAGATTGCAATGTGCAAGTTTCTACTGCCTCAAGTCTTAAGTAATCAAAATTCCATAGAAATTATGCGGTAGTTGGTAGCTTAGTGCAAGACGCCAAAATTGTGTCTTATGTAACAACAGCTATTTATATTTTTTTGCTACCGAATATTCATCATCATTTTGGACGTCACAAATCAAATGTTAGAGATCTCCATGTTTATTATATCATCGTGTATTTAAACCAGTATTTTAGTTTTGTTACAAGCTTTTATTTAACTTGCAATGTATATACTTACCTATGTACCTATATGTATGTAAGTTCGGGCGGAATCTTGCAAGTTAAATTTGACCACCTTCCCGGTTTCCGATTGAGCTGAAATTTTGCACGCATACTTAATATGTATATCTCGTGACAATGAAATAATATGGTACCATGGAGCTCTGATGATGGAAAGTGGCCATAGGAATTCATGTTCTAAACAAGATAGACTCGTCAACTCGCTTTACTTTACTTGGCTAGCATCCTGCTGCTACATGATTGATATCCAAATTCTTGTAAGTTTGTATTATTATTATATATATTATATTTGTATTGTATTATAAGTTAAATTCTTATAATCATTGATTTTGCTTTTATATTAGTTGCTCTATGTGGCATACTCTCTGCGAAATCAAATCAGCTCCCTGATTCTAAGATGTTTTTTTTTCTTGACAAGTTATTTTTGGCTATCGTAAGTTTCGTTTGAAATAATGTTTTTAACGTCAATCATAACGTTAACATTAAATAAAAAGCGAGTTTGAGCTATAATAATGTTTATGTCTCATTTCACATGAAATACATCCATGCATTTCACTTTTTGAAGCAAATGACCATTGACCATACACATAACAACACGAATCTTCGTAAATCAAAGATTTTAAAATCACACTTTTAAAAAAATTACGCTAGAATTCTATTTCCCAAATTATGATGGCTAATATCGGTACCCTAACTCTTATGTCTAAGATTTCTGCTTTCTTTATTATGTCATCAGTCCACCTTGCGTCGTGTCTACCAAATATTGTTCAGCATAAATCAAAGAACAAAGAACCAGTTGTCTCACAGTTTCCTCTGGATAAATCACGGACGTAAATACTGCCCTTCTCAACAGTCAGTCTCAACGATAATGATGGAGTTGCTATTTTTGAGAACGAGAATATGACGACAATACTAATACTTTTACTTTACTTTTAGACAGAACAGAGGTACTCGTAAAGAGAGTTTGAAAAACTTAATCATGTAAAAAACATTTTGTTTCATTGGACAGAAAAAACAGACCTTGTTCAACACGAAAGTTCTAGCTAAGTGATTTTTTGAAATTTTGAGCTTTTTATGTGGCAATGAATATGAATTATTATAAAATCTGTTTTAGATTTAAATCACCTCTATATTTCAGTTTAATTATTTTGTTAAAAACATACGTATTTTGAAGTGAAACTTCTAATACGACTTCCAACAAGGTTGTGTTAAACGTTTAACGCTACCATGGAGGGTATGAAAGCACTGTTGCGTCGAAGTTTCACTTCTTCCGCGCGGAGGGACTCCACTTGCACTTTTTTTGTCTTCATACTTAGCTTTAACTACCTAATTTTTGACTATTTACCGAAATAATTTACTAAAATCAATTTTTAATTTATACCTTAAATTATGTGAGGGTTTTTTTTTAGAAAAGTGGAGTTCTTGAAACATTAAGAACTCTACCTAATTTTTAGGGTTCCGTACCTCAAAAGGAAAAAACGGAACCCTTATAGGATCACTTTGTTGTCCGTCTGTCCGTCCGTCCGTCTGTCAAGACCCTTTTTCTCAGGAACGCGTGGAGGGAGGGGTATGAAAGCACTGTTGCGTCGAAGTTTCACTTCTTCCGCGCGGAGGGACTCCACTTGCACTTTTTTTGTCTTCATACTTAGCTTTAACTACCTAATTTTTGACTATTTACCGAAATAATTTACTAAAATCAATTTTTAATTTATACCTTAAATTATGTGAGGGTTTTTTTTTAGAAAAGTGGAGTTCTTGAAACATTAAGAACTCTACCTAATTTTTAGGGTTCCGTACCTCAAAAGGAAAAAACGGAACCCTTATAGGATCACTTTGTTGTCCGTCTGTCCGTCCGTCCGTCTGTCAAGACCCTTTTTCTCAGGAACGCGTGGAGGTATGAAGCTGAAATTTATATCAATTACTCAGGTCTACTGTCCCTTGAAGCTGTGAAAAAATCAAACTTCTAAGCCAACGCAATCAAAAGATACAGCCGTTTATGCCGCACATTTTCGACACTTGCAAGGGAATCAAAACCTACAGGGTGCTTCCCGTGAACTCAGAATCTTGAAATTTGGTACGAAGCAACGTCTTAGTAGCATAGATAAAGGAAAAATTACGAAAACCATAAATTTTTAGTTACATCACATAATATATTTTTTTTTAATAATTTTAACCTTACTACCCATTTCCTCATAAACGCGTAGAGGTATTAAATTGAAATTCATACCAAATACTCAGGTCTATAATACCTTTAAGCTGTAACAAAATCAAACTTCTATGTCAACGCAATCAAAAGAAACAGCAATTTAAGCTGCATATTTTGAAACTCGCAAGTACTCGCAAGGGAATCAAAACCTAAAGGGTACTTCCAGTCGACCTAGAATCTTGAAATTTGGCATGAAGCAACGTTTTATAGCACACATAAAGGAAAAATTCCGAAAACCTTAAATTTTTAGTTACATTACAAAATATATATTTTTTAATAAATATAAACTTATTACTTTTTTTGAAGAACTTTGAACTTAGAACTTTGTATACCTTGCAGGTTTGTACGGAACCCTCGGTGCGCGAGTCCGACTCGCACTTGGCCGGTTTTTTTGACTATTTACCGAAATAATTTACTAAAATCAATTTTTAATTTGTACCTTAAATTATGTTAGGGTTTTTTTTAGAAAAGTGGAGTTCTTGAAATATTAAGAACTCCGCTTTTTTAACTTCCAAAACATTGATAACTTAAGAACGTCACACAAACTGCTAAATTCTTAATTCAAGATTTCACTATCTTATAGTTTTTTCTTAAATCGTTTTACTCTCGAATTTCTCGATCTGCAAAACACTGCACCCGGTCCACGATATCAACCAGTGACGTATGGCATGGCGGGCAGATACGCCCGCGTTATGGAAATCGAATGCAAATGTAATGCCTCAGTTAATTCAACTAAATAAATTGATGCAACCTCCGTGCGACCGTATCGGTATTACTCGTTAACGTTTTATTATCTACAGTCAGGACATGTACGGAATAGTTTTATTGTCAATCTTAAAATAAGAAAGTTATCACATTAAGGAAAGCAAAAGTTTTCTTTTATATTATAACCGCTTATACTCCTAAATGTTTGCTTTTATCGTGGTTTCATATAAAACAGAGGGTTTTTTTTTAATCAACATGTATCTTTGAAACAAGTCTGGTTGACAAAATAGGAATACATAGTAATTATGCTTACGTATTAATTTTTTTTTTTTACATTTAATCCCCTAAAAATTTTGTGCTCTTTTTATTTGTAGGTATAGATATACATTCTGAATTCTAAAATAATAAAGTTTTTTATTGTATTTCCATGCGCTACGCTGATTTTAAAATAATTTATGAAAGATGCTAATGACAATAAACAAATCAAAAAACCTAGATAAGACAAAGCAAGGGCATTAAATCTGGCTCTGTAATTATCCATTGTGAACGCAATAAAAATAATATAATACTTATTTACGTCAAATCATGAAAAAACTTACGACTTTAAGAAATAATTAAATACTTAACAAGCAAGTTAAATTTATTTTTACAGACACTGTAAAAACTTATTTTGAGTGTCAAAAGTGATAAAAACATCAAAATTAATAATCCTTTCACTGAATCAATCAAAATGGTAACTTAGCAATAAATCGAAAGGAATCTTATTTCTAAATAGACTTGTTCCAATTAAGTAGTCCAATTATCTTAGCCGGTGCAATGTCAAAGACAAGAAGCAATTGAATTGAACGTTGTATATCATCGGAATGAAGTGTTAATTATAAAAGTCAGTGAAGAAATTGTATATAAACACGTTGGAAGTAGCAGACTGCAAGATGTGAAAAGATTTTCTTCTTCATTTATACCTATATATGTTTAAAAGCTATTGTGTTTGGATTTGTATTACTGTCGCCAGCAAAAAGAGGTTAATGGTAAGTAAGGATATAATTGTGATATAGGAAAGTAAATTTTCAGTATCGGTATTTTCGTTTCAATTTCTTTACTGGTTGTTTAAAAAATCTATCTGCTCACGCACGAATTTAGTATTGCTCAATGCTAACCATTAAGAAAAAAATTCACTCGGCAAGCATAATCGGTTATTCCTTGCACCTAAATTGTACTCTTTTATTAGTGGAATCAACTTCATTTTCTAAAAGTTATACGTTGGCTTTTCGAATCTTATAATCATCAACACTCTTTGTACAGTATAATCAAATAATTGTAAATTTTAGTTAACAAAGGGCACAGAGCCTGGAGTCTGTGGTTAGTAATTTTTCGTTTCAATAGGAGAGGAATTTAATATCTCAAATCAAGTGTGAACAAGCCTTTACGAGCTGGCAATTTCATTAAGTCACTAGTGGAATAATTTAATCAGTACGGTCAGCAAAACAACGATAAAACATGATTGATTGTGCCGCTGACGGTATGATGCGATCAGCGTAGAGACTGGAGAGTTGACCGCGCGGCATATCTTTGTTTTATTAATTCAATGGGACTCTTATCATTTTATTTGTGTAGCTAATAATATATTTGTTTGTTTTATCAATACATATATTCAATGATATTTTATATAAAATTATAGGTGTCCATTTCGTTGCTAAAATATTAATGGTAGGTAACTAAAATGATTCAGATTTCAAAAACGGTTTGGTTACCTCAATACAATACTTATAAGTTAGGTACGATTAAGTGTAATGTATTATGTTAATGATACATTAGTATATATTTGCAGATAAATATAGCAAAGTGTAATAAATTATTTTTTTTAAAATGATATTTAATAAAATAAGTATTGTACTAAAAAAGTAACTAAATTTGTTTAGGCCTGATGGCTAGCTCTGGTGTCAAATTTGTTAAGCCATCTAAAGGCCTAATAACAGTATTTATGTTATATTCAATTTATTTTTAAAAAAACTTATCTAACCTAAAACTTAAAAATTAACATCTCGGCTCAACCGTACCTCAAAATATATACTAATTAATTAAAAGTATGACACCGATCGATTGGAAAAAGACATCACAAAAACTCGTGGGAAGAAGATAAGGGCTCTTATATTATCAAGTCATTTTATAACGTATTGCAACGACCTAAAGTTTATTTTTAAATTCCGAAAGGAATTACTTATAAATCAATTTGGGCGCACTTTGAGTGACACATCCGAGAGGCGGCCATACTTAATAACTTTTTTCTTGTACTTGTATAACTCGTCGTGCCTTATGTTATCTTAGAATATGTAATGAAATATTTTATATATAATGGTATGAGCTTGGTTGGTTACAAATAACTCATAAAAACCATGACAGAGCAATGGAAACAAATAAAAAACAGATTTTGGCAAATTCTTAATCCATTTACTTTAACAAGAGATACAAATGCTAGCTAAATTAATAAAAAAACCTCATAATTATGGAAAAGTTTTTTTTTATAATATATTAAATAGAAGGTAACTAATTTATTAACATACCCACACATTTACATTACTAATTATACCTACATTAGGGAATATAAAGTACCTATTGACATTTTTATAAAAACAAACTAAAATATCTTGAAAATCAGTGTACTTGTTTCAAAGCTAAAATGTCCCAAAAAATAAATATAATAGTGTAGGTATCATCAATATTAATTTTTAAAAATTTTGACATTTGACTTTGTGTCCATTGCGGTGGAGACCATGGACAGTTTGGGACCGAAGCCAAGGCTTTGGTTCGCGAAATTGGGCAAAGACTGAGGATAAAGAACAGAGGAGGTGGCTCTCGCTCTGGGTGGTTCTTGGTGCAAAGAATGTCTATCGCTATTCAACGTGGTAATGCTGCCATCATTATGGGCACCATTGCACCAGGAACCATCAGAGGCGGGTTATTTGATTTGTTAGGACATACTTGAGATCTTGATTTTTTATTATTTTCGACGTGATGTGTTAATTGAAAAATATATAGATTTTAATTTTTAAATTTATTTAATAAAGTAAATAAAACAAAACCAGAAAAATGCCAAATCGATTCATTCATGAAGTTTTGGTCAACAATAAAAAAATCATCGATGCAAAAATGATTTCGCTTTAACATAGCTTAAGACTGATTGTTATTACTAGAAAGTAAACTAAGATGAACTATGAATTTCATAAAAACACTTGATAAAACATAATGAAAGATTCTTTAGCAATAGCGCAACAATGTAATTCAATAATGCAAGCGTACCGTGACAGTGGCGCATAACAATACCTCTGTCATTACAAGGAAGCTGAACAACCACCGTATAATCGACACATCTGTGTTTTTTATATCTCTGTCATTAGACACACAACTGAGGCGGAAAATGGTTATCTGCACGCATTTCTTCATTCTATGGAAACAAACATTAAGTGCGGGCTGGATAAACGCACCGAAGGTTCAGTAGATACCTACTAAAAAATAGGTAGGTATAAAAACATACCTATTGTGTGTTTCGAAACTCAGTTCGATAGTTTTGGTACGTGCTATTTTTGTGCCGCTTTTTGATAATTATTTTTCGAAAAAAAAACGGCAACACTGCCTTCCATCGTGTACAAAATTTGAATATTTCGCTCGAATTGTTTACATTATCGTAGATTTTTAAAAAACGGCTCAGGCGAGTTTCAATTGGGATACCTCGGGAGTATACCCTTTCCAACAAAAAAAATTCGATTCAGTTTACAATTGGCGAAATTATCGATGAATACAAAAAAATACATACAGATGAACATAGAACCGCCTCCTTTTTGGAAGTCGGTTAAAAATAGAAATTTTCCCTAGAAATATTCGATGATAGTCAGTTCAACATTTTAAGGCTCATAGGTAATAATTCAAAAGTTGTTTAGAGTAATAAGTAGTTATAAAAGAATATTTGATAACTTATCATCTGTCTATCAAGTCTGAAACTTTATACCAACGATCTCTCGAAACCTCTGATACCAATGACCGCCCGTATCTTCTTCTATAATAAGGAATTTGTACAGGCAAAAACTTAAGCTTACGAAATCTTTCACTATTTTGATTTTTCATCTGTACTTGGAACAACTGTTGAGCTTTTAGCTCACTGACAGTTCCAAGTAAACTATTTTAAGACGCTTATTACGGAGCCTATTAACTCAGATTTGTTTTTATCTTACAGTTACGGAACTCTAAAAATACCGCAATGAAGCACGTGGCACTGTCCTAATAAAGCTCATTATTCTTTAACACTGTTTATTAAATAGCTTTCACGTTACTTTTTAAGTATGTTTTCTACCTTTACTATGATCTGAAAAGACACAAAGCACTCCATAGCCCAACGAGCTATGAGGGCTGTGCTCGGAAATCAGAATCAGAAATGAGGAGATCCGTAGAAGAACCAAAGCTACCGACATAGCCAAGCTGATTGGCAAGTTGAAATGGCAGTGGGCAGGGCACATATCACGGAGGTGTGATGATCGATGGGGTCTAAAATTATACTTGAGCAGAGATTACATACCGGCAAGCACAGCGTAGAACGTCGTCTTTCAAGGTAGACGGATGACCTTATAAAAACCGCAGGATCGCGCTGGATGCAAATGTGTGGCATATGTCCAGCAGTAGACGTCCTATGGTTAATGGATGGATAGACGGATAAATTACCACAAACAACAATAATTCACCTCCTTTCAAACAAGGTCGGCATTTAAAACTACTCAATCGGATATGTACCAAAGCTTTCGATAGAGCGTTATAAACGTGTTGTTTCATTCGAAAGTTGTTACTCTATCAATAAACAGACTGATTGACTTCCTGTTGAGAGTACACTGGATTTAGTCGTTTTAATTTTGAATGGTAATAGCGAACAGTAATGACTTAAGCTGAATTTATTTATTTACTGTACAAACTAAATAAAACTATGATTTATTTGGGAAAATCACAACAAACGATTGTATGGTTGATAAATATTTTTGTAGTTTTAATCGAAATTAAACTAATTTTCTAAATAGGTTAAAATATGCTAAGATCATAGAAGTGATTCTAATATCTTACACAATATGGGTCGTAACTTTGGACCATGAATATTTGCAGATAGTTGTTAATAAATCCTTTCGGTCAGACAATAAAAATAAAATAAAGAGCAAAAATAATAAGCTACAAACTAACACATCCTTATCCTTACATAGTATAAAATAAAGTCGCTATTTTTGTCTGTTTGTTTGTCTGTATGCTTAAATCTTTAAAACTACGCAACGGATTTTGATGCGGTTTTTTTTAATGGATAGAGTGATTCAAGAGGAAGATTTATATGTATAATACACCTGTGCGAAGCCTGGGCGGGTCGTCTAGTAGGTATATAACACAGTGTTAAATGCTTGATGACTGACATTTATACCTGCATCTACCATCGACCTATCAACCTAAAATTTCCATTTTCTTTTGTTTCACTATAACGCACTTAGTGAGTCACCTTAATTAATTATTTTGCAAATCCTTCCAAATTTTAAATAATAAAACGGTCTTGAACTTGAAAATCAGTCTCAGAATAGTTATTAAAAATCGATTTGACAGGAATAACATCTGATTTTACTGTTCAGTACAATTTTTTGTGTGTTAATCACGTCCTGTTTTTAATTCAACACTAATGTTGTAAAATTGTAAACCAAGTCGTTTACCTACGTGTTATTTTCCGGCAGTTGCAATTCTAAACCAACGCCTAAATTAAATACATACTTACATATATTCGTACACAACATACTTAGTAACATAAAATAAAACAAAATGAATTTAAAGACTAGCTCATTAGTATCCAACATAGTTTACTTTAAACTTTTACAATCCTAATCGCTTTACAATTCATAATTACTCGTACGTACTATCTCCTAAAATTTACCGATATTTAAAACAGCAAGAACAAGGTGTTCGGAATAAAACGTGGTAATTAAACAAAATCGCCGTTGTAGCTGATTTTAAAGCCTTATAAAGGCAGGTGTACATTGCACCGGTCGCATGTTTTAATGAGATTATAGAAGCAATATGGCATGAGGTTGTGAACACACGATGCGCTTGCGTCGTATTGCGACACGACAGGGTTATTTGATAGCTTTGATCCTTATGCATCGAAATAAATTTTCTACAGCGGACAATACAAGGTTGATACATTGATAGCGTTCATATGATGTAATCGTATTCGAGAGACTGCTTAGTGCTTACATGAAGTAGTCTAGATTTTAGCCAATTGTACAGTGGAAATCACCCTTCGTGGGTAGGCCTACGTCCTGCAGTGGACTATGCAAAAGCCTGGGACAGTACAGTACTTTGGAAATAATAAGGCGAACAAAGGAAATTATAGTTCAATGCTATAGTAACTGGGCTCTGTTTTTAAAAATATCCGAACGAAACTGTAAAGGAATAAGTATGTTTGTATTTAGCTAAAGTGTTATCTAGTTGAGTTAGGTGTTAAAATTTAACTATTTCAATGTACAAACAGGTGAAATTTTAAAATTATGAACTATAATATATTAACGATCCAATGCTTTTTATGTAGTAGTAATGTAGTTTTGTTGTAGCTGATAAAGGCACTTTTGTCCGATAAAAAAAAAAATTATATTAACAATACTAAATTATTTTTTATATTTAACCTGTACTGTGAAAAGGAATGGAAGGAATTGGGTGAGACCTTTGCCCAGCAGTGGGACTAAATCAAATAAAAAATAATAATATATGAGTCGTATAGTATCAAAGGTGACAATCTGTCATTTTGTGAAAAACGAAGTTTTAAGTTCAGTTGGGTATAAAATTTAAAATAACGTCGCCATATCTCCTTTATTATTATTTACACGTGATAATGAAAAGTCTTAGTCTAAAAGCCCATTACAAAGTATATATATCATAACACCTGCTATGTCACCATACACTACATACAAAAACCTTTTAAATTTTAAACACTTTTTTGTCGTATACAAGATCATGGTGCAGACAGATACAGTCGTAAAACGAGCTCTTTCAGACCCATAATGGCAAGTATTCAAACGAAAGGTGTGTTACTGGTATCTCTGTGAAAGTAAATTGGAAATAATCTTGGCTATATAATGTTTTTGCTATATAATGCTGTATTGAGTATACATGATTTATTTGGAAACTTAGAACACCTGTGTGCTATTGAGTATTTACTCTGCAATAATTATTTTTTAGCAAAAAATAGCATGACCGACTTCACCGTCGCACGGATCGATGTAGCATTTTTCACATTATTGTTGATTTATCAAAAATGCTTTTAATAATTTTTACTTCTATTAATAATTTTTCGCAAAAAACGGTAAATCGCCTTCCATCGTGTACAAAATGCGAATATTTCACTCGAATTGTTTACATTATTGTTGATTTTTCAAAAAAGGCTTAGCCGATTTCTGTAAAATTTAAATGAGACCACCTCGGGAATATATCCTTTCAAATTAAAAACTATTTTTTTTGATTTGGTTTACAATTGGCGAAATTATCGAAACACATTTACAAAAAAAAAAAAAATACATACAGACGAACAAAAAAACTGCTCCTTTTTGGAAGTCAGCTAAAAATTCGGACTTATTTTCTTCCATACCAAATTTAAACATTGATTTGACCGGTCAAAACAATTAATTATAATTTGTAAAAAGCGCACGCGCCGCCACCCGCGATACTTGAACCTCAGAGGAGATACTAAAAATATTAGTTAGTCTCGGTATCATTAACCCTGTGCTGTGCATAAATCTCCTTTGAACCATTATTCTCTGTCTGTAACTAATCTCATCATCATGTGACGCGCAATGGCTCTGATGGGATACAATCGTGTACATTGTTTAACAAACAAAACGCCCAGACTTTTCACGTAGAAATGTATGGGCAAGCGCATCGATTTGCTGGCCAATAAGGAAAGGCTTGCGATGTGTCAGTGCCAAGGTCCCTGACGAAGGCAAATCGGATTGTAGTCGGGACAGCTACCAATCTTCCTGGCTCCTCGTTACTCAAACTGTGGGGTCTATCGCATGAGAGGCGGCGATTATCAATATGCTCTGCCCTAAAATATTCCGTCAATGATCCTCCTGGCGGTGTTGATATTAATTACTTTTTCCTGTTATGCAAGTGGTCCCGGGTTTCATTCTTGGCCAGGCAGGTATATGGGTGAGGAATGTACCTATCTGTTTTGGCTCTGATAGTTAGTTTTCGTGGTCTTTGTCTAAGTTTCATGGGACCCCTGACACCAAGATTCTTACTATGGGACTATGACTGTGATGAGGCGTCATCGTCATTTATTTTTTTATTTAATGTCTAATAGACGTACTATAGCTTTACATTCGCCACCATGAACTTGCACTGTTGTCGAAAAGATGGAGTAATTTTATCTTAAGAATCAATTTATCAGTCTTAAGAAGCTGTTACGATTAACTTACCTGTTACGATTAACTCAGTATATGAAGAAAATCGCTACCAATATAAATATATCGCATAGGTAGTTTGACTAGGTAGTTTGTCAGCGATCATCAAAGTTAAGCAAGTACGGTCAGTCTTCGGATTGGTCACCGCGGGTGGCATTTACAACTGAGCGGCTCGGATGACACGTTAAATTTTGGGCTCCTGTTGTATTGACCATTTAGCCATGCCAGAGGCTTTCAGGCGGCTTAAAAACTCTGATATACTACACTACAAAGAAATTACTTTATCGCTATCAACTTTTACTTGGACCACGCACTCTGTTGTGTGGTCATGGTCACCAATTGTACGAACAGCACTTGTACAAACAGATTGACAACAAACAAATAACGAAGCTTTAACGAATGGAAAAGTGTCAGTGCACGCCTGCGAGTGCAATTGTCAATTGTCAACCACAAGTGGGAAAGTTGCTTTTTCTCTCACATGCTAAAACAATGCGCTTTAATTTATGCTTTGTTGCGTAAGAGAGAAAATGCACGGATTATTGTTATAGAGTAGATGTTTGGAGCGTTTGCTAAATACAAAACATCTTATAGAGTACTGACTGTGACGGTCTTTTGATAGTCCACTGCTGAATAAGTTTATCCACGAAGGGTGATATTGAACAATTGCTATGATGATAATAATTACTTTTCGCCAAAAATGGCATACCTGAATTGAACCGTGTTCAAAATTCGAATCTATGCAGTAATTTTCACACTAATGTTGTTTTTCAAAAACAACTCAGCCGATTTCAATAAAATTTAAATACGGCTATTTCTAATGTAAGATCTTAAATTTTAAAACAGTAAAAAATGCCACTTTGATAAGTTTAATCTATCAAACAAAAATTATCATTAAAATAGGCTCGTAATTGGATAATTAGCGCAGTAATTGCGCAGCATACAAACAAAACAGGAAAAATAGTGCAGTCGAATTGAAAATTTCCTTGTTTGAAAGCATTTATGCACCTGTAATTTATTATTTACTTATATTATTTTTTGTATCATAACATGTTATAAAAAGATTCACAGAAGTCAAATAAGATACAAAAATTCATTCTTTTATGCATTTAGCTTTGCCCGCTTTGTAATTAGTGTAGAACGCTTTAAAAACTTTTCCCCTTTTTCCTTTTCCAACCCTTTATTATTAACTTTCTATGATGTTGCTGTATTTTGCCTTATTTTTTAATAAATTATGTTAGCTTACAACATAAGAAAGAATTTTGATAAACATATACGTATTAACGTCCGGGAATATCCCGGACCAAAGAGGAACAATCACATTTTAGCAATAAAACCTGAATAGTTTTCTTTCTCGCATTCAGCTTTCCATCTGGCAATGATTGATCTGCCACTCAAAAGACCTTTCAGCTGTCACAGCGCTGAATTGAAGCGGCCAGTATTGAACGTCTAGTTAAAGTAAATAATAATGCAGCGCTACAATGGCTTGATCGCACAATGCTGATATTCTTACGTCTGTCTAGAAACTATTTTTTTTAATGAAAATAAACAGGACTGAAAAAAAATACAAATAATGGGTCCGGCCTCGTGGTTTTATTTTTTAAAAACTGTTATACTCGTAGTTACTAGGTACTCTTGTCACAAAAATAAAACCATAGAAAAACACATTTTTACACTGAATAAGCAACAGAATGCATGAACACGTGACAATTTACAATCTAAAATCTAGCTTATATTTCTTCTCAAATTTATGTTTTGATAAATTAAGCCAATGTTGAATCTAACTTATTTTCAAGTATAAAGTTTAATAATTATGATTTGAGTGAATAAGTAGGTATACACATTTTAATTACTATGTTTACCACAAACTCGACCGTAAAGATCATATCAATAGGAGGTTTTATTTATCTCAGTGAAGACTTAGAGACTTTAAAATAATAAATTCATAACTACATTATTAATCATCAGGTAATTATTGAGATAAAAATGCTATTTCATGTTCAGTCAATATTTACTGAAAGTCGAGCGGTTACACTTCAAAATTTTATTCTGATTAAAATAGTGTATAGTGCAATTCAATGATTTTCCTTACTCACACTGGCTTGCAATAAAGATAAAAATTGCTTCACAATTGCCTGAGACGCAATCCTGTTAAAAGTATAAGGTTTTCATACGTACATTCGCTAACCAAAGAAAATGTGTCATTTCCAGGATAGATTGATGACGTTCTGATTGGAAAGCAGTCACTTTTAGCTGCTGCGCCAACAAAGTAAAGCCGAGTAGCACAGCTAGTCATTATATAAGACAGTCCGGTCATCTCATATAGCATGGGTTCACACACACCGTGCGAAGCCACGGTCTGGTGATCGTCTTCGGTAACGTCTTACGAACTCCGATACGGTTCCTTGAGCGTGGGAATGACGAATTCGGTTAAACGATTCATTATGATGTGTTTGGTTGGGTACGAGTATGTAGAGGAGGAGCTTGATATACCTATAATTTTATTGCCGAAGTTTTTTTAAGCAAAAAGTTATGCTACTGACTGCGATTGCTTTATTTCTCTAAGTTTTATTTGTTAAACATGTTGATTCAAAAGACTCAACGCGTAGCTTATTGATCAAAGTAGCTTAAAGTTAGATTTTATCTTTTAACTGATAAAGAAAACTGAAGGATTGAAACAAATGCTACAATAATTAATTTAAACTAGTAAATATCAATGCATATCACTTCAACTCATATTCAGTAGGTACAAAAAGTACACGAAGCAATCTCAAAAGCCTAAGCAAGATCCAATTGCTCCATATAACCAAGTAATGGGTTAAATTGACACAAGAATTCCTGCCCATCTATGCGTCACAGAGGTTGAGCACAGGGTGTTCCCACAGTGACCTGACCTGTAATTTATTGGCCCCTTTGCCTTACTGTAACTACCTGGCACACAGGCGCAGACGCAGGTGGGCAAGACGTTAGGGGTGCCACAAGTATGTATCTTTGGACCAAGGTTTTTATAAGGGTTCCGTTCCCAAAGGGTAAAAACGGGACCCTATAACTAAGACTCCGCTGTCTGTCTCCAAGCTCTATCTCATGAACCGTAATAGCTATAAAGCTGAAATTTTCACAGATGATGTATTTTTGTTGCCACTATAACAACAAATACTAAAAATAGAATAAAATAAAATTAAGGAGGGCTTCCATGTAACAAACCTGATTTTTTACCCGTTTTTCGCTCCATATTAATAATGGTAACAGGTAGATGCTTGAAATTTTCACAGAATATTAAGTTGTTTATTAAATTCAATAATAAATATTAAAATAAAATAAATGTTTAAGGGGGGCCAACATACAGTATGGAACCCTCCGTGTGCGAGTCCGACTCGTACTTGGCCGATTATTTGTTGTCCACGTTACCGATTTTTAAACCTTTTTTGTTATTCGACCGTTGTCATGTGTGACTTTTTTGGTAAATTGTGAAGTTATTATGGTCTATTAGGCTTGTGATCTCTGATTAGAGGGTCTCAATGTCAGCTGTTCTCGGTTGTTATTGTACCTAAGTTTTTCACCTGTCACGATGCAATTAAGTTATTTTTAAGTAGATAAATCTATGGAATTGCATAAAAAACTTAATCTTTTTTTATGCCAGAATTCGAACCTAAAAGGTATTTTCATAATAAAAAAATCGAGTTATAGTAAAAAAAAAAAAAGTTGAAGTTTATTAACTTTAAAAGCTAATATCGTATTTCAAAAGATATTTAGATAATACAAAAAAATATATATTTGTAATTCAGGAATGAAAACCAGAATACGTTTAAAGATATACCTTTAAACATAACGTAATTAGCAGTTTAGTAATTTCCAATAAATAACAAGATACCCGGGACAGCCCTGTGACTGTGACCACGACCGTGACCACTTGTGATTTTCTTAAGTCGTGGACACATGAGGTCATAGTTAAAGTAAAAACCCTCAGGTGGGGCGTTATGGGAACTGAGCACGGTAACATCCTTGTAATATGCACTAAGCTTTACCGAACCGTAATATACCACTTGGAACGTATTATCATCACTTATGATGGAGTAATTATGTTTTTGAGTATAATCATTGGGATGATAAATCTGGAATACTAATTAAAAACTTTTGTTTCTCACCATTATGTAAACTGCTTGGAGTCAGCCACGCATGTGATACAGATGCAGGTTTTGCACTTTTTGTTAAATAAGTAGGTATATTGTTTATTAAAAATTGTTTCATTAATTTTGTTAGAAGATGTTTAAAAGAAAGTACTTATGTTGAATCATTTTATACAGAACTGATTTTGTATAAATTTTCATATGCTCAAAGTTAAACTTATATTTTACTGTATTTAATATCGAGGTGCGTAAAAATTGCATTAAAATGCGTTATTTAATACTAAAACTTGCAGTTAATTGCAGTTTCTCACAAAAATGATGAATGGTTTTAACATACATGTAATCTTCTAGTTTTAATTGATAGCAACTGTAAAAGTTATACAGAATGTCTAAAAAATATTTCTCAAGAAGAAATTTTAACATGGCAAATAATTCCATCTATATATATGTAAAAGTATTATTGAATGTCAATTATCATACTGTTAAGAAATATTCTAGTGTTAAAATCAATCGGACAAACACCATGGAGCAATTTCAAACCATACCTATAATTTAATTGCAAAATAATCTACTTCACGACAATGGTAAGTGCTCATCACGGAACTACTTATTATATCGCATGGCGATACTCACTTATTGCATAAATAATACCATAAAAACAATGAACCATCTTTATGGACTTGCAATGAAAAATGTTCAGTATTTACATGTGAATTATCACAACAACAATCGGTCAAGTGTGATCGGTTCGGAGGAGTGAAGGTTCTTTAGAGTTTTCTACGAGTATATTAGTTGCAAACTATAGAAAAAAGCTTCATGGCATTTTGTGCCTTTGAAAGACATTTCAGAAAAAAAATACAATTGCAAGTTATTAATTGATTGCTAGTGAAAATGTTGGTTGGTAAAACGCTGAAGTGACAACAAAATTTAATAGAAAATTAAAATATTCTTCTCTCTTTCAAATGCATAAAAGTAGTGTAAAAGAAACATCAATGTTTAAAATTGCTATTAAATTGACGATGGCGCCTTTAAAATTGTCCACACTCTGTAACTAACGGAACCCTAAAATAAGAAAAACTGTAATAATTCCTCCCATTGTTAGTTACATCAAGGATAACTAGTTTTTTCTATCATTTTGCAAACTAATAAGACTTAACGTGTAAGTTTCCGTGATTGTGTAAGAATTTATGCATCGACGTTTTCATGTCCTTTTAAGGATAATTTAAATGTCATTTTTTATGAGCATCTATTCTACTATGCAGAAAATAAAATGCCAACTAAACAATATATCATTTGTTTCATATTCAATTGAATAAATACTATTATAGAAGTGCAATGTAAGGAACTATACTTGCTACGAAATGCACGAAAATCATTAGTCTATCAAAATTTTTAGCTTTTTTTCTGGGAAGGTAATGCCATAAAATATAATAAGCACAATTTCAACAAAAAAGGAAAATTGTATTCATACTACGAGTATCACGTTTACTTACAAAAACAAAACAAAGAAGTGAATCTGTTTTAAAATAAAGTACCTATACTTTAAGTAGCGTATAGTATATAAGTAGCGCTCGTAGTGAAGTTTGATTAGGTGATTGTCAGCGCAACGTTCCGCACGGTCAGTATTTGGATGGGTGACCGCGGGTAGCATTTTCCAACTGAGCGCTACCGTGGCTTTAACCGTTTAGCCAAGTCAGAGGCCTTTAGGCGGCCTAAAAACTCTGACACCAGGGCTAGCCACCCGGCCCACACGAACTTACTTAAATATACGATAATATATATAAATAAATTTACTTATATATACTTTAAGGTATATTGGTTAAATTTTTAGATTTTCAGTTGTACTACAAATTATGTAATATATTAATTCATTTTGCGACATAGCAATGTGAAATTTAAATTTAATGAATTGTAATGATAATGGCAGATGTCCACGTGAGATATCCGTTAAGGCACTTATATTACCATCATCATTTTTGACAACATTGTCATTACCAAATTATATTTATTATCGTAATAAAATAGCTTTTTCTCAATATTGTTCGGAAGAAAACTTTCCATGACGTTGAGAAAAATTTTAGTGACATTTTTAGGTAGAGTTTATATTCTCGTAAATGTAAGTTTATGTGTGTTATTTTTATATTTGGTTCTTATTGCGCTTTATTTACGTGTTTTGTTTAAATTTTAGGAAATATGAATGTCATGTTGGTAGTGGCCAATTTAAACATTTGCCGCAAATAGACTAATGGAGAACAAACATTTTGTCGCCCTTTCCAACCTCTACAATTTCACACTGGCTTATTAACAAAATTGAACCTGTATGACTTACGTGTATCTCGAAGGCAGATCTAGCCAATAAGTCGAGTAAAAATTATAGCCACTAATTTGTCGCCCCACAAAATTCTGCCGCTCTAGGCTTGAGCTTAATCAACCTATTGGTTAATCTCTTACTAAATCTCGATTTTAATAAATACTAAATAGAGAGGCTGTTAAAGCCAAAATGTGATAAGTAATTTAAGTAGTTTATGCTTAATTTCAAACGATATATTCCATATGCCCCACCCTTCCCATCCTACCCAATTCTCCTCTGTCCATCCTACTCTAACTCAACCTTAAGGTGTGTTGAAGTTTCCTACTAATGGCAAAATTAACAGTTAAAAACGCCAATAACAATCACATTCCGCGTTCGTTTTGAGAATGTGTGAGCAAAAGTTGCATTTTTAACTGTTTTCATTCACCGTTTGGATAGCACAAACAGCTGAAAATGCCATCGTTAACTGCCACTTTTGACCCACCTGCGAAGGTGGGTTCTTTGTGATTGTTTTCTGATATTTAGAGTTTGACGTATAGCGTTCGTTTTGGATAGTGAGCAAAACTGGCATTATTGGCAAAGTGGGCGAAATTCCCAAACCGAACGGTAAAACGCCAATTTTGCAAATGCCAGTAATGCCATCGAGCCCAATTCGAACACACCTTTGTGTACTTTTATGCGTTTTCAGATGGTGGTAGAAGTGACATACCTTTATATGTGTCATTCGATGGTAGTAAAGGTTGGAGCTGGCTGTAAACCGCTTCCCGCAGTGCTGGCACTGATGAGGTTTCTCTCCCGAGTGGATCCGCCGGTGGGTGTTCAGGCTGCTTGACGTGCTGAACCCTTTGTTGCAGACCATGCAGACGTGAGGTTTCTCGCCTGAGACAAACGATATTCTATTATCATAAATCAGTCGTACGCGCAGACCATTATGATGGGCAAAATACCGGGCAAGCGCAAGAGTGGAAGGCGGAAGATGTCATGGCTTCGGAACATCCGGGAATGGACATGCATTAAGACTGTCGAACAATTGTTTAGGCTTGCTCTAAACAAGGAAAATTTCAAAAACGCTGACTGCTAAACTTTAGTAATGGAGAGGCACTAGAAGAAGAAGAAGAGTCGTACGCGCAGTTGTAATGTAGTGCTTATATCGTAGTTCAACTAGGTGTTCGTTGGCTATCATCAAAGTTAAGGAACGTTCAGCACGGTCAATATTCGGATGGGTGACCGCGGTTGGCATTTACAACTGAGCGCTACCATGGCTCGGATGACACGATAAATTGTAAGTCTCGGTTGTTTAACCATTCAGCCATGACAGAGGCATTAGGTTAGAGCAATATTTTAACGTGCCATTCGAGCCACGGTAGCGTGCAGTTGGAAATGCCATTCGCGGTCACCCATCTAAAGACTAACCGTGACGAAACTACGGTTACGAGAGTACGAGTTTTCAGTTTCATGTCATACTAACTGTCCCTGGGCTTAGCTATTACGCTGTTAAAACTGTCATTCGCAGGGCTTTTGCCACCGCCAATATCGCAGCCGTACTCGAACCGAGTGGGCTCGCGCGTGGTGATGGCAAAAGGCCTGACGGCATGACGCTGGTCCCATGGAAGTGTGGACGGCCCTTAGTATGGGACGCAACTTGTGTCGATACTTTGGCACCGTCACATCTTTCTGAGACTCAGAGTAGGGCTGGAGCTGCGGCCAATTCGGCGGAGCAGCACAAGCGGCGCAAATATGCTAACCTCGGTAGTGGTTACATATTTGAGCCATTTGGAGTTGAGACATTGGGTCCGTGGGGGCCGGGAGCTCATATCATTTTCAAAAGTCTTTCTGGGCGTCTGGTGGACGCGACGCGTGACCAAAATGCTGGTGTTTATTTGGCTCAACGCATAAGCATTGCCATTCAGAGTGGCAATGCAGCCAGCATGCTGGGCACGCTGCCAACTGGCAGTGGGCTTGAGCATTTGGATTATCTTTAGACCTTCAAAGGTCTGAGGGTGATCCAATGCTTTTTGTGTAATAGTAGTGTAGTTTTGTTGTGGTATAGGTAATGATGATAAATAACTTACCTGTGTGTGTCCGCATATGCCTTTTCAGCAATGACGGTCGATCGAACGCTTTTCCACAAACTTCACAAGGTAGTAACGCCCTTTCCGACTTGGCTGGCCTTCTTTGGATCTTGGGAGTCATGTCTAACAACTCGTTTGACGAACCGGCTGATGACACTGATGTTAAGGAGTCTCCTGACACTGATTTGTGTTCATCTTCGTTTCCGGATGGTGGAGATATTGGTAAAAGAACTCGGGATAAGAGGGAGGTGGATAAGTCTAATGGTGAATCTGAAAAAAAAGACAATAATATTAACATTGCATAACAATGTTTGCATATTGACATGTTGCTATTATAGAGAAAAAATCTAGTTTCTGACATTTAAATTTTCATCTTGTTTAGAACTGCTTCATTTCTTGCTAAAGTGGCATAAGAGCTACAAATTAACCAGGTGCATATAGTGGATGCATTGGTTGTGGCCAATGCTCCGGTTTCGGCCATTTTATGTATTAGAATTGCATAAATAGATTAAAAACAATGTAACACCATAAATATTGTTGTTGTGAATGCCAATATGAAAAATTATTTTAAAATAATATTTTAACATTAAAATAATCTATACAATCATTAAAATTCAAACTGCCCAAATAACACTAAGATAGCCACAACCAGTGCATCTACCCTACATCATTTTTGTAGAGCATAGTTTAGTTTTATTTATTGATTCGTTTAGTATGTTTATATTCTATTTCCCTGATTGCCTACTTAAGCCATTTATAAACAGTTACGTTGATATGACTTAATCAAAATCAGCGCCTATAAATATTGCCGACTCACAAATCTCTTCATTCGGCTTCCTCAACAGTCAAAACAGTGATTTATTACACAAAACGGCTCCAAAAGAACCAACAAAATTGAATATCATGTTATTTATATGAGAAACAAAATATTTCGCTCCGAGCAAATTTCACGGTGATTAATAAGTCAAATTTTTAATTTAGATCAAAATTCTATCGAGTACGCTCCAATCAGGCGAAATTTTTTAATGAACCTATTTTATTGACAACCGTAAATTTTGCTATGGATGTTTAAGGCGATTTATTTTTATGGTGCTCTTAGAGCGCCGCCCGCTTTTAATTGGTGTTCCCAATTTCGATGTCTATTGAAGTTCGAACTTAACTTTGTTGTGAAGGTGTTTCTTTTAATCAATTTTATCGGGTTCGTTATAAATCTTCTGTGTGTACGTCGCCAGATCTAGGACTTAATTAGTTGCGGCATGTTTCTGTTCTAGATCGGCGGATAGTTATATTTCGTTATCCATTGCCTGGATAGGTATATTTCAAGATTGCGGGATAGAGAATACTCGATATGGCGCGGCGGGTAGACAGATGGTGGGACGATGGTATCTTAGCTAGTCGACCGTCTGCGTTTTATTCCCGACAGCCTATTAAATCATCTACTTATTCGTACGATAAATTAAAGTCTGCGACGTTTTTAAATGCATATTTAAGTGGAAAATCTGCGAGTTGTGATAGCGACGTGAGAGAGGTTTCGTTCGTATTATCGATACGGAGCAGATCGGATCGTAGCAAAGGAGCCGCTCGGTTTATCAATCCGTATGTTACTGAGGTTAAGGCGTGTTTATAATATTCATGAATGTTGTGGAACAGAACAGACTTAAATTTAAGTTTTTCCATTTATTTCTATAGTATGATTCACAGAAATGAAATTACAATTCTAAATTACATTTTAAATTGCTTAGATAAGACAGAAAAAAGGAATTCAAAGTCTCCTCTAATCCAAATTGCTTATTTTTTCTATTAATATATTTAATTCTGGATTATAATTAGAACTATCTGACATATTACCTGACATGACATAATATTATAACTTTATACGAGCCAAAACATTTAAAAAAATCAATAAAAATCCCAAACTTGTAACCTCATTATTAACTTTTTTATTGAACCTACTCCAAAATTACAAAAAAAAAGTATTGTCTTTTTCAAACAAGTGTTGAAAAAGTGATAACATTCGTTAAACCGTTTCACCTTGCCCACCGCTTAAGATAAAAGAGCAATAAGACAATCGACTACTGAACCGAAAC
Source organism: Hypomecis atomaria (assembly GCA_964007245.1). Taxonomy (NCBI): domain Eukaryota; kingdom Metazoa; phylum Arthropoda; class Insecta; order Lepidoptera; family Geometridae; genus Hypomecis; species Hypomecis atomaria. The sequence continues at coordinate 9,158,830 of OZ023287.1, read as the reverse complement.
GGTGCGTCGGGCGGTGCCTTTGATGTGCTGAGAGACACAGTAGATGGGCCAACAGTAAGGTAACATTCATGGTAAGATATTGTATTTTAAATCGAGACGAACTGATGATGATTTATTATTATTCGTTAGAATGTGCTGGGCAAAGAGAGGAAGAGAAGGTGTTAACTAAATTTATTTTTTTGTAACTTCTTATGAATTTTCATTTCTATATGAATGAAAAAGTTATTGAAGTCGTAAAACTGGTTGAAATTGGCCATGATTTCAACTGAGATCTTACAAAACGTTACGTCTACTCGACGATTCGTGTGTGGAAAACTACTCGTCACGCGTTGCGTCGTAACAATACGCTTACGATACGACTACGCTTATGCCTCGTGTGCGAAGGGCCTTTTAGTCGCTCATGAAGTCGCAGCGTTTGTTATCAGTTGTCTCACTGAGAATTTTTTTACTGTGGGGAGGTCCTTACCACTACTGACCGCTTATGGTAATAGCGCGATGTGTACAGCTTTGATATCAGCTATTCTTGTATTATATCTGTCGAAGTGCAATTTAACGAAGGTGTGAATTTAAAAATTGGTCTCAAATACCTGTTTTTTGCTTATTTTGAAATAATTTAGATAAAGACACGTTTGCGCATTTGAGATAAAGTTTCACGGTAAAAATACTTAAAATAGAAAGCATCTAACAATCGATTGCATAGAAGATAAGTTATAGATATGCTTACTATGTGTCCTTTATTTTTTACTAAATATAATTTCATAATTATGTTTTTTATCACTTACCTAACATTTTAATCGAAATATTTTTCTTTCGAGTTATTTAACCCGATCAAATTTGTATGTTTGTGTTATCCAATAGTTCAAGTATTTTAAAGGTAAGCGTGTTACACTTTAGATCCCAACTGCTGTAGTCAAACGCGACTTAAATCAGTAATATGCAAAAATACAGAAAATTCTATTTGTAATAATCTAATAATCAATGTTAATGATAACATTTTTGTTAATACACAAAATCATTTATTTCCCTTAATTTGATAAATTCCATTTACTTATTTAATTATAAAGCAACGGAGATTCAAATAACAGTACTTAAGCTCCATATTCCTCTCAGAATAGAACTAAATAAGTACTGTAATCGTAACTAGAATCTAACTATTAAAACGTCATGAACATTAAACTGGGTAATAGCTTTAGCAAATAGCATTTTCTGATACAAGTATCTGCCTGATAACATAATCAAGAAATAACGATAGGAAATGCTTTAAGCCCTGACTCCACCATAAAAGAGCGAAGCGAAGATGTGCAAGGATATATGGGCGTCTCGATAATGCACCCATGAGTTCACTGTATAAATGATTAAATACCATACAAAGAACATACTTGCTTATCCAGTTACAAAAAACGGGCAAAAAATCAGCTATTACTTACCTCGAAGTTCTTTTCGAGTTCTGACTTAGCCCCATAGTAAAAATTGTTCGTAATAATGGTCTATATTACCTGTACTGTACTGTATCAACCTTTTTAATAGTCTACTGCAGGACGTAGGCCTACCCACGAAGGGTGATTGGGCTATATCCACCACGCTGGCCCAGTGCGTGTTGGAGGATTCACATCAATTTTTTTCTATGGACGTATGCAGGTTGACTCACGATGTTTTCCTTCACCGAAAAGCCAGTGGTGTTAAATTCCGTACACATATTCCAAAAAACTTATTGATATTGGACCAGGAATTGAACCCACAACCTTACGATTGAAAGACGGCTGTCACTACCACTAGACTACCACGGCTTGCTAAATTACCTGTTTTCAGCTTACTACACCCTTTATGATTAACCTTGTATAATTTTGAGTCGAAGGAAGTTTTTGGCAAATATGGCATGTCTGCTATGGGATTATTGATAACAGTGTTAACAAAGCTTTGCTCAGTTCCTTACATCTCCGCTGCGCTTCGTTTTGGTGAAGTCTGGGTCTAAATACAGGCGAGAACATAAATAGCTTTTGTTATTGCTACTGGCTTTCGCTAAAGCTCATATAAGTTCTTTATTTTATCTGTGGTTAGGTTCATTCTGATCAACTTGAGAAAAGTAAGGGGATTTAAATTGAGTTGTATGTTTTTAATGCATATTTCAGTTGGCAGTTCACACAAAATAATGGATTGCCGATGAGTCCAACATTTTTTTGAATGCATAACATGTACAGTGGCATGAGCAGCGTAGGACCTTGTAGAACGTCTACCGGTAACACAGATCACCTGAACTGTGACCGGTAAAGTAGACAATGAAACCAAGACCACAGAAACACGTTGGACGCAACCCTGGAATAACGTTGGTAAATCACAGGAGAGTTTTATGTCGAGCAGTGGATGTTCTACGGCTGAAATAATGATGATGATACTGCACAATTTTTTGCATGTTAGGCATAGGATAGGAGTTTGAATAACACCTAAATACCTCACATACAAAAAGTCTCGTGAGAACTCTTTAAGCTTAATTTTAAAATTTATGAAGCAAGTAATAAATACCCAAAACTGTGCGAATTTAAATTGCCTAGACCACTTTCTCGTCTAATTATATTCAGCAGACTAATCTGTTTACTGCCAAATGATTACTCGAATTTCAATTTAGCAATAGAGTTTTATTATTTCTGGAAAAGAGAATAAATGGTAAAACGTATCTATTAGACTCGAGTTTTATGAATTTGTTGCGAGGACTGTTTCGTATCTTCTTATACAAGCGTTAGGTTGAATACTTGAATATAATACCTACATACGAGTATATTGGGTATTTCACATAAAGTGTATTTTTACTCGCAACTACGTAATTTAGACCATCATTACAAACAACTTTTACTATGGAGCTAACCGGGAATTTGAAAACAAATTGGAAGAAGAATACCTTATATTGTAACTCGAAATCGACAAAATGTATAAAACAGCTGATTTTATTTCTCTGATTGCAGTTGGCCTCATAGTAAAAGTTGTTACTATGATAATGATGATCTAAATCACCTTCATTCGGCATTGTGCACCCTTCCTGAATAACCCTGCATGCTAAGTAACTCATTAACTTACTATCTTGAGTCTATAGTCTTTAAGTATTTAGTATTTTACAAATTACCTTGTTCACACATAAAAATTTAGATTTGTTTGAATCACGAGGCGAGTACACCAGGCTGAATCTGAGAAGTAATCGTAGGAAAGATCTGCTCGCAACGCCGAGGCACAGGCTAGTCAGGTCAGAAAAATCGGTATATATTTGTGGCCCTGCTGTCTATAACAGATTACCTTCTCCCTTGCGTGGCGCATCTTCCGTCGTTGTGTTTAAAAATAAATTAAAGACATGGCTTCTACAACATTTATTTTATGACTTATCTGAATTTATGAAATTACCAGAAGTAATTAATTTAAACTAGATTTTTTTTCTAAGATTATTTATGTGGATTATTGTTGCCTCTGTAACATTATTACTTAGATAATATTATGAATTTATAATTCGTATATTTTATAATTTGTGATTATGACACATATTTGAAGTGTACATCATTTGACTTGTAACTTGGCGTTATTAATAAATTTGATTATGATTTTGATTATGATTATTATTCTATTTTTTTTTATCTAAGCCATATTTTTGTTTGTAGCATTTATAGCGTAGTTTGACTAGGTTTTCGTAAGTGATCACCTAGACAAACTAAGTTAAGCAGCGTTCAGCACGGTCTGTCTTCGGGTGGGTGATCGCGGGTAGCATTTACAACTAGGCGCTTCAGTGGCTCGGATGAACGTTTAATTTTAGGTCCCGGTTGTTTTAACCGTTTAGTCATCTCAGAAGCCTTCAGGCGGCTTCAAAACTGACTGCAGGGCTGGCCTATACAGACTTACTTTTACTTAGGTACATATGTGGTTTTTTGTTGTTCTCACCTTCTAATATGGAGTCCATAGTTTGTCTATAAAGGTTGTTCCTCATCCTGACAAAGAACATCTCCTCAGGTCTCTCTGGAAGGTAGTAGACGACCAGCTCAGAATGCACTGATATTGGCTTCACTGCTTCGTAGACTGGCTCGCCTTTGATTTTTGTACAAACTAAGTTTACCTGGAACAATCAACGTCTCTGTATAGACATACTAGCTCTTGCCCGCGGCTTCACACGTGTGGTATTTAATTTTTGTGCTATCCCATCTTCCGAGCAAATATTTCGATTTTTGCTCGAAGTATCCCATGGGATAATTTTATTTTTCTGGGATAAAAAGGAGCTTATGTCTCTTTCCGTTTTTCCGCGTTATATACATTTTGACTATTATGCTATCTCATAGAAACCTTTCATTTTTCCGGGATAAGTAGCCTATGTCACTCTTTAACCTTTGAAATATACTCGTATCCACAACAAAAATTAAGTCTATCTAGCGCTTTGTTGCTGCGTGAAAGAGTAACAAACCAACGAACACACTTTCGAATTTATAATATTTTAGTTTGGATTATGCTGTATCTCAGTAGATGCCAAGTTTTATACAACAAAACTCTCCTATTTAGTAGTGCTATAGATTAATCAATACTTTAATCTATGGTAGTGCCGGCCTATTTATCCTAACCGTTAGTAATGAAGTACTAATCAACTCGGAGTCTTCTACGACAGACCTACATAAGTAGCGATATTGACGTGGTGTCTGTCTGTTTGGAAACTGATGTGAAAAAAAGGTTATCAACTATAACTCAAGAAATCTATAAAATCTCACTTACAACATCACACGTATTTTTTTTCAAAAATCCAAATAAATTTTAAATCAAATATGGTATTATATAAAGTGTACTGTGTGTACCACAAAGTGGAATCAAGTAGTTTCACTAACACCCGTGCTACTAGTTCTTACGCTTGCAATAAGCAGGAATAAGCAGGTTGGTCGCGTGATAGTAAGCGATTGTACTCACTTGAGGGCCATAATTATCGGACACTCGCAGGAATCGAACCCAGTTACAATGTCGCACTTGCACGCCCCCGGACGAACAAACCTCGTCGAACAGCCCGAACCGATGTCTGATCTGTGAACAAAATAAACAATCTGTTCATATCTTTCCGTTTATTAATCGTTAGTAAGAACTAGTCAGAGGGCTAAGTGGGAGTTTCTCGCTTGAACTCGATCGCGTTAACGTTTGATGTGATTTCTATGGAAATAATAATAAATATTAGGGACATTTTACACACGGTCTCTGACCCCAAACTAAGCATAGCTTGTGATATGGCTGCCAGAGACTGATATACTACATATCATATTTTAAATACATACTTATATAGATAGTACCTAAATAACACCCAGACACAGAGCAAACACCTATGTTAATCACACAAATTTTTGCCCTGGGTGGGGATCGAACCCACGCCTCTTTGACCCAAAAGTCAGGGTCACTAACCACTGAGCCGCCGAGGCAGTCATGCACAGCGCCATCTTGTGTCACGTACAGAAAACTGAATAGCTAAGTGTGAGTATTTTTTAAGGTAATGTAATGAGCGCCAAACCGATCCAACACAAGCGCGGCAACGTCAGTGATTGACTAATTCAAGCGTGTGCGTCAATGTGCTCGCGTGTGTGCTCGGCGCGCTCGGTCAACGCGACGGAAAAGTAATTCGATTTGATTTGCAAAACTCCCACTTGACACTCTGTGGTGAGATCGGATGATCCTTGCGAGTGAGCTCGGAGAGTCAACATGTCAGTGAAGCTGCCTCGTTTAAAGGAAAATCACGCATTGGGAAGAGAACTGTGCAAATAAGAAGACCCTTAGACTCATTGCGCTTTTATCACAACATATCGGAAATACACTAAAAAAATATTCTAAGGAAAGATTTGAAGCTGAATTGCTGCAAAGTAACGCCTGATTCAGTCAACAATCTGTTTGTAATAGAGCAAAAATGGAAAATCACATTGTTCTATCCAATACAGTAAATGTTTCAACTATATTTTAAAACCATATAAGTGAGAAACAGCAACTTCGTACCGCAATAGCTTAAACTCAAAAACAAATAATGTCACAGAACAGGAAAAATTGGATACTTAAACAATGAATAAAATTGATCGCGGTATACCTGTCTCTCAAACAATTAATGCTCTATAACATTGGCAAAACATATAACAGTTTATAATCCAAATTACAAAAAACGTATATAGTGACTATGAGTTAAATTTGCTAAAAATTAATAAGGAAAAGATATTAAACGCTTAACTAGAAGTGGATGTTTTATATTATTATTGTTGTGTAATATGATGTAATTAACGTTGAAATCGGGTGATAACATTTTTAATTAATTTTCATACCTAACCTAATCTGACCGAAGAAAATTAGCAAATCCATAAGCTTATAAAATTATTGCGCCATAATGCCAGCACATAACGACTTTATGCATTAAATCTTTCTTCATAAACTCACTTCATATGCGAATCGTAATTTTATCACAGAATTACTGCGCCAGTTCACTGAATTAAAATGAAACAGTAAATTCCTTAAAAACTTATACTTAATATTAATAAGTAAAAAATTCCTTAATAACTTGTTATATTTCTATGCGTAGAATTTATAGACTTTAAGTGATTTATCAGTTGGACAATTTATTTATTATTTATGTATAAAAATCACACACATCACATGGTTATTTATCAAACTTTCTCTAAAACTGCTAAACCAATTTTAATGCTTTTTGAGTACCTATATATTTGATAGATCTAAAAATAGGTTGTAGGCTCTTTTATGCCTCTAAGATGTTAAAGGCGGACTTTCTAAAGATTTTTAATATGGCCAAAAACGATTGCTGACATGGCTAGTAATATGCTATTTGACAACATTGAAAATATAAAATATGAATTTTCACTTTATTTAAACTAAAATGTCTAATTTTCGCAAATCGCGCGAAATAAAATACGATATCATTTTGATATAAAATATCAAAAACTAGTCAAATAGCCTATAAATATTAAACAAATAGCCTATTGTCTAATAATATTACATTTAATTCATCAACAAAAGTTTTATATTACCTATGTTTGGTTTTTTTAACGTTGGCGATTTTTGATCGAGATGGTAGATCTTCAAAGAAGAAGAATTTCGGAAAAATGTAGCAAGATCGATTATTTCCAAATCCTGACAAGATTTTTCATTATGGGCTTATGAAAATCCAATTAAATAGATGCGAATTCTACTGTCCCGAAAGCTACAAGTTGTTAGTTAACAGTAAGACTAGGCAGATTATATCATCTAACTCTTCAAAGCAGTGCATTACTATAATAGCAAAGCTTATCCCAATTTTACGGCTTAACCACATTATCACAAACACGATATGATTGCATCACTAAGACCTAAGCTCCACTAAAGTGGCGAGCAGAGATGTGCGGAGATAGGCAGAGTGCTGTCCGAAAGTACATTGAATAAATAACCGATTTACTTAGTGAGAATCAAAACACAATAGTAATCAAACGACGTTTTTTCTTGTTCTTCTCTTAACAAAATTAGCTATTTCGCATTACGCTTACAGTCTACATTAAAAACGTTTTACCCAGCTACAGTAGCGCTCATAGCGTAGTATGATTAGGTGTTTCTCAACAATCACAGAAGCTATGCGTTTGGCACGGTCAATCTTTGGATGGGGGACCGTTAATGGCATTTCAAACTGAGCGGTACCGTGGCTCAGAAAAACACGTTAAATTCTAGGTCCAAATTGTTTTAGCTGTTTTGGCATATTGGAGACTTACAGTTGTATTAAAAATTTTGACAGCAGGGCTAGATACCCGGCCTATACAAACTTACGAGTCTGTCCATTTTTTATAGGATTCATTTCGGAGAATGTGCATCTGAGGTACACGACCTTATCCTACCATCCCCTTTTTACTACACGCCACATAACCACCCCTACACTGTTGATTTTATTTCGATACGTAGACGTATGAAGCGGTTTGACTCAACATTTCTGTACTGTTCTGTATTCGTACCGCCAGAGAATGGAACAGTCTTCCTGCTTTCCTGTTTCCTAAGAGATATTATCTAAAGCTTTTCAAGATCAGAGTGAATAGGTTTTTTTAGTATCTTCTAGGTCTGCGTGCTTCATCTTCGACCACAACGTCGCTTACCATCAGGCGAGTTGGAGTTGGTTAAAAAAAACTTTAGCATCATACAGCTCCGATCCGCTTTGATGTAATGTATGCCTAATCTGATCTGTCATAGAATATGATATCGTTAATTAAAACAGAGGTGGCAGTAAAAAATAAGATGGATAGGCGATGATTGGAAAGTAATTTTAAGACTTATTAATTGTTTAAATCGACGATCGTGACTAAATTAAGTTTAATAAAATAATTAAATTAATTAATGTGTTCATTTTCAGCTTTTAACCGAGGTAGGATATTAATTGAGTATTTTTCTGTTAAGTAAATTTGCATTTAAATTGCATTTACGCCGTGAATCAGTTACGTTAATTTCTGCACATATACATACTCGTACCTACATTTGAGTTGAATATAATTCATACTATCACCGTGACATCATCTTAGCTATGATGAATATTTACTTATTCACCCGAACGCTGCTTACCTAATATTGTTAGTTTATATGCATAAAAATATGTAAATGTCGGAGACAGACTAATAATGTTAATCACCCGCCATCGTTATTTGTGGGTCATCCATTGGTACGGCTCGCCGGCGGTCTCCAGTTGTCCATCTCACCAAAATAAACACTCTGTACTACTGCAACGGATGGTTTTATTGACCTAGTATCACTTGGTAATCAATTTAACAAGAATTCGACGATGAAAACGAATTTTAAAGTCAATGAGTTTGCACGGGTACAGCGGTGTCCTAGCGCTCGGAATGGCATGACGTTTTTCGCCCATCTGTCAAAATCATTTCATTCCGACACAAGCATGCAGTGTTGCCACGTGCGACGCACTTTAAAATCATCACTGTTGCTTTTAACTAAAACCGGCTATGCTGTCTCGCTCCGTCATATATATTTTTGTGTGTCTTTAATAGTTTTCTAGACTATTCGTTCTCATAACAGTCACATCTATTTAATTGAATCTCCCTATGTCTATATCTCAAATCGCTCTTGACTGGTTCGATTGATACTTGCAAATATTGTTAGAATTTTGTTATTAATAAATGTTGCCAAATATTCTCAAAATCGGCTAGAATCGGCGGATTTTTTCTCTCGCTAAGTACAAATAATTATTTTACGCAAAAAATGGCAAAACCACCATCCATCGTGCACAAAATTCGCATATTTCGCTCGAATTGTATACATTATTGTTGATATTTCAAAAACGGCTTAGCCGATTTCTGTAAAATTTAAATAGGACTATCTCGGGAGTATACCCTTTTGAACTAAGAAATAATTTTTCAATTCGGTTCACAATTGGTGGCATTATCAATTGTGAACCGAATACAAAAAATATACTTACAGACGAACATAGAACCTCCTCCTTTTTGGAAGTCGGTTATATTTTAATCTATTGTCGTATTTAACTATTAATATGCACTTGTTTTTGTTCATGTTCATCTTTGGCAAAGGGTTCAAATAGCCGCCCAGCGCATAACGCGTTTTACGTAATAATGCGAAAATGAGTACAGATACAACTCCTGACGAAGCCGCAAGAAGCAATCTCATCCACAATTAGCAACCGGATACATTACTGCCGTATGAAAATATTCATTACTCTAATCTCGGATAAATTAGAGTAGTAAGTTAAGATATCACAGCGTTATTAGACGCTGTAATATGTCACTGTAATGGGAAATTCTATGTTAGAATTTAGAATATTTACAATTAGAAAACTATATTATTACAAAACTGAAACAATGTACAAGCCTAGGTATCTAGCTTTACTGGCCTTTCGGTTGCTTGCGGGTAATTTCTAATCCCTATACGATGCAACATATGTTTTTTTTATAACCATGCGTAAAATGTTAAGAAAACTGTACAATAAAACTGTGAAATAAATCATTATTATCAGCATTTAATTTATCGAGTAAAATACAAATATGTGCGCGCGCGTCGAAGTCTTTTACTTAGAAACGACATCTGATTTCGCTTTTTTAAATATGTGTTTAAAATATTAACAAAGCTGTACAATAAATTTTTGAAATAAATTACTATCATTATCAGCATTTAATTTATCGAGTAAAATATTTGAGCGCGCGCGTTTAAGTCTTTTACTTGGAAGGTTTTTCACGGACAAGCAGCCTTAAGATACAAAAATGTTCAAGTAACAAAATGTACGACCAAAAGAGAAATATTTTCATCTTTATTCAGATTGATATTTTAGTGTATGTAAAAAATCTTTTTGCAAAATTGGTTGACTATTCTCGTTATTTCTTTATTTGCACAATGTACGAGTAATGTACATTTTCTATAATTTGTTTTTACTTCGATATATTTAATTAGTTCAATTTTATTATTTTTGTGAAACAAACTCTTCCTAATCAAACTTACACAAACTAGAAGCGTCTATAAAACAAATTTTAAAACGAACACCCAAAGAAAGTGAATTAACACGTAATATTACAAGATATCAAATGAAATAAATGATAAATATCACACAAACCCATGTTTGAAATGATAAGCCCAAACATAATTCTACCGGCTTTTGGAAACCATGACAGAATCTTTATGAATATTCAATAACGATGAGCCAGAACATAATCTTCGACAACCACGAAATAATTATGTTAAAACGTAATAAAAATGTAAATTTATACTAATATTGTACTTTGGATCTTTTAATTGGTAATATATGAGATCAAATAAACCATAAACAGGTTTAAATAACTTAAGAGATTAATTTTGTCTATTGAAGTATCTAATAAGTATCCTGACGTTGATTTTTCCAATTTATCTCTTCGGTAGTCTCAGAACTTGGACATTCTCACGGTTGCGACTCCACATTATTAGAAAACCCATAAATCTTGGTAACACACTGATTGCTTTCCTTATTAATACAAGCTCTTAATTATTTGAAACAGTCGAAATAAATTACGTTGTAAAATAATCAATAAGGTCCTAAACTGCAAACATCGAAACGAAATTGACTCACTGGATCCCAACTGGTCTGGGAACATAAGCAAGCGAAAACAAGCTTTAAAGCTTTATAAATAAGAATCCAAGTCTTAGCTTAGTGTACAAGTCTAATTTCTTTTTATTTTTGCGAATATAAATCAGGGGACCGTTATTCGGAAAGCTTGAAGACAGTCAAGCTCTTTGTGACGTCAATTTTTTGCTGCAGTAACGTATGTCTAAGGATTTAGGGGTCTAAAGTATTTGCCAACATTCGGTCTCCAAATAGGGAGCTACTGTAGTATGCGTAGCTACTTTTTTCGGAGCAGAAAACGGTATTTGAAAAAAGTTTAATAGTGTAAGTTTCTAAAGTGTGCGCTAGTGCGTAAAAGGCAAATCGAATAAAACTAAAAACTCTCAATTAATCGGATCAACGAAAGTAGATAGAAACCAAAAGAAACATGTTTCTGCCGACTCAATAACTAGCACGCGTAGTTAAATGCTTGTAAAATTCGATTACAACAATCAATTAACACCAATTATTCGATTGGGTGCTATTTCAATTTAATTAACAAAAAATCAGTGAATTATGATTCTTACTGTTACCGTTGTAGGTTGTAAATCTTAACATCGATTATAAATATCGATTTTTAATCTTAAAAGACGAAAAAAAACGGGGAAAAGGTTTGGATAGTAAAAACTACCTAATGCTTCTTTAATGGTGGCATACTCGTAATATAGTAAGTACCTATCACCATCATCACAATTTTCAAAAGATAATCGTTACATTTGAGAATGACTCGAATGTATGGATAATCTTGTACCTTGTACCTCTATAACAATTGAATAAATGTTGTAGGTTAAATTGAGGCAGATTAGCACATAAAAGCCATTTAAACTCTCATAAAATGGCATTTTCACACATTTATAAAGGACCAATTGGACAAAAAAAAATATTTATTTAGTAGCCACTACAATTAAAAAATCATTGAAGAAAAGAAAGTACACAAGCATTGAGTACCTACCTACTTATTAAAAAGAAAATTATTTATTGGCGGAAGGTCGAAGTACTTTACAGTATCTATTCGTAGTGTTATATGCTAGGTATGAGTAGTTACTTTTTATTAGATAGATTTATTTTACGTGCCTCGAAAACTGAATAAATACTCGTAAGTCCTAAAAACGGTATCCGTTTTTCATTCATCCATGTTCAGTGCACAGTGTCCGTCATTTTTATTAGGGCAACTTAAAATTCCACGCGTACTCTCAGTATCGATACATCGATGCCGGTATTCGATTCCATATCGATTTTTAATCAATCTCCAAAATGGGCTCCATCAAAGTTAATTGACGTCAATCGTGAGGTACCTTAAAAAGCTTTCTTGTTTCGGGCATCGGAAACAATTATAAATTATCGATGTGTACTTAATGAGAATATTAAGAATCACGAGTTTTTTGGACCACATTTTGCATGAGTCTAATTAAAATCGAGTCGTAGAAATTGTGTTTGGTGCGTAATGATACTTTTGCATGGTATTTGTAGTCTAACCTTTAGTTCTTTGAGAAATATTTTGACTAAAAAAGTATTATTAAAAAAACTTTTTAAAAATAAAATAACCTTTTACTGAAACAAGTATACGCTAAGACGAATCAAACGAGCCGAAACTCGATAGCGTTGCGTCGTTTCATTACAGAGTTCCTATGACCACCTTCCAGCTCCATCATCAGACCCTGGTTACCATGAAAGACAAACTTCTCGCCAAGACCATTCAAATGAACCCAAACTCGATAAGTTTGTGTCGTTTCATTGCTAAGTTCCTTTGACCACCTTCCAGCTCCATGATTAGATCAGCACCATGTCATCATAATTTTACATTGTCACGCGATTTACACATGTATGCAAATCTTCAGCTCAATCGGTAACCGGGAAGTGGAGAGATTTGATTACAGACAGACAACGGGACAGGTGAAACTAAATAAAAGCTTGTAAAAATATTGCATTGATATAAAGTAGTATCTAATTTGAGCTATTGACATAGATTTTCTTAAATTCAATTTAATAATTTAAGCGATTGTGCTTAGTTTTGCGAAAAATATCTAGTGTTTTGAAATTAATTCTGAGAAAGCAGGTTCGGCTACACGGCGTGTTTTGTATATTTTTCGTTAAAATATTAAGTCATGTAAATAATATACATCACTATATCATCCAAAACAATAAATAACACCATCATAATAACAGTCATCACATACAGACAGACAAACAGCTCCTTTCTTGCTTCATGTATCGGCACGAGATATCCCGGAGCAGTCACGACCTGAGTCATTATGGTTCAGATTTGTTCTTTCGGCTCAATGATATTTTACTATAGATACTTCTAACCTCTTTTGCAGTAGCGAGAAGAAAGCAAGGCAAATGCCGGAAGTTAACTCAGTCACGCTCCAAGCATTGCCGCGATAAAATGTAATCAACCACTAGGCGCATATTTACTTTCAATTGTAAATAAAATATCTTCTGAAATGTAGAGGAAAAAAATGCGAGTCCACTATCATCGTAACATATAAGTAAAATATATCCATCAATGAATTTTTATTTACTATTGGACATAGGCCTCCGCTATTGATTTCCAGTACACCGTTTGGAAGCGATTAAAAGGTAAGTTTGGTTGATCGGGTTTGATATTTAGTTGTTCGTCTATAACGCATCTCATTGTATCATTGATAGTCATTGTATCGGCCTCTTGTTCTTCATATACAAATATAACAAACTATTCTGACGTTTGACGGTTAAATATTATTTTTAATTAAACTTACTGATGAAGAATGTATTGTTTGGTAAGTGAATTTTGGATGAGAAGCGACCTAAAATGGCTATAATGTTTGTTAGTACAATAAATGTAACAAATAATTTTTTTAAAAAAATCTAATTTTCTTTTTATGGTTTTAGAATAATAATAATCTCTCTCTCTCTTCCTGGCTATATATCACACATGGTAATGGGGCCAGCTTTCCTTAGAATGAAAATAAGATTAAAATCATTATTGAAACTAAAACACAATAAGTACCCGGACAGGAAATTCCGATTCCCGGGTACTGAAGACTTCCAACGTATTAATCCACATTCAAAGTAAATAGCAAAAACAGAATTAAATGAAATGAAATCTTTTTATGCTAGGAAGATAATTAGGTAGACAATTTAGAATTTAAGGAAGATAATTAGGTAGACAATTTAGAATTTAGCAGTTAAACATGGAACATATTCTAAAAGATATGTTATATTGATACAATATTATTGTGAAAAGATCAAATCTATAAATGTAACGGAATGTAAGAAACCTTCATTAACTCAGACAGAGTGAGAAAAAAATTCGTAATAAAATTTAATATTGATTGAATTTTACTTAAAATTTTGTACAGGGAACATAATAACTCTCACAGTTACGAGTATGGTACATTACAAAACTGACTGATTCAAATTCATAATGCACATGAAAATTAACGTGAGTTTTTTTTTTAATTTCATATAGGTTTGCGTTTGACAACACACTGCCTGATGTTAAACAGATACGCGGTCTAGTGTGTAACACGCTTACTTAGAAGGGTATTATGAATGTTCTTGTTGAGATCTTACAGATATTTTTTACGGTTTTTAGATCACTATAACCTGCTAAGCTGTCACTGGCTTGCAGGAATAAAATATCATGTTTAAATATTTATTCTTACTGGTCAGTGCTATTTTGAAAAAAGAATTCAGTTGCACTAATATCCTCGTAATTATTAAGCGGAATGCACGCAAGTACTTAGTACCTTTCCCCGACAAACAGTAATCACCAGCCCTTATAAAAGTACCATAATTTCTTTATTAATAATCACCGAGGCATAAGAGCACGTATACACTACAAAAAGACGATTGCTACAGAAGCGCTCACGAACGCGGCTCGAGGCGTCAAATCGCTTAACGTGCGCTCACGCTTGATGTTAAGGAGACTGCAGAATGGAGAAAACTTGTTTCGTAGCATAAAAGGTTCAGAAACCTTTTTTTCTAGGAACAAAATATTCTAGAACATAAAAATGTTCGAATATAGAGCGTTTGAGTTTTAAATGCACATGGATAAATAATGCTAAATCAAATATTGTGAACGTTCACTTAGATAGATAGATAATTAACACTTTATTGTACACAAAAAAAAGAAATAAGACGAACAGTAATACAAGAAAAACTTATGCTTGTGTAACTCAAGGCGGTCTTATCGCTGGAAGCAATCTCTTCCAGGCAACCCATAACACTTGCACTTGCAGACTTACATGTCATGAACGTGATGATGTTATATTTAATTTGTCTGCCTGTTTGTCAAAATTTACGTAAATTTTCCATTTTATGTATAGTGTAAAACAAATCTGCAGTCATACAAATAGAAGCAAAAATAAATAATAGCTTTGCCTAGAATAGAAGAAAATGTATACGTTCTGGTGTAAAGATGACTGGAACTAAAATGGTACATCATCATTTCTATATAATCAAAATAACAATCCAATTCTAGGTTAGTTTATGAAAAATTAAAAAAAAAAAAACTCTGTAATAGCATGCTTTACTTTGTGCCATTTTACCTTATTTTAAACGAAAAATCTATCATTTTAAACTGAGCATTTGTTGGATTTTTTTTTTTTATTTCTCTTATTTACTCATTGAGCCAGCGGAGCACTGAGTCTCATTTTAACTTAACCCAAGGACTCAGCAAAAACCAATAAACGTGCAATAATCTCATCTACAATTTCCTCAATTGTAATGTAGAATAGGTACTGTTATGAAAACGAATAATGAATACAATGTGCAAGCTCTCTTACAACAAATGTGAAATACTAGTACTGTCAGATGCCAATGTCAGCTACTCGGATTCACTCAGCTGCGTTCATCTTGATAACGAGATTCATTCACAAGCGCACTTCTTGTTTATCTACTGCTGGCTATTTTTCTAATGAACGAATTCTTGCGCGCTCTTACTCGCTTAAATGGTCACTTTGAAACTTTGTAATAGTAAACTATCTGTTGCATATTATTGCCTCAGCGTTTAAAGTTTTTTTTATTCTGTATAGGTTTGCGTTTGACTACAAGTTCGAAGTTGCCCAAGGAGCTTTCAAGATGGATGTATGAAGTCTCTCTGTGATATAAAACCAGTATAGAGAATATCCGTAGAAAATCAAAGTTACCGACGAAGCCTAGAGAGGGCTGTATTCATAGTATGCCAGTTTGTATTCAATGAAAATACATATGTTGATAGACGCTGGTGTTTTCTTTTTTTTTAGACATATTTTCAAGTTGATATTTTTGTAAGGGAAATTGTAATGTCGTAAGTTTTATTATCTTACTAAGTAATCTAAGTATCGCTAATAAACAAACAATAAATGTATCGGTAGCCGTTTTGAAAAATAAAATTCAATTTCCATGTTTTTCAAAGAAAAGACAAAAATTAAAGTTCTAACAAGTATTTTAATTTGTACCCAAAATTTCTTTGAAAATAATGACCCGTGTACACGAGAGCACGGGCGCGCAATTTGGTGGCCAGCAAATAGGCGCTCGCGGCGATCCAGTCAGTGCAATCAGGCCTTATGTTTGCTACTTTATAAGCCGGGCTTTCACTGCGCGAGCATTCAATTATGACTTTTCGATTTAATAAAGGTAAATGTATTTTTAGTTGTTTTTTTTTCTATTTTTGATTTTGATTTAAATATCGTCATGTATAATGTTTATGTAGTTAGTACAATATTGGAATTTTAAACTAATTTAAGATATGATTAAAAAGACCATTCTTATTCACCAATCATGTCAGAGGCCTTCAGGTGGGTTAAAAACTCTGACACTAGGGCTAGCTATCTGGCCTATATGAACTTACTTTTGTTTATTCTCCAATAAGTTTTATAATGTTTTTGGGTACTTACAATATGGATATTATGGAAAATATGTTACTTTACGTACGTTACTATCAATTTTATTACTATCTGTATAAGTATGTATTTAAAAATATGTATATGTAGTATATCAGTCTCTGGCAGCCATATCACAAGCTTTGCTTAGTTTGGGGTCTGAGGCCGTGTGTAAGATGTCCCCAAAATATTTATTTATTTATTTATTATTAGAAAAACGAAAATATTATTTTACTCAAAACTGCAAGCTTATTTTAACATTTATAAATTGTAGATTGTAGAAAATTGTACAAACTTTGTTAGATTTAAAATTTACAATTTCAAATTCTCTTCAACTGCACGCATCATAAGCTGAACTCAAATTTTTGGACTCATTACTTAAGATTTTTTTAACAATATAACTAACTACATTGTATGTTCTAATCTAAAAAGCCACTGCTAGCGGGCACACTTTGCTTAATAATACGCGCCGCTTGTTCGTCTCAACAAAAGCGCACCGTAACTGCGTACATGCAACGTTGTGGTATGCCTGCACACGCCCCGGGCCCGGACGTTCATTTTGGCTTCTGTTTAAAGAACACAATCCCGAAATTAGTATACTAAAGCCTTAATAGTGTCCCAGCTCAAGGCAATGCCTTCAGAATACTTCCACGTCAGTTGGCGTGATGTTATGTTAAAAGATATAATGAATTCTGTAACGAGAGCCCAATTTTAGCGAAGGCTTAGCGAACTGTTTCAAATTATTATGGTAAAATGAATTCTACGACAGTAATATTTGTTAGCGCGGCCACCAAGTATTATGGCAGATCGCGCGGGACACAAAGAGGTGCTGGAAAGCGACGACTAACCTGAATACTCGGTGAGCACAGCTCCAGAACCTTGATCCTGGTTGCTCCTAGCTCCTGTCTTCAGGCAGCCGCCGCGCGGTAATGAACTATATGCATATGTATTTGTAGGATGACATGACGTCCCATATTTCTTTATAGCATTATGATACGATTGATGACTTTAGAACGAATAAAAAAGCGACTTTATTATTTTTCTAAAAAGTTACCTTTAGGTTAAGAAAACGGAACGCAAAGACTTTAAGTGGTAGAAATCCGCTTTAGTATTTTGCATTAATTATATATTTTTTTACACCAAGAAAATCAACAAAGTCATACGTTTACAGGTAGAGATTAGGTAGGACTACTCAACATACTATGGAGCATAAGTTACATTACAATGTCTACTGTACCCTAACACCTATAGGTACACCAGACAATCTTAACGAGACCAATGCTGCTGCAGTGTCTGTGGTCTCCTACGGATCAAACAATAACTACTTAGCCAATATTTATAATTAAATTGTTGACTCGAAAAGAAGAAAAAAATGTTTAGTTTCCTTTATCTTATAAACGATTTTTGCAACACTACGAGTAAAAATGCGTTAAAAACAAAAACATGCCTTCCATACAAATAAGAATAGCATAAAGTAATGCTACCGATAAAGCACGCGCAGACAAGTGCTACGAACGATTTGTGGAAATGGCACAAGATCGTGAAGGCCGCGGGTAGCAGTAATAACTCAGCATTACTGCAACTGGACACTGCGCGCGCGCGGGCGGAAGTCATGGGCTACAGCGTTTATGGCGAAGCTTGATTGTTTCACTATACCTTGTACGCAGTGTTATTATTGATACGGCAATTCAAGTAGTGTATCTAGTAAATACGGCTAAATATTTTAATATACGGCAATTTCAAACCATCGTAGCCCACCCTGGGAGACCCCTCCCCGCTCCCCCCTAGGATTAGCAATTTTGGCGAGCGTATACGGCATGTTTTACCCAAATCATAACTTTACATAATGAACTTTAACGTGGAAACTCCGATTGTTCTAAATGCTTATTTTTTTTTAAATATCATTTTTTACTAAAGGTCTTAGAAATAGGTAATATGTATATTTAGCGTCTTTGTTTTTCGTATAGATTTGCGTTTGACTACAAGTTTTTGCTACACATTGCCTGAAATTAAGCAGATATGCGGTCTAGGATGTAACACGCTTACCTAGAAGATACCTATTTACACGAGATTTAAAGACACCTACATTGTACTTTAGCAGGAAGACAGACTCAGGCAAAGCGTTCTACATTCTGGCAGTTTGTATGAGGAATTTGGACTCGAAACGCTTGGTTTACAAATTGCAACACTTAAACTAACTTTGTAAGCATTTCAATTCAAATCTCTTAAAGCTTTTGAATGAGACGCAAGTCCGCAGGGCGCGCGTTCCAAATGGACGTCTTGGATAAAATTGCACCTCATTTTCTAACATGAAACTATTGCAGATTGTGTACTATTTGACACGTCCCGGTCTCCCGGACTTTCAGAGACAATTGCGATTAAATGAGCAAGAACACTTGTGCTGTTTGTACATTGTTCGTAAAATAAATATATTAAATAAAATACACCACACTACTTCTAAGAACTACCGGTAAAATATTGTCCCGGTAGTTCTACTAGTAGAACTAATAGTTGAACTTACAGGAACGACCCCTTCTAACAATACCCTAGCGATAACTACCAATAATTTAATTTCTTGATTTAGACTGGATGTATTTGAACGCAAGACTATTCTATACAAAAAACGTATTCTATTTATTCCTTTGGAAGTTTACGTTATACCTATAATTTATTTGTGCATTTTGTTGCAAGCAATACGTTACATATTTAATCTGTAATTGAAAACAATCCTAAATGAGACATATTAGTTTTTAAATTATATCCACATTTATTCTACTAATAACAAACTAATCACTAGATACATAATTTGATAAGCAATAATGCTTAGTGCATATTACACGGTATTTGCGTGCTATACCGGCCGTGAAGTTATCACACTATCTCGTCACGGTCTGAATTCCCACCTGGCGGTATAGCATGGCTATTTCACGGTCCGATATACCACGTGGTGGTACTATACTTTATCTGCCTTTTAATAGTACACTTCTGAACGTAATTCATAGAAGAGACTAACGTCCTATAAACGATAATGCAGATCATAGACATAGACGTACCCACGAAGTTCGATTGGGCTATACACACCACGCTGACCCAATACGGATTGGCGGATTTACACACATCATCAAATTTCTTCTATACTTGTTCGCAGCTTACTGCAGGGGCTCTATTTTTTAACCCAAATTTACCACCAAGACGTACGCACATAAAATTGTCACGAGACCAAATCAGAGCAAGAACGATAGTTTCGAGTATGTTTAAGCGATTGGGATAGCATTGCATGTGATTATAATAACTAATATAAATTTAAAATTTAAAAAACCCCCGATACATTGACAACCATTTTGGGCACATTTGTAGAATTTTGGTTCCTCCATCCCCACTTTAACCCACCATAACTCTTAAACGGCTCAATCGATTTTTATAAAACATAGCTAGGAACACATTCGATTAAGTCTCCCTTCATCCAAAAAAAACTAAACTGAAATCGGTTCAGTGGTTCGGGCGCTATGATGCCACAGACAGACAAACAGACACGTCAAACTTATAACACCCCTCTTTTGCGTCGGGGGTTAAAAATCATGTTCTAACGTTTCAAATATGGGGCTCATGGATGTTTTCTCTTACTGATAAGTAATTGGTGAATTCGTACATAAAATCCCAAATCCGTACCACATCCAAACAAATCCTACGAACTCATTGGTATGGGACCGAATCAACGTCTCACCCTTACAAGACGATCATCTGTCCACTAGGCAAATACGACGCGGACCATGGTATGTCTCGTCACAGTGTGATAAATGGCACGTGGCGGTATAGCACGGATATTTCACGGTCTGGTATGAATGGTGACAATATTGCACCTGTTTGTTTCGAAGGTAAGGTGGCAAACTTGAGTGGCGTATAGCACAGTTGTCTTCCACCATGATCTCAGACTCACATCCGTAGATAAATTCTAAAATACTCTTTGGTGAAAGAAGAAGATTAATTGAACCTACATCTCACATTTATAAGGTGAGTATTCTCCCACTTGACCAACACGGCCTGTCTCGTCACGGTCCGATCTGCCACGTGGCGGTATGGCACGGATATTTCACGGTTTGGTACACCACGTGACAATATGGCACGCATGCTTCACGCTCTGGTATGCCACCTGACAATATTGCACCTGTTAATAGAAGGGTAGGTGGTAGACCGTGACTTGTTGGGTTTACACCCTCTAAATAAATGTTATTTTTATTCAATCGCGCATTAGCGCACCTATTAATATAACTATCTTTTAGTATGCATCAATCACTTAGAATTTATAGCCTTAATTTTTTCTTTACAATAATATACCAACATATCTTTTAGTATGCATCAATCACTTAGAATTTACAGCGTTAATTTTTTCTTTACAATAATATACTAACAATATTATACCAACTGTCCAAACTGTTTAGCTTACGTTTTTCCGACTTTATTTACAACAATAAAATTAAAAAAGAGCAAGTGCCCTTTGCAGTTTTAGACTATAGCAAGTATTTAAAGTGTAGCGCTTATAGTTTCACTGGGTGTTCGTTAGCGATCATTGAAATCAAGCAACGTTCAGCACAATCAGTCTCCGGATCGGTGACCGCAGGTGGCATTTACAACTGAGCAGTACCGTGGCTTGGATGATACGTTAAATTGTAGGTCCCGATTGTTTCACTGTTTAGCCGTGTTAGGCATTCAGGCAGCTTAAAAAAATTGCCTATACGAACTTACTAATATTGAAATTGGAAATTTTTTCGATATCCATTTGTAAATCTTTTTACATACTTAGTTATTTTATATTTAAATGTAATTCAAAGATAACATTGGTCCTTTCATCAGAGCAACACCAATAAAACGTTGAGTTGATCGTGTGCGCTCTCCAGTTCTTGTTAGCCGTCGTTTTCGCATCCCAACGAGGTTTGTTGCACACCAATAACGAGGTTTATTGCAGGACATTGCGGGCAACAAGGCAACAAGGCGTGTTCAAGTTCAAAATAAAGCATTGCATTTAATTTAGAACATCTTTTTTATAATAAAGAACTCTTTGGTTAAATATTTTACTGTCACAAATTGGTTTCAATCTCCATTTCAATTTCAATTTTCAATTTATTTATTTCAATTAACACGCTATGTAGGTACACCAATTACGTTAATTAAATCCATTATTAGATCCCACCTTGTACAAATATGACTGCACTAATTTATTGAGGTTTTAATGTCTAAGAAAAAAAAATTCAACGGCAGGAGCGTTTGTACGAGTATAAGGCCGTTTTTCACCGAACAACGGTTATGGTTTATTGAATGTGTGTTGATGCACCGGATATTCGTCCAGTGAAAAAGGTAGGTATCTGTTTATTGACGATCCGTTGTCCGGTGAAAAAAACGGTCGTATACAAGCGCTCTAAGTCTACCAATTTAGCGATATTCTTAAGAAGTTTTAATCCAAGCTAGAACAGTAACGAGAAACTTCTTTATGAAACAATACCTATTCACAAAGTTATTCTAACTGCTAAGTAACTGCTCTGACACCGTATACAACACACACACATAAAGGTACGTAATAAGCAGTTTTTATCAAAAAGTACACATCACTAAGTAAATTATTGACGACAGCTGTCATGACAGCATTTCACGGTTTGTTACGTGCAATACCGTCTTTAAAGCCCATGAAGGATAACCTTGACTAATGATGTCACGGTCTAGTGTACCACGTGCTTTACCGATTAGGGGAGGCTACAGAGCGTAGGGTATCGTTACACGTAACAATACCTTTATAGTGTGTACATTATTGTAAGTGGTCTTAAGAAGTATCTTAATTGAAAAAAAATACACTATTTGATTTTGGTAAATAGTTAATTTTAAGATATTTATTATCAAATTTAATTCAATTATCAAATAAATTACAATTGACACGTATGAATGCCATCAAGAGTTTCTGTGTCACAAATGCCACGGAACACACAAAAGATAATAAACTCTTCGTGTCCAAACAAAAGCAATACGTATTAATAAAAAAAAAAGTTTTCATGACGCTGGTTTTTTGGTGGAGAATATCATGTGAGCCAAGACGTACCTACGTCCATAGAAGAAATACACTTAACCAGTGTGGTGTTTACAGCATAATAATCCATTACGGGCAGACCTAGTAAAGCAGTAAACTATTAAAAAGCGTAATTTTAATAGCAACGTAAAAAGCGTTCTCTCTATCGAATGCCTAAAGTGAAAAAGAAACAGAACCATGCTATTTAGCTATTATAATTACGATAGCGCCTCTGTAATCGGGCTTGTTACAGTATAAAACTGATAAAAAACAATAAACTGTAGTTTTCTGAAGCGGTCAATAGCAATTGTAAATCACAGGTCATTTATGGGTCAATTGAGAACAAAACATCGTTAAATTTATATAGAGGGCATACAAAAAGCTCCTTCAGAACAGCCAACAATCAAGCCGTCACAATTTTAATTAAGGGTTCCGCAGATTCTATCGCCTTTTTCACTTTTGGATTCCATAGGGACGTAATAATTGCGCCAAATAACAGGGCTGGTCTCAATTTGGCCGGTACGATTTGGTAGCATTTTAAATGGGTGGGTATAGAATGCTAAGGTAAATGCTAAGGTACTCTAAAAGGCCACACTTAAATGAGAGCTGGTAACCACATTCATGAGAAATAAAATCGCTTTCTCCGGACAAAAGGGTTCCAGTTCAAACTTGCCGATTGGTCTACGATGACTGAATTCCATGAAAGAAGAATCTAGCAGACTCAACGTGGAAATAACAAGATTACACAAACAAATGTTCCGCGGCTCTGTGGTTAGTGAACCTGACTTCTGGATCAAAGAGGCGTGGGTTCGATCCCCACCCAGGGCAAGCATTTTTGTGATGAACATTGGTGTTTGCTCTGTGTGTGGGTGTTATTTAAGTACTATCTGTATAAAGTATGCATTTAAAAATATGTATATGTAGTATATCCAACGACATTATTAATGTCGTTGAGTATATCAGTCCCTGGCAACCAATATGTCACAAGCTTTGCTTAGTTTGGGGTCAGAGAAGATTGTGTAAGATGTCCCATAATATTTAAAAAAAATACTGTAAAGCTCTAAACAAATTGTATATTGTGCAAATTACATAAATTTATAACCTCCATACCGTAAAATATTGTTAAAAAAAACTTATTGTCCTTGTTTTGTTTTCATTAGATCTATACATTTTATGTAAAATCTTTCCTTCCATTTCAAAAAAGAAAGTTAAATTACTTAATATTTAATCAGCTAAAAGACGTCCACTCTTTGAAATTGGTATTTTAACAGTCAGAAACGGTTGCATCCAGTGCAATTCTACGATCTAAAGTATAGACTTAATTTTTTAACCTATGTTTACATTCGTTTTAATTAAATACATCGTATTTACTTCCACTTACTGGTGTATGTATTGTAACGTTAGGTCGAATCACACAATTTGGCGGCTGTGGTGTTAGTTAAAGGCTGCGGATAACCCAATACTGACTGAAGTTCACTTAACAGCTGCACGAGGACTGGACTAACCGCAATTTGTAGCTAACATCACAGACAGCCGCCAAGTTGTGTCATTTGACTTATAACTATCAACTAAGACACACACAGACACACTTTCAAAACTTCAAAAAACCTAACATTATCACGATTAAAAAAAAAACAACAACAAAACTAAAGGAAGTTTAATTCCCTTGCTTCCAGAACGCCATAAACCTTTGTAATTATTTTGTAATTGGTGGGCCGGCCGGCTTCGGTAGCAGATATATCACGGGAACAAATTACAAAATAACTATAAAAAACTATGCGTAGTGTAATAAGAAAGAGCGTTTTGTTTTTCTTGTTCGCAGTGTACCCAAATAATGATACAATGTCGCGGTCTACCTGTCAGAAAAGGCAAAAACTTTGTTGGTGTTTTTATAACATAAACAGGGCCTACTCTTCTGAGTGCGTCCACCCTATCTCTTTAAATCGACCTAGTAGTAGAGTATATTTTTGCTGTAGATTTTGCCCTTATATCCAAGTAATAACATGCTTCAGTGAAAGATAACATTACGTTTATATTTATAACATAAACAGGGCCTACTCTTCTGAGTGCGTCCACCCTATTTCTTTAAATCGACCTAGTAGTAGAGTATATTTTTGCTGTAGATTTTGCCCTTATATCCAAGTAATAACACGCTTCAGTGAAAGATAACATTACGTTTATATTTATAACATAAACAGGGCCTACTCTTCTGAGTGCGTCCACCCTATCTCTTTAAATCGACCTAGTAGTAGAGTATATTTTTGCTGTAGATTTTGCCCTTATATCCAAGTAATAACACGCTTCAGTGAAAGATAACATTACGTTTATATTTATAACATAAACAGGGCCTACTCTTCTGAGTGCGTCCACCCTATCTCTTTAAATCGACCTAGTAGTAGAGTATATTTTTGCTGTAGATTTTGCCCTTATATCCAAGTAATAACACGCTTCAGTGAAAGATAACATTACGTTTATATTTATAACATAAACAGGGCCTACTCTTCTGAGTGCGTCCACCCTATTTCTTTAAATCGACCTAGTAGTAGAGTATATTTTTGCTGTAGATTTTGCCCTTATATCCAAGTAATAACACGCTTCAGTGAAAGATAACATTACGTTTATATTTATAACATAAACAGGGCCTACTCTTCTGAGTGCGTCCACCCTATTTCTTTAAATCGACCTAGTAGTAGAGTATATTTTTGCTGTAGATTTTGCCCTTATATCCAAGTAATAACACGCTTCAGTGAAAGATAATTTTACGTTTATATTTTATATCGATATAGTCAAGCCTCACCAAGGCTGTCGAAAGATCTCAAAGTAAATTTATAGGTATTAGGCTTCGAGCAAATATCTACAGAGCCACAGTCCCTAAGTGAAAGTAGTAAAAAAATGTCCGAGCACCGTCATACATGCCGATTTCTATAATTTATTTACATTAAGTAATTCACAATGGCCCGTTTTCTCGAATCTAATGTTAAATCACCTAATTAGTGCTTGTAACCGAGCACTTTGGCTTGGCCCGGGCGGCGTTGTAATCGGCTGGCAATCGCCTTACGACTATCTTAAAAGCCTGCCCGACATAGCTTGGGCAGGGTTTTGGCTCGGACACTTTTTTCACGATTTTGACTACAGTTTTGCTCGGAGGTAATAGGGTAGTCTCAACCCCAAGCAAGCATTATATGTACTTAGTAATTACAAAAGTTTGCACCAAAAAAGAATAAACAAATAGATCACTAACTGCGACGTCATACACAGCATCAATAGCTATGTAACTCAATAATCTAAATGACAGCTTGCACCAGTTAATGCACGTGTCCATTTGAGATAAATTAATATAGCCCGATGGTCGGTATTACACTCGCATTGGTATTAGCATTCTTGATAGTACCGTTAACCGATACAGATTCTTTGTCGGTCTTGTTAATAAGCAAATCTGTGGAACTCGTCCGCACTCGCAAGACAAGTGTGTACTCGTGGTAGAGATGGGACGTGCGATAGTCTTGTGGTCTTGTTTTTGACTACCGGCGAAAGAGGGATGTCATAAGTTTGATCATAACTCTCGTAAATTAAAGCTTACAAAATTGAAATTATTCTTAGCATTATTTCAAAAACAAGTGGTCGAGATTTTTCCTGATTTAATATTTTATATTTGTACTAAAATAAGACAGCTCGGGCCACTAAACACTTGATGTACTTTATCATGAATAAATAATTTTAGATTTTCATTAATATTAGCAAGTTACGGTACTGGCGTAAAGTTTTTTCTATCGCTATCTTACTTCAATAACAACCACGCGTGAAGGTGTCAATTTGGTAGCTGACATTTTAAAATCAGTCCACAAATTAAATTATTTCACAATTACTAAAAATTTTAGAAATGCTAAAACTTTTAATAAATTGCCAAATTAATTCAATTTTAAAAACAAGACTCTAAACAAAACAAACAAACCAAGAATGCACCTGTTACACATTCACTGTCCCATCACTAGTGCCATGTAGAGCAACTATCTGATTAGCATTCCTAAGATCCCGTTTAGACTCACCGTGATAAGCTGAAACATTTTTAATAATAATTTGTTGTCACATGCAATCTATTTACGCGTAAATTGTTTCAAAGTACAAACTCGTATTATGGATCCAGCAAATGCTATATAATTTACTTATAGGTACCTACTATGATAAAGGTTTAGAATGAATCTTCTACTAAAGTTAATCTGGCCACTACAACATACGTATGTAATTACCTGTGTCTGAATAAGTGCGTGTAAGAATAACAGTGAAGAAATAATAAATCAAACTTTTGCGAATAACGGTACCAGCAATAGTAAACATTCAGAATTCTTTATTATTGTCGAAAAGTTATAAATTGTATTAAAATCATAAAAACAATTATTTCCGGGCTGTCTATTTCGACAAATACAATCTTCTCAAATATTTTTTTCCAATTGTATACAAATATTTGTCTCTCCTATAAAACATTATTAAAATATAAATGGCAACCCATAAATCACCAGCACAAATTAATTTATAACCTACCATGCCGAAAAAAAAACATAATTCAAAAGAATGAATGTACTTTCACAACATCGACATAATTTTTTTCCCATACGTTTTAAAGTATAATGATGTAGGTATTTCCTTCGACGACGAAAACGAGATGAAATTTGCTGTAGCGCTATTATTTAACCAATTTCGATAACATGTATTTGGCAAGTTATCAGCGGTCTTTCCACAAAAGTTTTACGCACGGCTTAGACAATGTTTAACAGTACAAATCGCGTGGTTAAACAGTGTTTAAAGCGTGTTTAAATCTTTTGTGGTAAGGCGGTTAGTATCTAAAATCTAAATAATAGAAAAAATTGCGAGTATTAAAGAAATCGGGCAAAAGCGAGTCGAGATATGGGCTTATGGAGATTCAGTTATACAAAAGCGAGGTCATACTGTTTGGAGATCTACCTTAGAACACATTAAAATGAATACCAACACTTCGACAAAACTCGATAAAACCCAAACTCGATAGTTTGACAAAAAGTGAATAAAAATAAACGAGGTGGCCGAGATGAAGCCATAAATTAAATGCAGCGGCTCCATTGGCCTCAGAAGAAACAAATTAACAGGCGATTTGGCTTCCGACTCGGTTTGGAAATGCCATCCACACGTTAATGGGATAAAACAAATAATACTGATATGGACGTGCATACTAACTATTGAGTAATCTGTTGGTGTAAATGTTTGACCGCAGCCCCATCTTTTAAGTGTTCCGTACCCAAATTAGTGACTAAACCAACTCAATTGGTATTATCTGTGTACGATTTGTACAGAAGAGTGGACTGTATGAGGTGCGTCAGATGATTTTAAACCCAGGTTTGTATCCCTATAAGCTGTAAGACGGTAAAAGGAAATCTCCACCAACCTTGAATCCACTCCCGCCTCCAGACTTCAGCTTCAGTCGCGACGGGGACATTGATTGATGACCGGACACTTTCCTTGGCACCAGACACGTTCGTTGCACGGACACGGGTAATTTAAATGTTTAGACGACTACTATAGTCTTCAAGGTAGGCGCAACGTGCGCTTAGTTCAATTGTCGTCGACTTAGTGACGCTTCCGCCCTTTGACGGTAGCGAATATCAAGCGGGTGGAGGAAATTTTACCATCTACCCTCAATTTGCTTGCAGAAATCGAACAATCTGTCAATGCAATTTATCAAATAAAAAAAACTGCTTTGATTATTTTCAGACTTGAGATTCCAAGTTCTGTTGGTCTCATAAATAATAATATAAATTGTTCATATTCTATTTATATCTAATTGAAAGTAATCTAAATCTATAACAATAAGCGGCCAAGTACGAGTCGAACTCGCGCACGAATAGTTCCGTACTTTATACTGTCCCCTTGAATATTTATTTTATTTTAATTATTTATTACTGAAGTGAATGTAAATTTTCTGTGAAAATTTTAAGCTTCTACTTGTAACCGTAATTAATATCGCGCGAAAAACGGCGAAAATTTAGATTTGTTGTATCGGAGCCCACCTTAAATATAAATTTTATTCTATTTTTAGTGTTTGTTGTTCTAGCGCAACAAAAATACATCTGTGAAAATTTCCGCTTTGTAGCTAGAACGGTTCATGAAATACAGCCTGGTGACAGACAGACAGACGGACAGCGGATTCTTAGTAATAGGGTCTCGTTTTTACCCTTTGGGTACGGAACCCTAAAAAGCATGTTTGGTAAGTGAAAAATAACACAGTTTTATTCCACCTAGCTCAGCTCCAGAAATTATTTTTTTGTTTTAAAAACCCAACCCGTCTTGCCTGATGTTGAGCAAATATGCGATTTAAGACCCATAAGTAATTATTTTTAGCAAAAAATAGCATGACCGACTGCACCCGTGTACAGAATTCGCAAATATTTCGCACGGATCGATGTAGCATTTTTCACATTATTGATTTATCAAAAATGGCACAGCCGATTTTGATAAAATTTAAATGGGACCAATTTCGAAGTATATTCTTTCCAATGAAAACACTATTATTGAAATCAGACTGCTATGAAAAAAGTTATGCGTAGTCATACGTAAAAAATCTAGACGTCGAATTGAGTATACCTCCTCCGGTTCGTCGGTCAAAAACCAGCCACTTATAACAGTATTAGTATCGACAATAGAATTCTTTATAATTTCAAAGAAAATCTCTAACGGCCTTATTAATTTACACAGAGAAAGTTATTTTAGAGTAGTCCATGTTTTGTATTTTACGTGAATTAAAATTGTCAAAGGAAAAAACACAATTCACGCAATTAATTTATTAACAACAACGGATAACTAGTTATTTCAAAAAAATTATGCAAAGACAAATTTTATCTCCATACTTTATATATTTTTAATCCTATCGTTTTACAATTTTAATGTTATTTAATTGTACGTCGTTCACATCTTTAAATCTTTATTAAGTTGCTAAAAGGGACTAATACCCACAAAAAACGGAAACATAAAGCGATTAAACTAACAACACACAAAAAATCACAGGAAACCCAATAGATAGACTACCAATAATACCTGTAGTTATTGCAAAACTTGTAAATTTAACATATTGGGAACATAATCCGTGAGAAAGCATTAGAGCACCTGGCCAGAACCATATCTGGTTTATTTCCTAATTCAAAAATAATACGATCAATTTGGAACTTTGTCGCTATGAATACTAAATGATTTCTTCACTTACTACGGAAGCTTTTATTTGAATCTAATTCCATGTGTAATATATGGCACTATTTTATCTAACACTAAAATTAATATATGTCTAAAGATTTAATGATGTTTTGCGCTCAGTGGCTGCCAAAAATGTTTGGGCAAAAAAATAATAATTGGGAAATTGTATTGTTTTGTTTCATTGGCAATCTCGTGTTATAACTCCCTTGCACGATAAGTCGCGGAATTAATTGTACTTCTTCGGACCATTTGCGCAATTAATCATTAGTTTAAAATTCGATACTAGTACAGTATTTATACAATTTTTATATTTTTAACACTTGAGCTTAAGGTTACTAAAGGAATTAGACATATTTTTACTGCGATAAAGTCCTACAGTATACATGTTTTGTACAATCATTTGCAAGACCATAATATTCATTCCTAACGAATCGATCCTAATTTGACAAGTTTTACGTCTCCATATTTATGGCCTAGCTTCCTTTAGTAATTAATTATAGCATTTTTGTTTTAGAGATATTAAAACTTAGTAAGATAAGTTCAGAGGCGACAACGAATGTACTACTGGTGAAAGCTAACGGTAATTGACTGCATTTTTAAAACAGCGTGTAGATTATTGATGCTATTTATTTGCTTGAAAATCATACGTCCGTAGAAGAAATTCAATTACGTATGTGAATCTACTATTTTTACTTCATTGATTTCATTTTATTCTTATAATTTTAAAGGACCCCTGCTAAAGCGCGAATTGGATCAGAATAAGTTCACTTGTAAGGGCTTCCAACAGACCGGCCTAGTCAAGTTTGGGGCCCACTGTTAATTTCACTGTATACCTAGGTACAATATAGATATACTGAACTATTATAGGAATTATTAATTTAATTATGTTTTTTGATTTCTTTCTTTCTTTCTTTTTTTCTTTCTTTCTTTCACTAACTCGCACTGGGCCAGCGTAGTTCATATGGCCAAATATTTGAGGGTCATCACTCTATCAATAGTCTCATAAGCTTAGTTATTCATTATTATTAATAGTTAATGTGGCATATAAAATACTGTTCTAATTGTAAGCTATCAGCAATTTTTGTTTATAACCGAATTCCAAAAAGGAGGAGGTTCTATGTATTTTTTTTTTGTGTATATACATCGATATTTTCGCCAACTGAGAACCGAATCGAAAAATTCTTTTATAGTTCGAAAGGGTATAACCTCGAGGTGGTCTCATTTAATTTTTACAGAAATCGGCTCAGCCGTTTTAGATAAATCAACAATAATGTACATAGATGTCACATCGATTCGTGCAAACTATTCAAATTCTGTACACGATGGAAGTCGGAGTCGCGATTTTTTGCGAAAAATAATTATTTGATACAAAATTGAAACCCCCTGATGCACAAATTTGCGAGAACCATTATCAAGTTCTGGCCTTAAGGCCGTATGGAACATTTCAGAACCTGTTCCAAGTTATTTGTAAGTCACAAAGCTTATGAATAACAATGACGTTGTGATGTAGTGCCTTATTATAAAGGCGATCTCAGCTCGCTCCCAGTTTTACGCTCCTTTCTAAATTACTCAGAGATTAATATCCTAGCTAAGAGCCATGAAACCATTCCATGTTCTCCTAGTACATAGGTAATAGACTCAGTCTATTTATAAAATGTTTTGCTTCAAACGAACAACCGGCTTTTAATTTGATCATGTTGAACAATTAGTGTAAAATTCTACATTTGCGCTGGTATCCTTACGGTCTATATATGGTATTCTTCGAACAAATATCTACAGAGCCACAGCCCCAAAGTGAAAGTAGTAAAAAAGTGTCCAAGTGCCGTCATACTTACCGACTTAGATATTTACATTAAATAATTCACAATGACCCGTTTTCTCAAATATCGACGTTATGTCACATAATTAGTGCTTGCAACTGAACACTTTGGTATAGCGCGGTATTGTAGTCGAGCAAATATCTATCAAGTCACATCACAATCGTGCAAAAAAGTGTCCGAGGCAAAACTCTGCCCAAGTTAAGTAGTGGGCAGGCTTTTTAGTTAGTCGTAAGGCGATTTCGAGCCGACTACAACGCCGCACGGTTCCAAAGTGCTCGGATACAAGCACTAATTTGGTGACACAACGTCTAAATTCGAAAAAACGGGTCATTGTGAATTATTTGATGTAAATTTCTAAGTCGGTATGTATGACAGAGCTCGGACATTTTTTTTTTACTACTTTCATTTAGGGACTGTGGCTCTGTAGATATTTGCTCGAAAGAGGCAACGTACTTCGGTGCTGTCACAACTTTCTGAGACTCAGAGTAGGGCTGGAGCGGCGGCTAATGCGGTGGAGCAGCACAAGCGGCGCAATTATTATGCTAGCCTGAGCAATGCGGAGATGGGTAGTATTGTAGTCCATAAATCCACAGCATATATGCTACAATATTTACTTAGTGAGCAACTTCATTCTATCGAGACCGAGCAGCTGACTTTATTTCGTTCTTCTCTAAGCGTATAACAATATGGAATTCTTCTGTAATAAGATTACGGTCTATAATGCACTGCCCAGCTTTGCATATCACTGTTCCACTTTGCTTTGGTAGATTATATTAAAGGAGATATTGCAAATATGCATAGAAATTGGGCCACTAAAGGGTACAGTATTTCATAATTTGCTTTGTTTCTTTCGGAAAATGATTTTCCCGTTATTTTTTACAATAATAGTGTCCATTAAAAGTAATTCCGTGTATTCGGGTATTAAGATTACATGTGACCAAAATGACAGTAATTCAATGACTGAACAAAAATCAAATTGGAAAGTGTGAAATTACTCATAAATTAAGCATTTGATGCGGTTGTTTTACTCTGCGCATTTATTTATCATAGTTTAACGGTTTTTTTGAGCTACTGTACCTAGTCTGAGCCCATTTTGCATTATCTCCTTTATACGTTTATACAATCTAAATTCATACTTTTAAACTCCAATATTTGGTAAAAATGAAATTTATCGCCCACTTAGTATTCTTAGGCAAAAAAAATAGAAAATAACAATTAGTTAAAAACATCATCACGCAAATCTTTACATTAATCTTGATTTTACAACGGTTTTATGGCAAAATTATTTAAATGGCTCTATTTAGACTTCGCGCAGTGTTGCATTTCATTCCTTTCTTCGACGAAAGTGGCATATTCGAGTCGATAACTTTTCTTTTATCTATCACTTTAAATTCATTTATACACAGAAGTGAATTTAAATGGCATCTTAACTGGGAGATAATTAATAAAATGCCGATAAAAGTCCACCGACTTACACAAAAAGGGTGACCATGATCATGATAAGTAATTTTTAAAATGTCAGAAAAAAGTTGTTTTTTTTTTAAATATTTATTAATTCTGACCCATTTTTGATGCTCATTCGTGATAAATAAAAGAAAAAAAACCATAATTGAATATATTTAGTTGCTTATCAGGCTGGACTGTATTATTCCAATGTTACGGTTGTGAGTGTTTTTGTTTTATAAACTTAGTTATAGCAGTAAATTATCTTGTAGTGAAAGTAACAAATTATACGTCTAACGAGAATAAAAATCAAAGAATAAGGACAAATATTTCAGTTTTACTAAATAAACTTTTATATCTCTGTAATTGTGTAATATTCAACATTTATGGATTTAACTATAGGTATGGATTTAATTAAATTTCAAGTATATTTTCTTCTTTTTATTAGACTATTTAAACAAAATAAATACAAAAAGTTTATAATTAATAAATAAATAAATAAATAACCAATAACACATGACCGATTTTTTTAACTTACTCTTTTAAACAAAAATTTTCATTATCTTATTTTCAGAAATGTTTTTTCAATTGTCTTTCAAAACGCCAAAGACTGGCCATCCTATTTCGGTCACTATTCCGATAACACACAGAATCCGAACATAAATAATGTTATCTGTCCATTTCCTTTGAAGTGGCGACATCTGCGCCGAACTCGAATTTATGAGCGAGCTAATGAGATGGCCTGTTAATTATTATTTGGCGAAATTCAATATTTGCTTAAAATTTATTGGAATATTTTGTATAATATACTAGATTGTTAATGAAGAATAATTTGCACATATTCTACACAATCTGGTGAAATATTTAATCCTTGCTGATATTAAAAATCCGAAAGTTTGTTTGTTATTTACTCTTGCACGCAATAACGGAGCGTTGGGTTTATTAATTCTGGATTCTACAAAACAATACAATTTATAAGTTTCTAACTGGCGGCCTAATCGCTTTAAGCGATTTAAAGTGAAAAAGAAATTTTCTAAATTGCTAATATAACTACGATGGGCCTATTTTTTGTATATTTTAGATCTAAGCTTTTATTGGTAAAGCGCGGTTGAACTTTGTCTTTTAACCTGTTCTCACCAATCACCTCCGACACACGAAAAAGCTAAAAAAAAAAGCTCTAAAGCTTGACAGCTAAACGCAATATCGCGTCACCGCGCTCAGCACATACCTAGGTACGAGTACAATGCCCTAACTGGCTAAACACAATACCACCGCGCTTAGTTAATACAACATCCTTATTCCTTATGCGTCCAGGTTCGGAAGATAGGTTTTCTCATTCTAACCAATCCCAGTTGAACAATCACGAGTAAATAAGCAAAATAAACACGCTCTTGAACCCCAGCCTTGAGCTACAGCCTTGTCATAGTCCACCGCAGCGCCTCTCTCGAATTTCACCGCAGAACTATACCAGTGTCACTTGATATCGCACTGGTGAGTTATGACGTCAGCTCACCGCAGCAGACGCTGCAGCGTTTGTTGACGCAGCTCCTGTGCGGCGGTGGGTGAAGTCAGTTTGGTGAAGAAACGAATTATATTTAACGTCACTTGCCCGTTTTTTGTGTCAAATCTAGTAATTGAAATTTGACCCCCGTCCATAGGGGCGGTGTTTGAAATGATATGGCATTATTGCAATGACGATAAAGTTCAAAATAAAAGCCCTGCCTAGGAGACCTTTGATGTTTGTCCACCATCTTTGTGAAATAAAATTTGACATTTGATCAGCAGTTCAAGTGTCATTTGTGTCTAGATTACATAGCAGTTTCTATAGATTTTCGACGCCATGTTTGTGGAATCACGCATCACAACTTTTACTTTATGTCACTTCTACTGTTTTTCATTATTCTGAGCCCCCGTCCCGTACACAGATTGATATGATATTTGATAAACAGCTTTAGATTTGATGACAATACATTTTTTTTGTATTCAGTATTGACGCAAATAGCAAGCAAACAAGATGGCTACCGCCAAAACAAGGCGCATTACATTTTTTTACACAACCCCCTCAATATGGGTATCAAATGAAGGGGCTTTTCACGTAGAACATAGTTTTTAGTAACAAAATAAAAATCAGCTTAATCTGAAATTAGAAATGTATGGGGAAAAGAGTTTGGGAAATGTACAAGTATGAGAAAAGAAGATAAAGAGTAGAATCAGGTGAAACGGGGTTTTCTTTAAATGACGAAAGTAAATATACTCGTATTATTAATTTAACAAACTTTTGATTTGAGGCAAACTTTGAAATCGGAATTAAAATCAGATGTAAGGTAATCAATAAAAAGTTGGTTGACTTCCGACAAAATGTTTGGAGAAGCAGTTTTTTTTGCTATTTCAAAAATATTAAAAAAAATGTTTATACTCGTAGTAATAGGGAGGTACAATAACATTCTATAACTTTTTTGCCACCGCGCACCGTCGATAGAAACTGACAGTTTACTGATAGGCACCTACCAATAAAAATAATTTTAGTCTTATATTATTTAGATTCAGTGAAATTCTGTATAAATCATCAAGCTTGTGGCATCCTGCATGAATATAAAAGAAAAGTTATTAAATAGCAATTGCATTTGTTATCATAATAATAATAATATTACATTAACTTAAGTTAAGTTATTAAATAGCAATTGAATTTGTTATCATAATAATATAATCGCAAGAGCTAGGAACCTAAGCTCCAGGGTGGAAGTGAGGGCATAACGCCGCGAGTAGCGTCTAGTGAAAGTGCAGCACACCTCTCGACACCCTAAGCCGTCCACACCAATGTTGCCCCTCCGCCACCAATATACGGTAGCTATTACGGGGGGCCCATTTAGTGGATGGCAAGTCACCACCCGCCTGGATATTTGAAATGAGGCATTATTTGGCGGGTGCCGTACCTCATTCCATAGACCATATTTTTAAGTCATCGATCACTACATCACAATAGCCCGATATCCTGTAAGTCACATCTAACAATAGTTTCATTCTACTTTTTGTACACAACATTTTATATGTTTTATAATAAGGGATTGAAAAGGGCCTCTCAGTGTTGGCTTCGGCTCCACTGATGCCTACCAAAGGACCAAGCTTTGCTTGTGAGTTAATGTGAATAATATTACAAATTAAAATTTCAGCTTTGCTATCAGCACAATAGCTCACCTACCAACCAAACTATCTCATATAGCTTTATCAAATCCAATCATATATCGACCATTGACCTAATACAACAATATAACGCTTACTCGCCATAAAGTAGCGGTTAAAAAGTAGTTATTTCAAACGTAAGTTAGTTCGTGACGCGTTGGCAGTAAACATGTTGGCGGTAATCGAACCTGAACTACTAACTACCGTCTCAGTAATTCACAAGCCACTCAGGTGCTATTTATTACTATAAGCTGAATTGGTAAAAATTACCATTATTAGCTTGTGAATACAATCACGGTTAAATGGTGATTTTATCTTTGTTGTTTACTTATTATGGTATAGTTGTTTACTCACTTAAAATAGCTAGGTGGTGTAGTGGTGTGGAACCACTGGTTTTTCATTGACAAAAAAATGTAAATAAAACTTACCTAGGACGTAGGACGTTTCCACGGACGTATTAGAAAAAAAATCTTGTTTTACACAGATCTACCTATACGCAAATCACCCAGTTTGGAACATATTATCCGAAACTCTTAGCGGGTAAACTTATGTTCAACAGTAGTCTATAATAATTGGCCAAGTGCAAGTCGTACTCACACACGAAGGGTTCCGCACCGTATGGAAGCCCCTATATTATTGTAATTATTTTATTTTAATTTACTAATTATTTTTGAAAGAAAAATTCCACTTAATATTTCAATCGCGTTACTTGACACCTTACAAACTTACCTTACGAACTTACTTTATCGTAATATTGTGCCCAATTGTTAATCAGTAATTTGAGTATCGAAGTATTCGCTGGCCGGAAGCTCTCAGCGCCGGATGTGCCCACCGGCTTCCATTAGACCGTTTATAGACCACGCTCACGGTATCCTCAGTTAAAGTCGCATTAAATAAGCACAAGAATTTATTCACCATCTCGTTACCTTATGGTGGGACGGATGAACTAAGCACAGATGAGTAACGTTGTTGAAATGACAGGTTGAGTTGAATTGACTGTCGCCGTTCGTTGCTAACATAAACAAAAAAAGAGATAGCAATGAAATAAGTTATATGTATTATAAATTAGTACAGGAATGCTATTTACTTCCAGTTAAAAAATAATAGGCCAAGTGCAAGTCGGACTCGTTATTAATATCGAGCAAAAAATCATGTTTCTTGTATAAGCCCTCGTAAATATCTTTTTTCTGTTTTTAGGGTTCCGTTCCCATAGGGTAAAAACGGGACCTTATTACTAAGACTCCGTTTCAGGCCGTCTGTCTGTCACCAAGCTGTATCTCATGAACCGTTATAGCTAGAAAGCTGAAATTTTCACAGATGATGTATTTTATTTCTCTTGCCGCTATAATGGCTAAGTGATAAGTAGTAGTCACTTTACACTTATTCTATTTTTCTCGGGTTATTGAAACGTTGAAAAGTTAAGTGTCTTTTCACATTCCGATAGTTAAGTATCTGATCATTATTATTCTGTGACAGTCATCTTAACGATTGAATCGGTTTGATTTTATGTTTTGTAGATTGAGTGATTAATTTTTTTCGGTGGTAAGAAGCTTGATCTTGATTCATTTCCTTTATGCGACGGCGGTCGATAGAAGCTGGCTTTTATTTTATGTCTTTATTTATTTCAATCAACGATATTTTATAGATTTTTATGTCGAATGTCATCCAATCAAAACGCTTAAATAGAGTAATATCTGTTAAATTGTTTTGTAAGAAATAACTTGTTTCAAATTTATAACATGCCACAGATTTTATTAAAGCTAAAATATGTTTCAACTGATAAAATCTACAATAGGTAATATGTCGGATAGTAAATTGAGATTTTTATACATGCTCTGATTCATACTCTGCATGAATTCTGATAGATTCCAAGTATATCTAGATTATCGACATGGCATGTTTTTATCTTACATTCCATAATGATGTTCTAGAATACCATTTTATAACATTTTACAATCTAGAATCTAGAATCTAGATGATAGACATAATTATTCTTACAAAAATGTTATCATTACTCATCATTATATCGTAATCCAAAAAATACCAAGTATATTCGTTAAAAAAAATACAATTTAAATTGTCATTGTGAAAATGTATCAAAATTTAGCACATCTAACTCGCAATTTTATAATCAGCAATTCCAACCATCAAGCCGATACCACCCGTAACTTCTTAATTTTTAATCACATTAGTTCTCACAATTTTATCTATTGCTCTGCCAAAAAAGAAAAACAGCCTTATTTAGGCATCAATTAAAAGCGTTTTAATACGGATGCTAATTAATTTATCCGCCAATGTTATTTATGAAGCGAGAACTGTCGTCATGGGATCGAGATGTTATGTTGTAGTGTATGGGATATCTTACACGGGTACAAAATAAATTTTTCTTTTTATTTAATCAATAATTTGGAATTTATTTTTATTGTTTCGGTGACGATAGATCGTACTCAGAATATGTTAATAACAAGCGTTAGTTCTGAATAGAACTGATGTACGATGTGGCAGTAAAGTTCTCGAATGGAGACCACGCACCGGCAAGCGCAGCGTAGGACGTCCACCGACCAGGTGGACCGACGATATTATTACGACCGCAGGAAAGCGCCGGATGCAGGCCGCTTCCAACCGGGCTTGTTGGAAATCCATGGGGAGGCTTGTGTCCAACAGTGGACGTCCTACAGCTGATAATGATGATGATGAAGCGTTAGTTTGCTTGCATATAGGCAGTGTTGTTTATTTATAATTTTGGCAACCCGTGACAATAAATAAATATTACAACAATAAGCCGAAATTATGATTGTTCTTTTATGAATTATTCACAATTCTACAACATTTTTCGTCGTTAGTTAAAAAAAAAGGTTATTTTTGTCCTGACTTTACATGTACATCGCATTATTTATTTTTTACAATTATTTGTTACAAATTAACTACACTTATTTTACAAACTACTAACGTATACATGATCAATTATAAAATTTGACAGCCATGCGCCAGTGTACTAGTTTAAGCAAGGAATTTCCATAATTCTCATATGGAACTTCCTTGAGTTTAAGTGACAAAAATGATAATTTAAAACCAATTTCAAATCGGCCCATGTAAGAAGCGCTTTACGGTAAAATACAAGATATCTCACATTTATTTTGTCGGTTTAGAACCACTTCCGACAGAAGTATGCTTTGGGAGAGGAAACGTCGTTTTAAACAAGTCGGAAGGTCGGTTGGGCAACCAGTTGGTTTGGGAGTAAAATATTGGGAAAAAATAAAAGGTACAAAGAGATATGGGTAAAGTTGGCGCCATTCGCGCAATGTACGGAGCAATTTCTAATTCAGTTAAAAGTCAATGTTCATGTTTCAGATTTGAATAGCTTCAACTACCAGAAGCATTCAGCAGCTTATTTCAACCTGAAAATAAGCCTTTTCGATAAATAATTTATTGATAGTTGTTCCGATATGTATAAAATAAATATCTGTAGAAACGGATTCAGTAAAAGTCAAAGTTTATTCAAACCTACATCTAACAGCGCGAAAACGAATACGAGTAGTGCGTTTTGACTAGGTTCTAATATTGTCTGTATTTTAAATATTTAACTTTATTCCTTTTCCATGCAATTCAAGAACAACACAATTGAGTTATTAACGATTACTGCTGTTTGAAAACAACAGAAAAATAAAATGGCACTTAGGTATTAATTATTATTGCTTTAAAATATTTACAATTACTTACTACTTGTGAGCAACCAAATGAAACAAAAAATAACTAAAGTGTTAAAGATTTAAAATTAAAACTCGTTCCCATGCTCAAAGAAAGCTGGTTTAAAAAGCACACAAAAACTAAAGTTTGATTAATAAAGGTTTACACAAATCTCGCCCCGCTAGGTGGCTAATGCATTTGACCCCACCGACCGTGTTAGCGTCTGAACTATGCTCTTAATGCCCCAAACGAATCACCACACTCCCATCGCCTATCATCCGGCAGTCACGACAAATTGTATAAAAATTAGGAACGTTATGTGGTTCGCTAGTTGACTTTGGTCAGCAGCTAGACGGCAGCAGCAGAGATAACTTGATATCAGCAAGATTGGCACTAATTATTAAAAATATGTATAGGTACGTAATATATCAGTCTCTGTCAGCCATATCACAAGCTTTGCTTAGCTTGGGGTCATAGACCGTATGTAAGATGTCCCCTAATATTTTTACATACCTATATTTATCTTGAACGCTTACCATGTCTCAGTGAAAAAATCCATTGCTAAATATAATTTTTTGTCAATTTTCAAAGGTAATAAAACCTAGTAGGAGCTTTAAGGTTATTTTTTTAGGTAATATAAATAAAATAGCATTAGTGAATGCAATTGTATGACAAACACTAAGTACATTTAATAAATCAAAAATAATTTTAGATCTGTTCAATTTAATGTTTTAGATTAATCATATTTTCTGTTCATTAGTTGCTTTCATTTGAATGAGCAACGGTTCGTTTGATGCCTATTATATTTTACCTAGCATATATTTGCTTACCAAAAGCAAACTATTTAAACTTTATTATACTGCTGATCATTTAAACCAAAATCATAAAAACCAACAGCTGCAACACGCACATTTCTCCAACCATCGCCGGTCAAGTCCACAAGTGTTTGAACTAACGCCATTGCAACACAGTAATGTTTGTTAACTTAAGCGTATAAGTCGTTAAATTGATTGATATTTGCTTAGCAGCGCGTTGATGTATCGACGCCTGTCAGACATCAAAACTGGCAATGTAAACAGTTTTACAATTACTGCATTTGAATACATTTGTGTCAATTTTCTAAAGCTCAGCCATAAATCTAATTATAAATGTGCATAGATTTTTTGATGCTAATAAAATTAGGAAGCGTGAAAGATGCATCGCCTAGAATACATTGAAAGTTATTAATACGGAGATCGTTTTGGCAATTTGTTTATCGAATAATTTGAGTAATGGTTATATCACGATCGGTTTGATTTAATGTGCGTTTAGGCGTAATGATATGTTTTTTTGTTTTATGTCGAAATGTTAAACATACCTACCTACTGTGAAAATCATTACTATTCGTACTAGTTAACATCAGCTAAAATAGTTTTTTTTTTTTTGTATAAGTAAGGAAAGGTTGATTTGAATAACAATTTAGAATAGAAAAGGAGACTAGAGCAGTCTAATTTACAACATTATTCAACTGCTTGAAAAATGTTACAACCTTCGTCTTTCTCTAAAAGTAAATCATACTTGTGAGTATCACAGGAGGTACGTAAGTTTTCTATCATTTTTTAGTATCAGCCCAGAACAGTACGTGCAAACATTTTCGTCATTGCGCGAACCTCAGACATCTCAAAAATATTGATCATATCAAAAAGATGTACTTTACTTCAGACGTATCAAAGAGATGTATTTGATTTGTATATAAAAATTGGCTAAGTGCGAGTCGGACTCGCGCACGAAGGATTCCGTACCGTGTCGGAGATCCCTGAGCCCCATTCTTCTTGCCATTTTTAATAGAGATCAAAACAACTCCTAAAAATCACGTTTGTTGTATGGGAGCCCCCCTGAAATATATAGTTTATTCTGTTTTTAGTATTTGTTGTTATAGCAACAGAATACATCAACTGTGAAAATTTCAGCTGTCTAGCTATCAGGGTTCACGAGATACAGCCTGGTGACAGACAGACAGGCAATAAAGTTTATTTATAGTTCTATTAGACAGACGGACATAGGAGTCTTAGTAATAGGGTCCCGTTTTTACCCTTTGGGTACGGAACCCTAAAAAGATCATTGCTTGTTTTACCCATTTTCATAAGTATGAGTATACTCTATTTTTTCAAAAAAACTATCCAAGGCTAAAAGTTTAACAACAACAAACAAGACCCTACTAATATTACTTCACAGTTAAGTCACTTCTAATTCCCATGGCAATAAAGCCAATCTCTCACGAAAGAAAGTGAAACTGATCCCAAGAAGAGAGCACAATTCTCATAGACTACCGGCGAATACAACGGACGTCCTCTATTAACAAGGGCATTAGCATACAGCCAGGTATTAATATACTAGT
Source organism: Hypomecis atomaria (assembly GCA_964007245.1). NCBI lineage: Eukaryota > Metazoa > Arthropoda > Insecta > Lepidoptera > Geometridae > Hypomecis > Hypomecis atomaria. The sequence goes on along the minus strand of OZ023287.1, from coordinate 9,116,115 downwards.
TAAATTTTGTCGTTTCCGAAATAATTCAATTATTTTAGATTGACTGCTTCCCTATACGAAATTGATTTCCAGATTCTAATGTTCAATGTTCGTTCAAAATCTTGCCAACATCTTTGAAGGTGCGGAAAGTCTCATACTCTACTACTAGGTATAGATAGTTTGATAGTAGTTATAGATAGTTTGAAAAGCAGTGCTATGATGATTTGAAATGTTTCAAGAAAAAACATTGAATGGGATCCTGTCGTTTACGAGTAAACAACGCATTGTAACGTCATGTAGAAAAACGCCACATTACCACCCCTACTGACGTTTGACTCAACATTTCTGATTCGTACCGCCAGGAAATGGAACAGTGTTCCTGCTTTTCTAAAAGATATAATCTAAAGCTTTTCAAGATCAGGGTGAATAGGTATCTTCTATGTCTGCGTGCATCATCTTCGACCACAACGTCGCTTACCATCAAGCAAGTCGGTGGTCAAGCGCGGAATTATTCGCAATAAAAAAAAGAAAATGCAAAAGAAACGTAGTAAGCTACTGGCGGTGGCAACTTGGTTGGACCTACCATCAAGATGCCGGCCGGTCCTCACCAAAAACACATTTATTATATATTTTACCATATGACCAGCACTGTCAAAAATTATCAGACCTCATGTAGAGCCAAGCTTCTAACTCTACACGACCTGATTCTACAAGCTCTAACTTCGCAAACTCTAGTCACAGCATGCAGCCAAATACAACATAGATTCTAATGTCATTGACCTTTGCTCACATTACATGTAGGTAATTTCTTTAATTTCTCCTATCATACCGGCGGCGTATGACACCGACACCAGTACATGAGAGTGGGAAAGGTATGGGACGCTGACCGTGACGACTTTGGTTACTGTCTCGGGAGTATCATTTTGCGTTTTGATCACTTAAGCGACCTAAAGATCAAACATATAGGAAATTGTATGTAAAAACTTTTGTAAGAAGTAATCATAATGCCATTCGAACAGACATTTGAAATGTCAGCAAATATCAGAAAAAAAACACATATAGCACCCCCACCTCCCACCCCCTTTTACACCCTTAGCACAACCCCTGCCCTTGAAGACTTTTAGTATGTTCAATAAAATACCGCAAGGTATAACTGAATTAAATATTTCTCCTGATTTTACTGATTTCCTTGGCCTGGGCGTAACCCTGCTGTGTGTAAACCCTTACCAAAAAAGCCCTAATTGGAATATCCTTATTCTTACTAAAAAACATCCAAAAGTGTGTTGGTTAGTTTATTGGTTTATTTTCACTCTTTTACGCAACAGAGGCAATTAAGAATAGACTTGATTTTTGCAAGCTTAGTTTATAAGTCACTTAAGTCAGAGAGTACCTAACATAGCCTACTTTTTATCGCGGAAAAATAAAAGATTCCTATAGGATAGAACAAAAACCAAATTTTATCACGCGGGCAAAGTCACGGACAAAAGCTAGTTCTAAGTAGCCATTCAAGTAAATTTATTAGTACTTATTATTTCATTTTTTTTATCAAATCATCTTCCAATAACGTTTAATTCAATAGGTTGAATAGGCATTAAGTATAAAAGCTTCGATCAATATCGAATCAAAAAAAAAATGTGCATCAACATTTTTTTATCAAACAAAAACGCGCACCATTCAGTTTCGATTATTATCGCGCATTAGTAAAAACTTTTTTTGCAGACCACATGTCAATTTACACGGCCATTGATAGTTTTTTTCTAGGCAGGTAACATTTTTTTATTTAAAAAAATTGACTTTTTCGAATTTGCACCTTCTCAAAATGCCTGTTTTTTTGCTTTAGAGTAATTTCGCTAACGATGCAATGGATCGAACACTTCCGGGCACCTTGCGATGTAGTTTTTTGATGATTCAAGAGAAATAAGAATGATATAACTTTTTTCAGAACAAATGACGGTATTTGACTTTTTGGACGGCTCTAAAAGAGAGATAAAATACACAAATTGCACAGAACTGGGAATAATGCGAAGAAGAAAGAAACCATTTATCCATTTATCCTGCGTTATACTTTGATAAACCGTAAAAACGAATATTATGAAAGTTATACAAAATCTAGTGCCGTTTTAATTACGTCATAATTATAATTTCCATCCATCGAATTTCCGTCATTTTGTCAACCGTAGGTATATTATTGAATAACCATAATAATTATGTTCAAATCTATTATGTACAAAAATACTTGTCAAGTCGCATGCTTTCTTACAGCCACAGGCATCTTGCGGGCCACAGTTTACTCGTAAACACAGCAGGTCCATGTTATTCCCTGTCCTGTTCCTGTGCACCTAAGTCAGTATTTTTCTTGAGCATAAGTAGGAATACTGTATGTGTTATTAACTTTGACATTTTAAAAGGTTCTAGTGTTAATTTCCATACTAGTTTTTCAAACTTGTATTTCATGTTTTGCAATACGTTGACGTACAATATCCGTTTTTCATATTCATTATGCTAATTATAATTTACTCGTACATCATCATACGAAATCATAGGTGAAGTATCCAAGTTTTGCGAAGAAGTTTATTATTGTAATAATGAGCCTACTTTTCCCTCACTGTACATGCATGACCGCACATTTATCTACACCAAACTCCATCCTGATGGCACTGCTAAAAACATCAGTTGTTTTTAGCAGCTCCACCAGGTCTTGGTATTTCGGTGCAAACAGCTTGAGACCATCAATGTGAGAGATGACTTCACCCTGTCTGCGAAGCCGATAGCCTAGCCCTGAATTCCTCAGCAAAGTGCTGAGCGGATTCAGGTCTAGGCAGAACCACAATGGACTCAGACTGTCACTCTGGAATATTCCTCGCTACTTTTAACAAAATTTTAGAAAAATTAAAATCGGATTTTTTTTAAATCGATTGACAATTGGCGAAAATATCGATAAACAATCAACATACATAAAAGAAAAATAAATCCTTCATTTGAACGCAACACCTCCTCTTTTTTGGAAGTTGGTGATAAACAGCATTTTTGACAAAGCGAGCAAAACCGCACATGCATTTAGCAAAATTAGCGAAAATGGCTTCGTGAAATATTTCCTTGCCGTAACCAAGACTAATATTATCCAGTTACCGCTTCCCGATGTACGCTTCAACAAATCATAGCTTCTATGCAGTTCTAAAATTGGTTTGCGGCTAGTAATTTTATTTTATAGCTTAGCTTTGACTGGTCCCAGGTAGGACGTAACTCTGTGACTGCGCAGCGTCGAGAAATGATAATTTTAGGGATGCCTGAGGCAATATGTTATGAAATCTAAGTTGTCTACATCAAACATTTGTTTTTCTTTTTGTTTGTACTTTTTGCTAAAACGTCTACAACTTATGATATGTACCTAGCGAAAAAAAAATATACCTATAGAGTGTACCAATTGGGCGCTAAATATATTTTTGGCTCGGGTAACATACTTTGAATCCCTCGCTTCGTTCAGGATTCTACTAAAGAATCTACCTATTCTTAAATAATGATTATATTTATAAGCTGTCATTAAACAAGTTTTAAAGGATTATTTTTTTAAAAAACTTTAGAGAATATTAGAATTTGAAATTCATTTACACGAAATATTATTTCATTACCCCCACACCACCGTCACTATCTATGAGCTAAAAGCTTATAATGTTTGAGTTTTTTTTTTGCTGTTCTTTAGTTCTTAAGTGCGTTACACTTACTTATATAACCTATCTCCACATTACTAGTACAGACTTACCAGCATCAGCCACCAATCGGAAAAATAGTCGCATTCTAATTGCTAGTGGGACAGGTGCTTCTCTGACAGCAAGCCGTAGCGTGACGCATGCTCGCTTCGTTGATGAATAGAGGCCATGATTAGTGGCCAGCAGCTTAGCTCTGATGATGTTGATTGATAATAATATAACTGGGCTTCGCATTTGGCTTGCCCACGCGGTTGTAGGATTATAGCAGCTTCCGTTACTGTCTTTGTCGTACGGACCTCAGTTTTAGGTTAGACATTCATCATTATTCGCGAAATGGGTGCTTAAAATTTGCCCTCGATTGTTTCGGTGGTTTTGCTATTTGTATCTGTCACGGTGGTAGGTATGTGACGACTTTTTAAAGTTCATTAAAATAGATTGGTGAAAGAGTTTTGGTCAATTTCAATTCTAATATGCCTACGCAAGAGTTTATTTCATTGTATCTATATATTGATTTATATTTTGTCAACTCTATCAATTTATCGATATTTTATTTAAACTCTTATGAATAAGCTCATATCAACAATTACGTAACAGCAACATAATTATCTGACTTGCTATGAAACGATACATACAGTAATGTATACATTTATGTATTTACTTGTTTTCAAAAGTCTGGTGGACGCTACGCGTGACCAAAATGCTGGTGTTTATTTGGCTCAACGTATAAGCATTGCCATTCAGCGTGGCAATGCTGCCAGCATGCTGGGCACGCTGCCAACTGGCAGTGGGCTTGAGCATTTGGATTGTCTTTAGACTTTCAAGGATCTGTGGATGATCCAATTGCTTGGTATGTAGGTTGTAGTGGTTTATGTAGTTTTAGATTATGTAAGTCGTGTATTTAGTGGTAGTTAATAAAGGCACTTGCTACATGTATACATTGTATGTACTTTCAAATTATTGTATAATTATCTTACAGTGTCAATGTTTCCAAAGCTATATCAAAAATGGCCGCTGTCGTCACGTTTCGGTCCCCAGTAAATGCTTTTTACAACGTCCATAAGCAGGTTGATCAATTTCCTATGTAATTCCCACGGACACTATCTTAATTTGGAGATATTCCGTCCATGTATATTTTATTGATTAATTGACTCACATGTTCAATTCGCGGTTTCTTAAAAGCTTTAAAACATAACGGGGAATAATAACTTCTCAGGCTTTAGCTCACTTGTTTATATAACCGTAATAAATGACGCTATTTTTTATACAGTTGTGATATTTTACTTTGGTTTATGGTCTTTTTAATCTATTTCAACGCTACTGAATATCATAACAATTTTTGAATTGTGTATCGCATTAGCGGAGTCATAAAAAAGAAAAAAAAGTGGAATTGACAAGTCGAGATTCCCATGACATACCTATCATATTTGAGTGACTTGGGTTTTATATATACGTACGTGTCACGTACAATAAACTCAATTCCTATATTGAGTACTTACATAGTGTTTTTAATATCAGCTGTTCTGTTAGCTCAACTAACAACAATTATTATTCTTGTTGTTTTAAGCGTGATTGGAAATTTGGAAATTACGGCAATACGACAAATTGATACCAAAGTTATTTAGAAAATACCTTAAATAAGTTTCAACGGTATATACTTTTAAAATGAATATCAAAGCGAGAAACTACCGACTTATTTTATTAACCGATTTCCAAAAAGAGACGGTTCTATGTTCATCTGTATTTTTTTTTGTTTATGTTCATCGATAATTCCGCCAATTGTGAACCGAGTCGAAAAAAAAATATTTTTTTAGTTCGAAAGGGTATACTCCCGAGGTGGTCCTATTTAAATTTTACAGAAATCAGCTGAGCCGTATTTGAAAAATCAACAATAATGTAAACAATTCGAGCGAAATATTCGAATTTTGTACACGATGGAAGGCGGTTTTGCCATTTTTTGCGAGAAATAATTATTACTTGTTTTATTTTCTTAGGGTACAGCTTTTATGTTGAAATAACCGGATATAGTCTTAAATGTAATGTGTACTTAATTTTATTAAACGGAAACAAAACAGTCTTGATAATGACAGTAACATAACCTTTAGCCAACCTGTTGCTTTTCAAAAAACTATTACGCACTTTTCTCAGCACCACCACATATTTTAATTGTCCATTCCTGTGCAACAATAGGTGATTATACTCCATTGTAGAAAGTAAGCGACTCTGCGGGCGTGCTTTGTGCTAAACCGTTGATTAGCTAACCAAAGGTTATCGATGGCTCGGTGATCGAAATTTCAATTAAACTGTATTCGGCTAACAAGGGAACATCTGTTTTCAATTAATTATGGCATGAAAGAGATCTGATATTAAGCCGGCCGTTAACTTGCTTTAATATTGAGGACCTTGCTTTTTCTGTTTTGACGTTTCTTGCTAGTGCAGTAAAAATATAGAGATTAGAGTCCATAGCAAACAATAAATAAGCACAAATAAATAAATATAAATATTAGGGGCCATCTTACACACGGGCACTGACCCCAAACTAAGCAAAGCTTGTGATATGGCTGCCAGAGACTGATATACGACATAAACCCTACATATTTTTAAATCCATACTAATATAGATAATACCCAAATAACACCCAGACACAGAGCAAACACCTATATTCATCACATAAATATTTGCTCTGACTGGGAATCGAACCCACGCCTCTTTGACCCAGGAGTCAGAGTCACTAACCACTGAGTCACCGAGGCAGTCAAGGCAATTACCATCAAACTAAAAGTAGAAAAAAAACAATATATTACAATGTTAAAGTTAAATCATGACCTTTACGACTTGCTATTTCTTTCTATTTGCTAGGTATCCCTATTTTATTCTATCTTAACGCCACCGTACATAATAGTATTTCTTTATTTATATGTATTTGTTTTAAATGTTCAAGAATCGAAATAAAGTTATCATACCACGTTTGTTTTAGGTGAATATTTAAAATAAGAGCCAAAAAAGGAGAAGTGAGCATTTTAGGTTTTTAAATGCCTGAAGAGTTAAGTATGGTTTTGAACAAATATATATAAGTTGATAGTGTTGAATGTTATGAAACTGTTCTGAGAAGAGGCAGGCTAAAAAATTTAAAATTCCAAAGTTCTGAAGGAAGTTCAAGTTCTATAAATATAAATTATGTCAAATGGAATATACATGAGTAATCCATTTCACTCTATGAAAACAAATTGCTATTTTTAAAATATACAAATTTGTACAAGCTTTTTGACTGTTAAATTTAACGACTTACAAACACACGTAAAACGTTTCATTTTTATTGTAACTCTAATTTGTAAAAATTCTTCGTACGATATAAATATGTGTCAACAAACTCTCACAATTAATTAATAAATTCAATCTGAACTCGATATTTCAAATTAGTGGTAAGTTTGTATGAATAGAGTGATATTTCTCATGTATTTGTATATTTTTTGTGTTATACTGTCACTGTTGTTGTAGGTAGGTACATTAAAATACTCAGTGAGTATAAGTTAGTATGGGCCAAGAGGCTAACCTCCGAGTTTTTAAACTCTGGCTATACGGTAACCATACGAATAGATCATAACTCGGCTAATGCTGAATTACTAGATTATTTCTAACTTAACTACCTTTTTGCACCGTTCCTTGTTAAGAGAGATAATATAATTATTTGTAATCTTCCCTTAGGGTAAAACGTTATCTCTACACCGTGATTCATCTACGGATCGAAGTACTTAAGCTCGCGTGCTTTAAATATTGATTGCTGCTCCATGAATAAAGCTGTCCTTATGAATACTGAGGAGTGGTCACTTGCACCGCTCCTGGGCTTGAAGTAAAACGGTGGTTACACTACACGATTCCCAGGATTGATTCCCAGATAATCGTGTGGGTCCCCCTTTACGATTACCAGGGACTCATTCCTTGAAATAAGGCAGTGTAGTGAAAATTAGGGAGCAAATCTACGAAGAAAAAATACTCGTACAAAGACTGCTTAAAGTAGCTATAAAGCGGTGCTAATCTATGAGTACCGTGCAATCTACACAGCAATACACTCACTCATAGCATTGCGTACATTGTAGCAAACAATTGATTTGTTGCTCGTATCTTGACAACAGTCTTAGCTATGTATGTCAACCCACGAGCAACCAATTCATTGCTGATTTACTCCACACTGCTCATAGCATCACGATCGTATCGTATCGATCGTAGTAGCAAACAATTGGTTTTTTGCTCATTGGCGGCAGTTTTTTGATACATGTTTGTCAAACCGTCAGTAACCAATTCGTTGCTGCCTTGATGCTGCACTACATATACTCTACTACATATATACCGTGCACTACATATACTCTACTACATATAACCAATTCATTGCTGCCTTGCTGCTGCACTACATATACTGTACTACATGTATACCGTGGTACACAGAATCGACCTTATGAAATTGCGAATTGGAATATTGCTTGTAATCATTTATTGACCTCAATCTTTGCTATATTATTAGAATAAACTAGTGAGCAAGCTGCTTTTAAATATATTTTGAAGCTGCAGTTTACTGGAAAATTGTCACATAAGTGAATTTTCGTAAATACTTTTGTGATTATCAAGTATTTTGAAAACGCAACCAATTAGTTTGTTGCTCGTATTCCGATCGCTGAATTTTCTTGCTGCACCTACCCGTGAGTAAGCGGTCTTATCATTACGATATGTAACTAGCTTAACTACGTACTTGTCTTATAGAGCTTAGCTTAACACTTTCAAGAAAGTTGATTCATAAAACTGCGAAGTTGTATTATTGTATTATGTTAACAGTGACTTGTTTATGTTGTGCAGTTTATAGCTAGATTGCAAATTTTATGATTTGACAAATGGAAGCATTTATTTGCAAACTGGTCAACTTTGAAAGCTTTATAGTTTACAGACAACCATCTAAAACCCTATTAGGGTTTTAGATGGTTGTCTGTAACGATTATTATGTTTATAACGTTTAACCTTAGACAGAAGAATAGGGGTGTTAAAAGCTCAGTGTGTGTATATCCTTATGTACTTATTTATGTGGCAACATAGTTCTAGAATGAATGGAGCAATTTCTATGATTTTTTTCCGTTTGAGAACTAAGGTAGTGACAATATTTCTGAATTATTTTTGAAAAGTATTGGTGGACAATAGAAAACGTTTCTCTCGAACGACTAGACAATGTTCTCTTGACGATGTTCTTTTTAAGCCGGCTTTTCCCGTAAATTACAAAGCTGGTGTGCAAATCTAACGTAGAAAGTATTTTTGGGGTAACAAGTTTTAAAATTAAATTTGCATTTTTCTGTACAATCTTGCCTTTCGATGCTGGTGTTTCACGTTCGATTCCCGGTAGTAGGTACTAAATGTTTTGGTGTAGGTAAGTCTAAGTACCTGTTCTAAATTTAAGTGTTACTTGACATTGTCTTAGAAAAGTAGGTATGTGTCCCATAGTTATTCCGATAAAGGAATACTAGTGGAGAACTAGTGTGCAACGTTTCATCTACCAATATTTCGCAACCCTCTCATAGTACAATGTTTGCTAACCGCGGCAATAATGTAGGAGCGTTATATTTATGTATCTACATTTTCACAAGACAGAAAACAATTTTCACCAGCCGCGGCAATAACGTACCATTACGTCACCTCATTTGATACACGATCATAATTATTTACTGAGAAAAATGAAGAGTAAGCCCATTCATTACTATAACTCATAAAGACCACACTTCCTCGAAACAACAATGCGTCTCATAACTTCTTCAGCCAAGTTCAAGACAATGTAGGAAAATCTCGCATGACGCAATATCGGGTGAAACACCTAATTATCTCATAGGAATGAGTGAACTTTCGCTTTTGTGTTCTAACAATGACTTAGAGTTTGATGTTCGTGAGGTTTTTGCTAAGGTTAGGGTTAATGCAGAGGTTAAAGAGCTATGGGTAGTGATTGACCGTTTATCCATGTAAGTATTTATCTTAAACTTATTACTTAGTTAAAATAGTGCGCAGCTTTTGTTAACAGCTTGATTGGGTAGGTATATGTGCACGAACAACAAGCAGCACGCTCAGTCTTCGGGCGTGGAGACCCACCCGAAGACTGACCGTGCTGAACGTTGCCTAATTCCAATGATCAGAAACGAACAGCTAATCAAACTACGCTATGAGCGCTACGTTAAAAGGGTGTGCCTACATGAGTAAGCTAATGAGAACTCCGCCCAGCTTTCTGTTTCTTTTGTTACTTAGCAGTAAAAACCCAGACCTAGAAATCAACAAACTTATTGTTCAATGTTAATAAACAAAAGTCAATGAAATGTAGATCCGGAGTGAAATCAGAACATTACTATTTTTTAAGAACCTATTCATATTTTTAACAATAAATGGCATCGGTTGTGATTTTATTTAATCGTTATTCTTTTACCTATTTCTATGTTAGAATGTTTTGGCATTGTGTTTAAAACATTTGGTACATCAATAAGCTATTATTTTAAAACGCGTTGTAATTAGGTTTTTTTACATATCGCAAATATACAAATACCGTATCATTGACGAGTAAGACAAACAGTAAAACAAATCAATAAAATATTACCCAAGTTAATAACGTACCTGCCAAAACTCTTTCTCTCTCTTGATTTCGCATTTTCATATTCAATAGTTAGTGCATCAAATATTAAACGCGCATTGAACTTTTCCCTTTATTTTAAAATAATTTATTACCAATCATTGAACTAACTGAAAAAGTCAGCTTATTCATTTTAAAAATTTAGAACGATCAATCATTCGTTATGTTAAAACAAAAGGTGTACCAGATCAAGTATTCATTTATAATATTTTGATGTGCGTCTTATAAATTTTTGGTGTGCCATTCAATACCTTCTACTTTCTTACTAAATATATTCTACTTTCTTACTAACAAACGTCTTAACAATATCACCGCCCACTCACAAGAGCCCAATTTCTATAATTTACAAGTTTTACGCTCCAATAATCGTTAAATAAAAGTATTATAAATAGCATCTGTCAAAATATATGAAACAATCGTAATTAGACTTTTGTATTGAACAAAAGTAGTGGCCATAATGAACTGGGAATGGCGCGTGCTTCAACCACAAAAAGCTACCATTTGTGTGGTACAAGACATGTGGGAAAGCGGTTGAACAAAAAATATTAAAATGTTTGCCAAAACAGCAGATGTGTGGAGGTGTTAACCCAGGAGACGATAACATAGAAAACATTATAATTAAACGTTCCGATGGCAAAACTAAAACCTTATTACCACACTTGTACATGGCTCTATGTAAAATTACATACAAAACACGTTAATTTAGAACTATTATGTAAATAAAACATACTATATAAATATTGCAATAAATGAAAACGATTAAGTGATGAAACATTTCATTTTCATAGATTCATTGAATTGCAATTCAATTTGAATTTTCAAGTGTTTTTAACTACAACTAAACACACACATTAGAAATCATAAAAGAGTTATTTAAAAAACCAATAGTAGTTCGTTAGTTTTCCTCGGGGGTCCAGAGACTTTAAATGTAACATGTTGCAATGTTCATGTTCAATGTTGTCATGTCAATGTTAATTTACAATGTTGCAATCTAAAATGGTATTAAACTAAAACTATTACTTGATTTTTGCATGTAATGATATTATTACACTTTTTACTTGATAATATAATTCACTATAACTTCGAAAAAAACATGCTTTAATTAATATGTAAGTAGTTTTTATTTTAGTTTAAAAAAAATCCTCGACCTCTCTCTTTTGCACCACATAAGTAGCGAGCTCAATGATCGCCTAACGAAGTTAAATTAATTACAAATACAATGAGTTAAATATACGGATGGAATACACAATGAGGTTTTATGAAAAGTGATGATAGTTTCGTGTACGTTATGTTTATTGGTTATATAGGTGTTTTTTCCAGTAGCCAACTTTCTAGTGATACAGATTGCACTTAGTGTGACCGATTCTTGGGCTGTCTTTACTAATATTATGACTGTAAATCCAAAAGTATGTTTGTTAGTTTATTGGCTTGCTTGTTACTCTTTCACGCAGCAACAGAAGGAGGGATAGTTTTGATTTTTTCATGGATTTATTTTTAAGGTTGGAGAGCGCGTTGGACTACTTAAGGTTCTAGATAGACTAATTAGTACTAATAATATAATAATGGCTTGTAACAAAATATTATCCATAAATTTATTATGATTATTAACTTGACTAACAGCTTCACAACTAATAAAGGTTACTATGGGATAGCACAAAAAAAAATCACGAGGGCGAAGCCGCGGGCGAAAGCTAGTTATAAATATTTCTGTAACTTAATTAGTTTAGCTTATGATATGCGGGCCATTGTGCTGGATTTGGCCAAATCTCCTGGGTGGAAAAGGCCTATGTTCAGGAGTGGATAAAAGGCCTATATAAAATACTGTGCAGTATGATATAAACAGTGGAGTAATATATATATTTAAATTCATACACTGTAAGTATATTGTATACACAATAAGTTTCGGTAATTTTAAAATGAAGATGACAAATTAGATGGCTTTTTGTCATGTAAGTTTTTTATCGGTTCCTATGTAGATTTTCCTCTTTTATTCATCTGAAAGCTCTCTTTTATGTGTCTTTTTTTACGGTAGCAGTTACGTAAACATTTTATACATGCCTTGTACTCGCATAAAAAACAGATAAACATTGTAATTTCTCATGAATAATTACGTAATTACATGGAAATGTTGAAACTAATTAGGTTGACACATTTTATCTACATTCATCTCATTTCTACACGAATTAATATTGAAGTTCTTTACAATAAAAGATAAATAAAATGTCTAATACGAAAAGGCTTCGTATGTAACTTTTTGTTCGGATGGCTGTGGCGAGCTAATGTTAAAATGTCAGCTTATTATAAAACCTTTGAAAATATAGGCATGTTCGATGTTAATAATGAACATTTTGCAAATTGTTTTCTGTAGGTCAACTATTTATGAACTAACGAGACTATTTTTACCTTTTTGTGCCTCTAACATCGTAATTACCTATAAATTGCCTACTCATTGTGAGTTTTTACCTAGATCCATTAATAAGGGAACATCTCATATTGCTGCAGCTATATATTTTACAGAACTATGGCAATGCTTCCAGCGTGCCCAGCATGCTGGAAGCATTGCTATTCTGCGTGGCAATACTGCCAGCATGCTGGGCACGCTGCCAACTGGCAGTGGGCTAGAGCATTTTGATTATCTTTAGACCTTCAAGGGTCTGTAGATGATCCAATTGCTTGTTATGTAGGTAGTAGTAGTTTATGAAGTTTTAAATTATGTAAGTCTTGTATCTAGTGGTAGTTAATAAAGGCACTTGCCCTGTATAAAAAAATACAGATACATTCATTTGAGTCTCCTAGACTAGTCTTTTATTTAAAAGCTTCGACAAAAAATATCTCTAAAAGAAATAATAAAGAGTACATCTCAAAATCGAAAGGTAACGAGTGCCGTGTTTTTATCAGTGAGTTCAATTTTTTATTAGGTAAGTATAACATAAAATAATCCATTTTCTTTTCCATTTTGAAAATAATCCATTTTCTTTTCCATTTTGCAAAATATATTTCAATTTGGTACTTTGATAACTCTCTTTTATATGACTAAAAATAACTTCCAATGTCATAAAGACACCAGCACAATAACGTAACCTGTCAATCATATCCAGAACAAGCGAGCGGCGCACGCTCAGCTATATTATACGGAGTGTTTTTACACGACGGGTATTTTCTAAAACACTATCATACTCATCATTATGACCAACTTTTACTACGGGACCAACTCTGAAATCACGAAAAAATATTCCGTATAAAAAGTTGGAATAGCTGATTTTTTGGTTGGCCCTATAGTAAAATCTGGTTATGATGAGTACATTGTAAACTAAAATATGTCCGTCTAGAGAACACCCTGTATAGTACAGTGTGCACCCGACTACGCCCGCATCAAACCAGTCCGTCTCGGTGAAAGTGTATTTGTGCATACGATAACACCTGAGCTTCAATACAGAATTTAATAAACTTAATAACAGTAGCTAAGGTTTTATAGTTTTTAGTACCAATTTCCAAAAAGTAGAAGGTATTATAATCGTCTGTATGTTTTTATTTTGGTATTTCATCGATATTTTCGCCAATCGTGAACTAATTTCGAAAAAACTTCTTTATTTCAAAAGGGTATACTCTCGAGGTGGTCCCATTTAAAATATATCGAAATCGGCTAAGTAGTTTTTGATAAATATACAATAATATACATGGATGTCACAACAATTCGTGCAAACTATTCGAATTCTGTACCATTCGTACCTAAATCGCAATGATGGTCAATTGGGCTAATTTTGGTAAAAAATATAAAATTATGCATGATTAAATATTTATATGAAATTCAATAACTGTTAAACATTGCGCACACAAATTTGAGTAAGTGCTATCACTTCCGGTTTAGAATAAACGCCTCGGGTGATCTCTTTATATGTAATTAGTATTCCGGAAAAGAAAGAAGTATCCATTAAGGTTTGGTCGAAACGAGTACGAAATTAAATGAACCAGATTATAGATAAGTATAACGAGTATACACACGTCCGTTTGACATTAGTTTTTAGTTTTGTTTCCTTTAGGTACTATTGGCACTCTATCATTGACTAATTCCGTTTTGCTGTTAGTTTTTTTCAAAGTTTAGTCAAAATACATGCTATTTATATTCAAAACCTTTGAAAAGTACCTACTTATAATGATCATCAACTTAGCAACCATCTGTTGGTTTAGATTGTTAAGCCTAAGAAACATATTTTTAATAGGTACTTATTTAATTCATTCGTAATCCTTACTTTCATTGAAAAGAAAAATTAATAAGACTGTAAAATTGTTTCGACAAGGAAAATACAATAGAATAATTGTAAATACTGATAAGTATGTATGTTAAAACAAACATTTTTTTGTTAGTATAAGAATTTCTTTTCAAGAGAAAATAAATTCTTATATTAAATCGAAGAACAAAAACGAATTAAATCGAAAAGACTCGATTTAGTTCGTCTCGTGAAAATTTTTGAGGTTTTTTTTTAAATTTATAAAAACACTCATTTAACGGCAATAATAAAATCTTCTTAATCAATATCTCTTAAGAATTATGATACGATGGTGTCAAGCAGCTCATACAATGTAATGTCATAGCTATTTTTTTAATAAACTTGTATTTTTATAACAATAATAAATCGATTTTTTACGCATACTCATTTATCGATACATTTTAGTACAAATCAAATAATAATTTTAGTAGGTACATAATGTCACTTAAACTAGTTTATATTGTAATTACTATTTTATACAAAATAAACAATCATCTTGAAACTTACAAATATTCAATGATCCTATTCCTGAATGACTTGTTAAATAAACAATTAGGTATATTATACTGAGCAAATAAACCATTATCTCAAATAACTGATATTTTATCTTCCAAACCAACAAATCGGCACCCAATATCTCGCCGGCACGTAACGCATAACCCCGTAAGTCGGAAAACGCAATTTTGCGGTCTCAAGCCGCTCCAGTTTTTGTATGATTGTATGTAAAAACCCTCATCTCGTTGGCAGTACGTGAGCCCGTATCGGCTAACTGCAGCCAGCCTGCGGTTTCCTATCGATTCAATATTACCGACTATTGTTTGTATAAGAGTTTTATAACAGCAAAAAATCGTTTGGACAGAATTGGTTATGATCATAGAAATATAGAGATAAACCTTAGAGCATCCCGTATAGTTTGATAAGATGTTTTGTTGCGATCACCGAAGTTAAGCAACGTTCAACACGGTCACTCTTCGGATGGGTGACCGCAGGTGGCATTTACAACTGAGCGCTACCGTGACGGGAACGACAAATCAAATCCTATTACCGTTTAGCTATGTCAGAGGCCTACAGGCGGCTTTAAAACTCTAACAGCCGCGCTAGCCACCCAGCCCATACGAACTTACCTACTTGTGTAAACCGAGCGCGCGATGCTTAAATGCAGCAAATACTCATATACCTTAAAATGCATGTTTACAATAAATACCTACATACATTGCAGAATGCAGTGTTGTGTGAGCACATATAAATAAGTGATATGTTGAGCTTAGTGAATAATAATTGTGTTATTATTGGCGTTACGCGTAGTATTGATTTGAAGATCAAAGTTTCGTGCGAAATTACGTCTCCGCTAGTTCAAAACATGTCCCATTTCTCTATTTCTGTGGTTATGATAGATTTATTTTGTGTAAAAAATGTTCTGATAGATTTTTTTACATTTTCTATTTTCTGCGTAAAGTTTTACGTGAGTGAGTTTATAACTCAAATAGGTTAACTGTGGGTACGAATAGTAATGTTTGCACTGAAAAAATATTTTCTATTTAATGTAATTCAATAAAATTAGAAGTGAAATTTACCTTCTACTAGATAATATTTATACGACTAGTAGCACTATTAATAGTTAGATCTATGTAGTTATATTATTCTTATTATATACTAATCAACACTTTCCAGAAAAACTATGACTGCCATAAAACACAATCAAAATAAAAAAATCCCGATTAGATCTATTTTTAATACATTTTTCTAACCGTTCGTTGAATTCGAAGTTATAATAAATTTAAAGGGCCGTTTAAAATAAGTAAATGGAAAATTATCTGAAAAGAAACCCACTCGAAAGGATCATATCATGCTATCTAATAAAGCGAAAGACAATGATTAAGTCACAGTTAATTAGTATGCAAATATTATTATGGTATTATCTATTAAGATATGATGTAATTTTTTGATTTGATCGTGTAATAATTCAAATTCACTTTTCAACGTCATATTAATTAAAACATCAGTAGATTTGTAGATATTAACCACATAATAAAATCGTTATCATTTAAATTTGAATAGATTTAACATTTGAAATAAAAACATAAGAACAGGTACAAATCCAACAAAACTTTAAAATATTCATGAAAAGTTAACTGAAAACACATTGTCAATGACGCAAACGGTAGATAATTATCGCCATTTTGATATCAACGTACCTCGAAGTTATTGTAAAAAAACATATTTCCCATATTTAAATCAGAATAACAACATACTACTAGAATTAATAAAATTCAAAGTAATATAATAATCTGAAATAATAAAGTTCGTTACAACAATACCGTGACGGATTTTCTCAGTAAAACAATAGATAGGCAGGAATAATATTAACATTAATAATTTTATGATACGAAAATAATTATGATAATGGTAAAGGCACATTGAAATAAACTTTTCGAGAATTAACTTTATAAGAGCACTTGACTCTACTTCAAGATTTTAGGTATTTTTAAGTACCTAACTTAATTGCAATGCGTTTGTTTTATGAAAAAACTTCAAATGAATTGACATAAAGTAAGTGTTTAATTAATATAACAAAGAACTTAATTAATAAGTGGTCTCAATAAGTTCTAAAAGAATTAATAAATTGTTATAAAGAAAAAAAAAACTATTAGATTCTGTTATTATTTGTAACAACAATTCAAGTTGTTATTACTGTCAGTTTAGGAGCCGCAGTGTGTCTCAAACTAAGTTAAAAAGTTTAGTTTTCTTAAGTTTTTCAGTTATTCAAAGTGAATGCAAAAACTAAAGTTATCAACACTAAGCATGTAACTTTTCATTAAAATTGCGAATGCGTGAGCTAATTCTTTCGGTTAAACCTTTATAAATCACAATTTATTTTTGACTTTTATAAATCATCATAGTACTTACTTGTTTGGCCTTCAGGTGGCCTAAAACACTGACACTAGGACTAGCCACCCGGCTTGTACGAACATACTTACTTATCTTAGCTTATTTATGTAGGTATCGTCCAGAAACAACCAAGGTATAGATAATTATAGCCCAATAAAACCATAAACAAATATGTACAGTAAATTAATTATTATACTTAAAGGATAAAAAACGTGATTTTTCCTTTCAGAAATTCTGAAAATGAGCTTCGTTGATAATAGAAGTAAAATATTTTCCTATTATTCATAATCATAAAGGTAACTATCAACATTATACAATACATCATTAGATTATATATGTATGCGCTTTCTTTTTATCGTTAATAATGTAATTCTTCTGAGTTAATAACTTCATACAGTGTAGAAAATTCGAAAAAGAAAAAAATGCGCCAAATATGTAGTAGGTGAATATTTCAAAGCAGTAGTAGTTATTAAATATCAATTAGAAATACTTACGTCATGGTCCGCAACATAGCTGTAAACGTGAAGTTTGTCGATCCTGATCGTACCCTGGAAGGGGTATAGAGCTGTTCCCCGAGGAATCTCCACGGAAGACCAGACGCTGACCGAAGCTTCGCGCCCTCTCGCACCCCCCGGCCTCAGCGCCAAACTCAGCTCTTGAGGAATCAGTACTAAAGTCTCCATCTTTCAACACATTCGACCCTTAAAGTCACAGTTCCAGTCACTTATCTCTATCACTCACAGATGACTAAGCCTTAAAAATTAAAAATAAAGGAACGCCGGTCTTCCATCACGGTTAACGAGGATAAATAAATTAGTAAAATTCTGGACGACGTCCTGATTATTGACGACGTCGTCGAATCGAATCGATATCGGATGATCGATCGCCGACGGTTGTTACCACTTGTTTATCGAGTTTCAGTATTTCACCCGAGGGATGCGTGCGCGCTTCTATCTCAGCGAGTACTGAAGGAAGCGCTAACATTGACCTTACTGGCGGCCGTGATCGCGTTTACAGTTCATTTTTTGTTCGATAAAAAGGAGAGGAGTAAGGCCCTACAAGTTTATCTGACTTTCCGTTCATACGATTTTCAATCTTATAACTGAGATATAGAGACGTTGTAAGTAGTAAGTATAAAGTTGTAAGGTGTTATAGTAAGGTGCTCCCCTCCATAGGCGTCACCTGCTGAGCCGTGTGCCGCCCGTCTGCCTCACTGAGCTGTGGAAGCTCGCGGCGAACGCACCTGATGCAACCTGCGACTTCCAACCTGTTTTCTTAATAGGTTTTTTATGCTGACGGTTTTAGGGTGCCGACGAAATCGGCGCGTGTAATGGGGCCTTTATTGCAGCGTGTTTGCAGGCTTTGTGAGTCGAAATGGGGTGGAACGTTAACGGATTTTGGGGTGGTTTTTTCATGTTTTGGTCGTTTCGTTTTTTTTTTATTGATGATTATAGAATTACCTACTTGCTTGCTAATATTGGGAAATAATTTTACCTCTCTGAAAATTTCAAAGACAGTAAAGTAGTAACTATTTAAGACAATTACTATATGTTGATAGATTTTCTAATTACTTGTAGGTGTAGGTGTTCATTCAACATTTATTCAAAAAATAAAACACTAACATTTAGGTACGTACAAATAACTGAATCTATTAATAGTATTATTTTCTGTTATTCTTCTTCGTAAATCTGTATTTTAACTATTTACCTACATTATTTTTATATTAGTCATAAACTAATAGGTACCTCTTCTTTACATAATAAACGAAAGCAAGATCTACACACATCGTAATGTGATGTGAGTTTGTATAAAAATATTTCCACTGACATAAACCGCCATTTTAATTCTACAAATCTTAATTAGCATTTTTAATCCGCGGGTGTATTTACGTAACTTATCTCAATGTCTTGGGCTGATACGATACTGCACAAGTGAGAAACAGCCTTAACTCTACTAGCAAGCAAATATCGACTCTACAATTTAAGAGAAAAGATCCATTTTTCATAAGTTAAAAAGTCGTATGCTCTTAAAGTCGACGACCTGGGCGCACCTGCCGCAACCGCAATTCGAGTTGTGCATTTGTTACGTTAGTCGCTTTTAATAAAGAAAAAAACGTGTTTTGCTTGATTAGAGATTTTTTGGGGTGAAAATGATGGATGGTAGAGACAGTTTGACGGAAAAAAGGTTTGTTGGGTTTTTGGGTCAGTACGACGATGATGAGACGTGATAGTGCATTAGAACGCTGGTCTTGGCAGCTTGGAATAGTGAGGGTGGGTTCAAATTCTGGCCTTGAAAAAATAGTTTTTTTTTTTTTTGGAATTTATGGAAGACTAGCTTTAGCTTGCGGCTTCGTCCGCATGATATTTTTATTTTAGAGTTATGCCTTAGGAACTTCTATTTTTTTTAAATTAGCCGAAGTCATTTTCCGATCTTTGAACTATTTTGGACAAAAATTTAGTCTGTCTATTGCTTTGTTACTGTGTAACAAACCGAAAAATACACTTTTGGATTTACAATATTATATTAGTAATGATTCAGTTATACTATCGACTTTTCAGTGAACGAAAAACATCCTGACGTATACCTACTTGAAGTGTGGTATAGTACTATGCATAGAATAAGAACTAAAGTAATAGAAACCGTAAGTACTAAAATAGCAAGAGATATACATCACTTTGTCCCATTAAAAATATGAAATTAAAAAGGTGTTAGAAAAAGATGCACATACACCCGAACTTACGTAATTTCGAAGGATTTCACAAACTAGCATAGAGCTATCTCCGGGTGTCCAATTTCAAAAAGGTAAAGAGTAGGAAGTTAAAATGATCAGAGATTTGAACTTTCATTCTTGAACTAGAGGGTTCAAATTTCTGAAAAAGACAAAAGACCAAGCGGAACCAAATTTTAACTATTTTGACATTCCAACTGGTGATTTGGACGTATGCGACAGACATTGCGTTTTTTTTGTTCCACTCAATCTCGCGTATGCTGTATAACCAGATATGAATAAGACAGTTGTAACGTAGTTTTTTTATTTGAGTACAATAATTTGGCAATACTTCTATTACTTGTCGTTCTTCTGAGGTACTGTGCTACCTTTCAGGTACACTTATAGGTATAGTGTTAATTTACAAAGTGCCGGGACTTTCAGAGGAATATACTCATCATAATAAACAACTTTAACTATGAGACCGACTGCGAAATTTGGTTAGCAAACTTTATAAACGCTTTAGAAAACAACATCTCTGAATTTGGATCCATACAAAAGACTTCAACGGGTTCTTGTAATATAAAAACGGAGTAGGTACCTACTGAGCGCATTGGATAGATTTTCTTTTCTTTTTTTTATACTCAGGTATAATTTGAAAAGACACCTGTTAAAACGCGAAATTAATCAGACTAATTTTACTTGTAAGGGCTCCCAAGAGACCGGCCTAGCCGAGTTTGGGACCCACTGTTAATTTTACAGTACCTATAGTTAGGTACAATTTTGATATTTTATTGATATCGTTAAGTAATTTAACTCAAGTTTCTGGTACCTAAGTGAATAAAATTTTCTTTCTTTCTTTAAGTAAATAAGTAGGTATACCTATGTTATGTAGTCGGATCCTTTAATACAATTTATCAATAGGTATGTAATACACGTCCAAGTAAGTATAACAATGAAATGATGATTTGACAAATAACCATAAAGTAATGAAAGAACAAAATCTAACGACGAATGAAACAAAACACTACAAGATGCGGCGATATTATTTGCATGCCAAGTTGTACTTAGACGTTATTATTTAAAAATGTATTTTCTTAATACGAAAAATAAGAAAAAATGCTGTGTAATAAACTGAAAAAATTCAAACAGATACAACAATTAGATACACTTAATCATGACATTAGGTATGTTCGTAATTCGAAAATTAAGAAAATAAACTGTGAAATGCTCTACGTAAAAAATTCAAAAAGTTATAATTACCTATGACTTTATGATTACAAATCCATGTTCGTAAATCGTAAAATAAGACAAAATCTGCATTATATAGTAATGATATGGGTAGATACCTCGTAGAAACCAACATAAAAAATCCAAAAAGGTTGTAATTAGATGTATTACAATCATGACATTCTAATTACAAATCCATGTTCGTAATTCGAAAAAATAAGAAAAAAGTGCCGAAATGCAATGCAGAGATTGGTTTGGTGGGGCGGAGCGCGCGGGGCGTGGCCTCGGCCGTGCGGCCCCGTGCCTTACCGGCTGCCGCTATTGTCCGCCTATCTGCACTCTTTCGGTACCAATGATCTGTATTGTTAAGCCATAGAGATAATAATATTGTAAGCTACAGTGCGTTGTTTTTTTTTTTTTTGGCATCGCGTGATTTGAATATTTGCCTTTGTAATATTAGATTGAAAATAAAAAGCTATAGTGCGTTGTTTCTTGGCATGGCGTGATTTGAATATTTGCTTTTGAAAAATTTGATTGAAAATAAAAAAGGTAAATTTTTTTTATTCTAGACAAGGACTAGGACTTATTTTAGACGTTGGACATTGTTAAAACTGTTCATAATAATAAGTTATGACTACCTATAATTACATCTGAAATTACTCCACTTCGAAAAATATCGGCCTCTATAGAGATAAGCTTCCTACGATTTATTAATCACTATCATCCGCAGTCTTCTTTAATCCACTGCTGAGGCCTCTCTCTTGATTTATAGATGACCTAAGTCGATAAAGGTGATATGTAACAAGGTTTTTTTCACTTTTTTATTATGTTGAAGATTAGGTACCTACATTTTAATAGGTACTCAAAAACTATTATCGCCAATCCTGTAATATGTAAGTTTTGTTACACATTACCTTCATCGACTTAGGCATTTAATTATGAACACATATCTCTATTATATTTATAAAAATGAATCGTGGTTGTTAGTCTCGCTAAAACTCGAGAACGGCTGGCCCGATTGGGCTAATTTTGGTCTTGAAATATCCGTGGAAGCTAAGGAAAGGTTTAAACGGTGAGAAAGTAGAAAATTATAGTGAGTAAAATAATAAAGACATTCATTGAATTTCCCCATACAAAATGTTCCTGCATGTAAAAGTTGTCATTGACAGTTGACAGATGGTGAGATGAAGTTCACCGGGGCAGCTAGTCAAGAATAAAAATAAAACATAAATCGGGTAAGTCATCAAACAGCTCGAACAATACCGCATTAACGCCCAGCTTACATTCATCCGAAATTAAGTCAGAAATAATGACGGTAAAGCCGGCCGGAGACGAGACAGGAACGGAACGGGACGGGCGGGCGATTACTGTCCGGGTCATGACGGGATTTGGACCATACGGGACGAAATCACGAAGATAATTCCAGCATCCATTCATTAAACTAAGCATACTGCTATCGTTATCCTATAAATAAATAATAAAATCAGCTATAAAGACAACTGAGATTAGGTACTCCGTACAAAAATTAAATTTCTCGGAAATGTTATTTAATCGGAATCATAAACAGATAAATTCACAAATAAAATTAAAGTTATAAACCAAAGTAGTTCTTGCTAAGTTGGTCCAGGCCTTATGCAGTAGCCCGAAAAAGTATTTTTCACAAAAAAATGGATAAACCGCTTTCCATCGTGTACAAAATTCATATATTTTGCTTGAATTGTTTACATTATTGTTGATTATTCAAAAACGGCTCATCCGATTTATTTAAAATTTAAATGGGACTACCTCGGAAGTATACCTATCATTTCGAAATATAAAAGATTTTTTCTATTAGGTTCCTTCACAATTGGCGAAATTATCGATGAACATACACAAAAAAAATACATACAGACGAACATAGAACCTCCTCCTTTTTGGACGTTAGTTAAAAACAATGGTAGGTACATTTAATGCTTGAAAATGTGAAATTCCTATAACTATATATATATGGAGATTGTTATTAAAGAAAATAATAGGAAAGTAATTTTACAAACCATGAAATTTTACTTTATAGATACTTACAGCTTTCAAATCACATGAAATTTTACTTTATAGATACTTACAGCTTTCAAATCACATGAAATTTTACTTTATAGATACTTACAGCTTTCAAATCAATAATCTCTTCAAAAATCCGTTTCTTTGTCTCCAAGTTTCAAAATCATAACACACGAATTTGGAGCCAAAGCCGACTTTGAACCCTTCTAATCTGTACCGAAAAGACAAGGCGACATGCGTCGTGTTTTTTTATTTTTTATCTGTCAAAGATTTATATATCAGTTTTATGACAGATTCACTGAGCCGCAATATGTTAGAGTGAGAGCTGATGTAAAGTTTACTCACTAAACAACTAAACTATGGTTCATTCATGGTGCAGATTAAAGAAAAATTTTTGATTATGACTGAGAAATTTTAAAGTAAGTAAGGTCGTATAGACCTGATATCAAGTTTTTTTAAGCCGCCTGAAGGCCTCTGAGATGTCTAAACGAGACCTACAATTTATCCGAGGCACGACAGCGCTCAGTTGTAAATGACACTCGCGCTCACCCGTGGTTATCCGAAGACTGACCGTGCCGATTGTTGCTTAACTTTGATGATCGCTGACAAACACCTAGTAAAACTATGCTATGAGCGCTGAGAAGTGTGAGTATTTAAAGTAAATTAAAAATATCAAGAACTTATTTTCTTGCATTACTTATTTCTACACAAAATTCTAAAAAGTGTCCTGAAAGTTGTTTGTTTTGCGTCAATTCTTTTGCGTTTTCTTTGTTTATCTCAATATTTAATCTTTGTTCCAGCTCAAACCGTTCCG
This sequence comes from Hypomecis atomaria, assembly GCA_964007245.1. Taxonomy (NCBI): domain Eukaryota; kingdom Metazoa; phylum Arthropoda; class Insecta; order Lepidoptera; family Geometridae; genus Hypomecis; species Hypomecis atomaria. The sequence goes on along the minus strand of OZ023287.1, from coordinate 9,091,841 downwards.
CTGAATACACCGGGCAATCGAACAGCAGGTGAGCAATCGACTCTGTTTTGTCTGGCTCGCAGATACACGATGGGTTCTCTTTACACTTGAAACGATGCAAATATTCGGAGAACCCACCGTGCCCCGTCAAGACTTGAGTCAGAACTCCGGTCGGCTGCAGGTACTTTACGACTTTGTGGGCTTCGGTGGCGTCTGGGAAGAATATCTTCGTCGTACTTGCTGTGGCCCCCGCAACATATCTCCGATTCCATTCGCCAATCGTCCCCGCTCGAATGAGACGCTTGACGGATGAAATCGGATACGAGTCGTAGTCAGGCGCTCTTTTGATCTTTTGGGCAGCCTCTTTAGCCAGTTCATCGGCCCTTTCATTCCCCAGCAGACCTGCGTGTGCTTTGATCCAGAACAAAGAAACATCTTTGTTCTGGTGCGTTATGGCGTTCAAATTTTTGCGCGTTTCTACTGCCAGAGGATGAGTGGACCGACCGTTCACTATAGCTTCTAACGAGGAGCGGGAGTCACTGAAAATCCCAAAACTGGACTCCTTGCTCTTGAGGATTTTCTTTGTGGCGGTGCATATGGCTAGCAATTCGGCCTGGTAGACGCTGCAATAGGACGACAGTTTTAGTTTCTTGTGGCTGGTTTCCGCTGCATTGTCCCAAATAGACAATGCTGCCCCAACGCTACCTGCGATTTTACTGCCGTCCGTATAGATTTTGACTGCTTGGTTGCTATGGGCGTCTACCTGGTCCTGATTTTCCAAGCACAGGAATTGCCATTCTTTATGCTCCGCCGGGTGAGGTGTGCTGGCATACGGCACCATTTCCTCTACCTTGCGGTCCCCTAGCGCTGGCTGGGGTACCCCTTTCTTGGCTTCGTATAGAGCAGCTGCTTCTTTGACCCTCAAGTCCAGGGGGAGTATTCCAGCCAGCGCCGGCGCCGCTATCAAGGACACGGTGCGGTACGCCCTGCACAACTTCAGAGCAAATCCTCTTTGTACCGTTCCAAGCTGCCGCTGAACCATAATCTTATCTGCCGCCTGGCCCCAGACACTTGCCGCATATAGCACCACTGGCTCCACCACCGCGACATATATGGTGCGAATCACCTCCGGGTGGAGGCCCCAACTGATCCTGGCAGCTCGTGACAGCTGTTTGTAAATGCCAATAGCTTTTTTACAAACAGCTGCCACGTGACCATTGAATGTCAGTTTGTTATCAATGATCACTCCCAAGATCTTGATTTCTCTAGACATGCAAATGTCGATTCCGCCCATGCGCAGCTGCGGGGTGTCGTATTGGAGTTTTCGAGTCACCACCATAGCGTTGGTTTTTTGTGGCGCAAACCTCAGCTTGTTCTTGACACCCCACTGCAGCGCATGGTCAAGAGCGGCGTTTGCCTGTCGTTGGACCTCCACAGCGGTGTCTCCATCGATCACCAACACAATGTCATCAGCGAATGCCTGACAGTAATCCCCGCGCCTTTCAAATTCCGGAAGAAGTGGGTCGAGCAAGAGATTCCAGAAGGTCGGTCCTGCGATCGACCCCTGCACGCATCCCTTCGATGTGGCCTTCTCGAGCTTGGACGTTGTCACCTATCCTGCTATTTTTCTCGGACACAAAAAGTAAGTTTTCTGTTGTCTATCCCACGATTTTTAAGCAGATGATTAGTTTAAAGTGTTTATTTAATCATTACCTAACCCTAGTTAGTTTTAGATTGTGATTTTTTTATCATATTTATTACGAAAATGGTTAGTTTGGGTTTCAATGCCCAAGTCGTTTTGGAAGGCCCGAGTAGTTACTTTTTTGGGCCTCACAAGGCTTGATTGGGCCTTGACAAAAAAAATGTCTTTATTTTGTTCTTGTTTTTCTCAAATAGTCGTTGAAATAATATATTTTTCCAACAAAGCGTAATTTTTTTATCTTCCTTTTTTGTTGATATGAAGTAGGTAGGTACATAACATGCTTATGCTCTTATTGTTTTTTCTGTGATCGAAATTTCATTTTATGAGTATTTTATTAGAAAATATTTCGTTTCAGGTCAACAAATATCATGTCTTATCCCGAAAAGATAATTTGGGCCTTCTAACCCTATAGCTGGGCCTTTTAACCCAGTGTTGTCTATCAAGGCCCAAAGTATGGAAGTATTTATTTATGAAAAATCTTGAAATTAAATTCCTAATCATAACATTAACTTTAAAAAAACATATACTGTATCAAAATAATTCCCGTAAAAAGTTAAAAATGGCTGAGTACGGGTTGTTTTGCTACCTAGCAGAAATATTTTTTTTTCTTACGAACTATTGTTGATATCAGTTAGGATTCACTTTTGTCCAAGTCGAAAAATATTGCAATTTAAATATTTTTGTAAATTTTAAATCTCAAGTTCTTATTTTCGTGATAAATAATTAAATTATTGTCAGGGCCTTATTAGACATGCCACGTTTAGTAAGGCCCAAAAGGAGGGTTTTTAAGAAAGGTAAAAAACATGCAAATTATCTACACAACTTAAAAAATATATTTATTTGAATATTAGTAAGAGAACGAAGGGTTCATAAACACGTTTTTATTGTGTTGAGATGATAAAATAAAGACTTATTTGATTTTTTAAAAAAGTGGGCCTTCTCAGCCTGCCCTACCTTATTTTTTTCTAAATCTACTTAAGTAATTTTTCAAGACTGTACACTTGCTTGTATGCTAAACACAGTTAATTTAAACTATGTTTAAAAATTAAAACTCACAAAACGCGCTTTAAAGATACAATATAGTTATAGGATACTTACAGCATTGCCTTATACAACAATGCACTGTGCATTTACTGTACCTACCTCTCCTAAAACGCGTAAATTGGACAATAAGGAATCTTCAACTGACTCAAAAAATGAAAGAGTAGATTCTCAATTCAGTTACAATTGAATTAAAAATTGACATCGTAAAGATCTCCAATAAGACCGGTTGGTAGCGGCTTGCATCCAGCGCGATCCTGCGGTCTTAATGAGTTCATCTGTCCACCTTGTGGGTGGACGTCCTACGCTGCGCTAACCGGTACGTGGTACGTCACTAGAGAACTTTCGACCACATCGGTCATCAGTCCTTCGTGCTATGTGACCTGCCCACTACCATTTCAACTTGCCAATCCCCTGGGCTATGTCGGCTATTCAAAATAGTCGTAGTAATTAAATCACGCATTATCTCCTCGCCTATGTGGTTTACATCTGACATGATGTTCGAGGTACAAGTAAATTGATTTTAGAATTTGATTTGTTGAGAAATATAGTAAGGTAAAGTAACTTGATCTGAACGATGATTTTAGATCGAAATTATTCAATCGCGTCTGAACAACGGTTACGTGGTGTTTTGTGGTTTGTTCAAGTGTTCAAATCGTAAAGAATGCTATCACTTATCATAGAATATGTGTGATGAAATCCACAGAGACTGAACAAGTGAACAGCGAGAGAATGCGATCCTGAAGGGTCGTGATCCAACAGATGACATAACTTTAAAGTTGCGTGAATTGAATAGGTATCACTACATAGTATAAAACAAAGTCGCTTTCTCTGTCCCTATATCCCTATGTCCCTACGTATGCTTAAATCTTTAAAACTGCGCAACGGATTTTGATGCGGTTATTTTTATTAGATAGAGTGATTAAAGAGAAATGTTTATATGTATAAAACACCTGCCTGTGCGAAGCCGGGGCGGGTCGCTAGTTAAAAAAAATATGACACATTTTAGCGCTAAATTCAATGAAAATAAACAATAAATAACCTCAGACCAAATAAAATAATCGGCCAAGTATGAGTTGGACTCGCGCACGGAGGGTTCTGTATGGGAGCCCCTCTTAAATATTTATTTTATTTTATTATAATAAATAATAGTGAAGTTAATATAAAACTAAATATTCTGTGAAAATGTCAAGCATCTACCTGTTACAATTATTAATATAGAGCGAAAAACGTTCAAAATATCAGGTTTGTTGTATGGGAGCCCCCCTTAAATATTTATTTTATTCTCTTTAAAGGGAAAAACGGGACCCTATTACTAAGACTTCGATGTCCGTCTGTCTGTCTGTCTGTCACCGAGCTACATCTCATGAACCATGATAGCTAGGTAGCTAATATTTTCACAGATGATGTATTTCTGTTGCCGCTATAACAACAAATACTAAAAAAAGAATAAAATACATATATAAGGGGGGCTCCCATACAACAAACCTGATTTTTTAGACGTTTTTCGCTCTATATGTGTATTAATAATGGTAATAGGTAGATGCTTGACATTTTCACTGAATATTTAGTTTTATATTCACTTCAATAATAAATAATAAAATTAAAATAAAATAATTATTTACGGGGGGCTCCCATACAGCACGGAACCCTCCGTGCGCGAGTCCGACTCGCACGAGTACTTGGCCGGTTATTATAAAACTGCGCCCACACCAAACACGCGAAGTGACTAACAAGAAAGTGTTATGTTTCAGCAAATATTTATCAAAATTTGATATCGCATCTTATTTTACTAACTACTTTAATGAATTCCAGAGATAGGAACCAAGACAGACAAGTAGGTAAATGCAACTTGGTTACTTTGACAGATTTCAGGATCGCATTCTTAGTAATAACAATTTAAGTTATTGTTTCTTTTTACAAACAGTAACAACCCTCCTTCGTAAAATTCATCACAATATGGAAGAAATGAGCGAACGTAGCGATTTTGCTATTGGATTTCTCTAGGCGCTTAAACGATACCTACCCCGCTTGGAGGGTAGAAACAAAATGAAACATCCCCACTCAACTCATTTAGGAATTAGGTACTCTTATATGTGTAATTGTGATTCTTTTAGATCTATAACTAAAACCTATACAAAAATTATTTTATTACCTTTCTTGCAGTTTGGTTCATAAATGTGGAAGTATATCATAATCAGTTGTAAGATGTCCACTCCTGGACATAGGCCTCCCTTACGTATTTCCATATGCTCAGTTGGAAGCGGCCTGCATCCAATAATAAAATGTTTTGTGATATTGGGACGGAAGTACTGGGAGAAAGACAGAGACACAACGATTTTTATGAGCCCTTTTTTATCATCAATAATGTGGAATTGCGCGAGTGAGATGAAATTTAGCGGTTTAAATGTTCATAAGTCGATTTGCACTCATTAGGTCATGGTAGAACACCTAGCGTCAAAGTACTTACCTTTATACCTGTTCAACATTTTTTACATTCCATTGTATTTTATTTTTTCGGGCAAAAGTGCCTTTATTACCTACAACAAAACTACACTACTACTACATAAAAAGCTTGAAGGGCTAAAGATAATCCAAATGCCAGCCCACTGCCAGTTGGCAGCGTGCCCAGCATGCTGGCTGCATTACCACGCTGAATGGCAATGCCTATGCGTTGAGCCAAATGTTGTGTTTTATTGTTATTGTTGAGAATTGTCTGATGCGCAGGCAAAGCAAAGTCACCGAAATAGACCAGCTGATTAGAAAGTTGAAGTGACAGCGGGTAGGGCACATAGAAAACCTCGAATCGTAACTACGTACCAACAAATACAGCGTAGAACGGCTCCCAACAAGATGGACTGATGATCTCACTACGATTGCAAGAACACTCTGAACGAAAGCCGCTTCCAACTGGTCTAATTTTAATAATCCACTGCTGAACATAGGACTTCTCACAAAGATCAATTGAGCCTATCCGCCACGCTAGCCCAGTGCCGGTTGGTAGATTGATCCCATCGAATTTCTTCTTCAGACGTAAATAGGTACACACTTATGCAGCCTTATGAAGACAGAAAGAGCCATTGAAGGGTGGAAAATGATTTATTAACTGTATAACAAAATAAAATAGGTACATATGAAATTATTATGACAACAATACACAATATGACAACAATATGAAAAAAAAAATATGTGATAAGAAACACGCAATAAATGTGCACGCTGTCTGACCGTGCACCAGAAGACCGCGGACCAGATGATCTCACACCAGGCGCTCTATAATTGAATCACTAGAACGTATGCGTAACGATAAAGACGTATATGGTCATAAGATTAAGAGCAGGAGTAACCGATGAAAATCTTTGCTTGTGTGAGCAGGAGAGCAGAGCACGGAATTTAGAGGGATTCTCTGCGAGTCATTTCCAAAGACGCTGATCGACGAGCGAGCCGACAAACTTTTAAACCTGGTTTTACTTACCGCTCGTCAACGTACGTCGACAGTGTTACCACTCTACGTTTATGTTGCTTTCGGGTGGAAAAATCGGTCAATTTCTTCGGACATTCTCAAAAAAAAAACTGTAGTATTGGTTCTGCTGTCAATTCTTGGATTAAATTGGTGAGCGAAAACCAAATTTCTTTTTATATCCAATTCTTGACTCATATTTTGGGTCGTTTTGCTTTTTTTTAATTCATTTCGTTAAACGCTGTGGTGAGGTAAGTACTTGACATTTTTCAAACTTCGACTATGACAACATTTTGTACCCAATGTCACGGTATGACTGGCTCGCTAGTTTATCATCGCGTAATCTATACTAATATTATAAAGAGGTAAAGTTTGTGAGGTTGTAGGGGGTAATCTCTGGATCTACTGAACCGATTTTGAAAATTCTTTTACCAATAGCAAGCCATATTCTTTGCGAGAGTCATAGGCTATAAATTAACTCGAAAACACAAACGTGATAGTCACAATATTTATAAAATCTGTCTTCTTTAGCCAATCGCACCCGGGCGAAGCCGGGACGGGTAGCTAGGATATTATATCTTCTTTGTCAGCGTCGACGAGCCGACGAGCCAACGAGCCAGCGAGCCAAAGTCGTTAACTTTAAAACCGACTTTTAAAGGTTGTGCGTTAATCAGTGGCTTAACGTTTCAAAAATTGGTCTTCTGATGACGGTGCGCTTGCTAACTTGCCTCGGACTTATGTATGTATTGCTTTGTTGTACCATTCGTACCAAAAATCTTGGGAGCTGTGGCCGTGGCAGTAGCCAGTAAACGCCACGAATCTATGTGTGTATGCTGAAATCAATGTAAAAGATATAGCAGATTCACCCATTAAGGCCACTGTCCCGGTTTTGGCCATTCGATGTTAAAATTATTGCATTATTATATTACTAACGACGTAACACCATAAATATCGTTAGTTTGAACATACGAGTATATTTAACCTTTTACGACCCGGGATTGAACCACGACCTCAAGAACGACAGGCCAGCGTTATAACCACTAGTCCACCACGGCTTTACCCTTTGGGTGCGTAATCCTAAAAATCAACATCCAAATAGGTAGATGAAATCAAAATCGTCGAATTATAACGGAGACCTGCCTCACTTCGTTCGCTCGATCAATTTAGAGGATTTTTATTCGACCTCTGTTGTTGCGTTTTCTGTAAAACATTGAGAAACTCGCGGTACATTGTTGATAAAAGTTACGTTCCACGAGGAAAATCATTTGTTCCCTTCAATTGTAACAAAATGTTATGTTTTTGGTGTCAATCGCTTGAGTATGAAATAATTCACGCTCGTATACGTCTTACATTTTTCAGAAAAAAGTTTAGTTTCTGTATACTTTTCAGCCAAAGCTTTGCGTAAAATATGACTTTTAGAGGCTTATAACTTTAAGGTCATTTAAAAAACTGTGAAAACTAAGACGTATAAACCTAGTTATTGAAACAAAAAATATATTCAAGGATATGTAGATAACAGCTTATTGTTTTTGTATGGCAAAATTGGCACTTCACTATTTATTACTAACAGGCAGTTTTTCGCCTAAACATACCACGGTAATGGTATCTATGCAGTATTGCAACTCAGCTGTGTCCTAGAAATAAATACCTACAACACCACGTGGCCACGCAGTACGCAACACTCGTTAGGGCTGCCCGCCTGGTAGGTACCTTATTCGCACGCTTACTAAGGGCTAAGTGGGAGTTTCCCGCTAGAACTCGATCGCGTTAACGTTTGATGTGATTTTTATGGAAATTGCACAGGGCCATTTTGTGTCACGTACAGAAAACTGTATAGCTAAGTGTGAGTATTTTTACGGTAATGTAACGAGCGCCAAACCGATCCAACACAAGCGCGGCAACGTCAGTGATTGTGCTCGCGTGTGTGCTCGGCGCGCTCGGTCAACGACGTAAAAGTAATTCGATTTGATTTGCAAAACTGCCACTTGACACTCTGATTACAAACCCACACGTTCGTTTGTCACTACGGCGCGCTCGTGACTTTTGTGTACAAAACGCCGATGCGCGTAAGTATAATTCGCGTTCCGACCGCTTGTATGAAGACGGAATACTGCATAGATACCATATTACCGTGACCATACTGACTCACCATCGAAGTCACCCAGATAGTCGTTACAATATCTTTTTAGTACGGTACAGTACGTTTCATAATCATATCTCTGTGTATGATTCATGTCGCACATAACATCTGGCCTGCAATAAAAAAAAAAACAATTTTTGCAAAACTTTCGACATGAAGTGTAAAATTACTATAAAAAATATTTTGTTAGGTATAGTACGGTTCAAACTTATTGGCTGCCCGGAACATGAGGCACTTAGCAGTATAGGATCGTCCATTATCCAGTAAGAGGGGGAGGTGAACCCATTTAGATTTCTTAGACAAATCTGAGCCATTTTTGATAAATCAACAATAATTTACATGAATGTCAGATCGATTCGTGCAAATATTCGAATTCAGTAGGCGGTGGAAGTCGGTTTTTGGCGAAAAATAATTATCGTCGGCTTCAGTCACCGTTTCCAGTCATTGATTAAGGGTACGGGAAGAGGGGTGCTCAGACTTTGTACAGTAGCCCAAAAAAGCGTTCAAGTAAACCATTTCACAGACAACGGTATTTAATGCTTAAATATTTTGAAATTTCATATTCTCTAACTTAATTTTTCGTTCAAAGCCGCTATCACTCCGCCATATTTCAAAAGATAGTAAGAAAATATGAAATTTCTTAAGTGCAAATTGACATTAAACAAAATAAAAGGAAAATCATTTTCCAAAATTAGTAAAGCAAATATTTAAATACTGTAAATACAAGGTAATGGCCTAAGCTCGATGTATTTTTGCATAATCTCATTTGACGAGGAAAAAATCTAAAACTTTGAACTTTTACCCCTCCAACCCTATATATAATATAATATGGGATGAAAGCTTGTATGAGACTTCCACAAATTTTCATGCTATAAGTCTAAAAATTGATATAAAGACTCCCTGTTAGAAATAATAAAACACGTATTTCAGAATTTCTAAAAATCAGCCCCCGGCCCCTAAAATTGGGGGATGAAAATTTGTATGTTACTTTCGAAACTTTTGATGCCAGATGTCAGAAAATGGATATACGAACTCTTTGTAATAGAATAAAACACAATTTCAGGATTCTTAATAAACCACCCCCCAAACCCTAAAACGGGGGGATGAAAGTTTGTGTGACACTTTTGCAAAGTTTGATGCTAGATGTCCAAAAATTGATAAAGGGACTCTTTATTACAAATATAATAAAACACGTATTTCAAGATTTTTAGTAGATCTCCCCCTAACCTTTAAAGCTAGGGGTCAAAAGTTGGTATGAGACTTCCGCAAGTTTTGAAGCTAGAGATATGAAAATCGATAAAATTATTAAAAAATAAAAAGATAAACTATAAAAAGAAGTTAAATCCAACAAAAACATTTTCATGTGAAATGAAGCCAAGTCTAAATCACAGTTCCCACTATCAAAAAGTTGTCAGATCTCACGTAAAGCCAACCTTCTAACTCTACACGCCTTACTCTACAAGTCTTTACTTCACAAACTCTACACCTTAGTCAATTTATGCGGCTTGGCTGTTTCGCTAACTGCGCATGGGCGTAAAGTGAAAATTAATTCATTAATTCTGTTATACAAACAGTTCTTGTTGTAACGAAACGGCCAAGTCACATAATAATATTGACTAAGCTGTAGAGTTTGTGGAGTAAGGACTTGTAGAGTAATAGAGTAAGGCGTGTAGAGTTAGAAGCTTGACTTTACGTGAGATCTGACAACTTTTTGATAGTGGGAACTGTGATTTAGACTTGGCTTCATTTCACATGAATATGTTTTTGCTGGAAAAAAAAATCTACAACGAATCCATATCGCGTTTTAAGGAGGTTCAACGCCATCTATTGAGCTCCAAACAAACTAGATTGCTAAACTTATCGATAAATGGCGTGAACTGCGATCTAGAATATTGAACATTACCTTATGTTTTCCCAGCAGTTCAGGAGGTCCAGTACACACTGCGTAACATTGTATTGGCCCCGCAACATGGAGTCGAACTCGAATGGCTTGAAAAACTTAGTGGGATCATCGTAGTACTGGCCGCTGACCGCCCAGAACGCTGCAAATTAAACTAACGGTAGGACTGGTCTAGCGGTTGGGAGGTCAATTTTTGATACACTACGATAAGGAATGGTGATAACCGTTTCGTCACTATTTGCAGTATCCTGGTATACTGGTTCGTGGTCTCCGTTCGAGGATAACGACCCCATCGACTGTACGTTCTTCGTACTATGGGCTCTGCTTATATTATTACTGCTATTTCAACCTACTAATCCTTTCTATCTTTCGGGCTATGTCGGTTACTTTGGTTCGTCTGCCAATCTCCTCATTCGATTCGATTCCTTACTCCGTACCGTACCAGCCTTATTAATAGCCCACTGCAGGACGTAGGCCTACTTATGAAGGACAATTGGGCCATATCCACCACGCTGGCCCAGTGCGGGTTGGTGGATTCACACACGACATCGAATTTCATTTTCGGACGTATGCAGGCTGCTTCACGAGGTTTTCCTTCACCGGAAAGCCAGTGATGTGAAATTCCGTTCATAAGTTCGAAAGAACTCATTGGTACGGGACCGGGATTTGAACCCACGTCCTCACGATTGTATGGTCGGTGTTATTACCACTAGACGACCACAACGTAACGTAAAGTTACAGGTCAGATGATACCATTACCGTGCTTTAAGTGAACCTTGTTCTCTGATCTATGCGTATTGTGAATCACTATCACTAATTAGTATAAAACAAAGTCGTTTCCCGCTGTCTGTCCCCATGTATGCTTATATCTTTAAAACTACGCAACGAATTTTGATGTGGTTTTTTTAAATAGATAGAGTGATTTAAGAAGAAGGTTTGTATGTGTTAATACACCTGTGCGAAGCCGGGGCGGGTCGCTAGTATTTCATAACTGAAGATATGTACTGTACTCACTGTAGAAAAGAAGAGTGCCAGTCAACGCGTGACACGCAAAGAGGATCTTCATGGCGACTGAGAAGACTGGGAACCCTATTTGGTCACAATTTCTATTGGTCACGTTCATTAACCAGACTTCGTTATGGACATAGCAAAGAATAATCACTTCAATCTGTTGATTTTAATTAGGTATTGTTCCTACTTGTATTAATGTCTTGTTTAAATCTGAGGGGATAGGTACAGTTTGACACGTAAATTGAAACTATAGTGTTTCCGTATGGCTCTATACATTTTTGTACAGCGCTCCTGGCGGAAACGAGGAAGAACTAACCAAAATGTATGGAGCCACACGCGAACGCGAAAGTTTAAGTAAACTACGCAAAAACTGGACTAAGGGCTTTGTTAGTTTAATTGCAAATATACGTGATTACGTTATCAGATTTTTAATTAAATAGTCCAGTACTCAACACAAGCTTATTCTTGGTAAGTCAAAGCATAGACGGTAGAATTTGTTCGTCTATGCCCAAAAGTATGGAGCTAGGGTACGTAGAACGTTGGCCCAGTTGCGTGTTGGTGGATTCACGTAGATACGACAATTATTAGTGATGGATTGAAATTAAAAAATCTTCACAATCCTTCACCAAAAATTGGTGATGTAATAATATAATCTGTTCATGAGTTCCAAAAAATTCATCCATGGAACAGATTTGAACCCTTGTATAGTACAAGGGGAGTGTTACGAGCGTGGTGGATACAGCCTAATTGTCTTTTGTGGGTAGGCCTATGTTCAGTGATTAAAAGGCACATTATAGTACATTTCTAAGGACTTAATTGTATAATAAGAAAACATACTTTCTAATATTTGAACAATGATTTTACATAAAAATCAGGTTTGTTGTTTGGGAGCCCCCCTTAAATATTAATTTTATTTTGTTGTTATAGCGGCAACAGAAATACAGCATCTGTGAAAAGGTTAACTATCTAGCTATCACGGCTCGTGAGATTCAGCCTGGTGACAGACAGACGGACAGACGGACGGACAGCGGAGTCTTAGTAATAAGGTCCCGTTTTTACCCTTTGGGTACGGAACCCTAAAAACTAGAGGCTAAATAGCCATGCAGGCTTTAATATATACGTGAGTGGTCTGTACGAGTTACTGGTACAAGTTGCTGTCTTATTTAGCTGGGATGGTTGTGCTTGCAAGTAGTTATTACGGTGATTACTAAAGGTACAATTCCGCAGCCGACTACGACAGTAGCAGACTATGTCGTCGAGCGACACACATACAGGCGACCAGACTGCGTGTTATTGGTTACGAATGTACTTTATAAATTTATTTTTCGTATCACCGACTTCCACCGTGGATAGAATTCGAATACCTAGTTTGCACGATTTAACATCTAGGTATGTAGAGGTACATAATTTTGTATTAAAAACAGCTCAACCGATTTCAATAAAATTTAATTTGGACTAATACGGAAGTATCTAACTAAAAACTAAAAATAATGATCGGTTCAAAATTGGTGAAAATATCGATGAACATCCATAGAAAAAATACATACAGACGAACATAGTACATCCTCAATTTTCAAAATTGGCGAAAATATCGATTAACGTACACAATAAAAAATACATACATACGAACTTAGTCCTCCTTTTTGGAAGTCGGTATAAATATAGAGAACCCAGTGAAGATGCGACTTTGAAGTTTTGAATCGTCAGTCACGGAATTGTACCTTAAAATTGCAAGCAGAGTACTGCTGTGCTTTTTTGGTTGACTTGTCAGGGTGCACTGCCGTGAACCCAGATGTAAAATTTCATGTTGCAAAGACTGTGAGGTATTTGACTAATCAAATAACAGTAAGTTCTTATGGGCCGGGTTGCTAGCCCTGGTGACAGAGTTCTTAGGCCGCCTGAAGGCCTCTGACATGGCTAAACGGTCAAAACAACCGGGACCTAAAATTTAACGTGTCATCCGAGCCACGGTAGCGCTCAGATAGAAAATGCCACCAAATTACAGCATGAGCGCTACAGATAAAAAAAGAGTTCCACTAAACGGATGCTCACAAAAACCATAACGACCGAAGTGGGCAGTTCCTGAGAATGGCAGCTGATTTACCATTTAAATTCGATCCTCGGGCAGCGGCACTCTAATTGTGGCCGGCCATATTATAAATTCATTAATGTGCCCGTCTCTGTGGCTGGGACTATATTTCAAACTGTTTAGGGAATTTAAAAGATATTTGTTATAGAGTTTGTGCAAAAAGAGAACCGTCTTGGCGTTACGGTGAACTAGCAATAAGACTTTAATCAGCAGTTATAATTTTTTAAATTTGGTTTATTATTTTTGAAATTGTACATTCTCTTATTAAATTTAATTGTGTGACATTTGTACGCCACGATGGGCAAAAATATGCGTTCTCTATTATATTTACACCTGTTTACGACTTTGTATGTTGTACACAATTACCATGTTGTCACAAATAAATGATCTTGAATCTTGAATCTTGTCATGGTACCGACTACTTGGTAGACGCGAGTCTACTAATGAAAACTGAATTGGTGTCTACGAAGTTTCAAACACTTTCAGTTGTACTAGCAATGACAGAGCAGTTTTGTCAACGTAACAAAAATAGTAAAATGGCACACGGGCGACCTCACCTACGACGATTCTCTTTTTGCACAAACTCCACATAACTAAAAACTTACTATTTACTTATTGGAATAAAAATCGGATTGTTTTTATGCCATTTTGTCATCAGCCACGCTTACTTGTGTTTAAAATAGCGCCTTTTTTACAGTTTTGAACCTATTTAATGCTGAGATGTAATTGTGCTTTTATATGTCAATAAAGAATTTGAATGTTTATGTTTTATGTTTACGTAGGCGCTTTGGTGGGGCAGAGTGGAAGTACTCGTTTCTGCGTAGCTTGTAGGTATAAGCCGCGTGAGCCGCGTCACACACGTTGGCGGAAATGAAGTTAGCTACAATCTGCGCATATCCAATCAACATTAGATATTGCGCAGCATGTAGCTAACTTCATTTCCGCCAACTTGTGTGACGCGGCCTACAGCTAACATCACAGCCGCCAATACAGCTGCCAATAAGTTTGAGTCAGCATAATTATACCAGTGACCTAAGTTATTGCAACGTAGCGCGTAGGTGCCTCAAAATTAAATGGTATTGCTGATTGCAGTACGTAGGTGTGCGGTGAATGAAACTATAATGCTAAACAATTTGAAGCGGTTAATCTTTTTAATGTAACAATATTTGTTTAAAGGCGGCTGGTGGCAAATTCTTGTACCCGTTATTTGTGATACATTATAATCGTTTTGTTATCTTTGGACAAATGGCGGCAACTAATTGGTTAGTCATTTTTAGGGTTCCGTACCCAAAGGGAAAAAACGGGACCCTATTACTAAAACTTCGATGTCCGTCTGTTCGTCTGTCCGGCTGTCTGTCTGTCTGTCACCGGGCTGTATCTCATGAACCATGATAGCTAGGCAGCTGAAATTTTCACAAATGATGTATTTCTGTTGCCGCTATAACAACAAATACTAAAAACTGAATAAAATAAATATTTTAGGGGGGCTCCCATACAACAAACCTGAAATTTTAGACGTTTTTCGCTCTATATTAATAATGGTAACAGGTCTACCTGTGTGCTTCAAATTTTCACAGAATATTTAGTTTTATATTCACTTCCATATTAAATAATAAAATTAAAATAAAATAAATATTTAAGGGGGGCTCCCATACGGAACCCTCCGTGCGCGAGTCCGACTCGTACTTGGCCGATTTTTAGACTAGTACACTCATCATCGTCATTGTCAGCCGTAGGATCCACTCCAGTCCTCTTCTATGGAGTTTTACCGCCTTCCAAAAAGTTCATCGATCATTTTTGTATGTTCATAGATAATTTCGCCAATAGTAAGCTGATTTAAAAAATCTTTTTTAGGTCGAAAGGGTATACTTCCGAGATGGTCCCATTAAAATTTTATCGAATTCAGCTAAGCCGTTTTTGATAAATCATCAATAATGTACATGTATGTCACATCGATTCGTGCAAACTGTTCGAATTCTGTAGTGGAAGTCGGTGTTGCGATTTTTTGCGAAAAATAACTATCGAAAAGAGATGGTTGGATGAGGCTTGCATCCAGCATATTCCTGTGGTCTTTATTAGACTTGGTTAGTGGACAAGGACATTCTACGCTGCGCGTCTAAACTCAATTTCTTCAAGGCATTTTTGACATTGGGGGTTCCAGTTTATAGGTACTTACTGCGAGTTTTTAAAGACGATAGCAATATTCTGGAATAGTATTGTACTTATCATAACGATCAACATTTTCAAAAGGACTAAAGCCAAAAAAACGTTCATAATAAATCTTTCACATTTTTAAGGTTCCGTACCCAAAGGGTAAAAAAGGGACCCTATAAAACGGGACCCTATTATTAAGACTCCGCTGTCCGTCTGTCTGTCACCAGGTTGTATTTCAGTAACGGTGATAGCTAGAACATTGATTTTTTTTACAGATTTTATTTCTGTTGCCGCTATAACAACACATACTAAAAACAGAAAAAAATTGAGGGGGGGCTCCAATACAAAAAACCTGTTTTTTACCGTTTTTCACTTAATATTAATAACGGTGACAGATTCTTGAAATATTCTTAGAATATTTCGTTAAATATTCACGTCAAAAATATATAATTAAATTAAAATGTATTAAGGGGGCTTCCGTACGGTACACAAACGTTGGTGCGCGAGTCCAACTCGCACTTGGCCGATTTTTACACATATGCATTTTGTTGAAAGTTAGCAATTATATTGACATTTAGCCTTTAGGTATACAGCCTTTTATTCTAAATCTATCGAGAGCTCGCAAAACAGTAAGTATAATTGATTCCAATGATGATTCACTATCTGTATTTGAATTATACCATTCAGACACGAAATTTACCGTTTAAAATAAAAAAATGGTATCTTTCGCGTGACCACTAAAATATTCGGGAGCAATTTCAAAAGTATCCCCTTAGGTTATGCCTACCGAATGGCAACCAGCTTTTACCATTGAAATGGGTGCTGGAACTTATGAATAACAGTATGGGTACAATATTTTACTTTTAAATTAATATATATGAAACCTGTGTACAAAGTTTCATCAAGATTCGTTGAAGAACGCGACTAGTCGACAAAAATCAATATCTATCGGAAATATTTCTTTCGACGTGTCAGAACTAGAGTTATAGCGAAGTAATGGCGAAGTATATATCTGTCACTTTTCACACGTCAAAAAGAGTTATTTTCGTGGCTTTTCGGTTAGCATGCTAAGCTAGCTTGACAGACAAAAGCAAAATTCGCTTCACTTCGGTCAATAAATCCTTACTAAGTAATATTATAAATCCGAAAAGTTTGTTGGTTTGTTACTCTTTCACGCCCCAACGGAGCAACGGATTGATCTGATTTTTGGCATGGATATAGTTTAAAAGGCGGAAAGAGCTTTAGGATACTTTTTATCCCGAAAAATTGCATAGTTTTTGTATTTTATAAGTCTATGCTGAAACGGAGCTATGCCCCTTACTGTTGTTACATCAAATCGTGTCCTAAAACGGGCAATCAGAATCGAAACGAAATGGGAATTTGATATGCAAAGTTAGGAACGTTTACTCGAATTAGCAGTTTGGAACCGATATCGAAAGCAAATCAGTGAGTGCCAATTTCGTAGGTATGTTTATTATTACTTTTATTGGTGTGTGCAGATCGCTATTAGTTTTCTTCTTTATGAACCTTAAAGATTTGAAGCGAAGTTTGTTTTACAGATTATATTCAAATTGCCAATGCTTTTTCACTGATATGCTGTAGTTGTAGCTAAGGATGAGTATCGTCGTTGTCGTTTCAGCCATAGGCCATCCACTGCTGGACATAGGGTTCTCCTATAGATCTCCCATAAGACTGGTTGAAAGCGGTCTGTGGTTGACAAGGTCACGGTATTAGGTATCATTACCGTGATAAGATCTTCCGTTCACCTTGTGGGTGGACATCCTACACGATGTTACTGAGAAATACATAAAGGATGTGTAATACGAGTATGTGTATGATAGCCATCGATTGGAGTCGATAATTGATTATATGTCGAAACTCGAAATACACAGCTCGGCTTAATGGAAAGCACCCTGATTGGCGAATGTCATTTAAACAACTTTTACTTGGGGTTCAGCCCTAAAATCGTGAAAAAGAAATGAGCCGTCACATTGCAAGAGTAGGTAAATATACCATTCATTCATTTAGTTAATTGGTAATTAGTGTGAAATATTAGCAAAGAATTAAATCACACCGCGTACATAGTTTAATAAGGAAATGTAGGTAGGTATTATAGGTAGGGTACATGTAACTCCCACTAAATAAAAACCAAGGTAGGCCACTAGAATACGGCATCGATATCCCCTGCCTGTAGTAAGAGCCTACTAAAAGGGGGGGCTCTAGAGTCTAGACTCGCGGGTGGTTGAGTTGGGGCTCTAGTCATCCACTCAAACGGGCCCGGGGAGGACGACAATGGTGAGTGGCCAAATTGTCATATATGTCTATATGAGTCAATTATTGATTGAGGGACGTTAATAGAAAAGTGCTGGGAGCTTCGGTGCGTTCCACTGGAGATTCTTGAGCTTCCAAGACAGCACAAAGACAGGCCGCCGAGGGGGCTTTAGTGGGTGCAATCCCACATAACCCGACTGTACCCCAAAGCAGTTGGGTATCTTACGAAGATTTCCCCCTCGTAATAAAAGGTACGCCACCTTAGTTTATTAATTTATTTAGTTTGTGTATCCATGTGCCTATAACGCACCTACTTCACGATTCATTGTGCTCATTAATAACATTTTATCTCAACAACCTGATCTGGACATTTTTTGTGATAGCTTGGGCAGTTTTAATAATATAATTCTTGCTCATTTAAATTTTAGTATGTAGTGATTTGGTCTATGCTGTTAATTATGTACTAATTGGAAATAAATAAAAAAAAAATAAAAAAAAAAATAGTACCTACAAAGTGAACAGCAAAAACCGCGTGCAGTGACTATTACTTGTTATTTTCCCATAGAGTTTAGAGATACAAAGAGGCGCCCACAACTACTAATTAGGTTAATGTAATATATGCTGACGAGCTGAAAATAGCTTCTGTTACTATAGATAATGTTTGAATTTGAAAGCAACCATTGTCATCACTCAGGAACAACGGTGACTAGAAAGTTACAAACTACTTAGTAAGAAGGTGAGTGTGACATAACATGACTAAAATTCCATATTTCTCAAGCGAGCGCCTCATTAAATTTCTAATCTCTATGTACTTACCCAAACAAAAAAAAATAAAAGTCGATGACTTACCTCCCCAGGGAAAATCTTTTATGGATACCACCCTAAAACCCTGGGGAGGCAGGGTAGTTATGTGGGAATCCCATCTGAGGCGATGTACCCACTAAAAACCCTGGGGTGTTCCTTCTTTGTGCATCTGCGTCGGTATTGCGGGATCTCTCAGGGGAGCCCTCCCCTGAACCCACCGCCCAGAATTCCCGGTTATGGTGGTATACGGCGATTATGTGCAAGCCGTCTGCGCCCGATTCTCCGTCGTCATTCTCCTTTCTAAGTGCGGCGTCCTCTTTCTTTGTCATCACTGACTCAGCCAATGACAACATCGCGTCCCATGATTCCTCGCAGTCGACCATCAAAGCCACGCCACGACACAGTCGGCAGCGAAAAATCACTACCGATAACCGCGGCTAGGTGTCATCCTCTGCGGCAGCGCCACCAGCTAGAAAAAAAACAATATTACCTTAAAATGATGTACAATACATTAGACGTACCTACATGATATACGTATAACATAATTGCTGTACGTTCATTAGGTACTGATAAAATAAACATCAATTGTGGTTCTGCTGCGGAGCATACTTTTCACGTTAAAACACGTAAAAATAAGTTCTTTAGTTATGAAACAAAATTCAGTAGAAAAACTAAGAAATATAGTTGCGTCAAATAGCTGTTCATCTATTGGTGAAGCGCCTTAACATCTTTATTTAATAATTCCGCATTTCTGTACATATTCTTTTCTTTTTACAATTTAAATTTACCCACTTTCTGGTGTCGCCGGTAAAACAGGAGCAACACTGGGAAAATTTGTCGATGTTCCGTTGACGTCCAGGAGTTTTCCGAGAGATGGCGCTAGCCGTCTCGATCCGCGATGCCCTCGAGGCCTTGACAAA
Organism: Hypomecis atomaria; assembly: GCA_964007245.1. Lineage (NCBI taxonomy): Eukaryota > Metazoa > Arthropoda > Insecta > Lepidoptera > Geometridae > Hypomecis > Hypomecis atomaria. The sequence continues at coordinate 9,072,370 of OZ023287.1, read as the reverse complement.
AATGGCGCGAAGCCATCGAGTGTCGCGTCACTGCCGTTATTTTATGAATGGCAGAAAAATCATTCTGTCAGTGTACTTCCATCAAGTCCCATCCGCCGCAAGTTTACTTTCATCCGCCAAACGAAAAACTTATATCTTTAAAATTCATTTCGTGAACTTTTTATTGTGTGCAGTGCAGTTTTTGGACAATCGTATTTCGCCTCGATAAACACAGGACTTTTAGTGGAGTACCAGCAGGCGCCGTGCATCAGTGGCAGACGACTCTTCTCCAGCCGGTCTCGATTACGAGGTCATGAAGGCGGTCATTTGCAGGTTAGTCTCAGTTTAGTTCCTGTACTCATATATACTTCGAAACCAAATTCTTTATTTCGTGCATAAATTTCCCGCCCTTTCTTATTTTTAATCTATCCTTAAAAACTTTTGTGAGCAATCAAACCCAGGAGTTGGCTATTTACACACCACTCAATCTAAGTTGTATCTTTTTATGGTCCAGTAGGTACCCGAAGGGTCAAAATGGGACCCTATTATTAAAACTCCGCTGTTCGTCTATCCGTCTGTCTGTCTTACAAGACTGTATCTCAAAAACGGTGCTAGCTAGAACGTTGAAATTTTCACAGATGACGTGTTTCTGTTGCCGATTTAACAGCAAATGCGAGTAAGTACTAAAAACAGAACAAAAATAAATATTAAGGAGTGCTCCCATTACAACACACAAACTTAACCACCTTTCTAACCGTTTATCGCTCGATATTAATAACGATGACAAGTAGATGCATTAAATATTCACAGAATATTTCGTTAAATATTCACTTCATAAATAAATAATTAAATGAAAATAAAATATGCAGATATTCTATTTTGTATTTAGTTGAAGTCATATTTGTCCAACACATAGGTTGTTTGTGTCTCTAGTTTTAAAAAACCTTCCAACCAGTCTTATTGGAGATCCATAGGGGAGGGGAGTCTGGTTGCCTGGAAGATATCACTGTTAGCGCTAATCCGTAAGTAAAATCAATTTGTAAAGTACCTAAAAGTTCGCGAAAAATAATTATAAACTAAGAGAATAATATAAATCTTTCTATTGAAAACGGATGGAAACCATTTTCAACAAATAGTGCATTTTGTCAATCAAAACCTTAACTATCTCACGATCCAACCAGGACTCCCGGGGATCACCGCCATAAATCTAAATAATTGCCAATGAATAATTCTGGTAATTGGTCGGCGAACGACGGATCCATCAGGAGTACCGACTTCGTTAAGTGAGGTTGATGTAAAGAGAATCAAAGAATTATTTAAAGCTATTTAAGTATATTATGTGTGAATGCAAGTTTTTAAATATCATAGAGTCATCTGTCCGTCCATCCATCAGCCATAGGACGTCTACTGTATAACATAGGCCTACCCTATGGATCTCAAATAAGACAAGTTGGAAGCAGCTTGCATCCTCCCGCGGTCTCAATGAGGTCATCCGTCCACCTTGTGGGTGGACGTCCTACGCTGCGTTTGCCGGTACGTATAATAGAGTAGGTACTCAAAAGAAATATGTATGATATCGTATTGGCTTTTTAACAACCCACAGGTGAACACGGGCTTACCTACGAAGGGCGACTGGACTATAATATCCACCATATTTATCCAATGCGAGTTGACAGATTCACATACTCAATCGAATTCCTTCTACAGGTGTATGCCGCGGGTTCCTCACGATGTTTTTTAACCGACTTCCAAAAAGGAGGAGGTTCTATGTTCGTGTGTATGTATTTTTTTTCACTGAGAAGTCAGTTGTCTGAAAATCAATCAGTTTATAAATTACTAGCGACCCGCCCCGGCTTCGCACAGGTGTATTATATATATAAACCTTCCTCTTGAATCACTCCATCTATTAAAAAAACCGCATCAAAATCCGTTTCGTGGTTTTAAATATACAAGCATACATGGGGACAGACAGCGGGAAGCGTCTTTGTTTTCATTCACCATTCAAAAGATTACCAGAAGAGGATCAACTAATTATTTTAAAAATAACGTTTCGTTTGAAAAAAAAGCGTGAGTAGAGTTTTTGGATGTTATTGTTATAATCATCATTACTTATGATCATGATCAACTTACAATGAAACTGAAAGTAAGTTCGTGTAGGCCGGGTCGCTAGTCCTGGTGTCAGAGTTTTTAGGCCGCCTCTGACATGGCTAAACGGTTAAAACAACCACGACCTACATTTAACGTATCATCGGAGCCACTGTAGCACTCAGTTGGAAATTGCCACCCGCGGTCACCCATCCAAATTCTGACCGTACTTCCGTACCTGTTGCCTAATTTTGGTAATCGCTGACAAAAACCTTGTCAAACTACGCTACGAGCGCTACAATGAAACTGAAAACATCTTTTAGAATGAGTGTCTAAAATAAGCCTATTTAAAAGCAAAGAAACACTCACGAAGTAAGCTACGGTCCACTGTGTTCCGCACGTACGTCTCAATCTCAATACTCAATCATTTATTGCAACCTATGTAATATTTACCTGCTCTATCCCGCTTTAATGGAGTCTGGATCTCACAGTCTAACACAAGCCAACCTGATCGGCATAGCATAGACTGCCGAACGCGTTCAATTAAGCTCGCCAGACCACCATAAACTTGAGAATCGTTTCAGTAATTATCGGCAGCATTACTCTCGAATATAATGTCTCATTGTTAATTGTTGGGCGGTTTAATCGCGAGCGGATCTCTTTGGACTTGTCCGCTTATCTCTCCTTGGGGAGAGTAACGGCCGCCCGGTTCTCATGGTGCGGTGCGGTGCCACACTGCAATAAATTTGCCGTATTTGCGGCAGTGCAGCGCCGCAATAGGGTTACAGTACAACAGGGTTCTGTAACCCTGTTGTTCCAAGTAAATTTTAGAGTGGCCGTAAGTCAACCTGAAGAAGCCGTATTTTAGTGAAAATATTATAGAGGTTTTGATAAAAAGGCCGTATTACGAAAATACGGGTTCAAAAAGCCAGCCAAAAGCGGTATTTTGGGTTCCTAGAGAGGCTGAAAACAGTAAAACAGGGTTAAAGCCGTATCAGGAACATCACTGGTTTGTTACGCAACTGCCATTGCTCCGCGTGTGTTGCTCTCTGATTGGTCTTGCTGAGTTCTAGAATTGCTTTATTTACCTAGCCTTGCTCCTTTAAGCAGATTCCACCGGAGCTGCGCTGAGCGAGGCTAAATAAGCGAAAAAAAATCTGTTAGTTCTTATCATAATCCTTTGATACGCATCCTTGCGCAATTCTGGTAGAAACGCATCCTTAGTTCGGTGTGTGCGCGTTGTGGCACTGCATCGCACCGCGTGGAAACTCATCAGTATTTCCTTAAGGAATCTATCAGATATAATAGTATATTGTTTTGTATTGCATTATATAGAGATTGCCGCAAAACAGGTTATCTAGTCTGTAACGTGATATAAAAAAAAATTAATTTAAAAGAAGAAGAATTAAATGTAGCGATTTAAAAGGGGTTGTAGTGATGTAAAACGTTACCAGTTAGAGCAAAGGGACAAATGATACAAAAAGGGACTAATGATACTAAAGGGGACAAATGATACAAGACCTTCGAAGGTGTGGTGTCGCAGTTACTTGACAAATAAACAAAATGTTACCTGGATAAACTAAGTCGATAAGAACAAAGAACCTCTGTTCCCAAAGACCGTATTATTATCTACCTGTGAGTTGTTGAGTGAGGACAAAATTAAAAGATTTTGTTTTGTAATTTAAATCACAACAAATTTATTTGTAATGACCTTAACTCTTTGAATTTACATTAAATTATCTTAAGTCTAAAGCGGGTAAGTTTACTCGGTGGTGACCAGAAGGGTCTTAATGCCAACGGGCTCAAAATTACACAAACTTAACCGTTGTAAAGTTTATCAATACTTATTGCTATATTTTCAATACTTAAATTAAAGCGAACCTAATTAAACCAAACTTCTAACAATGTGGCGGGTAATTAACTTAATTATTAAAGACTGTGCATATACCGTCTGCGATATTGCATAAAATACAAACTAATGTGATTTCTAACATTAATTACAATCAAGCGAACAAAACGGTAGCTAGTCGTTTAGTCCGGGGATAAAAATAAAGTCTACTTATGTTCACTAAAGCATGGATCATACAGTGAAAACGAGGAATGTCTCATACGTCTAAACTCTGTCCAGAAGGCTTCAATCGTGGAAATTTGTAGAAGAGGGTGAACTTAATATACATACCAAAGTGACCATGTGGCCCTGGGTTATGTAAAAAAACTAAATAGGTATTACTTGTGGATCCGTGGCAGGCATGCTCGCAGGATGAAATCCGCAAGTGGAAACAGGTGTAGGCTGGCAGGTACGCCACCAGGCTAGCCCGTCGATACAACCAAAATGACGTGTGCAAAAAATCAGGAGTCCGGAATCATCAGCGCGGGGTCCGTCGAGGAATCAATCGGGTCGCGGGAAGATCAGTCGGGTCGCGGGAAGATCAATCAGGTCGCGGGAAGATCAATCAGGTCGCGGGAAGATCAATCAGGTCGCGGGAAGAGGCTATGGACAAACCAGACGGCAAATAAGTATCACTCGTATTTTTCACCGGGATGATTCCAAGATCAAAAAAATGTTTTTTCCAGCGAATCAAAATTCAGATCAAATTGACGAGAGAATCACTAAATCAATTGACTAACCTTAATCGCCTCTTTTTAAACGCCTCCGCCCTAAGGCAGATGGATGTCCGGAGCACCACATTCTTCAACGAAGTCTCCAGAAAAAGCTTTTTGCAATTGCAAATGAAAATTTGCTAACTCACTTGTCACCTTTCAACCGTTTCGAATCACGCATCCACTTATGACGTCACCGCACTTAATTTACTACGCCTTGTAAACAAAACATACTTATTTACGTTCCATTCTCCCAACAAGGTTATGAAAAATACAGACACAAATAATTTCTTTTTTTTTCTTTACGGATCAGTCCGAACAATGACAGCGACAAGCAGTCCATACATGACAGCGTCAAACCAACTGTCACTTTTACTGTCTCATTACTTGCTAACTTCAAAGTCACTGCATTTGCAATTTCATTTGCTATTTAATGTTTTCGATTTGTTTATTAAGTAAAGTCCAAAAGTGCATAAAACGAATGATTGTGATGTTTAAGTGTCGTGCAACGAGAAAGAAATAAGTATTGTTAGCAGCTACGCTACAAGTCTTGTCAAAAAATGTCAAAACAAAATATCGTGAACTCAGAACATTCGGAAATAAACCCAGTCACCAGGTAGTTTTACCTGGAATGTTTTCCGGTAGTTAAAAGAAAAGCGCGTTGTTTTCGAGAGATCTAAAAGATGATGGCACGGCACTGGTCAAGCGCCGCGCTGCGCCCTCATCGCTCCGCACCGTGTGAACCGGCTCTGAGAATTTGCATTCACGGGATGAGTTACTGGCTTTGAAAATGTACTAGGGAAATGAGAAGCAATTGTATTCAAAGCCTTAGCGTTTTTAGATTGGCGGTAAAATCTGGGGTCTATCGATGAGTGTTGTTGACTCCGCTGAGGTGTAGGTATTATTATAGAAAATAAGCCGGTAACATAAAAGGTATTTATAAATATACTTTAAAATTAATACTGGTACAATTAAAATGGCATTTAAAAAATATTTCCAGCAAATCTTAACCAAAACTAAACTAGCTTAACAATTTTTCCGTTTGTGCTAGTAAAAAATACTATGATTTGATATTTTATACCTACTTATACAAAGTCTTAAGGCGAGGCTATCTGAGAACTTTAGGTATTTTGGGCTAGCACAGGCGCCAATTTTCGGAGCGCGACGTATTCATTTACGCGACTCAGAAATTGTGAGCGACGCGCCGCGCGCTGGTCTTCCGCGCGTCGTCAGCCGCGCTATATCTTACCGCAGTAACGAATATCAACCAGTTGACATACACCTATGTTTAGGAAAATGAGAAAATGCCTTATCATATACAGTCATTGTACATATATTTAGGAATATAAGACGTCATTGAGTACTGTATCCTCAGAAACCTAAGTACATTGAAGTACCTATAAATTGCAAGTTAGGTTACTCTTTCACGACTAATACACGTTTGTATGGAAGTTAGAATGCATTTAGCTCTGACATGGATGGTAGCTGATCTTAGTTACATTTTCGGGGTTTAGTGACTTTTCGGATACAAGATTTTTAGGCACGTTGTCCAAAGTATCATTTTATTTTTTTATTAAATTTAGAGGTTCCGTATATCAAAAGAAAAAACTATCAACCCTTATAGGATTACTTTAAAGTCCGTCTGCCCATCCGCCCGTGTGTTAAGAGGTCAAGACCTATCTTGGGAACAAAAGGAGGTATCGAGCTGAAACTAAACCAAATAAATTATATATATATATAAACAGTCATTTTAGTTCTTCTAGTCTCCCTTAGTTTTGATTACTTAGTTTCTGGTTTTGTGCAATTTCCGGTATTTGTACGGAATCCTCGTTTGGTGAGCTTGATTCGCACTTTTCCGTTTTTGAATAAAAAACGGTTAGATAAAAATATCGTACCTATAATAGAATAATGTCAAGTCATAGCTCTATTTCTCACCATCATAACAGTTCCTCCTCCTTATAATCGTTCCTTATAATCCCTATACGCACGTGTTATAAAGATTAAAATAGATTTAAATACAATATTTATAAGATATTCATTTCTAACGTTCTATTATTTTTGTGTTTTTAGACATATGGCAAAACTAGGCTGTCTGCCACATGTCAAAAAACACAAAAATAATTCCACCTGAGATATGAATACATATCTTATAAATATTGTATAAAAATCTAATATCATCATTATAACACGTGCGTTTAGGAATTATAAGGAAAAAAACTCACAAGGTCTAAAAACTAGGTTTATTCTGCTAGATAAGTCACACTAGACGTTCATGTCTAAATGTTCATATATGGCACACATTGTGCTCACGTTCAAATGTCCAAATAAGTCTAAATTTACACAAGAAAACTGACACTAGGGGTTTTTCAACTTTCCTTTTTTACTTGTCTCTCAAATCACTCTGCAACTCGAACCTGCATTCTGCAATCCACGGTCTATAACTGCCCAGCACCAGATAAACCTTACCAAATTTCCAACTTAGATATTTTTTAACAGTGATATGTCCTTCGGTCTCTATTTACTAATAAATCCTCACGTGTATTCTGATTCTGTAAGATTCTAAATAGTAACTACTTTGAAATTTGTAGGAACATTTATACTAGAATATTGTAGGTACCTAAAATTCGAGTAGCATAAATTTAAAATTATTCAAGGTTGTAATCAAAATCATGACTTTTGTTGTGTTACATAAGCGATTGTCCTACTGAGTTCCAGAACCTTTTTAATGGGCGACGCAACTGTATCGCCAGTTGAAATCAGTATACAGGTCGCCCTAAACAATTTATGCTTGCACACAGTTCAGAGGTCCTTGACTTTACAAAGATGCTTCTTCACCAATTAATGGTTTTCTATTAATTAGCTATATTATAGCATCATAAAAATTTGATGTTGTAGTCATTATCATCATCTCATACAACCATGTCATACCCGTGGCTCTATACGCGTTTGATGACTATTTTTTGCCAAATTCTGCATTGACTTAATAGTCAAAGGTGTATATTCATAATTACGGTTCAAATTACCCCTTTTTGGCATTTTTTGCCCATTTGGAATTTAGATTTTCTTTCGTAACTCAGAAAAATATGAACTCACAGTGCTCAAAATAATTTTCTATGAAAGCTTCGGCCAACAAAATAATATGATAACCACATGATAAAAAACCTGAAGTAAACAAATTGAACTGGGTGAATAGAAAAAAGTTAAAAAACGCGGGTTAAAACTCTATTCAACGAAATCCCACACAAAGGGATCTAGTAGAAAAAAAAACTACTATACGTGTATCTGTTTGGAAGCTATAACCCCTGTGTAATAAATTAATAATGTGTTTACACAAACTTTGAAAAAGATGTTAAAATTGAGATCTATACCTACTAGAACTAACGTAAACTAAAATTCATGCAGCCCGTTAATAAATGTGAAATTAGATTATAAGGCTTTTTCACATGGGTGCAGACAAAAGGTAAATAAAGACTAATGGACTGACACGGAGGGGCATAATGACTTTATAAGGGCTCTTGGTTCTAATACTGAATCCTAAAATCAGATATTTTAAATACATTTTGTCGATTCTAAACTGTAATTCAGTATAGGACACCTAATTTTGTTTTCAAATCCAGTTGAGCTCTGTTACAACAGTGTTCAACTGGATTTGAAAGTTCCTATACTTCTTGCCTCTTCGGCTTTATACACTCTTTCTGAATAACTATGTAATAATTAAATATTTAAATTAAATCATTCCGTGTCCTAGGAATTCACTTTCTTTTCTGATTTTACAAAACAGATTCAAGCAATCGTGTCCTAAACGTCACTGAAAATATATAAGAATTGGAACCGTCAGTTCGGACAAAAATGTCCGATAATATTATTGTGTCCGAACCGTCACGGAAGCGTTTTGGGGAGTAGATTTGGTCAGTATGGTGCCTAGTAAATGTACAGTATTTTAGAAAGAACAAAGTTAACCTAAACAGGGTTATACAGAACTGGTGCACTTAGCTGAAAGGTGGTTCAGATCATCATTATGAACAACATGTACTATGGGGCCAAACCAAAATTCGAGGAAAAAATATTCAGTTGCAGTTTTGTATGAAATGGTTGATTTTTGTTCTCGAATTTTTTATTACCTGCTTTTTTCAGGACGATCCGAAAATCCTGAATACGGGTTCGTTGGGCCGTCCAGACTGGACGGCCCAACCCGAACATTACGAACCCGTAAAAGTTCATTACTCTGAGAGTAATGAACTTTTTGTATGAAGTAGCATTTTTTTTTGCGATTTTGGGGTTGGTCCCGTAAAAGTTGTTCATAATGGTAAGTACAAATATTTATTAATAATAATAATACTTCTGTTCCGATTTATGTATGTAATGTGTTTATTTTTACTAAATTTTTAAACAATTTTTTTTCTCTTTGTGTATGTTTCCCTAAAAGGAAATAAACGTGTACTGTACTGGACCAGCCTTTTTTAATAGTCCACCGCAGGACGCAGGCCTACCCACGAAGGGTGATTGGGCCATATCCACCACGATGGCCCAGTGCAGGTTGGTGGATTCACACACGCCATCGAATTTCTTCTACGGACGTATGCAAGTTGGCTTGCCACGATGTTTTCCTTCACCGAAAAGCCATTGGAGTGAAATTCCGTACATAAGTTCCAAAGAAACTCATTGGTACGGGACCGGGATTGAACCTACGACCTCAAGAATGACAGGCCAGTTACAACCACTTAGGCCACCACGGCTTCAAATAAACGTGTATCCACGACATAATAATTATCTATGTATGCTAATCATTCTCCCTATCACTCCGTAAAAAATATATTCTACATGCTAAACTCGCTCTTCTAAAAGTAGTCAGTGGGTGGGATCTGTTTGAGTACCTATAGCCTGAGCTGCTCGCGAGAAAATTTGGCGTGCGTCCGACGCCGACAAGCTCTGAGAGCGGACTGAACCGTGTCAGGGAGCGTTTTGATACCATGATTTCATGATAAAAATTAGTGTAAAATCACCATACTAGCATGTCAAAATTTTCGTATCGTAGAGTCCTTATGTTACTGATATGTAATATGTTAAAAATAAAATATAAATATCGTGTCTAAGATGGAATTATTCAAAAACTCATTCGAAATCCAACATAGAGGTGACTTTGGATTTTTTTTCGATCGAGCGAAGTTTTATCTATCATGTATCGGAGAACGTACGTTTTTTGGAAATATGTTCAAGAATAACATATATTTTTTCCAACTGTAAAATTATACATTGCTGAGGAAAAAAATTGGTTTTAAATACGTTAAATCGGGCAAGTAGGGCCTTAATAAGTATCATAAGAAGTTCGTCGCTCTGATTATAGTTTATTTTTTATTTACCATGCAATATTGGCAGCAAACAAGTGTATCATTTGATTTAACGTTTAAAGTGTCGCCACGGAAACAAGATAATACTCGCATCAATCATTTTGTTTGATGGTATAAAAATATCAGATATAGAATTACAAATAAATTAGCTATTTAGAAAATAAAGAACACGAATGCCAGTTCACTTAGCTGAAAAGTAACAAAACAAGTAACTAGTAGGTAGGTACATGGATTAGCTTGTATCTGTGCCAGGCTTTTAAGTTTTTATACTGCCAAACATAGGCATATCCACGAAAGCCGAATAGACAGGCACTGTGGGTTGGTGGATTGAGTCAGTACGTAAATCAATCAGTCAGGAATAAATCACTAGCTAAATAAAGAAACTACTCTAAGAAAAAACCGGACAAGTACGAGTCAGGCTCGCACACCGAGGGTTCCGCACAAATCTAGAAAATTTCACAAAATTGGGAAGTAAGCTGTGTAATCTCTATACCTACTATAATCATCGACAAAAAAGTTTTCTTGTCCACTTTTCTCGTCATAATATGTCGAAAATCCCACATTGTAAAAATTAAAAACCTATTTTAGCATGTGCTAATGAAGCTCTATCATAATTATGATATGTTACAAGTTACATGATATGATGAAAGTGAGTAACACTTTAAAATTTGTCTCCAAATTTTTTTAATCTACGTTAGTGTATAAAATAAAAATAAACGGCCAAGTACGAGTCGGACTCGCGCACGGAGGGTTCCGTACTGTATGGGAGCCCCCCATAAATATTTATTTTATTTTAAATTTACTATTGAAGTGAAAATACAACTTAATATTCTGTGAAAATTCCAAGCATATTCCTGTTACGATTATTAATATCGAGCGAAAAACGGCTAAATAAACAAACGGTTTGTTGTATGGGAGCCCCCCTTAATTATTAATTTTATTTTGTTTTCACTATTTGTTGTTATAGTGGCAACAGAAATACATCATTTGTGAAAATTTCAGCTTTCAAGCTATAACAGTTCATGAGATACAGCTTGGAGACAGACGGACTGCGGAGTCTTAGTAATAGGGTCCCGTTTTTACCCTTCGGGTACGGAACCCTAATGTACAGTTTTCAGATTTATAACTACATGTGTATTCTGAGATGAGTACTATGTCAACGGGAATTACCCTGCAGGTTTTGATTCCCCTGTGATTGTCGAAATTTGCGGTTTTTAAGACATAAACGTAACTTTTTTTACACGATAACTGACAAGTACATATTTGTTTTACACAACTGCAAGAGACCATAGATACAGAAGTATACAGTTTAAATTTCAACTCGATATTGTTAGCTGCGCTTATTAAAGAGGGTACCTACACATAGTCGCAACACACTTCGGTATTGCGACGGTGAGGAGTATATGGAATGAGGGTAGACAGAGAGATGGTTTGTGCGACAGGCTGGAGTGCCAGTCTGTGATAGTGATCAGTGGTGTATGGGTGAGTATGAAACAACTTAGTTGGAGCAAGCCTTGTAAGTACTTTGAGTTTTATAATGAGTGCAGAGATATAGGAGGTCCGTATTATTGTCCAATGATGTATCATCTGAGTGTCCTACTAGAATCTGAGTGATGCTGTTGGAGCACTAAGCCTATCAGCTTACAATATCTTTACGCGTTCCCGAGATAAAGAGATAAAGACGGACAAACGGAGAACAAAGTGATCCTATAAGGGTTCCATTGTTTCCATTTGAGGTACGGACCCCTAAAAAGCAGTTTTTGTTTACCTATTAGCGCTACCTCAATTTTTGTAATTTTTTATCACTATGACTAGTTCGCTAATCCAACTTTTATCTTCGTGAATCAAAATTAATGTTACTACTCACAATCAAACAAAATAAGATAAGATTAAACAAATCACTGAATTCTATTATTTCCTAATAATAAGCCATAATACATTTCGCACTCGATAGCTATAAGTCGACTGTGAAAATGCTTATCAAAATGGTGCCAATATATTTTTTTACGTTTATTTTGGGCGCTTATGCCTACGTGGATATAGTGATTCCAGACCATAAAAAAACTTTTAATCCTAATCTTTTTGAAGAAGTACTAGATGAGGAGTTGTGCCATCAACAAATGCAATATTTGGTTAATAATAACACCAATTTGCTGCTTCGATGTGAGTACCTATTTTGTAAACTTGTTTTTTGTAAATTGTGCATTCTTCTTCTTCTTCTTTTCAGCCATAGGACGTCCACTGCTGGACATAGGCCTCCCCTAAAGACCTCCAATAAGACCGGTTGATTATGCATTACTAAAAGTCAAAAGATGTCATACTAAAAATATAGAAGTACATAGGTACTAAGTAGTAAAGAGAGTTCCGAATCACAAAAATATAAATAGCATCTTTGTTACATTTCTTCGATATAAGACCACAAACTGCTTTTTCTTTCAAAATATTAAATGCTCTTAATTTTTAACTGTGAAAATGGTACTTTTATCAAAGACTATTTGTTTTATGGCAAATCCAAAAATAAAGCCTCAAGCTTATAATAAAATTATTTTTCGCAAAAAATCGCAACACCGAATACGAATTCAAATATAATTTGCACGAATCGATGTGACATCAAAATTGATGATTTATCAAAAACGGCTTACCTGATTTCGATAACATTTACATGGAACCACCTCGAAAGTATACCCTTTTAAACTAAAGTTCACAATTGGCGAAAATATCGATGAACATACACAAAAAATATAAATTACGGACGAACATAGTACCTTTTCCTTTTTGGAAAAGGTACCTACTAATATATATTGGCTTTACCGGGACAATGCTCGGTTGATAATAAGCCCGATTACAGAGGCGCCAGCGTAAATTAAATAGCAACGTAAAAAGCGTTCTCTCTATCGAATGCCTAAAGTGAAAAAGAAACAGGACTATGCTATTTAGCTATTAGGTATAATTACGCTGGCGCCTCTGTAATCGGGCTTATAGTCTATAATCTAATTTCTCTTGCTGACCCATCTTGGTATTAGATTTATTTATAACACTACTCGTCCTTACATTTGTCCATCAACTATTACGTTTTGTACTTACAGCTTATGTAACTTTTTTACATCGAATTCGTATTTCTTGCATCGAAATCAGTTTTTAAAAACGCGTGGTCATCGGTGAATCAACGGTGAATAGTAAAAAGAGCCAAAAATCCAAGAAATAATATTGTAATCTGACATAAAGACAGAGAGACATAGTATCTAAACGTATAGTTTTTTTAACGCGAATAAGTCCTCGCTTGACCACCAACTCGCCTAATGGTAAGCGATGTTTTGGTTGAAGCACGCAGACTTAGAAGATACGAGTACCTATTCAATATAATCTTGAAAAGCTCTAGATTATATCTCTTAGGAAACAGGAAAGCAGGGAGACTGTTCTTTTCCTTGGCGGTACGAATCAGAAATGTTGAGTCAAACCGCTTAGTACCTACGTATCGAAGGAAAATCGACAGTGGTGGTAGTAAGGCGACTTTCTACTTGTCCTGAAAAAGGGGATGGTAGTATAAGGTCGTGTACTTCGGATGCACACTCCGAAATAAATTCTATAGAAAATAGACAGACTTGCAAACCTACGGCGTTTCTATAGGCTGTGAAGTTTTTTTGTTTTTATAAAGTTTTATTTGTTTAAAATTACTACTTAGTCGTCCGATTACAAGTTAAATAGTAGTTGCCGATTGTTTTAACCGTTTAGCCATGACAGAGGCCTTCAGGCGGCCTAAAAAGTCTGACACCAGGGCTAGCCACCTGGCCTATACGAACTTACTTCTACGTAGTTACATCGTTTTCCTGTTACACACCTACTCGTAGTTGCGAATCACAGTTTTATTATCGGTTATGGACTGTGTCCTCTAAATATATTAGATATCTCAAAAATATATTAGATATCTAAACAGATTTAGATCTTAACACAACGATAGCTAAATTAATCTATCACAATTCATGTTAAATTACAGATAAGGGCTAGGAAAATTTGAAACTAGAGAAAAACAATAGACCAAAATATCATATTTTACAACACAGGTCTATATTTTTACACGACAATATAACGTGTTATAGTTCAGAGTTTATGTCAATTATAATAATATATAAATAAATAATGTCTATATATAATAGCTAATAATATATATTTATAATAGCTAAATTAATTTATCACAATTAATGGTAAATTACAGATAAGAACTAGGAAAATTTGAAACTAGAGAAAAACAATAGACAAAAATGTTTAATGGAAGTCTTCATATTATACAACACAGGTCCATTTTTACACGACAATATAACGTGTTATAGTTCAGAGTTTATTTCAATAATAATGATATATGTCTATATAGCCTATTTTTTTGATTTATTATATCTACCACCGAAAGGCGAGAAAATTTAATATAATCAAAGGTTAGAACCGATTATGTTTATGATGTGAGTGACATCATTAGATTCCTTGAATTGTCGCAAGGTTAAGTAAGTTCGTATAGGCCGGGTGGCTAGCTCTGGTGTCAGAGTTTTTAGGCCGCCTGAAGGCCTCTGACATGGCTAAACGGCTAAAACAACCAGGATCTACCATTTAACGTGTCTTCCGAGCCACTGTAGCGCTCAATTGGAAAATGCCACCCGCGGTCACCCATCCAAATACCACAGATCAGAGATCAACATCTGCGCCAAATAATGACCGTGCGAAACGTTGCTTAATTTCGGTAATCGCTGACGAACACCAAGTCAAACTACGGTACGACATAATTATAAACGTTGATACAACTCAAGGGACATTTAATCCAATACTATATGCTACTAATGATACCAGAAATAAGTAAGTAGGCAAGTAAAGTAAGTAGGTACCTTAGTAAGTTCGTTTGGGCCAGGTAGCTAGCACTGGTGTCAGAGTTTTCAAGCCGCCTGAAGGCCTGTGACTTAGCTAAACGGTTAATGCAACCGAGGCGTGTCATCCGAGCCACGGTAGCATTTAGTTATGAATTCCTCCCGCGATCCGAAGACTGACCGTGCCGAACGTTGCTTAAATTGATATTCATATTTAGGTACTTATTTCAAATTTGGTGATCGCTGACAAACACCTAGTCATGATACGCTATGAGCGCTACTAGACGGTTGATTCCATCCTAACATGGTATAATAATATCTCAAAAGTTCATAACCTGGATTTTAATATCCTGCATAATGAAATCTTGCGTTCACTATAACTTTTCAAATTGTTTATCACAAAGAATTTTTTGCAGTTTTTGACGCCGGCATCAGGATCCCGCGTGGTCTTCTCGATGGCAATTTCGCAGACTTCGGCAACTACCCCCAATGCCTTGCCATCAGTCACGAAGCGCCTTCTACATCCTCTACCATCAAAGGCAAACATTGCTTCATCAACTTCCCCCTCGCCCAGGATATAAAGTTCCCAAGTCTACCAGATCTACCAGATCTACCTGAATGGCCCAATATAACCTGGCCAGAAATACCATGGCCACTGAATACGAAAATATCGATGCTGACTGAGGAAGAAAAGGAAAAGTTGGTGCTGTACGAGAAAATCAGAAAAAGTACTCAAATTGTTTTGGGAGGTGGATCGGCTGACAGGTAAATACAGGGTCATTTCTAATCAATTAGCATCCTTTTAGGGGCTTATACTGTACATCAAAACTAGCAACTTTTGTTCTACGACTTTAATTAATTCTCAAAAAAATATGTTGTTCCATAGAAAAACGAAATGTATGGAACAGTTTTTTTTTAGTTTTGACCAAAGTCGCAGATTTAAAGTTGTTAGTTTTGATGTACAGAATACGCCCCTAAAATGATGCTAATTGATTAGAAATAACCCTGTTTATGTACTTACGTTTTTGAGTGATTTCAACCGGATCTAAAGTGTTTATTTTTAGACCAATTCCTGAGTTTCTTTTTAGAATCTGTAGAGTTATATTGTTAAATGGTCCTGAGCTTATTTAAAGCGTGACTACTAGTTTTTTTTTTTTTTTTTTTTTAATTTAAATTAATGATCCACAGACTCCAGGGTCTGTGCCCTTTGTTAACTAAGTTACAATTTATAGAATGCGACTGTACAATAGAGATGGGTTAGTTTAAATCTTAGTCTAAGTTAGTAGTTTCAGTGCATTGCGTAAATGCCGCGAGCAAACCGGCGACCCGCATGCAGCACCCGATCACGAGTGTGACGCATGTGCCAGCCATCGCTCTCCTCGACCATATTTGAGGGAGGAGAACGACCCGACACACGATGCCTCCGCAAGAAGGAGCCTTCGATGGCGAGAATGAATGCTCAGCGCATGCACGCAATGCTAATTTCTATATAATTCACATAGTTTCTTAATATTACACACTTATTTTGACTACTAGTTTTCAATAGCAGAGCATTGCAGCTTTCCTGTGATGAGTAAAGATTTCATCTCTATTTAAAAAGTGTCGACGTTATGCGGAACTTTAACCGGCTATATTTTCATAATTTTTCTATACCAATATTATAAAGAGGAAAGATTTGATTGTTTGTTTGTTTGCATCGAGTAGGCTCCGAACTACTGAACCGATTTGAAAAATTATTTCACTGTTGAAAAGTTACACTATCTCCGGTGAACATAGGCAATTTTATATTTTCATAACAATTAGGGATCCTTACTATTTGTCTTCTTTAGCTAATCTTACCCGGGCGAAGCCGGAACGGGCAGCTAGTGTTTGATAAAATAAAAAATTTCTGAAAATAGTTTTGATAATAAAAACTAATTGACGATGATGGACTATACTAATTCAATTTTAATAATATTCACAAAATGTTTTCAGATTTGCTTCCGATAGCGCTCTGGGTGCTCTGACTCTGATGCTGGCTATGTGCATCCCCAAGACCTGCACTACACAGCAAGCCCTGGAAGAACTGAGTCTCGACAATTTTGGGCTGGAGTATAACGATCTTTACTGCCGCCTGCCTAACGACAAGCAGTGGGTCGCTGCGGACTATGTCGCCATGTAAGTTTCATCGTCATATTAGCCATAGCACGTACACTGCTGGACATAAACCTTCCCTATGAACATGGTAATGGTATCTCCTAGTATTGTGACTCGGTCTTGTTCTTGAAATAGCCCACGTAGCCACGCGGAACGTACCACGCTAGGGCTGTCCGCTTGGTAGGTAAATCACACACTCACTAATACAAACCCACACATTCGTTTGTCACTGTGGCGCGCCCCTGCGACCGTGTGTAAGGAGTGCATACCGAACTCCGAGGCGCGTAGGTATGATTCGCGTTCCGACCGTTTGTATGAAGACGGAATACTGTTGGATACAATTACCGTGCTTTGGATGTGCAGCGACGCGGCGACGTCCACTACTGCTCATAGGCTTCACTGCACAGACACTGTGTTAATGGATTTCTAATAAGGCGGTTTGGCAGCAGCTGGCATCCAGCGCATTCGGAATGTCCTGCTTAGCATAGCTTAGCATGCGACAACGGAAAGAATTTTGTCTACGTGTGAAAAAGTGTCAGATAGGTTTATACTTCACCTTAATTCTGTCTCATTCTGACACGTCGATGGATTTTTTTTGTGGTCCGTAAGTATGCCAACCCGGCATTTCTGTTCATCTGATCAAAAAACTTACTTTTATGATATTACAGTAAAGTTGTTGTTGTAGATACATAATGTACATTCTTGCTATATTTATGGAGTATTTTTCCAAAAGAAGGATATAATATTATAAAGTACAATAATTCTAGGTCTGGGACTAGCTCTGGAATAATGGAATATCAACAAGCAGAGCTTAGTTTCATCAAAATGTTACTTAGGTAGATAATTTATAATTCTGAGAGGACCAATGATCAAAACTATGATTGATTAGTGAAAGAAATATCGGTACGATATGCATAGTCGTACATATAATTCCTTTGTACTTATTATTCCTTTTATACTGATCCATTTCTTTATCATCTTCATCATGCACTTTAATACTTCTACCCTGGAGGTTAGGTACTTGATTTAACAATTCATTAACTAAATGTAAAAGTTTACTAAAAATGAAAGCTTTTGTGTTGCTTGTAAGTACCTATTAGTTACCTACTATTTTGAAGTTTTTGGAGTGATAGCATCACAGTAATAATTATTATCACCATCATCTACAAAACGCTATCATACGCGTGTCCTGACACGTTCTAGATAACTTTTTATCTTTACTCAATCCTCATTATAATGTTTCCAGTGTAAAATTATGAATATATCGGGTCAAAGTAACAAAACATCGATTTTCAGGAATTAATCATTTTAAGATTATTCATATAATTGTACAAATACCACAGGCACGATTTAATTAATGTAAAGAAGTAATATTTTTAAAAATTAAATAATTAACTGATTTTTAGTGCGTGGTAATAATGTACGTAAATTATTCTTCTAAGTATTGTATTTAACCGATTTATTTAACGTGGTTCCGTACTTGTAGTTCCGCCATTTGCTAGGAAAATGGCAAATGCGGACGAGTGCCGTGTTCATATTTTTAAAAACGCATAGAGGAGAAAATCTAGAGATCCATGGAGGAGTTTTTGGCATTGGTATAGGGTCACGATAAAAAAGTGATATAATAAATTGCACATCGTTACAATTATAACGTAAAGAGATAGAATTGGAATAATTTTACTATGGAGCAAAACTTGTCTGGAATATTAATATATCCTATAATCATGACAATAAAACTTCAGTACCTATTATTAAAAATCTGACCCGTATCAAAATCAGTTTCATTCTAATCGCGTTAAGCTGATGTGTTGTTATCTGACTATTCACGCAAAAATAATATGATCATGAATCATCAGTAATAATGTAGATTTTTGTTCAATAAAGATCTTACACAATATTATTATGCTGTTTTTGTGAAAGTTTTCTTTTAGTAGACATTTATTTAGCATGCAACTGTAGGTACATGGAAATTAATAGGACATCATTATACAGTCTTATAAAGCGGAAGGAGAAGACCAAAAAAAGTGTGGATACATTGTGTGAAAGATGACATGCGAGAGAAAGGAGTTGATGATGAAATGACGAATGATAGAGTGAAGTGGCGAAAGGAAACGTGCTGTGCCTACCCCACCTGGTGGGATAAGGGCAAGATGATGATACTACTACTTAGTAGATATTTTTAATCATAATTTTAATAGGGAAAATCAAGCAGAGCACTTGCTATACTTTTTTAACTTCCACAGGCGTAACCAGGTATACTTTGACTTACCAGGTTACTTCCAACTTTTACTATGGGGCCAATCAGGCAGTGTAGTCAAACGCAAACCTATACGAAAAAAAAATCTGGAATTCGGGAATGAAATCAGCTGGTCCACACGAAATTGCAACTCAGAATCGACAAAAAGTATACTGTACTTTACCAGCCTTTTAATAGTTCAATGCAGGACGTAGGCCTATCCAGGAAGGGTGACAACATTTACTAACATTTACTGTTTTTTTTTTCAGCGCCATATTTTCGTGTCTTGGGCTGCTTCTTATCGCAAGCACGAGCTACGATGTTTATCAAACTGTGATACTTAAAAACGGTAAGTAAGATAATGTAGCATCCTTTTAATATAGCATGCTTAAGTACTTCATATCGAATACTTAATTATTTTCGCCAAAAATCCAAAAATGGCCCAACGGACTTCAACCATCGCAATTTACGCACACATTGGAATACTCGTATGTAGTTTGCTCTAATCGATGTCCAAACTAAAATCATTTCATTGAAAACCTCCTTTTTGAAGTCGGTTGAAAATAATAATTAATCCGGTTTCACGATCGACAAATACAATCCGGTATGATTCATAAAAAAACATATTAAACACCAATACGTCAACAAAAGACTCGATAAGTTACTCCCTAACCACGAAGTACTCAAATATTCATTATTATTTTTTTAGGAAAATCAAATCATCGTGACTATACTCGTAATAGTGATTTATGTATGCGAAAATCTGAACATGATAAGAAACTAGTCGATAACAATAAATAATTAGATCGATAAATATGATATTAAAATATTAGTTTAAAAATATTTTTTATGGACAAAGTAAAGACACAGTGGATTTAGTTAAGATATAGTACGAAAACAAAGATTACTGTAAAACTATAGTGCGCGCGAATAAATAGTGAACATACTCGTAGATATTTGGAAAGAGAAAATCGGCTGATTTCGGTTTCTTGGAGCATTATTTTTTATCCTACAAACTACAAACCACCATTGTCCAAACCGACGACTGTGACAACAAGTGTAATTATAATTAATAAAATTATTTTTCGCAAAAAATGGAGAAACAGACTTCATCGTGTACAAAATTGAAATAGTTCGCTAGAATTTATGTTTACAATTTTTACATTATTGTGATTTTACAAAAGGGCTCAGCCGATTTTGATAAAATTTAAATGGAACCACCTCGAGAATATACCCTTTTGAACTAAATAATATTTTTTTTGATTCGGTTCAGAATTGGCGAAAATATCGATGAACATACATACACAAAAAAATACATACCTACAGACGAACATAGAACTGACCCAATTTTGGAATTCGGTTTAAAACTGGACAAAGCCATAATCAGCCTCCTCTCATCCCGAAATCCGATGTCCATTCTTTATTCGCTAGAACTATAAAGAATTTGGTTGCGGATTTCGATAGTACGAAACTAGATAATACGTCACTTTACAATCAGTAAGTTAATAATGATAAATGTGAACTGAGTAGGTCCTACGATCAAAGCGTAGAATCAATCATATCGATATAGTAAAATCTGAGTTATGTTGTTTTTAAACTTTCGCGATTTGAACACATTATTATTATGTACTACGGGACTAATCGCGCACTCAAATTACGAGATAAATAAATACCTCGTCATCCCGACGCTTCAACCGAGTTGCATCGGTCGTGGTCACAGGTACCGTGACCGTATTCAGATTCAGATACTTTTTTTGTCAGAACATGGTAAGTACACTTCATACAAATACAAGTTGGAGTTCTTACATAATTTTGCTCTTGTCCAAAATATTATCACGGGTACCGTGACCACGACCGATGAAACTACGTTGAAACGTCGTCGGGATGATGACATATTTATTTATCTCGTAATTTGAGTGCGCGATTAGTCCCGTAATAATAATAAATCTGAGTTAGGTATATATATAAGCATAAAATATTATTACTGGCAGACAAATTAATCTAAATGTCACGGTTTATATGTGTAGATACATGAAATTTTGCACAATTGATTCAGGTACCTTAACTATAGATTAAATAATTATACATTACTTGATCAAGACCGCAGGATTGCACTTAATAAAGGCCAAACTTTTGAAAATATACAGGGTTATTTCTAATCAATTAGCATCCTCTTAGGGGCTTATTCTGTACATCAAAACTAGCAACTTTTGTTCAGAAACTTTTGTCAAAACTCAAAAAAAAATCAGCTGTTCCATACATTATGTCGCAGGTGAACGATATTTTTCTATAGAAAATCTTTTTTTTTTTTGAGTTTTGACAAAAGTCCCTGAACAAAATTTGTTAGGTTTGATGTACAGAATAAGCCCCTAAGATACTAATTGATTAGTATATTCTGTACACGGTGGAAGTCGGTATTGCTTTTTTTTGTGAAAAATAATTAGGTTTGTTATAGTTCTTGATGTTATTTTCCATAGCAGAATCTAGAACAAAGGTAGTTCTAGCAAAAAGCTAGGTAAATACATGTGTGCTTCTCAAATGTAGAAATACTTAATTAGCAGTAATTAATATTACTTCAAAGTAAACTGTATAAATGTAATAGGTACTGTTCCAGCCTTTTAAATAGTTCACTGCAGGACGTAAGCCTACCCACGCAGGGTGATTGGGCCATTTTCATAGCTGGCCCAGTGCGGGTTGGTGGACTCACATAAGCCATTGAATTTCTTCTACAGGTGTATGCTGGTTGCCTCACGATGTTTTCCTTCACCGGAAAGCCAGCTTAAATTTAGTGGTGTGAAATGTAATCGGTACTTATCTGTACTTATTTTTAAATAAATAATAACTTGTCTGGCCAATACTTTATCTTGTGTGGGAAATAACGGCACGTCAGATAATATTTCAGGTGTTGATAAACATGGATTAAAAATGTAAATTGAGGTAAAATGTAATGAAAACCCTATCAAAGCTAGTAATAATATTGTAGTTTTTGAGGATTGACATAGGAATTTTCAATGCCTACTTTTTTTAATGATTCTGTGTCTGTCGCAAAAAAAGGTATACATAATGTCCAAAGTTTCAAGTCCACAATTTGCTTTCTAAAATAAGCACATAAATCGGCCCACAAATGGTGGAGATAATATCACGTACCATACACCAAATGAAAATTAAAAAAGTACCTACATAAATAGCCTTATTTTTACGAGGGAGAAATCTTCGAAAGATACCTTATTTTTTTGGGGTGCAATCGTGTTATGTGCGTTTGTACGTACTAAAACCCCCTCGGTTGCTAGCCTTTGTTCTCTTTTAGGAGCTCTGGGATCTCCAGGGGAACACACCGGAGCTCCCAGCACTTTATAAATGACTACTCGAGCCTAATAACTAAGCTTGTACGGTCCTCTACGACAACTGTGCCACACACGTTGTCGTCCTCCCCGGGCCCGTTTGAGTGCATGGCCAGAGCTCCATCTGTAACAATTCAGAGCCTAGAGGTCCCCTTTTAGTAGGTTCTTACTACAGGCATTAGATACCGATGCCGTATTGATGCCGTATCGCTAAATAATTGCTTTTTGACCGACGAACCAAACCGGAGGAGGTACTCAATTCGACGATATTTTTTGCGAAAAATAATTATTACTAGTAATCCCTAGCTATGCCAATGTCACTATTGAACATAGACCGTTCAATAGTGACATTGGTATAGCTAGTTTCTCAAGGAAGTGGGTAAAACTGCCCCAGAAAAAAATGTATTTACCCTTATATTTTCTGAGGTGGGCAAATACATTTCTAGGGTTGTCAATATAGTACTCATCTTCTTCCATCTCCTGTCCTTGGTCATCAAATCGGTTTCAACTGATCTTTTTAAGCCACCACTATATTTCAGATCCAAAACGCGTGAATAAAATCTACCAATGCTTCTCCGTGTACACCAACACCCGTCGCCTGCTGACCTACACGCCGGTGCCCGGAGCTATCGAGTGCCTCGACGGAGTGCGCTCCTTTGCCATGATGTGGGTCATCATTGGCCACACTTATGTCAACCAGGTTTCCGACCTGTTGGCCAATCCGATGGACGTAGTTAACGTGAGTGAGACCCAAACTCTCTTGTCCTTTTCTTCTAGTTACTTATAGACTAAATAACGGCATACGATTTATTCATAAAATGCTTTGACACAGTCAGGTCCTCTGCCATGAGGTAGGTCATTATCGGCTTCGCGAAATTTATCTACCAAGTTTTCGACGCATTGGAAAACTCGATGGATATTGTTATGGTTATTGTGAGTAAGATCTGAATAACGCTCTTCACAGTGTGGTAAATTTTTTGGGATGTCAATAAGTAAGTTCATTTAGGCCGGGTGGCTAGCTCAGGTTCTGAAAAATAATATGAAAGCCTGTCTGTTCTTATGTTACTGCCTCGTTATATATTGTATGACTGCCTCGGTGGCTCAATGGTTAGTGACCCTGACTTCTGGGTCAAAGAGGCGTGGGTGATCCCCACCCAGGGCAAACATTTGTGTGATGAATATAGACGCTTGCTCTGTGTCTGGGTGTTATTTAGGTAACGAGTATCTATAAGTTTAGTATGATTTTTTTTTAATTTAAATAATTAATGATCCACAGACTCCAGGGTCTGTGCCCTTTGTTAACTAAGTTAGAGATGGGTTTGTTTAAAATCTTAGTCTAAGTTAGTAGTTTCAGTGCATTGCGTAAATGCCGCGAGCAAACCGGCGACCCGCATGCAGCTCCCGATCACGAGTGTGACGCATATGCCAGCCATCGCTCTCCTCGACCATGTTTGAGGGAGAACGACCCGACACACGACGCCCGCCGCAAGAAGGAGCCTTCGATGGCGAGAATGAATGTTCAGGGCATGCATGCAATGCTAATTTCTAAATAATTCACATAGTTTCTTAATTTTACACACTTATTGTGATTTATTTTGTGAAAGCGATCACCGGCGAAGTCCGAGGCTACGTTTCCGTGTGTTACTCGGTGTTATCTACTCTACTTGTGATCGCTCCCATGTCCTATTACAACTCTATTGCCTGGTGGTATAGATTGAAACTATTGTTACATATATCTGGAGTGTTTAATTTTTAGGGTTCCGTACCCAAAGGGTAAAAACGGGACCCTATTACTAAGACTCCGCTGTCCGTCTGTCTGTCACCAGGCTGTATCACATGAACCGTTATAGCTCGAGAACTGAAATTTTCTCAGATAATGCATTTCTGTTTCCGCTATAACAACAAATAAAAAACAGAATAAAATTAATAATTAAGGGGGGCTCCCATACAAACAACCTGTTTTTTAGCCGTTTTTCGCTCTCTAATTAATTATGGTAACAGGTAGATGCTTGAAAATTTCACAGAATATTTCGTTGTAAATTCACTTCAATAATAATAAAGTTAATATTTAAGGGGGGCTCCCATACAGTACGGAACCCTCCGTGCGTGAATCCAACTCATACTTGAGTTACTTGACCTATTATTTCTCTATATTTTTACCAGTGGATTATGTCGCCACAAGCGATCTGGGTCACAATGGGTCCCATAACTGTGGACACCTTCTTCATGCTGAGCGGGCTGCTTCTCGTCTACACCACCGCTGGAAAATTATCGAGATGTAAGTGTCATCACTTTGTGTAAATAAAAGCGCCGCAAAAATTCGACAAACTTGATGTAATTTTGGGGTAACTACTTCATTCTTGTTAGGATTTATTTTGTACTTCATCATTTACTTCCCATTATACTAACCCAAAACCGCAAAAAAACATGTGTTCCTTACAAAAACTTCATTGACTCTGGGCAAAATATATGGGACAACTGAGTTTTATTTTCGCGATTTTGGAATTGTTTTTGTCGTTAAAATTGCACAGCAGAACCAGACAATGTACAGTAGCTCAAAAAAAATCATATAAATATGGTAAATAAACGCGCAAAGTAAAACAACCGCATTGAATGTAACTTGAATGGAATTTCAAATTTTCTAGTTCATTTTTGTTCAAGGCCGCCATCACGCCGCCATATTTTACAAGCAATGTCAAAAGATAATAAGATCCGAAAATATCCTTATGAAAGAAAATATAAGGAAAATTATTTTCCAAAAGAAATTTGTAAAGCAATTAATTGAATGCTGTACCAGGTATAATGCCTATGCTCGATAATTTTTTGCATTATCTTTTTTCTATCTCTTCGATCTCTTTTTACATCCATGTAGGAAAATAATGTTATTTTCCAGCGAGGCTCATGAAAAACCTTCACATGTTCTACCTCAACCGTCTACTGAGAATGTTCCCCGTGCTGGCCGCCTACGTTCTGATCCAGGCTTCGTTGCTGAACCGCCTGTCCGACGGGCCAAACTGGGCTGTCATGGAGGCTCACACGGAGAGGTGCAGAGTGTACTGGTGGTCCACTCTGCTGCACATACAGAACTGGGTCAATCCATCTGGAATGGTAAGTCTTCATTATGTAAGCTTCGAGGTGCAGAGAGTCCTAACTGGTGGTCTACTCTGATTTTAACGACAATTTCTGATTTGCATATAGGAAACGTCTTCCCATTGAACTCAGTTCTTCAAATGTTTTAATATCGCAAACCTATACATAATAATAATAATAAAAAATATATGAAATATATGAAAAAATATATGAAATAAATATATAAAAGCCCCCATTTTAAAGGCGCCATTGTAATTTTAATGTTATTTCTTTCAAATGCATACATAGCGAACAGGAACATTTTAAATTGCTATTAAAATTACGATGGCGCCTTTAAATGCCCACATAAGACGCAAGTATTGCGCAAGTAAAAGTCAAAACTTTTTGTTCAAAGCGTTTAACCACATCACTCGAAGCTATAGGTACACATTTTCACCCATACGCTCGAAAGAACTACCTACTTTTTTGTGAATATAGATCAAATATCGAGTAAATATCTACAGAGCCGTCAATAAACGAAAGAAGTAAAAAAATGTCCGAGCGCCGTCACACATACCTACTTTACTTAGATATTTACATTCACAATGACCCGTTTTCTCGAACCTCGACGTTATGTAACCTAATTGGTGCTTGTAACCGCGTGCACTTTGGCATGGCGCGGCGTTGTAGTCGGCTTGCTATCGGCTTACGACTAATTAAAAAGCCTGCCCACTACGTAGCTTGGGCAGGGTTCGGACACTTTTTGCACGATTATGACTCTATAGATATTTGTTCCAAGGTAAATGTACATTTAATAATAATAATAAATAAATAAATATTTGGGGACATCTTACACACGGTATCTGATCCCAAACTAAGCAAAGCTTGTGATATGGCTGCCAGAGACTGAAATACTACATATTATACATATTTTTAAATACATACTTATATAGATGGTAACTAAATAACACCCAGACACAGAGCAAACACCTATGTTCTTCACATAAATACTTGCCTTGGGTGGGGATCGAACCCACGCCTCTTTGACGCAGAAGTTAGTGTCACTACCCACTGAGCCACCGAGGCAGTCATTTATTTTGCTTGTTTGCAGTGCCTAGCCCACAGCTGGTACCTGGCGATAGACGTGCAGCTGTACATCATAGCTCCCCTGGTCCTGTTCTGGGTACTTGGAAACAAGAGGCTCGCGGCGTGGTCGGCTCTGGGAACTGCGTTGGTTCTGTCACTTGTCGGCGCTTCGGTCTACAACTTCATTATGGAGTTCCAGGCGGGACCGGTTATACCGTCGTATGTATTCAACTATCCAGCTTAAAAGTCTGCTCCCCTGATTGCCTGATATTTTCTTTTTTGCTATTTTAAGGTTCCGTGCCCAAAGGGTAAAAACGAGACCCTATTACTAAGATTCCGCTGTCCGTCCGTCTGTCTGTCTATCTGTAATCAGGCGGTATCTCACGATTCGTGATAGCTAGACAGCTGAAATTTTCACAGATGCTGTATTTCCGTTGCCGCTATAACAAAAAATACTAAAAACAAAATAAAATATTTAAGAGCCCCGGTGATCTGTAATTTTCCATACAAACGTATTACGCTGTTTTCTTCCTGGAAAATACTTGTCGAGCTTAAATTTTTTGTCATAAAATTAAATTTAGCTGTTTAGACTACGCTGTCTTTTCTTTTTCTTAATAAATTAATTATGAGGCAAACTATGACCCTTCAAAATCACAAAAATATTCACCATTATTACCGACGTCTTTAGAGACCTACCAGAAGAGACAAAATATTATCTAACAAAATATAAAATGACAGAATCATGAGCACACATTTTTTTTAAATTTTGACATAAAAAAATACTTGATTGAAAAAGTTTTTGAAGAAGAAAACTGCCTAATACGAAACGTTGTCTCGCCAAGTTTTTTGTAGGTATAAATCGCTCTGAGCTGCAATTGTCCCTATCGCACGATGCGGGGGTAGGGTTGAGGTAAGGGAGGTTCAAACCTATACGTACACAAGCACTAGGGATGTAGTAATAGTCGATATTTATGTCGATGCTCTAGTGATGTCCATCGATATCGATGTTTATTAAAAATATTAGTTATTTTTTCCAATCTTGTGATTTGACCGTTGTATGTTTGTTACTTTTGAAGAAAAGATTTTATGTATGGAATATAGGCGTTTAGTTGCTGCGACATATTGCAGCGATTATACAGAATATCGTGTGTGGTATCCGCAGGCGCAGTTAGGCACAGAATAACCAATTCGCATAATGCCCAAGTAATCCGGGAATGCTCAATTCTACGAAAGCATAATTATATGAAGGTCCAATTCTCAAAATGGCAACAAAATTTTGATTAGGAATTTTCAAATAAAATCACACATTTTAAATACTTAAAAGGGCTTACCGGTACCTAAAACAACCGGCTTTGGCGAGTTAGGTACATCATAAATTTTACTATGGACCGACCAGAGCCGAATCCGCGAGAAATATCAACTATACCATAGAAAAAGTCTGTTGATAATGGACAAAGTGTATGGAACAGCTGGTTTTTATCGCCAATTCGGAGTTAGTTGTTCCCATAGTAAAAGTTGTTCTTTTTAAACCTATTAACTTTGCCCTAAAGAGGTGGTGCTTTAATTAAAGCACAGAATGCTCAATTCTCAAAATGGCAAAATAATTTCAAATAGAAAACGCACATTTTCATTTAAAAAAATCACCTTATTATTATTTTGCCATTTTGAGAATTGAGCATTGTTAGACCTGGCCATTGTGAAAATTGGGCATTCTTAAAATGGAGCTTTCTTAGAACTATGTGCCATTATTAGAATCCTGCGCCTAAAGCGAAATAATGATTCTAATCAGGAAAATCACATGCTCTCTAAAATCGTGTAATAACTGTAACGTATAAATATAATTATCCTTAGTCCACCTACCTAAGTGAAAAACGTTCTATTAAATTATTCAAGTATCAAAGACTCAACATTAAATAATTAAAAAAACACATAATCAGTCACATTACAAACAAAACAAAATAAATAAATCTAGATCTAATAAAATAAATAAGTTCTATGTTGCGCTTGCCAGTAAAGGTAGCGCCACTCAAGTCGGCGGATGAGATGTTAACCGCAGATGAAACTTCGCCATAATTCGCTAATTATTGCGCATATTATGTGCACAATGCCAACGCCGCGTGGCGTAGTGGTAAGCACAGGTGTGCACGCGGGAGGCATGAGGTTGGCGGGTGTGTTCGGCGTCTTGTCTCTCAAACTCAAACTCAATTCATTTATTGCAACATATGAAATTTACATGCAGTTCTTAGTTAACATGTTTTGTATAGTTATATAGTTAGTTAGTTATATGACCCTATAAGGGTATGGCAATTTTATTATTTATATTGGAACGATTTATTATTACGTTTTCTAGATTATCGTTAAAAAAATCGTCTAATGTATAATAGCTTTTAGATAATAGGATAATTTTTAGTTGTTTTATGAAGCAGTTTTCTCTTTCGATATCTTTTAAATTATTTGGCAATTTATTAAATATTTTTATAGCCATAGAATTTGGGCTAGAACTGTGCATTGTTCTCTCTGGCCCCTGCACATACCTATATTTTGCCTTTTGCACAGCATTCTGCGCCTAACTTTCCATCTGCCGATTCCATATGTGTCTTGCCCTCTGTCATTTTAACTTGCCAATCCACTGAGTTTTGCTGAAAAGTTCAATTACTTAGAAGTGTTTCAATCAGCTTGTCTCTACCTATTTTGTGGATATTCTATCCTGTATTTCTATGGTGTGTCCTACCCACTGCTGCTTTAATTTGCTAATTGTTTTAACTTTTTTTAAACGTAAGTATTGAAAGTACTCGTAGAACCAAAGTATGACAAGCAGTTCTCCAAACAGTAAGCCTAGCATCTGTTTAATTGAATTCTCAATTCAATTAAACAGATGCGAGGCACACTTTACTGTGATGCGCTAATTATTGTGCATATGTGCACTATGCCGACGCCGCGTGGCCTAGTGGAGTGCACGGGCGCAGGGAGCGCGCGGGAGGCATGAGTTTGGCGGGCGGGTGTGCCCCTTTCTGGCTCCCGCGCATACCTATAATTTGCCTTTTGCGCAGCGTTCTGCGCCTAACTTTCCATCCGCTGACTTGTGTGGCGCGGATTATACGTGAGATTCATTCGAGAAAACAGCCCCATTGGCTATTCGTTCATTGAACTATGTGCCTTGCCCTGTGTCATTTTAACTTGCCAATCCACTGAGTTTGGAGAGAGCTAAAAAGTTCAATTAGAAGTGCTTTAAATGCTTTAATCAGTTCATATCTACCTACTTGGTAGATGTTCTATCCTGTATTACCTACTATGGTGTATGTCCTACCCACTGCTGCTTTAATTTGCTAATTGTTTCAATTTTTTAAACGTGTTCAAGGTATAACAAGCAGTTCTCTAAACAGTAAACCTCGCATCTGTTTTATTGAATCCTCTATAATTTTTATACTATGGGACTAATAGCGGAATGAAAAATGGTAGGTACCATATAAAAGGCAAGAAGTTTAAGATGTGCAGGTATACAGTAATATAACGAGACCCTATTACTAAGACTCCTCTGTCCGTCTGTCTGTTGGTCACTAGTCTGTACCTATCTCATGAACCGTAATAGCTAAACAGTTAAAATTTGCACAGATGATATATTTCTGTTTCCATTATAACAACAAATACTTACTAAAAATAGAATGAAATAAATATCGACTTCAACTGTGAACAGAATTTGGGCGGATCGATGTAGCATTTTTCACATTATTGCTGATTTATGAAAAATGGCTCAGCCGATTTCAATAAAATAAAATGGGACCAACTTTGACGTATACCCTTTCTAATAAAAAAAATATACGCGTCGAATTGCGTACCTCCTCCGTTTCATCGGTCAAAAAATAGAATAAAATAAATATTTATTCATACCATACAACAGATGTAAGTTTTTGCACAATAATTATTAATAATCACAACAAAAGCGTCTACCGCTTGAAATATTTTTAGAGTATTTAGTAATATAATATTTCAATTTAAAAAACAAATAATTGAATTGAAATACATAATTGGCTCCCATACGGTACGGACCCTTTCAAGCGCGAGTCCATATTTATTTTAGTCCGAAGAACTATGTAAGATATTTCCATAAAAATAATTAACTTAAAATTAGAAAGAAGTAATTTCAGTCAAAATATACAATGTAAACTGCAACGCCTACAGAAATCAAATAGCGCGCAGAGTTATCTTGTGCGCACTCTACGTAATATCATACTTTGCTACAATTCAAAATAAAATATCGGTCGACCACGCTGGTTCTTTGGGGCGCGGGTGGGGTGCGACACACACACGGACAGTTCGAGCGCAGTACGCACACAAATACAATTGCATCACCACACAGGCCACACACATTGAAGCTCGCTGGTTTGGGGGCATCGCGACGGCAATAGTTTAGTCCAAATACCTATTTCTCAATTTCTTTGTCACTAGGCTACGCTCTTAAGGGGGCTCCCATACAACAAACTTGATATTAATAACGGTAACACGTAGACGCTTGAAACATTCACAGAATATTTAATTATACGTTTACTTCGATAATTGATTATGAAATTAAAATGAAATAAATATTTAAGGGGGGGTCCAATACAGTACGGAATCCTTCGTGCGCGAGTTTGACTCGCACGTGGCCGATTATTTTAATACTTTATCCTCATCTTCCTTGTCAGCCCGTAATCGCCTACAGCTGTGCATATGCCACTCTTCTTATAAGTCACACATCCCGATTATCCTGCTCATGTTGGAATCTGTACTAATCTATCTATCCAAGATTAGTACAAGTCTAGGGTTGCCATCTCTAAAACGTGGCAACCAGGACAAGTCGCGTGGAAACG
Organism: Hypomecis atomaria; assembly: GCA_964007245.1. Lineage (NCBI taxonomy): Eukaryota > Metazoa > Arthropoda > Insecta > Lepidoptera > Geometridae > Hypomecis > Hypomecis atomaria. The sequence goes on along the minus strand of OZ023287.1, from coordinate 9,040,792 downwards.
CCGGAGCCCAAAGCCCGGACATGTCAACAGATTTTTGCATTTGATTTTTTAACCGTGGAAAAATACCTAATTATTTTTATGTCATTCTAGTCGCGACCAAGAGAGCCAGGATTACTACTTGACAAAATACTACGTAAATACGCTGACGCGTTCGTCGCCTTTCTTCGTCGGCATGATCTACGGCTACATCCTACACCTGAACCGCCACCAGAGGGCGCGCCTGACCACGGTAAATTTTATCCATCATATTTCTGAACTTAATCATTTCAATTGACGAACAGTACAATGTGGGCGTCTTCAAATCCCGAGTAAATAGGTATCTTCTAGGTAAGCGTGCTACAACCTAGACCGCTCAGGCAGTATGTGGTCAAACGCAAACCTATTCAGAATAAAAAAAAAAAAGTACTACCACCGGTCTACCTACTAATAGTAGTAGTACCTAGAAATCTAGCAGATGGGTCATGTCATCTCGAAATAGCGACGAGTGAAACTGTTTAATATCATGACTCCTACACGTAAACATAAAAATTACACACACCTACCCATGCAGTAGGTACAAGTAATCACCTAGGCGTCTACACAATGCTGCATACCTTCTGCAATGAATGCTTTCAGTTCAAGGGCACCACCTCTACCTACCACTGGTATCTAAAAATCTGGCGAATGGGCTGCATGGTGCTGAAACTGCTTTTTAACCGACTTCCAAAAAGGAGGAGGTTATATGTTCGTGTGTATGTATTTTTTTTGTTTGTTGAACCGAATCGAAAAAATCTTTTTCAGTTCGAAAGAGTATACTCCCGAGGTGGTTCCATTTAAATTTTACAGAAATCGGCTCAGCCGTTTTTGAGAAAACCAACAATAATGGAAGTAATTCGTGCGAAATTTCCGTATTTTGTACACGATGAACATCGATAATTTCGCCAATTGTGAACCGAATCGAAATATACTTTTTTAGTTAGAAAGGGTATATACTCCCTAGATGGTTCCATTTAAATTTTACAGAAAACGACTGAGCTGTTTTTGATAAATCAAGAATAATCTAAACAATTCGAGCGAAATATTCGAATTTTGTACATTGTTTAATTATTAAAACCATGACTACGCGTAGATGTCAAAAATTACACATAAATTAGGTACGATTACACATTACAATTACACCTACCCATGGAGTACAAGAAATCACTTTTTTTTACGAGATGGAAATCTTTTAAAGATGCCCGACCGCTTCGGGGTGTAGTCGGGTTATGTGGGATTGTACCCACTAAAACACCCTCGCTGGCCAGCCTTTGTGCTTTCTTGGGAGCTCCGGGATCTCCAAAAAGAACGCATCGGTGCTCCCAGCACTTTGTGTGTCTACTCGCCTGGGACCAGGCTTGTGCGGTCCTCTACGACAGCGTTGCCACACCGCTTGACCCGCTTGAGTGGATAGCCAGAGCCCCAACTCTGACCGCCCACGAGCCCAGGGGTCCCTTTTTAGTAGGCTCTTACGACAGACAGGGGATACCGATGCCGTATTCTAGTGCCCCGGAAAACAAGAAATCACCTAGACGTCCACACACCGCTGCATGTCTTTTGTAGTAATGCATCGTAGATAATATGCATTTTGTCGCGTGTTAGGATCTTCCTCTATCGTCGAGTGTTTTTTTTTAAATAAAAGTGTTCTTAATCACTTTGAGAACTTTTACTATGCAGAAGAAAAATTCGAGAAAAAATTTAAATCAACTGTTTCGTACATTTTATCGATTTCGAGTTGTAATTTTGTAAGGAACAGCCTTCAAGCAAATATCTACAGAGCCACAGCCCCTATGTGAAAGTAGTAAAAATATGACCGAGCGCCGTCATGCATAACGACTTAGATTTTTACATTAGGTACATAATTCACAATGACCCGTTTTCTCGAATCTCGACGTTATGTCATGTAATTAGTGCCTGTAACTGAGCAATTTGACATCGCGCGGCGTCGTAGTCGGCTTGCAATCGCCTTACGACTAACTAAAAAGCCTGCCCACTACGTCGTTTGGGCAGAGTTTTGACTCGGGTACTTTTTTGCACGATTGTTACTCTATAGATAGGTATTAGCTCGAAGGGAACAGCAGATTTTTTTTCTAGAACTTTGAATTAGCCGCATAGTAAAAATTCGTAATGATGGTCTTAACCACCCCAATTTAGATTAGTACAGGGTTACTAGATAGCCCTGTATACTAATCACACACCGAATTTTTCAGGTCCAAGCTGGACTTCTATGGGCGTGTGCCATAATTATCCTGGCAGCCATTACCTGGATCTCCTACCCCATAATGCAACTCGACTGGGACAATCAGACCGTGGACAACCTTATCAACAGTTACATGAGACCGTGTTGGGCTCTGGCAGTCGGATGGATCATTTTTGCGTGTCACCACGGCTATGGAGGTACGTATCCACCTATTATACAGAGTCATAGGTATTAAACGTCGACTGGGACAATCAGACCGTGGACAACCTTATCAACAGTTACATGAGACCGTGTTGGGCTCTGGCAGTCGGATGGATCGTTTTTGCGTGTCACCACGGCTATGGAGGTACGTATCCACCTATTATACAGAGTCATAGGTATTAAACGTAAAACCTTTTAAGGGCGGATCTAGTACATCTAGACAAACAACTTTTGTTCTAGGACTTTTGGAAAATCAGCTTTTTCATACAAAAAGTTCGTCAACACGCGACAAAATTTATGGAGAAGCGATTTTTTTGCGAATTTTCAAATGTCGCAGTCGGATGGATCGTTTTTGCGTGTCACCACGGCTATGGAGGTACGTATCCACCTATTATACAGAGTCATAGGTATTAAACGTAAAACCTTTTAAGGGCGGATCTAGTACATCTAGACAAACAACTTTTGTTCTAGGACTTTTGGAAAATCAGCTTTTTCATACAAAAAGTTCGTCAACGCGCGGCAAAATGTATGAAGAAGCGATTTTTTTTTGTGAATTTTCAAATGTCGTAGAACAAAAGTTGTTTGTCTAGCTAGATGATAGTCTAGCTAGACCCGCCCTTAAAAGGTTTTGCGTTTAATATCTATGACCCTGTATACTAGCTGGCCCGACGAACTTCGTTTCACGTAAAATCTTTATAAATTATGGCAATGTTATGCTGATGTATAAGCATTACTATTGCAAAGTTTCATCTCAATCCGTTCAGTAGTTTTTTTGCGTGAACGATTTACTATAATATTACTAGCTGGCCCGGTGAACTTCGTTTCACGCAAGATCTTTATAAATTATTATAGCCTATGTGTTAAATTGAAGTAAAATCATTACTATTGCAAAGTTTCATATCAATCCGTTCAGTAGTTTTTTTGCGTGAACGAGGAATAAACAACCATACATACAAATTTTCGCGTTTATAATATTAGTAGGATAGCCCGTATCAAACTTTTAAGTAAGCGTAAGTTTTATGCTAACTTTAGTCAGGCAGGATTGGGTTTTACGCGGCTTGTAGCTAACTTCACAGCCCAGAAGTTTAATTCGGCCTATATCTGACACTGGTAAGCAAAGATATGAATCTACCCGTATCTCTGTGACTTCAGCAGAGAAAGAAAGAAAGACAAAAGTCAGAAATGGTAATTTATTGTTATTTACTCCATCTATGACATAAGCTATGAACTAATGACTGCAGCGTCAAAACTTTCAAACCGTTCTAAATTCCCTACGACAAGGTTGGAAGTACTGTTTTCGTTTTGTAATAAAACGCTAGATGGCGTTAAAATAATTTTTTTATTTATTTTCCAGGACCGATTGACTGGGTGCTATCATTACAATGCTTCAAAGTGCTGGGTCGTCTTTCGTATGCGATGTATATTGTGCATTACCCTCTTATATTTTTGGTTAATTCTTCCGCCATTGCACCTGGATATTTTTCACCGACTGCTTCGGTAAGTGTATGAAAATAGATTTTTGTTTCGTGTAACCTAAAAACAAAACAATTAGGATCTTTATCACTAGATGGCACTGTTTAGCGTAGACTAGTCTGAGCCCACGGATGTACCCCCAATAAGTAACGCCACACCGCCATAAAATAATAGTAATTATTCATTCAGCTAAATATTTGATTAATTCATTGATTTTAATATACAAATTTTACCAAATAAATTTAATGACTTGGTCTTATTGATCTATAACCTACATCTTTTTACAGTGGAAAATCAATACTGGATTTTTTTGTTCCTATCATACAATTCAATTCAATTTATTTAAGTAAAAATGTAACTAAATGCAACTTACAGTCTATTATATACTCGTAATACTTTAGTATTATACTTTAGTAATAATACGTTAGGTACATTTTTATACAGGTACCTACTAGGAACAATTTTACTTAAAATGTATGAGATCAATATTATATAAGTAGGTACATATATAGAACAAGAATAAACATTTATACAACATTAACAATAAATAAAATCTTCATAATGACACAATCAGGATACAATACAATAGTTTACGATCAATACTAAATTGAATACTGGTATTTCGCTGCTTGTGAGATCAAAGTTCTATTAGAATTATATATGTACTTACTTATTAAACAAATAATTTAACTAAGTAGGTACTTGTGCATAGTCTGTACACTAAAAACGATGCATTTTTAGGGTTCCGTACCCAAAGGGAAAAACGGGACCCTATTACTAAGACTTCGATGTCCGTCTGTCTGTCTGTCCGTCTGTCACCGGGCTGTATCTCAGGAACCATGATAGCTAGGCAGCTGAAATTTTCACAGATGTGTTTCTGTTGCCGCTATAACAACAAATACTAAAAACAAAATAAAATAAATATTTAAGTGGGGCTCCCATATAACAAACCTGAATTTTTAGACGTTTTTCGCTCTATATTAATAATGGTAATAGGTAGATGCTTGAAATTTTCACAGAATATTTAGTTATATATTCACTTAAATAATAAATAGTAAAATTATAATAAAATAAATATTTGAGGGGGGGCTCCCATACAGTACGGAACCCTTCGTGCGCGAGTCCTACTCGTACTTGGCCGATTATTTGTACATTATTTCATCGAAGTATTTTTTTCAGCTGTTCAAATTCTTAGCAGACTTCGCCCTGGCAACGATAGTGGCATACTTCCTTACAATGCTGGTAGATTCTCCTTGTTCTACACTCATCAAGCACTTTATGGGAGGAGGTAAGGCAGCACTTCAGCACGTAGTTATAGCGTCTCTTGGTATTTTACGTTTCCTCATAAAAAATGATTTTGAAGTGCTAAAGTCTTATAAACAGATGAACGCTGTCTGCACGCACGAAAAAGTGTCATGTTCCACCTGATCCGAGCGTGCATAGATTAATTATTGTTTACTATAATTTAATCTATGGAGCGTGCAATAAAAGCAAGGAACAAGCGATAGACGATACGATCAGCCTAAGTCACGGTAATGAGATATCATTACCGTGCCTAAGTGTTCGGCTTGTTTGTTTCAGTCAATGTTTTCTTATGACTTTATCATGTAAAATTATCGTCCGTAGACCGACTTTACAGACAACCATTTTTTTATTTATTTTTTATATTCTTCTAAACCTACCTAGCTATCAAACAGTTAAGCTATGTATTATTTTCTTTGAACATGCCGCTACACTTATTTAGTTTTAAAAAAAAAAACATAAAATGATCCACTACATAAACTATACATAATCTCCGAGCATGAAAAATTAACCATTATTTGCATATAATGGGGCGCTGGTACCTGTAGCACAGTATCGTTAGATACAAGTACGGGCACCAGCCATAACATAATAAATTGAAAAATTAATGTGCTTTTGTTATGTCTATTTATATAACTACCTTAAAAGAACCTGTATTTTTTTTTTAAGGAGTAAACTGTATTGTGTCAAATTGGTAGAACTGTTAATTGAGTAGGTAATTTAATTTAGTTTTGGTCAATAAAGTTTTTTTTTTGTTTATTTATTATTTATTTAATGAAAAAGATAATTATTTGTTTCATGTTACAGGTCCGAGGAAGCCACGACCGCCACCTCCTGCAGAAGTGAAAAGCAATGGAACAAACGGAATCGACAACCGAGCGTACATCAGTGATGAAACCAAGAAAAGTTCTCTTTAGTAAATTTTTATAATATTTAAGTAGGAAGTGTCTCAGTGTAATTTTACCTATTTCTCATAATTATTTACCTATAGGTGCCGAAATATATCATTATTTTTAATACTTACTGTGTTTTTTGTTTTGGGTAATTTTAGTCTAAAGATGTACCTAATTTGTAATACTGTAGGTATATGACAAAAGGCATATTGTCGCGATGTTACAGTATAACATTTCAGTAACTTTCATTTCTAAGGTACAGGCAATACCAGACAGTGAAGTTAGAAAAATTACTTATATTGCTGGAAAGTTTTAATTGTAACGTTCCAAATACATTTTTGCCACAATGTTAATTACTTACGTTTAGGTATGTTTGGGAGGCTATATCCCTGCAAAGTTGAAATATAAACTTTCATGCGAAATATAATAGTAACATAACTAAATAACTTTTGTTTCAACCTAACAATAAGATTTATGTAACTGACATGTTCCTGCAACATTATGTTTGAAATTTACAAATGTGCCATATATACAAACTTACTACAACTTATTGCAAGTTTCATGCTTAGTGGGTATATGAGCCCCCTTTTAATATTATTTTTACTCTGTTTTTAGCATTTGTTGTTATAGCGAGCAGCAACAGAAATACTTACATCTTGTGTGAAAATTTTAGTTTTCTAGCTATAACGGTTCATGAGATACAGCCTGGTGACAGACAGACAGACGGACAGACAGACAGTGGAGTCGTTATTGCAACTTTTGCTTACTTAGCGGGATACAAGTTATTGAAGAAACAAATAGGCACCCCTACCTCTATCATATTCGAAAAATATCGATTCTGCAAAAAGTTGATAGAAAACAAAAATTGTAGGAAACAAATAAACAATTTTAGCTCTAAGTAACCATATCTCGTGTAAAATTGAAATTGCGCGAGCTACTGAAAATTCAGTTAATCATCGAGGTAATTCAAACAAGCGAACCATCGCAGTTCCTACCGGCAATGGGAAACTTCATTAGGCCTCCGCTGAACTGATGTAAATGTGCCCAGCTTCAGATACCTAGTGGTTTAAACCGTGAACCACCTATGAAGCTCCTAGTTGGAGTGATGCGAAAAACTGATCAGTTCATCGCATTATGTATCTATGCCCACCAATAGGTTTGTTTGGCCCACAGAAGAGAGAGAAGGAAATCTAGTTCTCCTGTTCTGTGGTTTAGCCGTCTGGCCGTTGCCACTATTGTTACAAAGCCTTATTTCCTTTACGTATTGTAGGAATTACAGTACCTATGTAAAACCACGGTAATTAGATATCAAGATATCAAATCAAATCCTTTATTTGATTTGAATACCTATCATAAAATATTATACTTCTTTTTCATTGCCACAGAGCGATTAATTGCAAAATGTATATCACCGTGTGGCGCCACCAACAAAAAAAAACACACGCAAAATGTCAATGTCAAGAGTCAGATCGATTAGCTATCAAAGTCATTTGTGGGTCTGCCGATGCTGCCAGTCTATAACTATTTGCTATTTTTAGGTAATTATGACATTCTAGCTTCACGGCATAATAATTCAGTACTATGCAGAAAATACTTGTCAGTAATTAATTCTCCAAATACCTTGCATCTGTTTTTCTGAATCTTCGTTAGCCTGATAAAATAAAATATACCTTGATTCATTGTTGACCGATTTCGTTCATACTTACATTTCAAATTAGAATTTATTTACATACCAAACAATCTTATGTTGTGCTACAGCTAACTCTCCTTCTTTATTTATTCACCATGACGAAAAAAATATAATTATAAAACACGTGTACCATATTTCTTCAAGATTTGTTGGAAAAACGATCTTTAGAGGAAAGTTAACATTTTTGACTGACATGAGCAAAACTGTCACAGTCAAAACTGAGAAGTCCTTGCTCTTTTCGTTCACTCGGTCAATTAAAATTAAATTTATTACCAACTCACTGCCAATAATAATCGAAGATTACATGTATAAATTAAGTTATATTCTTCAATTGCCAGTGAGTCAGATATAAAATAGTTTTTGATAATAAGTAGTTATAATTTAAAACTACTAACAAATCGATTATAAATTACTAGCAGTCTTTCTATTTTTTTTTTCAATGTAATGTAGCCTATGACACCCGGGGATTGTGTAGCTTCCCAACAGCGAAAGAATTTTTCAAATCGGTTCAGTAGTTTCGGAGCCTATTCAATGCAAACAAACAAAAAATCAAATCTTTCCTCTTTATTATATTGGCATAGATTGTAAAAAATGCGTAAGCAGCAGCTAGAATGTTTTACTATCGTGTTATAGTATTTTGCCAAGTGTACTTTACATCTATGAGCACTGACTGATGAGGTAATTATCGTTTTCGGTTCAATTAATGCACGTCTCTATTATAGCTTCAAATAGCACTCTTAAAATAACATTTTTGGCAATAAGAGGACTCTGAATCAACTAGTGTTTTCGCGTTTGCTGTAGAATAAAGGTGTTCCCAACGGCTAAAATCGCGAAATCGAATATATTGAATATGCGAAAATAAAATCACCTGATATTTTATCTGCTATAATATTTTTAACAGGTCCGTTCCGTATTCCAAATTTTAGCGAATACACTATGTCATTGTAATAAGGTTGATTTTTGAAGTGATATTATTTTCAATTCAGGTCATGCGTTATCATCTAGCGACATCTGTTGATGTTCAGAGGGACGACTTAGATAGGTGTTGACTCAAATAGTGTTGTATCAAACTCATTCGAGACTTGAGTTGTTTTTCGAGGACTAGGACCTTAGTCGTTAGAATATGAATCCGAGTCATCATCCGACTGAAATAATGGTTGCTTAGTACGTAATAAATCAATACCTAATTTGTTCATTGCTATTTTATTTACTTCAAACTATGGATTTTGAGGACTCAGTCTTTTAAAAAACTCAGTCTTTGAGTCCTTTTTGATATTAAAGTCTTTTTACAAAAGACTCAAAGTCACTCAAATTTTCTTTCTTTCTTACGTAAAACGACATAGATTCGAGTCTTCAAAAACAGCTCAAGTTCTATATTTAATAAGACTCCAAGACTCGAGTCTCTTATTACATACAAGTACAACACTATCGATCGCACTCTATTGTATAATATTTGAAAACTACGCTAGATGGGTGAGTGCCAGCTATGTATGTGTGCGTGGCACTGGCAGTGGCGAAAAATATTATAGCAGGTCGCGGACTCGCGGTATGAATAATTATCGTTCGTTAGTACCAGCTAAGCTGTGTTGCGTGGCGGACGGCAACAGGCGGGCGAGTGGCGAGCGAAAAAAAACAGGTGAAAAATATTAAAGCAGGTCGTGGTATGAAAAATTAGCAGGTTGAATATGCTAAATTTTGCTAGCAGTAAATTTTAACTGCTAACAAATATAACGAACACCTTTACTGTAGAACATCAAGAAAATTAGCGTTACATTTTTGTTTAAATTCACTTTTTGGGCGAAAACTCTTCACCATTGTAACAAAATGTTATGTGTTTGGAGTCAGTCGCTTGAGTAAAAAATAGGCATTGCCCGCTTGTACGTGTTATTTTTTCAGAAAAGTTTTTAGTTAATGTATACTTTTCCGCCAAAGTTTTGAGTAAGAATAGGACTTATTGGAGGTAACTTAAAGGTCTTTTAAAAAAAATTAATAACTAAGACGTTTAATCCCAGCAATTGAAGGCCAGTTACACGAAATAAATCAAATTTGATATTATTTAGAGGTAGATAACATTGCTAATTGTTGTTGTATGGACAATATGGCGCCTCACGATTGCCTTAACTCCCAATAAAAACTTTTTGGCATCAGTCTGTGAACATGAGGTGAATCATTGCGCAGTGGCAAATTCTTTATATCATCTGAGCGAAAAGTAAGGATTTGCACATCTTATTGCTAACATCACAGAAGCTTACTAAGTTTAATTCAGCCAGTTCGGTTTAGATAGTTTAGTCTGTTTAGTTCAAAAATTTAGCTTCACAGCTGTGTTTAGCTTTTTTAGACATTTTTTTTTTCAGAGTTGGCATCACTGTTCTGCGGTTGCGGCACGGCTTCATGTAATAAATTAAACGAAATACAAAAATATTCAGCTAATTCAGCCAACATAAAGCAAAATAACTGAAATTAATTGTAATAAACCATAAAATCGGAGTTTCCAGAGAGCCAGGCCTACCTACCTATAGTTCGCAAGATCATCGAGTTTTTATCAGTACTATTAATAAAATACCATGTATCATGCCGTTACCAAACAAAATGACTTGTGCCCGTGAAAACAAAGTGAACTGCTGCTGTTGAATAATTATCTTGTGATATTTATGAAGCTTGCTAAGTAGCGATGTCTTCGTCAAGTGCTAAGAACCACTCCAAGAAGAAGGAATGCGGCAGAGAACGCGACAGGCTGAAGGCAACTGCCTCGGAATCTGGCGGATCAAGTCAGTGTGATACGCCGCCACTTACAGAGAGGGTAAGTTTAGTATAGGCTGAATCATAGTTCTTGGCGGATGTGATGTTAGCTACAAGCTGCGTAAAACCCAATCCTGACTCATCACTTCAATTCAATTCTTATTTGTGGCTTCTGTGAAGGTCTTTTCAGAATTTCGCCAACGGCTTGTGTTTTACTGCCATCAAACGTAGAGAATTTGTACAGTTCCAAAATGATGTATAGGCCGCAAAATGATGTATAGGCCTTGCCACACAAGTTGGTGGATGTGAAGTTAGCTACAAGCTGCGCAATAGCCAATCAACTTAAGGCTCTATGTGAGCTTCAGTCAGGTTTGGATATTGGGCAGCTTGTAGCTAACTTCACATCCGCCAACTTGTGTAGCACAACCTAAACTGTATTAATTAGTCTAGTTTTTGGATTTTATAACATTCACATCTGAAACAAACATAACATATTATACTTAAAATTATAATATAATTATTAGTGGTTTTTTTTTTAATTTAATTCCCTGTTTCCCTCGTATATAGGCAAGGTCTTTGTTTATTAAGAGTATTTTGATTTACCCATACATGTTTTCGATGTTTTTATTTTAATAGATATTTATCCTGAGTAGGTATTTATTTCCATAATTATATATTTCATATCCCCCAATTTCCAGACTTTTTATTATCCAGATCATCATTCCAGAATTATTAGTGGTTACTTAATACTATTTACAACTTAATATTATTTACATAGTATATTTACAAGGGGTAGGAGGGTTTTGAAAGAGGTGGGACAAAGGATTTCTGGGGGGGATCGCATCATATAAAGAGTACTCCATCAAAGGGCAACTAAAAAATATGTGGTCCAGTTTTCCCTCGAGACCGCACTCACACTGGGAGTGATCCCTAATCCTGAGGTTGGCCAGGAATACTGGGGTGCAAGCATGTCAAGCTCACTTATCAGCTGCTTTGATTAATTGCAGGATTGACAAGGCTGCAAACGTTACAATCTGATTAATTTAATAAAATAGTTTTTTTAGCATTGTTGTCTATTTTTGACTTTGGCTTGACTTAGCTTACTACTTAGCCCTGGGCTGAAGCCCAAAAAGCCATATTGATAAATTCGACCCTGATTTTACCAGGGAGTACCTAATCTCTGTTTATTGTACTCTCAACAGAGGTCCCCAATTGATATAGTGTTTACTCTCTCCCAGGTCCCAAGTCCCAATAAGAGTATCACCAGTGTGTTATCTCTAGACTTGTGAATTGTAAATAAGTTCATGAGTTTTTAGTAGAAATCAAGCTTTCTCTCTAGCCTTGAAGCTTTTATCTAACAATGGTTACTTTCTTTCCTAAAATAATTGTATTGACATATATTCCAGCAATTAAAAATTTTCTTTCGTCATTTTGTACACTCCAGTATGTCATATTTTAGTCTATAATCCTACCGCTTAACTCAGTCCTCGCCTGCGCTGTACAGGGGCGCGGAGGTAGACGACAAAGGGGACTGAGACTAGCTGCTCCGGAGAACTTCATCTCATCATCTGTCAACTGTCAATGACAACTTTTACATGCAGAAACATTTTGTATGGGAAAACTAAATTCATGTTTTTATAATTTTTCCTGCTACTTTTTAAAATTTTCTCACCGTTTAAACCTTCCCTTAGCTTCCACAGATATTTTAAGATCAAAATTAGCCACATCGGTTCTGCCGTTCTTGAGTTTCAACGAGACTAACAACCACGATTCATTTTTGTACATGATATCTTTAAGACAAGAGTGAATAGATATAGTCTCTGTAATAGAATCTAGTTCTATATACTCCATCTTCGGCTACAACTTCCCTTTCCATCAGGTGAGTTTGTGGCCAAATGCAGCCTTATTATGAATAATAATAAAAAAAATGTTTATTGTTTTGTTACAGGATGGAGGGCCATCGCAGGGCAGGTTTGCTGGCATTGGCCCAGACTCGGTCCAGTGCATGGCCGACCAAGTTGGAGCAGACATGACCAGCGAGGCAGCATCAAATCTAGCTGAGGATGTTAGCTACAAGCTACGTCAGATTATCAGTGTAAGTTTCAATAAATTGAGATATTGTACTGAGCATTTGCCTACTAGATTTCTACCATGACTTAAGCTTTCTACCACGAATAAAGCTATAAATAATTGAATATAATTTATCCTACTAAACATGAAAGTTTGTAACGATGGATGGATGTTTGTTACTCTTTCACTCAAAAACTACTGAACGGATTGAGATGAAACTAACAATAACACATAGGCTATAAATTATAATGATATTTCGTAAATATTCCATATTATAACAATAAGTGTTAAGTAAGTAGGAAAAATTCTGCCATCTGCGAGCTATAATAGCGTGCGCTCTTGGAGCGAAAAGTACTATCGAATCCAACAAATTTAATGTCAAATCGTTTTATTTTTATTTTCCACCTTTATTAAGGGTGGTAAGGTAGGGCCTCGAAACATCATGCGGGCGAAGCCGCGGGCAAAATCTAGTAATAAATAAATAAATTTCTTTATTTGTTCCAACATCAAATGAAATGTATGGTACTATTAACTACATACTAACATACAGTGGGCCTTTTAAAAATCGTAATTGAGATATCATTAAAGTACCATTAGAATACTTGAACCATGCACTAGGTCTCATAGGATCATCTCTTTTGACCGTTTTGGTGTAGTTGAGGTTTATACACACTTCACGCTTGATTCAGAGGTACACCTTTTATATACTTACTAGACGACCCGCCCCGGCTTCGCACAGGTGTATTATACATATAAACCTTCCTCTTGAATCACTCTATCCATTAAAAAAAACCGCATCAAAATCCGTTGCGTAGTTTTAAAGATTTAAGCATACAGACAAACAAACAAACGAAAATAGCGACTTTATTTTATACTAGCAGCGCCCCGCGGTTTTACCCGCGTTGTGCCCGTTCCCGTGGGAATTTCGGGAATTTTTATACATATAAACCTTCCTCTTGAATCACTCTATCCATTTAAAAAAACAGCATCAAAATCCGTTGCGTAGTTTTAAAGATTTAAGCATACAGACAAACAAACAAACAAACAAACGAAAATAGCGACTTTATTTTATACTATGTAAGGACTATGTAAGGATTTAAATGACTATAACGTAACATACATTTAAATATTAAAAACTACTTTAAAAAACTAAGTATCTAATATTTTTGTTTGCCAGGTGGTATGTATATAGATAAATAAATTAATATAAAATTAATAAGTTGTTTATTTTTGTAAATTTAATTTGTTTATAAAAATCTAATTGTTTTCCAGACAATAGCGCTACACAGTGAGATGATGAAGAAAACTAGTGTGGACAGCTGGGATGTGAACACAGCGCTCACCCTGGCCGACACGGGGCCAGTGGTGGGCGCTGCTGCGACTCACTACGCACAGTTTGGAGAAGACAAGCTTTGCTGCCCTATCGTAAGTGATCATCAACTCTAATTTCGAATTTAGGTTTTAAAGTAAGCTTATTGAATAATGCTATCGCTCAGGGGCGTAGCTATCGCCGTATCTGCCGTATCAATTATACGGGGCCCCCGGGCCGCAGGGGCCCCCGACGTGCGTAAGCAAAAATCAATAAAATTAGAAAAACTTTAGTAAAACTTAAGCCATCGTCAGCTAAAAAATGATTTAATAAATCAGTTAGCAAAAAAAGGCAAGGAGAGTATATTTAATTTTAATTGTTTTTAAACATTTTGAAAAAAGTGACAGATAGATAAATAAATTAAGATTTCACACAAAAGAAATTTGTTTTTGCATAAAATTAAAAGAAATATATTTTTTTTATATTTCTTTCTTTTATTTTTATATTTCTTTAATTTCTTTTGTGTGAAATCTTTATCTTTATAGGGGCCCCCAAACAAATGTTTATACGGGGCCCCACCACGGCACGCTACGCCACTGCTATCGCTACACAGTAAGCAGTTCAGTTTGGACTCAGGGCAATTAGAGGTATAAACAGTTGGGATGTGAACACAGCTTTACACTGGCTGACACGAGGCCAGTGGTGGGCGCTACTGCTACTCATTATGCAGTTTGGAAAATACAAGCTTTGCTGCCCTATCGTAAGTGATCAAACGCTAGACTAGATAAGAGACTTATTTGAAAAGAAAATACTTACTCATATTTATTACTAGCAGCGCCCCGCGGTTTTACCCGCGTTGTGCCCGTTCCCGTGGGAATTTCGGGAATTTTTATACATATAAACCTTCCTCGTGAATCACTCTATCCATTAAAAAAACCGCATCAAAATCCGTTGCGTAGTTTTAAAGATTTAAGCATACAGACAAACAAACAAACAAACAAACGAAAATAGCGACTTTATTTTATACTATGTAAGGATACAGGGTTATCTGCTTACCTGTGCTAAGCCAAAAGAGGTTGTTTTAGATTATTACGGGGCCAACCCAAAATTCGAGAAATATGAATCAGCTGTTTCGTACAAAACTCTAAATCTACATAATGTTTGAAACAGCTGATGAGCTGATTTCTTTTTTTCGAATTTCGGTTCGGTCCCATGGTAAAAGTTGTTCATAATGATCGTTTGAAGTATAGGAGGTGACCTATCGGTTTAGTCTAGTTCTGGATAACCCTGTACATTAATAGATTTTTTTTGTCGTCAGCGATTTTTGATTGAGTTTTTCCCTCAAAAAAGGGAAAGAAGGATGCAGAGACTCGACCTGTCAAAACTTTATTAATTTATTTTTTTGCAATCACGGAACAAAACATCTTTTCTGATAATGTGTGCTTCAAAAATATAGCGATTTTTCGCTGTTTTCATATCACTAAAAAATCAAATTAAAAGTAGCCCACCAGAAAAAATACAATGATTTTTTATTGTTTTTACCCTCTAAATCCCCTACCAATGCTTGTGTGTCCAATTATTTTAAAACTTCATTAAAAACGAACTTGTACAAATCAGAACAGTTTTAGAAGCGTTTTACTCTGACGAACATTACATTTTCAGAAATAAACTTGGGAGAAAATGAGCGTATTCGTAAACAACAGGTAGGTATTCGTATGTATGAGCTGCCGATATCCTTTGCTGTGCACGACAGCAAAGGGGTTTGAGCAATTTTGTATGAAAGCTGGCATATCCACCCGCCGCCAATATGATTATTTTTTCAAAGTTTCCGCGCACAATAAAACTAGTATATATGGGTAGGGGACACTTATACAAACAATAAATGTTCAGCGGGGCAATTATGTTAGCCGATCTCTTCACTGAAGTGATACGTTCTTGAACCTCTCTCGTTTTTCTGACAGTTCCGACAGCTCAAAACTGTCAGAAAAACGAGACAGGTTCAAGAACGTGTCACCTTAGTAACGAGATCGGTTGACAGAATTGCCCCGCTGTACTATAATGCCCTAAACTCCCTGAAGTGTCACGTTCTCGAGATATTTGGATGCAAAGATCGCTGGACGAGAACTTTGCGATTTGAGAACATAACATTTTTAGAAATAAACTTGGGAGAAAATGAGTGTATTCGTATAGTATACACATACAACAGGCATTCGTATGTATGAGCTGCCGACATCCTTCTTTGGTTAAAATAGGTTCAGTGGTTGAAATTTTTCTAAACATATAAAGATCTATCCATCCATCCATTAGCCATAGAACGTCCACTGCTGGACATAGGCCTCCCCTATTGATCTCCAATAAGACCGGTTGGTAGCGGCTTGCATCCAGCGCGATCCTGCTGTCTTCATATTTAAGGTCATCCGTTCACCTTGTGGGTGGACGTCCTACGCTGCGCTTGCCGATGCGTACATATAAAGATAAAGATGTCAAAAGATAATAAGATCTGAAAATATGAAATTATAATTAAGCTTGATATATTTTTGCATTATCTCTTTTAATTTCAGGAGGAACTAATAAATGTGAGCGAGTATGCGCTGATCTCACAAACTTTTGTCTACTCGTCACACCCAACGATGTCGGTGGAATGGATTACTGACGATAAGAGCCTCAACAATAACACGAATATCAGCGTTAATCTCCAGAATTATTATACTAAAGTTGCCAGAGGTAAGTAACACAAAAAATGACTGCCTCAGTGGCTCAGTGGTTAGTGACCCTAACTTCTGGGCCAAAGAGGCGTGGGTTCGATCCCCACCCAGGGCAAATATTGTGTGTAATAAAAGTGTTTGCTCTGTGTCTGGGTGTTATTTAGTTACTACTCGTATCTACGTCGTTTAAATACGTCCGATCGACAATAGATCATCTTAAAATGAGTTATTTGGATACAAATCTTTTGTTTGTTTCGCTTATTTATATTGCTTAGAGAGAGACCAAAGTGACGTCTCATTCTGTCTTATAACCCAACAGCTCAGTTCAAAATAGCCACAATTCCTATTCTTTTAGGAAAACAGTTTTTTTTTTCTTTCCAGCAATATTAAATCTAAGAAAGAAGCCCAAAGAGGTAGCAGTAGCAGATCTGATGACCAACACTCGAATAGGGCCGATATTCCCCAATCTTTTCAACCTTGCCGTATTGGTCTTAAATGACGACAATCTGAACGCATTGAATGTTCCGGCTAAGAAACCTCTGCAGTCTAACGTTTTGGACATGGTTGATGCACTCTGCTCTAATCCTTGCAGTTTGGATACTAATATACAACAGCAGGTAAGATTCTGTTAATAAGGAATATGCGTAACATAATAAGTAAGAGACCACGTTTCTGTGCCATAAGTCATCACTGGCAACCCACACAGGTCGAAAACTTTTTACTTGAGGCATTGAGGTATGTCGGACGAGAAGACGTTTCGCAATTTTCCGAACGCTGCCCAACCGAGTTGGATTCAACCTCTTTCTTGAAGTCGGACCTACCTAACTGGACTACTTGTCCTAGATAGACGTACGAGTCGACAACTTCAAGAACCGAGCTCTCAACAGAAATTGGGGTGGGTACAACATGGGCATTACACATGACCTTTGTCTTGTCCATGTTCATTATAAGATCCACCTGTTGAGAAACTCGATTAAGGTCTTCGAGCATCGTACTGAGCTCTTCCATCGACTTCGCCAAGACCACGATGTCGTTAGCAAACCGAAAGTGAGTATGTATTCGCCATTCTTGAATGGATACCACGTACCGGCAAGCGCAGCGTAGGAAGTCCACCCACAACGTGGACGGATGACCTCATCAAGACCGCAGGATCGCGCTGGATGCAGGCCGCTACCAACCGGTCTTATTGGAGATCGTTAGGGGAGGCCTATGTCCAGCAGTGGACGTTTTATGACTGAAAAGAAGAAGATAACATAATAATAACATATTATTAATGAATACAGTCTTTGTGACTTTGGAAATACGCCAATAAGAAAACATTGGATTTTTATTTCTTTTTTACGTCGAAATTAATTACGAGGGTGCGTTTTTAAGTCCGCGGAATGAAGTGGTTGGAAGGGGAGTAGAAGACTCAACGAAGGGAAGTAGAAGAGGGCTTAAAGTGTTCAATGATTCATAACTAGTATGAATATTAAGTTTTGTAACAATCGAACGATTTGATTTCGAACTATCGTGGATTAAGCAACTCAATCGGAAATAACATTATCGAATTAATAAAGAGTTTAAGTTATAAGAAGATATACTGTTCGAAGAACTACTAGTGTATTTGTTTATATTAATTATGTAGGCCAAAAAATTTAAAGATATTTAAGATTGATTGTGTACATTGCTAATTTTCATTTGCCATTTTAAATTGAATTTGCCTTTATTAATTAACTATAACAAAATTCTTGTTATTATAGTTTCAGAGATTATTTCCAGTGATGGTGTCAAATATTCTGGGTAACGGATCTCTCGCAGAGAAAATGGTCGCCATTTTGACGAAAATCACACGCACGTGGCCCTCCTTCATTATGATAGGTAATTATAATTCTATTAACTAGATTCACTATAAAGCCCTGGTGGCTTAGTGGTTGAACGCTCGCCTTACAAGTTTGAGGCGCGGGTTCGAATTCGGTTCCATACCAATAAGTTACTCGGAATTTATCTTCGAGGAAATACCTGTAGAGTAACAATCGTGCCATAAAAATGTCCAAGCCAAAACTCTGCCTAAGCTACGTAGTGGGCAGACTTTTTAGTTAGTTGTAAGGCGATTGCAAGTCGATTACAACGCCGCAAGATGCCAAAGTGCTCGGTCACATCACAAGCACTAATTAAGTGACATAACGTCGAGATTCGAGAAAAGGGTCATTGTGAATTACTTAATGTAAAATCAAAGTCGGTATGTATGACGGCGCTCTTTACATTTGTTTACTACTTCCACTTGGGGACTGGGCCAACCAACCCGCACTGGGCCAGCGTGGTGGATAATAATAGCCCAATCACCCTTCGTGGGTAGGTAGGCCTACGTCCTGCAGTGGACTATCAAAAAGGCTGGTACAGTACAGTACTTGAGGACTGTGGCTCTGTAGATGTCTGCTCGAAGGAATTTATGTAAAGATTTTCACATCGCTGCCTTTTCGGTCAAGGAAATATCGTGAAGAAACCTGCATACGTCCGTAGAAGAAATTCGATGGCATATTGGAATACATACAGCAATCTGCACCGGGCGAACGTTGTTGATACGGCCCAATTACGTTTCGCGGTAGGCTTATGTTCACCAGTGGACTATTTAAAAAGCCAGTGCTAGTGCAAAGGCTAGGCTAAAAGGGATAGCCCGTCACTCGCTAGCTATCTTTATTGCTAGCTGCTGCCCGTTTAGTCGGAGGTTTACATTTTAAAACGACTTCCAAAAAGAAATACGTTTTAAATTCGCCTATGAGAATTAGAGTAATTAGGTAAAAATTAAATTGCCTAGTGTGGGATGCACTATAAAATTAAAATCATTTCATTGATTTAGCAGTGCGCCATCTCTCGTCAATATTCAGAAGTTCTTATAACTTCAATTGAGTGATAACCTAATACGGGTATCACAGGTGGCGCCGCCAATGTAAAGTTAGTTAAAATGATAACAAATTCGATGCAAAGTCAGGACTGCGAATTAGCTCAGTTGGGGGAGCGTCAGGCTAGTAATCCGAAGACGCAAGATTCGAGTCCTGCATTCGCGACGAATTTTTGAAATGTTTATCACAAAAATAACTCTTTAAAATTAAATTTGTCTGTATATTTTAGTCCCTAACATACAGGCGAAATATTACCTAATTTCTCCGCTGTTTATTGACCGATTCGCTAGTTTCTCTTTAGTGTCTGTACTCTGTAGTGAAATAGTAGTTTATGCAACTGTCATATAATGAACACTCGTTACTATTATGAAACTCGCTGCGCTCGTTTCATAAACTCACACTCGTGTTTTAATACCCGTGTTATATGCAGTTGCATACACTACTTTATCTTCTACTAATAAAAATAAAAAAAAACATATTGCGAAACATTAAATTCACGCGTACGTGTATTGTCACAGTGAACTTGGCGCCATTAAAATCTAACCAATGATCTATGCTGCGCGCGCAGGGACAATCAGGAGCGAGCGCGCGCTGTTCTTTTTTTTATTTCATTGGCACAAGATCTTACCAAAGAGTTTTGTGTATGTAAGTTTAGTAGTTTCGACGAAGTTTTCACGTATAACCCAACTGTTTTCAAAAGCCAGCCTAATATCAAAATTTTATACAACTTGTATGAGGATTTTGACATAAGGCTCGCCAGGTTAATTGGTCGCGTTTTATTGATGTTATAATGAGATTTTACGATATCGATGTGGATATTATAACATCATGTGAAATTGCTTAAATTGAGTGTTTTGTTGTCTGCGCTATAACAGTAGTCATTATAAGTCAAGTATTGGAAACATAAGTAGAATGTTACAACATTAGTGTAGATAAAAAACATAACAAGACGGTCCTATAAACATATAATTTGCTTACGCCAGAAAATTGATGAAAAAATATCAAACCTGTTACATTCGCTAGCTGTTCTCGACTTGAGACCCATAGTATGAAGTCGAGTGAACGGGTTATGGTCATAAAATAATAAGTTATTTATCACTTATTACAGGCAAGGGGATATTATTCGACTACTTATCCCAAGGCACCAAAGAACGTTTGACCGCACCGATGATCAAATGTGTAATGGCGCTCGGAAGACGCGCGCTCGTCGAGTGTCTCGGGGATTATCTGGAACATTTGGACGACTGTATCCACGCACCTCGACGGAATCACATGCAGACTGACCTTAGAGAAACTATATTGGCAAGTCTACTAAATGTAATTGAGTTTTTTTTAGCAAATGCGTAATGGCGCTCGGACGACGCGCGCTCGTGTCGAGCTCGTAGAGTATCTTAGGAAAACTGTATTGGTGAGTTATCGAAATATGTATTGCATCTTTTGTCAAATGTGTAATGGCGCTCTGACGACGCGCGCTCGTCGAGTGTCTCGGGGATTATTTGGAACATTTGAACGACTTCATCTACGCGCCTCGACGGAATCACATGCAGACTGACCTTAGGGAAACTATGTTGGTAAGTTTTCTAAACGTGTACTGCTTTTTTTATCAAATGCGTAATGGCGCTTAGACGGTGCGCGCTCGTCGACTGTCTCGGAGATTATTTGGAACATTTGGACGACTGCATCCACGCACCTCGACGTAATCACATGCATACTGAGCTTAGGGAAACTATATTGGTAAGTCTTCTTAAATATATATTGAGTTTTTTTAAGCAAATGTGTAATGGCGCTCGGACGACGCGCGCTCGTCGAGTATCTCGAGTGTTAACTGAATTAAGAATAAAAGAAGAGCGCTGCACGAATTGGCAACGCTTCTCCCCATGCCTGCAGTCTGCAATGTTGTTACGCGCTGCACAAACTGGCAACGCACCTCTAACGCATCCACTGAATAATGTATGTACGTATCTCAGCTAGAATATAACAGAACTAAGAACGTGGAGAGAACTGCACGAACTGGCAACGCACCTCTCTATCGCTTCCATTCTATAATGTGGGTACGTAGTTCAGCTAGAATATAACAGAATCAAGAACAAGTGGTTGGCAACGCTGCGCTCTTCATGTCTACATTCAATAATGTTGGTACGCACTGCACGAACTGGCAACGCACCTATCGTTGTCGTTGAGAGAGATGCGTTGCCAGTTCGCGCAGCGCATACCACATTGCAGACTGCAAGCATAGATAGCAGCAGCGCAGCCAACTCGCACAGCGCTCTGCACTTGTTCTTGATTCAGTTAGACTATAGCTGAGTTATATTACGTAGGCACATTATAGTGCGGTGGCGTGGAGAGGTGCGTTGCCAGTTCGTGCAGCGCATACCACATTGTAGACTGCAAGCATGGATAGCAGTGCTGCCAACTCGCTCGGCGCTCTGCACTTGTTCTTCATTCAGTTAGATTCTAGCTGAACAGTTATATTACGTACGCACATTATAGAGCGGCGGAGGCGTAGAGAGGTGCGTTGCCAGTTCGTGCAGCGCTCTACACTTATCTTGTTTTTGATTCAGTTATGTTCTAGCCGAGTTGCGTACGCAAATTATAGTGCGGAGGCGTGGAGAGGTGCGTTGCCAGATCGTGCAACGCGTACAACATTGCCAATTGCAAGCATTAAGAGCAGCATTGCCAATCCGTCCAGCGCTTTTCGTTTGTTCTTGAGAAGAAATTTTGTATAGAACAGCTTTTTTTTCTCAAATTACGGTTTGATCCCATTGTAAAGGAATTGTTCATAATGAGGTTTCAATCACCCCTTTAGGCTTATTACAAAGTAAGGAAATAGACATAAAGTAGGTATTTTATCTTTTGTTAAGGAATTCATAATTATAGGTAACATAGGTACAATATAATTTTCTTTGTATTGCTGTTTCGTTGTAACTTATTTATGATTCCAATGTAATTTATTTCAATATCTAATTTGTTTGATGCAGGAAGCGTCAACGTGCTTGCTCAGATCTGAACCTACGACTTACCTTGAAGACTACGTAGTTACGGACTATACTCTCTACGAAATGCTCGGTGACTCAATCATGCCCAGACGGACGATATTCCCCAAAAAAGGTTAGTTATTCAATTGAAGCGATTATGTATTTCTTTAAAAATAGAATTATGTAGATCGTTAGTTTGATTTATAAAAAAAATGCAAGTGGAGTCTCTCCGCGCGGAAGAAGTGAAACTTCGACGCAACAGTGCTTTCATACCCCCTTCATGGTAGCGTCAAACGTTTAACGCAACCTTGTTGGAAGTCGCATTAGAAGTTTCACTTCAATATTTTACTCGTATATTTACTTTAGTGATTTAAACACAAAAAAATAAAAATATTACGACTAAGACTTTGTACGAGTACGTAGAGGTGACGTCACTAGCCCCCACTCCCGTTCTTTAACGCAATTTATCTTTGCATTTTGTCAAAAAAAAAAAACGTGACCTATATTTTTTGACGAATCTGACAATATTATTTTTTACCCAGAATGAAGTCACGTAATGATTTGTTTAATTTTGTCAAATCCTCCACTTCGCTCCGCTTTTTATTTATATCGTATAGGTTTGCGTTTGACTACACACTGCCTGATGTTAAGCAAATATGTCGCTTTAAGGCAGTCAAGGCTGTATCACTGTTTTCCTTGTCTTCTCAGCCATAGGACGTTCACTGCTAGACATAGGCCTCCTCTAAAGATCCCCCAACAAGACATGTCCCTAGTTACGATAAAACTTTTTGTATTTTCAGAAAAATCAAACATCCACGAGAATTCAAGCGACAAGCCCTCCGATGAGGATATAACATACTCCCGCCCCCTCCGACGACCGAAACTCAGACAAATACCAACCTTACACGCTTTACATAACGGCTACAGAGAAAACGTATTTACACCCACAAAGTTTCACCGCGACAAATGCATACGAATAAAAATCAGAAACTGTCGAACTTTACACGTTGCTCGTAACGTAAATAGAACTCCAGTATTTTCTAGTATTTCCAATCCTAGTATAGTAGTAGGGAATAGGAACGTTTTGATAGCGGGCGGACTTTTGCACAGGTTTAAATATAGATGTAAGAAAGAATGGCAGCCGGCCCCGTATTATGGTGCTATGATGTTATGAGATTCGGACTTATTAAACTAGTATATTGTTATATCGTAGAACGATTTGATAAACAGTATTTTCGTAAATGGGTCAGGACCAAATTCTTTGTATGGTTGCACTACGGATATCACAACGGTAAATATTATTGGTATATAATTTTATATGTAATTACCAGATCCGCTGGTATATGGCTGGTTATCTGTCGGGCTGATTTGTGAATCTAAACCATCCAGGACGCCACCCAAACTCATACAAAAAAAATCATTTAAATCGGTCCAACCGTTTAGGAGGAGTTGACATACACACGTACAGTCAAATTACATATGTAAGAGAGACTCCTACACAGCTCTAGTCATATGCTCTGTTATAACTCGGCGGTGAGGTATATCTATCCGGGGGTGCTTAAGGAAACACGTATCCACAGTATCTTGGTTTAATCGCTCCAAAGACACACAAATAGATGTAACAATAATTGCGCGCGCGCCGGTGTCGCGAGGCAGGGACTCACTGGGCGACTACCTGCGAGCGGACAGGGTGCGTAGAAGGAGCTATGCGGGGGTGCGGACGCGGGACGCGGGCAGCGAAGGGATGCTCGCCATCCACTTAGCAAATTTCTAGGAATTTGGCGCCGCGTGCTTTATCCGTACTGTTACATCCTCCCCCTCTAGTTCGAACATAGCGCCCTCCCGTTTGTGCTAACTAAGTGCCGAGCTCCCTGATTCCTCGCGCAGCTCTTCGCGTGCTCTACCGTCTCGGCAGCTTTCGTCAGTCCGCGCTTAAGGGCGACTTGGCGAGCTGTTTCGTTAGGCCTAGATCTGCATCGATTCAGCAAGTCATTGGGGAGGACGTAGCTGCCATTTGACTGGCCTCTCCCCCTAGAGTCAACGTCGTCACCGGGGAGGACGTAGCCGCAGTTTGATGGGCCTCTTCCCCTAGAGTTAACGTTAGTTGTATTTCGTGGGCTCTCAACGTCAATGCGCATCAATTCTGCATCGATGCTGGGTGGTAAAGCTGATGGAAGGGAGTCATACGACTTCACGAATGGGAACTTCGCGTGGCGTACGTTAGCAAAACACCAGGTACCTCGTGGAAGATCAAGTATAATACCTGCGCGCACGATGAAGTCGCTTCCAAGGAGGGTCTTGTTGCCAGCTCCTGGTAACACTACAAACGTGGACGGTATGCTGAGTCCCTCCAACATTACCGTAGTATTGCAAGTAAGTATATTCCTTACTTGTTGCTTACCGTCGGCGAGTGTCATCGTACGGCGTTCCTCTACGAACTTCGCACCGCTGGCCTTAAGTATCGCGTAGAGGCTAGGGCTTTCTAAGCTGTGGGTGGCGCCGGTATCCAGCTCAGCGACTCCCACATGGTCAGCCACTTTTAAACGCAGTCGGGCGTGACTGAGGTGAACGGTAGATTTCGACGTTATTAAATTGGACGGTTCTAAACTCGCTTTTGGAACGACACGTCTCGCATCTCGATCGTACTGTACCGAGCTTACCACATCCATAGCATGACATTGTCGCGCTGGGTGGCTCGGTGCGGTCGGTTTTTTTACTCACTCCGGTTTTATCTACGGACCTACACTCTGCCACCACATGGCCGAAACGACGGCACGCCGTGTAACGCGGGCGGATCCGTTTCGCCATGGCGATCGGCGGAGGATCGTTACTAGAACGCGGGTCGGTACTACACATGTTCGAACAAGAGGGCGAGTGCGCAAAAGTACGGGTATCGACGCACGTAGCGTTCAAATTAGCGGTGTAACAATTCGCTTCGCTATCGGGAGGGCTAAAATTGTTACGCGTCGCCGCCGCGGGTGCGTTCGATAAATTAGCGGAATTTACATCGCACATAGCTTCTTCCACATACCTTGCTCGCTCTAACAGCTGGTCCGGGTCCGTCACGGAATAGTTTTCCGGCAGCCTTTTGATTCAGCAGTCCATAGATAATGTCCGTCTGTAGCACTGCCGCTAACTTATACGGAAGCTCCGTTATCTTGGCACGCACTGCACATTATATACGCTTCGGTGCGGTCGTCAGCACTTTGTTCGTTTGCAAAAATGTCTCTCAACACTTTGTGGGCCGGGCGCGGGGCGCCGAATATCGCACGTAGTCGGCGGAGGGCGTCTTCCCACTTATCAAGGAGCACTCCTTGTAGACGGTGATGGCATCTATGAAGGCCTCGAACTCATCAGCGGAACAGGATACGCCATCGAATCGCGCGGTGCAGCGGGAGAAGTTTCCCGTTGGCGCAGCCGGCGGAAGCACGCTGCTCGATGACGGAGTCGGCGTCGTCGTACGATGCAGCGGAGGTGACGCATCCGTCACGTTTCTCAGCACGTTCGTTAGGAGACGCACAAGCTGGGCTTCGCTGATGGTGATCATGTCGTTGTCGCGACGCGTTTCATCATCATCATCCGGGTTCTTCTCCCCCTGTGTTTGGCGGGAGTGAGGATTCCGACTCGAGCTTGCGCTCTTTTCGGAGGCTGGACGCCTCAGCTATCGAGCTGAGGGGCAATGTTGGCAGGGTGCGAGTACCCTTCCCGTCCGCTAGGACGGGCGGCTTCTCTCAGCACCCTCGCTAGCCATTTGTATGGCCATCGCTGGCCATATCTTGGCTTGGTTGTACTGGGGTGGCCATTCTTTGGCTTGGTGGTACTCTCTTCTTCTTAGTTTGGGCCTCATCTCTATTCTGGATGCCGCTTGGTCCCTCAGAGTCTTGCTCCGTGTCCGAGCCAGCCAGGAGGAGATCCCTAGGGAGGGCACGCCATGTACGTTCGTCAGGGGGGCGTGCGTGAAGCGGCGCAATATTGTTTAGGTGGGGGTGTGGCCCATTGTCCGTGCGACAGACGAGCCACGAACTCCCCCACTGTTTCGATCCGCACGTCCCGGGCGATGACGTCATTGCGAACGTACCGGCCGGCTCCCGAGATCATCCTCAGAGCGACGTTTTGCACCACTTGTATCTTTTTCTTCTGGCTGGCTGAGCAGAGCGCGTACCAAGCGGGCACTGCGTAGTCAACCGGGAACGAATGTAGGTCTTGTAGATCCCTACTTTGGTCTTCAGCGGCAGCTTAGAGCTCAGCACGGGTCGCAGCAGAGCTCGAGCAGCCTTCGCCTGGTGAACGGCGTGCAAGGTCTGCGAGTTCATGCGAAGGGCCCGGTCGATGTAGACACCCAGGTACTTGCAGTGGCTTTCCCAGACGCGTTTCTTCGATCGATGTCGGGGACTGCGTCGTTAGCGCGAGAGTTGAGCTGGCGGTCGCGGGATCGTAGTCTTCGTCGCGTCTTTCGTCGCCGCTGCTCTCGGTATGCTCGTGGTCTTTCTTCGTCTGCCTTGTGGTTGGCGGCATTTTGACTAGGTAGCGTCGCGTCGGTAGATTCTCGCACGCGACGGAAGCAGGGTGGTTCTGCACTGGAATCAATGTTCGCAGTGGCCACTAGATGGGCGCCATTGTAAGAGAGACTCCTACACAGCTCTAGTCATATGCTCTGTTATAGCTCGGCGCGGTGAGGTATATCTATTCGGGGGTGCTTAAGGAAACACGTATCCACAGTATCTTGGTTTAATCGCTCGAAAGACACAAATAGATGTAACAATAATTGCGCGCGCGCCGGTGTCGCGAGGCAGGGACTCACTGGGCGACTACCTGCGAGCGGACAGGGTGCGTAGAAGGAGCTATGCGGGGTGCGGACGCGGGACGCGGGCGGCGAAGGGATGCTCGCCATCCCCTTAGCAAATTTGTAGGAATTTTCCGCCGAGTGCTTTATCCGTACTGTTACACATATATAAAGATAAAGATATTCACTAATAAAAAAATATGGTTAACATATTGCTAAATCTATCTGGTATTTCAGTTTTTTTTTTTTTAGAAAATATGTTCTTTGATAGGACTTATTTTCTATTTTAATTAAAAAAAAATGGGACAAATAAAATGGCGATTTCTGCAAAAAATTTGGTCCTTACCCAAATATCCTAGGAATTTCACGAAAATACGGATTGTTGTATGACAAACTAGTATGACCACGAGGAAACGCTGCAAAAGTCATGTAGGTATTCAAGGCCCAATCCTCACTGAAGCTCACTTAAGAAGTAATCGTGAATCGACCAGTGTTTTCGCGTTTTCTGTAGAACAACAAAAGAATTTTCAGCACATTTTTGGATCAAATTTACGTTCCGAGAAAAAACTCTTTTCACGCCTTTAATTGTAACTAAATGTTTTTGGTGTCAGTCAAAGAAATGTTATAAAAAAGTCCGTAAGGCTTATTTTTTCAGAAAAATTATTCGTTTTTTAGAGACATAACTTTGAGTAATTTTTTTAAAAGTACACACTTAACCTATTTGAAGTAATGGTTACACGAAAAAAAAAACACTCAAATCGGATAATATTTAGAACTAGATAACAGCTTATTGTTTTTGTATGAACAAGTTAGCGCCTCATGGTTGCTTTAACAGCTGCCGGGGATTGGGCTATCCGCATCTTATACCTAGCTAATGTCACAGCTGTCAAGAAATTTGACTTGGCCTATTCCGTTTCCGTTTAAACTCTATAAAGCCTCCAAAGTCTAGTAACCTTATTTGGCCATGGATACCTTTCACATTGTCAGAAATGGCCATGCCTAACAGTGGGACTCCTTTTAATTAATTAATTAATTAAAAGGAGTCCCACTGTTAGGCATCCACTGTTAGGACTCCTTTTAATTAATTAATTAAAAGGAGTCCCGCTGTTAGGCATGGCCATTTCTGACCATGTGAAAGGTATCCATGGCCAAATAAGGTTACTAGACTTTGGAGGATTTAATGCACATCCGGTAACAAATAAGTTTTATCAGGTGATATGTACGGTTATTATTTATTTTGTAAGTAATACAAATATATAATAAATAAAATAAAATTAGCTGTTTTAGCTATTTTTACGTAAACAGTATTTTACTTCGATGTTCTAATATTGATTTCACAGGTTAAAATATTAATTGGACAACACAACAACATTGACCGTCTTGCCACAAAAGATTTACGCTCGCTTTAGACAATGTTTAACAGTACAAATTGTACGATTAAACAGTGTTTAAAGCGTGTTCGAATCTTTTGTGGTAAGGCGGTGAAGTTTTACTCTAAAGTAAACTAAAATATAACATTATTTTTAAATGTTCTATAGGAAAAAAAAAGTGAATGGAATCTACTCCACCAAAATTTTTTTGTTACATTTTTTTACACGGCTTAACAATAAACATTTTCTTATTCTTATACCAAGGTGTTAGGTGAGACGAGTGGGGTAGATTCCACTCCAAAAAATGTAGTATAGGCCGCGCCACACAAGTTGGCGGAAGCAAGCTGCGCAACAGCCAATCAACGTGCGGCTTTCACGTCACATCTTGTCAGGATTAAATATTGCGCAGCTTGTAGCTAACTTCACATCCGCCAACTTATGTGGCACGGTCTCTAGTTGAATATGTCCCACCAGTGGGGCGGCTTGGTGGGGCAAAGTGGAAGTCGCCAATTATACTTATACCTACTATCGCGCATCGGGACTAATCGCACACTGAAAATACGAGATAAATAAATACCTCATTATCCCGATGTTTTGACCAAGTGGCATCGATCATGGTCATGGGAGTCGTATTTTCATGCGCGTGCGCGATTAGTCCCGTAGTATGTACCTAAATAAAAAATCGGCCAAGTACGAGTCGGACTCGCGCACGGAGGGTTCCGTACTGTATGGGAGCCCCCCTTAAATATTTATTTTATTTTAATTTTATTATTTATTATTGAAGTGAATATAAAACTAAATATTCTGTGAAAATTTCAAGCATGTACCTGTTACCATTACACAGTCAGGTCATAAATTCTGTCACATGTTTAATATAAAATAATTGAAACAAGTTTATTCATTATGTAACCATTTATATACCAAAATGAACTTAACAAAACATAGATTCTTATGACAATAAAGTTTATTCGAAATGATTATGACCTTCGATTTTGAATACAGGCCTTCAATCTGCGCGGCCAGTCGTCTATCGCAGCACGAACGAGGTCCATGTCAATATCGGCGGCTGCCTTAATCAAGGATGTCTTGAGTGACTCCAAATTGGGATGAGGCTTTGAGCACGCCTTTTCCTCCAAGTGTTGCCATATCTTGTAATCTAACGGACTCAAATCTGGACTGGAGGAGGGCCAGTCTTCGTGCCGGATGAAGTCGATTTCACGCGCCGCCAGCCAGTCTTGTGTGCTGTTCGCTCTATGAGCTGGCGCCGAATCTTGTTGGAATACCCAGTGCCTGTTATTGAACATGGTATGAGAAACAGGTTCCACAAGGTTCGTCAGGACTGTATTTTGATACACAACTGCATTCGTTTTTACACCTTTCTCACAAAAATGTACCTCTGTTAAGCCCCAATGAGAAACTCAACCATACCATGAGCGAGGATGGAAAATGACCTCGTTGGACACGCGGAATACGGTTGCTCGCTTCTTCACTACTGTGTGCCTTATCATTTTGTTTGTTGTAGCTCTCTTCTACGGTAAAAAATTTTTCATCCGAAAAAAGAATTTCCCGATATTTTTTTCCCGCGTACCGCTTCAACAAAGCGTGGCATCTCTTCAGTCTCAGGTCCATTAGAAGAGCATTTAAACGATGTCCTGTTTTTCTTCGATATGCCCGAAGCCCAAAGTCTTCATTTAACACCCTTTTCACCGTGGTTCTGCTTAACCTCATCTGAAGGGCCAACAGTTTCTGCTTACGTTTGGGATTTCTTTGAATTCGCGCCTTCACAGCTTTTATAACTGCTGGAGTCCTAACAGACCGAGGGCGACCTGTCATCTACCCTAGAGTCTTCATTGTA
Organism: Hypomecis atomaria; assembly: GCA_964007245.1. Lineage (NCBI taxonomy): Eukaryota > Metazoa > Arthropoda > Insecta > Lepidoptera > Geometridae > Hypomecis > Hypomecis atomaria. Next base: position 9,010,330 of record OZ023287.1, on the reverse strand, counting down.
TCGTTTGATGGTACGATAAAAGAATCTTTTGGTTATATTCAAATTTTTCAGTATGTCAATAATTTGAATTGGCGCGTAACCGCAACGATGGAACGCAATAACCACGCAATAACTGCAACACGGTCTTCACGCGTCCACTCCATATTTAAAAATGAGTAAAATTCTAAAAATTACAATTTTTTATTTTCATGAAAATTTCGAAATTCGAATTCAATAAACTTTTTTGTGGCCAGCATTCTAAAAGAAAAGTTTTTACTGTGTGACAATACTTATAACTTGACTAGGTATTAATATAGATCGAAAAACGTCTAAAAATCAGGTTTGTTGTATGGGAGCCCCCTTAAATATTTATTTTATTCTATTTTTAGTATTTGTTGTTATAGTGGCAACAGAAATACATCATCTGTGAAAATTTCAGCTGCCTAGCTATCATGGTTCATAAGATACAGCCCGGTGACAGACAGACAGACGGACATCGAAGTCTTAGTAATAGGGTCCCGTTTTTCCCTTTGGGTACGGAAACAGCGGAAGTTAAGTTAAAGTGGCAGTGGGCAGTTCACACAGCTGAGAGGATGGATGACCGGTGGGGTCGAAAAGTTCTCGAGTGGAGACCACGTACCGGCAAGCGCAGCGTACGACTTCCACCTACGAGGTGGACAGATGATCTCATAGAGACCGCAGGATAACGCTGGATGCAGGCCGCTTCCAACCGGGCTTATTGGTGATCCAAATCGGTCTTATTGTATGTCAAAGCCACACCATAATGTGATATGTTCACACTAAAAATAATGATTTGAATAATAATAACGTTTCTTTGCTCATATAAAATACATGGTTTGGAGTTAGTAAATGTTGATAATTCTTAAAGTAGTGTTAGTAGGTACTTAGATTAAATTTACAAACTTCCAGAGTGGAACCCTAAATCCCACACTAGGGTGGTCCTGTGTCGTGAGATTTAGTCTCTTCCGCTTTTAAATAAGACATCTTATAATTTGTCTAATTAGTAATTTGCTTAAATACAAGCACAGGTAGTTTCCATTTTTCGATTGCGTAATGTGTGTGTAGGGCGCATGTTGGTGAGTGAGTGAATGTATGTTTGCGGGTGTGTCTGTACAGTGAGGGCTATTATTTATTTTAGTACCTACCTAAAAATATTAAGACACGTTTTTTTTACAGGAAGCTATATTAGGTAGGTATAGAATAAAATATCGTGAGAATGGAAAATAATCGACGACATCATTTAAGTACCTATGACATTTTTGTACAAATATTTTTTTTTGAGTTAATGGATAGGTATACTCGTAACAGTTTTTGGTTTTGCATACGCATCAACTTTCTTCATCAACGTCTGTTTTTAAAAAGCATTCTGGAAGATGCATTTTATTTTTATATATATTTATTTTATTGAAATAAAGATTCCGACGAATTCAGTAATTGACCTCTGCAAGAAATATTTTTTACTCAAAAAGATATGAATTAGTGATTGATATAATATTTATTAAAGCCTATTTTTTTTTTTAACATAAAATTTATTAACCACAGACTCCAGGGTCTGTGCCCTTTGTTAACTAAAATTTACAATTATTTGGTTATGCTATACAAAGAGTGTTAGTAGGTACTTAAAATAGCCTAAGTTAGTCAATGCACTGCGTGAATGCCACGAGCAGACCGGCGACCCGCAAGCAGCACCCGATCACGAGTGTGACACATGAGCCAGCCATCATTCTCCTCGACCATATTTGAGGGAGGAGAACGACCCGACACATGATGCCGCCGCAAGAAGGAGCCTTCGATGGCGAGCATGAATGCTTGGGGCATGCACACAATGCTTATTTCTTATAAATTACAAATACACATTTTTTACGTCCTATGCCAATTTTGTTGCTTTCTCCTGGCCCAAAGCCTTCATCACCGCCTCGTTCCGATCTCTCACGGCCATCTGCAGGTTGTATTCCTTGATGGTCTCCGATGACGCAGACGATGCGCGCCGCACGAATCGACTGATGGCATCATTTTCGATGTCGTCGGCGTAATAGATGAAGGTCCCAGTGTGCCGCGATAGTGCAACGACCGCGTGTGAGACGCTCTCGTGTAGTCTCATTTTCGGCTTTGTTTTTATAACGATAACCGACTCGTACGTTAGTCCCTGAGCTTCGTGAATGGTAAGGGTGCGTGATCCTGAGCCTCCCCCATAACCTTGACTTATGAGGGTCTCCTTTTCTTCCTGTGTATGCACTAAGAAAAGGGTGTTAGGGAGGGTTTTGGATATTTGGGCCCCCTTGAACCTTTTCTGCTCCAGAGACCTAATACGAGGGGCTGAGGAATATATACCTGAGTATATTTCCCTCAACGCATACGCGACATCCATTGGATTTCTGTGTGTGCAGAGCAACTCCTGGGTGATATTTGCAACCAGCGTTGGACGATGGTACCTCATCTCGAAGAGATTTTCTCTGTCGATATAAGGCAACTGATTGACGTCTCCAATGAGGACAAGTTCGCTAGCACCAGACAGCCGGGCAGCCATTATTATGGCTCCAAAATGGTTCATTAGAGCTTCGTCCACCAAAAGGCGACCGAAGCTCTCTTTTCCGAAACCATTGACGAGAGATGAAGCCATGGTTCGCACTCTGGATTTTACCAGATCTCCTATTCGGTGCGATAACTTCTCCCTCAGGTCTTTTGCTGCCTCTGTTGTTGTTGTAATGATAGCGTCCCTATCCACATCAAAGTGTCTAATCACCCATGTTGTCTTGCCACATCCTGGTACCCCGTTGACCCATTGTATCTTTGGTACCGCCCAGTTTCCCCAGCCTGCCTCGACGTCTGAGCTCCGTTCGATGGTTTTAGCCATCTCAAGGATTCTATCGTCTAGCATTATCTCGGTGCACTTGGCGGTGACTACAATTGGGTCGTTCGATGGTATCGCGTATTTCGGTCTTCCTATTCGCTCCGTCTCTCTCTCATTCAGCTCCACAAAACCACTTACTGTGCTGTAAGCTGCCATATACTGTCCTTTCATGGTCCCTCTGATGACTTGGGAAGTGACGTTATTGTATATGGCTGCTTCTGCCTCCTCGAGTCTTGATTTTAGTAGACTCTCACTTACCGGACCACCCAGCCTAAAGAACTCCAGGATGTTGTCACAGTTCTTAAGATTGACATTTTTCGTCGCTCTCAATAAGGCTAGGTATTCGATGAAGGCATTTCTCGCGTGGTCTCGTGGCGCTGAGGCCAAGACATAACGGGGCGCATCGACCTGCCCCATTTCGGCTCTCGTTCGGGTTGCCTGAGGTGGTGAAACTACTCTCGAGGTCTCCTTTGTCTGTGGAGGTGGTGTTTTAGGCATGAAACGGAATAAGCCCTGCATTGCGACACTGAAGAGACCCGATAAGGCACCATCGTTGCCGCTTGGACGGAAAACGGATCTCTCCGATGCCGCCATCAACTCTGCTCTTTCAGAACCAGATTGAATGGCTGAATTTGGAATGGGGCGGCCCCAACTGTCTGTTGCATTATCAGGATCGTTACTTGGAGGCTTCAGAAAACTTAGGTTTTCTCCTCTGTCCTCGTACACGATAACCTCATGGTATTCCGAGGCTTTAATGCAACCCAGCCGGTCCGCAGCTTCCGCCTTCGACCGTTCAACCACCATCGCGTCCACGCTTATCACCCGGGGAATGCTGTCCACTTTCATGCTGAGATGTTCAAGCAGTAAACTGGCCTGCGCGAAAGGTGACTGGGCAGACCATTCGACTAGAGCAATCGTTTTGTTTTTCGATCTCACCAGTCGGAATTGGTGGCCACCTGCCTCGCACACTGGCATAGCGTCGTAGGATTTCCGCTTCATTGTTACTTTGGCGGTGCTCCCGTTGAGTAGACATGCTAGTCCAGGTGACAAGCGGACGCGTTTATGGGCCCTGACTTTGCAGAAGCTTATACCGAATCTTTCTCTATTGTTGTCCATGAAGAGAGCCACACCACGGATTCGAATCCCCGGAATTCCTTTTTCTGCGTTTACTAGAACTTCGTCGATGACTACGCTTTTAGGGAGTAAATCTCGGACGGGGATTGCGCTTTGTGCGACTTCGGTGGACTGTGTGTATGTAGAGTGTATTTGAATGGGGTCAAGTGTTAGAGTAGAGGGTGGTGTGAAAGTATCAGTCAAAGTGGGTTGAAGAGTTGAGGTAATGGGGGATAGTAGGGTAGTGGGGGATGGTAGGGTAGTGATGGATGGTAGGGTAGCGGGGTGTGTTGCGGCGGGATTGTGTTGTTGGATAGAGTGGAGGGTAGAGTTTCTTTTGGCCGCAATTCTGAACGACTTCTCCATGAAAGACAGAATATGTTGTCTGCTTTTTGGATCTGCTAAGATTTTATGGAGATCCGAGACCACTAGATTTCTGTCTATCATTATTTCGAGGTCATGTCGTGCGGCCGAGAATCGGGGGCAATCAATGAGTACGTGCCAGACCGTCTCGGAGACATCGGGGTCGCACTCGCATCCAGGGCTGTTCTTGATCTTGCATCTGTACAGATATTCAGCTATACCTCCATGTCCCGTCAAAGCTTGAACTTGAAAAGGAGTCAGTTTCGTGACGCGCGTCACCCGATATGCATTTACAATATCAGGGAAGAACGTCTGAGTGACTTTACCTTTATCTGAGGTTTCGTATCGGTCTTGCCACTTCTGGACCGACTCCTCGCGAATTTTGCTTTTGACGTAGGACAGGGGGATCCCCTCGTAATCTCTTGAGGTTTCAGTGAGTGCCGCTGACTTTGCGAGCTCATCAGCTCTCTCATTACCAGCGGTGCCCACGTGCGCTTTCAGCCAGAAAAGACGAAGAGATCTCCCCTCTGCAGTTATCGTTCCAATGTTCTCCTTTATCCTCTTCGCCAAAGGATGACTCGTTTTGGGGTTCCGAAGCAGTTCAAGTGAAGATCGTGAGTCACTTAAAATGTTGACTTCAGAGTTTCTACTTGTTACCACCATTTGAGTCGCTCGGTAAAGAGCATAAAGTTCTGATTGGAAGACTGTGCATTCGGGATGTAGCTTGAATTTTGAATACTTGACTTCCCTGCCGTTTTCCCACCAGGTTAGAGCTGCACCAACTTGACCCTTGATCTTGCTACCATCTGTGTAGATTTGGGGTCCATCGGGCAGGCTTGAGGTGTTTTCCAGTAGCTCGAAGTCCACACATATCTGGGTTGACGGGTGTGGCTGGTCAAGATAACTGACATTTCGTTCGAGCTCCACTTCCGGTGGGAGATATTCTTGGGAGAAGTTTTTCTACGCTCTGTACAGGCTTGCCGCTTCCTGGATGCGCAGGTCAATCGGGAGTAGACCTGAGAGGGCTAGTGCTGACTTGAGAGAAACAGTACGGTACGACTTACAGATTTTTTGGGCAAAACCTCTTTGGAGTGCATTCAAGTGAGCCTTGTTTTCCTCGAGGTCTGCCGCTTGCGCCCATACGTTTGAGGCATACATGATGATGGGTTCCACCACTGCGACGTAAATGGTTCTCGTGATTTCGCTATTCAGTCCCCAGGTCACTTTCGCTGCGCACGCGAGCTGTTTGTAAATGTTTGCCACCTTTTTACACTGGGCGTTTATGTGCGCTTTGAAATTGAGCCTTCGGTCGATCAACAGGCCTAACAGCTTTACCTCTTCAACAAGATCAAGCTGAACGCCTGACATGATTAAGTGTGGGGGTTCATACTTCAACTTTCTTGTCAAGAGCATCGCGTTGGTCTTTTGCGCTGCAAAGTTGAGTTTATTTCGTACTCCCCATTCCACAATCATATCTAACGCGCGATTGGCCTGTTGTTCGATAATGGAAGATGACTGACTTGTAAACACGAGGACGACGTCGTCCGCGAAGGCTTGACAGTAAACTCCCTCTGCCTCCAACAGTTGCAGCAATGAGTCCAGAATTACATTCCAAAAGGTAGGTCCACTGATTGAGCCTTGGACACATCCTTTGGTTGTTTCCCTCTCGCATGCCGCTCTAGCATAGTTGACTACGACCTTCCGGTCTAGGAGGTATGAGTTTGCCATCTCATAGAGGTTAGTCGGACACCTCTTCTTCGCTAATTGGTCTTTTAAGGCGGGCCACCATGCATTATAAGCGCCTTCTATGTCCAGGGAGACTAGGAGTACTAGATTTTTATTGTTCACTCCTGTTTTCAGGTGCTCTACCAGGTCATAAAGGGCATCTTCAGTTCCTCGTTGGGGCATGAAGCCGTACTGTTTCTGGCTAATGGTTGGGAGGAGATGCCATTGGAATCGGGCCACCAAAAGCTTTTCGACTATTTTTCCGGCGACAGGCAAGAGACCTATAGGACGGTAAGATTTCGGATGTGTATAATCTGTCTTACCGGGTTTACGTAAAATAACCACATGCGCTATTTTCCACTGCTTAGGGAAATGTCCCAGCGATAAGCACTTGTTTGCAATTGCTAGGAATATTTCTCTTTCAGCCCGGATAGCTGCAGCGCATATGTCAGCAGTGAGCCCATCTATTCCAGGGGCTTTTTTCGGATTCAGTGTTCGTAACACTGATTCCAATTCTGCTGACGTAAATGGAGGGTCATTTTCCGGTAGGTCCTCCGGAGTTTCTCTTGTCCGTCCCCGCAATTCTGCATGGCACGGTAGATCTGTGCTTGCAGAGTCGTCGGGATAGAAAGTTCTGGCTGCAGAGTGCTGTGGGGATAGAGTGTTGCCTTCCGTGTCACGCAGAAGCAAGTCTTCTTGCCTCTCCGAAGTTTTCCGGATTACCCTGTAGATCTTGTCCCACATGCTCTCTTTATCCTGATTCGTGCAGAGCTCCCTCCAGTTCTCCGTATACGCTTTTTCGGCTTGTTCCTTGTAGTCTTGACGTGCAATTTGATATTGGTTGACTACATACTGGACTCTGTCGGGGGCGGCGTTCTTGATCCGTCTCTTTCTTCTAAGAACTTCTTTCTTAAGATCATCGAGTGTTTTTGTATACCACGGGGGAGTTGGGTTCCCTTTGCGTGGGCTTATAAGTGGGATGGTGTGTGTACACGCTTCGTGGATACTTTCAGTGTAACTCGTGATCATTGACTCTAGTTCATCTGGGCTTTTACATTCTCTAATTGACTCTGGTGATATTTCCTTATCCTCAAGTGAGGTCCTCAGGCATGACATGAAATCCGACCATTTTGCTTTCTTGGTATTGTACTTGCGTGTAGTAACTGGCTTTATATATTCAAGGGCCTTCTCTAGACGCAAAGTAAACGTTATTGCATTGTGATCTGATGTTGTGAGATTCCTGTCAACGCGCCAGCCCTCTATTTTCCCCAGAAGTGGCAAACTGCACGTGGTAACATCTACTATACTTGTGCAGAGTTTACCTCTTCTGACGACTTCAAAGGTTGGTGTATCACCTGTGTTGAGTATGTGTAGGCCCATCTCATCGAAGAAAGAGTGGACGGCTTCTCCTCTGCTGTTGTGCTTCCGATGTGCTTCCCCACCAATGGGACCAGGCGTTAACGTCACCGGCGACTATCAGATCTTTGGTCGCTAGTTTTTCGCTAAAAGCCTTTATCCTGTTGAGGTACGGTTCAACATGTTGGTCTCCCTCCAAGTAGACAGAAATCACTCCCAGCTTCAGGTTTTCGTTGGCTAGCAAAACAGCTGCTTCAGTTTCAGTAACAAGCTGGGGGTCGTGAATTACTTCCAGCTTGTCACCAAAAACGATTACTGCTGCCTTTACAGGCTTTTTCCTATCCAAACTGCACTGAATAACGCGGGTACCAGGATACTGTTTCATAACTCCCTTGTTGCCTACATACGGCTCTTGGACTATGGCGACTGAAACGTTTCTTTCCTTTGCGACTTTCAGGAGTTCGGCTGTTGCGATCTGTGAGCGATGCAGGTTTGCCTGGATGAAGCGCAAATCTGGTTTCACTGCTACTCTTTGGGGGACTGAGTTTTGTACCTCTAGAGTGCCCTCAGCAGTACGAGATTCGAGATCGCGCTATAGCATCCCATTTCACTCGTTCAGGACATTCGCTGCTGAATGCATTGTGAGCTAAGTCCTTATTAGAGCTGTTGGGGTGCGCGGTTGCGCAATTTCTGCATCTCGGCGGCAGGTTATCCTTTCTAGCCTTGCACTGAGCCCAGGAGTGGGATCTACCGCAGTGACTGCAGAGTTCATCCCTCTCCCGGCAGATCGCTTTTGTGTGTCCGAAGCCCAGACACTTAGTGCACTGCACCAAAGGGGAATGGTCCGTCACTGGCCTCCTCTGGAGTCCAATATAGACTTTACCGGCTTCTATGAGCGATCTATGGATGCGAGGTGAAACCTCCAGCACAGGATGACATTCGTGTGCATTACGCGCCTTTTTCCTATATCTCACCCTGACAGTGCTCTCCTTCAAATCAACGTCTTGCAGCAAGTGTTTATTCTGCGCCAAGATGTTCTCCACTATATCCGAGTCTTTGTGATAGGACAGGACGTCTCGAATTATGATAAGTGGGTTCCCCGCTTTCGCGGTCTCCACATTCAGAGATGCGTCTCGCTGAACACGACTTCGTACTAGATTAAGGTCTTCCTCCGTTCCGCAACTCAGAATAACTTTTTTATTTCTGGCTTTGCGTACTTGGTCAACCTTCGCTCCAGACTTCTTGGTATCCAGCGCTACTCTTATCCTGTCAATGAGATTATCGGCGGTGGTCGTTTCTGTTGTATTTGAAGCCGTCACTATCAGGGTATGATTCGGTTTTAGAGCGGGTGGTTTCGCGGCTACTTTGGCGTAGGTAGAATTGGGTGGACTGCCTTGTTGTGCCTGTGACAATTCTGTACCGATGCTGAGGGCTGGTGGGGACTGAGACAGTTTTTCTTGCCGCATCGTCCGGAGCTCTGACGACACGGCTTCGAGCCGTTCAGTTATGGGCAGCATGTGCTCCTCGATGTTTATTTGAACAGGGAGTTGGGGTGGATGGGTGATTTGGTGACTTTTCTTAATGTGGTCTTTAAGCGTTTTTTCAAGCTCTTTGAGAGAGTCCGGGTACTGGGGGGGAGGGGTTGAGAGGAGGCTTGACAGTGCTTCTGCATTTCGGTTCAGAATCTCGGCGGTCTTTTCTTTTTCCGAATGCGTTTCTCTTCTAAGTTCATCTATTTGCCTCTGAAGAATTTCCACCCCGGATTTTAAGCCGTTGTAGTCTCTCCTCAGAGGCTCCAGATCTATGCTTTTTTCCTCTGAAACGCATTTTATTTGACTGCTAAGAGTCCTAACCGCATCTGCCGTCGCCTTTATTTGTTGATGTGGCTCTCTCGTTTCAAAGCTCTGCCAGTCTCTAATAGCTTGTGACTCCTTCCTCGTCTCAGCTATGTCTTCTCTGACTAGAGCTACCTCCCGGAGCAGGTTTTGTTGCAGAGCGGTCATCGCTTTGATGTGCGCCCTTTCCGCTGACAATAGCTCCAAGGCATGCCTAGTCCGCTCGCGCTCCTTTTCTGTTATGTGACGGTGTCTGGAGTCCGCTAAGGAAAGGACGATTTCGTATAACGTCTGGAGACTCTCAATTGCGGTTTGCTTTATTTCCCGCTTAACGTTCGCAGACGACTCTAGTGCATCCTTTCCTATCTGTAGCGCTTCGTTTGCCACTTTCGTAGCCATATCCATCTCGACCCCCGTCCGCTTAGAGCCGTGTGCAATCAGCATGCTGACTCTTCTGGCGGAGCGGGTCGAGTTGGACAACTCAGACACGGTATCAGACTCCTCATCGTCGAGCTCCAGATCTTTAGGCGGAGAAATCCCGCACTGCTCCCAGCCCTCAACCTTGTCCACCGCCGCCACGTACACCGAATTCGACTCTGGGGCAGAAATCGAGACTGCCGAGCTGTCAGTGGCTGTGTGTGACGCCGGCGGCGGAATGTCAAGGGACTGGGAGCCGCTAGGTTCGGCCTCGGAAGCTTGGGGCGGCACAATGGGACTCTCGTCGATGGATACATGCGTCAGTGTCATCTCCGACTTGGTGGCCTTTATATTTTTCTTGAGAATTCTTTTGTGAAGCGAAGATGCCACCGATCTGACCGAGAGAGTCCTCGCTCTCGGGGCGGTGGTGGGGGCGGAGGTAGAAGGGGCGGTTTTTTTGTTGGAGAGCATTTTAAAAGTATAGGTAAGTAAATTATTGACTCTAATAAATTGGTGTAGGAAAAGAATTGAATTTACCAAATTAACCGAAACGAACAAAGTAAGACGTAAATTAACTTAGACTTAGACTAACATATAATATACGCTGGTGTTATGCGTTCCTCTTCGTACAGCCTTACGCGCCAGAACTCGGTGGTGATGCTCTGCGTGCTGTCCAGTCCAGTACCAGAAGACGGCGCCAGTACCACTTCAGGGGCCGTAGTTGTGGTGTTTTCGTCCTGAAGTTTCTGTGTGTCGACTCAATAGATCCGCCTCTACTGATCCTTAGAACAGAGTTCAGAGGGGAGAGGTGACGTCAGACTCGGCGGGGGGAGGTATCTTAGGCGCCTGCCAGTAGCGCGAGACAAGTCGGTGCGTGCAGCTCTGCGAACGTGCCGGCCGGAGGTTTTTGGTATCGGCGAAGGTCGCGCTATGTCGGACGTGACAAACTAGCGTTTCTCGACAATGCGATCTCCTGTGATCTCGGTTCGGACTAACCTTATTGATGAATCTCTGTCCAAATATTTTCACTGTTTACTCCGAATCCCTGGGGTCCTAGGGGCTGCTAACACGAATCCAGGCTCGTTGCACTGTCACTGGTCTAATGGTAGAACTGTGCCGCGCGTAGCTCCAAGAAATCCAATTATTTTGATTTTTTTTCCGCGGAGCTGATCTCAGTTGTGTACGTGCGTCTCGCTTCCAAAAGCCTATTTTAAAACCACATCGGCATATCATAACCTACGACAAAATGGTACAGAATATTTAAGACTAATTTTGCTGGAATTTCTTTGCTTAGGTATACACTATACAGGGTGTCATTAATGCTTTCTAATATATGCGTATTCTTAACAACTGCTTCAACACAAGAACTCAGATAAACGTACATGAACATGACTTTGCTGAGTGCAGATTCAGAGCATTACATCTTTAAATGTAAAGTAAAATATACATTTTGGTATCAAATTATTCCTTGTTTTATTATGGCTTTTTGTTTTTATACTGCTTGTCTGGGCTAGCTCAATAATTTTTACATCCATGTGACGTCACCTGCCGGCTCCACCGGAAGACCAGGTATTACAGCATATCTACAGTCTGTCTACCTAAAGTCCCTGGACAGTAGATTCCACACTAAGCTAATTACTGTGTCGTGAGTTTAATATTTTTTTTTCTAACACTACATAGACCATAATGAATACAGAACAAATCCAATTGAACCGGTGGCATGCGGTCCGCATTGTGGAGTGTAGCGCATTCGGTACCCCGCAGGTGTCACATTGCTCGACCCATCACCGCGGCTGCTACACGCTATCCGTTGCTCGGTTTGATGTGTACAGACAACCGAGAAAAACAGGTAAAACCAAATTACTCTATGATTTAAGAATTAAATAGAAACTTTAGTCTGCTATACTACATTAGAGCACGAAAACAAGTTCACTTGTCTCAGTAGCATGCATAGATCATGTGTCAGATTTAAGCTATAAAAGTATCTTATGTTGTGATCAGGCGCTATTTCAGCATGTTACGTTATTATTTTGGCTCAAAATTACGAGAAAATAGCTATTGTTTTCTCTATGTCACATCTTTTTTTGGAATAAAAAAGAAAATTAGTTAAAATACCTTTACACACCTAAAATGTCTTACCTAAACTTGGGTTTTGTGGTTTTCTATTTATACTTTTACATTTTCACAATGTTTCATCTGAAATTCTTCCTCATCGGGCTTAACAATTTCAAACGTGCCGTTCTTAAAATACAGTTCAATTTTCTGTAACGTCCGTCCTTTAGTTTCTGGTAGCTTATACTATACAGAAGTACAGAGTACAGAAGGCAGGATATTGCTAAAATACTGTTGAGGAAAAATACTACGTGGTAGCCCAAAGCCCTAAACAAATCTAAAGCTGTTTGAAGCGATGCAAACAGCAAAATACTCCCAATCGTACCGAAACCAAACAAACGCTCCAGCGGAAATTTCAGCAAACAATGTTCCAATGACCGGAAAAATTCCTGCGTAACCCATGACGTAATAGGTACAAGGCAAGAAGGCAACAAATCAGCCATACGAATTTTTCGTTGCCAGCGGGCTTGAAGCAGAGGCACGCACTCAAAACTAGCATTACGAAAATTCCCAGAACTCCCGAGTTGAACAATAAGCTCCTAACGTTGAATTTACTATTCTAGTAGCAAGACAATGCACAACCAAAAATGAGGAAGCCGTCAACCAACGCAGTGAATAGTGACAAATCAGAACTGCCAGTTACGTCTTGGAGAACGGTTATCGTAAAAATGGAAAATAATAGCTTGGCGTGGAAACTCGCTGTACCTACACAAATGAAGAACGCAAACTATAGTTCGGCCGTTCAGAGAATGCGTTCCTGACACGTCATCTTGAAAAAATGTTTTTGGCCGATATCTCGAAAACTATGTACTTAAGGGCAAAAATATTAAGATCATTGTTGTAGAAAATAAAATTTCGCATCTTTTGTTTCCCTTAAACTTTTTTGTAAAACTTACCGTTTACGATTTATGGACCATTTAATGTTTTAAGGTCCATTTAATGAAATTTCATTAAATGGGCCATAAATCGTAAACGGTAAGTTTAAGGTCTAATCTATCTATTCAGCCTGTTCCACCTACAGCTAGGTAGGTATTAGGCTTCTTCTCTTCCGCGCCATTTTTTCCGGCCGCAGTACCTATGCGAGTCTCATCCATTACCTTCCGACATGTTTGGTGATGTAATCTGATTTCCGGGCTGGTGGTCTACCTTTGTTTTCGTCCATCTCTTCAGTAACTGCCTCGGTCCATCTGTTGACATCCTGTCTAGCCAAATGCCCTGCCCATCTCCACTTTGACCTGGCGAAAGTGGCGAAGTGTGCCTACGTCTTCTACTTTAATACGACGTCGAATTTCCACGTGTGGAACACGACCAACCAACCAAATAACTAAGTTTAATTTAAAATACAAAAATTTTCAAGAACTTTCAAGAAAGTGTTGGTGTATTTTTGTATTTTAAATTAGGTAACTCTGTTTTACTTTAATTTTTACGTCATAGTTGACATAAAAACTACGAATAAAGAAATACTTGTCAAGTTACTTTACGTTTTTAGAGTTCCGTACCCAACTCAGCCGACGGTGATAACTAGAAAGTTGAAATTTTCACAGATGATGTATTTCTGTTGCCGCTATAACAACAAATACTAAAAACAGAAAAATCAGCCCAGTACGAGTCCGACTCGCGCACGGAGGGTTCCGTACTGTGTAGGAGCCCCCCTTAAATATTTAATTAATTTTAATTTTATTATTAAAGTGAATTTACAACTAAATATTCTGTGAATATTTCAAGCGTCTACCTGTTATAAATTATTAATGTCGAGCGAAAAACGCTTAAAAATTCAGGTTTGTTGTATGGGAGCCCCCCTTAAATATTAATTTTATACAGTTTTTAGTATTTGTTGTTATAGCGGCAACAGAAATACATGATCTGTGAAAGCTTCAGCTTTCTACCTATAACGGCTTCTGAGATACAGCCTGGTGACAGACAGAGAGACAGACGGACAGCGGAGTCTTAGTAATAGGGGCCCGTTTTTACCCTTTGGGTACGGAACCCTAAAAACGACAGAATAATATAAAACTTGTCAAGTTACTTTATGTTATTTCTGGAATGAATCACTAACACCAAATACAAAGTTCAAACGCTTATAATAATATTATTTTAATAGCAACATCATTGTGATTCTAGCTATGAAAAAAATATATGATTACCTATCACCTACTTAGGTATAGGTACCTCCGTACCTATAGGACGAAACATACAAGTCAGCGGATGTGATCAAGTTAAGGCCGCTGCATACGTGATGTGCAGGACGACGTCACTTATTTAGCATAGATAGATATAGCATACAATAGTTACAGTTCATAATCAGTTATCAATAGTTTTTTGCCTATTTTGTTTAATACAATTCAATACTATGTACAGAACATTCTGGAAAGAAGTTCTAGAAGGGACCTACTTACCTACATACTTAGGTACCTACTCATGGCTCATAGAAAGAATGGAAACTTCTAGAACTTTATAGAACTATGTATAGAATATTCTGGAAAGGAGTTCTAGAAGGGACTTACTTATCTACATACTTAGGTACCTACTCATGGCTCATAGAAAGAATGGAAACTTCTAGAACTTTATAGAACTATGTATAGAATATTCAGGAAAGAAGTTCTAGACGGAACCTACATACTACCTACCTACTCATGGCTCATAGAAAGAATAGAAACTTCTAGAACTTTACAGAACTATGTATGGAATATTCTGGAAAGATGTTCTAGAAGGAACCTAGGTACATACTTCGACTCATAGAAAGAATAGAAACTTCTAGAACTTTCGACAAGCTCTAGAAGTTTCAGCTTTATAAGTACTTAGTTTAGTATAAAAGGGGACACGGTTTGCCCCATAACACAGTTCACATTCTGACAGCGCGGAGTTAACATCAAACAGAAATACTACCGATCGACTTCACGGAGTTTACAGTTAACAGTAGTGCATTATTCGACCTCGTGGAGTTAATAGTGAACAGAAAGTGTATTATTCGACCTCGCCGAGTTAACCAACAGTGAACAGTGATATTACGGCTTGACTTCGACGAGTGAACAGTGATTTAATAATAGTTTATACAGTCCACTCTTTGTACAGTTTATAGTGAAAATACAGTGTACCTACTTTCGACGTGATACTAATAGTAAAGAGCGTGTAATACGTGTAACAGAGTTAAAATAAAGGATCAACAGTTCAATAACTCTTTCTTTGAACATCATCTACCTTCCAATCCAGCACAGTTGGTGTGCGTCCTGCACATCGCATGGTCCTTCGAGCCGGATCTTTGAAGGTATACGCCGACAACAGAAGGTTATTGACACATTGCAATGCCGATTACGCGCTCAATTGGAAAAAGACGTCTCTTCACCGCAGAAAATCAAGAGCCACCATCATCAGGCAACACCACCACTAGTACGAGCGTGTGGACTGGGACAACTGCACAAACAACTATGAGTATGGAGACTACAACAACCGCCGATATAAAAGCAACATCATCATCAGCAGCATCAGGTGTACTTGTTGCTACACAGCCTTCTTTCGCTTGCTCTACTGCGACGGAATCTACTAAAACAACAGTTAAACCTGTCAACAGACTAGGTACATCACAGATAGACGTCGTTCTACAGCCCGACCCGCCTATTGCCAGGCCGGAAGGTGTATCAGAAAATAGAACACAGAAGGCTAATCTCACTGCCGTAGATAAGTCGACTACCTCGCACGCAGCTGGTAAGCTTGCGGGTTCTATCAGAACGACAAAATCACAGACCAAAGCACAGAAAATCGCGAAAGCAAAGGAAGAGCTTGCGCGTTTACAGGTGGAACTAGCAGCAGCACGACTGGCTGCGCTAGAAACAGAAGATTCGGATGACGAAGAAGATGTCTCCGAATACTCTAAAACAGAAGCAAAAGCACATGTTGACACGTGGCTAACATCACAGGAACCCGAACAGTTTAATGAAGAACAAAATAGAATAGAGGACAGTAAATTTCTGCAGCAACAGCCAGCACAGCCAACACCGGCGGGAGCCTGCCCTCAGCCAGACTTCTCGCAATTTGCATCAGCAATCACACTTGCTGTCAATGCAGCTCGTCAACCGAGATACATTGATTTGCCTATTTTTAACGGCAACCATCAGGATTGGTTAAGCTTTCGTACCGCCTACTATGAAACAGCAAATTCATTCACAAATGTTGAAAATCTCAACCGTCTACGGAGGAACTTAAAAGGAAGAGCCAGGGAAGCCGTTGAAGGTCTACTCATTGCAAACGCTAACCCATCGGATGTCATGAAAACCTTGGAGTCCAGATTTGGTAGACCTGAGGCAATCGCAATGGCAGAAATAGAGACACTCAGAACACTGCCACGTCTGACTGAATCACCCAGAGATATTTGCATATTTTCCAGTAGGGTTACCAACGCTGTGTCTACTCTCCGGGCACTTAATTGCATATACTACCTCTACAATCCGGAAGCCGCCAAGACCATAGTGGAAAAGTTTACTCCTACGCTGCGCTACAGGTATTATGATTTCGTAGCGACGCAACTAAAAGAAGATCCAGACCTGCTGAAATTAGAAAGGTTCCTGAAAAAAGAAGCTGATTTGTGCGCTCCCTTTGCACAGCCAGAACAGATGAGCGTACAGTCCAGTCAACAGAACAAACGCACGTACAATGTGCTTACAGTTACAGAAAAACAGTCTACAGTGAAATGTCTAGTATGTGACAATGAAAGTCACAGCACTATGAACTGCGAACAATTTAGAAAAGCAGACGTAAACGGCAGATGGGATATAGCAAAGAACAGAAACTTATGCTTCAGCTGCCTACAGTATAGAAGTAAAAGCCACAGCTGCCGTTCAAGAACCTGTGGTATCAATGATTGCAAGTTTTACCACAACAGGATGCTTCATTTTGTAAAGAAAACGGAACAAACTGTCAACAGTGATGAAAAGGGATCAACAGAAATTATCAACTCTGCATGGACTGAAACACAGACACAGTCCTACCTAAAAATAATCCCAATCCAAGTGAAAGGACCAACAGCGGTAGTTGACACATATGCCCTGTTGGATGACGGATCAACAGTTACACTTATTGACAACAGTATCTGTAAGAAGATTGGCGTAACAGGACCAATCGACCCATTTAGCATCAAAGGTATCAACAATATGAAGACCATTGAAACACAGTCGAGGAGAGTAAACCTCATGCTCAAGGGGCTCAACAATCACGAGGAGCCAATTCAAGCGCGAACGGTACAGAACTTACAAGTCTCATCACAGAGGATTCATAGAAAACAGATCGAGGCATGCAAGCATCTGCAAGATCTCAGCGATGTCCTTGCCTACAGATATGCGAAGCCACTCATGCTGATAGGCCAAGACAACTGGCATCTGCTACATACAGAAAAGGTCCGAAAAGGCAATAAGAGTCAACCAGTGGCTTCACTAACGCCATTGGGTTGGGTGTTGCATGGGGGTCACAAGCAAACACTCAACCGCACCGAAGACTTCGTGTCACACTTAACAGAACTACAAGAACAGTTTACAGATCCAGAACAGCGGGGCAATTCTGTTAGCCGATCTCGTTGCTGAGGTGACGCGTTTTTGAGCTTCTCTCGTTTTTTTGACAGCTTTGAGCTATCAAAACTGTCAGAAAAGCGAGAGGGGTTCGGGAACGTATCACTTCGATGACGAGATCGGTTGACAGAATTGCCCCGCAGAGAGCCGTAACAGAAAGTAGATACAAAGCTGCTCCTTTCTGGAAGGCCATTCTTTCTAAGGACAAAAATTGTTGGAGAAATGAATTGTCATCACCAGTAGCAGAGTCATCAGAAAAAGAAAGATCAAATCACGTGGTCAACAGAAAACAACAGAAGTTATCCGAAGTTTCCAGAATTTCCACTTGGGATAAACTTCGCGACAGCACAGCCAAAGTCCAAAATAACCAAAACAGAAGCAAGACAGAAAAGAATCTAGCACGGACAAAAAACATAGGAGAAACAGCATCAAAACAGACATCATGGAGGAAGACAAAAACGGAAGATAAACAGTCTCATCATGATACCGAAACGGTGAAGACGGAGAAGTTTCTCAAACGCTCCACAGAGGAGAAAATACAGAATAAACAGAAGGAACCGCGAAGGTCATCTTCGCCTGCTGAGCATCGGGTACCTCGATGGAAAATGGGGACTCGAGTGATGCCATGCACGAAGATAGAAAAAGTCTTGACAGCGACTCTTTATAAACAAGGCACAGATACAGCAAATAGTCAGCCACTGACTCATGTTTCAGTCAGCGCTGAAAAAGTTTCATCTTCTTCTACTTCAAAGCCGGCGGGAGCCGTACAGTCATGGACCCATAGCAAAAATTGGAGATCTACTCCGACTAACAGATGCGAAACTACTTCGCAATACAGGGGTCCAAAGAAAAGACAATTTTCTATGGACAGTAGACAGCAGACAGAAACAGTTTTACAGAAATCCGAAAGAGGATGGCGATTTGCCGATAGAAGACGTCGATCCAGCACCGGTACAGGATGCGACTAAGTCGCACGGCGGGAGTAATGTGCAGGACGACGTCACTTATTTAGCATAGATAGATATAGCATACAATAGTTACAGTTCATAATCAGTTATCAATAGTTTTTTGCCTATTTTGTTTAATACAATTCAATACTATGTACAGAACATTCTGGAAAGAAGTTCTAGAAGGGACCTACTTACCTACATACTTAGGTACCTACTCATGGCTCATAGAAAGAATGGAAACTTCTAGAACTTTATAGAACTATGTATAGAATATTCTGGAAAGGAGTTCTAGAAGGGACTTACTTATCTACATACTTAGGTACCTACTCATGGCTCATAGAAAGAATGGAAACTTCTAGAACTTTATAGAACTATGTATAGAATATTCAGGAAAGAAGTTCTAGACGGAACCTACATACTACCTACCTACTCATGGCTCATAGAAAGAATAGAAACTTCTAGAACTTTACAGAACTATGTATGGAATATTCTGGAAAGATGTTCTAGAAGGAACCTAGGTACATACTTCGACTCATAGAAAGAATAGAAACTTCTAGAACTTTCGACAAGCTCTAGAAGTTTCAGCTTTATAAGTACTTAGTTTAGTATAAAAGGGGACACGGTTTGCCCCATAACACAGTTCACATTCTGACAGCGCGGAGTTAACATCAAACAGAAATACTACCGATCGACTTCACGGAGTTTACAGTTAACAGTAGTGCATTATTCGACCTCGTGGAGTTAATAGTGAACAGAAAGTGTATTATTCGACCTCGCCGAGTTAACCAACAGTGAACAGTGATATTACGGCTTGACTTCGACGAGTGAACAGTGATTTAATAATAGTTTATACAGTCCACTCTTTGTACAGTTTATAGTGAAAATACAGTGTACCTACTTTCGACGTGATACTAATAGTAAAGAGCGTGTAATACGTGTAACAGAGTTAAAATAAAGGATCAACAGTTCAATAACTCTTTCTTTGAACATCATCTACCTTCCAATCCAGCACAGTTGGTGTGCGTCCTGCACACGTGACGGGTTTTTTCACGGACGGGACGGAACGGGAAATTTTAGAAATATCGTTTCATACAAAATGTATATGGTAGCGCATATGTCACGGAGACACGGACGGGACGGGAACGTGGCACTGACGGGGCGGGAAAAATATCGTCGCCAACGATGTTTAGCACGTCCCGTCCGGCACGTGCCCCGTCCCGTCCGTGTTTCCGCTACGTATACACAGTCACTCCGTTCGTTCCGGAGAGAAAAGTAGTGTTGGACGTTTTTAACTACTTCGTCATCTAGAACAATAGCAATAATAGCCAATTTTCGAAATTAAAAATCCACCTTTCCTTCTTCACAACAGTAAAGTTAGATCCGAATCACTGTTACGGTACGTATGCATTAAAAACACGTTCCCGTCTCGAACGGGGCAGTCACGTCCCGTTCCCGTTCACGCCCCGTCCGAGGTATTATCTCGTTACGTATGCAGCGGCCTAGCTACAAGCTGCACGAAACCCTATCAACGCACAGCTTTATGTGAGCTTCAGTCAGGATTGGATATTGCGCAGCTTGTACATAACTTCACATTCGCCGACTTGTATGATTCGGCCTCCTACTTATATTTGCACAGATTTCCTAAATGAGATACCTACTTAGACACGGTAAGATATCATTACCGTGACTTAGATAACGCTATACAGGGTTATTTCTAATCAAACACCATCTTTTAAAGGCCTATTCTGTACATCAAAACTAACAACTTTTGTTCTGCGACTTTTGACAACATTAAAAAAAATCTGCTGTTCCATACATTTTGTCGATGGTGAACGATATTTTTCTATGGGGAATAACTTTTTTTTTGAGAATTAATAATAGTCATAGAACAAAAGTTGTTAGTTTTGATGCACAGAATAAGCCCCTAAAAGGATGCTAATTGATTAGAAACAAATTCATGTAGTTATTTTACATTTTCTTCTTATTTTCAGCCATAGGATGTCCACTGCTCGACATAGGCCTCCCCTATAGATCTCCAATGTTGGAAATTGGTTGAAAGCGGCGGCGTCTTGATGACTTGATGAGGTGATCTGCTGTCTACCTTGTATGTGGGCGTCCTATGCTTTGCTTGCAGGTACGTGATCTCCATTCGAAAACGAATAAAATAATGAATTCAAAATATTTATTTCCGATTTACAACTCAGTTGGTTGTAATAGTTTATTATCAAAGATTTACTCGTACCTATTAGTTGTAATAATTCAGGTCATTTCAAAATCTGTGGACGTAGGACACTACCTAACCCTGCTGAATAATACATAGCGTTCGCTCGTTCGTTTCAGCCAGAGGACGTCCACTGCTGGACATAGGCCTCCCCTAACGGTCTCCATTAAGACCGGTTGGTAGCGGCTTGCATTCAGCGCGATCTTAATGAGGGCATCCGTCCACCTTGTGGGTGTCCTTCGCTGCGTTTGCCGGTACGTGGTCTCCACTCGAGAACTTTTCTACTTCATAGGTCATCAGTCCTCCGCGCTAAGTGCCCTGCCCATTGCCACCTACCAATCCGCTGGGCTATGTCGGTAACTTTGGGTTCTTCTACGGATCTCCTCATTTCTGTAAAATAACTACATGAATTTGTTTCTAATCAATTAGCATCCTTTTAGGGGCTTATTCTGTGCATCAAAACTAACAACTTTTGTTCTATGACTATTATTAATTCTCAAAAAAAAAGTTATTCCCCATAGAAAAATATCGTTCACCATCGATTCGATCTCGCAGAGAAACTCCGAGCATAGCCTTCTTTTTGGCTCGTTGGGCTACTTGTAGCTTACTAATAAGGCTCATAGTGAGAAACCACGTTTCTGTGCCATAAGTCATCAATGACAACACACACGACTGGTGGTCGAAAAATTTCGACATGAGGCACTGAGGTATGTCGGACGAGAACTACTTCTACATATCGGGCCTAACAAAATTATTACGTACGTTTAATATGGATTTGTGTAAAGACTTCCTCGGTCCTTCGTATAGGAAGCGTAGCAAAAACTGAGATAATTATGCACTGACATCCACAGATCATTTTATGTCAGACAATACATTATTAATGAGCGACCAAAAGTGCAGTGTTAAAAAAATATGATCTTAGTATGTTGAGGATGGGTGGCACTTAGAGCGTAGATGTACACCTATACACTCACACACTGCCACAGGGGTTTATGTCGAATTATGATTCGGCATCAACCCCTGCTGTCGCGTGGCGATATAGTCGGCTTGCAATCGCCTTACGACTAACTAAAAAGCCTGCCCATTACAAAGCTAGAGCAGAGTTTTGCCTCGGACACTTTTTTTGCACTATATTGTGACTCTATAGATAATTACTTCATTGCTCGAAGCTTAAAATAAAATATATTAAGGGGGCTTCCATACGGTGCGGAACCCTACGTGCGCGAGTCCGACACGCAATAGGCCAATTATTATGTACTAGCAGCATCCCAAATAAAAAAAATGAATTTAAAATAGCCTATGACACCCGGGGATAGTGTAGCTTCCCTACAGTGAAAGAATTTTTCAAATCGGTTCAGTAGTTTCGGAGCCTATTCAATGCAAACAAACAAAAAATCAAATCTTTCCTGTTTATAATATTGGTATAGACTACGGGACTAATCAGTGCGTGATTAGTCCCGTACTCAGGTCCCGTAGTACATTATAAACGTTTTTAATATTGAGCAAAAAAATCACGTTACTTGAATGGGAACCTCCTTTTTTTTAAAAACATTTTTAGTATTTGTTTTATCGCGAATAAGTCCGCGCTTGACCACCAACTCGCCTGATAGCAAGGGACGTTGTGGTCGAAGATGCACGCAGACCTAGAAGATACCTATTCACTCTGAACTTGAAAAGCTTTAGATTATATCTCTTAGGAAACAGGGAAGCAGGAAGACTGACGTTTATTTGTTGTAATAGCGCAGACAGATAGACGGACGGACAGCGGAGTCTTAGTTATAGGGTTCCGTTTTTACCATTTGTGTACGGAACCCTAAAACAATTAAAATATTAGTAGGTATCTCCCATCGCTCGCAGAGTGACCACAAACTGCAGATTGCCACCTCCATGACAACCCGTAGGCGTCAGAGCTTTGATGCGCGTGCGCCGACTTTGACAAATGGGCCCATTGTCGACAAACCGCTCATGTCATTGCTTTGCATAATATGGAGGTAATGCTATGTCATATTTTGCAGACGATTCAATTTGAGATGGATATAGAGGTCTTACTACGCCCTGTGTGGGACACGCAAGTAGGTGTAGGATATTTTATGATGGTGAAGCAATAAAAGACATAGACTAGAGGTTCCCAAACATGTTTTTATCATTGACCCCTTTAAAATTTTGCTGGACTCAGTGAACCCCCTGTAACTGGATATTTTCTCCCATAAAAATGTAAAGATCAGATCTATCTATCTATGGAATTTGCGTTGCTGCTGAGTTCCGACCAGGTCTTAAAAGTTTACCATAGACCGAATCATACAAGTCGGCGGATGTGAAGTTAGCTACCTAAACCTGCGCGAAACCCAATCAACGCGCACCTTTATGTGAGCTTCAGTCAGAATTGGATATCCCGCAGCTTGTAGCTATATGTATCTATTATTCGGCCTATAACAGTAGGTAACAGTCGCTCAGCTTCTTAATATTGTCTGCCTACATTGATAGGTGAAATAAAGCCAACATTTAAGTTATTTACTATGGAAACCAGATAAATTATCGTGGACCCCCTTACGCTTACTCTAGGCTGTTTGTTTTCGGCCAAAAAGAGGCCCTTCCATGTCTCATGCTTTCCGTGGTGTCTCCGTTCCGGTAAATGACAGCTTGAAAATATAAGGCGTTTCACTCTCATCGACTCTTAACTTTGGCTCTTACATAGAGTCAAAAACCCAATTAAGCCCCCAAAAAACTTGGTGTTCACTGTAAGATGAGACGGTATTTCACACCTGAGCAACTGCTTAGTCTTTATAAAGCACAAGTCAGGTCTTGCATGGCATACTGCTCTCTTTGGGATGGCTCCGCCAAATATCAACTGGAGGCTCTGGAGTCGATGCGAGGCGAGCCAGCAGGCTGATAGACAACGACACCTTGACTATGTCGCAGCTGCAAAGTCTCGAGCATCGACGTAAGGTAGCGTTTTTATCAGCCTTTTATCGGATAAACTTCGGAGAGTGCACCCAGGAGTTGCACAATCTGGTCCCACCTCCCCCTTTCTTTTTTCATACGGCTAGACAGACACGACGAAAACGCCATCCTGTTTTGGTGGACTTTCCGCGCGTTAGAACCAAGCGTTTCGAATCCTTATTCCTCACACAAACTGCCAGAATGTGGAACGCTTTGTCTGGGTCTGTCTTCCTGCTAAAGTACAACGTGGGCGTCTTCAAATCCCGAGAAAATTGGTAAATTCTAGGTAAGCGTGTTACACCCTAGACCACATAATTATCTTCTTGACATCAGGCAGTATGTAGCCAAACGCAAACCTACACGGAATAAAATAAAAAGAAAGCCCCGTCGAGTCTCCTGTGGAACCTTGAGGGTCCACTTTGACCACTTTGGGAACCAATGGCACAAACTATCAGAGCACTGAACGCTTTATCTCCGCCAGGTAATATTTCCTTCATTATTTTCGTATCCAGTATTTTTTAACCCCCGACGAAAAAGAGGGGTGTTATAAGTTTGACGTGTCTGTTTGTCTGTGTGTCTGTCTGTCTGTCTGTAGCATCATAGCGCCCGAACCACTGAACCGATTTCAGTTTAGTTTTTTTTGGATGAAAGGAGACTTAATCGAGAGTGTTATTAGCTATGTTTTATAAAAATCGATTGAGCCGTTTAAGAGTTATGGTGGGTTAAAGTGGGGATGGAAGAACCAAAATTCTACAAATGTGCCCAAAATGGTTGTCAATTGAAAGTTTGTTGTCAAATATTTTTGTGTCGGGGGTTTTTTAATTAGGTATATTATTTATAATCTCAATAACGGACTAATTACCTATAATAATGTTTTTTTTTTTGCCTAGTCAGCATGCCTATTATATTATTATACTATACCGATAGGTATAGAGTGCTATGCTATCAAATAGTCATACTCGCCATGCGTCATATCTCTGCACCGCAGACCATGGCGAAAGTTTCTCGTGGATGACTGTATGCAGCATGTCGCCAAGTTTATTTTATTTTTTGTATATAAAAATAAATAAAATAAAAATAGACTTCAATTCCCATATTCCAAAATTAATTACATGTCAATAAAATATACGAGTAGGTAGGTATTTGTCACAATAATTAATTAATTACATGTTAAAAAAATATTCCACTATTATTTAAATATTACAGTTGAGACATAGCTAATTTTAGGCATGTAAAGTTTCTTGTTCTGGGATTATCCAGTTTTGGATATAGGCCTCTTCCAACTCTTGCCATTTGCTCCTGGTTTGGGCAGTGCGGTTTAGTAGTTTGCCGGCCAGGGCCTCAATGTCATCTTTCCATCTCATATGTGGTCGTCCTTAAGATATTTTTTGGTCTTTCGGTATCCAGTGCAGTATTATTTCACTCCATCGGTTGTCTTTTACTCTTTTATATGTAGTGCTTATCCATAGGACGTCCACTGCTGGACATAGACCTCCTTTATAGATTTGCAATAAGGTCGGTTGAAAGGGGCATGCATCCAGCGATCTTAATTAGGTATATCGTCAACCAATCTTGTCAGTGGACGTCCTACGCTGCGCTTGCTGGTCCGTGGTCTTCATTCGAGAACTTTACAGCCGCATCGGCCATCCTTTCTTCAAACTATGTGCCCTGCCCACTGCTTCAACGTTTATTTCATTGTTCAGTGCTTATCAGGATACGTATTTATTTAAAATCTTTCATTTCATTATGGCTATCTTATTGAGATAAAATGGAATATTTCTGCATAGCTGATTTTTTTTTACGGTTACTTAATACCGTTCCGTACTGACCGTATCTAATATCATTTTACAAGTTCTCCCAAACATTACAGTGTCAATCACCAATCTCTGAAAAAATAGTGCCATTTTATAAGCGTTCTATAAGCATACCACCAGCCCGATGGGTCAACGACATCAGACCCATCACGGGCCATGCATGGATGAGAATGACCCAAGATAAGGAACAATGGTACATGAGAGAGGAGGCCTATACCCAGCAGTCTGTTGACACAGGCTGATGATGATGAAACATTTTTTTTTTATTCACAGAATAAAAAATACGGTCATTTTTTTTTGTAATCCGACGCACTAATTATATCTAAAAATATTTCTTTTACCCAGTTGTCATGCCTAGAATATGTCCGTTTTCTAGAGTTAGGCACACCCCATGGAGAGAATATCCTTACAAAATTGACCATCAGTTGACTCATTCTTGCACCAACTTGTCCGCATCGATGGGCTGTCTGTCGAAGACGATATTTTGCGGTCTGCATCGCCAGGGTAAAAATAGAAGACCGTGCGAACGTTCAACTCTCACGCTCACGGGCATACCACCAGTACTTACTATACAGGGGCCCTATTTTTCAACTTCGCACGGCTTGGGCGTATACGGAACTTGTATGGAGTATTCGCATCTTCCATAGAGCACATAGAGATTCTCCATACAAAATTGAAAAATAGAGCCCTTGGGCTTCGAACACCTGGGAACGTATACGGAACTTTGACAGATCGTAAATTTGACAGTTCGATAACCATTCGCCATATTGGTTTTGGTAGTTTTTAGGGTTCCGTACCCAAAGGGAAAAACGGGACCCTATTACTAAGACTTCGATGTCCGTCTGTCCGTCTGTCTGTCTGTCTGTCACCGGGCTGTATCTCATGAACCATGATACTCGTAGCTAGGCAGCTGAAATTTTCACAGATGATGTATTTCTGTTGCCGCTATAACAACAAATACTAAAAACAAAATGAAATAAATATTTAAGGGGGCTCCCATACAACAAACCTGAATTTTTAGAAGTTTTTTGCTCTATATTAATAATGGTAATAGGTAGATGCTTGAAATTTTCACCGAATATTTAGTTTTATATTTACTTCAATAATAAATAATAAAATTAAAATAAAATAAATATTTAAGGGGGGCTCCCATGCAGTACGGAACCCTTCGTGCGCGAGTCCTACTCGTACTTGGCCGATTATTTAATAAGCTTTCCTAATTATGATTTCCTCTTTTGCAATTTATCATTTATAAATAGCCGTGCCCAGTACTATAAAGCTGCGTGAAGTGGATAATTTTAAGTAAATTTTATAAAAAAGTAATCTGTAAGTCCGTATACGTTCACAGCCATACGAAAGTCAAAAATAAGTTCCCGGGGCTATTGGCCATTTTGTTTTGCGAGCCACATAAGAGTTCAAGACTTTATAACCGAAGGTTTGCCGTTGGTGAAGACGTGAAGAAGGACATTGGGTTACTTACGCATAACCTCTCATGCTAGCTTAGCATACAAGACCACGACAAGAGTTTATCGACGTGTGCAAAAGTGACAGATATATGCTTCATCATAACTCTGTCACGTTCTTACTCGTCGAAAGTATTATTTTATGGTCCGTATGCTAAGCCCGCTGGGCAACTTTAATTTTTTATTTCACGAACTCCGGGTAAGTCTGATAAAAAAATCTTAATTAAAAAGGTACGATGGTTTCAATCTTCTCCTATCGGCATAGTAGGCACTTGTGAATAGGTACCTAACTCTATATCACTCTTTTTAATTGCTTTCCAAAAAGAAGAAGATTTGCAATTCTTTTGTAAGTTTTTTTTTTGTAGAGACGTGTACAATCCTCATCATAATTTATTTTTATTTATAATTGTTATTGTAACGTCACAATCTTTTCGGTTGGTCTTGTGTATAAATAAAAATAATGGGTCAAGTGCGAGTCGGACTCGCGCACGAAGGGTTCCGCGCCGCATGGAAGCCCCCTTAATATACATATTTCATTTTAATTTATTAATTATTTTGAGATTAATACCACTTAATATTTCAAGCATCCTTCTGTCGCCGTTAATAATATCGAGCGAAAATCGTCTAAAAATTCAGGTTTGTTGTGTAGGAATGAAAAATATTTAATTTTACGCCCTTAAATATTTATTTTTTTATTTTTAGTATTTGTTGTTATAGCGGCAATAGAAATACATCATCAGTGAAAATTTCAACGTTCTAGCTCTAGCTATTACGATTAATTAAATACAGCCTGGTGACCGACAGACGGACAGCGGAGTCTTAGTTATAGGGTCTCGTTTTTACCCTTTGGGTACCCTAAAAAACTACTGCTATAAACTTTTTGGTGACCGTACCTATCAAAAGTCTGGCTAATGCTAAGACACATCACGAATTCCGGAAATTTCTCATGGATGTTAAGTATTCTGGTGCTTAACAAATTTTACGATCTCCGGGTTCAAAATTGATATGAAATAAATCACAAGAGCTCCGCACACCAAAACATTAAAATTGATTAAAAATCCTGTCACGTTCCTGCCATAAAACATAGTCGAGATATTGGACGCTACAAGAATCGCTGCCAGAATTTCAAACAATAAAGCAATAGGTTAGGTAATAATTAGGATTGCATAATTTGTGAACGAGGCGCCGCCGATGGCGCGTGATAGGCGCCGGCGCCCGCGCACACTAAATAACGTCGACTATACACTTGTATATTTTTATTCAATTAGTCCTTATGCCGATATCACCGTTTGGAATATAAAACTTTACTATACTCTGTGATAACACGAAATCGTAACTCATGGACCGCAATATAAGAAGTATTCAAAAGTCCAGGTAGAAAATAATCGACAAAGTACGAGTCGGACTCGCGCACGAAGGGTTCCGTATTGTACGGGAGCCCCCCTTAAACATTTTTTTTTTAAATTTAATTATTTATTATTGAAGAGAATATTTAGCTAAATATTCTGTGAATATTTCAAGCTTCTACCGGTTACCATTATTAATATCGAGCGAAAAACGGCAAAAAAATCAAGTTTGTTGTATGGGAGCCCCCCTTAAATATCAATTTTATTCTGTTTTTAGTATTTATTATTATAGCGGCAGCAGAAATACATCATCTGTAAAAATTTCAGCTTTCTAGCTATAATGGTTTATGAGATACAGCCTGGTGACAGACGGACAGACAGACAGCGGAGTCTTAGTAATAGGGTCCCGTTTTACCCTTTGAAACATGGCATTTTATCCTAAAAATGGCGAAACTCACCATTTGATTGCCAAAAACCAGCAAATTAGCAAGCTAGCAAATTCTCTCTTAGATTTAAGATTTTTATGGGCAAAATCAGAACGAACGTACTATGGTAACCTATAGGTACGAGTAAATCACGAATCATAGGTCCGTCTGAATTTCTTCTACGCTGAAGTTGGTCGTCTATGGGATTTCAGCGTCACGTCTTTATACGCTTCGCTGTACGCCGCTCGAAAAAGTTAGTAGGAACATTTTGTACCTATATACCTTGAGACCGATATATGCGACTGATCGACGGCAGGGTAGAAAGAATTTGAGATCTAAGAAGGTAAGCAATCCAAAAACCGTTCCCTATGTGTACTCGTAAAAATTTGCGTATATTATTTTCTATTCCTAAAAAAATGATTGTCTGTAGTCGGTATACGGATGATAATAATTTAACGTGATAAACGCTTCGGCAAATCGTGCCTCTCTAGCGCTTGTTCTGCGCTCTCGCTTGCATGCTCGGCTCAAGCGGAACGTGACAATGAGTCATGCTTTTACGTGCGTGCAGCCGGCATTCATCGACTTATAAGACGTTATCGCGTCAAAACTTTCCAAGGCTGTTGATGACCCATAAGGTACCTACCACAATATGCGTCAGCTTGCTAAATTATGTAGTGATATGCGTAATACTACCGGATACGCTATTGTAATATCCTCTCGTACGCGTGCGTGTACTCACGTAGAGCATCCGATTTAACATCAATCGGATGCTCTACGTGATCTATCCATCTATCCATCTCTATTCTTCGATATTTAGATTCATCTAAATTATCTCCCATTCTACTCTTAAATATTATCTTTCACACAGTTTATCCATATTTTTATGTCTCCTACCGCTATTACTTTTCTTTAGTAAATAATCCCCTTCTCTACTTAAAACTGCATCATTGATTGAGTTTTCTATTTTCCTCTTCTGTTCGAGTCCTTTAATTATTTCGAGTTTCTAATTTTTGCAAAATGCCTAATTTATCGCTTTTGGTTAGGTGATTGTGGGTTTAATGTTATTGAAATTATTAGATGACTCTCTACAATACATACATATCAGGGGACACCTTACACACGGCCTCTGATCCCATACTAAGCAAAGCTTGTGATATGGCTGCCAGAGACTGATAAACTACATATATATAAATATATATTTTTTAAATACATACTTATATAGATAGTACCTAAATAATACCCAGACACAGAGCAAACACCTAAGTTCATCACATAAATGCTTGCCCTGGGTGGGGATCGAACCCACGCCTCTTTGATCCAGTAGTCAGGGTCACTAACCACTGAGCCACCGAGGCAGTCTTGATCACAATGATGACAATGATCTTTTACTACCTCTGGCTAATCTGTTTCAGGCATTTGCCGTGATACCTACCTATTAAATTTATTAAAATTCAAATGTTGGTAGTTGATGTCTTTGCTAGTAATATTATTTCTTATTTTTATGAAATGTTTCACATCACAGGAACTTACTTTTACGTACTAATGTTTAATTTGTAGGTACATAGGTTTATGTACATGTACATCATTTATATTTTCGACATTGCAAAAGGCATCATCTTATGCGTTTGGAATCATCTTGATCTACGACGTTTGTCATCGTTATATTTTTTCATGTCGATGTCGTAGATTCAGATCCAGATAGAGATTCAGAGATTCAGATAGTATTGCACGTAAATATTATTTTCTCAAAAATACCTCATAAAATATTATGTTATGTACTGTATCAACGTTGAAGTCTAGGTCTACCCAAAAGTCCGAAAAATTTTTTCCGGACTTTTGGGTATAGACTTACGAGTATGTAGTAAAAGACTTATGTGGTAAAGTTAAATATTTGATGATTTTATTTACTATCGACATAAATAAGCCCAAGAGCGGTAACTCTAGAAGTCTACTTTTTTACTTGCATTTTTTAATTTTTTGCGCATTTTATAGCTTCAAAATTACGCACCTAATCGACAACATTTTCCAATAGGTAATATGTAATTACATATTTTTAGATTTAGGTACCGCTCTGTATCGATTCGACAAGCGAACGAAATGAGAGGGAATCTCAATTTTTAACCGACTTCCAAAAAGGAGGAGGTTCATGTTCGTCTGTATGTTTTTTTTTGTGTTTATCCATCGATAATTTCGCCAATTGTGTACCGAATCGAAAACTTCTTTTTAGTGTAAAATTGTATACTCCCGAGGTGGTCATTTAATTTTTTTTACGGAAATCGTCTGAGCCTTTTTTGAAAAAACAGTAATAATGTAAACTCAGCGAAATATTCGAAATTTGTACACGATGAAAGGCGGTTTTGCCATTTTTTGCTTAAAATAATTATGACTCGACAATTTTGCTTTTGTTTGTCCAGATGTTGGTTGATATTGGTCAAGAGCGAGGCGTGATATACGTAGGCTTATGAATATTCAGCTAAAGAGATGCCGTCTACTGTTCGCAGAACTAGGTCAGAGGCCTTCAGGCGGCCTAAAAACTCTGACACCAGGGCTAGCCACCCGGCCTACCCGGCCTGTGTGTAGCCACAGCTCTAGTGGCACCTATTTATCTACGATTCCTCGTTGCGTTTACATCTGTCGGTATTCAAATAGCCGGTAATAATTGGGATTTGTCTCAGGAGGCGCCGGCGGGCCACGTGGGCAGGCGCCCGCCGTATGCCGCGGAATAACGCCGCGTCTGCACTATCGCTCTTATCAAACCAGTCTGCTCAGTGTTGGAAATGTCATGCAGAATAAACTCGTTTGTTAAACAGGGACTTTGAATAGAAATCATAGTTATTTTTATCATTTTGGCCGTAAGAATGAGTCTAAAAAAATCGTCCGACTGCGAGTCGGTCTCGCGCAAGAAGGATTCCGTACTGTATTGGTGCCCCATTCTTCTTGCCGTTATTAAAAGCGTGCAAAAAACTCCTGAAAATCACGTTTGTTGTATGGGAGCCCCCCTTAAATATTTGTTTTATTCTGTTTTTAGTATTTGTTGATATAGCGGCAACAGAAATGCATCTTCTGTGAAAATTTCATCTGTGTAGCTATAACGGTTTATGAGATACAGCCTGGCAGACAGACAGACATCGTAGTCTTAGTAATAGGGTCCCATTTTTACCCTTTGGGTACGGAACTCTAACAAACGGATTGTCTTGACTAATATAGGGTTATCCAGAAATGGTGTACTCAGCCGAAAGGGGTAATTAAGACCATCATTACGAACAACTTTTACTATGGGGCCAACTCAAAATTCGTACATTTAATCACGGTAATGGTATCTAATTTCCGTGATTTAGTTGATTCCGAGTTGCGATCTTGAATGGAAAAGCTAATATGCAGGTGCATGTATTTCACAGAAGTTAGTTCTTCTGTGCTATGATTATATAAAAGTAAGCCTTTAAAATCGCGCTTTAAATTATTGTAATCTCTCTGACTCTGACACCAGGGCTAGCCACCCGGTATATACGAACTTACTTTTAGTGGTTCCATTAAAATTACAAGTGTGGTTGACTAAGTACCGCTTCCGGGAATTTACTCTCTATGAGTATCAATTCAAAAACTGTTACATACGAGTAAAATTTTTGACAAAACTTAACACAGATTAATCCACTAGGATTCTCCGCACATATCGAGTGCGCCACGGAGCAATTAAGACAATAATAATTAACAAACAGACTTAATAAATGTAGGTAGGTATATGTTTTAGTTCATCACAAAACTAGATGTGTAAAAGTTATATACTTACCTCACTCGTTTTATAACTTCCTCCCTCCTACTTTACACTCTTAAAACCGTCTAACCTTCTTCCAGTCTCTAAATGACGCCAACTCCATGAGACTGCCTCGCTGGCTTATTATATCTTAGTTTGTACGCATAAATATGTGTGCGTATAATATACATATAATAAGCTGGTATCTATAAGCGTACGATAGGGCTGGCATGGATTTTCGGTCCAGAAGTTCCAAAAAAAAATAGAATAAAGAAAAAAACCGTCTAACATCCATCTAGCGTTGCGCCTCGCGTGTAGACCAACCATTAGGATGTGTAGCGATAAAATATCATCGTTTCGTTATAAACGTTGAGTTGAGTGCGTCGTGAGCTGTAAAATTGAGTCTCACGACTGATTGGCGCTGTTTACTGCGTCTAGCCGATTTGAAGCCTTTTACACTTGTTTGTAGATTTTATTATCTCTTGCTATTCCTAAGCATCGACTTGGAATTTATCTTTGGTTCCGAAGCAATCGTTGATAATAAAGGGTCGGCACTGACAGTTTTTGGATGGGTGACCGCGGGTAGTGCTTATAATTGAGCGTTACGTGGCCGTGCTGGTCTAGTAGTAGTGACACCCGCTTCACAATCTTTAGTTCGTCGGTTCAAATCAATGTGCAGTACCAATGAGTTCTTTGGAATTTATGTACTACGGAATTTCATACTACTGGCTTTTTCGGTGACGGGAAATATCGTGAGGCAATCAGCATACGTCCGTATAAGAAATTCAATGGCTTATGTGAATCCACCAACCCACACTGGGCCAGGGTGGTGAATATGACCTAATCACTCTTTGTGGGTAGGTCTGCATCCTGCATTGGACTATTTTAAAGGCTATAGTTACGTGTCCCAGATGCAAATTTTTTGTTGGTTTGGATTGTTTTGTTGTATGGTCGTGTATTCGCTGAAGGTCATTCAGGTATACGCACCGACATCGTCACACCCAGATGATGAGGTGGAGACTATGTATGAGGACGTAAGTCGGGCCATTCATATGTCTAAGACCCACTTCACTGTTGTTATGGGGGACTTCAACGCAAAGTTGGGCAGAAAAAACGACGATGAGCTGAGGGTGGGGCAATTTGGATATGGGCAACGGAACCCTAGGGGCCAGAGGCTGGCTGACTTTCTGGAGAGAGAGGAACTTTTTATGATGAACTCTTTCTTCCAGAAGCCGCCTCACAGGAAATGGACCTGGATGAGCCCTGATGGTTCCACGAAAAACGAGATAGACTTCATCATGACCACCGAGAGACGAATATTTAATTATGTCTCCGTGATCCACAGGGTAAAAACCGGCAGCGATCACAGAATTGTACGAGGCACATTAGATATTAATGTTAAGCTCGAAAGGTCCCGCCTGATGAAGTCCACACTCCGACCTACTCGTGAACATATCCAAAACCCCGAGGACTTTCAGCTCGAGCTCTCGAATCGTTTTGCTTGCCTAGAGAACCTTGCGTCGGTGGACGAGATAAACAACGGGCTCGTAGAAACTGTCCAAACGGTGGGTGCTAAGTTCTTTAGACCCCGCCGTTCAAATAAACCGCAGAAATTCTCCGATCACACTGTAAATCTCATGGCCGAACGACGCTCGCTAAGATTGCAGTCTTCCGATGATGCAAAGTCATATAGGCGTCTCAATAGACAAATTTCGAAATCCTTGCGGCACGACATCCGTCTTTTTAATACTAAACATATTAAAAAGACAATAGAGCGGAACAAAGGCGCCAAAGTGTTCGCAAGAGATTTGTCTATTGGACAAAGCCAATTGACAAAGCTGAAGAGAGAAGATGGAAGTTTAGCGTCGACCAAGGCAGAGGTATTAGAGGAGATCGAAAGGTTCTATGGACAGCTATACGCTTCGGTCGCTAAGCCTGTTAGCAGCGCGGCCAAAGATCCAAGAGCCAAGCTGACCCGACACTTCACCGAAGACATCCCAGACATCAGCCTGTACGAGATTAGAATGGCCCTGAATCAGCTTAAGAACAACAAGGCGCCGGGTGATGACGGTATCATATCAGAGCTCCTGAGAGCGGGTGGAACACCGGTACTAAAAGTCCTCCAGAAGCTTTTTAACACCGTCGTCCTCGAGGGCATCACGCCAGAAGCATGGAACAGAAGCGTGGTGGTGTTGTTTTTCAAGAAAGGTGACAACACTTTATTGAAGAACTACAGACCCATCTCGCTTCTGAGCCATGTTTATAAGCTGTTTTCAAGGGTCATTACGAATCGTCTCGAGCGCAGGCTTGATGACTTCCAGCCTTCCGAACAAGCCGGTTTCCGAAAGGGCTTTAGTACCATAGACCACATTCATACGCTACGGCAGGTTATACAGAAGACCGAAGAGTATAACTTGCCACTTTGCTTAGCGTTTGTGGACTATGAGAAAGCCTTTGATTCGGTCGAGACTTGGGCTGTGCTCGAGTCTCTCCAACGATGCCGTGTTGACTATCGGTACATCGAAGTGTTGAAGTGCTTGTATAATAACGCCACTATGTCGGTCCGAGTACAGGAAGAGAGCTCCAAGGCGATCCCTTTAAAAAGGGGCGTAAGACAGGGAGACGTAATTTCTCCGAAACTGTTTACGGCTACTTTGGAGAACGCCTTCAAGCTCCTGGAATGGAAAGGATTAGGCATCAATGTCAATGGCGAATACCTCACTCACCTTCGGTTTGCCGACGATATAGTAGTCATGGCAAAATCGATGAAAGAGCTCAGCACGATGCTCGAAGGCCTCAATCGGGTTTCTCAACAGGTGGGTCTTAAGATGAACATGGACAAGACGAAAATCATGTGTAATTCCCATGTTGTACCCACCCCGATCTCTGTTGGGAACTCGGTTCTTGAAGTCGTTGACTCGTACGTCTACCTAGGACAAATAGTCCAGTTAGGTAGGTCCGACTTCAAGAAAGAGGCCAATCGCCGAATCCAACTCGGCTGGGCAGCGTTCGGAAAATTGCGTAGCGTCTTCTCGTCCGACATACCTCAGTGCCTCAAGTCGAAAGTTTTCGACCAGTGTGTGTTGCCAGTGATGACTTATGGCACAGAAACGTGGTCTCTCACTATGGGCCTTATTGGTAAGCTCCAAGTAGCCCAACGAGCTATGGAGAGGGCTATGCTCGGAGTCTCTCTGCGAGATCGAATCAGAAATGAGGAGATCCGTAGAAGAACCAAAGTTACCGACATAGCCCAACGGATTGGCAAGTTGAAATGGCAATGGGCAGGGCACATAGCGCGGAGGACTGATGACCGATGGGGTCGAAAAGTTCTCGAGTGGAGACCACGTACCGGCAAGCGCAGCGTAGGACGTCCACCCACAAGGTGGACGGATGACCTCATTAAGACCGCAGGATCGCGCTGGATGCAAGCCGCTTCCAACCGGTCTTATTGGAGATCCATAGGGGAGGCCTATGTCCAGCAGTGGACTTCTTATGGCTGATGGATGGATGGTCGTGTATGAGGCTTTCGGACTACTAAAACTTTGACATCAGGCTTATACCTACGGATGTAATTTATTATGACAGTCACCTAGCGTCTAATGAGCTGTAGTTTGACACGTGGTTTGTTAACTATGAAAATATGAGAAGATTTTGTAGAGTTAATGATCAGGCGTCGACCAGGCTCTCAGACTGAAAAGAGAAAAAAGTCATGTCAATGTAGGCCTTCTTACACTGAATGTCTCATCAACTTCTTCCAGACATTTCAGTAGGTATTTCAAATGTCTAAATATCTACTTACACCGCTGTAAGTAGAAGCTAAACGTTTGTAAATAAAACATGTACAAAAATGAAACAGATAACATGGACACCGATATGTACCTATTACTGTCAACAAAGTATTATAAACAAGAACTGCATTGCACCATAGCCTGATTACCCAACATTAGGATCTTATCTGCATTTAGGTTAATTGTTGCTAAGACATAAATGCAGTAGGAAACGATACAGTAGGTGTACTGAAACTTTCCCGGCAAATCCAGCAGCACTTTAAATATACGGGTCAAGCCGTGAAGAGCACCCGCGTTTGTAGTTGCTCTTCTTATAATTTTATTCTGTGTCCAAAAGACGGTACATTTTAACTGATTGTAGACAAGTGTCTTATAGAAAAAATGTAGTGTCATTTTGTGAAAGAAAAAGAGACTGAAGTGTTTTGTTGTCATTGTTGCGGCATTTTTTGGAAGCAGTTTTTTTAAGGTAGGTAAATCAAATATGTTATCATTTATTTCTTTGAGAGTACTATTGAAAAGTATACCTAATTAATTCATTTGTAAATTTTATAGAAGTCTTAGTTATGAAGTAGTTACCTACTCTAAAAATAGGGTTTGCCTTCGTTGTACATATTTTTACCTCAGAAAATGAAATTATATCTGGGTAGGTACTGTTTAACAATTTTTTATAGTTATAATATAAACTGATGGAATGATTCTCAAAATATAGGATGTATTTCGAAAAAAAAAAAATTGAATGAAAACGTAGTTATTTACTCCAAATATGAAATTCTCAAGGAATTATGAAAATATATGGATCTACTCAACTGCTCGCGCTTATAACAATTTTATAACTGAAGAAGCACCGTTTGCAATGTTGCAAATAGAAATAGCAGCATTCCGCCAATAAAGAAGACATAAATAAAATGTTTCTCTTAATCATCAAGGCGAAACTGTTTAGATACGTACACTGATTTTATGACGACAAGTCGAGATAAGGTCCGTTGTAATAATTAGTATGTTTATTGAAATGAGTCGGTAAGGTCAGGGCGGTGGGTTGGGCGGCGCGACAGCGAGCGGCGCCGGCTAAAGACGAGACGCTTGTCGCGACAGTTTGCCATTTGTATTTAGTTTCCGGTATACGCGAGTGGCATTCTTATCGCAGTGTAGATAAACGGGCCACTCACCTGTGGCACAATGTTAAGGCGAACACAGATTTGTTTGTTTGACCACATTTATATGCTACTAAGCACTGAAGGATAGTCAAATATTAATCCATGGAATAAGTTTGGTTCTCATGCCCCTTATTCATTCTGCAGGCTGTGAAGTACGGTTCACCATACTAAATGCATTTTCGTAGGCTCTTAATAAATATATTTAGAGTGAAAAAAGATTATACCTATTAATTTTTGACATTCATGTAAGTATTGTTACGGTACGTGATCTTCTATCACTTTCACTATCAAGATAGGTAAAGATTTTGAGCACTCGTTAAAATTAAGCATACGAATTCAAATTGTACAATGACTTGACAATAGTTACTCAATTAATATTTTTTTTATAATTCCTACACTATAGGTACTAGAGTTCAGTCCGGTTAACGTTTTATTCATGCTAAGCAGAATCCGCTTCGCGTATAGCTTAAAACGCTGTCGCTTATTTCATAACATGACCTTAATAGTTCAAAATTAGTGCTTGTGATTGGGTCTGGCGCCAAGTGATTTGTAAGAAGTGGTATACGCAAGTCAACAATATGAGTTAGGTGCCCATGACGCAAAGATCGCTTTTAGATAGGTATGCTATAATAGACGCTATTTATACCTAACTATAAAGTTTCAGCAAAATGTAGAAGCGTGATGCTCATATGTGGGTATCTACGGTATTTGATAAATTATTGAAGCCTTATTGGTGTTAAATTAATATCGATGAATTCGTTTTTGTCGTATCTACTTATTCACTAAGCTTGATCAGTAGGGTCAATCTAATGCGATCTATGGTCACGAACTTGCAATTCGTTTAAGAATAGATATTTATGACGGACGTAAAAATTTGTTGGTAAACTAGAATTCTGTTGTGATATAGTATCAGACCTGAAGCTAGAGCCTAAGGAGATGTAGTTCCCATTACACATTTTTTGCCAAAAATGGCTTAACCGACTTCAACCCTGTACCTACTTTCCTACAGAATTTGAATAGTTCGCACGGATCAATGTGTCATCGATGTAGTCATTTTCACGTTATCGTTGATTTTTCAAAAACGGCTCAGCTTATTTCGATAATATTTAAATGGAACCTCTGAAGAACCATCTACAAAACAAAAAAGAATCGTCAAAATCGGTTCTTAATTGGTGGAGTAATCGCGTAACATACAAAAAAACATAGTCGAATTGAGAACCTCCTTTTTTAAAGTCGGTTAAATGTTTGATGTGACAATATGACTATGGAAGCTAGCGTGGTTTTTGCACATTTTAATTAAAGTATAGCACAGGTGTTACTTACGCTTTATAGGGTTCCGTACCCAAAGGGTAAAAACGGGAACCTATAACTAAGACTCCGCTGTCCGTCCGGCTGTCTGTCTTGTCTGTATGCATGTCTGTCTGTCTGTCACCAGGCTGTATTTTATTAGATAACTGCTACTATAGTTAACCGACTTCCAAAAAGGAGGAGGTTCTATGTTCGTGTGTTTGTATTTTTTTTTTGTGTATGTTCATTGATAAATTGTGATCCGAATCGAAAATTTTTTTATTAGTTCGAAAGGGTATACTCCCAAGATAGTCCCATTTAAATTTTACAGAAATCGGCTTAGCTATTTTTGATAAATCAACAGTATGTAAGCAATTTGAGCCATAAATTCGTATTTTGTACACGATGGCAGGCGGCTTAGCCATTTTTTGCGAAAAATAATTATTTCGATAGCATTTTGTGGTTCACGCGGGCTCGTAACATATGATAATAATTGGTGAAAACGAAATATAAAAGCAGCAAGTCGCATTGCTTGCAACAGGAGTGGATTGTTCAGTGGATCAAGATGGTTATGATACTAAAGTTTCCAGAGTTCCCTCTGACTGGACTGGTTATGGACTAAAGTTTCCAGAGTTCCCTCGTTCGGTATTTTTCCCAAAGAATTAGGTCCGACGTGACTCAGACAAATACCTGGAAACCTCGATATTATCTCAGGCGACTTGTTGCCTGTCCTAGGTATTATATTTATTAGACCATGTAATTGCTATGCACTATGTAATCAATCAATTATACCTCTGTTATTAACATTGAAAGCAAAGTTTCCTTCCTTCCTTAAAATATTTTTGCCTGGGAAATAACGGTGTGTGTCAGTTGATAGAATGACATTCAGATAAAATGTTTTCATAATTATGTAAGCCATAAATATTTATTCATAGATGAATTATGGGAATATCATTATAATAGACATAGGTCGGAGAAAAAGTATCTTCGCATTTTTTAAGAAAATTCAAATCATTTTTTAATATACTTTATTTACATTTAACTAAAGTATGTAGGTACCATTTTTTTCGATAACTTTTTCCCATCTTGTAGGTAGGGACATGATCCCATTGCTATAGACATTTTGGGACTTCTGATCAAAATACCGCGACAAGTGGTTTTGGCAGAATTCTCGTGATGTTAACCTGACACTACCTAAAGAATTCTGAAGAGACCGAAACAAGTGGAAATCTGAAGTTGCAACGGCAGATGCATTAACACCTCCCAGCCAAACTCTCTTAATTTTTGCTGAGTGGCCAAGGATGTGTGAGGTCTACTATGAGTACACGGTTTATTAGGTTTCTTTCAGTGAGCTCGTGAGGTACCCAAATATCGAGCTTTTTTGTGTACCCAGTTTTTTTCGAATGCGCCAAAACCGTTTTGTGGTCCATTCCCAGTTCTTCAGCTACGTAGTAACTACTGATATGCCGATCTTGCTCCACTTTTTCAAAAATGGTATCCATTTTATCCGTACCTAATAGGGCGACCAGAGCGACGTGCGTCTTTGACATCAAAATTTCCGGATTGAAAACGCTTAAACCATATTTGTACTACTCTCACAGACACTGCACTAGGTCCATAAATATCGCAAAAAAAATGCAGGTCGCAGGTAAAATTGCATCGCGGCTTGCGTTGCATTTTTACCTTTTTTGTAGTAAAATTTTAAAATGTATCGAATTTTTTCATTAGATTCACTCATCTTGACAGTACGAAAAACAAATGAAAATCATACATTTTCCTAATTTGAATTTGGAATTATGTTCTTTAAAATTTAAACTTTCAATGATACCAAAACCAGCCAGATACAAATAGTAATATACAGCCAAAGAGATTTTATTACAAGTTCATACATACTATAATGCAAAAAGACTTTTTCCCCAACCTAATAATATAATAATTATCCATAATTTATCTATGTATTTGTTTATGATATAATGATTTTTCGCAAAAAATCAAAATCGATTTCCATCGTGTACAAATGGTTCGCTCGAATTGATGTGTACAATTATTACATTATTGTTGATATTTCAAAAACGGCTTAGCCGATTTCAATTACGTTTGTATGTCCGTCTGTCTTTTCTACATTTCTAGATGACCATAAATACTGATTGCACTTTTAAAACAATTGCAATTTTCTTTGATTGCCCAGTACCTAATGCCCATTGTGAACCAAATAGTTTTTTTTTTTTTTAGTTTGAATGGGTATACTTTCGAGGAAGTCCCATTTAAATTTTAAAGAAATCGGCTGAGCTATTTGAAAATTCAGCAATAATGTGAACAATTCGAGCGAAATATTCGAATTTTGTAAACGGCGGAAGGTGGTTTTGCCATTTTTTGCGTAAAATAATTATCTACATTGTTAACAAACCTTTGTGTATAGAGAAAAATCAACATCGGAGAAACAGAGACCTCTTCCACTTCGTTCTCTCGTTCAATAATATGAGTACTATTATATATAGCAGAGTTACTAGGTACATCTCATGTGATGATGATTTAAAGGTACAGTTTTAGAGGGCGACTGGACTGAATACCGAGCTTGGACCATGGACTAACAAAAATGTTATTTTAAAACGAAGTTTTTCTTCTCCAAATAGTCAACCAGCTCAACCCATTAGGGCCACAGGGCACACCCCTTCTGGGGTGCCCGGGCAAGTCTGATCTCCCCCGCGGGGTGACGGCCCAAGCCGAGGTACGTACCTTCTCAGGTGCCCTTGCGCTAGTCACCCTATAACCTAATCTTGGGGGCCCATGTCCGGTAAGCTGTAGAGGCCTCAGTGGCCAACAGCTATAAGTCATTAAAAAAAAAAAAACGAAGTTTTTCTCAAAGTCACGGGTTATTATCGACAGCACCTAAGACTGTTTATAACTTAAGATGTCACAGTAATTGTGAACAATTTTTCCTATTGACCAGCAATGAAGTTATGTTAAAAAGCGCGCAAATTTATTATTTATCCACTGAAGTACGTAATAAAAGCTCGTTATTAACAACGGCAAGAGGAATGGGGCTCCCATACGGTACGGAACCCTTCGTGCGCGAGTCCGACCCGCACTTCGCCAATTATTCTATTATACATGTCAAAGCATTAGTGTTTATAATCCTCCTACTAAAATACAGTAATATGCAACAAAAACTTGCTTTTTTCACCGGTCTCCTTTGTATGACATCACCGCTCAATTTTCCTTTGTGACAAAAAACCTCCAAAAAAGCGACTTACTTCTAAGTACTCTTCTAATGACAACATGTAATTGGAATAAGATCACCGGTGATGTAATGTTTAAGTACTTACTCACTACTTATGCGTTATATTTATTTGTATCTCCAGTATCTCTTATAAAATAATTAGCGGTACTCAGTAAAGTATCAGCTAACGTACTCGTACGTACTCTATAGGTTTAGTGTGAAATTGTAAAAGCACTGGTTGTAGCCATCTTCAAGTCATTAAATAAATAAATAAATGTATCTTTATTGTACACCAAAATTACAGTAATATAGGTGCAACAGAAACTACACAAAAAATGTTGTACAAGGGCGGCCTTATCGCCTTTGGCAATTTCTACCAGGCAACCTTTGGATGGACTGGACACGAAAAATAGAAATACGGTCGGTGGTGTATACATTGAAATAAATAATGAGAGAGAGAATAAAAAATACAGAGATACAAAAAATTAAATAAAAATAAACAGAGAAAGGTAGGTATACTTTATAAACATACATAATATACGTATCTTATAACCTACATACTTACATATATACAAATACATATATACCAATTTTAGCTAACATAAGGAAAGATAATGCTGATAAACGAGATTTTTAAATGTGGAGAGGGATTTAGCCCTGTCTAATAACAACAGGCAGGAGGAGTTACGTGGAGAAGGGCGACTCAAAATCGGAGTGAATGGCAAGCTCTAGGGGAGGCCTTTGCGAATTCGCAAGACAATCACAGTACCGGTGACACATAATCAAAATTTATTTACCATATACCTATGTTTATAAGATTGTTAAATAAAGGCTATAATAATAATAATAATAATAATAATAACAACAGGCAGTTCATTCCACAGCAGGACAGCTCTCAAAGAAAAGGACTTGGTATAGGAAAGGTTTGAGTGGGCGGAGGATTTGAATTTTAGTTACAGGGCACGAGAGGAGTCATTTTTGGCCACTTTGAATTTAATGTTAAAATAATATTTTCAAACCTTGACATACACACAAACCATAACTATGGTTTAAAAAGTATCTATTTGTGCAAATTTGTCATCAAATGGCCAAAATCGGGACTGTGGCCACAATCGGTGCAACTACTATAGTTAAGTTTCATTCTTGTTGTTCCTTATAATTAACACAGTTGCATGCGCCGTATTTCTCGAAAAAGCAACTACGGACCATTTTCTCTGAATGAAGGTACCTAGTAGAATTACTAGTTAAGAGTCGTTAACTAGTAGTTTTGTAGTAGGTGAAAAAAAAAGTAAATTCGACCAAAAATATGTTCATGTAAAATATAATGTTGCTAAGAAGAGACCATTTAAATGGCTCACACTGTCAAAAGTAATGAAATCTGATGTAGAGCTAAGCTTCTAACTCTACGTACCTGAACTTTTGAAGCTCTAATTTCACAGACAATAAATACGTCTTATACGTCAAAATATGTACGTGGCTTCGCCCTTTCGTTACTGCATAAGCAAAACTATTGAACAGTACATAAATTTCCACGCCCACGTGACGGTCAAAACAAATTATAGAAAATACCGATGATAAACCGACGAACATAGATCCTCCTTTTTCTTGGAAGTCAGTTAAAAATGGGCAAGGAATGATTTCATTTTTTCAATTCAAATAAATAAGTAGAAATTTGCATATTTTCGCTATTACTTCGAAAGAAAAATGTAACGTTTGGTCGACCAATCAACATTTTTGACAAAATCATCTTTTTTTGGGTTCCGTACCCAAAGG
Organism: Hypomecis atomaria; assembly: GCA_964007245.1. Classification (NCBI taxonomy): domain Eukaryota; kingdom Metazoa; phylum Arthropoda; class Insecta; order Lepidoptera; family Geometridae; genus Hypomecis; species Hypomecis atomaria. The sequence continues at coordinate 8,966,871 of OZ023287.1, read as the reverse complement.
GAACAACGGGACCCTATTACTAAGACTTTGATGTCCGTCTGTCTGTCTGTCTGTCACCGGGCTGTATCTCATGAACCATGTTAGCTAGGCAGCTGAAATTTTCACAGATGATGTATTTCTGTTGCCGCAATAACAACAAAGACTAATAAGAGAGTAAAATAAATATTTAGGGGGGCTCCCATACAACAAACCTGATTTTTTAGACGTCTTTCGCTCTATATTAATAATGGTAAGAGGTAGATGTTTGAAATTTTCACAGAATATTTAGTTTTATATTCACTTCAATAATAAATAATAATATTAAAATAAAATAAAGATTTAAGGGATCCCATACAGTACGGAACCCTCCGTGCGCGAATCCGACTCGTACTTGGCCGATTATTTTTGTCAGAACGATCACAGGATTCACATGCCTAATAACCAGTGACATAATTACAGTGACTAATACTAGTAAACATTCCTATGCTACGTACAGCTTTAATTATGATTTATTTCCGCTAATAGCTGTGATATAAGGTTACAGCGCGAGTTAGACCGTGACGCACATGTGCTGGGAAAATTTATTCAGGATTCGGTTATTACCTATGGATTAGTTAGATGAATAAGCTGAAATGTTATTTTTAAAGGAACTAACACAAGAAGTTGATGTGATGGCGTTAAAGTATCGTACCTACATTTTATTTATCGAAAATAAGTTACAAAATTCGAAATCCAAAAAAAATGTTTTGAATTGGGAAAAAAATGTATAGGTACTTAGTAACTTTTTTAAGTATACCAGTGACCGCTTAATTAGAGCCTACAGACTGTATACTACATAATAATATGTATCTAGAGCAGGAAATCCGTGAGCGTAATATTATTCAAAAGTCAATACATATAGGTGTGAGTAATAGTACATTATGGTACAAGTGTGTAATGATGGTGATTACCGCTGAGGCGCCATTGAGATCGATGAGATTGCCATCTTAAGAGAGCCGAGGGCGGTAACCATCAATACACACGTATAGCATAAGACGTTTTTCAACACACTTGTGAATCAAATAATACTAAAAAAATATTTTTAACAGTGAAAACGAGTTGTGAAAAATGTTTCGATCGAAATGGCGGGAAAATTTTTCTTCTTCTTTTATGTTTTGACGTCGCATTGTTGTGCATTTGCCATTGTCAAGTATTAAGTTTAAATTAATATTTTTTGATATTTTTCAAGATTTTTTTTTTAAGTTAGACCTCAGTAAAGCAGTGGAGACTTTACTAGAGGCGTCTATGGAGTTTTGGTAACAACATGGAACTACATGTTGCGTCACATTATATCACTTGCCTACACTCATGCATATAAATCAGCTCATAATCAACGAAATTTCACCATTTTTCACTAATTATCACTGAGAAAAACACAAGCTTAACAAAATAATACAATGAGGCAACATGATTTTTCCGCATTCCCGCCAAACCCGCGGGAAAAATTAAACAGTTATCCTATGCGCGCGCAATGGCAATCAGCTATAGACTAAAATAATGAGGTTTTACCCTCGGCTCTCTTAAGACCCTCGCCTGCGGCTTGGGTCTCAATAGCGCCTCAGCGGTAATCATCATCATTACACACTTGTACCATAATGTACTATTACTCACACCTATATGTATTGACTTTTGGATAAAGGAAAACATTCTGAGACAATCTGCGTAAGTCGAGAAAAGAAATTCGATGGCGTATGTTAAGCTACCAAACCGCACGTACGCACAACAAACTCACCGTCTGGGGAATGGACTATTAAAATAAAGAGCGGTACAGTCGGTACTTGTACATTTTCAAGGGTTTGGGTAGGGTTCCGTACCCAAAGGGTAAAACGGGACCCTATTACTAAGACTTCGCTGTCCGTCCGTCTGTCTGTCTGTCTGTAACTAGGCTGTACCTCACGAACCGTGATAGTTAGAACGTTGAAATTTTCACATGTTGTATGATGTTTGTTGTTATAGCGGCATCACTGCTGCTATAACAACAATCACTAAAAACAGAACAAAATTAATATTTAAGGAGGCTCCCTTATAACAAATCTGATTTTTTAGCCGTTTTTCTATCTATATTAATAACGGCGACAGGTAGATACTTGACATATTCACAGAATATTTTGTTAAATACTTATTTACTTTAAAAACAATTAAGTTAAATTCCCTAAAATGAAAAAAATATATTTGAGGGATATATCCCATACAAAAAATGTGATTTTTTTGCTGGATATTAAAAACGGCAACAGGAAAATGTTTGAAATATTCACAGAATATTAAGTTGTACATTCCCTACAAAAATAAATAATCAAATGGGGGGCTTCCATACGGTATGGAACCCCTCGTGCGTGAATCCGACCCGCAATTTGCCGATTATTATTTTGACCACGCCGAGACGGCTGTCAAAACAGCCGAATTGGCAGAGGGCATTCGCTCATTAAATGCCCCCTGACCAATGTGTCAGGGCGTCCAGCCCCAGTAAGGAGGGTAACCTCGATCTGGAACCTGTCTCCTCGAATAAAAGAGGAGGAGAAGACTCGAATGAATGAAATGCCGATTATTAGATACCGCTCTTAGGCTTCTATAGACAGTATATCTAGGATATACGCTTATCATGTATGAAGTCAAAAGGGAACCATAGATTAGATTTTCTTTCCGTGTGGAGCATGGCAAGTATATAAGAATAATACGAGTAGGTATATCATAACGTCGTGTTTTTGCTTTAATTTGTCTCAGTCGGTCGATAAATGAATTAATTTGTTCGTGTTCAAGAATTTATTACAGTGTCACTAAGTCATGAATTTTCATCACATTTTTTAGTTATGAACCTCATAGCATTCAATTCGATGCGCATAATAATGCGAGAAAACTTTAGATGCAATCTAAGATAATTCAAGCATTTGCTAGTTAATTGATTATTGAGTGTGCATTATAATTAAAATAATGAGTAAATTGTTTACGGTTACATTGTTATGTTGTACGTAAGTGGGTTGGAAGCACAGAGCTATAACAACAAGAGGTAATGCGCTGTTGTCGAATGGTGATTTCGCTGTGTTACCCTTTGTCATAACTTCCCGATAATTATGGGGATTGCGTAATTGACATCGTTACTTTATTTTACACCACTGAGTAGTGAGTAAGTCTTCTCTTTGTTTTGCGAACTGTTTTGAGCCATTATTGGTAGGAAAATCCATAGATAAATCGATGTTTTAGACCTGAAGGCTTCTGACATGGACAAACGGTTAAAAGAATCAGGACCTACAATTTAACTTATCATCCGAGCCCGCTACCGTGGCTCGTAATTTTGTAAAAACGAATTATTACCAGTATGCCGACCGTCGGTTATGGCGTGTCGATTTACGTCGCTTCTCAGCACGCCGCGCAACATGCGTACGGATTGGGTCGCGACGCGTTTCCTTAAGGTCGGTTCTTGTTACGAAAGTCTCCTCGAAATTTGGCTTCGAACAAGTACAGATTTAGTAAAATATATCCAGTTTTGATGAATAATAATTTAATGTGATTTTTAAGTTTTAACTTTGACTCTTTGAGCAGTAATAAAAAAATCATTAAATATATTAAAAACATTTATTAAAAGCAACGTTTTGATAGTAGGCATGAACTGTAGTTCGGTCTTGGCTATACATTTCACATAATTATGTTTTTTGTTGAAGTTGGTATCCGTCATTCATTTCACCATCTTTTTTAACAATCTTTTATTTAGTTTCACCTGTCCCGTTGTAAGTCTGTAATCAAATCTTGCAAGTTTTTGATCACTTTCTGGATTCCGATTTTAGTTGAAATGTTGTGTACCTACATGTGTATATTGCGTTGAAATGTAATGAACATATACGGGAGTGCTTTCTTGGCAACCAATTTGCACGCCCTGTAGCAGCAACCCACTTATTTTTCGTCTCACCATTAGATGGAAACCTGCAGAATATCAACAACAACGGTTAGTCATATAATTTCGAATAAAGATATCTGTCGATATTATTTCAGTATTGACGCAAGTTAATGATAATATCTTACATGATATGCCATATTTTGCCAAAATTAAGCTGGCCATAATCCCTTAGCGTGTGCATAGCGTCAAGTATAAAAATAAAATAGGGAGATTTTAAGGGAGATTTTCTTACAATGGAAGCACGTTTATTGTGAAACTTATAATGCTCAATGAAATTAAGATAAATTTTGATAAAATACTACAAAAGAATTAGAATACGATTGTGTAGTGATTGATCCGAACAAAAATATATAAAAAGTGATGTTTACAGTGTAATTACATAGTGATTACGGCGAAAATGTTACACTTACAGATGAAATGATATCATTCCGCTATCTCGTACACTATTGCTTTTGCAGCCGATTACGCTACAGTACCCCATCGTTTTCCTGGCGTTTATCTCAGGCACATGTAAGTTTATTCTTAATGTTATACTAAAACCACACTTAAACACTCTTTTTTTGATGAAAATGCGTATGACTACCTAAGATGCAAAAACTGAAGCTATTTGTTATGGTAAGCTCGTGTCAAAAGTGACGTTGTTTACGCTAATACACTACAACACCCAAAAAAAAAGAAATTTCTTTACGACTCTTTCTAACACGTGCCGTTTTAGATCAATGCATCTCATTCACAGCGTCTCGGCCGACCACGTTATCCCTCTGGTTACTCTGTGGTTGGAAGAGACACGTTACTTGAGGTTTGCGCCATAAGTGGCACTTGTTATCGGGCGGTTGGGTTTGAGCCTCTTCTTACGAAAAGTGTTAAACCATCTTCCTATTATTGGCAGACTTCGACAACACTAAGAAGTCTCCAGAAATGCAAAATTTTTCGCGAAATATTCCTTTTCGTTACAAAACTAGTAAACCTACCATATTTTAAACAATCACGGCAAGATTTGTAATAATAAATGAGCAAGTATTAGTCGATTTAATCATAAGTATGGTTGGTCTCAAGTACGAGTAAGGTGATCATTAAATTTTTTTGGTCTAGATTAGCTGTTACTAATGTTTTAGTTATTCTACCGCCATGGAAATCTCAATAAAATTAAAAGCGTCAAATACTTTAGAAGTCTAAGCTGCTAGTTCTACCATATTTATTATAACAGCGTATGTGCATTGCGACATGATCTGAAAACGCAACCTTCTGACTTAGTCAGTAGGTTCAGATTTCAGATGACGTCGCAATGCACATTGCACATTCGCTGTTTATACGAGGGTCAAACTGAAAGTTCTTAGAACTGGCCACTTATAAACAATATAATAAAAAAATAATTCTATAATTTGAAAATAGAACTCTTTGCCAATATTACTGAGTATATACTTCATTCATTTGTCATTTGTTTTACGATTTGGCGGCAAATTGAAAATTGTCTGTGTCACGTCAACATGAATTTAACACGAGAAAATTTTCGTGCAATGATTTTTTATGACTTTCGATGTCATTTAAGTCAACAAGAAAGTTATGATAGACTACGATTGGCCTTTCACGATGAAGCCCCATCTCGTGCGACTGTTTACAACTGGTTTAATGAGTTTAAACGTGGTCGCACTAATCTCACTGATGATTTACGTGAGGGACGGCCTTCTACGGCGACGACTGAAGATAACATCTGTGTTGTGCGGCGTATGATAGAGACTGACAAAAGAGTGACCTATCAGCAGATTCGGACAAGCTTAGGCATCGGTATGAGTCAAGTGCACAAAATCCTACACGAACATTTAGCGGTCAGGAAGCTTTGCGCCCGGTGGATACCTCATAATTTGACTGAGGCTCAAAAACTCCATCGTGTGGATTGGTGCCGTAAAATGATTGAAAGATTTAACGGAGGTGACTCAAATGCTGTGTTCGACATACTAACAGGTGACAAAAGCTGGATTTACTGTTATGATCCTGAAACCAAAAGACAATCTGCTCAGTGGGTGTTTCCTTTCGAGGAGTTGCCAACTAAAGTGAAGAGAGATCGAAGTGCGGGGAAAAAAATGGTGGCCTCGTTCTTTGGAAGGATAGGTCATTTCGCGACAATTGTGTTAGAGGATCAAAAAACAGTTTCTGCAGAATGGTACACTACCAATTGTTTGCCACTTGTCTTGGAAAAAGTTCGAGAGAAACGACCTCGCAGTAGGATCCTCCTTCACCACGACAACGCCTCATCGCACACCGCCAAGCGAACGATCGACTATTTGGCGACATCAAACGTTGAATTACTGGGTCACCCGCCGTATAGCCCCGACCTCGCGCCTTGTGATTTTTATTTATTTTCAAAAATTAAAGAAAAACTTAAAGGAAAGCGGTTTATGAATGCTGAAGAAGCGGTGGCTGCGTATCGCGATGCCATTGAAGAGACCCCTAAGGACGAGTGGGCAAAGTGCTTTTCCCAGTGGTTCCATCGCATGCAGCGGTGTATTGACGTGAATGGACAATATTTTGAAAAGATATAATAAAACTAATAACTGGCTAATGTAATCAGTTTTTGATTTTCTAAGAACTTTCAGTTTGACCCTCGTAATAAGAAGGTTTGGGCTTTAAAACAATTTTTTGTCTATATAATTATGCTGTAGTATCTGGTGTCAATCAACAAAGAAAAGATAGAGAGTGCATAAATTATAGCAAGGTGGGCACGGAAAGGGAATTCACAATGTGGTGTGTATGTCTTCTCTATTGTACAGTACATCGACATCGACACATTTCACGGATTGCCTCGGGATATCACGGATTAATGTTGACATCATTGTAGGCATGTGGCAAGTTTTGTCATCATTTCATCACTGGATGATGTATACTAGGGTGTGTCTCTGATGATGACTTGCGAATGTTTTACAAGTTATTCATAAATAGAAACAAAATGCTCAATAGGATGGAAAACAAATTTATTTTTTTGCAAAAATAGCATGACTGAGTTCACCCGTGTACAGAATTCGCGAATATTTCGCACGGATCGATGTAGCATTTTTCACATTATTGTTGATTTATCAAAAATGGCTCAGCTATTTACAATAAAATTTAAATGTGACCAATTTCAAAGTATACTCTTTCCAATAAAAAAATAATTATTGAAATCGGACTACTATGAAAAAAGTTATGCGTGGTTATACATAAAAAAAATATGTAAACGCATCGAATTGAGTACCTCCTCCGGTGGTTCGTCGGTCAAAAATATGTAAATATTGAAAGATACTTAATACCTATAATGGTTTTGTCATTACGAATACCTTCTAATGTGGGGTTAACCACTGACTGACCACATATTAGACTGTTTAATATGTGGTCGATCGATCGACGAGACCAAAGTGTTTGTCGACATTTCCCGTGAAAAGTCGCAAAGTTTTTGAATGGAAACCACGTACAGGCAAGCGCTGCGTACTCGTAAGACGTCCACTGACTAGGCGGGCAGACGACCTAATTAAGACTGGATAAACGTGTTGGATGAAAGTAGCTTCTAACAGGTCTTATTGGAATCATCCTAAGGTTGCCTAGAAGAAATCACTTTCAGTGATAAGGCCGCCAGTTGCTTCACGTGTTATAGCATCTATTTTTCTCTATTTTTCTGTTTTATGTGTGTGTGTGAATGCTAATCAATAAAGAGTATTTCTATCTTCTATTGGAAATCTATATTAGACGCCTATGTCCAGATTGTCCAGCAGTATATGTCTTACGGCCGATATAATGACGAATAAAAAACATGTGCCTATTAGAGATAGACATAAATTATTTGCATTAAACATGAGTGTAAAGGTAAACATGCGTTTGATAGTCAAGTTATTGTATTGTAGTTGCGGTTTCAGGCCGCAACGCATAATTTTCGTGACGCGTACCAAACGAGGCGGCCTTTTTTTATTTTACGAGGGGGAAATCTTCTGAAGATGCCCTAACTACATTGGAGTGCAGTAGGGTTATGTGGGATTTTACCCACTAAAACTCCCTCGGTGGCCAGCCTTTGTGCCTTTTTGTTAGCTCCGGGATCTCCACCGAACGCACCGGTGCTCCCAGCACTTTTAGGCCTACTCGCCTGGCATAAATAACCTTTCTAGGTCTATACACTCCTCAGCCTAAACGCACGCCCTGCGGCCTGATCTTCTATCGAAAAAACGTAACGTTACACGTTAAGTATTTTTTTTATTTCCGTGAATTTCGTTTGGAGTAATGTTTGACAAATGTAAAATTACGTTAAAATAAATTGCAAACCGAGTTTAAGTTATGTTGTTTGAAAAATAAATATTTTTCACACGAATCTCTCAAAATCAAAGAACACGTTAGAGCGCATTTCGTGCTTGTTTTCATACAGAATCACCCACCTGAATAGCCGAGTTCAAAACAAAGTGCATCACCGCACACGGTAAGCAACAGTATAAGTAGATCACAAATGAGTGGCTTTTAGTATTTGACATGGTAAATTAAAATTCCGTGGTCCCAAGGATTTGCAAGGCGTGCTTGGACACGAAGGGTCATTTGCTGGTCCGGTGAATGGCAAATCAATATTTTGTACACTCGGAATTAATTCACAGTCCATTTGTTACATATTTTGATGTCAGTTGTAAACTGGTGACATATCTCGGTGTCAAAGTATTTGTTTGCTGGTGTTGTTGTTTTGTCAATGATATAGAGTTTCAGGAATGGTCAATTGGTCAGGATTAGAAAATAAGTAGTAAAGTAGATTTAAAATGTTTTTTTTAGCGTCCGTTGAAGTAGTGTTTTAACGCAAGACTTCTACTTAGTACTACTTTTAGTCATCATTTGTCTACCCAAATTCCGCATGTAATCTTTCACACAATAACCTAATCCATAATTTCTTGTTCGCTTCAGTTGGTCTGGTCCATACATAGATCTTATTGTAGTAGGTATAGTAATAGTAGTTATTTTTAAAATTTTACTTACTTTTAGTTTCTCCATGTATGAAATGAGACTGAAGGACTGTAGAAGAGAAGGACTCTTTTGCCGTATAGGTTAAATTAGATAAGTAAGTTGATGCGGTGGTTATTAGAAAATAGAACAGAATTGTGTAGTAAGCTGCCAATACTACCTACTTAATTTACTGCGAGTTGTAAGATTCGATATATCTCCAAACATACGAGTACAGGGGTACGGTGGGTCTGAAGCGCAGTAGAGTGCGACCATTCTTTGAAATTAGGCACTACTTTTTGTTTCTGTCTATAGATTGTAAGACTTTATTTTGTTTGGTATTTCACGTGTTGAAAAAAAAGCAGGAACACGCTAATGCACCATGGCTCTTCTAGTTTTAAAATTTCTGTGTCCATCTTAACAACTGCTAACATTGATTTATGATGATTTCGATGACTGTTAATAAACCTTCATTTAAGACTTTACCTTTCATTATCCTTGATTGCAATCTCTTGTAAACTATACTTACACCCATTTAGCTAAGTTTTTATTTGCTTGTCTGTTATTATTTGTTTAGGGATAAAATAATTATGTTTCCAACAGCGAGAAGCGGTATGTATATTTATGTGCGTTGTTTGAAATAAAATGGGCCAAGTTCGAGTCAGACTTGCGCATGAAGGGTTTCGTTCCGTATAGAACTTTAGGAGCCCCTTAGCCCCATTTCATGCTTCTACCCGTTGCCGTTATTACTATCGAACAAAAAGGCAAAAAATCACGTTTGTTGTAAAGAAGCCCCACATAAATATAAATTTTATTTTGTTTTTAGTATTGTATCACGGTTCATGAGGTACAGCCTAGTGACAGACAGACGGACGGAAGTGCGGAAAACGGAGTCATAGTAATAGGGTCACTTTTTACCCTTCGGGTACGGTAACTTTAAAATGTCCGTGTCAAAAGTATTTTACTATTATTACAATACAAGTATCAGAAAACGTGTATTTATTTTATAGACCAACGGCCTTTTTGTTCAAAACGTACAAAAAAATTAAAATAAAACTGACTATAGATAAGTAAACAACAGTAAATAAAAAAATCGGCCAAGTACCAGTAGGACTAGCGCACGCAGGGTTCCGTACTGTATGGGAGCCCTCCTTAAATATTTTTTTTTTTTTTAATTTAATTGTTCATTACATATTGAATTGAATTGTTTATCCAACTAAACATTCTGTGAACATTTCAAGCATCTACCTATTACTATTATTAATATCGAGCGAAAAACGGTTAACAATTCAGATTTGTTGTATGGGAGCCCCCTTTAAATATTAATTTTATTCTGTTTTAGTATTTGTTGTTATAGCGGCAACAGAAATACATCATCTGTGAAAATTTCAGCTTTCTAGCTATAACGGTTCATGAGATACAGCCTGGTTACAGATTGACAGACAGACGAACGGACAGACGGACAGCGGAGTCTTAGTAATAGGTTCCCGTTTTTACCCTTTGGGTACGGAACCCTAAAATACAGAGAGTCACAGAGAGACAAACCCTACAGAGTTTCATAAGCCTATCGAGTACGAGAGAGACAGAAATATAAAAGATCACAGTAAAAGATTGATGACTCATCCCTTTCAAATAACAGATTGAATCTTTGAAATGACGGTGATGACGTCTTGATGTGCTTTTTGGGACCCAAAAACCTCTCTAAGTATAGAGACGTTTTTGGGTGACGCTTAGCGCATATTGTATTGCGTATCTCTATATCTAAATGTTATTTAAACTTCCTATGAAGTAATTTGTTTCTCTAGTGTCTAATTTAATAACATGCTTTAACTCATAGAATTTTATCACTCAAGTTAACTCACTCACGAGCTCACTCCAGCACGTTTCTGCACCCAATCATGTATTTATAATAAATTGCTTTATAGCATTTGCATATACTTAGTACTTGCCTCTGTCCTGTGTTGATTTATGTAGTGCAATATGCAAAGTTCAAAATTCTTTGAGTAGTGAGTTCATTTCTTAAATGGAACCTTAATGCAGCTGAGAAACGAACATAAGTAAATGTTTTCTTTGTCTTACCATGCTATTTGATGCTATGTATAGGCCATGGATTGTCATCATCGTCATTATCTGCAGTTTTCTCTATGCCACTGGATTTTGGCAATACCATTAACTTATCTAATCGTATCTTGCTGCCGGACTTCCCACGCTCCGCTATCTCTGGGCTGCATAGTTATTTATTCTTTTCATTATTAAGAAGGCAAACAGATTTTCAATTAGTCCTTTACACTTTTAAATACACAATGTGACTAATTTGCAGTTATGTACCAGCTGTTCCATACAATAAGTTCATGACAAATACATGTAGGTATATTATTATGGAACAGCTGATCGTTTTTCGTGTTTTCAGGGTTCTATTATAAAAGTTGGTCATAATTACATTCATTATAGGTACTTTTGTACCCAGTATTGTTGTTACTCACTTTGTTACCTATCCTATTCGATTATATTTGTATTACAGATAATTAAGCATTCAGAGATTACGTAAGCTTTGCTGCACATTACAATTACACCATGGCTTGCTATACATTACAACCTACCAGCACTGCACAGTACCTATATCCATCCTGATTCAGCATTAATTGTTGTGACTGAATCGTGATCATGGTACTACTAAATTGTTGTATTAGGTTCTGTTAGTTTGTCATAATCATTGTCGATGATAACATTGGTGATTAGGTTCTTTTTGTTTGGCGATTATAACATTGATATGTTCGATGTTATAATAATTTAATGGAGAATGTTTCATAATCTTTCAAAAAGTTTCATACGATTTTGTGATGCAGTACTTTTTGTGTAAAAAATTAAGTAAATAAACGGAAAGATTTTCTACACCAAACTGCCCAATTGTTCTTGATATGATGATATTGTATTGCTGTTATGCAAACACAGTTTCATTTCATAAAATTAAACCAAGTGAAAGTCATGTAGCACTCATAGCGTTGTTTGACTAGGTGTTCGTTAGCGATCATCGAAGTTAAGCAACGTTCAGTACGATCAGTTTTCGGATGGGTGACCGAGGGTGAGATTTACAACTGAGCGCTACTGTGCCTCGAATGAGTGACGAATGACGCGTTAAATTGTAGGTCACGGTAGTTTTAAACATTTAAACGTTGAGACCTTCAGGTGGCTTTAAAAACTGACACCAGGGCTAGCCACCCGGCCTATAAGAACTTACTAAGGTATTTAATGAAAGTCATGCTATATCTCAAGTGACGAATGTAGTTTTGTACTGCGCAAGGTTTTCAGCTGGTAGGTAGGTATAATAGTTGAAATAATATTTTTTCGCCAAAAATGGCACAACCAACACAATCATGTACAAAACTCGAATAGTTTGCTCAAATCGATGTTTATCATATTTTGTCTATACTCTATTCTGTATCGCCTGCTGAAGATAGATCTAAATAAACAGTATGCCTCGATGAATCCAGATTGCTTCATGGTTTTTTAATTTCACCAAAAATCCATCCATCCATCCATCAGCCATAAGACGTCATTGGGCATAGGCCTCCCCTATAGATCTCTAATAAGTCTGTTTGGTACCGCCTTGCATCCAGCGTGATCCTGAGGTCATCCGTCTGCTTTGTTGGTGGACATCCTACGCTGCGCTTGCCAAAAATCCAGTGAAGTGAAAATCTTTACACTATCTCGTCTCTCGATTGCATAAAAATCTTTGCAGGATAATTATTTTTTGCAAAAAATCGCAACACCGACTTCCACCGTGTACAGAATTCGAATAATTTTTTTTACAAAATTTTAGAAATTTGGATGATTATTTATTTAATTTTATGTGATTCAATTCTTATCATTGTGTTAGTTTAATTTCTTTTGTTGATTTATAATTTCCTGAAATAAACGACTTATTATTATATTTGGCGAAAATATCAATGAACATACACAAAAAAAAATATACAGACGAACATAGTACCTCCTCCTTTTTGGAAGTTGGTAAAAATGGTAAGTGAAACCGCGAGGAGCGTCATGTATTTTCGATTTAGAGTTTCAAAGGCTATGCCTGACTAATGAGTATTTGATCGGCTGGCAACGGCCCAGCTATTGTCCAGCCGATAGCCGCCAGAGATAACCGTCATGAGATCATCGCTGATATAACGTGTGTAGTTATTGCAGTTTTTTGGCAGTAAAACTGGATTGGAACTCTTTGTGCAGACGGAAGCGATTTATGTCGCTGCGAACTGTAATAGGCAGGAAATTGCCTCTGCAGTAGCTATCTAGCTACACGTAGCTATAGCTTACACTTTTTGTACTGAGATAATTGTACGGAGAGACTTTTTTATTTCTTTATCATTTTATTAGTGAATCGTAAGCGTAACATTTGAAGTGTTTATGTCTGATTGAAAAAGGTAATATAGCGTTTAAAAATGTATGCAATTCCGATGTAATGAAATTTTGCCGTCTATCGTTTACAGTCGGGGTTTTTGTTGAGCTCGTTTCAGGAAATACTTAGATAGAAAACTATTTTATTGTAAGTACTTAAATGCACTTTACTGTCAGCTATTCAACTTCTGCTCCCCTTCCACTTTTTGTCACTTACTGCTACAGTAGGTACTGTTACAGTAGCAGTCTTTAATATGTTACTGCTGGATAGACCTATCCTCAAAAGGTGACTGAGTCACATCTACCACTTGGGTCCGATAACTATGTTTGTCGATTTACAAACGTTCTTTCACTAAAAAGCCAGTGGTGTTATTTCCGTAAATTACCCCAGCTTTTGCAGGAGTCATAGATAGATAGGTAGATAGATAATTTTTTTATTGTATGTATATTATGTTTGTAAGTTAGTATGCGATAGTTTAGAGTATTAAGCGTAAAATAAGTGTCGTATTGGTGTAAACTGTTACATATGTACCAAAGAAATTTAAATTGATTAACACAGATATTAGATACAATATACAGAGATACAAAAGTTTAGACATGAGTGAATCAACTGGCATTCATAGCATTAATCATAGATACGGAATCGGAATTTGAACCCAAGAACTGACAATTATAAAGCAAGCGTTCCCCGCTTCTATTTGTACAAAAAATGTCTGATGTCAGTATAAATTCCTACTAAGAATCAACTAAGTAAATACACGTACCTATTATGATTTAGGTCAGTTTAAATGTTAACTTCAAACGAACACGTTGGTCGTGCCGTGACATCATGAGTGTCACACTTTACACAACACGTTATTTGTAATTCTACGACGTTTAGATCAGAAGTCCGAAAATATGACAAAGCACTTAGTATAACGCTGAGGTATAACGTCACTAAGGGTGTCATGATCAATGACATTTCGTCAGTAGGAAGATTTATTTACTTATTGCCGACTTCCAAAAAGGAAGAGGCTTTAAGTTCGTCTGTATCTTTCTTTTTGTGTATGTTCATCGATATTTTCGCTAACCTCTGTCTGTCTCTGTCTGCTAATTGTGAATCGATTGGAGAAGTAATTTTTATTGGGAGAGGGTATACACCCGGGGTGTTTTTTTTTAAATTATGTTGAACTCGGCTGAGCCGTTTTTGAAATATCATCAGTAAAGTACATGGATGTCACATTGAGTCGTGCGAACTATTCGAATTCTGTACACGCTGGAAGACAGGCTGGTGCCATTTTTGCGAAAAATAATTCTAAGCAGATATAAATGTGGTCTAAGGTGTAGCACACTTACCTAGAAGAGACTCTTTACTCGGGATTTGAAAATGCATACGTTGTGTCTTGGAAAGACCTAGGGTAAAGCGTTCCACATTCTGGCTGATCTCAGGTATACCTATGTAATGTGGACTCGAAACGCGTAGGTTTGTTGAAAAATTCGTACTTACCTTTAAGAATACATATTTTTTTAAATAGGAATCGTTGTAGATCTGAAAGAGTTATCTTTGTGATAAGCATTTCAAAATTCGAAGCGAACGTAGGATTTGAACCTGCTTCTCTTAGATCACTAGCCCGACACTCTCCTAACTGAACTAGATCGCCTCCTACGCAATAGGCTATTTGACAACATTGAAAATATACTATTGATTGCGGCTAACCTTATCAAAATACAATGTTTTTATATTTTATCTGTGACGAAAACGCTCTAAGTTGGGCGGCAACTCTGGTGACGTCACATACTATTTGCTAGAAAGCGAGAATATTTCGATCGACTGTTGTTTGTGTAATTTGTGTTATGGGTTTTCGGAGTAATATTATTGGATCTGTAAGTTACTTCTAAAGTATCTTTTGTCAATTTTTGGGCGTGAACTAGCGTAATTACTAGTATTAACTAACGTTATTTTCTAGCATGTGACGTCACAGACCAGCGCCATTACAGAATGTCGTTTTTGACGGGATCTTGAAAATCTATTCAACCTACTGTAGGTAGATCTCTCGGAAATATAAATGTGGTGTGCTTATTATGTACTAACGAATAATTTAACACGGTTTCCAAAAAGTAGTCAAATAGCCTATTGTGAAATGTTTTATCAATATTCTTACCTTACATAGCGTTTTAGCGTTACAGATCTGTCTTATAAACACGAGGTTTGATTCACAGCTCATGTTAGCGTGTGTAGCTTAGTGTAGCTAGCATTAACATCAGACGTAATATAGTCAAACGCAAACCTATATTAAATTTAAAAGACAAACATATTAGTTGTTTTTGTCCTTATGTGGCTTACGTTAAGAAATAATAGTAGAAAACGCTTTAACAGGAACTAATACTTAGAGCGTCACGCGTCTTTGTCTGTAATAAATCGTCATCGATCTAGTCTAAGGGCGTGTCAAATCACGTAGCTAGGTACTCCAGACTCTAGGTAGCCTAGGTTTTAAGTCTAAGGCATAGGCGTATAGCCTAGCGGCAAGAACATAAATCTACATTATTTATGCGCACTACACTGCGATTACTAATAAAATTAACAATTAGGTACACTTTACAGTCCATCCATCCATCCATCCATCAGCCATAGGACGTCCACTGCTGGACATAGGCCTCCCCCATGAATCTCCAATAAGACCGGTTGGTAGCGACTTGCATCCAGCGTGATCCTGCGGTCTTAATGAGGTCATCCGTCCACCTTGTGGGTGGACGTCCTACGCTGCGCTTGCCGGTACGTGGTCTCCACTCGAGAACTTTTCGACCCCATCGGTCATCAGTCCTCCGCGCTATGTGCCCTGCCCACTGCCATTTCAACTTGCCAATCCGCTGGGCTATGTCGGTAACTTTGGTTCTTCTGCGAATCTCCTCATTCCTGATTCGATCTCGCAGAGAGACTCCGAGCATAGCCCTCTCCATAGCTCGTTGGGCTACTTGGAGCTTATTAATAAGGCCCATAGTAAGAGACCACGTTTCAGTGCCATAAGTCATCACTGGCAACACACACTGATCGAACACTTTCGACTTGAGGCACTGAGGTATATCGGACGAGAAGACGCTACGCAATTTTCCGAACGCTGCCCAGCCGAGTTGGATTCGGCGATTGGCCTCTTTCTTGAAGTCGGACCTACCTAACCGGACTACTTGTCCTAGGTAGACGTACGAGTCAACGACTTCAAGAACTGAGTTCCCAACAGAGATCGGGGTGGGTACAACATGGGAATTACACATGACTTTCGTCTTGTCCATGTTCATCTTAAGACCCACCTGTTGAGAAACCCGATTGAGGCTTTCGAGCATCGTGCTGAGCTCTTCCATCGATTTTGCCATGACTACTATATCGTCGGCAAACCGAAGGTGAGTGAGGTATTCGCCATTGACATTGATGCCGAATCCTTTCCATTCCAGGAGCTTGAAGGCGTTTTCCAAAGTAGCCGTAAACAGTTTCGGAGAGATTACGTCTCCCTGTCTTACGCCTCTTTTTAAAGGGATCGCCTTGGAGCTCTCTTCCTGTACTCGGACCGACATAGTGGCGTTATTATACAAGCACTTCAACACTTCGATGTACCGATAGTCAACACGGCATCGTTGGAGAGACTCAAGCACAGCCCAAGTCTCGACCGAATCAAAGGCTTTCTCATAGTCCACAAACGCTAAGCAAAGTGGCAAGTTATACTCTTCGGTCTTCTGTATAACCTGCCGCAGCGTATGAATGTGGTCCATGGTGCTAAAGCCCTTTCGGAAACCGGCTTGTTCGGAAGGCTGGAAGTCATCAAGCCTGCGCTCGAGACGGTTCGTAATGACCCTTGAAAACAGCTTATAAACATGGCTCAGAAGCGAGATGGGTCTGTAGTTCTTCAATAAGGTGTTGTCACCTTTCTTGAAAAACAACACCACCACGCTTCTGTTCCAAGCTTCTGGCGTGATGCCCTCGAGGACGACGGTGTTGAAAAGCTTCTGGAGGACTTTTAGTACCGGTGTTCCACCCGCTCTCAGAAGCTCTGATGTGATACCGTCATCACCCGGCGCCTTGTTGTTCTTGAGCTGATTTAGGGCCATTCTAATCTCGTACAGGCTGATGTCCGGGATATCTTCGGTGAAGTGTCGGGTCAGCTTGGCTCTTGGGTCTTTGGCCGCGCTGTTGACAGGCTTAGCGACCGAAGCGTATAGCTGTCCATAGAACCTTTCGATCTCCTCCAATACCTCTGCCTTGGT
The DNA here is from genome assembly GCA_964007245.1 of Hypomecis atomaria. Taxonomy (NCBI): domain Eukaryota; kingdom Metazoa; phylum Arthropoda; class Insecta; order Lepidoptera; family Geometridae; genus Hypomecis; species Hypomecis atomaria. The sequence goes on along the minus strand of OZ023287.1, from coordinate 8,949,398 downwards.
CGACGCTACACTGCCATCTTCTCTCTTCAGCTTTGTCAGCTGGCTTTGGCCAATAGACAAATTCCGCGCAAACACTTTGGAGCCTTTGTTCTGCTCTATTGTCTCTTTAATATGTTTAGTATTAAAGAGACGAATGTCGCGCCTCACGGATTTCGAAATTTGTCTATTGATCTGCCTATATGACTTTGCATCATCGGAAGACTGCAGTCTCTGTAAGCGTCGTTCGGCCATGAGATTTAGAGTTTGATCGGAAAATTTTTGAGGTCTATTTGTACGACGGGGTCTAAAGAATTTAGCACCCACCGTCTGGACAGTTTCTACGAGCCCGTTGTTGATCTCGTCCACCGACGCAAAGTTCTCCAGGCAAGCAAAGCGATTTGAGAGCTCGAGCTGAAAGCTCTCGGGGTTTTGGATATCGGAAGGTGCAGGTCGGAGCGTGGACTTCATCAAGCGTGACCTTTCGAGTTTAACGTTTATATCCAATGTTCCTCTTACGATTCTGTGATCACTACCGGTTTTCACCCTGTGTATCACGGAGACATCATTGAATATCCGTTTCTCGGTGGTCATGATGAAATCTATCTCATTTTTCGTGGAACCATCGGGGCTCATCCAGGTCCACTTCCTGTGAGGCGGCTTCTGAAAGAAAGAGTTCATCATGAAGAGTTCCTCTTTCTCCAGAAAATCAGCCAGCCTCTGGCCCCTGGGGTTCCGTTGTCCATATCCAAATTTCCCCACTCTCAGCTCATCATCGCTTCTTCTGCCCAACTTTGCGTTGAAGTCCCCCATAACAACAGTGAAGTGGGTCTTAGACATACGTATGGCTCGACTTACGTCCTCATACATAGTCTCCACCTCATCATCTGGGTGTGACGAGGTCGGTGCGTATACCTGAATGACCTTCAGCGAATACCTCTCAGATATTCTGAGTATTAGGTACACAACCCTGCTCGACACGCTTTCGATGGTAATAATGTTGTTAGTGAGGGACTTGTGAACGAGAAAACCGACACCACCTTGGGACCGCTGGTCACCTTCCCGGTAGTAAAGCAGGTTACCGGACTTTAGGGTTATCGTGTCCTCCCCCTCTCTACGGACTTCAGACAACCCCACAATATCCCAGCGCAACCTACTTAACTCTTCTTCCAGCTCAGCAATCTTCTCGTCAGTCCTTAAAGTGCGCACGTTGTGTGTTACCAGGGCCAGTCGTCGTTTGAATACTTTGGAGTGACAGCCGTGCATCTTCCAGTGATTCTTAGCACCCCCTGCTCCGCCGTTACCGGGGCCGCTGTCGTAGCCCGGACTAGCGGAGCTGCTGGGGACTGGGGGCCTGGTCTTAATTGTACTTGTCATAGGGGGTATTTGCCCAATAATCGCCTCGCTGGGCAGGCGTGGTGGCGATCGCAGAGACGTAGCTTCGCGACAGGGATGCTGCTGCCCATCCCTGCCCTGTGCCATTTTAGCTACGTCTGAATTGAATGGTTATACCGCCATTAGTCGGTTCCGCTGTACCTCAGTCGGCTCTTACGACACCTGGTACTGGAGGGGGGTGCTATTCTACTCTGCCGGCACCCCACGGCTAACTTTACAGTGATTTAGATAATTTAAGAGAGAATATTATTGTAAGGAAATGATTGAAAAGTTACGATTGTCATTGTTTAGGCTTGTCTTAGATCTAAGATTTACCTATATACTCGTAACCAGTTGTTTATCATATTTTAAACAGCTTGTTATTGTATATTATGGTCTTAAATAGAAACTGAAACAAATGGATAAATATATAAGTTTTTGTTCTAGATTTATTGCGAAAATTACAAAAAAAAAACGCTAAATTGACTCTCTCAAGTTCAGAATAACTTATGTATAAGCAAGAAGATTAGACAAGTAGTCAAATAGATAAACACTTACTATGGTTTTTACCGAGATTGGTTATTTATTTTGGTGTATATTTCGGCACAGTTCCAAGGAAAATATATTTACCCCTAAATAAGTGGCTTTTTCTTTTATTCTTATGGGCTGGGTGGCTAGCATTGGTATCAGAGATTTTTTTAAGCCGCAAAAAAGTCTCTGAGACGAGACTAAACGGTCGAGATGTGGTGCTACCACGAAATATCATAACCATCGCGGTAGAATATTTGATAAAGATCGAGATGGCCTAAACAGCTGTTTATAATTATTTTTAGCAAAAAATGGCAAAATCGCCTTCCATCGTGTACAAAATTTGAATATTTCGCTAGAATTGTTTACTGTTGATTTATTATTGTTGATTTTTCAAAAACGGCTCAGCCGAATTCTGTATAATTTAAATGAGACTATGTCGAAAGTATATCCTTTCGAACTAAAAATAATTTTTCGATTCGGTTCACAATTGGAGAAATCATCGATGTTCATCGTGTACAAAATTCGGATATTTCGCTCGAATTGCTTACATTATTATTGTTTATTTCAAAAACGGCTCAGCTGATTTCTGTAAAATTTAAATGAGACTATCTCGGGAGTATACCCTTTTGAACTAAAAAAGATTTTTTCGATTCGGTTCACAATTATCGATGAACATACACAAAAAAAAAACATTCATGCAGACGAACATAGACCCTCCTCTTTTTTGGAAGTCGGTTAGAAATTGATAAAGCCTTGCAATGTACAATCCTATCTCAGCGATAAAACAAAATATCACGATTACTCATCAGATCCCTGATCTACTGAAATGACGTCTGAGCTCTAAAAATTTCACAAGTCACGTCAGTTCAGCGCCAGAAAAACTAAATCTCTTTGAGAAAAACTGCCCAAAAAACTGAAAGCCAAATCAATAGATTTCGCACCGTTGTTGAATCATAACTGGCCACAATGTGACCAAAGTTTTTTGTCTGCAAATTACCGCCCAAAAACCTGCGACAAAAACTTCTGCTCTCTTTTAAATTGGGTAGTACACGTGCTAAGTTCGTCATTTATGGAAGAAAAACAATATGATGTCAGCTCCGAAACGGTCATCGGGGAGGCGTCATGACGTGATACTCGTATCAAGATTGTTATCTAATATTTGTTTGTCTTTTCGTTTTTACGAAGGTGGAAGCTGGATAGTTTGTTTTGTAAAAGTTGTTTATGGGCTTAGTTGTTTTAGCTACAGGAAGTAAGTACACTGCGGGACATAGTTGGCTAATTACAAAGTTTTCCAATAAAACCAGATAGATGCGAATCGCATCGCGAATTTGCCATCTTAATTAGTGCGGTGACTGTGTTTCTTATACAGATCTCCTGTTTTATTATTCGAACTTGCTAAAAGACTTTAAGTATAAGTAATTACTCTTGCTGATTGGCTCGTTGGGTGACAAGTAAACAGTACATTATGCTATGAAACGGCAATTGCCAATTTGGAGGTTAAGCCCGTATGTTTAAGTAGAACAAAAGCACGTTAAAAATGTTTGAAAAAAAAAACTGATTTCTGATAGAAAATAAACATGTAAAGGAAAACAATTAAAAACATAATTCCTGGTAAACTTTTAATTTGGCTAATTACAAAAATAGAGAAAATAATATCAACAGTATAGACAATAAACACTGAGCTATGTAAGAAAGTAAATAAAATATGGTACAAAATTCCTCTATATTATGTAGGATTTTTTTGAAGTTTTTTATGCTTTTTATTTCCTCAAATAAACTCGTATATCAATTCACTATCTAAAAATTAGATTAAACCATTTTCTAAGCTCGTCTATTGTTAAGTAAGTGGCTTAGTGATAAAGTTTACAAAAGCAAGTTTACAATGAGCTAAAACTTCAAAAAACTTACCGTAAAAATACTACAATATGTCATTTTAAAATAAGTACATTTTAAGTCTCTAGAAGTAAACAATAGCATATAATTGTTGAGTAACTTAAGCTAATTCCTATTAAGCTATTGCATAGAACACAGCTGACAGCCAGTCGCACTTTGCTTATCTTGGATCAAGTAGCACTTACTGATTGACTTATTGATCGCAAATAAATACTTCTCGCAGCTAGTTTTTAATTATCATAATAAACTAGGCTTATCTAAACATAATAATTGACAGTATGGGCGTTTGTTAGTAAATAAATGTGAGGTCATGGAGCTACTCCTATACTAGCCTGCAATTAAGTACAGTATCCTTTTGAGCATTTAGAAGGGGACGCAGTATCCGCCATCAACTAACTGAGATATTCTACAACTTTTTCGAGACTTTTTGAAGATATTTCCACGAGTTAAAATGCGTTTCATTTATTCCATCCATGCATCGATCAGTCCTAGGACATCAACTGCTGGACCTGTCCAGCTTTCCCTATAGATTTCCAATATACCTGGTTCTAGAGTTCCAGCGCGTTCCTATGGTCTTATTTATATCGTCGGTTCACCGAGATAGATAGATAGATAACACTTTATTGTACACAAAAAAAATATAAGACGGAACAGTAATACAAGAAAAACTTATGCTAGTGTAACTTAAGGCGGCCCTAGTCAAACCGTAGTCACCTAGTCGGTAATCACAAATTGGTTATCAGTAAAAGAGAGCCTATGCTTACGTATCCAAATGAACTAATAGTAATGCTTTGATAGAGGAAAAACTGTAAGTGAGCAAAGTCTGTCTTTACATACTCAAATGATACCTACTTATACGTATTCCTTATATTTATAAATATAATTATACTGTACGTGTAAATGTCACTGAATTCCTCCTAAACGGCTGGACCAACTTAAATGATTTTTTTGTAAACGTTTGGAAGGCGCCCTGGATGTTTTAGATTCACAAATCAGCCCGGCAGAGAAACGAATTTCGTCGGTTAAGCTAGTTGTCTATAAAATTTAGTAAACAAATTAAAATAATACAAAAAAAAATAGTTTTATACTGCAGGGCGTGGTAATTAACTTAAACCAGACAGCAGGAGCAGGCATACATTTTCGCCGCGCGGTAGAAAGAGAGGGGGATATTACTTCCCCAACTACGTCACACCGGCGGTCTCCTTTCCCTCCGTCTTACGAATTTTCGATCAGGTCACGTGTCTTGACGCGAGTTTAAAATTTTTTTCCCATCCCAAAAAGTGCACAACACCGCTAAAGAAGTTTTCACTTTAAAAACGTTATTGGCGTTAAAAAAATTATCTTATCAATAACATATAACGTAAGTTATGAACATTATGTACATTATATAGACACTGATATTTAGTGTCGCGTTAAATGTTACAAAAATAAACACTGCGCAACGCGTCAATAAATTAATTGAGATAAAGTTCTCTCAAGAATAAAACTGGCAGAAAGGATAATGATCAAGTCAATTAATTAGTATGTCTAACAAGTGCCGCGAAATCATCATCATAAGCATCGGCATTAATATCGCCGTCTCATATACTATCCATACCATTTTTGAGCCATCCTGGGCAGTCAAAATCACATCCTCCAAGCCGCGTTTTGGTGAGTCCCTGGGCTGGGCAGTCATAGTCAAGTCCAAGCCGAGTTTCGGTGAGTCCAGCTAGTCGCAGTAGTGACTGCTAGTAGAGTCCTCTCCACTGTGGCTGGACGTACCAAGATCCCTCGGGACTGCAACCTGACTTCTGACGTTATTTAGATGGAAGAAAAATCAAAACTACTCCACCTTAAACATGTGACCCAGTTCAAAAAACTCCATGCGGGGCATCAGTGCCTACAATGCATGCATATTTCGCCCCACACACACATACCAAATAGGAAGAAGTGTCATTGTGTAAAATTATCGTTTCCATCCATCAGCCATAGGACGTCCACTGCTGGACATAGGCCTCCCCTATTGATTAATATCGTTTATGGATTCGAAATTAAATTAACAGACGGTTTGTAATTGAGTCGAGTCAATGTTCTTTATTGTTATCGGTACTGTATGATACTGTATCACGTAAAATCCCATTGCTGTAGAATTTAGTTTCAAGTGCAGTGACGAAATTAAGTTTTGTTGCAACATCAAAATAAATATAATTTTGATAAATAAATAATATAAATATTATCTAAAAAAATCTACTTCTCCTTTTATTACGCACTAGCAGTAAATCAACATACGGGTATATTTTTTCTCATCCTTATAATTCGATTACTAAAACGAGATAAAGACGGTTAGGTACTTTTGCCCTGGAAAAGTATGCAGTATTTTCAGGACTGCTACTGCAAGCCGCAGCCAATTCAATACAAGGAAACCCACAGGCAAACGCTATAACTATCGGAGTCCATCGGTGCCTGCCCTAACAGCTCCAGTATTACGGGTAATGATATCACTCCACAAAAACACATAAACGCCGCGCCGCTAACACCTCATTCTAGCCTGGTAGATATTGCTACTCATACCTGTCACTCTCGTTCAACCATACGCAGCACTGACAAGGACAGAAAAAAAACCGCGTGTTAGTGAATCAGGTCTGATCAAACGTTTGACAGTCACGTCGTAACCGATCTACTAGACCGATTGATAGATAATTAATTCAATATCTCGATTAGGTCATACTTATTTGGACTGAAAGCGAAAAAAGTCGGTAAAAAATGATCGAGTTTTAAACGAGTAGTGGCAATTCTTCCGCTATAATCTTAGAACAAAAACTAGTAGACACGAAACACATGACTAATTCAGGGTTTTTCCTCCCAAAACATATGACAACTGTCAAAATCATGAAAATGTATGGTAATGTGAAGACTAAGACGTTAGTTGCGTTTCTTTCTAACTTGTGCCGTAGTTAATCAACGTAACTCTTTCAAGTTTTCAGGGAAATTGACCGAAAGCCTCTTTTTACTTTATGAATAGTCTTAAAGTTAAAATAATTTGATTCTATTCATAAAACCTCTTGGCCAAATATGAGACATATTTAAAGAACGATGGTTCCGTAACCAAAATCTCCAGATTAGAAAACTTACGGTTTTTGAGTTAAGCTTCCCTTAATTTTTACCTCCTTAATACTATCCTCTCCTTGCCGTAGTGATCGAATGAGACAACGCTTTCCTTGGTTCAAACCTGGTTATGTTCCAATGATTTCCTTAGACTTGTACGGATTTATAGACCGCTGGATTTTTGGTTAAGGAAAATATCGCGAGGCAACCTGCATCCGTCCGTAGCAGAAATTCAAAGGCGTATAAGAAATAAGAATCCACGTACCTACCCGGACTGGGCCAAGGTGGTGAGAAAGGGCCATCGTGGTGGGAATTGCCCAAACGCTCTTGGTGGGTAAGCTATGTTCAGCAGTGGACTATTAAAAAGCCGATATAGAGGTATTAGCATACGTTTGCATAGTTTTTTTGTGTCTCCTTACATTTGTGTTAGTTCTTCCTGGTTTCCGTCCGGGGCGCTGTAAAAAGTTTATAGATCCCTACGAAAACTGCTTTCTGTTTATGTGTAAATTCATACTAAGCTCTGTGTCTACGGTACTATCCTGTTGTCTTTTGTAAACCAATAAATCCCAATCTCCACGAGTTCCTAGAAATAAAATGATTATTATTTTGTCTACCTGTTACTAGCATTTTCCTCAAATAGTCGCAACACCAGAAATATAATGTGGTCGATCGAGAAAAGAAAGAAAGAGATGCAATGATTTAACATGGCATGTGTTAGAAAGAGACATGAAAAATATCTCGATTCAATGGCTAGTTGCCGTATTTTTATCTCAGTAGTGTCAAATTCCAATAGATATTTGACAGTTTTGACAGCGCTGGGCAAGATTTTCCATACATTTTTGTGGTTGAGAATTGCTTGAAGCGACAACAGCGCTATCTCTCTAGTAAAGTTGTAATAGCTCTGTGAAGTCGCAATTATCATACCGAGCTGTAAGCCGTTATACTATGAGGTAAGCGGGATTACTATTTGTTTTGGTTTACGTATCTAATGTACGTTAACAAAAACAAATTCTATGATTTGGATCACTGAATTAAGTAGAGCTAAACAAAACGATGCTTTGCTAAGTGTAAAGATTTAATCATCATCCACATGATCCACAGCCTTCTTTATCCCACTGCTGGGTATAGGCCTCTCTCTTACTGTGCCATCTGCCTCGGTCTTGTGCCAATCGTGTCCAGGTTCGACCCGCAATTTGCCCATTTATAGAGGTTTATTCAGGGTTATCCAGAACTAGTGTACTAAGTCAAAAGGAGATGACTTAGGCCACCATTATGAACAACTTTTACTATGGGACCAACTCGGAATTCGCGAGAAAAATCAGCAGTTTCATACATTTTGTTTATCCTGAGTTGCAATTTTGAAACAGCTACTTTTTTTTCGCGTATTCCTGGTAAGTCCCATGGTAAAAATAGTTCATAGTGATCGGCTTAGTAAGAGGCAAGCAGATAATTTTTACTGTGGGAATAATCTGGAAATTGCAAATATACCATTGTTCCATACAAAATGTTTAATGACCTGCAAAACGTAGGTCCGGTAGAGCCTTGGTAGAGCCAATTTTTTTGCGATTACCGGTTTGGTCCGATTTTAAAAGATTTCTTATTGATGAGTGTCCCTATATGAATCCCTGAACTTTGAACTTTTCGTTCAGAAAACAACACCTTTTAAGTATTTATACATTGTTCAAATACAAATAGGGAACGTTCGATAATCATTTCATTATTGTGACGATGTCGAGCTAATAAGTCGGGTTAAATTACCACTAATTAAGGAGAGATGTCACTGACTCGATCGAGCTAAGTTCCATTACCATATCGATTAAATTGATGAAACTGATATCTAAAATTTGCTTTTTGTGCTATGCCACAGTGACTTCTTATTTTTAACTGACTTCGAAAAATTAAGTTGTTAATTCGACTGTATGTTTGTTACGTGATTATTCCGCTAATTGTGAACCGATTTTGATGATTCTTTGTTTTGTTTAATACATCATACTTTAGAAATGTTCTCATCAAAATTTTATTAAAATCAGCTGAATCGTTTTTGAAAAATCAACTATAATGTAAAATTGCTATATCGATACACATTGATTCGTGCGAACTTTCCGAATTCTGTACACGGTTGAAATCGGTTATGCCATTTATGGCCAATAACCATCGAAGGCGAAGGAGACAGGTCAAGAGAGCCGAAAATTCAGAGAATATTATTACTCTTCACCAAAAATTGCACAACTGACTTCAATTGTGTACAAAATTTTCAGTTCGCGGGCTTTTTTGTTGATTTTTTTAAAACGACTCGGCCGTAGTAGCCTCCGTTTTTAGAAGTCGGCTAAAAAGACGAAGTATTAAGTTACCAAATTAATAATGAAACTATGCTATTTTTATTCTTCCATCGTACAGCTCTGCTGCTAACGGGGTGTGTTCGAACACTGTACTAGGGGCAATAAATTTCAGGCAGGCGCGCTTTGATAACAGCGGCTCTCCTGCCAAATTTCATTGCACGCATTATGACGTCCGTGTGCTGTGCGGCTCCATTATCGATAGATTTTATTATTTGATTACAAGTATTTGTATTTACAAGGTTATTTCTAATCAATTAGCATCTTTTCATGGGCTTATTCTGTACATAAAAACTAAAAACTTTTGTTCTGTGAGTTTTGTCAAAACTCAATAAAAAAATCTGCTGTTCCATACATTTTGTCGAGGGTGAACGATATTTTTCTATGGAACCACAACTTTTTTTTAAAATGTCATAGATTAAATGCTGTTAGTTTTGATGTACAGAATAAGCCCCTGAAAGGATGCTAATTGATTAGAAATAACCCTGTATAATATAATAGTTGCTTAATTTAAAAAACACTTTTTTTAAAAACAAGCTTTTAATTACTGAACAAGTACTCGCTAAGACGAATCAAACGAGCCGAAACTCGATATGGTTCCGTCGTTTCATTAAAAAGTTCCTATGACCACCTTCCAGCTCCATCATCATATCCTTGTTACCATTGAAAGACAAACTACTCGCCAAGACCATTCAAATAAACCCAAACTCGATGAGGTCGTGTCGTTTCATTGCTAAGTTCCTTTGGCGACCTTCCAGCTCCATCATCAGATCAGCACCATCTGATCATAATATTGCATTGTAATGCAATTTACACATACTGTATGCATTATTTCAGCTCAATCAGTAAGCGGGAAGTGGATCAAATTTAACTTGCATGATTTGATTACAGACCGACAGACAGGCAACGGGACAGGTGAAACTAAATAAAAGCTTGTAAGTAATATTTTATTCATTTATCGGAGAATTGGCAGAGTTTGGCGTGATAACGTCTTATAAATCGATGAACGCCAGTTGCACGCACGGAAAAGCATGAGTCATTGTCACGTTCCGCCTGAGCCGATTGGGCATGCGAGAGCGCCGAACAAGCAATAAGGAGACACGATCGGCCTAAGAGTTCGCATTGTGACGCTTATGACGTTATCACGTAAAATTATTGTGTGTAAACTGACTATAATAATAAATAATAAAAATATAATAAGCCTTTTTATTCCATATTTCTAATAAAAGTCACATTTCAAATGTTTGTTAGTAGTTGATTTTACGTATAGCTATTGTTAGTTTGTTAGTCTTCGTTGTTGGAAATATGGACCCCTTTTTGGGTATAGGCCTCCTCCAACCTTTTCCATAGCTCTCTGTCTTTGCCTAAGGTGGTCCATTCATTTCCTGCGACTTGCAAGTAAACTGACTATACAGATTCTTAACTAAATATTTTTTTGTACGAGCACAATGCAAGCTGGCAGTGGCACGTTTTAGTGTCGGCTTGGTTATCGGCTGGCGCGAAAGGGAATGACTCTAGAGCCCAATATTTGAAAAGTTAAAATCGTTTTAAGATCGTCGTCTATGCTCTCCCGTTTGCAGAATAAAAGAATTTCAATGCTAGCTCCTGCGGCCATATTTATCAACTTCGCACAGCTTGGTCGTATACAAAACTTGTAAAGAGTATTCGCAACTTCCATAGACAACATAGAGTTTTTCCATAGAATCTCTCAAAGTTCCGTATAAGTTTCCAGGCGTTTTAAGTTGAAAAATAGGGCCCCTGTCTTATCTTACGCATACGTTCAGCCGTTCTGATGATTCAGCGGGAAAACAGCGGAAAAAATCATCCCGCGACATATTTTATTTTAAATAATATATTACTGCGTAAAAACCCTTCAAATAAAAGATAGATAGATATAACTCTTTATTGTGTGCACTAATACTATTATTGTACAAAGTAGACAACTTATCTTAAATTAGTGCCACAAATGGCGGCCTTATCGCTGACAGCGATCTCTACCAGGCAACCACTGAACGGAAAGAGATCACACACAAGAGTATAAATGGGAGGTACCAAACACAACTGATAATAATAAAAATGTAAATAATACATAAATAAATACTACAAAAATATAAATACACATACATACATACAATAAAATACATAATAATAATATTGAGAAGGAGAAAAGAGACAAAGGCTAAAAGGAAAGTAGCAAACAAAGGATATAAAAACAGACAAGTGAAAAGAGTAAGAAGCAATTTCATCATTTTGCACACTGATCAAGATAAAAATATATCACTCTTTCCTTAAAAATGTGCAGTGACTGTGAAGTTCTTATGGTTAGAGGTAAGGCATTCCATAAGCAGACAGCGGTGACAGAAAAAGAATTTTCATAAAATGTGGTATGATGGGTAGGATAAAGAATAACTTAGGTACTTATCTAATTCATAATTAGAGATAAGATAGGGATAAGGAAAACATCTACTTTTTCTGAACTGTAATGTAACTTAGGATGAATACTTAATAATCGGCCAAGTACGAGTAACTCGCGCAGTGAGGGTTCCGTACTGTACGGGAGCCCCCCTCAAATATTTATTGTATTGTAATTTAATTATTTAGTATTGAATTGTATACCTATACAACTAAACATTCTGTGAATATTTAAAGCATCTACCTGTTACCATGATTAATATCGAGTCGTCAAACGGTCAAAAATTCAGGTTTGTTGTAGGCAAGCCCCCCTTAAATATTAATTTTATTCTGTTTATAGTATTTGTTGTTTAAAGCGCCTACAGAAACAAATCATCTGTGAAAATTTCAGGTTTCTAGCTATAACGGTTTATGAGATACAGCCTGGTGACAGACAGACAGACGGACAGAGGAGTCTTAGTAATAGGGTCCCGTTTTTATCCTTTGGGTACGGAACCCTAAAATTATTAATAAAAAAGTAATTAAAATTTCATTCAGAAAAACTGAGTAAACAAGAACTTAAAACCAAATACCTCTTAAAACTACAACGTCCTGACAGCTTTCCCAATGTGGTGCAATAAATAACATTAATCGAAAGTCAATTATTGTCAATGATCCCAATGATCCAATGATGAAAGAAAGGAGATGAGATGACTTCCAATCTTTACTAGATGAAGGGGCTAAGAAAACGTAAGGTCAATAAAAAGGATTGTTCAAAAGTATTTTCGTTTCCTTTTTGTCTTACTTCCAATAACAACACATATCGCAACATGCCCAATTCACAGAGGTAAAAGTCCGCGATGTTTACGAAGCCAACAACTAAAAAAAAAGTCCCGTTTCATGGTTTTCAAACAATGAATTAGCTTTGATTACTTTGGAAGCTGAATGATGATTGATTAAGAGCTCGGCGATAATGTGTGTAATTACTGTCTAGACAGTACTGGAATCTTTATTGAATAGTCTATTGCCAGCCAAAACCGTGGGATTATTTACTCACAGAATAACTTTGAAGCATTGTGCCGATGAATGAACAGAGCATGATAACAGCGACTGAAGCAGAAGAAAGTTATCTCGCGAAGAATAAAACTATGGAGTGGACATTTTGTTACTTTTATAATAAATACATAGTAGGATTAATAAAATACATACGATTTTTTGAAATTTTATCAAGTTTGAATTTTAGCTTTTTAACATTTGGTTATCTGTTACGTAAATAGCAGTAGCAATGGGCCGGAGTTCAATGTAAGTTCTCAAGTGGTTTTCGTGTTACCGATTCTTTACTATTTTGTTCTAGTTACTTTTTGTTCAATACCAACATCGCTCTAAATTAACCGTTAAACCTTTTGTAAGAAAACCAAACTTTCTCCTTGAGAAAACCTATTTTATTCTTTAATTTCCTGCACCACAGACATCACTGAGACTTAAAGTTTTTTTTTTTTTTGTGAAAGCGATCACCAGTAGATGTTACTCTTTCTGCGCTTTGCTTATCTAATGTTCAATATTGCTTTTCGTTTTGCACTTCAGTTCTAGTACCGGTTGTTTCAAATTCGTAGTTGAATGGAAACAGTATCCATCATATTATAACATCGACATCGGTACCATCGAGATGACTCACTGTGTATTCGATTATCAGCTATTGAGATACGACTGACTGATGGATAGCAAATTGTGAGACTGCCCCGCAGCTTACGAGCGATGTAGCGTCTATGTGTGCTTTATAGTCGGTTGTGTTTGTTTGTTTAGATGCAGGAATAGCAGCAGGAAGTTTGGTCTCGTTTGGACGTAGACTGCTTCTATGGACGATTGATTTTGTCTAAGATAAGTACAGAGGCAGTGACTGCCTCGGTGGCTCAGTGGTTAGTGACCCTAATTACTGGGTTAAAAGGGCGTGGGTTCGATCCCTACCCAGGGCAAGTATTTATGTGATGAACGTAGGTGTTTGCTCTGTGTCTGGGTGTTATTTAGTTACTATCCATATAAGTATGTATTTAAAAATATGTATAAATGTAGTTTATCAGTCTCTGGCAGCCATATCACAAGCTTTGCTTAGTTTGGGGTCAGAAGCAGTGTGTAAGATGTCACCAAATGTTAAAAATAATAAAAATAATCGGCCAAGTACGAGTCGGACTCGCGCACGGAGTGTTCCGTACTGTATGGGAGCCCCCCTTAAATATTTATTTTATTTTAATTTTATTATTTACTATTGAAGGAAATATAAAATTAAATATTCTGTGAAAATTTCAAGCATCTACCTGGTACTATTATTATTATAGAGCGAAAAACGTCTAAAAATCAGGTTTGTTGTATGGGAGCCCCCCTTAAAAATTAATTTTATTTTATTTTTAGTATTTGTTGTTATAGCAGCAACCGAAATACATCATCTGTGAAAATTTCAGCTTCCTAGCTATCACGGTTCATGAGATACAGCCCGATGACAGACAGACAGACGGACAGACGGACATCGAAGTCTTAGTAATAGGGTCCCGTTTTTACCCTTTGAGTACGGAACCCTAAAAAAACACGAGATCGTGCCGGATGCAAACTCCTTTCAACCGGTTTTTTAGTGGCTACTGATAAGGATGGCCTATGTTGTGTCAGTGGACATCATAAGATCATGAATTTTCTTCGGTAATCGCTGATTTTAAGTTTCGGCACGGTCAGTCAGTCAGATGGGTGATGATGTGTGGCATTTGTAATTGAGCGCTACCGTGGCTCGGATACCTTAAATTGTGTATAGGCCGCACCACACAAGTTGGCGGATGTGAAGTTATCTACAAGCTGCGCAATATCCAATGATTGAAGCTCACATAAAACCGCACGTTGATTGGCTATTGCATAGCTGGTAGCTAACTTCACATCTGCAACTTTTGTGGCGTGGCCTATATAGGTAGTTTTAACCGTTTAGCCATGTCTGAACAGCTTAAATACTGACTCTAGGGCTAGCATCGCAGTCCGACCTTCACGGGGTTATCTGCTTACCTTGTACCTACTAATCCAAAAGAGGGTGATTAAGTAAAGACCACCATTTTAAACAACTTTTATTAACTTAAAATAAATTGTTCATAATTATGGTTTGTATCACCTCCTTTCAGTTTAATACACTAGTTCTGATGACACTGTATAAATTTACTGTAAAAGGAAATGGGATTACGGGAACGAAACCTCCTACGTGACACACAAACCGTCGTATTTACAATATTAGTGATACTCACGTCCGTATAACCATTCCTAGTTAGTTAAAATTCATAATACCACGTGCATAGATCTGATCTCATGCATTCAATTTCATACATAATAATCAACTGGAGAAGAAAATCGAGGAGCGGCCAATAACTTTTTTACTTATATTGTTTGATACTTGGTCGCCTCGCCTGCCGTTTTCTCCATAATTTATTCCCGAGCAGAGACAAATTCTTTTTCAAATTTTAGTCTCTTGAAAACCAGGGTTTTCTGAAACTTTATTTTTATTACAAGCAAAATAGTAAGAAAAAGTTAACATTTGATTATTTTTCATATTATCTAGATGAAAGATATTATCTCAAAAAAGTATCTGATTTGACCCTCAGTTCAATTTTTAATCTCATTAAAAGCAGTTTTTTTTCGCAAACGCCACGATATATATCTCCATTGATACGTGGTGTATTAAGAGCACCTATTGTACCTATTGTAAAAAAAATTAAATAATAGGTGTTGTAGTGCTTAGTTAATTATTTATACCATTGATATTAAACGGGGTAATGCGGCCAGAGTTTTGGGGACCTTTGCCCCGGGAACAATTAGGGGCGGGTTGTTTGACTGAGTTTATGTATTGACTTTTAATTTTGTAATAATTATATTGCCTTCTGATTGTATATTGACATGTTTTCTGTGGAAATGAACAGTAAATTAAAATAAATAAACAATAAAATATAACATTATTTTAATATTGGTAATATTTTATTATTTTTACTTATTTAATTTAGTGCAAAGTTAGATTTCCATAAATTTACATTACCTAGTGAATAATGCATGTCATTTTGTCTATACAATCAAACAGTAAATTTAGCAGAACAATTAGACCTACAAATTTTAACTTTATAATAGCAGCCATTTTGTGAGACATTTAAAAAAAAAAAAAAAACGTTTATTGTTCATAAAAGTTAACACAAAACAAGTTGTGCACTAGATCCTACACTAGGGTGACCTGTGTGTGGGATTTAACCAGTAGTACAGGCAGATGCAAACTCTTAGGTATTTCATGTCTATTTATTATGTTATATTATACCGCCAGTAATGGTTTTAGTGCGACGTCCACGCATTTCGACATAAATGCGGTTAGTGGTATCGACGTAGGACGAAATAATGATGATGGCCGATTCGTATCGTAAAATAAACATATGGGATATCGTAACGTGGCTCATTTGGATAATCTGAACGTTGTGCAAGACGCTATGAGAATGGAAGTTGTGGTAAACAGACTAGTAAGTAGTGGACAGGGTGTTATGATTAAATGAAAAATGTAGAGCTAAGAACATGGTAGTTCAGGAAATAATATCAAGTTGCTCTTAGCCAATTCTTTTTTCACTTATGTTTAAGTCACTTATTTATGTACCTACTAGCTTTTGCCCATGGCTTTGCCCGTGTGGGGTTCATTTTATTTTGCTGGGATAAATAGTAGCCTACGTCACTTTCCGTCTTTCAAACTATGTTCATGGTAAAAAAAGTAATTCCATAGCTTTGTTGCGGCGTGAAAGAGGAACAAACCAATTAACCAACAAAAACACTTTCGGATGTGTAATATTAGTAAGGATAAGCTAAAAAGCTTACAAACAATTGATATAGTAAAAGCAAAAAGAAACCCTTGACATAAAATGATGATGAGGAATATAATCTAAGTTAATCAATTATTCATGTTTACTATAGGTATTCTTTCTTCTGATTTGATAATATCCTGACATTCTTTTGGGAGGGGTAAGTACCTACCTACTTACGGAATCTTCACCGACACGATGTCCGGAAGACCAATTAAAGTTACAAAGACGTACTAGGTTTTACTTGATTTTTAGGTAATCTTTATGCCTGGATTTCAACAGGGCTCTTGAAAATCTGCAATGGAGGTCTATATCTAACATTTCATTAACTGAAATGATGATGACTAATGTTTGCCGACAACCTTTCCAGCTTGACCGCCATTAACTCTGCTACACCTACAGCATGCGATACGCTTGCGTCTAAATTTGTACAATTGTTATTTGTGGGCAGAAATTAACACTCGTTGCAGACGCGGGCGTGGCACCACGGCTAGCTAATTACCAGTACTTACTGTGGCTTAACCTGTGGCGTAGGAGGTAAACAAAAGGTAAATAAGTTCGTGTAGGTCGAGTGGCTAGTCCTGGTGTCGAAGTTATTAAAACAACTGCAGGCCTATGGCTTAACGGACTGCATAGAGTATTGTGTAAAGTGAAAAAAACTATTGAGAAACTGCTTAGTGCTTACATACTCGTGGTTTCATCATTGTAACTACCAATCATACCTATATGTACTTATGCATTCACATTCGGCCACTGTGGTGACTATGGCCAACCTTTTCTCAAAGATTACTATATTGTTATATTTTGAGACCATGCAGCAACAGCAAAGATATCATCCGTAAGACATCCACTAATGTCAGGCCATTTTAATAGGTAACATTTGACAGTTCATTTATGCAAAGAAAAATATACCTTACACTAAAGGAATAAAACTCATGAAAACCATATTGACGACGACCGATAAGTGTTCTAGAAGACGGCTTGGAGTTTTATTCCTTTAGTGTAAGGTATATTTTTCTTTGAATAAATGAACTGTCAAATGTTACCTATTAAAATGACTCTACTATAACTATAGACGTACGAATACATATATGCCTCCTCTATGGATTTTCTAATAAGATCAGTTGGTGGTTGGTCATTTTTTGGTACTGTACTATACTGTACTGTACCAGCCTTTTAATAGTCAACTGCAGGACGTAGGCCTACCTACGAATGGTGATTGGGTCATATCATCCAGCTGGCCCAGTGCGGGTTGGTAGATTCACATACGCTATAGAATTTCTTCTACGGAAGTATGCAGCTTGCCTCAGAGCGTTTGTCACGGCCGTTTTTTTTAATGGACAACGGACCGTCAATAAACAAATGCCTATATACATTTTTCGCCGGATGGATGTCCGGTGCCTCAACACATGTTCATTATTAACACAATCGCGAATCACATGAAAAAAACAATCCGTTATGTCCGGTGAAACAAATTGCCGTGAACAAGCGCTCTCACGATGTTTTCTGCCCAAACTACGTAGTAGTTATTCGTAAAGCGATTGTAAGCTGACTACAACGCCGCGCGATGCCAAAGTGCTCGGTTTCAAGCACTAATTAGGTGACATAACGTCGAGATTAGAGACAACGGGTCACTGTGAATTATTTAATGTAAATATTTAAGTCGGTATGTATGACGGCACTTTACTACTTTCACTTAGGTACTGTGGTTCTGTAGATATTTGTTCGAAGATCTACATAAATACTGATTTAAGTAAGCGCTGGTACTCTCTGGCTGGTTGGCTGAAAATCTCAGTATGTAATGTACCTTAAATAAGGGAAAAAGCAACATAAACCGATTTTGGTTGAAATACACTGCGCAGAAGGACCATGAACTGCATGCAAATGTTCAAGCAATATTGGTTTGATTACATTCGAGTACTACAACAAATGAATGATGTTTTACAAACATTCACGTGAGAATGAGAATAAACTGTTTTTAGATTCGTTACCCTAAACAGAGATAAGCGATATTTCGCTCTCCCTCACTCTGTGTCTACAACTATACACAAAAGATCTAAACACGCTTTAAACACTGTTTAACCGTGCAATTTGTACTGTTAAACATTGTCTAAAGCGTGCGTAAAACTTTTGTAGTAAGACGGTATATCTTTAACTATCTTTAGAACTAGAAATATTTATACCATAGAAATATTTATAGTAGTTAATGGGAATTTGAGCTATTAAGCACCAAAATTGGCATTGTTAAGTTAGTGGTTATAATAATTACCTACTTACATAAGTGTAAAAAAATACAAATCGGTCTAACAACGCCACCAGTGTACAAACACTGCCAGCCGAGAGTAGGTATGCGTGTATAAGAAATAATCTATAATAAGTAGTTTGAAACTGCATATTACCATAAATACCTACACTATTATGACTTTAGGCAAGGCAACGAAAGTGCTCGAGCGGAGACCAAGTACCATTAAGCGCAGCGTAAGATGTCCAGCTACGAGGTGGACAGATGATCTCATTAAGGGTTTGCGTTGGATGCAAGCCGCGTCCAGTCAGTCTTGTTGGGTATCCATAGGGGAGGCCTGTGTCCAGAAGGCAGGTAGGTAGCTGGATGTCATATGGTATGGCTGATGGATGGGGCTTAGGCCCAATTATACTCCTAATTATTGACATGAAAAAAAATGAAAAAATTGCATACTTCTTGTCGCCAAGATGGCCAGTTGACATCCGTCCGGAAACATTCCACGCATTCGTTATCGAAGAATGCAGCATGTCTGTTATTTGTTATGCTAAATCTTAAGTGTTCACATTAAATGTCTTGACATAATGACACGGCGAGATCGAATTACCGCCGTAATAACAACCGACAATTGTTTGTAATGAATTAATGAACATACAAACTACCGGAGCCGGTCTTTATGTAGATATTATGGGTTCTTGCAAATCGGTGCTCATCACCTGTGGGCGCTCGCAAACTTGGCCGATAAATAAATAAATAAAGCTCATATTTAACAGGCTTTTATTAGTTTCACCTGTATGTTTGTTTGCTTGTAACCAACGCCTTTGAGCTCGATTTTGCCCTCGACCGATGACAATGTATTTACGTAAATACATAAAATATATAAATTAAAAAAAATGATTTCATGTTAGATGGGCGTTAATTAAATCACTAAAAAGTGAAAAATAAATAATGTTTAAAAAACTAACGAACACGCTTAACGAAAAGTACTTGTTGCGTTTGTTGAGTCACAATTCAAAATCATGATTTACAGGTTCTACAGAAACCTGAACAAGCAACGTGCATAACGCATTACTTTTTTTTTTAAATCCAGGGGAATTCTTATAAAGATACCACCCACCGCACCTCGGGGCAGGCGGGTGGTTATGCGACACCCGACAGCGCTGGCCCAACTCGGGTCCCACCACGGAGCTTCGGCTCCCGCCAGAATGACGATGTGCCGAACACCAGACACATCATCATCCACCACCTGGGACCAACCAGCACTGGGCGTCAGACAGCACCCGTGTCCGACAACCCTGGTCCCGATGCAACGGGTCAATTAAAGTGGCCCCACGCCTGCCACTACTGCTGCAGAGGATAAGGAGAGCGGCCATCGCGATGCCGATACTCCTCCTCCCCTGCAGCCCCACCGCGTTCGCCATCAAAACGGTGGCGACCCCGTCGAGGCCGCGGAAGGCAGGGAAAGTGGCAACGACACACCAGCAGTCCTCTCCCGCCGCGGCCTCCAATCCTCAGGGGACTTACGCGTTATCTACGTATATAGTTATTATTTATCAAAGATTTAATTTTTATTCGAGTTCCAAAAAGGATGAGGGTTTCATTTCAACTTTTTCGTTATCAGTGGGACGACTCACGTGTTTTTTTTTCTATTTTGTATTAAAATGTTGCAACATAATCAAATATTTTTTTTTTACAAAATTATGGATTTCCAATAGGGCCGGTTGGAAGCGGCCTGCATTCAGAGCGTTCTTGCGATCTTTATTATATCGTCAATCCACCTAGACAGTGAACGTCCTATGCTGCGCTTGCTTGTCCGTGGTCTCCATTCGAGAGCTTTACGGCTACATCGGCTATCCGTTCTTCGAACTATGTGCCCTGCCCATTGCCGCAGGGCTATGTCGGTAACTTTCCGACTTATCAATAAATAATTACCTATTATAATTATATTAATTACTAAGTCAATAACAAACGAGAGTTTAATATTAATATGTATTTCTTAGCCGGATTTCATAATATAAAAGCAAATCCGTCTATATAGCTATTCTGTGTGGACTCCGTCAGCGTAATTAACATAACATAATTAACATGACACTTGTAAATTTGCCACTCGCTAAATGCGCGCATTTTTCGCTTTTATGAGGGCTTCATATGAAAATAACACTGAAAAAACACGTAAGAAAATATCTAGGGTTCTAGGTACGCCTCCTGACCTTTTCAAATGGCAGTGCTCCAAGAAAATAAATGGATAGATTGGGATATATAAATTTAAATAAACGCGAGACTTAAACACAACTTCATAATGGTTAAAGTATATCGCAGTGAACTAATTTTACTACGGAATCAATCGTACTCGTAAAATTGCAATTAAATCCATACATTTTGTCAAAGGTTGTGTCATTTTGTATGTTCAAAAAATTTATGAAATAACTGATGTTTTGCGATTCAGCGTTGGGGGCATAGTAAAAGTTGTTCTTAATTATCTAAATACTCGTACTTACACCTCTTGGAATCTTTGAATTTTGCAGGACTTCTATGTCGAGCAATACAAGGTGTATACCTGTAGGTATACAGGGTAATTCAGAATTAGCATACTAAGCCTAAAAGGAGTTATTCAGACCATCATTGAAAAACTCTTACTAGTGGGGCCAACCCGAAATTCGGGATAAAAAACAACTGTTTCGTACATTTAGTCGATTCCGAGTTGCGATATCTTGAACCATTAACGTTACCAACGTTGATTTTTTTTTGTTACTTAAAAAATGACATAATTTTTTTATTGCTGAGTAGGGATCGGAAATTCTTAGAATTTAGTTAAACACGTAGTATGTACTAGCAAAGAAAATATAGTATGGTACTAGTATATATTCTGAGCAATATATATTTAGTCTCTGGGTTTACAAGGTCATCTTATATGTAGTACAGATTTGTTTTATTTCCCCACACTTAACTAGCAGTGTTACCACGAGTCCTACGTTTTATTAGTTTACTCGTGGTTACACCACTGGAGTAACCACGAGTAAAAAAGTTTACTCGTAGTCACACTGGTGTAACAAAGCGGTGTAACCACGAGTCTGGATCGATATTTTTTTCTTGAATTTTAAGTTGGCCCCATTGTAAAAGTTGTTCTTGATGGTTTTAATCACACTTTTTCGGCTAAGCAGATGTTTCACACATTTAGTCGATTCCGAGTTGCAATTTTGTATGGTATTGCTTTTATGAGTACCTACTGCTTGTGAGCCAACTTAATGTCAGCGTCAGCTCTTCACTCTGTATACTTGAGACTTGAGACACCTGTATTACCCACATTCAAGAGTAGTGTGATCAGAAGTAGTTTATTACACCATTTAGCTGTCAATTATAGAAACAAAGTATAAATATTTTAGCGTCATAACACAAATAATGGCGCGTCCGTAGATATTTATGGCAAAACAAGAACATCAATATTTATTGTGATTCACACCTCACACGATCATTCTATACAAATGTATGTTACGTAAATACCTACCTACTTAACGCATGTTATACCTATAGTATCTATTTCATTGGTTCGAACTCGAAAGTAGATGCGGCCGGTCATGAGCCAGTCATGGGTGTTAAGCCATGGCATAGGCTGCTTAAAAACTCTGACACCAGGGCTAGCCAATATGAACTTACTTAAAATCGCATGCTTTGCCATCCCGTTCGTAAATCAATGCTCGCTTTTGCTCTTACTCTATCTCGTGACGTGACCATTTACGCATACATTATAGCGGGCTATCGGTTCAAAACTAGAGCCTCATTCATAATACATCTTTATTTTTGCTTTCGTACATTACGGAATATAAGTACTCTATTGTACACGCTGTTTTAATAGTCCACTGCTGAATATAGGCCTACCCACGAGGGGTCTTATTCAGGGCGGAAGGCTGAGTTCACATACTTACCATCGTATTTCTTATATTATTAATACCAGTTGACTATAGGATGGATTTCATTTCAAGTAGGATGGTGTTTCAAAAATATTATAATGCCCGACTTGGCTGGGGCACTGCCGTACACCCAGATGTACGTATAGCATTAGTACTTAGTAACTGTAAATTGTAAATATACACATTAAATAGGTACATCAACAGAGCATACCTACTTTTAATAAACGAGTAAGATTAAATTTTGGAAAATTGTCCTAACCACATTAAAAACAACAAAACTCCAGATCAAAACTAAATCAATTTACTAACTAATTCAATAACTAAAGTATTATGCTTATAAAAATATATATTTTTAGAAGGCAAACGAAACGAAATTTGACACCCAAGTGACAAATCCACCAGGTGTCGCTAGACATTAGTATTACTCACGTTCATTTATATGCAAATTATGTCCAAAAACCGCTCTACGATTTATTTCGGTACACTTGACCTATGTTCGTATGTTCGTGACAAACAACGCCTAATTAATTTCAACAATTAATCAATTAAGAGCGCGTCAGTAGGCCTTCTTGGGTTGCTAAAGACCGCCGCTGCAAGCGCTTGCGTCACTTTTAATTGGTGGTTTGATTTGGTGAAATTCCTAGGACTTGTTCATGTTGGCTAATAAGGTACAAATACAATAGTCTTGTTATGTTTGACTAGGTGAACGATAGCGATCATTCAACACGGTTAGTCTTCGGATGGGTGACCGCGGGTGGCATTTAAAACTGACCGCTACTGGAGGCTCGGATGACACGTTAAATTGTAGGCCCCTGTTGTTTTAACCGTTTAGACATTTATAGAGGCCTTCAGGTGGCTAAAAAAATCTGACATTAGGGCTATATGTACTTACTTACTTTATAGGCTTCATAATTCAAAGTTTAAGAGCGGGCCGTCTATAAAACGTTTAACCAGAATCAATAATTTTCTAAGAAAAACATACTATGTAGGTACCTGTTTATAAAATAAAATTGTTATGTTATGTTATTCAGCGTATTTTCAATTGGCTTAGTTAATCTGATGAGAACAAGGACAACTTCGCTCGATCGAAAAAAAATCCTTAGTCACCTCTGTTTAGAGCACAGATCTTCTTAAAACACACGAGTCTTTTATAAAAAATATTTTTTTATTGTTTTTAATGTAAGTGTTCAGTACTAACAATTTGGCATGGTAATTAAAAAAGTTAAAAAGTTGACTTGATAGTTTTATATGAATTTTTGTTGTCAACTAGCTGCGCCCCGCGGTGTTACCCGCGTTAGCCCGAGATAAATTATTTTTTCTAAAATAAACGTAGCCTAAGTTACTCCTTATTACATCAGCTACCTGCCAATAAAATCCCGTCAAAATCGGTCCAGGCATTTCAGAGATTAGCCGGAACAAACAGGCCGACAGACAAAAATTGTAAAAAAATGTTACTTTAGTGTATGTACCGAATATACAGGGTTATTTCTAATCAATTAGCATCCTCTTAGGGGCTTATTCTGTACATCAAAACTTACAACTTTTGTTCTACGACTCAAAATAAATTTGTTGTTTCATAAAAAATATCGTTCACCCGCGACAAAATGCATGGAACAGCTGATTTTTTTTTGAGTTTTGACAAAAGGTGCAGAAGAAACAAATATAGTTTTGATGTACAGAATAAGCCCCTAAAAGGATGCTAATTGATTAGAAATAACCCTGTATATGTATTCATATACATGTTGTAAAAAACGGTTATTTCAATATTACAAACAGACACTCCAATTTTATTTATATGTATAGATTTCACCCTTTGAGCATAGAATACCTCCTTGCTCGAAGATTTCACCTTATGAAGATGTGTTCTTCTCGTCCCCTGGTAGTTGCACTTTGTTTGTGAAGCGCGTCGACGACGGTCATTCGCTCGATACGCAGAGCAAGGGTCTTGTCCATGGAGCAGCTTCCACATCTCGCGGTGCCATGCCATTGCCATCACCTCCCTGTGCGACATTACATAATAGAGCTAAAAGTTCCGCGTAACGTCACTTCTGTCTCTACTTAGTAGTTAGAAGTGACGTCAGGAGCCTGAATTTTGAAGCACTTTATTGATAATGAAGCGGACTAATCGCCATAATCTTTTTATCCAGTAATGACGATTTTTGTTTTGAACGGATTTATAGAGGCCCAGGTGTTGAATTTGCATATTTAAGGTCCGTAATAGTACTTGAGTATTTAAAGTATTTATAAAATCTTTTATAAAGTATTCCGCACGGATGAAATCGCAAAAATAACTCTAGGTGTCATTTGTGAAACTAGATGATAAAAGTTATACGATAATCATTTAAATTATAAAAGACGAAAATGTTTGATTTTACACTAAGCAAATAAATATATGGAAATTGACATAATTATAGCGATTTCATATAATAACTATCATCAATTTCTAGTAACTGAAAATTTTCAGTTTGGATAAGGAAATTTTGTTCGTAGAAATATTGGAACAAGTGTAATGCAGTTCTGCATCTAATGCGGAAGCAATGAAACAGTGATACGTACGAGTACAAGCCAACAAATGTGTTGATATCTCATTTTAGCGCTGTGCAATAAAATGAAACAGCAATATGTTTTTTGGTCTGCATTTTCGAAAAGCATTGCCAAATATCAAGCTTTTATTCCGCTTATTTTATTTATAGACAGTGTTTATAGTCTAGTGGAAGACAGCATCGTTGATTACAATGCACGCGCATTATATTGTAGTGCCTAATAAGTACCTAGATGCAGTGCTAATCGATGCATTTGCTTATGTGGATACACCTCTAGTCAACCACGTATCAATGTCACTGGTTACGTAATATCGTTTGGGTTATGATTAGACTTTTGGCCTAGCATTTAGCATATGGAATATCTAGATAACAGAAATATTCCAGGATATCATTATGATTTCAATCATTTTAACTTTAAGCGCTCGGCAGACGGCAACTTACGGCTTAGTGACTTGGCTTTTAAAACAAAACCAATCCAAACTTGCAAAAAGCAATTCTTCGAAACATTTTTGTTGAAAATCATGGTGCTTTTTGGACATGTAACAAACCTCAGATGGTTTGATCGTCCACATCTGAGTAATTAGGCATAGGAATAAGGCATTCTTGTAGGTCAGGAGTAACTCGCATGAGGTTATAATTCTTTCTAATGTTATCTAAAGAAACTTTCCATTCAAATGATTTACAAACAAGCAGGAAAATAAATACATTTTAGAAAAGCAACAGATCTTCAATCTAGGTATGATAACTCTTTGCAGAAATTGAGAATTTAAAATAAGAGAAAAAAAAGAACAGAGAATTTGACAGGACTGACAACAGGGACTTCACTTGAGAAAATTATAGAAAAATGTTGGAATATTTCATTTTTTTTAGGATATTTTTAGTTTTGTACCGCAAGATTCAGAGAAAAGAAGAGCAGAGAAGAGTTTACTAACTAGGAGAATTTTGTTCCTGGTCTAAAAAGTGGAAGTTGGAAGAAAGTTGTTTTCGATCGAAGGACGAGGATGTTCCTAGAGGATTTGGATATTTTTAGTTTTGTACCGCAAGATTCAGAGAAAAGAAGAGCAGAGAAGAGTTTACTAACTAGGAGAATTTTGGTTCCTGGTCTAAAAAGTGGAAGTTGGAAGAAAGTTGTTTTCGATCGAAGGACGAGGATGTTCCTAGAGGATTTGGTTTCGTATAATCGTATCACTTTTTAAATAGATATGTCATAGTAGGTATAGAATTGTTCAGCAGATGATGTTCCTGCGAGTCGGCCAGATCAGTACTGCATTGAACTTTTGGATGATTTACTGTTGTATTAATGTACAAATGGACATCAGATGAAAAGAGGAGGTCTATCATATGGAGATAGGCCTATATCCGCCTTACTGAAACGATGCGGTATGGAGGATTCTCACACGTATCTATTCTTTTATGAGTATGAACGAGTTGCTTACGACGCTACGCTACACCACAGAAACAAGGCAGCATTATCTACTCTGACCTGTTGCGGGTTGATAAATACGCATACATCTTCAGGTTCCTATGGCGGTCTTGCATAAGTTGACTTACGATGTTTCCTATTCAATAGAAGTACTCGTATGTTATTGACGAAACTATCCTTCATTGAGCATTTACTCACGAGTAGAAGATAGAAGCTTCTAACACTCGCCCTTTATGATTTCTATGTATGAATTACAAATGTTTTAATTATTTGTCTTTTTCAGCTTCGACTTTTTGTGATCATGAAATCTTATGATATTATAATCTATGCGGATTGAGAATACAATTTGAAGACGTGACGTGTTATACCTACAATTTGCGAAGGACAGGGTGTTCTTAGATAAAATGACTTTTTTTATGTTTTGAGGATCGCAGAGTCGACTGTTGCTATACCACATTATTGCTACATCTCATTAATTAAATACTAGTCGTAAGTGCTACTCGATCAATGCTGTATTTTCATTAGTGTGCAGAACTCTTGAAGCCAGATAGAGCTTGGGCCAGTGATTCTCATTTCCGTAATGGAGGGATATCCCGTGTCCGTATTAAGAGTGTAAATTCTGATCACTTTGAAATAAAGCTATTGATAGCTTATTGATTTGAATATTATTTTATAAGGCGAAGTCGATTCTCGAACCTTTATCTATAGTAATCTTGGAGCTTTTCTTGAGAACACTCTGGATTTCATGCAAGTTTTATGATTTTCCTGACTTTATGAAGTGATGTAGATAAGATGACTGACACACTCGCGACTCCTGGTTTTCTTTCCTGCTTTCTTTTTCCAGGATGGCGTTAGATTTACGAAAGCAGAGTAGAGTCATTTTCATGGTTTTCAGCTCTCTCGAGCGCCATGACTAAATAATCAGAGATAAAAATAAAATAAAATAAATCTCTGATACCTAAATAAAATTGAATAAATATAAATATTAAAATTAGTTGTCAGAAATAAATTAATACTATTCTTTCTGGCATTCCAATCTTTTATTATATTCGTAGTTTGATAATAATATTAGTTCAATAGAGTTTCTTTGTTCTAAAGTACTAATTTAATGGAATTTCCTTCTCATCTCATATCTAATATTTTCTTATGCAATTAATCAATATTTTATACCTAGCTTTATTGAAGCTTATTTATGTAATACAAAAATATTCTAAGTAAATTCCACATAAAACAGAGAAACTCTAGAATCTCTATTTATAGGTTTAAAGAATTTTATTTATCATTGAAGACATTTCTGTCGCTTACATGATAAAAATAGGTAATTATAACATTTTGAAATTTCGTCGTCACACTTCACATAGGTAGGTACAAATATATCTACACTTTCAATTCACAATTCAATTATCCGTAAGAAACTAAGTAATAAATATTACTTACAAAATTTAGCTAAAAATAACCCCACCCTAAAAAACCAAACACCTTCTCGACTTTAAAAACAAAATAGGCAAATAAACTATTTTGATTTATGATAAGTAGGTAGGTACCAACCTACCGACTTTCTACAACTGGAATCAAGTAGTCTATCAAGGTAGGTTCGACCTATTTGACTCACTTCAAACATTTTATGTCTTTTTTTTTTTTTAATTATGTTCTTTTTATACATATGTAAATATATATTTCAGCTATATAGCTCTTGAGACATTAGTTAGGTACTTCATTTCATTCTGAGTTTAGTAACATACTTTCAGGTTCATAATAGGTAAAACATAGGGTTTTTGTTCTGGACTTAGGTAATCTATTAGGAAGATATTTCGAATCATCTTTACCTAGGGTTTATGCGGTCTATAACGCAGGATCCACTACTAAACGAACACTGGCCAAACTAACGTATAAATAGATACATAGATTAGATAATTATGATAGGAATTTCTCTGCAGAATACTTGTATCAAAATGTAGGCACAAGTGATCCGGAAGCAGATGGCGCTAGGAGTAAGTATTAGAATTTGAACCTGAGAGGTTCACATTTTAGAATTCACATTTCTTATTATTTATCAATACAATTAGTAAACTGTGATCTTATTGAATATCTGTATCAATATTTAATGTATTCTTAATATTTTAGAATATTTCTTTCATGAGGTTCAATTTATAATTTGTTCACAATTAGGTGGAATCAGGACGCATAGCTAGTTTGACATAAAGCTAGGATTAATTGAAAGCAAATCAAGGTTCTATAATCATTTTCTCTGATATTTTAATTTAGACAGGTTTCTTAAAATAGTTTCAACTCTTCTTAGGTTTATAAATGAGGTTAATTAGGCAGGTTAGGCTAAGCATGTTACATTTCGGCTAGGCTAGGCTAGGTTTGTTACAGACAGAACAGTTGTTTTTTTTCGCGATTTCAGTTCATTTGCTTTCAAAGGAAACATCCATCGTAAAAGTTAAGATTGTGATTGATTTTTCAAAAACCACTTTGCCGATTTTGATAATATTAAAAAGACGTTACCTCTGAAACATGTTTTAACAGACAGAAAAGAATCATCAAAGTCGGTTCATAATTCGCGGAGTAATCGCGTAACATACATACATACAAATAAATTATATCGTTTAGTAATATTGTTAACCTCCTTTTACATATGTATATTTTACTGTAGTAATTATAATATTATTCCATGGTCAAGGTTAACTCTTATATCGAATTATATTAATGAATGAGTTTTCCTTCCTCTAATTAGATTTGACATGACAATAATTTTCCTATTCCTTTATACTCGTACTCGTTTATTTATAATGATAGGTTGATTTTGTCCATGTTTTACGTCATTCTAATAAATATCCATATTTATAAGAATGACGTAAAATATGGACAAAGTTGGTACGTAATGGGGAAATTTAACATCATCCGTGAGTAATGAAACTGTGGAAATTTTTGCTCCGGAGGTAATAGGATAAATTAGTGCAGTGCAGTATAATAGGTAATACTAGTACGTACAAGTATCTATATAACGAGATTTCGCCTTGGAATTGTCTCATGAAATGTCGAGCACGTTATGTTTCAAAGGAGTAATAGGTATATGAATTCAGCGTCACATATTTTGCATTTGTTCATAGAATACGATGAAGCATTTATACGGTTCATCAGACAGATTACAACTTTCTCATCATAAAAAAATAGGATCAAATCGCTTGGTTCCAGCACTTAGTTCAATAATGACAGTAAACTCGTGGCTTCTAATATCATAGTACCGTAGTTCATTTCGTACTCGAGTGTTTTTTTTCTTCTCACTTGTTAAAAAATTGGATGGCAATGATGGTGCACTAAAGTGGTGTTCTAGCCAATTGTAAATGGGCAACACTGGCATTATAATCATAAAATAGTCTTAGCGTTAAAAAATTCCTAAAGTTCCGCGAAATATTTATCATAAACAATACAAAATTAGGACCTGAGTGACCCTTCCTTACTAATATACAAGTAGTTAGAGATAAAGGATGAAAACAGAGTTAAAAAATATAAAAAAAAAGTTAGCTAATAAACTATGAGCAATAGTTTCATAATACCTAAAGTTCTTTTAGAGAATGACGGCACAGAGTCTAGCGCAAGGATTAATAATTGACCACAGCAGTTCACACGCTAAAAATAGGAATGTGTACCCTACTAATATTATAAAACTTATGTTTTTCACACACGTAGGTTTAACATAAATTTTAATTTTAAAAGTTTTCTAGCTGCAATTGTATTATGTAGTACGTAACGGGAAAATTTCAAAAATATCAGTGAGTAGCTATTGAAATTGTGGAATTTTTTGCGGTGTAGTAAGGCAGTATAACAGGTAATACTAAGTAGTAGATACCTATATGACGAAATTCCGCCATGGTATTGTCTCATGTAATGTCGAACACAATATGTTTAAAAAAATATAAACTCAGTTCACAAATTTTGCTTTTAGTAAAAAAAAGTTGTTCATAGATAGGAAACGATGAAAACCTCGTTTATAAGGTTCGTCAGCTTTTCGCACACTTAGCTACTTAGCTTAAACAATAATTTTTATTATAAAAACTTTCTTGCTGCAAGTGTCCCCAAATCTTAGTTTTATTATTAAATATATTCCAAATCTAGCTGATATCAAACTTTCATTCGGAAAATAAAATACCGAACTAGTTTTTGGTAAGTTTTCTGAGGGGGCTGATCTCCGCATTACGAGTATAATACGAGGGAAGCAAATCGTCTACGCGGACGAAACCCCTTCGGACGTTTTGACGAATGAGCTTACATACATAAAAATAATTTTATAAAATCCATTGCATTGGAAGAATGTGGTTTCTATTAGAAATACTCCAATGATAATTTAATAAACTAAACATAGGAATTGGGGGAGACCTTTGACCAGCAGCTGGACTATATAGGTCCAGGTTAAATAAAAAAAAAACAAGCAAATCATTATACGGATTTTTTATCTGTATGTGACAGTGATTTCAAAATAAGGAGACATCGAATAGCAAGAGAGCTAAAAGCATATTAGATTTGTCTATAAACAGACGGTTTTCGCTACTTTGGGGGTCTCTATTTTGTCATAATAATATACAACTGAAGTAACATCATTGTCGAAGACAAACTAGGTACTCTGTAGTAACTTTTTTTTAATCTTCTCGGCATCGCATTGGCCCTGCCTGCGAGTTGCTCCCCTACAAAATCAACAGGTTTTATGGTATTTTATAAAATAGCATTTGTAAAGTATTTCCACATCCGAAGCAACTCTGCCTAATAATAATAATAACAGTTATAGATTAATTACTGAAATAACACGGTATCGAGCTCACTATTATACAGAGTTATTTCTAATCAATTGGCATCCTTTTAGGGGCTTATTCTGTTCATCAAAACTAACAACTTTTGTTCTACAACATTTATTAATTCTCAAAAAAAGTTGTTGTTCCATAGAAAAATATTGGTCACCCTCGACAACATGTATGGAACAGCTGATTTGTTTGAGTTCTGACAAAGGTCGCAGAACAAAAGTTGTTAGTTTTGATGTACAGACTAAGCCCCTAAAAGGATGCTAATTGATTAGAAATAACCCTATATATGTTACAAATATAATAGTGAGCAAAACATGTTACATACGTAATACGTATATAATAGTGAGCATAGAGAGAAGCACCGAGTGCTGTGCAGTGATGCCGTTTGCCTGACTTTTGCAGTTGACCGTTTCTGTTGTGTGAACTGCGACCATGTAGGTATGTAATAGTAGCCAAGTCTAGACAGTCTTGTATCAAATTTCCCAGGCTACTAAACATGAATTAATCGTTTTATGATGTTCCGTGGCCGATACAATGGGCCGTGAAGAATTATGGAGCCGCTATTGCTTTTAGAAATAATTACTCCAACATACATACTGTGGCTTAAATTATCTTGTATCTGAGTGTGTACTGAGTGTAACCTCATTTTAGAAAATTGAAAGCGCCACACAAATCGGCAGATGAGAAGTTAGCCGCAGATGACACTTCGCCGTGATTCGCTAATAATTGCGCATGTGTGCACAATACCGACACAAGTAGCGTAGTGTTGAGCACGGGCGTAGGGAGCGCGCAGGAGGCATGAGGTTGGCGGGCGGGTGTGCCCCGGTATCTCGTCTTTCTGTCTCCCGCACATACCTATATTTCGCCTTTTGCGCAGCGCTCTGCGCATAACTTCCCATTCGCCGATTTGTGTGGCGCTTAGTATGGAGAAAGTTCTTTGGTTTACCAAAGAACTTCCTAGACTTGGTTTCTTAGGTTGGGTTTGGTTTTTTTGGTTTTGTTTCTTTGATTTGGTTTGCTGAGTAATATATAGGTAGACAATAGACATTGGATATACCTACGTGATTTAATTCTTTTATGTATTAAGTATACTCGTTTTCAAATAGAATGACACACTAATAAGCATGTTTACTGAGTAAAAAAATCGTTATCATAGTTAGTTCATTACTAAGAATATTAAAAAATATTGGAGACGTATTCTTTATTTTGTCCATCAAACAATCAATGACAAAGATAAATATTGTCAAAGTTTGAGAGTGCCCCCTAAGGTGCCCCCACTTGTGACGTCACTAGCCGTTACATTTGTAGTAGGTTAGTGACGTCACGCGAAACTTTAACGGGCTATATCTTAATCAATTTTTCGTTAAATTGACAAAAGAAGAAATGCGTGTCTAATATTTTTTGACTATCTATTTGACGGACTTATATTTTTTTACTATACAAGCCTATTCGTGTGAATTCTGCGCTTATATGAAAGTGTTGTGATATCATATGACATGATGTAACTCAAGTGACAAGATACATGTGAAAAGGAGTAGGTATTTAATATATTAGTCGATAGACGTATTCTGAAAATATAATTGTTGGTAGGTAGGTACTCAAAATTTGATGAGTACAGTGATATCCCAAAAAAATCTGTCGTATACACACTCTGTCTTTTTAGAAGTCTTTTTTTAAGGTCACGCTTTGCAATAAACATAAATATCGCACACAGCACACAACAGCAGATTTTTACTTCGCGATTTCAAAGTGGGCTCATAGTGAAAGTTGGTCATAGCGATGGACATAAATACATCCTAGAATATTCCTTATGAATTTGCATTTAATAAGTTAATATATTTTAATTTCAGGATTGGAAATTATCACTTCGACTACAAATCAAATGCAAATATATAATATACTAGCTGACCCGGCGAACTTTGTTCCGCCATATTTTCTAAATTCAATGACTTTGTTTTATGACAACAAAAAAAGTAAATAAACAATAGCTTCTGTTTTAAATAGAACCATATATTGAAAGAATTTGCAATATTGCAAAGTCTTTGAATATAGAAAATATGGCGGAACAAAGTTCGCCGGGTCAGCTAGAAATGAAATAAGGCCAACATAGTAGCGTCAACAGGAATTCTCCCATTGCCAATGTCTAATACTTTATTTGAATTTTGCAAAACATTTCTGCCGACAACTATCAGGCGTTTCTTTCTCATCGACTCTTAACTTTGGCTCTTATATAGAGTCAAAAGCTCAATTAGCCTCCAAAAAACTTTGTGTTCTCTCTAAGGTGAGACGGTATTTTACACCTGAGCAACTGCTTAGTCTTTATAAAGCACAAGTCAGGTCTTGCATGGAATACTGCTCTCACCTTTGGGATGGCTCTGCCAAATATCAACTGGATGGAGGCTCTGGAGTCGATTGAGAGGCGAGCCAGGAGGCTGATTGCCAACGACACCTTGACTAAGTCGCAGCTGCAAAGTCTCGAGAATCGACGTAAGGTAGCGTGTTTATCGGCCTTTTATCGTATACACTTCGGAGAGTGCGCTCAGGAGTTGCACAATCTGGTCTCTCCTGCCACTTTCTC
Source organism: Hypomecis atomaria (assembly GCA_964007245.1). Taxonomy (NCBI): domain Eukaryota; kingdom Metazoa; phylum Arthropoda; class Insecta; order Lepidoptera; family Geometridae; genus Hypomecis; species Hypomecis atomaria. The sequence continues at coordinate 8,915,473 of OZ023287.1, read as the reverse complement.
CTATCGTACGGCTAGACAGACGCGACCAAAGCGTCACCCTTTTATGGTGGACATTCCGTGCGTTAGAACCAAGCGTTTCGAAACCTCATTCCTCACACGAACACCTAAAATGTGGAACGCTTTGCCTGGGTCCGTCTTCCCGCTAATGTACGACGTACTGTACTGTACTGTACTGTATCAGCCTTTTTAATAGTCCACTGCAGGACGTAGGCCTACCCACGAAGGGTGATTGGGCCATATCCACCACGCTGGCCCAGTGCGGGTTGGTGGATTCACATACGCCATCGAATTTCTTCTACGGACATATGCAGGTTGCCTCACGATGTTTTCCTTCACCGAAAAGCCAGTGGTGTGAAATTCCGTACATAAATTCCAAAGAACTCATTGGTACGGGACTGGGATTGGACCCACGACCTCACGATTGTAAGGCGGGCGTCACTACCTCTAGACCACCACGGCTTCCTCTAGACCACCACGGCGACGGGTACGACGTGGGTGTCTTCAAATCCCGAGTAAACAGGTATATTCTAGGTAAGCGTGCTACACCCTAGACCGCATATTTGCTCAACATCAGGCAGTATGTAGTCAAACGCAAACCAATACGGAATTTAAAAAAAAAGTCATTTTGCAACTCCACTCGCATATTGCTTGTTAATTTAAGTTTTTTTTACGTATCAAGCATTTATTTCATCAGCAGCTGTTGATCTGGGAATGACTGGTAGCGTTTGGCGAAAATCACCAGACATTAGAATCATCGCACCTCCGAAGAGGTTCTGATTGCTACGTACCTAAATGTTTCAATGTTCGATCGAGTGCCTCTAATGCTCGTTTGTGCGACAGCGTACACTCATCCCAGATAATTAATTTACAAATGTAGCAGCGATTCCTGATAAAGATTTGCTAGTGCTATTTGTCAATAAAAATCCTCCAATATTAATCCTTCATTGCCATCATTTACTGCTTTCATAATAGTATCGTTAGCTGTTTTTGCTACGTATTTAAAAGTGGGACTTTGCTCTGTACGGATTGACTCAAAACATAAGTATATGTCATATTGCCGTTCTCGTTCAAATTCTCGATTTAATGCATCGTGCATGGGTCGATTAGGTGCAGGCATTTCTAATTGGTGCAGCATCTTGCCGGACAACATCGCGCACAAATCTTCTAATGATATTAATACCTCATTATGTATTTCTGCGCAAATTTCAAGTTCAAGATTTTCTGTTACTAAGCATATCCTATGCAAAATGTTTTCAGCCATACTGTCTTCGTATTTGTTCCCCAAATTATGTGTATTTGATGGAAAGCAGGTTGAAATAAGGATGGCAAAAAGTGACCGAATTCGAAAAATTAGAATTAAATTTGTTTTTATTTTTTTAGATACAAACCTTGTCCTGGCTATAACGAACACAATAAAAAAAGAATTAGCGAAATCGGTCCACCCGTTCTGAAGTTATGCGCGTACATACATTTATCAGATTCATTTTTATATATATAGACTAGCAGCGCCCCGCGGTTTTACCCGCGTTGTGCCCGTTCCCGTGGGAATTTTGGGATTTTTTATACATATAAACCTTCCTCTTGAATCACTCTATCCATTAAAAAAAACCGCATCAAAATCCGTTGCGTAGTTTTAAAGATTTAAGCATACAGACAAACAAACAAACAAACAAACGAAAATAGCGACTTTATTTTATACTATGGAGGATACGTCCAAAAGCTGAAATACGTGCACGTGCAAAGCAAACAAAATGTTTCCGTCAAAACACTGTTTTTTTTACTAGTTAGACTAAGAACTATCAAAAGAACTAAGTTGTTTATGGCTTTTATAATTAAATAATAGACGCCTCACACCACAGTTTACGCGCTAGCCTTTTATGTTGCCGAACTGTTTTATTGATTTTTATATAGTCATAATAGTTATTTGACGGCTTCCTTTATCGTTGGTCAGATATAAGTGGCCGTAACGTCTGAGCGTTAGACGGTGACTCATAGATATGCGTGTTTTTGTGTTCATTGCATAAATCTGTAGTTGTGTGGCAGTGACTTGGTTTTCAATAAAATATTGCAAATAGTATAAAGTACTCTCTCGCTAATCCGCCTCACTAAACAACGACTCTTTAGTCCGCCCACATCTGGGGTGAAAGGTCGCGCCTGCATTCCACGTTGCATTTCGTAGAGTAAAGGGTCCAAAATGGCGTCTTTACCCCAACAATCCACAAACGAGAGCATGAAACTTTAGTGAACTTTAGTGCAAAATATGGATTTTTTTTTATTATTTTTATTTTTTTACAATGTTGTTCCTGTACATTACAATACGCCGTTTTCAGTAATCCGCCGGTGGTTAGGATTTTATAGATTAGTGGCGGATTAGTGAGAGGGTACTATAATACCATATTTGAGTAGTTTATTTTTCTTATGACTGCACTTTACACAATTTGACTACACTAAAAATAGGTAAAAACGGAGACGAACGAATTGTCCGCGCGGACGAGATCCCTTCGGACGTCTCGACGAATGAGTCATATTTTGACGTATATAAGATGTTATTTTGCAAAGTGTGGAACTTTCAGAGACGTAGCATTCTATATACTCGTCATTACGGACAACCACAGATCAGGGAACAAGGGACAACTTTTACAATAAAACTAATCCAAAAATTCTGAAAAAAAATTCATCGTAACGTTCACCGACTACCACACAATAAGCTCTTTTGTACACAAAATTCATGGAACAACTTATTTATTTATTCACTATTTTGGAGTTGGTTCCATAGTAAAAGCCATTCATATAGATGTAATAAAGTCGTACAAAGATGTGTAAGTGCGTAAGTTAACCCAGTAGAATCTAAATAGCACAGATATTACTATCTACTGATAAATAGGCAGTATGTAGTCAAACGTACAACTATATTTAAAAGAAAAAGGACGAATGTGACCTACAACTATTTTGTCGTGGTTAAAAATAGTGAGTAAGTACGTTGTACCTATTGATAATAAGTAGTACAATTTCCTAAAATTTGATTCATCGCCACACGTCTTCGTATACGTTCGTATCTACGCACAAAATGTGAGTAACTTGCGGGTATTTTATTTAAACATTTCAAATGTCTAAATGCGGTTTTTGCGGTACCAAATTACCACCTATTCATTCCGATTGTGAGCATTATGAATATAAATAAATCATTTTCGCGCTTAGTATTTCGAGCTCACGTTTCCAAGAAACATATTTTGTATCCGTACCTTTTCACGCCCTGAGCTAACACATTAAAAAGGTTGGACCGTATTTGAGCGCGCGCGGCGTTGCGTGGCACTGCGGTGCGCGTCGAGTCTCTTGTAGGCTCACTACCATGCAAAGTCACGCGTCGTCGCTACTGCGCCGCGCCCGCGTCAACCCCGGCCCGCGTCTACGCACACTAGTCTGGGATTCATCTTACTGCTGTATAGAGCGAGGTTACGGCGTCGAGGCGTCGGCGGCACCTCCTTGCTGAGGCTGGACGCTGTGGGTCACTACCCCCAGGTGATTCTCGGAGGGTGCGAGTATCCTACACGCCTGCGAGGGCGAGTGGTACCTTCAGCACCCTCTCAGCCGGTTGGCTGGTGGCCGTCTTGGCTTTGTGCAGCCTGTAACAATCGGCGTTACTAGGAGGAGGAAGGGGAGGGAATGGGGGAGGGAGTAGCTGGGGATAAAAGGGGAGGGTGGTTTGACTTTATGGGAGAGTGCAGATCCCCTGCAGCATCTCAAGCGCCCTTAGCCTTTCAACGCACACGTTACGTAAAAAATGACTAAGCCTCGAGTTCACCAACGTATTTAACCAACGGTTTGTGCTTGCTGAACAGCAAAATTTCGTTAAAAAGCTGTTTAAGATTTACCCTTAGGTTGATAAATTAAACATCTGTTGGTGAAGTAGGTTCTAAAACCCGAGTTCAATCGTTGTTTAGATACAGTAATCACACATTTAACTTAATCAAGCGTTGGTGAACTTGGGTATAAGTACCTACAGGATATTTTGGCGCTTTGTGCCACGCAACGCCATTCAAATGCGATCCGACCACAAAATATTTTTTGTCACGGCAATCACGTCGTTTAATTGTTCCATTCCAGAATATTGAAAATAAAAGTGTTTTAATCCCGTGAGGTATTCAAGCCGCAGTCCAATATCGGACCTATTCATCTTTTACCCTACGTGTGAATAAAAAAGGATTTTGTGTCATAAGTTGTTAGAGTTTCTGATTTGATTAATACGTCTGGTAAACGTGGATTTACCTGGCGTTTGAGTTTTTATCGACGTTTTTTGTGAGGATATTCGAGATGCGCCGGCGCCGCCGGTCGAGACGATCAAAGCGATTGCTGGCGATTAAAGCTTTGTGCACACCTGCGCTACTAATGCGACTATAGAATTAAACGACTTGTGTGAACAAAAGCTTCTGACTCATACCTCGTTGTAACAGAGCAGGTAACTGGCGTTTTACTGAAAAGTCAGGCTTTTTACTTACCAACTTACAAATTACTCACAATTTTGTTGTATTTTATCTATATTAGGTGTCCCAGTGTATTGCTACTTTGATATGATAAATCTATATACCTATGCGACTACTGTATCATACCTTGTTCCCTGATCTGTGGTATCATAGAACAAATCCGTAATGAATGCAAAAAAATGTCTTTTTTGTGTTCAATCATGAAAAAAAAACGAGCTTCTTCTTCAAATCGCTTTATTGCTTGTCACTTTCATTCACGTTTCTTGAACTAACACTAGGTATTAAAAGACAGAAAAGATTTTATTAGTAGGTAGGTATCTGAGTTTGTAACTGCCCGTTCACTTAGATGACACCTTACCTCTCAGATAACGCGTCTCAGCCTCGAATGCCTGTGAAATACCTATACCGTACTAGCTTGTTTTTAATAGTTCACAGTAGAACGTAGTCCTACCCACTAAGGGTGATTTAGCCAAATCCAGTAAACTGGCCCAGTTGGTGGATTCACAAACGCCATCGAATTTCTTCTACGGATTCATGCAAGTTTCCTCACGATGTTTTACTTTACCGGAAAGCTAGTGGTGTGAAAATCCATTCATTACATACACATACATTCCAAAGAACCCATTTAGACCGGGATTTGAACCCACGAACGACCTCATGATTGTAAGGCGGAAGTTACTACCACTAGAACACTACGAATTATGAAATACTTATCACTCAGTAACCCTTGCATAGGTAAGTATGTAGGTAAATGTGTATTATTAGTTGGGAGTAGGGCATGCAAACCGGTTAACCGAAAACCGAAAAAACCGAATAACCGACCGCATTAGAAACTCGGTTTTTTCTAGTTATAAAACCGGTTTTTTCGGGTTTATCGGTGTTTTCAAAATTTTTTTTAATTCGCATATTAACTTTCTCCTTCGCAATAAAATACATTATTGTCATCTAGTTGCAGTCTAACCTACAGAGAAATAATAAGCCTATCGAACTAAGATACTTTTTTTTCCATTTATAAAATTACGTCTAATGTACCTATACGTGCTAAGGATGAAATTCAAGTGCGAAAGTTCTCACTCTCTCTCTCTTTCTTTACATAGCGAGTATCGTGATATAGGCAGATCGCTGCGCTGTAGCGTTATAAGCGTAATGGGACGCGTTTTGTCTCATCTTCACCGAAACGCTATCGACCACCGCCATTTTGTTTCGTTACATTAGTCCGGCAGTCTCTGCTAAGCTACGTAGTAAAACTACGTGTGTACTACATAAAAGTAAGCTCGATTGTTGAAATTAACAAACAAAAGAAATATAGATAATGACTATTATTTCATCAAAATCATAGAACATCGCATATCAGGAAGACTAGACAAGGAACAACCACCCGAACATCTCCACGCAATCAACCAGATTATAGAACATACGTGTCGAATTGAGTACCTCCTCCGTTTCGTCGGTCAAAAAGCATTTGATAGCATCACTCACGTTAATCTTCTCCGCCTCACCTATTCTCAAAGTACTGCTGCAATAAAATTACAATCTTCTGGTCCAACATCCCCGAAAATATTCACGGGCGTCCTCGAAGAAGTTTTCAGAAAGCTGGCGGCAAGCTGGGAAGGATGGCGTATTAATGTCGGTGAAAAATGGTTAACTAACCTTCATTTTGCAGACAATATCGTCAGCTACTATCTCTTCCTCAGTCAGAGAGCTACAATGCTACAAGACCTAACCACTGCAAGCCTTGAGGTTGGTTTGCGGATACGGAACATGTTAATTAAAGACCAAAGTGATGACCAATGGCATCAAACATCGGGTAACTGTCAATGGCGAAGACATATACGTTCACGATTACATCTATCTTGGCCAAATAGTCACCTTCCAGGTGTGACAAAACAAGAAGAACAGAGAACGCCTGGAAGAGCTGTTGGGCCATGAAAGAACATATGAAGAAACGCCTTCCGATCACATTTTGACTTATGGTGTACAAACATGGTCATTAACTAAGGTCCAAAAGTCCAAGCTCAAGGTTTGCCAAAGAGCGATGGAGCGCAGTATTCTCGGTGACCGGCTAATAGACCGAGTACTACGAGTAAACACCGAACTGCGTTCCAGAACTCAAATCAAAGATGTAGCTTTCACAGCCGCTAAACTGAAGTGGCAATGGGCCGGGTAAATCAGTCGAATGCCAGAAGACCTCTGGAAGACCTCTGGGCTAAAATCATCACTAAATGGAGTCCCAACTCGATGCGGCCTCGTGGCAGACCCTCTATTAGATAGTGCGATGAACTGAATACATTTAATCCAAATTGGCGGCATCAACACAAGACCGACAAAACTGGAAATCTCGAGAGGAGACCTTTGCCCAACAATAAGGCAGTACAGGCTCATAAACAAACAAGCAAACTGTTATATTTACTAGTATTTTCATTAATTTACAGAAAAAAACCGAAAAACCCGAAAAACTCGATTTCCCCGGTTTTGTAAATAAAAAACCGAAAAAACCGGTTTTCCAGAACCATCCGGTTTTTGCATGCCCTAGTTGGGAGTGTTGGGACTAATTCTATAAAGATTAAAGTTGCGTAGGTATGTAAACTTAGTTGATATATGGATGAACAATACCCTGGCGCCTAGCAGGCGCGTTATATGTACATTATATGCATCCATTTGATATGCTTGGATTCATTAGGAGCTTTCTCGAATTTGATCTTGAGTCTTGTTGCTGTGCTGATCGCGACCGACTTTAGGACCTGGAACTCGTGTCTAGTGACCTATAATAACAGTATCAATTTGTAGAAGTGCGAGGATTCGTTTTGAGATAATTAAATCGGTAACTGCCAATATCATGGATATAATGATTATACTACTCGGCTATGTAGCAAGCGTTATGGGCACCTTTGCACCAAAAACGAAGAGGGGCGGGTTATTCGATAAATTTTCTAGCTAGGTAGGTATATTTTATTTTATGTTTTTGTTATTATTTAAATTAAGCAAACATTACTCTCTCAGTCTTATACTACGAGTATATTATATTATAGTAGTGCTCCGAACAGTAGATCTTGTGACACATCTCTTTAACTGAATCTTCATTTTTGAAGGAAACAATAATTTACAAAATCCACTTATGAGTATATTAACAACTAGCAGGCCAATCGCACTAAAAAATACAGCTGAGCCACAATTGAACTTTAACCGAACTTCGACTTTTTGTTTATGTTCGTATCGTAAGTAAACGTACCAATGTACGGACGTTTTTGAACTTCGCTGACTTTGCAGTAATACTACGCTGATACTAATAGACTTACAAGAACAAAGTGAATATGACCATATAGGGCATTTATCTGAGTTTTATAATAATTAAACTTTATCTAATTTGTTTGAGCTGTAATAGGAATTAATAACCAAAATGTAAAAAAATACCCAAATGCACCAAACCGCGGACGATTTGTCCTAATGCGCGGAATGTCGTCCCAATTCCTGGACGCTATACGAAATTGCACTCTATTAATTTTACATTAGAATTTAAATAGCCTTTCTATTGTATTATTATTTGTGTGAACTTTAAAATGGACCCAAATGTTTTACAAATCGTCCCAATTCACAGACGCTACGCGAATTAGAACTCTATTTGCTTTACATTAGAATTTGGATTGCCTTTAAATTGTATTATTACTTATTATTGCAGATTATTTTAGTTTAAGCCATTCAATGTCTCTTAAATCAAAGAAATAATGGTTTTCATGCAATAAAATAAATTTCAAACAAAAAAATAATCACATTGTGAAAAAAAGTGCTGAAACGTTAGGTAGTTAGCACAATAGCACTGGCATTAGAACCGTATTTAGTCCGTGGTAAGATAAGCGGCAAGCGGCTTAAATGATCCCCAAGGTAATGTGTTTAGTCTTCCCATGCAAAATAAAATGCGTACTTTTATATAATTATATCCCACAGGTCCGTATAAGGTGACACAATTATGTAATTTGATGATCTCACGGTAGTGAAATTGGATACCAGTCACTAAGGCAACTTCAGTAGTACTTATATTTACCTTTAGAACACGGCGTACCTGGATATCGTAGAAGTGGCGCAACATCTGGCGGTCGAAGAATTAATGCTTGTAGTACAAGAAAAAAAATAAGAAACTAAAGTAGGATGTGATTCAAACGCCCGCTGTGTTGTCTAGGAATGTCTCAATACAAATGAGAGGAGAAATGATGTACTTGACTTCATCTTCAGGCATTATTCAAATCTACTAAACCATGGCTCTGAGTTTATTTTCGTAACGTCTTGGGAACCAATTATCGACATCATACTAGCTACGAGCAATGGATCTAAAACAATCAGTGAGTGGCGCGTGGCAACTGATGAATAATCTGGTTCCGAAGCACGAACCTGAAGCAAACCAATATAGCAACTTTTAGAAATGAACTCAAAATAACTATATAGAGGAACCGCTACAATAGCTGGAAAACAGCTCAAGAGAGAAAAGTATGAGCTAGTCATAAGAACGTGAACGTACCTGACGATATATTGCTATCTTGGAACATATACGCAGATAGTGCAAAAAACCGGCTTGGACTCCTTTGCCCTGAGTAAAACAACATAAACTTTGCAAGCGGAAGCTGTGGGCCTTTTACTAGCCACAAAAGCACTCGAAACTTTTATATGAACTGAGATTCTTACAGCTACTGGAAACAGTGAAGCAAAAGAAGTGATCATGTTCACAGTTGACAGTGCTGCTACTATCTATAAACTCAGAAGACCTATAACAAGGTCAAAATTAATCGCTGCGCGTCATGCAACATTCCAAACTCTATCAAATAAACACAGTGTGATAGAAAAAGAGTCACATACGAGTATCATGTTTAGGCAACAACATAGCAGACACGCTTTCCAAAGAGGGTACGAGTAAACAGATTGAAGACGTGACGATAAAACACTGTAAGCAGACAGCGGCGGAAGTGCGCAAATTTCTGCGCCGTGATATCGAAAAAAAACAACAGAGTTGTGGAATAAAAGGAAGGAATTCAAGCACTCTAAGGCTGCTTTCCTAACTCTGAATAGACACAGAATAAACTACCTATTGAAATTTCAGCGGCAAAACTTATGGTAGGCTTCATAACTGGTCACTGCCACTTAAATAGTTACTTGTACTGAGAGCTGAGAGCTATAGAGCTGAACAAGAGCCTGAGATCTGAACTGAAAACCAATGATGGAACACTTTATCGTGGCTGATTACAGAAAACACTAGAATAACCAACAGATTGCATGACAGTTTATTGAATCAGGCGTTACTTTGCGGAAGTTCATCTTCAAATTCTTGTTTTGAATAAATATTTAGTGTATTTCCGCTCTGTCGTAGTCATATAAGTTAAGGGTACTATTCAAAATCCAAATTAAATCACAAACAAAATTAGTTATTAATCATCAAACTGTATCATGGTTCGACTATGGTTAGGTCAGGTTAGAAAAGTTAGGCTTAGGTATGTTTACAAAATATGAATGAACCTGAAACAAAATTTTTTAATTAATCCGTTTAAAATAATAAAAAATAATTAAACCTGTAACAAAAATAGTGATTAGTAATCTATTTAAAAAATGTAGTAAACCTGAAAATAATATTTAATTAATATGTTAAAATTACAACTATAATTTATTTATAAAAAAAAAAAAAAAAAAATGGTATAAAATAATTGAAAAAATACTTAGTCAATAAATAGCACCCCTATTCTTACTGTACTCTATTCGACACGTGTTTCGCCTCTAAACGAGGCATCTTCAGGACGTGTTGACTCTTCGAGCTCACTCGCAAGAATGACGGCTCGCCGCGCCAGCGCTTCTTATATACTCGTCGTGACGCACCGCAGTAAAGGCGATGTGACGGTAGTTTGATCGTTCAGCAACTCGTTGTGTGTGTTTTGATGTTTCATTATTTCTAAATGCTCCAAAACATTTAAGCGAAAACCTTTTTCACATACATGTAGAATTTCAAAAGTGTTGTTGTTATCCAAATCGTGTCCAGTTTCTAATAAATGTTTCGCAAAATTCGACTTCTCTGGGTGATTGTTTCTAGATGCAGCTAAGTGTTCTTTGTAGCGGGTTTGAAAACTCCTTCCAGTTTGTCCCACATAAACTGCGTTACATGTGTCGCAGGTTAACTTGTATACCCCCGATTTCTTGTTTTTTTCTAAGGAGTCTTTCCCATTGCACATTCGTCTCATGTTGTGATTCGTTCGAAATGCCACATGTACATCATTTCTCCGCAGTATTTTTGCAATTTTTTCTGACGTAGTCCCTAAATATGTCAAACTACCCACATATTTATTTACTCTCACAGGTGGGCAGGAGTATAACATAGATCTTGCTATGTTTCTATTCTTATCTCTGACTAAATTGTTTATCATTTTCTTGCTGTACCCATTTGTCACTGCTATTTGATATATTGTGTTGAGTTCCTTGTTGTAGGCTTCTGGAGATAATGGGACTGTCATTAATCTATGTACATAGCTTCTAAACGCAGCCAATTTGTGCTGCATGGGGTGATTTGAAGACTCTGGGATTGCTATATCTGTGTGTGTGGGTTTGCGATAAATTTGGAAGTCCAGTTTGTTCTCTTTTCTCGTAATAGTTAGGTCTAGAAAATTCAGTGACTTGTTATCCTCCTTTTCTGTCTTGAACCGTATCTTTGGGTGTATATTGTTGATTCTATCCATATATATGTCCAGTTGACGCTGCGTTCCAGTCCAACACAATATAATATCATCCACGTACCTGTAATAAAACAAGATATTAGGATTATTAACCATATGTGTACACTCAAACCTGTCCATGAAGTACTCTGCCATTAATGGGCTCAATGGTGACCCCATTGCAAGACCTTCTTTTTGTGTGTAGTACTGTCCCTCAAACTGGAAGTAGTTCTGTTCCATACATATTCTTGTTAACGTCATTATATCTTCTCTTTCTCCAGGATGTAAATGTCGTTTCTCTAAATGTTCATTCAAAATTTGTAATGATTCTTCACCCGGAACATTTGTAAATAAGCTTTCCACATCCAATGAAATCAGTTTACCATTTGATGGGATCTGTATATCTTTAATTTTTTCTATCAATTCCTTTGTATTTTTCAATCCATATTTCGGCTTAAATGATGATCTTTCCTTCAATAATCCATTCAAGTACTTAGCTAAATCATAGGCCGGGGCACCTATGTATGACACCACTGGTCTTATCGGCATATCTTCCTTATGTAGTTTTGGCAAGCCGTACAGCATTGGTGGGCGTGGGTTCATTGGCACAACATTCTTGAGTGCACGTGGTGACATGTAGTCGACGTTTTCAATAGCCCTCTTTAACTCTTGAGCGTATTTCTTTGTGGGGTCGGTACGTAATGGTTCAAAATCTTCTCCATGTATTACATTGTGCACTTTTTCTTTGTATTCTTGTTGTTCTAAAATTACAATAGTACTGCCTTTATCCGCTTTTGTCAAAATTAAATTGTGTTGATTTAAGCGGTCCTGCAAGGATCGCTGCAGCTGTATTTCTGGATTTCTATTTGTCGGTAATCTGAGACTTTTCTTTATTTCGTTTGCTACTTGATGTTTCACTCCTACGTCTTGTTTTCCTCTAATACAGGCTATTTCTGTATCTACTGCCAGCTGTTGTAAAGTCGTCTTCGTGGTTCCTGGTTTGAAATTATATTTTAATCCCTTTTCTAGTAGTGCCATCTCTCTGTCGGGTATCTGAACATCACTTATATTTTTGACCCGCGGATAAAAAATGTGCGTTGGTTCCACCTCTGTATTGGCATTTGTATTGGGTTGTCTCTGTATTCTTGTTAATTGTTCCAACTTCCTGGATTGTGTAATGTACTTTTCATGGGCTAATTTTGATGCCAAATCTCTTGCCTTGCCATCTAGGGCATCAAATTCTATGTTGTGTAGATGATAGCTTAATTCTGCATGTAATATTTTCAGGTGTAGTTTCAGACTATCTCTCACTGAAAACCAGTATTTACATTCTTCGTTCAGCCAACATTCCTTCGCTTTTTTCATTGCTACATCACTGGCGTGAGTATGTGAACTTGTTCTTATGTTGATGTACTTTGGTATGACTTGGAGTCGCTTACATTGCTGATTAAACCAAACGTTTTGGGCCGCCAATCTATGGAGCTTCGTCAACTTTATGTACAACTTTGCCTGCTCAGCTGTACTTGCTGTCTTAAGATAGTTTATTGAATCAGGCGTTACTTTGCGGAAGTTCATCTTCAAATTCTTGTTTTGAATAAATATTTAGTGTATTTCCGCTCTGTCGTAGTCATATAAGTTAAGGGTACTATTCAAAATCCAAATTAAATCACAAACAAAATTAGTTATTAATCATCAAACTGTATCATGGTTCGACTATGGTTAGGTCAGGTTAGAAAAGTTAGGCTTAGGTATGTTTACAAAATATGAATGAACCTGAAACAAAATTTTTTAATTAATCCGTTTAAAATAATAAAAAATAATTAAACCTGTAACAAAAATAGTGATTAGTAATCTATTTAAAAAATGTAGTAAACCTGAAAATAATATTTAATTAATATGTTAAAATTACAACTATAATTTATTTATAAAAAAAAAAAAAAAAAATGGTATAAAATAATTGAAAAAATACTTAGTCAATAAATAGCACCCCTATTCTTACTGTACTCTATTCGACACGTGTTTCGCCTCTAAACGAGGCATCTTCAGGACGTGTTGACTCTTCGAGCTCACTCGCAAGAATGACGGCTCGCCGCGCCAGCGCTTCTTATATACTCGTCGTGACGCACCGCAGTAAAGGCGATGTGACGGTAGTTTGATCGTTCAGCAACTCGTTGTGTGTGTTTTGATGTTTCATTATTTCTAAATGCTCCAAAACATTTAAGCGAAAACCTTTTTCACATACATGTAGAATTTCAAAAGTGTTGTTGTTATCCAAATCGTGTCCAGTTTCTAATAAATGTTTCGCAAAATTCGACTTCTCTGGGTGATTGTTTCTAGATGCAGCTAAGTGTTCTTTGTAGCGGGTTTGAAAACTCCTTCCAGTTTGTCCCACATAAACTGCGTTACATGTGTCGCAGGTTAACTTGTATACCCCCGATTTCTTGTTTTTTTCTAAGGAGTCTTTCCCATTGCACATTCGTCTCATGTTGTGATTCGTTCGAAATGCCACATGTACATCATTTCTCCGCAGTATTTTTGCAATTTTTTCTGACGTAGTCCCTAAATATGTCAAACTACCCACATATTTATTTACTCTCACAGGTGGGCAGGAGTATAACATAGATCTTGCTATGTTTCTATTCTTATCTCTGACTAAATTGTTTATCATTTTCTTGCTGTACCCATTTGTCACTGCTATTTGATATATTGTGTTGAGTTCCTTGTTGTAGGCTTCTGGAGATAATGGGACTGTCATTAATCTATGTACATAGCTTCTAAACGCAGCCAATTTGTGCTGCATGGGGTGATTTGAAGACTCTGGGATTGCTATATCTGTGTGTGTGGGTTTGCGATAAATTTGGAAGTCCAGTTTGTTCTCTTTTCTCGTAATAGTTAGGTCTAGAAAATTCAGTGACTTGTTATCCTCCTTTTCTGTCTTGAACCGTATCTTTGGGTGTATATTGTTGATTCTATCCATATATATGTCCAGTTGACGCTGCGTTCCAGTCCAACACAATATAATATCATCCACGTACCTGTAATAAAACAAGATATTAGGATTATTAACCATATGTGTACACTCAAACCTGTCCATGAAGTACTCTGCCATTAATGGGCTCAATGGTGACCCCATTGCAAGACCTTCTTTTTGTGTGTAGTACTGTCCCTCAAACTGGAAGTAGTTCTGTTCCATACATATTCTTGTTAACGTCATTATATCTTCTCTTTCTCCAGGATGTAAATGTCGTTTCTCTAAATGTTCATTCAAAATTTGTAATGATTCTTCACCCGGAACATTTGTAAATAAGCTTTCCACATCCAATGAAATCAGTTTACCATTTGATGGGATCTGTATATCTTTAATTTTTTCTATCAATTCCTTTGTATTTTTCAATCCATATTTCGGCTTAAATGATGATCTTTCCTTCAATAATCCATTCAAGTACTTAGCTAAATCATAGGCCGGGGCACCTATGTATGACACCACTGGTCTTATCGGCATATCTTCCTTATGTAGTTTTGGCAAGCCGTACAGCATTGGTGGGCGTGGGTTCATTGGCACAACATTCTTGAGTGCACGTGGTGACATGTAGTCGACGTTTTCAATAGCCCTCTTTAACTCTTGAGCGTATTTCTTTGTGGGGTCGGTACGTAATGGTTCAAAATCTTCTCCATGTATTACATTGTGCACTTTTTCTTTGTATTCTTGTTGTTCTAAAATTACAATAGTACTGCCTTTATCCGCTTTTGTCAAAATTAAATTGTGTTGATTTAAGCGGTCCTGCAAGGATCGCTGCAGCTGTATTTCTGGATTTCTATTTGTCGGTAATCTGAGACTTTTCTTTATTTCGTTTGCTACTTGATGTTTCACTCCTACGTCTTGTTTTCCTCTAATACAGGCTATTTCTGTATCTACTGCCAGCTGTTGTAAAGTCGTCTTCGTGGTTCCTGGTTTGAAATTATATTTTAATCCCTTTTCTAGTAGTGCCATCTCTCTGTCGGGTATCTGAACATCACTTATATTTTTGACCCGCGGATAAAAAATGTGCGTTGGTTCCACCTCTGTATTGGCATTTGTATTGGGTTGTCTCTGTATTCTTGTTAATTGTTCCAACTTCCTGGATTGTGTAATGTACTTTTCATGGGCTAATTTTGATGCCAAATCTCTTGCCTTGCCATCTAGGGCATCAAATTCTATGTTGTGTAGATGATAGCTTAATTCTGCATGTAATATTTTCAGGTGTAGTTTCAGACTATCTCTCACTGAAAACCAGTATTTACATTCTTCGTTCAGCCAACATTCCTTCGCTTTTTTCATTGCTACATCACTGGCGTGAGTATGTGAACTTGTTCTTATGTTGATGTACTTTGGTATGACTTGGAGTCGCTTACATTGCTGATTAAACCAAACGTTTTGGGCCGCCAATCTATGGAGCTTCGTCAACTTTATGTACAACTTTGCCTGCTCAGCTTTGCTTTTTATAAATAAATTATAGTTGTAATTTTAACATATTAATTAAATATTATTTTCAGGTTTACTACATTTTTTAAATAGATTACTAATCACTATTTTTGTTACAGGTTTAATTATTTTTTATTATTTTAAACGGATTAATTAAAAAATTTTGTTTCAGGTTCATTCATATTTTGTAAACATACCTAAGCCTAACTTTTCTAACCTGACCTAACCATAGTCGAACCATGATACAGTTTGATGATTAATAACTAATTTTGTTTGTGATTTAATTTGGATTTTGAATAGTACCCTTAACTTATATGACTACGACAGAGCGGAAATACACTAAATATTTATTCAAAACAAGAATTTGAAGATGAACTTCCGCAAAGTAACGCCTGATTCAATAAACTATCTTAAGACAGCAAGTACAGCTGAGCAGGCAAAGTTGTACATAAAGTTGACGAAGCTCCATAGATTGGCGGCCCAAAACGTTTGGTTTAATCAGCAATGTAAGCGACTCCAAGTCATACCAAAGTACATCAACATAAGAACAAGTTCACATACTCACGCCAGTGATGTAGCAATGAAAAAAGCGAAGGAATGTTGGCTGAACGAAGAATGTAAATACTGGTTTTCAGTGAGAGATAGTCTGAAACTACACCTGAAAATATTACATGCAGAATTAAGCTATCATCTACACAACATAGAATTTGATGCCCTAGATGGCAAGGCAAGAGATTTGGCATCAAAATTAGCCCATGAAAAGTACATTACACAATCCAGGAAGTTGGAACAATTAACAAGAATACAGAGACAACCCAATACAAATGCCAATACAGAGGTGGAACCAACGCACATTTTTTATCCGCGGGTCAAAAATATAAGTGATGTTCAGATACCCGACAGAGAGATGGCACTACTAGAAAAGGGATTAAAATATAATTTCAAACCAGGAACCACGAAGACGACTTTACAACAGCTGGCAGTAGATACAGAAATAGCCTGTATTAGAGGAAAACAAGACGTAGGAGTGAAACATCAAGTAGCAAACGAAATAAAGAAAAGTCTCAGATTACCGACAAATAGAAATCCAGAAATACAGCTGCAGCGATCCTTGCAGGACCGCTTAAATCAACACAATTTAATTTTGACAAAAGCGGATAAAGGCAGTACTATTGTAATTTTAGAACAACAAGAATACAAAGAAAAAGTGCACAATGTAATACATGGAGAAGATTTTGAACCATTACGTACCGACCCCACAAAGAAATACGCTCAAGAGTTAAAGAGGGCTATTGAAAACGTCGACTACATGTCACCACGTGCACTCAAGAATGTTGTGCCAATGAACCCACGCCCACCAATGCTGTACGGCTTGCCAAAACTACATAAGGAAGATATGCCGATAAGACCAGTGGTGTCATACATAGGTGCCCCGGCCTATGATTTAGCTAAGTACTTGAATGGATTATTGAAGGAAAGATCATCATTTAAGCCGAAATATGGATTGAAAAATACAAAGGAATTGATAGAAAAAATTAAAGATATACAGATCCCATCAAATGGTAAACTGATTTCATTGGATGTGGAAAGCTTATTTACAAATGTTCCGGGTGAAGAATCATTACAAATTTTGAATGAACATTTAGAGAAACGACATTTACATCCTGGAGAAAGAGAAGATATAATGACGTTAACAAGAATATGTATGGAACAGAACTACTTCCAGTTTGAGGGACAGTACTACACACAAAAAGAAGGTCTTGCAATGGGGTCACCATTGAGCCCATTAATGGCAGAGTACTTCATGGACAGGTTTGAGTGTACACATATGGTTAATAATCCTAATATCTTGTTTTATTACAGGTACGTGGATGATATTATATTGTGTTGGACTGGAACGCAGCGTCAACTGGACATATATATGGATAGAATCAACAATATACACCCAAAGATACGGTTCAAGACAGAAAAGGAGGATAACAAGTCACTGAATTTTCTAGACCTAACTATTACGAGAAAAGAGAACAAACTGGACTTCCAAATTTATCGCAAACCCACACACACAGATATAGCAATCCCAGAGTCTTCAAATCACCCCATGCAGCACAAATTGGCTGCGTTTAGAAGCTATGTACATAGATTAATGACAGTCCCATTATCTCCAGAAGCCTACAACAAGGAACTCAACACAATATATCAAATAGCAGTGACAAATGGGTACAGCAAGAAAATGATAAACAATTTAGTCAGAGATAAGAATAGAAACATAGCAAGATCTATGTTATACTCCTGCCCACCTGTGAGAGTAAATAAATATGTGGGTAGTTTGACATATTTAGGGACTACGTCAGAAAAAATTGCAAAAATACTGCGGAGAAATGATGTACATGTGGCATTTCGAACGAATCACAACATGAGACGAATGTGCAATGGGAAAGACTCCTTAGAAAAAAACAAGAAATCGGGGGTATACAAGTTAACCTGCGACACATGTAACGCAGTTTATGTGGGACAAACTGGAAGGAGTTTTCAAACCCGCTACAAAGAACACTTAGCTGCATCTAGAAAACAATCACCCAGAGAAGTCGAATTTTGCGAAACATTTATTAGAAAACTGGACACGATTTGGATAACAACAACACTTTTGAAATTCTACATGTATGTGAAAAAGGTTTTCGCTTAAATGTTTTGGAGCATTTAGAAATAATGAAACATCAAAACACACACAACGAGTTGCTGAACGATCAAACTACCGTCACATCGCCTTTACTGCGGTGCGTCACGACGAGTATATAAGAAGCGCTGGCGCGGCGAGCCGTCATTCTTGCGAGTGAGCTCGAAGAGTCAACACGTCCTGAAGATGCCTCGTTTAGAGGGCGAACACGTGTCGAATAGAGTACAGTAAGAATAGGGGTTGCTATTTATTGACTAAGTATTTTTTCAATTATTTTATACCATTTTTTTTTTTTTTTTTTTATAAATAAATTATAGTTGTAATTTTAACATATTAATTAAATATTATTTTCAGGTTTACTACATTTTTTAAATAGATTACTAATCACTAATTTTTGTTACAGGGTTTAATTATTTTTATTATTTTAAACGGATTAATTAAAAAATTTTGTTTCAGGTTCATTCATATTTTGTAAACATACCTAAGCCTAACTTTTCTAACCTGACCTAACCATAGTCGAACCATGATACAGTTTGATGATTAATAACTAATTTTGTTTGTGATTTAATTTGGATTTTTGAATAGTACCCTTAACTTATATGACTACGACAGAGCGGAAATACACTAAATATTTATTCAAAACAAGAATTTGAAGATGAACTTCCGCAAAGTAACGCCTGATTCAATAAACTATCTTAAGACAGCAAGTACAGCTGAGCAGGCAAAGTTGTACATAAAGTTGACGAAGCTCCATAGATTGGCGGCCCAAAACGTTGGTTTAATCAGCAATGTAAGCGACTCCAAGTCATACCAAAGTACATCAACATAAGAAACAAGTTCACATACTCACGCCAGTGATGTAGCAATGAAAAAAGCGAAGGAATGTTGGCTGAACGAAGAATGTAAATACTGGTTTTCAGTGAGAGATAGTCTGAAACTACACCTGAAAATATTACATGCAGAATTAAGCTATCATCTACACAACATAGAATTTGATGCCCTAGATGGCAAGGCAAGAGATTTGGCATCAAAATTAGCCCATGAAAAGTACATTACACAATCCAGGAAGTTGGAACAATTAACAAGAATACAGAGACAACCCAATACAAATGCCAATACAGAGGTGGAACCAACGCACATTTTTTATCCGCGGGTCAAAAATATAAGTGATGTTCAGATACCCGACAGAGAGATGGCACTACTAGAAAAGGGATTAAAATATAATTTCAAACCAGGACCACGAAGACGACTTTACAACAGCTGGCAGTAGATACAGAAATAGCCTGTATTAGAGGAAAACAAGACGTAGGAGTGAAACATCAAGTAGCAAACGAAATAAAGAAAAAGTCTCAGATTACCGACAAATAGAAATCCAGAAATACAGCTGCAGCGATCCTTGCAGGACCGCTTAAATCAACACAATTTAATTTTGACAAAAGCGGATAAAGGCAGTACTATTGTAATTTTAGAACAACAAGAATACAAAGAAAAAGTGCACAATGTAATACATGGAGAAGATTTGAACCATTACGTACCGACCCCACAAAGAAATACGCTCAAGAGTTAAAGAGGGGCTATTGAAAACGTCGACTACATGTCACCACGTGCACTCAAGAATGTTGTGCCAATGAACCCACGCCCACCAATGCTGTACGGCTTGCCAAAACTACATAAGGAAGATATGCCGATAAGACCAGTGGTGTCATACATAGGTGCCCCGGCCTATGATTTAGCTAAGTACTTGAATGGATTATTGAAGGAAAGATCATCATTTAAGCCGAAATATGGATTGAAAAATACAAAGGAATTGATAGAAAAAATTAAAGATATACAGATCCCATCAAATGGTAAACTGATTTCATTGGATGTGGAAAGCTTATTTACAAATGTTCCGGGTGAAGAATCATTACAAATTTTGAATGAACATTTAGAGGAAAC